>OX465597.1:213271015-214521015 GCA_950022295.1 Bromus sterilis
AAAACCTGAGGGGGTGGCTGCAATTTTCCATTAGGGTAAACCCTAATTGGGTGGTGGGAGGCTGGTGGTCTTTATATAGGGCTGGTTGGCTGGCCAGTTGACACAAACGCCCTTGGTACCCCTCTCGCGTGTCCGGTGATCGCGTTCGTGACCGCGGAGACTCCGTACGGACTCCGATTCGGACAAAACTTCGACCTACGCGCTCAGCGCGTTGAGCCCGTCGATCGTACCTCACTGCGGTGACATTCCGACAACATTTTTCGGAGCCCCAATAAAATAATCCGTTTATTAAATAAACGGGGTTTTCGTTCCGTTGGCTGCAGCTGGTCTGGTGCGGTTTTCGCGACGGTGATCGGGTGAAACCCGGTTTTTCAAAGGTCGAGTGTCAGAGTGGCAAAGGTCGGTCTCCGTACGGTACGAGATAAGAGGGGAAAAAATAATCGCCGATCGATAAATCGGGGATGCAAACACCTCAAACAAATCAGACAATCAAACAATTCACACCAAAAGCAATTTTTTTTAATTTTTGTGAAATATGGGCTGTTACAATACAACACCATCAACAAGGGATCTCTTCCCGAGATCCAGGATGATCCGGGGGAGAGAAAAGAGTCGACGATCTTCAACACCACCAACAAGGGACTCTGCTCAATGTCGACGTCGAACTTCGGTTGAGATAAATTTTCCCCAGAGAGACGACAACGTCGGAAAAACGAAACCATCGGAGTCAAGAGGAGGAACGACAGTCAAACCTGGTCAAAGGGATAGTGCTTTTCGACGCAAGTCGTGAAAACACCGTTAAAAGGAGGGAGGGCAAAGGACGACCCAGATGTTATACGAAACCGGAGAAGCTAAAGGTACTACAGGGATTCCCAAACCTGAGATCGGAATTGAGATAATACACTTCAAGCAAGGCATTGTAACGAGTCCGAGCTCCACATACTCGAGATCCTAGAGTTTGAAAAGGATAAGACCAGATTAAAACACTTACGGCACTTGTCCTGACCAGAGCAAGGGTAAGGAGTAAAAAGATTCCTACTCTCCGATAACTAACTTAGTAACTACAAAATAGTTTTTTTGTCTAGACTCGACTTCGGCCAGAGAAGGGATCCTACGGTCGGTAAGGCCCTGATACTAAGTTGTAAGGCCCGATATGCGGTACTGTTCCAAATCTAGATGTCTCCATCCAGATCCGGGGACGAAGCACATATCGGTCCCACCGCGACATATGACATTGTCATATGCCCCGGATTTCCAACATGATATCACAACATTACAGATACAAGGATACAACATCTCATACAATCGGCATACGACTGCCTCAAATACAATACAACAGCGGAAGATACATGTCTGGGTACAGACTACAATCAAATGCCTAGTGGCAAAGAGAAAAACTTCGATTCCCATAACCACACGGGTCCAGGCCCTCCGCCGGGATCCGCCTAACTAGTCGTCGTCGAGTCTCCACGTGAAACGTCGATCACCATACCTGTCGTCGATCAAGAACCCTGAAAAGAGTTTGTGTTAGTATCATGAGTACAGAAGTACTCAGCATCCAACTGTAGTGGTCATCTGACCCAGCAAGGACTTCATCACTCGTCATTCTAGGACAACTAGTAGTTTACGGTAAGGAAGGGGTAAGTGGTGAGGTTGCTGCCGCACTAGCATTTATGAAGTGGCTAACGATCTAGAGAGTAAGATAAGAAGCCAAGCACTCAATGAGGAATCGCGTCCAACAAGTCTTGCTATCAGCTACTTACGCAAACATAACACCTATCCTATCCTTGTCCTCCTCTTCGCATCCCGACGAAGAAGAAGCAGTCAAGGCACACACACACATTGATCAAGTTATATTAAGATTATCTCAGTTGTTGTTGTCTATGAACAAGGAGTAGGTCTCAAGTCGTCCATAACCGTGGACACGGCTTCTCGAAAAGATTTAACCCTGCAGGGGTGTACCAACTGCCCATTACAAGGCTCCGCACACACGCCCATCTCTCTTAGTTGCTACCCATCACAGGCAACCATTTTATGATTTAGTTCCAAGAGATCCGAAACGACATGTCCCTCTAACTAACAACGAACAAATCCGGGTGGCCCCCGGTGAGTCGACATCCAACTCAAAAGCCGGCCGCGCTCTCGAATCGGTCTCTACCGTCTGTCGCGGGTTTGGATAGCCGGTTAATCACACATGGGAAACCGGATCCTCAGCCGAACAAGGTGGGACAGCAAGGGAACTATGTCCTCACTGGTCCGGGTTGGTTGGAAAACTACTCGCGTACGACCAGCACACACACGGTTTCAAAAGGTAAAATCAGCTTGGGCCACCACTAGAAATGCTTGAAGCTAGGTAGGTAAGAAAAGGGGACCCCATAAAATCCCACACGCGGTTAGGCACGCTCAGTCTTAAAACCAATACCCGGAACTAAGATCCTAGGTGACTCGAATGGAACAAAGCGTCGGGGCGGAATAGCCTAGACCTTCCATCCTTCGTCGAATATAGTCAACATTATAATAATCATATCATCAACAACAATATAATAATGTGATATCCCAAACCAAGGAGTAACAGGGTAACATCGTAGCATCCTAAGCAAGCATACTAAGCAGGGGCTGAGCAACGAGCAAATGTAACATAGCATTACAAGGTTTGATGGGAGGGGACATGGTTGTATCGGTTTGAAAGAGGTCGTAAACATGTGGTAGGATCAAACATCGAACCTAACCTAGACTAGCATGCAAACCGCTGGTTGAAATAGAATGGATCATAAGTAATGTATAGTCCTTGCCTGTTGATAAGTCGGGTTCCGAAGGTGTAGTTGATCGCAAGCTCGCATCGTCTCCGAGAGGTACCCGCGGAAGCACACAAGACGGTAAACACTGGAAAGCAATCAACGAGCAAGCACTCTATTACTACGGGGCAACACAAGATCAAGAAGACATCACACGACACGGCAACACGATACAGATCTATCGTCGAGATCGTTACTAACAGTTTAAGTGGGGTATCGGTCACACACGACGAATACCGCACGTTTACGGTGGTTCAAGTTGCTTAGCTACAGGTGATCAACCAACGGTTATTAACATGGCAGCTCAAGCAAGCATGGCATAGCACACAAACATGTCAAAAGGTGAAGCACAAAGTAAACTATCTATGCTGGTCAATTTAAGTGAGGCACAACCTAAACATGGCATAACACTAAGTGTCGCACGATGATTAAAAGATTTGGTATTGTTCTGTCCTAAACCACATTTTAGGTTGGTTAATAGCAGCAGACAATAGCATAAACACAAAGTACACGAAAAATTAAATAAGTTACATATAAAGAACACTCCAAACGGAGTTACGGTTAAAAGATATAAGCAAAACAAGTTACGGGTACAATCTGCCAACATCACGAAGCCCACTTTAGAGCAATGCATAGACAGGATAATCATTGCAAAAATGCTCACAAATGATATGGAACTAAAGTAGACATGACAGGGAAGGCATGGCAAAAAGAATCATGCAAAAAGGCATCATAGATCAAAAGATATTAAGCATGCAACATGGCATCGGAACGTTACAGACTTAGAGAAAAACAGAGGTGGCTGTCAACAAAAGCAGCATAGCAACTTTGGAGCTCAATAACTATATGACCAGCAAGCATATCATGACCATGCAATACATATAATGAAAGTAGACATCATGCTTAACAATATGCAATTGGAATCACTCAATTCCGATAAACGGTCGCGACACACTCGTCGACCGAAGTTGCAACAAAATAACAGTTTTCAGCACAGCAGCACATTAACATCAGGATAACTACTTTGGAGCAAGATACAATCATGATGCAGCAAGAAATTATGGCATGTGAATGCATGAAACTGAAGTAGAAACAATGCTTAACGCAACGCAAAAGGAATCAATCAATTCCGATGAACGGTTGCGAAGCAATCGTCACCCGAAGTTGCAATAAAATAACAGTTACAACAACTTAGCAGCAGTTAACGACAGGTAGCCCTATTTGAACAACAAAAACTATATCTAAACAACCTCAAAACAATTAACTCACAAAAGATAAAAGCTAGAGCACGCAATTCTAAACAACTTTCATTTTGGGGGCACGTTCATCGGAGCTACGGATCAACGGGAAATCGCATCGCAAAAACAGATCAGCAACAATAATTAAAAGACTTAGCAGAAATTTGCAGTGTTATACTAAAAAAAATAAAGGGGCTCACCCCACTGGGCTCGGCCCAAGTGGCATGGGAGGTGGCTGGATCTGGCTCAGGCTGGCGGCTTGGGCCGTGGATCTGGGCCAGGGGCTCCGGCTGGCTGCTGGGCCGGCCCACGCCGAGGGGGGAGGCGCTGGAGCTCGGGCGTCCTGCCTGCTCGTCCTTCCCGAGCGGGAGGTGGCGGCGGCGGCCTGTGCCGTCTGGACTCCGGACAGGAACCGGGCGGCGAGGAGGCGGCTACGGGCGTGACGAGGCGGAGAGAGGGCATGGCTGGCCGGGGGCAGTCGGATCCGACGTGTGGCGAGGTCCAAGGCGACGCAGGGGCTCCGGCTCGGCGAGCTCGAGCTCGCCCCAATCCATGGCGCGGCGGCAGCTCTGCAACAGAGAGGAGAAGAGGTGAAGTGAGGGAAGAGAAGGAGGGAGGAGGGAAGAGGGCACGGGGAGGAGAGGAGCGGCGTGTAGAGGAGGAGGTGGCCGGGGCGGCTCCACGTCGGCTGGCCGGCGAACGGCGGAGCGGCGGCTGCCGGCGTGGTGGCGGGCGGCTCGGGCGACCTCGGCCTAGATCAGGCCCGTGGCGGCGGCGGGGAGGGCCCTGCGGGGCCCGGTTTCCTGGTGGAGGCAGTTGGGACTACGTGGAGCATTTTGGGCCACAGATCTGGAGATCTGACGGCTGGGATCATCTGAGAGGTTAGGGTTTCGGGATTTTGGAGGATCTGGGGCAATTTTTGTGGCAAAACCTGAGGGGGTGGCTGCAATTTTCCATTAGGGTAAACCCTAATTGGGTGGTGGGAGGCTGGTGGTCTTTATATAGGGCTGGTTGGCTGGCCAGTTGACACAAACGCCCTCGGTACCCCTCTCGCGTGTGCGGTGATCGCGTTCGTGACCGCCGAGACTCCGTACGGACTCCGATTCGGACGAAACTTCGACCTACGCGCTCAGCGCGTCGAGCCCGTCGATCGTACCTCACTGCGGTGACATTCCGACAACATATTTCGTCGCCCCAATAAAATAATCCGTTTATTAAATAAACGGGGTTTTCGTTCCGTTGGCTGCAGCTGGTCTGGTGCGGTTTTCGCGACGGTGATCGGGTGAAACCCGGTGTCGCAAAGGTCGAGTGTCAGAGTGGCAAAGGTCGGTCTCCGTCCGGTACGAGATAAGAGGGGAAAAAATAATCGCCGATCGATAAATCGGGGATGCAAACACCTCTAACAAATCAGGCAATCAAACAATTCACACCAAAAACAAATTCTTTTAATTTTTGCGAAATCTGGGCTGTTACACGATTGGCGTGGGAGAGGACGATCTTGTTAATGAACACCCTGAATCAGCACATGCAAGCATGAGAGTCTTGTCAATGCACAGCTTTGGCCCTGCATACAGAGGGTGTTTTTGTGAGCCATTCATGAACATGATACCTTATTTTACTCATGTGAATACAGTAGCAGAGCCAAATATTCATGCAATGGATAATGAGCTAAAAAACAACCAAGATTACTAGTACATACTGCATGCAAATATCGTATTTAACTAGCTCATGTAATGGATTATCAGCAATAACGAAATGGACAAGCTGGTTTACTACTTCTCTTGAAGTGTCACATAACCAGAAATAGCTAAGATAATTCACACGTCTTGATCTGACTTTGTAACCAGAAATATGTAAGACGGGAACAATGTTGAAGAACTCGTTGATATACTTATGAAATGTTTGGCCACTATGCTGAAACTCTAATTGGAGATCTTCATAGTATGCGTTGTGAGACACTATGTATAGGAAAAAAGCTAACTTCTTGCCATATAGGATGGAGCTATGTCGCTGCCTTCTCTCCGTTGGTCCTCTATTACGCATTATTGCATTAATGCGGGTAGAATAAAGAACATCATGTCTTCCTCATCCTCCCTTCTCCTCTTCCTAATTAGATCGACAATCTTGGAATTCATCTCGACACTACATAATGATGAATGATGTTCACAAGATAATGAAGTAACAAATAAGAACTACTTCGGTAAGAAGCAAAGGTTATTACCGATTTAGGTGTCAAAACTGGATCCCAAGACGGAGGAACCTTGTCGATCCCAACAAGGATCCAAGGGGAGGGTATCTATCAAAATAAAAACATATCAGCAACATGTACGATGACACATAATCATGGAGAATCAACACTCATGGAGAATCAACCAAAAGTTACTTACCGAGGAAAAGGCCAGTTCTTTGATAAGCGTGAAGGTTGATGATGACGAAGCGTGGAAGAGGCTGCAAGGTCCATAGAAGGTGAACAAGTTAGCAAAGTCCATGAAACAGACATTGCAGTTAACTAGGTATCAATAGCTTCATAAAACTAGTGCAAAATTCAGAGTTAAGCTAACCGGCATTGCGGATGCAAAATTCAGAGTTAATCTTCAGTAAATTTAAAGTTAAGCCAGCCGGAGTAAATTCAGAGTTAAGGAATTGCAACAGTCTTTGCAATAAATAAGTAGTAGTCTGAAGTCTGAACTTGTGCCTGTACATGATCGACGGTAGCGTAAGGTTTACATCTCGCTGCACATGATTCAGTTCATGGTATGGTACGAAAGAAGCGGCTGCTGCAGCTCGGCCCGCGGCGGCATCATCTGCGCACTCGTGCAAAATTTTCTTACGCGATTCAGTGGGACACGAAGCACGGACGCGGCCGCATCTGCGCGCTCGTCCACGGCTACTCGCTGTTGGGATGGGATTGCCACTGCTTGTCGGCCAGTCAGCCATCTCCGGCATGACAAGGAGGCTCGTGCTTCGCATCGTCGCAAGTTCTAGGGTTTGCGAGGAGGGGGTGAAGAAGTAGAGAAGAGGAAAGGAAATGCCTGAGATGGCGGCGGAGGATATGGCGGCGGCGGCGACGGGTCGGCGGCACCCGTCCTCTCTCGGCGGGCGTTCGTTTCGCCGTCTCGCGAGTCTGTTTCCCTGCCTCTCTCCTCTGGGCTCGTGAAGCACGTGAAAAGGAGGGGATCAGAGGAGGTTGGGAGGGAATGGGCTGGGCAAACCACGAGAAACAAACAGGCCCAAATAGATTATAGAGGGTTTTGGCTCACGCGAGGTTTTTCCTCTCCATTCCCTTTTAATCCTCTAAAAACAAACAAGGCCTCAGTTTAAAGCAGCGAGCAGCATCATTGTAGCGTACGAGGGAGGGGTGGAGGTCAAACCATCAGGATGGAGATTGCGATTACTCACACAACCGTGAAGTGTGAACGCAGTGGCGAAATTGCGATCAGACGGCGCAGCGCACGGCTGGAATGGCTGATCCCCTCGTTAAAACCAGCCGGTCATTTTGAACCGTTTTTCCAAACCAAAAACGAATCCTCCTGAGCCGCCTGGGGAGGGAGCTCTCCCCCAATTCGCCTGCCTAGGGTTTCCGCCGGCGGCGATGGGCGCCCTCACGGACAGCCGCAAGCGCGCCTCCGCCGACCACCGCCTCATCCCCTCCTTTCCTTCCTCCGCGCCATCTCCCTCCAAGAAGCCCAAGCTCGCACCCTTTCTCCCCCCCACCTCCTCTCCCCCGCCTCTCCACTCGTCTTCTCACATACCCTCCTCCTCCTCCTCGGCCGCGCCGGGGCCCATTTCCTCAACCGCCTCCACCTCCACCACCTCATCTTCCTCGTTGCCTCCTAGCCGCCGCCGCCTTCTCCCGCCACCGTCGCTCCAGCGCCCCATCCACGGGCCCCAGCGCGTCCTCCGTGCCTTCGGCCTCGGAAATACCCGCTCCAGCTCCAATAATCCATCGTCGTATTCTCCGTCCCCGCCACCACAACCTCTCGGCCTTGGCCAATATGTCGACCTCGTCTATAGTGTCACCCACCCCAGGCGGCCTACTCCCCCCGCTGATGTGCCGAGCGGGGCGAAAGGTACAGCTGAGGTTGTCGCCGTCGATTACGGGGGAGATATAAAGCAGGACGAAGACGAGCGAGATGAAGAGGACGAGGTGAAGGGTAGAAAGGTGCCTCTGTACAAGGTTCTGCATGAGGAGTCCAGCCGGCTGCGGGACCCTAGGCTCAGGATACTTGAGTTTGAGGAGCGCCTTGCCCAGAAGGGCCGACTTGGACTTGAGCTGCTCGACCACCCGCAAACTACGCCCGGCAAAAAGGTGCATCTTCTCTCTCCATCATCCTTTAATCTTTATCTGGTTGTCATAAATAAATAGCATAATGAATTAATACAATGTGAAGTGTTGCACATAGCGTTATAGATTTGTCAAGTGGTAGACTCAGTCTCAGACCATAGCCGTAAACCTTGATATGCTCATGAAACAAGACATCTGTTGTGAACAAGAGCTTATTCTTACAATTTGATTATGGAAGCAACTAATTCTGTTCACTTCAAAGTTATTTCTTAACTAAACACGGGCGGATACATTTAGGTTTGAGTTCCTGGAAAGGATTAGGTTCTTGTGAAGAAATGGAGGAGGTTGCTCTTCGTTTTTATACTATTAATATGTACTTTTTTTTCAGGTCTCCTGGAAAGCAGTGCTTATTTTGCAAAGTGGTTATTAAATAATAATAGAATGGTGTAATTGAGATGCCTTTCTAAGAAATAAAGATAAGCTAAAATGTGGTTTGTTCTGATATGAAAAATAATCACAGGACGAACCTGTGTAATACTAGCACACGTTCCATTGTTAATGCGCAATGGGATACCAAACTTTATGGGGACATATGTCACATATCATTTGTGCAATTTTGGGATACTAAACGGACCTCCCCAGATGCTAATCTTAAATAAACAATTTTATTCTCTTTTGCAGTGAGTTCCTCTGCAGCACCTGCTGCTCTAGCTAATTGCCCACTCCTTGATTTCTTTGTTATGCATGGACGTGCCTAAGGGCATGTACAATGGGAGTGCTGCCCCAGCATCCACATAGATATTTGAATCTGAAACCACCGTTTGAAATGAGGATAGCCCAACGCTGTAGACTCCCTAGTGGCCCAACTCTCAATTTCTTTCTCTTCATTTTACTAATCACAAAAGAGCTAAAGTGGATGAGGCTGCCATGCCATTGGCTAGGAGAATGCTGAAGCTTCTTTTTGTCAGGGAAGAGGCGTTCTCCTCTGCAAGAGCTCGCTTGGTTCTGTATGCAGCCCCTTTATTTAGTCTGGACTATCAAAACCGACGTGGAGGCCTGGAGCAGCTGTCCAGGATGGAGCGTTGGCCATGCCCTAAGGGCATTGACATGCAGCTGATTTATTGCCTAACCTGACAATAAAAAATGCAAGGACATAGTTGACCGTACTGGTGAACTCTTAGTACTATGTGTGATGAAGAACAAATCAATGGAGTATAATATGAGCGTTAACTGTTTTGTGTGTTTTGTAAGTCTGCGCAGATCAGAATTTCTCATCTTATATACTAATTGGTTATAATCAATTTGGGTTATTTTTACTGCTCTCCATAGTAAAAGAAGGCAAGCCTAGGCTCTAGGTGATGGCAAAATTCCTAGCACCTAATTTGCGCAGCGTGCGCCAGTGTTTTTAAGGCGAAGCAAGGATTGGGGGGGGGGGGGGGGGGCTCACCACCTAAGTGCTAAGGCATAAGGCAAGGCAGACACCTTAGGGAGTTCTAAGAAGCAGAATAGAGTACAATTTGGTAGGCAACTAGGCATACACAGTTAACTCCTTGCTGTTGCCTGTTGCTGGTTGCTGCTGTACTGGAGAGGAGGAAGAGGAGCTTCTGTAGAGGAGGAGGATGAGGAGCTGCTGGACAGGAGGAGGGGGAGCAGCTGCCGGAGAGGATCTGCTGCAGTGGAGGGATCAGATCTGCTGGAGAGGAGGAGAGGAGTGTGGATTGGGGGCTGTTTCTCTCTCTCTCTCTCTCTCTCTTTCTCTTACCTGTTGGCGCCAACAGCATCTCTGTTTCCCGCCTAAAACTGCTCCCCTGCCTGCCTGGCAAGTTCAAGGCGTACAATATGGACCAAGGCGCCAACCTGGACGCCTAAGCAGACGCCTTAAAGCTTAAGGCGGATGCCTTACTCAGGTACCTAAGGCAAGCTGGACGCCTTGAGCTTGCAAGGCGCCCTGACACCTAGGTGACGGATGCCTTAAAAACAATGGTGTGTGCTTTGGTCAGAATAGCTCAAGGCGGTGACAAAGGCACAAAGCGCACAACTAACTGCGCCTAGCGCCTTTTTTAACTATGCTGTTATCACCCATAAGTATTACAGCCTACCAAAGGTTGTTGGTCTTCTCATGATACATGTGTTTTTTTCAAAGTGTCATCACTGGAAAGTAGAAACTGGGAAAAATGCCTTCATATGTTTGTTTCTGAATACAGAAAGTGCACTGCAGTTATTGTTACAGAAAGCTAGAATAAGTATTATAATCAAACTAGTGGGATCTTCCTTTTGATGAAATGTTATTGCTTTGTTTGATGTTAAATATCCGTGCTGTCATGTGTCTCAGGAGGTGCCCGAACCTTTTGTTCCTCTAAAGGATGAGGATGAGGACAGTGTTCATCATGCTCTTGGTGGCAATAATAAGTTTGCCTCTTCTCTGCTCTAGTCAAAACACAGTAGGCTGTATGCACATTTCTGGCGCTTAGCACTTTCTAAAGTCCCTTTTTTGTCTCCAGACGTGAGATTCTATCGGTGCATGAGGCTTCAAATATTGTCATAACAAGAGAGATCTTGCAGTGCTTGAATGGTAAAAACTGGCTAAATGATGAGGTATTCTATTCCCTCTGCTATACATGTTCTGATGTTCTCCTTTTCTGGACTCCAGTGTAAGTATATATAATTAGACATTATTATATGACTTTTACTGGTTATTTTCAGGTCATAAATTTGTATCTTGAGCTTCTGAAACAGCGGGAACTTAGAGAGCCTAGCAAGTTTATAAAATGCCACTTCTTCAACACCTTTTTCTACAAGAAGGTCCACTACTATATTCAATGATTTGTAACATCATTTTGGCACGTTTTTGCTTTTTCTTGCAATCATCTTTACTTGAATCCCTGTAGAGTTACATCCCGGTATTTTTGCGTGATTGCCTAGTGCATGAATGCTGGCTCCGGAATGCTTATATACGTGATAAAACTTGTGGTGATACCAATTGAAGACAAGCTTGTCCAACATCGTTTGGGATGGGTTGGGCATGTACATCACAGGCCTCCTGAAGCGCTGGTGCATAGCGGACGGTTAAGGCATGCTTATAATGTCAAGAGAGGTTGGGGTAGACCAAACATGACATAGGAGAAGTCTGTGAAGATAGATCTGAAGGACTGGGATATCACCAAGGATTTGTTATGGACAGGGGTGCGTGGAAGTTAGCTATCCACATGCCAGAACCATGACTTAGTTGCGATAACTTATGGGTTTCAAGTCTAGCCTACCCCAACTTGTTTGGGACTGAAAGGCTTTGTTGTTATTTTTGGTGTTGTTGTTGCTTAGTGCATGAATGCACGCTGGGTCCTAATTTTCTCTTCAGATTTCTATTAGCTTGTTTGATCATCATGTTTCTGTCATTACATGAACATTTTGCACTTCTGCATGCTATTTAAGTGGTATGGTTTGGTGATGGTGAAGTACTGTTTAATTATTATAGCCATTCCTTGTTCCCTCATTGCATTTTCTGGCAGTGTAAGTTGCCATATTGATGGATCAAACCTAGTTAACTTTCTCGTTAACCACAACTTATAATAGGTTGTTTAAGACGCCAGAACAAATTAGTCAACCTCATAATTTTCTCATGTTTCTGTTGTTAGCTGATTAATACTGGGTATGATTATAATGCCGTAAGGAGATGGACTACGAAAAGAAAGTTAGGGTACAACCTAATTGACTGTGACAAGGTAAATGCTATTTCCAAGCTTTAATCCTATGTGATTTGTCTACCCTTCTAATTGGAACAACCTTACTATGTCCAGATTTTTGTTCCCATACACAAGGAAGTGCATTGGTGTTTAGCAGTCATCAACATAAGGGACAAAAAGTTTCAGTATCTGGATTCTCTTGGCAGCATGGACATGAAGGTCCTGAAAATCCTAGTAAGTGATATCCCCCATACTCCGTCACTTTTCTTGTTCTGTTCAGGACGTGAGGGTCTAATTTTAGCATTTTCCTACTCTACCAGGCCAGATATCTTGTGGATGAGGTAAAAGATAAGAGTGGCAAACAGATTGATGTTCTTTCATGGAAGCACGAAGGAGTCCAAAACCTTCCTTTGCAGGAGAACGGGTATTTCTTATCTTTGTTCATAGAAGTGCTATCATTGTTTTTCTGCTCGACTTTTTACAGTGAGATTGAAGCCTCTTTGAAAACATCTTCATGACATCTTTGTGTTAGAGAAAAATTATAATTTCTCACAGCATTACTCTACCAATATTCTAAAATGCACATAATGTACTTCTTACTTAAATTGTTTTTCATCTTAGATGGGATTGTGGAATGTTCATGATCAAATATATTGACTTCTACAGCAGAGATATGGACCTTACTTTTGGGCAGGTACTAATGAGTCCCTGTTAACCTTTTTAATAATTATTCAGCAGGATCTGAATAAGATTAAATACTTCATTATATGCTAAATAAACTGTTTTGAATGGGTTCTCTTTTGTAGAAACACATGCCTTATTTTCGTCGGAGGACCGCCAAGGAAATATTGGATTCGAGGGCTGGATAATGAAGAGGGGCATCATAGGTAAAACAAAAGGAATGTGCAAACCTGCGGCTAGTGTATGTACTTAATAGAATGCAGCTATGCCTTCCCTGGAGTACCGACTGCAAGGATTTTGGAAGCCCAGGTCTTGAAACCAGTCATCTTGCAAGGATCAAGCCTTCAGAATTGCTTGCATTACTGCAGTTGGCTGCCACGGACCACGGTGGATGTTCTTGGCACAAGAAGCCATCGGAAAGGCGTTGCAATCGTGGTTTTATGTCTGGCTGTTAGACTGCAGAGCCAGGGTTGAAAGGAGGGGTTATGGTTGGAACTTGTATTTAATGATTGGTTACAGTTTTGAGTTGATGCCATATAATTTTGGAGCGGTGTGAGTTCTTTGTGTGCATCCAGCCTTTGAGCGTTATGCAAATCAGTGCAGCCACAATTTGTGCAATGCAAATCAGCCCATTTTTATTCCGTTTCCTCTAGGCTAGAAGTCCTTGGAGTACAAGCTGTCCTTCCTCAAACCGCCCCGCTGTCGGAGAGATTTGTCTGAAGGAAAATCCCCTAAAAGCTCCTTGTGTCGGGCGCCGAGGCATGCGAAGTGGCTCGTAGCACCGGTGGGCCAGGTCATCACCGCGCCCATGACGTTTCAGCAACTATCCTGATTGCCATAAAAGGCGATTGCGCAAGATGTGGCGGTCACTCTACCTTCCCTCTTCCGCTTGGCTGTCTCTTTCGCATCTTGACTTTTCATCGACAGTTCCTTACCCTCGCGATCTCCCTTTGAGCCATGGTGGGTCCAAACAGGAAGGGGAAAAACACCGAGGAGAAGCCGACGATCCCTCTGCTGGAGTCCTGGAGTCTTGACTGACGTCTCTTGAGCGCATCACAGATGTGGTGCAGATGGTGACCACCAGCCCCAACGAAAGGGGGATTACAAGATCTCCCCTTCCCTGCTTCGGGGATGGCCATCATTCCCCCGTTCCTTACTTTCTTTGCCCATACCAACTTATGCGGCTTTGTGCCTCCCTTTTCTGCCTTTTTCTGCGCCATCCTGGAGCACTATCGGATTCAAGTGCCCCATCTTCAGCCAAACTCTATCGTCATCCTCACCGCCTTTGCATACTTGTGCGAGATGTACCTTGGGGTGAGGCCGTCAGTGGCTCTCTTCAGGCGCTTCTACACCTTGAGGCTGACCGTTGGAAGCCAGTGCTCTGGGTGTGCGTCCTTCCGGATCTTTGAAGGTGTTACCGACGACATCATTCCCATGGAGATCTCCAGGAGGATGGGCGATGAGTTCTAGACACACTGGGTCCTGATGGACCCTGGTCAGGCCCATCCGAACTTTTCTGCGCACAAAGCTCCAACAAATAAGCATTCTGGCTGGGCGAGGGCGGAGCAGAAAGGATCGGAGATGGAAGCGATGCTGGAAGGGCTCCGCACCCTTCGCACAGAGAATATGTGGACGGCCATGGTTGCTCGGGACTTCGTCCGCCGACGGATCGCCTCCCACAAGGACCACCATGAGACGATGTGGAAGTATTCAGGGGCCAAGGACTGGAAGAGGCTGGCCCGCAAGGCCATGCCTTCTTTGGTCGCTTCGGAGGTGATGGCCAAACTCTCCGGGAGGCTTAGGGTGCCTATCCCCTCGGCAGTCGCCAGCCATCTGTTCATCTTTGATGACGGAGAGGAGCTGGCGGAGGAGATGCCCGTGTTCAACGAGCTGGGAGCAGTCTATACAGGTCATGAAGGATCACGAGCCACCTGGAGCTCTACTCAATGAGGAGGCGAACGACTTCCTGCGCACCTCGAGTCGTCGGCGGAGGAGTCCACGGGCGGCGATGAGTGCAGTGGTGAAGACGAAATCACCGAGTGTGGTGATGATGAGGGTTGCGATGAAACAGAGTGGGTCAACCTTGCCGCGAAAACCTTGGGGCGGGGGCGCACGGGCAAGGACAAGGACGCGGAGGAGGTGCTCCAGTGCCCGGACTCTGGTGCCACGCAGCGGGGCAGGAATTTTTCCGAATCTACGACGAAGCCGGTGGCAAGGCTTCCGACGACGCCCTTTGGCCTATATTTACACCCTCATCCGAAAACCCTTAGAAAGCCCCCTACACTCGATTTCATCTACTATTTCGCCGCCGCACTGATTCCGATCTCGTGATCGCCAGAAGAAGGGAGGATTGACCTCTGGAGGCTTCTCCATCACCATGATCGCCTCCGGCCACCAGCCCCAACAAAAAGGGGGATTGCCAAGATCTCCCCTGCCCTACTCCAGGGATGGCTATCATCCCCCCGTTCTTTCCTTTCTCCGCCTATACCAACTTCTGTGGCTTGGTGCCTCCCTTTTCTGCATTTTTGCGCCATTCCATCTTCAGCCAAACTCCGTCGTCATCCTCATCGTCTTCGCCTACTTGTGCGAGACATACCTCCGGGTGAGGCCGTCAGTGGCTCTCTTCAGGCACTTTTACACCTTGAGGCTGACCGTCGGAAGCCAGTGCTCTGGGTGTTGATACGTCCAAAATGCATCACTATTTTATATCGCAATTCATCCTTATTCATTGATATATTTCATATTACGATGATATTCTTATGTTGTTTTGGCTTGTTTTACAAAGTTTGCAACTTTCCGGTGCCGAAGCAGCAGACGCAGGATTCAGCGGTAAAAAGTGGACGCTGAGTTGCTGAAGAAGAATACCTCCAAATTACCTGAAAATCGACGGAGGTTATTTTCCAGAAGATTAACGAAGATACGCCGAAGAGGGGCCAGAGGGGGGCCACAGGGTGCCCAGGCGGCCACCTGGCACGGCCCACCCCTGGCCGCGCCGGGAGGGCGCCTGAGGGCACCTGAGCTTTGCCTTAATTTCTATCTTGTATTTGCGGATGCTTGCAAGATGTTTAATCATAAGAGTACACTTATCTTAGTCTAGAAGGTGTGCTAGCATAGATCCAACCACTCAACACTTATCAACACTACACACAGTACCGATACGGAGTATGGCGAAAGCGCATGACTACCTCTCCATGTGTCCTCAAGAACGCTTTAGTCTTTATAAGTTCAGTTTCCAGGCTTATCCTTTACTGAAAAGGATTGGGCCACTCGCTGCTCCTCAACACTATTTATTTTGCTTGCTTTTGTCTTATTGTTGCTTATACCGGAAACCCCTAAAAAGTTATCTTTCAGTGCTTGCAGTTATTCCTTGTCCAAAATCACTTATCAATACCTTTCGCTCCTCGTTGGGTTCGACACTCTTACTTATCGAAAACGCTGCAATAGATCCCTTACGGTTGTGGGTCATCAAGTACCGTTTTCTGGCGCCGTTGCCGGGGAGCATAGCGTTATTGGTAAGAGAAGCTGGTAAGGAAATTTTTATATTGCTATTTTTATTTTGCTGTTGCTGCTCTTTGTTCATATGGACAACCTAGCTATTGGATTGTTTCTTATGGGGAAACGCCCCACATCTGTGGTGGTTGTTCCTCCCCCTACTGAAATTGTGCCTTATAAAATACCAGCTGGTATTATCGATTGTGTTTTGGCTATTCGTTATGCAGGAGAAAAACATCCCGGTGAACACTTGCTATATTTGTCACAACTATGTTTACTATTTAATCTTGCAGGTGTATCAATGGAGTTTGTCATGAGGAAATTGTTCTCCGTATCGCTTATAGATAAAGCTTCAGATTGGTATAAGCTTCTCGATAACTCACATTTGCTTGATTGGCAAGAGCTTATGTCTCTCTTTTATACCAAGTTTTATCCTCTTCATGAAATTCATCGAGACAGAAATTATATCTATAACTTTAGGTCTCGTGACGGAGAAAGCATCGCTCAAGCTTGGGGGAGATTGAAATCCCTAATGCTCAAATGTCCTATTCATGAGCTCCCCAAGAAAACTATTTTATGCTAGACTTTCTCGTCAGGATAAAGAGATACTGGATGCCTCCTCTAGTGGGGTATTTCAGACGAAAAGCGTTGAAGAAAGATGGAACCTCATTGAAAGGATCCAGAAGAATACCGAAGATTGGGAAATAGATAAAGGTATTGAACCCACTATTAATTATGAGCATGATTATATAGAGAGCTATGTGAAAAATGATTACTTTAATACCTTTTGCTCTAAGATTGGTCTTGATTCCCATCTGATGATTGATTTTTGTAAGGACTTTGCCTCTCATATTGACTCTTCTAAGGAGGAGAAGTATCAGCATCATAAACCCTTCAAAGAATTACCTCTTGATATTCATGTTGCCGACCCTATTTTGCCTGCAGTTATATATGAAAAACCCCCTTTTCCCCCAAGGATAAGGGAGCACTCTTTTGTGACAGGCATAATAAATAAAAGTGAGAGAATAATTGATGAGTCCGAGGACCAGATCAAGGTCGACCCTCAAGTTGCATTGGTTAAGGATCTTGTTACTAAAAATGCTTTAGATTCCAAAATATTTTTTGTGCTGTTTCTACTAACCTTGTCACAGCCAAGAATAAAGGCCCAATTTCAGGTACTCCAGTAGTATCTGTTAAAATAGGAGATCATAATTATTATGGGCTATGCGATTTGGGACCGAGTGCTAGTGCTATCCCGTATTCACTTTATCAAGAGATCATAGGTGAAATTTCACCTTGTGAACTTGAAGAAGTTGATGTTACAATTCATCTTGCGAACAGAGTAACTATCTCTCCTTTCGGAATCGTGAGAGACGTTGAAGTCTTATGCGGAAAGGTAAAGTATCCTACCGACTTTCTAGTACTTGGTTCAGTAAAGGATAATTTTGTCCCATTATTTTCGGTAGACCCTTTCTCAGAACTTGTGGAGCTATAATAGATTGCAAGAAAGGTAAAGTTTCTGTTGAATTCGATGGTGAGCCATATGAATTTAACTTTTCTAAGTTCTCTAAGAAGCCTCGTGGTACTGATTTGCCTAATAACGATAAGATTATTGAAGATATTGCTTCCATTGCTATCCCTCCTAATGATCCTTTGCAGCAATATATGGAGGACCACGAGAATGATTTGCATATGCAGGAGAGAAATGAGCTGGACGAAATATTTTTAAGACAACATGCTATCCTAAAGCACAACCTTCTAGTTGAGCCTTTGGGAATTTTATCGAAACCAAAAGAAGATCCAGTGTTTGATCTTAAACCTCTTCCCGATACGCTCAAATATGCTTATTTAGATGAAAAGAAAGTATATCCTGTTATTATCAATTCTAACCTTTCAGGATATGAAGAAGAGCGACTATTGGAAGTACTTCGCAAACATCGAGGTGCAATTGGCTATACCCTTGATGACCTTAAGGGGATTAGTCCATCTATTTGTCAACATACCATCAACCTTGAGCCTGATGCAAAACTAGTTGTTGATCATCAACGACTGTTGAATCCGAAGATGATGGATGTTGTAAGGACTGAGATTCTCAAGCTTCTAGCCGCAGGTATTATCTACCCTATAGCCGATAGTAAGTGGGTAAGCCCGCTCCATTGTGTTCCAAAGAAAGGAGGGACAATTGTGGTTCCTAATGATAAGAATGAACTAATACCTCAAAGAATTATTATTGAATATATAATGTGTATTGATTACAGGAAGCTGAACAAGGCAACCAGGAAGGACCACTACCCGTTGCTGTTCATCGACCAAATGCTTGAAAGGTTATCCAAAAATACTCACTTTTGTTATCTTGATGGTTATTCTGGCTTCTCTGAAATTCATGGTAACACTGCTGATCAAGAGAAGACCACTTTTACTTGTCCCTATGGTACTTATGCTTACAGGCGTATGCCTTTTGGTTTATGTAATGCCCCTGCTACTTTTCAAAGGTGTATGTCTGCTATCTTTCATGGTTTTTGTGAAGAAATTGTGGAGGTATTCATGGACGATTTCTCCGTCTACGGAACCTCTTTTGACCATTGTCTCCACAACCTTAATAAAGTTTTGCAGAGATGTGAGGAGACAAATTTGGTGCTTAACTGGGAGAAGTGCCACTTTAAGGTCAACGAGGGAATTGTTCTTGGCCACAAGATTTACGAGAGGGTAATCGAGGTGGACAACCAAGATCGAAGCAATTGAAAGGATGCCCTATCCAAGGGACATCAAAGGTATTCGTAGTTTTCTCGGCCATGCTGGTTTCTATAGAAGATTTATTAAAGACTTTTCTAAGACTTCAAGACCCCTCACTAATCTTCTCCAGAAGGATGTTCCTTTTGCTTTTGATGAAGACTGTAAGGAAGCCTTCAAAGTTCTTAAGAAAGCTTTAATAACTGCTCCTATAGTACAACCACCTGATTGGAATTTACCTTTTGAAATTATGTGTGATGCTAGTGATTTTGCTGTTGGAGCTGTTTTAGGGCAAAGGGTTGATAAGAAGTTGAATGTTATATATTATGCTAGCAAAACCCTTGATAGTGCTCAAAATAATTATGCTACTACTGAGAAGGAATTCTTTGCAGTAGTGTTTGCTTGTGATAAGTTTAGGCAATATATTGTTGATTCTAAGATTATTGTTCATACTGACCATGCTGCCATTAAGTATCTTATGGATAAGAAGGATGCCAAACCAAGACTCATCCGATGGGTACTCCTTCTTCAAGAATTTGATTTGCAGATTGTCGATAGCAAAGGAGCAGACAATCCGGTGACGGATAATCTTTCAACGATGGAAGATATACCGCATGATCCCATTCCAGTCAACGACAATTTTCCAGGCGAACAGCTAGCTGTTGTAAAAGTACAATCTCTCTCCGATCCTTGGTTTGCAGATTATGCTAACTTTATCGTTGCAAAGTTTTTGCCTCCAGGTTTAACATTTCAGCAAAGGAAGAAGTTCTTCCACGATTTGAGACACTACTTTTGGGATGACCCACATCTCTTCAAAGAAGTTCCAGATGGGATCGTGAGGAGATGCATACCGGAACACGAGCAGAAGGACATTCTCAGAGAATGTCACGATAGTCCATATGGAGGACATCATGTCGATGAGAGGACCGCACATAAGGTTCTTCAATCAGGTTTTTATTGGCCTACTCTCTTTAAGGATGCTAGAAATTATGTCTTATCCCGTGATAAGTGCTAGAGAGTTGGTAATATTAGTAGAAGGAATAAGATGCCTATGAATTACTCTCTAGTGATTGAGCCTTTTGATTGCTGGGGTTTTGATTTTATGGGTCCTTTTCCTCCCTCACACAAGTACACTCACATTTTAGTTGCTGTGGATTATGTAACCAAGTTGATAGAGGAAATTCCCACTGATAGTGCTGATCAAGACATCTTTGAAAATGCTCAAGGATGTAATTTTTCCTAGGTTTGGAGTACCCAGGTACCTCATGACTGACGGGGGTTCACACTTTACGCATGGATCTTTTAGAAAAGCTTTAGCCAAGTACGATGTCAATCATAGAATTGCTTCACCGTACCACCCTCAAACTAGTGGGAAAGTTGAGCACACCAATAGAGAGATCAAGTTGATCTTACAGAAGACAGTTAGTAGAAATAGAAAGGGTTGGCCAAATAAGTTAGGAGATGCTTTGTGGGCGTATAGAACTTCTTACAAAAACCCCATGGGCATGTCTCCCTATAAGATGGTCTATGGTAAGGCTTGCCATCTGCCATTAGAATTAGAACATAAAGCTTTCTGGGCCATTAGAGAGCTTAATGCTGACCCGAAATTAGCTAGTGAAAAGAGTCTCATGAACTTGACTTCTCTAGATGAGTGGAGAAGTGAAGCTTACGAGAGCTCTAAAATGTTCAAGGAAAAGGTAAAGAAGTGGCATGATAGGAGGATTCTGAAACGTGAATTTAATGTTGGTGATAAAGTTTTATTGTTTAGATCCCGTTTCTGGTTTTCTCCAGGTAAACTACTTTCCAGGTGGGAAGGACCATTTCATATTTAAGAAGTCTACCTCTCGGGTGCAATCAAGATTAACAATTTCGAAGACACCAAACCTCAAGTAGTGAATGGGCAAAGACTTAAGCATTACATAGAAGGAGACCCTGTCAATGTTGATGTGGATTTGGTATACACAACAAATCATGAAGAACATGTTGCATCCCTGTTTCAGACACCAGCAGAAGCAGAATAAGGAAAGGTATGTATTACGGTAAGGAAACATTGCGAACCGCCATAAAAATCCCGTATTATGAGTTTTTGTAAAATTAGGAAAATTTGAGGCCTAAGTGGAGCCGGAGACGAGCTCCAGGGGGCCCAGGCCCCCCCTGGCGCGGCCTACCCCCTGGCCGCGCCGGGAGGCCGCCTGGGCACCCAGGAGTCCGTCTCCGACCCCGCTTTGGCTCGTTACCTTCGTTTCTGTGCAGAAAGTTTTGCTATATATTTGCCCGGATTGTTCCGGCAACGTATCTCGCGATTTCGTGTGTTTTCTTTTCGATCTGTTTCTGCCAGAAAATCTTTCAGCTAGACCTAGGTGCCATGGCTTCCCCAAGTTCCCCCAAGGACAAGTTCGCCGTCAACGTCATCAACCCTTACCTCGCTGAGGTGAAGAAGCACCCCAGATCCTTCGCGTGGAGGATGGTGACCTCCACAAGGAGGATCTGAAGGGACCAGTCAAGGAAGGGAACACCGAGGAGCGGCTGAAGGAGATGGAACATGAGGTCTTCAAGTTCAATAATATGGTGGAGCGTGGTGTTGAAGCTAACTTCGACATCATGAACGAAATAGAGGCTTCCTGTAACAGCCCATGTGCAATAAATAGAAAACACCATGAGATTGTACTTTGTCTGCTGACTTTGTAACTTGGCATGATGCTAGAGATTGTAATTTCATGTGGTGATTTAAATTTGCATTGGGATTGGAGCCCATCTGGTTTGGTTGAGTTTGCTTCCAAAGTGGTTCAAGAAGGGTGTTTGAAGAATTTTCATTGGTGCATGCTTGCTCTCCTTGCCCCCAAACTTGGCTTAGCCATTTCTTTTGCAAGGGCAAGGGTTTTAAAAACCTCAATGCATTTTTTCCATAATCAAAAATGGGGAAGGCAGTTCAAAGTGATTTTTGAATTCCCAAAAGTGGCCCACATTTTGTTGTTGCAAAAAATGCTCAAACCATTTTTGGAAATTGAGGAATATTACAAGGATCATTTTGCATATTTTTATGCATTTTTAGTCCTTGTAATTAATCCTGGAAAATTCTTATGCCTTTTTGTTTATTTTTAAATGGAAAGGGATCTGCAGTAGACGTTTTTTTTTCCGGCTCCCTGTTGCAGGCCCAGCCCGCCTGACCTTTCTTTGCGTCTTGGGCTAAAGCCCAGCCGCGAAGGGGTAAGTGAAGCGCGCCTGGGACCGTTTGATCTGCATCTGACGGCTCTGGGGTCGTCTTCTTTCCACGTTGGCCACGGTCCCCCAGCCCTCCTCCTCTCACAGCTCATGTCCGGCCAAGGCGATGGAGCCCACCGGCCAGGGAGAGCTGCCCCTCCTATAAGATCACGTCCAGGGCTCCCCCGCGGTGCCCTAGCTCCGTTCCCTCTCTCAATTCCTCCGCCGCCGCCCCCCGTTGAACGCTCGGACCTCCCCTGTTCCGCGTGATAGGTGAGCCTCCTGCTGGAATTCGTCGCCATTCTTCGCGCACGGTGAGCCCGCGCTCGTCTGCGCTTTCTCCTAGCCCATCCTCACCGTTTCCCCCTGCAGTTTCGGCTTGCAAGCCCCAAGGAGCGACGAGCCGCGACGTTGCGCCTCGGACTTGTCTTCCTCGACGACGACCCCGTGGGTCTCCTTCTCCCCGGCAAGGTCAGGGTCACCGACGAGCCCCTCTAGGTGAGCCTCCGCGCCTCCGTTCCTCCCCTAGTACCCGTAGGAAGTTTGGCGCCATGAAGGCGTCTCTGTCGCCGCTCCGGCGAGCCGTGCACGCCAAGCGCGTGTCTTCGGCGAGTGTGGTGTGTGTGTGTGCGGTTGTGCTGTTCGCGAGCAGAGCGTGCGGTGAGCGTTGGCATCAGGAGTACTCGTCGTTCCCCTCGACGGCCTGTCGTGCGGGCTCTGTTCCGCCGTAGCCGTGCCGGCGAGGAAGCCGCTCCCTTTTGGGTTGCTGGCGGGGGGAAGCGAGCAAAATGGAACCACGGAGGGTCCAGCTTCGAGTAGCCGCTGGCCGTTGCGCCACCGGAGCACCGTAGCCGATGTGAGACTCGCCCGATTGTCTCGACGCCGCCACGGTCTGAAGAACTTCGTCAGTTTCGTCAGAAGCAGTTCGCCACGGTAGGATTCAGGCGAGGCTAGCGACTTCCCTGGTGTGTTCTAGGTACAACGCGGGCCGGGGATCTGCAGCTGGATGTACCAGCTCTTGATTCCACGCATCAGCGGTGTCGCGGGTGATCTGTGACCGAGGCGGGCTTCGCCGGAGTTCGTCGCCGTCGGCAGTGAGCTAGTCTGAACTTTTGTCTCTGTCTGAAGCGCGTCTTCACCTTGTCTTGCCAGTTACGGGTTCTCGTTCAAACCCCGTTCAGCAGTGCAGTGGTAGGAGAGCTGGGTGGTGTTTTCAATGGCGTGGGATCGAGTCCCGTCGGGTGCACATCCCCCCTCTTTTTTCCTTTTTCGCGTGTTGTTTTCTGCAGTGGGATGCCTGGCGCGTGTGGGCTTAGCCCAGTGCGGGCAGAGAGCAGAGGAGAGGTGGAGCTGAGGCTCCTGGGCCCGAGGCCACCCGAGTTAGGCTCAAGTTGGCCTCTCTCTTTTTTTCTTTTTTTCTCCCTTCTGTTTTCTCTTTTCTTTTTGTTTAAATCCTTTTCCTTTTGCTTTTGAATTCTGTTTGAATTCAAACGCTTTGTGTTCATGTCATATCTTTTGGGGTAGATGCACTGACCGTCATGGTCACTTTGGTTTTTTGTTTGAGCAACATGAAAATGCAAGCATGTGGAGGGAAGAAAATGCCCACATGTGATCATGCCATGTTGGTGATGTGGTGTCATTGCACCACCACCACCATCAAGGCTGCCCCTCTCATATTTTCTCATACATGGGACCCACCAGTTGGCACCCCCATGTACCTCCCCCCTTCTTTTTTTCTATCTTGCAAATTCTTGCCATATGCACCTCCCTCAGGTTGCCATGTGTTTCTTCCTTCGATACTCCCGTGGTGTCCACTTCTGCGACACTTTCTCCGTCTTCGGAATCGTTAATTCAATTTTACGATGCTTTACTTTGTTGATTGTTTTTATTTTGCTTCATGTCATGTCATGTTGCCATGTTACTTACACCAAAAGTAAGGCTAAGAACAAAGCCATTTTTACGTAAATAAATTGCATATGAAGTTGCTGATGTGTCGTCACCACCTTCATTTAAATCTGACTAGATAGGGTCACATCATGTCAATTAAACTTGATCATACCATCTTTGCCTGTGCATTGCACCCGTTACTTACTTGTGTGTTTTACTTGCCGGTACCTTACGTTAGCACCTGAGACCGCCGAGGAGACTTACGTGGAGGTTTCCGACACCGAGCCAGAGGACCCTGCTGCATCTGCTTCGACGACCGATTACCCAGGCAAGGGGAAGATTCATACCATTACTTGATACCTTTCTGCCTACCTGCCTAGCTGTAGCTTAGAACGGTTGTATGATCCTTTCCACTTGCTTATGCCACATTCAAAAACCAAACAGCCATGATCCCCACGTCACAGCAAACCTTTGTATTGCTAAGTCACCGCTGCTCATCCATTGCTTAGTATGAGTAGGAAAACTTGCTGCTTACCCTATGCTATGGTTGGGATATCATGTTATTAAAGAAGTTGGTTGATATTTATTATTATATTGATGTTAATTTATACTTGACTAAATATGGGAGACCAGGCTGTTCCCGCCAGGTGTTTTGTTCCATTTGAGTCACCTAGGTCCCGAGTTCCGGGTATTGTGTTTCTTGACGAGCGTGCCTAATCGTGTGTGGGATTCTATGGGGTCCCCTTGTCTTACCTACCTAGCTCCAAACAATTCTAGTGGTGGCCCAAGCTGTATTTACCATTTGAAAAACGTGTGTGTGTCTGGTTAGCGCTCCACAGTTTTAAAATAACTCGGGCCAGCGAGGACAGAGTCTCCCTTGTTGGTCCACTCCTGGAAGCTCGATGGCTGCCCACAGTGATGGGTTAGTAACCCCGACCTCGTCCAGACGGTAGAAGCCGATTTGAGAGCGCGGCCGGCTTTCGAGTTGGATGTCGACTCACCGGGGGCCACCCGGAATTGTGCGTTGTTAGTTAGGGGGACTCTGACGTTTCGGAGTTTCAGGCGCCTTCTCCCGCCAAGCGGAAACCGGACGTACATGCGAAGCCTATGATGGGCAGTTGGTACACCCCTGCAGGGTTAAATCTTTTCGAAAAGCCGTGTCCGCGGTTATGGACGACTTGGGACCTACTCCTTGTTCATAAAATAACATCAATTTGAATCATAATTAAAACTTGACTACCGTGTGAGTGCCTTGGTTGCTTTTCTTCGTCCAGGGGGACCGAGAGAAGATCCAGGTTGTGTTATGCTTGACGTAAGTAGGTGAATAGCAGACTTATGACACGATGTCACGTGGGTTTCTTGGATCTTACCCCTACTCTAATAGAACGATAGCCACCATATATGCTAGTGCGGCTGCAACCTTACCTTTACCTGTCTTACCGTAGTAAGTCAGTTATCCCGTAATGATATAATCTCACCCCTGTTTTCCTTTTGTGCTTTTACTGTTTTGCCAGATCGGCCGCTGCAGTGGAGTATTACCTCGACCCGAGCTCTGGACGATACTTCGTGGAGGTGCCCCCGGAGGATGACGATGAGGTCGACCTCGTTCAGTAGATCCTACAGTTGGGTTTCGACGATCCGTGGGTGGACTCTTTATGTGTAGCCCTCTCTAGGGCAATTTGGATTTTGACCGTACTCGGTCGTGTTTGTCTTCCGCTTGTTGCATGATATTCTGTTGGGTCCACGGACCTCTGAGATGTTGTAATAAATTCCAGTGGCGATGTATGCCCTGGACTCTATATATATTTATGTCTTAGCTTAGTTCTTTGTTCTTATACCTGTTGTCGAGAATCCGGCAGCGACACGAGTGCGAGTGTCGTGAGTCGGTGGCTCTTTATGCGCTACTAACTCGAGCGGGACGCGAAAGCGACTAACTCGAGTTAGCACCGCATAGGGGGCTTTACACTTCCCATAAGAAGGAGATGAAGGAGATGTGGTCAAGTTTTTCCGCACTAGAAGAAAAAGTTTATGAGCTTCAAGCACACATCTATGATCTACAGAACCAGAACTGTGAGTATGAACTAAAGTTTCTGCGCATGGGTTTGGGTGCTGAGTGCAGGATCCTGGAGACGGGAATGTCCTTCGAGACGGGAGAGAAGCTGCCTTGGAAGCGCTTCGCCAAGGAGTACGTGGTCAACAAGAACAAGAATGAGGAGTAAATCTCCTTGGGTAATGACATCCCCTTAGCTTGTTCTAAGCTTGGGGGAGTGCCCGGTATCTTTATCTTTATCATTGTCTTTTAGAGTCAAGTAGAGTCGTATCATGTCTAGGGAAGTTATCTTATAAAATAGGTGTTTGCATTGAGGTGTATCACTCCTTTTTGGAGAGTTATGTATCCGTGAGTGTGGAGTCGTCTATGATGGAATATTAATAAGAAGTCTATTGATCCCTTCGCTGCACTCGGTATTCTCTTCACGCAATCGACCTTATGATGACTCTTATGGGGAGTATTGACCTTATATCAGGTATGGCTTTGAAAACTTTATTTAATCATGGCAAACATAGCTTTGGTCATAACAACAAGCATGATTTTCTCAAAGTAGCGACATAGCCAAACCCTTTATGTTATTATGCTTGGAGTGTTATGTTGACAAGGAAGACAACTTGATGTGCTATGCTTATTTTTAATGTTTATGCTTTATATTGCTTGCATCTAAGTCATCATCAATTGTCTGTTCTCTCAAAGCCTTTGCTAGCCAAACCTCTGTACTAAGCGGAATTCTGCTTGTACATCCATACCCCGAGACTAGTATTTTCCATATGAGTCCACCATACCTTCCTATTCGTGGTATTCCACTACCACTCTTAAAGTATAGAATTTATGTGTTATCCTTAAATGTTCAAAATCTTCTATTTTGTGCCCCTGTTTTAGCTCATGAGGAAGTAGTAGTTAATTCATGATCTTCTTCAGTTGGACAAGTTTTATCCCGGGATTGCATGTCTATCTGCAAACCCCTAATACGAGGAGGAACTGGCATGAGTGCGCCCAGCTCAGAAAAGATAATACAACAAACAAACCCTCCTTCACGCTTTGTTCATGAGAAATTAGAAAACTTTGACAGTGATAAACAAAGGAGATTGCGGGGATGTGATCGTTCCCGTGTGGGAGCCGTTCCTCGAAACTTGTCCAATCTGAGAAGTAATTCAGTTATCTATTAGCATTCATTGACAAATCATGCACCTCTCAAAAACTTGTTTTCATTCTGTTTGACTTAAGGATAACACTTAAGTTTTCCCTACTTCCCTAGAGCAGGGCCTGTCTTTTAGTTTTAGGTTGAGTCAGTCTTTCCTACTTCTTTCTATTCTTAAAGAGAGCAGCCACTTGATGTTGATGAGGATTCATTCATATAAAGCTGCATTAATATCTGTCATACCGCATCCTTGTTGACATTATCTTTTGATAAGTAAGTTGTTTGCGAAAGGTTTTGCCAAGCAAACATCTTCCTTTGTGTTAACATTTTCACTTCGTTCCTAATAACGTGTTCTTTTAAATCTTCAATATGTTTCATCTTATTTAGAAAGAGCAGAAGTGAAAACTATCAGTTGTTCTTTGACCAAAGGACATGTTTTCCATGATTTGATGAGTTTCCTTAGCCCTACTTTTGATTATAATTGTTATTACTCTTTCATAAGGGCCTTATGAGTTGAAGATTGCTGTTGAGGATGTTTGCATTTGGTGAAGAAATCATGATGCTTCTTGTCCGTATTCTATTTATCGACCCTTCACTCTCTAAACTTGTGGAAAGGTTTACAGAGCTCAGTTTTCGCTTGGGGACAAGCGAGGTCTAAGCTTGGGGGAGTTAATACGTCCAAAATGCATCACTATTTTATACCATAATTCATCCTTATTCATTGATATATTTCATATTACGATGATATTCTTATGTTGTTTTGGCTTGTTTTACACATTTTGTAAATTTCTGGTACCGAAGCAGCAGACGCATGATTCAACAGTAAAACGTGGACGCCGAGTTGCTGAACAAGAATACCTCCAAATTACCTGAAAATCGACGGAGGTTATTTTCCAGAAGATTAACGAAGATACGCCAAAGAGGGTCCAGAGGGTGCCCAAGCGGCCACCTGGCGCGGCCCCACCCCTGGCCGCGCCGGGAGGGTGCCTGGGGCCCTGGGACCACCCCCGGCTCCCCCCTCTGGCCTATATACTCTTCGTCGCCCGAAAACCCTAAGAGAGGAGTTTTTACGGAGTTCCGCCGCCGCTCGTGGCGGAAACCTACAGAGAAGAAAAGGGCTCTCCGGCGGGCAGATTCCGCCGAGGAGATCACCTCCCGGAAGGGGAGAACATCGCTCTAAGACCCGATATGCGGTACTGTTCCAGATCTAGGTGTATCCACCCAGATCCGGGGACGAAGCACATATCGGTCCCACCGCGACATATGACAAAGTCACATGCCCCGGATTTCCAACATGATATCACAACATTACAGATACAAGGATACAACATCTCATACATTCGGCATACAAGTTCCTTAATAAAATACAACAGCGGAAGATATATGTATGGGTACAGACTACCATCAAATGCCTAGTGGCAAAGAGAAAAACATCGATCCCATAACCACACGGGTCCAGGCCCTCCGCCGGGATCCGCCTAACTAGTCGTCGTCAAGTTTCCACGTGAAACGTCGATCACCATACCTGTTGTCGATAAAGAACCCTATAAAGAGTTTGGGGGTAGTATCATGACTACAGAAGTACTCAGCATCCAACTTTAGTGGTCATCTGACCCAGCAAGGACTTCATCACTCGTCATTCTAGGACAACTAGTAGTTTACGGTAATGAAGGGGTAAGTGGTGAGGTTGCTGCCGCACTAGCATTTATGAAGGGGCTAACGATCTAGAGAGTAAGATAAGAAGCCAAGCATTCAACGAGGAATCGCCTCCAACAAGTCTTGCTATCAGCTACTTACGCAAACATAACACCTATCCTATCCTTGTCCTCCTATTGGCATCCCGGCGAAGAAGAAGCAGTCAAGGCACACACACATTGATCAAGTTATATTAAAATTATCTCAGTTGTTGTTGTCTATGAACAAGGAGTAGGTCTCAAGTCGTCCATAACCGTGGACACGGCTTCTCGAAAAGATTTAACCCTGCAGGGGTGTACCAACTGCCCATTACAAGGCTCCGCACGCACGCCCATCTCTCTCAGTTGCTACCCATCACAGGCAACCATTTTATGATTTAGTTCCAAGAGATCCGAAACGACAGGTCCCTCTAGCTAACAACAAACAAATCCGGGTGGCCCCCGGTGAGCCGACATCCAGCTCAGGAGCCGGCCGCGCTCTCGATCTGGTCTCTACCATATGACTCCAGGTTTGGATTGCCGGTTAATCACACATGGGAAACCGGGTCCTCAGCCGGTCATGATGGGCCAGCAAGGGAACTATGTCCTCACTGGTCCGGGTTGGTTTAAAAACTGCTGGCAGCTGACCAGCACACACACGGTTTCAAATGGTAAATCAGCTTGGGCCACCACTAGAAATGTTTGAAGCTAGGTAGGTAAGAAAAGGGGACCCCATAAAATCCCACACGCGGTTAGGCACGCTCAGTCTTAAAACCAATACCCGGAACTCGGATCCTAGGTGACTCGAATGGAACAAAGTGTCGGGGCGGGATAGCCTAGACCTTCCATCCTTCATCGAATATAGTCAACATTATAATAATCATATCTTCAACAAGAATATAATAATGTGATATCCCAAACTAAGGAGTAACAGGGTAACATCGTAGCATCCTAAGCATGCATACTAAGCAGGGGCCGAGCAACCAGCAATAGTAACATAGCAGTACAAGGTTTGCTGGGAAGGGACATGGCTGTATCGGTTTGAAAGAGGCTTTAAACATGTGGTAGGATCAAACATCGAACCTAACCTAGACTAGCATGCAAACCGCTGGTTGAAATAGAATGGATCATAAGTAATGTATAGTCCTTGCCTGTTGAGAAGTCGGGTTCCGAAGGTGTAGTTGATCGCAAGCTCGCATCGTCTCCGAGAGGTACCCGCGGAAGCACACAAGAAGGAAACACTGGAAAGCAATCAACGGTGCACCACTATTACTACGGAGCAATACAAGATCAAAGAGGAAACACCGGGCACGGCAACGCGATACAGATCTATCATCGAGAACGGTTACTAACAGTTTAAGTGGGGTATCGGTCACACACGACGAATACCGCACGTTTACGGTGGTTCAAGTTGCTTAGCTACAGGTGATCAACCAACGGTTATTAACATGGCAACTCAAGCAAGCATGGCATAGCACACAAACATGTAAAGAGGTGAAGCATAAAGGAAACTATCTATGCTAGTCAATTTAAGCGAGGCACAACCTAAACATGGCATAACACTAAGTACCCCACGACAATTAAAAGATTTGGTACTGTTCTTCCCTAAACCATATTTTAGGTTGGTTAACAACATCAAACAATAGCATAAACACAAAGTACACGAAAAACTAATCAAGTTACATATAAGGCACACTCCAAACGGAGTTACGGTTAAAAAGATACAAGCAAAACAAGTTACGGGCACAATCTGCCAACATCACGAAGCACACTTTAGAGCAATGCATAAACAGGATAATCAATGCAAACATGATCACAAATGATATGGAACTAAAGTAGACATGACAGGGAAGGCATGGCAAAAAGAATCATGCAATTAGGCATCATAGATCAAAAGATATTAAGCATGCAACATGGCATCGGAACGTTACAGACTTAAAGAAAAACAGAGGTGGCTGTCAAAAACAGCAGCATAGCAACTTTGGAGCTAAAAATATATATGACCAGAAAGCATATCATGACAATGTAATACATAAAATGGAAGTAGACATGATGCTTAACAATATGCGACGCAACCGTCACCCGAAGTTGCAACAAATTAACAGTTTCAGCAACAACAGCACATTAACATCAGGATCACCACTTTGGAGGGAGATTTAATATAACTAAAGCACCCAAACATGAAAAGTTAAAGCATGGAAATTAAGTACACATGATGCTTAACACATAGGAAAAATAATCAATGCAATATGCCTCATGGATGTGTCACAATCATCACCCAAAGTTGCAACAAAATAATAACAGCAGCACTAAACAGAAATTAACAGAAGTTAACAGCCTGATGCCCACTTCAACAGTGATTAAAAATATCAAGATGGACTCAAAATAAATAACTTCCTAAAGATGAACTTTAGAGCACACAAAGCACAACCAAACAAAAAAAAAGAATCACTTCATTTGGACCTACGAGTCAACGGGAAATTACGTTGCAAAACAGGACAACAGACACAAAATTACCAGACTTAGAATTTTTTTACAGCAGGGTTAAGAGAAAACAAAACAGGGGGAGGGGGAGACATGCTGGCTCACCATGGGCTGCGGCCCAAATCGGCGTGGGGAGGCCTGGCGCTGGGAGGCCTGCTGGATGGGCTGTATCGGGCCGCTGGAGGGGGCCCAGCCCGCTGGCAGGGGTCAACGCGGCTAGGGGGCACCGAATCGGGCCCGTGCCACGACGGCTGCTGGCGTCGCCGGCCGGGGCGCTAGCCGGCGAGGAGCGGCGGTGGGCGCAGGGAGGCGGCTAGGAGGCGGATCGGCGGCCGGATCCGCCCGATCTTGTTCGCTGGCGGAGGCTTGGGGAGCGAGCTCGGCTTGGCCGAGGTCTATGGCGCGGAGGCGCGCGGGCCTCGTCGTCCATGGCGACGACCTGCGAGGAGACAGGGAGGAGAGGTGAGGGAGATGAGAAGAAAGAGGAGAAGGAGGGCGCGAAGGAGGAGAGAGGAGAGAGGGGCGCGGCGGCGGGCGCTGCTGCCGGCGGCCGGCGGCGGCGGCCGGAGGCGGTGAGCCCACGGACGGATGCATCCACGGGAGGACAGATAAGTCTGGGAGGTCAGGGCGCTGACGTGGCGGCCTCTGGGCCGTCGGATCGCCAGATCTGATGGTCCAGAGTGCCTGAGACTGTTTTTTCAGATCTGATGGGCTAGGTTGCGAAAATTTGGGGCTATTTGGAGGGGGTGGCTGCAATTTTTAGCCTAGGGAAACCCTAGAAAGGTGTGGGAGTGTGGTGGTATTTATATAGCCCAGGTGGCTGACAGTTTGCAAAAACATCCCCGGTTTTTCTCTCTCGCGCCCGGTGCTCACTTTTCTGACCGCCGGGGTCCGCAGTACCTCTTATTCGGGTAAAACTTCGAACTGCGCGATCAGTGCGTCGAGCCAGCGGCGTTCACCTCGCGTTGGAACCGTTCCGAGAACACTTCCCGGCGAGCTATAAAAAAAATATCCCGTTTACTTATTAAACAGGGTTTTCGTTCCATTGGCTGTGGCTGGTCTCGTGCGGTTTTCGCGACGATGATCGGGTGAAACCCGGTGTCGCAAAGGTCGAGTGTCAGGGTGGAAAGGGTCGGTCTCTGTCCGATACGAGATAAGAGGGAAAAAAATAATCGCCGATCGATAAATCGGGGATGCAAACACCGCAAATAAATCAGACAATCAAATAATTCACACCGAAAACAAATTTTTTAATTTTTGTGAAATCTGGGCTGTTACAATCGCCATCGTCATCACCATCGTCACGGGCATCATCGAGATCATCATCAACATCATCCCCAACATCAGCACCATCTCCACCACCATCCAATCTCACCTCACAAGTTTATCTTGTGTTGTAATCCGTACTATCTATCCTCTCTACTCTACCGGTGTTGATTACTACTTTGTGGTGAATGCTATTGAGTTTTGTTGGAGAAATATCATTATGTCCAGATTGTTTACCACCTATTTATCACCTCTGATCATGATCTCTTTTATGTCTTGTGAGTAGTTACTTTAGTTCTTGAGGACATGGGAGAAGTCTTGTTGTTAGTAGTCATATGATGTTGAAGTATTATGTGTTGTTTGATATTTAAGTTGCGTTGTTATTTTCCTAGTGGCGTTGTGTGAGTCGAACACTCAACACTTCGCCTTATTAAGGACCTAGGTGAATACATTGTGTACAAAGGATGCTTATGGTGGGTTGCCGGAGTGACAGAAACCTGAACCCCAGTTTGCACACTTTTGCACAAGGGAACATTGAATCCTTGATCTTATTGCTGTGGTTAGGCTTTGCCTTAATTTCTATTTTGTATTTGCGGATGCTTGCAAGATGTTTAATCATAAGAGTACACTTATCTTAGTCTAGAAGGTGTGCTAGCATAGATCCACCCACTCAACACTTATCAACACTACACACAATACCGATACGGAGTATGGCAAAAGCGCTTGACTACCTCTCCATGTGTCCTCAAGAACGCTTTAGTCTTTATAAGTTCAGTTGCCAGGCTTATCCTTTACTGAAAAGGATTGGGCCACTCGATGCTCCCTAGCACTATTTACTTTTCTTGTTTTTGTCTTATTGTTGCTTATACCGAAAACCCCTAAAAATTTATCTTTCAGTTCTTGCAGTTATTCCTTGTCCAAAATCACTTATCAATACCTTTCACTCGTCGTTGGTTTCGACACTCTTACTTATCGAAAATGCTGCAATAGATCCCTTACGGTTGTGGGTCATCAGGTGTGCATCCTTCCAAATATTTGAAGGTGTCACCGATGACACCATTCGCATGGAGATGTCCAGGAGGATGGGCGACGGGTTCCAGACTCACTGGGTCCTGATGGACCCTGTTCAGGCCTATCCAAACTTTTCTGCGCCCCAATCTCCAGCAAAGAAGCATTCTGGCTGGGAAAGGGCGAAGCTGAAAGGACCGAAGATGGAAGCGGTGCTGGAAGGGCTTCACACCCTTCTCACGGAGAATACTTGGGAGACCATGGTGGCTCGGGACTTTGTCAGCCGACGGATCGTCCCCCTCAAGGACCACCCCAAGTCGATGTGGAAGTATGCAGGTGCCATGGACCAGAAGAGACTGATCCGCAAGGCCATGCCTTCCTTGGTCGCTCTAGAGGTGATGGCCAAACTCGTTGGGAGGCTTCGGGTGCCTATCCCCTCGGAAGGTGCCAGCCCCCTGTTCATCTTTGATGATGGAGAGGAGCTTGCGGAGGAGATGCCTGTTTTCAACGAACTAGGAGCAGTATATACAAGTCATGAAGGATTGTGAGCCACTGTGAGCTCTACTCAACGAGGAGGCTAACGACTTCCTGCACACGTCTAGCCGTCAGCGGAGGAGTCCATGGGAGGCGATGAGTGCAACGGCAAAGGCGAAATCACAGAGGACTGTGGTGACGATGAGTGCCGCGATGAAACGGAGTGGGGCAACCTTGGGGCGGGGGCGCACGGGCAAGGATAAGGACGCATACCTCGCAACTTGGTGTAAATTTTTGTCCATCGGGGATCTTGACCCTGTTGAAGTGAGTCCATGGGGCTTCGGGAGGCATCTCTCTCGAAGCAACGTCAAGGGATGTCGTTCCTGAAGCCCCCGTGCCGCGTTCCTGCGTGGAAAATGTGCTCACGAGCGGTTAGGTAGGTGACGCTATCACGCGCTTGGGGGTTCATCCTCGTGGGTTGCGCGAGGATTTTTAGTACCAAGGACCTTTGTGAGATGACGAACACATGAGCATGCCCGCGAGACAGAGCTCGATCGCTTTAGGTTTGCTGGGTACCAAGGACCTTGGTGAGGTGACGTGCACGGGGAAGGCCCATGAGACAGAGCTCGATCTCTTTTGGTTTCTTGTGTACCAAGTAACTTCGCGAGATGTCGTGCACGGGAGCATGCCCGTGAGACAGAGCTCACCCTCTTTGGGTTTTTTGGGTACCGAGGACCTTCACGAGATGTAGTGCACGGGAGCAGGCCCGTGAGACAACGTTCGGTCTCTTTGGGAGCTGCTGGGACAAGCCGCAAGCACATGCATCCACATCTATCCCCCGCTCGCACAATGCACGAGGGGAAATACGCAAGCGCGATCTCTTTGCGAACCAAAAAAGTTTCTCAAGAAGCGGAAATTAACATAAAATGAGTCTGGCCAGTCATTTTTTATTTTATTTCCGAAAGTTGTTACAAAGTGTTCGAAACATTGATACATCCGAAATGTATTTTTTTTTTCTTGTTCCGTGCTTATTTGATTGACATTGTTACATGTTTTGATGCACTTTCATGTCTTTTCCAACATATTTGGGAACTAACCTATTAACCCAGTGCCCACTGCCAGTTTCTGTCTGTTTTGCATGTGCATCACAGAAAAAGGGTGAAACATCAAAGTGCTCAGAAAAATCAAAAAATTTCCTAAAATTCTTATTTACCAGAAGACTCCAGAAGCTCGAAGGACTCCCAGAGTGGGGCCACCAGTCGTCTAGGCAACCAGAGGGCACGGACAGGGCCCATCCGCGCCGCTTGGCCGCCTTGGTGACTGGATCCACCTATGGTGCCCTACTTTGCGCATTTTTATTCCCTGTCACACAAAAACTCGGGGAATCCAAACGCCTTTTCCAGAAACAATTCCGATCTCTGCCGCCATCGCCAACAAGCTTTGGGGGACCAGAAGTTCTTGTTCCGGCACCCTGCGGGGACGGGGAAGTGCTCTCTGATTCATCTCCATCGAATTTGCTTCCTCCCTCCATGATGCGGGCGTAGTTCCTTTTCGGGGATGAGGTCTTCTATAATAGCTATGTGGTTATCTCTCTCTCCCATGATGAGATCTTGATTGTAATCATTGGCTATGTTAATCTAGTTGTCTCCCATGATATTCCCATTCTTCTATGTATTGGATTTGATGTGCTCACTTGATAATATCTATTATAATCTCCGAGACCGTGGTGACATTGGGTCTATTGGACATAGATTAGAAGAATATTTTCATGAGTTGTTTCTTCTATTCTGGATTGATTGAGGATTTGAGAGTCTCTTGGTGCTTGTCTTGACTATCCTTGAGATATGTTGTGGCGATTGTGGTACTCTCTTTGGATGGACGCGGTGACATTGAGAAATCCATAGATGTGGAACACAAACTCTAAGACGTGATCTTGTAGCCCTACACAATTGTCGTCCTCTCTTGACCACCAAAGAATGATCTCCGAGTTACGTCTTCCTTGCACGTTTTTGGTGGAAATATCAGGTGTTTCAATTTTGTTAATGTTGTTGGGAGTGACCAGTAGTGAAAGTATGAAGCCTAGACCTTGTTTCTCACCATTGCAATACCATTTTTAGTCACTTGCTACCTTGCTGTAATTTTTATTAAAGATTTATATTACCTTGCTTTGCCACACTTATCATCCATATTTTACCATCTATTCGCCGAACTAGTGCACCTATACAATTTACCATTGTATTACGTGTGTTGGGGACACAAGGGACTTCTTGTATCTTATTTGCAGGGTTGCTTAAGAGAGACCATATTCAACCTCTACTTCCCCGAGTTCGATAAACCTTAGGTCATCCACTTGAGGGAAATTGCTGCTATCCTACAAACCTCTGTGCTTGGAGGCCAAACATAGTCTACAAGGATAGAAGCGTGTGTAGACATCAAGCTATTTCTGGCGCTGTTGTCAGGGAAGTAAGGTAAGAGGCACACACAATCCCACAACGAAGATTTTTCTTGCGGGAAGGTGAGTGCTTGAAGGTATATCTTTAGATCTTGCAATTAAATATCTTTGTTTTTGTTTTTATTTTCACTATTTAGGCTTATGGAAAATAACAAAAAAATGAGAGAGCTTTATAATATTTATCTTGAGTTAGGACATGAAGTGTTTGAAGAGAAAATTTAAGAACCTATGGAACTTTATTATTTGCATAACACTCATGATAGTAGCAATGTTACTAGTATGTCTTCCTTGAATACCTTTGATGCTAATGATATGCAAAGCCATAAGTTTTGGGATGCCATGTTTGATAAATATGATATTTTTAGCCCCCCCCAAGCTTGGGGATTTTGCTTATGTGGAGAGTAATAAATTTTCTATGCTTTTAGATCATGATAATAATTCTTTATGTGATGGTTATATTGTGGAATTTATTCATGATGCTACTTAAAGTTATTCTGAGAGAGGGAGATATGGTTTCACTTATCTCAATAATATTAAGCTTCCTCTCTTCATGTTGATTTTTTTGAAGCTGTACATGTTTTGCCTTCCTATGCATATTGATTTGTGCTTCAAAAAATTATTTCATTGCAATATTCCTATGGATAGGAAGCACATTAGACTTAACTATGGTTGGTATTTTCTTCTTGATGCTCTCTTTTGTGCTTCAACTCTTATTCTTACGAGAGCATCATTAAAACTTTAAGCATATCTTTATGGCTATAAAGAAAGAACTCTTGGGAGGCACCCCATGTTATCTTTACTTTAAATTTTTCCTTTTTAATTTAGTATGTCTTAGTGTTTGTTACTATTGTAGCAACACCATTGCATCTTTATTTTCAAGTTTTGTGCCAAGTTTTAGCCTCTGATCATAAGGGAGCCAAAAGTTCCGACATGCTGGCTAAAAAACAGATTTTGTTTGCTTCATTGAAAAAATCTTTAAAAATCACCAGATTATCTTTTTGATCTGAATTTTGTACACATCATGCTCTAGATAATTGGGAAACTTTCGTCAGTTTTTCATTTGATCTACAGAAGTGCCAGCAATAAATTATGTTTCACCCGTTGTCCTGTTTTCCCAGATTTTTGTCCCGTTTTGCATTTTCATCTTTTGGGCACTTTGTTCTTGTTTTTTCTTGCAATAGCCTTCAAACAAAGTTTGGGAACAGTAGCTATTGTTACATTTGAGTGTTCCATCAGTACCCAAGTGAAACCTTATTATTTATTGTCACTAACCGCTCTAATCAGGTTATGAGACGTTTCGTGTGAAGGAAGTTTTCAAGTGTTACGAAGGGAGATGATGAAAGAAGATCAAGAAGTGCCAAAAGCTTAAGGTTGGGGATGCCCCTGGCACCACCAAGAAATATCGAAGGAGACTCAAGCGTCTAAGATTGGGGATGCCCTCGTGCATCCCCTTCTTCATCAACAATTATCAGTTCATCCTTCTTAGCACTATATTTTTATTGCTTCACGTGTTATGTGCTATGCTTGGAGCGTCTTGCTCTTTGGTTTTAGTTTTTAGTTTTGCTTTGTTTGTTTGCTGGACATAGCCTTTGAGACCTAGAATCCTTCATTGGGAGAGAGAGACAAACTCCACTTTTGCTTAGAACATTCTTGTGCTTCATGTTTACTTATTGAGTGTTCAATTTAAGTTTCTAGCTACCGCTTTACTTGTTAGATCTTGTTTATCATGTTTATCTTTTGAAGAGATATTAGTTTTATTTATAAAAGTTTTAGGACTCTCTTGAGTTTCATGTTTATTTTGTTTAAAGAGTTGGCTTTGTTGCACTAGGTGTGTATCTTACTTTGAGTAGGTAATCAAGGTTGCTAAATTTAGTTTAGTAGTAACTTGCAATAGTTTTGAGGTGTTGATACAAGTAATGTTTGGAATTCTGTGTGTCAATAGATCAAGCCTATTAGTGATAGGTGTCGTATATTGGTTCAACGTGCTTATTTTTTAAAACAAAAACAATTAGTTGAGAACTGTAGCTACTGAAAGGATCACTAATCTTTGCGGGATTGTAAAAGCGTACCCTCACGTATCATGGGTCGAGGATGCGCAAGGATAACCAAACCCCCAACACTCCTCTTAGGTTGCTTGACTCTTTGCAAATCTCCTGACTAGATAGAAAGTTACTGATAATAAGTGAATGAGTTCCTTTTGACTAATGTGAGTATTCGATTGTTGGCACTTCCACCATCCATATTTTGATAGCCTCTTCGGTACCGGGCGTTGCCCTTTCTCACCTTGAAAGTTGGTGGAAACTTCACTGATGCATCCAAATCCTTGGCATGATACACTCTATCATACATAATCTTCATTATATCTTCCTCTAAACAACCACCATTCCTACCTATCATGGCATTTCCATAACCATTATGATATACCTTGCCATGCAACATCCATATTCTCATGATTTGATGTTATCCTTCATCGTGATGAATGCTTTTTCTTGATCCTAGAGCCGCATGATAGTTATGTCTTGACCGTACATCTTTTGCTACATGACGCGCTAGTATCATTGCATATCCTATTACACTGGCAGAGACATACATTGCATACATCATGATATAGTTCTAGTTTTATTATGAGTACCTTGCAAAAGTGTGTTGATCTCATTCATCCTTGTATATATATAGTGTTGCCCTTAAAGTGAGAAAAGATTCCTAACAGGACACATTAAAAGATCCCAAATTAGTACACATGAAAAGATCCCAAAGAGGACAAATGAGATATTTAATAGAAAGAGCCAATGAGGCCAAAAAAATATAAAAATAGAAAAAATAGAAAGAAAATAAAAAGAGAGAAAGGACAACATTAGCATTCCTTTTAAAAAATATCCACACTTGTTCTTCAAAGTAGCACTTGTACTTCATAGAGAGTTTTCATATCATTCATGCATAACTAAGTGGGGATCCTTACACTATAGAACTTGGCTTGTATATTCCAATGATGAGCCTCCTCAAAAGAGCTCTAGGTCTTCTTGAGCAAGCAAGTTGGATGCACCCCCACTAGTTTCCTTGAAGAGCTTTCATATACTCATAGCTCATTGTGCATCCATTGCATGGCAATCCTTACTTCTCACGTCATATCTATCATTTGGCTTTCTCTTGACTATGATTGTCCTCATTGATGTGAGACTTCCACACTTTTTAACTTCTTAACCCCATCATTTATTCTCTTTGCCATCCTAAGTGCTAACATATCTTTCTTGCGCTGATTCATTGCATGAGTGCTCGAAGTCGAAAGGGAGAGGATCAAATTGACTTGTACTTGGCCGACGGTCTGGGGATGAGTCATAATAAGATTCTAAAGAGACCATGTGTGAAATTTAGTAGATTTAGTTCCCAACAAATATTACGTACTTTTATGCTCTAAACCCATTGATGGCACCAGAGTTCATGATGCGCTCTTCGTTGGCTACCACAAGTGGAAGGTTGAGAAGTAGACATCAACAAATTTCCCTCGGTAAGATACCAAGGTTTGTCTCCAGTAGGACTCCAAAGACTGCAAGAAGGTGGCAAGAAAACAATGGCGCCGTTTACAACCTAGAGGTTTCTTACTTGACGTGGACCTACACACGAAACAAATAACTTTGCCCCCAAAGAGTCAGAGAGGTTGTCAATCTCTTCGGTCTTGTTGTTTAAAAAGGATCAAAACACAAGTGGAAATAGTAGTGGTGATTGCAACGGAAAGGAAATAGAAGCATTAAATTGTAGCGGTGTAAACTATGATGGAAATATAGACCGGGGTCCCATGATCTTCACTAGTGATGTCTCTCTCCCAAAAGACGATAAATAACTATGCTGGGTGAACAAATTAGAGTTGGGCAATTGACAAAATTATAAACGCACCGCAATGCTAATTATGCTACACGAAAGCTAGAGGCTCAATCATATGGGAAGTACGCCAAGACAAGTAGATTGTTTATTCATCAGCATCTACTCACTAATCATCCACCTTGAGATATCTATCTAGAACATCTAGCTGGTATTAAATTGTGAACCCCAGCCAAACTGTAGGATCAAAGCAACAGACAACTGCATTAACACACTTTGCGTAAGGTAAACAATCCTTGCAACTGCAGTTAAAAGCACCGTTGTTTTCTCCCTGGTGGCATCAACACATCCCCTAGTCTCATGTTTCTGTCACTCAAGCTAGACATCGGGGAGCATGAACCCACAATCAAGCATAATGCTCCCTCTTGGAGTTACTATCTACTCTTGGCCAAACAATAAAAAGCAACAGAGAACATGCAAGAGTTACTCAAGAACTAAAACATAAAAGGTAACCAAATATATTACTCATCACAATCTGAACATAATCTCATAATCCATCGGATCCGAGCAAACACAACATAGCAACTCGGAAACTAATACATAGGTGCCTTGATCATGTAGGGAAGCTCACAAGGGCTAAGAATTGAGGCACAAGATTGGAGAGAACACATCACATAGCTACTTGTCATGGACCCATGGTCCAAGGTGGACTACTCATGGCACATCCGGGAAGCTTTGGTGCATCGGTTTGAGTTCCCTCCGAGGATTCGTTGTAGTGGTAAGTGAAGTTGATAAGATTGTTTCTCTTGAGTGCATTGGCACTCTAGATCTTGTACTCTTGAGTGCATTGGCACTCTAGAGCTTGTTCCTCTTGGGTGCGTTGTCCCCTAGAGGCTTGTTCTTGTTATAGAGCTCAATCATTGTGGTGTAAACATTCGGGACGCTATGAGAGCCTCCAATTTGGTTTTGGAGATTGCCCCGAGCATTTGTACGGGTACGGTGACCGCCCCCAAGGGTTGCCCATTGTACGAGTTCGGTGACCTCCCTCAAGTGTCCCATAGTGGAATTACGACATATCGCATTGGTGAGAGCATGAGGAGAATAGGGTGTCCCTAGTTGTCCTTCGTGGTGAGCATTGTGCTCCACACCCTCTCCAAACAGAGACATACTTCTCGCAAGAGAAGGAACTTCAATAACACATCCTTGTCTCCTTCGGCTCCACTTACGGTTACTCCTACCCTTACCTTGAGCAAGCTTATTACCTTGTTTATCTTGTGCTTGCTCATATTGTTGTTGCTTTGCTTGTCCCATAGGTTGCTCACCTGGTTGCACATCTAGAAACCTATTTACTTGTGCGCCTACTTTGTGATAGCCATAGTGTTCTTGTTATATATATAGTGCTATCACATAGTTGTTTATATTGCTTAGTTTAAGTTGTTGGTGCACATAGTTGAGCCTAGCTTCTTTAGGTTTCTTGCTTGGCAAAATAAACGTTAGGTTTATTCCGCATTTGTTCAAGCCTAAATCGCAATTATTTTAAGCGCCTATTCACCCCCCTCTAGGCGACATCCACGTCCTTTTACACGGGATCTGGTTTCTTACCTCGCCGAAACTCGTATGAACTTGCATAGTGGTTCTTCAAGGCCCTCGCGAACCGTTCGCAGGTTGTTGACCATGAGGGGCCGGTCGTACGTGCCTTGAAGTTCGCGATGAACGCCTTGGTTAGCTCGCCCTAGCTGGAGAAGGAGAGTGTCGCGACACCAGAAATTTTTGACCGAGGACCCATTTTTGGATTAAAAATGATTACTCCATTTGTTATATTCTGCTGCATAGTTGTGCCATTTGGTCTGAAAAATGCTGTCGCAACTTATCAACGAACTATTCATAAGTTCTTGCACATGTAGATTGGCAGAAATGTTTAGTCATATGTTGATTGATATAGTGATCAAGTTGGAACATGAGCCGGACCTCCTGGCTGATCTAGCCGAGACATTCGCAAGCCTAAGAAAATAAAACACGAAAATCTACCCAAAAAAGTGCATTCTAGGTGCCTGTGGGTAAGCTACTCGGTTTCACTCCGTCTGCATGTGGAATTGAAGCTAACGAGAGAAGATAAATTGTCACGATGAAAAAGCGAATGTAACAGCCCAGGATTTTCACCCAAATTAATTTTTTTGTTCGTTGCTTTATTTTGTTGATTCCTAGAATTGTTTACAGTATTTGCTTCGCCGATTTATGAATCGGTGAATTATATTTCCCCCTCCTTCTGAAATCGGCATGCGTGACCGACCCTTCCCACCATGGCACACGACCTTTTGCGACACCGGGTTTCACCCAAGTACCGTCGCAACTTCCGGCACAGGACCAACCATCTCCATCGATGCGGAAACCCCCATTTATATTTAAATGGGTTATTTTATCGGGAGGTGTTCGACGTTCTCCTTTGGTGTTAGACGTTGCACACGACGTCAGTTTGGTGCTTTGAGGCGGTGTTTTGAATTTCGCGCGATTCCGACTTCGTCGGGTAGTTAAACGATCGGATGTGCCAGGCATAGTAGCCGGTGTAATTCCGGTGCCGTATTTAAAAAATATTTCTTGCGCTGATAGCTGGACCCCCGGATTCCCCTCTTATCTTCGGATTCTAGCCCACCCGAAAAACCGGACACGAAACCCCTCCAAAACACCCACCTACTATATATAGTAGGCTACACAGCCTATTTTGGAAACCCTAGCCCCTAGCCTCCCTTGTTTTCCACACCCAGCCAATCCCACCTCCAGATCCAGATCAACCCATCTGGGTCGTTGGATCCAGATCGGACGCCCACGTTGTGACACGTCACCACAATCAACCCTCCCAAGGGGAGCTCCTCTCTCCCGAGCAGCCTCGCGCGTGAACGCCCCTGACCTGCCGCTGCTGCACTCCAACCGGCGAGCCACCGCACCGCCTCCGCTCCGATGAGCCTCCCCACCGTGCCGCACCTTCCTCCTCTCCTCCCCGTTTTATCCCTCACCCCTCTCTCTCTCTCTCGCGCAGGGAGGCCGCCGCCGCGCCATGGACCTAGGGCGTGAGATCACCGGCCAGGAGTTCCAGCCGCAACACTAGGACCTCGCCCCCGCCTCGGCCAGCCGCCGGATCCGGCCGCCGTGGCCCGGATCTGCCGCCCCCTGCCTCCTCTCCACCGTGCCGCGCCGAACCTCGCCGGGGAAGCAACGACCGTCGCCGCCTGTCGTTCCCGTCGAGGACGAGGCCTGCCTCCCCGCTCGCCTGTCCGCTGTTCCCGAGGTGGGCCAGGTCCCCTCCGCGGCCCATGCCAGCGCCCCCAGCGTGCCAAGGCCCAGCTGCCCCGTACAGCCCACGACCTCCCTCTGCCCCGGCCGAGCACGAGTTATCCCGTGCCCACGCCTCCATGGGCCGAGCCCACGCGGTGAGAGCCCGCAACCCTTTTTATATTTATTTTCACTTCGCTGTTGTTGGGCCGACTGTTATTTTATCTCGCATAGTGCGCCTTCTGACTATCCAATGCTCACCCCTGTGTTAGGCCTGTTTGGGCAGATTCGGCCCAGGAGACGTATAGATTTTTATTCTATTTATATAATTGGTAGATTATTATTGTAACTTTCGGTAACTATATCTTTGCAACGGTAGCTCGGATCGAGACACTCTTTACATGAAAGTGTCTGGACCCGGGGTTAGCGTATGCAAGTCCCGCTACAACACAATCATATGGAGAGCCGAGAGCCGTACCCACTTGTCTAAGCAGACAAGGCCAAGCATAGAATGCTCTCGGAAAGCATCGAACGTGGGGGGCATCCCATCCAGGCCGGATGATCAACTGAGATGGGTCCTCATCATCCGCACACAAGTCTAAATGATATGGGTGGTGAACTCCCATTCTCATAGACAAGTCGCCTCAACCATACTATCAATTGTATTATAACACTTACATAGACTTACTCCAGCCCGATCACTTAGTCGGGGTCTAGGGCGGGCTCGATCATACATAAAAGTGTGCACGTGACAGAGTCACGAGCAATCACATCGCGATGCCCCAAGCTGCACACATCTAAGGGCCACTTGGTGTATAAAAGACCGCCAGCCAGATCACAATCAAGCTCTCAAAAACCCACACTAAGACATGAACGTTATAAACATACACGCAACATACATGTCCAGTGTGAACAACAGGTATCATCACATTTCTCTACAAAGTGTACAACTTTATTTAACTCTTATAGAGTACACACAGAGATTAAAAAATTGTGATCCAACATTACATCTGTACAAGCGGAAGCAACTTAGGTCTGAGTACAGACAAGTTTAGCAAATGGCTTAAGAAGCCTTATTTAAACACAAGCCCTCCACGAGGGAACCAGTCCTCTGACTGGGACTACACTAGCTTGGCTTCAGTCGTCGAGCTCCAGGAAGAATCCACCTTCGGGGTCAGTGGGTTCATCTAAAACATAGAATAAGCAAACGTGAGTACAAAGTCGTACTCAGCAAGACTTACGTAGGAGCTATACTACTCATGCACATGTATCAAGGCTAAGGGAGGTGGGGTTTCAATGCAGAAATGCTAGCTTTGACTTGGCTAGTCCTGTACTACGAATACCAGAATGAGGTAAGAAGCGTACACAAGTCCACTATCCAAGTCTCCCAATAAATACACCACTATGGAGCCTTCCTCGACTTCCCACGAGAAAGCACGCCATAGCACTCACCTTATCTTGGCAAGTTTTAGAGTTTCCATTAAAGTTGTCTAATAATCAAGCACAACTTTCCAAGTAGTCCATTACCGCGGACGCGGCTATTCGAATAGTTTTGTTAACCTTGCACGGGTGTACTGCTACACACATGAAACCATCAGTTACCGCCAAGATCTCGTCACCCTTCAAGCGGGTGCTGGCGAGGATAATTTCCACAACTTTTACCTCATATCCAACTCAAGTTCAACGAGGACGTCTATCTGGGATGGTTTCCACATTCGTAACCCGACCGGTTTACCGAAGTGGTCCCAGAAGATGTGTGCAGGGCCCCAAGCCGGTCTCGGTTGAGCCATTCTCTCACTTAGCAGGCCGTGCCACTAATCTACCAGAACTCCGAACTACTGCGAATCATTGAACTCAGAAGGGGTGAGTTAGTAGGTTGAGCCGGGGTCCATTTTCCCAACATGTGGTAGTACTCTTTGTCTTGGATCACCACACAAGAACTCGGGCTTAAAGCGGTGTTCAACGAGACAACCCACTGTGTACTCCTACACAGCCTCTCATCGTTCACCTTGTTTAGGGTAGATTCACCAACACATTTCCACCATCATCATCATGAACACTACCATCCCGACTCACACAAAAATATCAACATTGTATCACTCTAAGCATGCAATAAGCTGTAACAGTTGCAGGGGCCACATGATATCAATCAACTCCTACATCTTCTAGGATTGTGGTTTGCTTAATACTGTAAAAAAATGATAGGTCACGCAAAGGAATGGGTTCAACTATGCGGTAAAAACGTATCATGGTAATCATCCTAAACAATGCATAAGCGAGACTGAGAGGGAAGTGGGATTTTATCGACATGATCAATGGGGGTTTGCTTGCCTTGATGACGAGGTTCAAACACAGTGTCTTCAACGAAGGGGGTGGCCTTTGGTTCCGGCTCCACTTCTATCGAGCAAACATGGCAAACAAGGGATAAATAAAAATGCAATTCTCAAACACATGATCAATGTTATAAAATGTAGTAAGGGGTGCTGATGTGTTGCCAATTCCATTTAAATGAAGTGTATTGCATTTGAGTTGCAAATTCAAACTCCATATTTGAATTTAAAAGGGTTCATATGCATGTTTGCCTCTGTTTCCCCATTTTAAAATGGGCAAACATGAAAACAAAGTGCATATTCAGAATCCTTGCATTTTTCTGATAATTTTACATATATTATATGTCCAATTTGGAGTTAAAATGAATTAGCTATGAATTTCCAAACTTTATTCCTTTTTCTGGATTTTTTGCATTTTCTTTTAAATAGAAATTCTCTTTATTGCGCAAGCTTGACCTCATGCTGTGTGACGCCCCCAAAATCAGACCGTGTACAGTAATCATACACGCAATGTACACGATCGAGATCAGGGACTCACGGTAGGATATCACAACACAACTCTACAAATAAAATAATACAAGTTGTTTAATACAAGCCAGGGGCCACGAGGGCTCGAATACAACAGCTCGAAAGCACAAAGTTAGCGGAAGCAACAATATCTGAGTACAGACACAAGAATACAAGGTTGCCTTAAGAAGGCTAGCACAAATAACAACAGATCGAAAAGGCGAGGCCTCCTGCCTGGGAACCTCAAAACTACTCCTGGTCAACAGGGAACTCGATGTCGTAGAAGGCATCGGGGGTCTTCATGTTGCGGTGGTCGACATCGGGGATCTCCTGCTCCTGGACTCCAAGGCTCCAACGTCGACTGCAGCGGCCGATCAGGAAAAAAAGGGGGAAAATAAAGCAAGGGTGAGTATCTAGCATACCTGCGAGTCTTACGTCCGCTACTAAGCATTTATGCATTGTATCAAATGGAAAGGGAAGGTTGTATATATGGTGGACTGCAAGGTAGAAATCAGAATAAGGGTAAGAAGCTAGGCCTATCAAAGACTAGCATCTTCCGACGATGTCTTGCAGCACAAGAAGAGAACAACAAACAGTTCAAATAAAGCATAAAGTAACAATGAAGCAGAAGTTGCTGCAGCATTGTATAATAGTAAGTTGTAATGATTAATAATAATAATGCCTCCGAGTTCCCCTCCTCGACTTCCCTGCGAGGAAGAAGACCCGGAACCATACAGTTTAATAGTAGTAGTTTGTAGTGGTAAGGTCCAGCTTCAGCATAAAGCGTCCTGTTACCGTGGACACGGCTATTCGAATAGATTAAACTCCCTGCAGGGGTGCACTACTGTTCAGCCTGCACGCTCGGATCTCCAGGGTGGCGTACACCTTGTTAGGGAATGCCCCACCGAGGCTATCCGACACATCGCAGTTCATCCTAGGCTCAGCAGAGAGGCCATCCGCCGGACTATATCCTATGCGCCAAGGGGTCTAGGTCCCTCACCCTTGCACGCTCCTGCACGGTACGATACTAGCCGGTGAAGCAAAAGCAAATCCAAAAACACCTACTGCAGCAAAGAAGACAAGACCTCTTCCCGGCAATCAGCCCGTGGTACTGCTGACGTCTGAAGAGATTTCGGACAAACTACGACGCGGAGGGCCCACACCGTAATCCCACGTGTAGGTAGTGCGTACAGACCAACGGGCCTCTCAAGTCATCCGCCGAAGAATTTATCATATTAGTTAACCTGCGTGACAACCGTTATCGTTGCCTCGACTTAACTGACCCGCGGTCAACGACAACAGTTCGGACCACCAGTACATCGGTGCCTGCCCTGTCGTCCCACCAAGTCTCTGCGGTTACCAACAAGGTGAACCGACTCCTTACCTTATCTCACGTGTGCTCTTGGTAGAGCTTGACTTTCGTGGTTTGGTAACTCTCCTAAGATACGAGCAGGGGCCAAGCATGCCAGTAACGTCGGTCGTACCCTCCCTGTCGTTCCCGACGCAATACCTCTCGCGGGCACCGTTGGGTCGCCCGACTTCTTACCTTAAGGAAAACCGTGCTCAGGTACCTAGAGCGGCTATACAGAGTCAGCAACGAGTGGAGGTACAAGGATTACTCCTCGATAGTTCACACTTGATGTTGGCTCGGCAGAGCTGAGCTAGGGGGCCTTAGGCGGTGTCTGCCTTGTACCGTACCTGTAACCGTTAATATATCGTATCCGTGTTCACTCCCCTGAGTGGTCACGGCCCGCTATCTAATCCTATCTAACAATGCGCAGGGATCACTGCTGAATAATGCATAATTATAATAGGCAACATAGGATAAAGGAAGGTACATCAAGGGGCAACAAAAACAGGCTATGCAATTGAATAGGATTGTAATCGTGGCAGCAGCAGTAACCATGCCTAGTGCAAGAAATGTACGGAAAAGATAGGCGATATCTGGGGAAGAGAATGGCTCTGCTTGCCTGGTAGCTCGCAGGTAGGGGCAGGGTCGTCGACGAAGTAGTCGTACCCGACAGCAGTGTAGTCGGCAGTAGCAGCGGGGTCTACCGGAGTATAACGGGAGAGAAACAGTAAATATAAAGCAAGCATAACAAACAGATGCATGACAAGTCATATGCAATGTTAATAGTGATCTAACGCAGTGCAATGCACGTTGCTCGGAGCGGGAATTCATCCAGGGATGAACTGCTAGCTCCGGGTGATTACTGAACAGGGTGTCCGGAGGGGGAAGGGTTCATGCCGGAGGTGGCGTGGACATCCGACAAACGTGTGGATGGTGTAACCGTGCTAGTTGAAACAATCCGAACAACTTTCGTGTTCAGAATAAATTCATCCGGATACTTTGCAGTACCGGACAAATCATCAGACAGACGGTCCGGAGGGGGACGGTTCGATGTTCGGTATGTTAGAGGGGGTGGTTGGTATACGAATAGCCTATCCGTATTCGTTATATATTTATGATCAATTTTGATGTATAAAGTTTTTGAATCTGACTTACAGTTTAAATGATATTTAAATTCGAAGTTTAAATCAATCTAAATCAATTTCTGGATTTTATTTATTATTCAAATAGAACATTATCCAAAACCTTATCCACAACAGTACTTACAGAGGGGACCCACCTGTCATACAAAGAGGTGTATGACTGGTCAAACCTGACCAATGGGTCCCACATGTCATATTCACATATTAATCAAATTCATTTTATTTAACCTATTCTACCAGTAGGGCCCACCTGTCATACACACATAGGCTTTTAATCTATCTGATTTTTATTTTAATCAAGGGAAAGGCCCCACTGTCATTGACTTGCTCAGGTAATAATTCATTTATCTTAAATCAATTGGGCCGTGGGGTCCAACTGTCATGGAGGGATTAGGGGTGTGGTTGGCTTTGCGCTAAACATGGGATTAAAGGGGGGGAGGGGGCTTAGCCCACTGTTGGAGAGCGCGCACCGACGGTGAGCATCGGGGGCGGCGAGCATGCACCGGCCGGTTGCCAGTCGAGGCGCGGCGCATCGCCCGGCCAAGCAGCGCGGCCAAGCGGGCGCGGCTAAGGGGAAGCCGGAGCCCCGCGCGGTGAGCAAAGGCGTAGCCGGCCATGGCATCTACGGGGAGGAGCTACAGCGGAGGTCAGGCGAGGGGAGAAGGGGGAAACGGCATGAATGCTCACCAGGAGAGCGATGGAGAGGTCGGGAGGGGCAGAGGAACACCACCCGTGACGTAATTGACGGCGATGTGCACCACGGCCAGCGGAAGGGAACGGCTCGAGGGCGCAGGGGCATTGCATCACGACCCGATTCTCTGCACAGGGTGAAGCGCACGACGACGACAGACAGTTCAGACAACTTCTCTCGGTGGGGGAGGGTTGTTGGCCACGCGGCGCACGGCTGCACTCTCCGGCGACGGTGGCCGCGGCGTGTGAGGACACAGAGGGAGAGGGGCGCGAGGGTGGAAGAGTGGGGGCGTCTGGGGTTCCGGGGCCAGGGGGCGGCGGCTCGGGGTCTTATCCGCCAGGGGAGCCGAGGGATGCCCGCCACGGGGTCATGGCGTGGCCATAGCCGGGGGATGCCCGCCACGGAAGCCCCCCCGTGAACAGGAGGAAGAAGATGTTTGGGTGGGGATGGGCTCTAGGTGGGCTTCTCCCTAGGCGTAGTTTAGGTTTTCTTTTTCTTTTTTGTATTTCTGTATTTTCTCTTTTATGTTTGTATTTACTTTATTGCCTTTTGTATTTTTGTAAAATGTGTAACCTGTTCCATAAGTGGTATTTCATATTACTAAAGGCCCACAAAAAGTTTGAGGTCCAAAATAAATCAATTGATTTCATTTAATTATTTAAAGTATTAAATGGGTCGGATTTGGTACTGTTTTATTTATATAGACCAACTAAATATTTTATTTAATAGTGGTGGCAATGTTTCCATTACCTATGGAATATTTGAATGATTTAGAATATTTTTCCAACGTTTTTAGAAAAACTTTAATCTCCACTTTATTTTGATTTTTTATCACGGCTTGAATTTGAACTTGACATAATCAAGGGTGCTTACCACATGCCTAATCATGATGTCATGGCATTTAACAAGGTGGTTACTGTAGCGTGACACCCGGGGTGTTACATGCTGGCGTCAGGGGGTTCAGGGGGTCCCACCTGTAAGTGTCACTATGGTTAATTAAAAAGTTTTGTTTTGATTAAAACTAATCTAGAGGATTAGCAGGGGTCTGGGCCCACATGGCAGCCTCACTGGGGTGGGGTCATGGTGGTTAACCACCTGCCCACGTGGACCTCGCCGCCGGCGTGTCTCCGGTGACTACCCGAGACAGCGGCGTCCACGGGGAAGGCGAATTCGGGCACCATTCGAGACGCTGCGACCATTGAGACGAAGCTCTTGGCGTCGCACATCGATTGGGCCAAGTTGGGGTGGCTGGGGTGCTCTGTAGGCTAGCCTGCAACGAGCTTTGTGGCGACAGAAGCACGGCGAAGATGCAAAGCTTGCTACGGTGCACTACTTGAAGTGGGGATAGGCTAGATCGACGCAGCAGAGCAAGGGGATCATGCTGGACAAGGTTGCAAGCTTCTAGGGTTCACGGGTGCGCGGCGAGGAGCATCCCGGCGGCGAGGTGCTCCGGCTTCCATGGCGGATCGAGCTAGGGTTTGAATGGGGAGGCGCCAAGTTAGGGGAAATGCTGAGGAGCTCACCACGCACTCAACGAAGAAGACGGAAAACTCGTGGGTGTCTTGGTGGTGGAGAATTCGGCGATGGTGCGCGACTGCCGTAGTTGAAGTAGACGACTCGATTCCCTGGCTCCAGGGGCTCCGCGCTCCTGATTTCTTGCAGGGTTAGGAGGACGTCGATGGCGAAGAGGTGGGACACGCTCTCGAGGCCTAGCTCGGGATCGGGCTGTGAGTCGCCATGGCCGTGGTCTACGGATCTTCTCGGTCGGTGGCGGAGACGACGACCGGGAGCGGGGAAGGCGGCTGCGAGAGGGGTAATGAACTGGGGAAGCCGCGAGGCATCTCCAGGCGCGCATAGAAGTCCTGGGAGGGCGCCAGACAGGCAGGCAAGCGCTCGCCGGCGTCAGCATGCCGGGCACATAGCAGCGTGCCCGTCTGCCTGGGGTAGACGACAAGCGAGGGGAGGTGGGCTTGGGCCGGGGGCGATGAGGTGGGCTTCTTTCAGGTAAGCCTTTTTGTTTTCATTTTTCTGTTTATTTGTTTTGGCTCTGCTTAAAATAGCAAACCATTTTATAAAATGCCCCACTTTTTTTTATGTGGACTTGAAATGCATATAGCTAGCCACTTCTAAAGTTTGGGCATTTTTAAAATTCAAATAATTTGAACTTTAATTCAAATAAGGGTTTAAATTTAAATCCAAGATCCTGTTTGAATATTTGAAAAATCTTTGAGCATGGAATTGGCTCCACATCACTTGATATGTGGTCATTCTCATTTATGAGACTTTTCAAAAATGCAAAAAGAATTTTTAGAGCAACTTTTATTCTGGCCATTTGAATTAACTTCAATTAGGGCTTCTGCCTTCCCCATTTGGATTTCAATTTGAAATTTTTGCATGATGCAAAGGCACACTTGAACCCTAGCACATACCTAGACTTGGGTTGTGACAGAAAGTTGCTCGGTTTTGCGTGTAGATTAATAAAATGTTGCTCGTTGCCATCTTTGAACTTGTCTACATGCTGTTTACTTGCTAATTACATCGCATGCCACGGTAAACTGTTTATTTCATAACTTTTTAACCGTTGCTCCAAATAAATTTTTTCTTTTATGTAACTTGACTGAATTTTCGTGTAGGTTGTGGATATGCTGCTCTTGCTTTCTAATAAAAATAATAAAACTATGTTTAGGGCAGCACAGTACCAAATGCAATAATTATCGTGGGGTCCGTAATAGTCACAATGTATAGGTTTTACCCCCCACTTAAAGTGACTATCATAGATAGTTTAATTTATGCGTCACCTATTTCCATGATTGTGTGATATGCCATGCTGTGGTGAGATGCCATGTTAACAACCTTTGCTCATGTTGTGTAGCTAAACAACTTGAACCATTCTAAATGTGCGGCATCGTCGTGTGAGACGAGTACTTCACTTAACCTGCTAGTAACCGCTCTCGATGATAGATGCGATACCGTTGTGCGTTGTCTCGTGTTGCCTTCTTGTTGTTTCTTGCTCGTGATTGCTTTGTAGTAATAGATGCATGTTCGTCGATTGTTTTTCCAGTGTTGCCTTCTTGTGTCTTTCGCGGGTACTCTCAGGGACTTTGCGAGCTTGCGATCGACTACACCTTCGGCGCCGTCTTCTCATCAGGTAAGGGGGAGTATATATCATTCTTATAACTTCCATCTCACTCGCGCCTAGGTGTAGGATAGAACGACTGCTTGATCCCACCACCTCATATTTATGCCTCTCAAATAAACCCAAACAACCATACCTTCCACATCCCAGCAAACCTTGTTTGGCTATGTTACTATTGCTCGCTGCTCAGCCATTGCTTAGTATGCATGCTAGGACGCTATCAACTGTTACCTCCTGTTACTCCTTGGATTGGGCTATCACATTATTATATTGTTTTGGATGATATGATTATTATAATGTTGACTATATTCGACGAAGGATGGAAGGTCTAGGCTATCCCGCCCCGACGCTTTGTTCCATTTGAGTCACCTAGGATCCGAGTTCCGGGTATTGGTTCTAAGACTGAGCGTGCCTAACCGCGTGTGGGATACTATGGGGTCTCCTCTTCTTACCTACCTAGATCCAAACATTTCTAGTGGTGTCCCAAGCTGATTTACCATTTGAAACCGTGCACGTAACTAGTCCGCAGCCAGTGGATTCAAAACAACCTGGGCCAGTTGGATGGTATATCCTATTGGTCCAACATTTCCGGCTGAGGACCTGGACCCGGGTATGGGTGACCTGGCAATCCAAACCTGCAACAGACAGTAGATACCAGTTCGAGAGCGCGACCGACTTTTGAAGTGGATTTCGACTCACCGGGGGCCACCCAGATTTGTGCATTGTTAGTTAGAGGGACCTGTCGTTTCGGATCTCTCGGAACTAAATCATAAAATGGTTGCCTCTAATGGGTAGCAACTGAGAGAGATGGGTGTGCGTGCGGAGCCTTGTAATGGGCAGTTGGTACACCCCTATAGGGTTAAATCTTTTTGAGAAGCCGTGTCCATGGTTATGGACGACTTGAGACCTACTCCTTGTTCATAGACAACAACTGTGATAATCTTAGTAACTGGATCAACGTGTTTTGCCTTGACTGCTTCTTCTTCGTCGGGATGCGAAGAGGAGGACAAGGATAGGATAGGTGTTATGTTTGCGTAAGTAGCTGTTAGCAGACTTGTTGGAGGCTATTCCTCATCGACTGCTTGGTTCTCATCTTACTCTAAATAGAACATTAGCCACTCATATATTGCTAGTGCGACTGCAACCTCACCAGTACCCCTATCTTACAATGAGAAGTTAGTTACAAGACTTGTTGATATAGCTCACCCCTTCTTTTATCTTTTACGCACGTTATGCAAACAATCTTGGACTTCAGAGGAGCTCGACGACCCTTCTTCTGGACGCCTTCGCTGAGACTCGACGGCGACTAGTTAGGTGGATCCCGGCGGAGAGCCTGGACCCGTGTGGTTACGACAATGGTGTGTTTTACCTTTTCCAATAGACATTTGATTGTAGTCTGTACTCAGACATGTAACTTCCACTGATTTATTGTATTAAGGCAGTTGTATGACGATTGTATGATATGTTGTATCCTTGTAGCTGTAACTTTGTGATATCATGTTGGAAATCTGGGCATATGGCGTTGTCATATGTCGCGGTGGGACCAATATGTGCTTCATCCCCAGATCTAGATGGAAACATCTAGATCTTGAACAGTACCGCATATCGGGCCTTACAACTTGGTATCAGAGCCTTACCGATCGTAGGATCCTTTCTCTGGCCGAAGTCGAGTTTAGAAAAAAACTATTTTGTAGATACCAAGTTAGTTATCGGAGAGTAGGATTCTTTTTACTCCTTACCCTTGCTCTGGACAGGACAAGTGACGTAAGTGTTTTAATCTTAAGAATTATCCCCTTCAAACTCTAGGATCTCGAGTGCAAGGAGTTTCAGAACCGTTACAATGCCTTGTTTGCAGCGTATTGTCTCGATTCCGATCTCAGGTTGGGAAATCCTCTAGTACCTTCAGTTCTTCCGATGCTGGGTAAACATCTTGGTCGTCTGTTGACTTCATTCCTCTTGCCAAGTATCCCCATGATTTGAGTGAGAATGCTTCTCTTGATCGTCTCTTGGACTATTCTTCTTCCTCTTGATCTCTCGATGGTTTCGTTCTTCGACGTCGCCATCCCTCTTCGGAAAGTTTTCGAAGAAGGTTCGTCGTCGACACGGAGCAGAGTCTCTTGTTGGTGGTGTTGAAGAATGTCGACTTCCTTTTCTCTCCCCTCCTCTCCCCCGGATCGTCCAGGATCTCGGGACGAGATCCCTTGTTGGTGGTGTTGTATTGTAACAGCCCGGGATTTTCACCCAAATTAAAAGAATTGCTCGTTGCTTTATTGTGTTGATTGCTAGAATTGTTTGCAGTATTTGCTTCGCCGATTTATTAATCGGTGAATTATATTCCCCCTCCTTCTCATACCTGCATGCGTGACCGATCCTTCCCACCATGACATATGACCTTTTGCGACACCGGGTTTCACCCGAGCATCGTCGCAACTTTCGGCACAGGACCAGCCATCACCAATGGTGCGGAAACCCCCATTTATATTTAAATTGGTTATTTTATCGGGATGTGTTCGACGTTCTCCTCTGGCGTTAGACGTTGCAGACGATGTCAGTTCGGTGCTTTGAGGCGGTGTTTTGAATTTCGAGCGATGCTGAATTCGTCGGGTAGTTAAACGATCGGATGTGCTAGGCATAGTAGCCGGTGTAACTCCGGTGCCGTATTTAAAAAATATTGTGTGCGCTGATAGCTGGACCCCCAGATTCCCCTCTTATCTTTGGATTCTTGCCCACCCCAAAAACCGGACCCGAAACCCCTCCCAAACACCCACCTACTATATATAGTAGGCTACACAGCCTATTTTGGAAACCGTAGCCCCTAGCCTCCCTTGTTTTCCACACCCAGCCAATCCCACCTCTAGATCTAGATCAACTGATCTGGGCCATCGGATCCAGATCGGACGCCCCACGTCGTGCCACATCACCACAATCAAGCCTCCCTTGGGGAGCTCCTCTCTCTCGAGCACCTGATACGGTGAGGATAGTTCTCTCCCTTCTCGTTGGTTACCCCAAGTTGAAGGTGAGATGTAGCGTAGCAGAAAATTTCCCTTAGCGAAGATGCTAAGGTTGAGTATCGAACCAGTAGGACTCCAACAGATACAAGAAGGTGTCAACGGCGCAGATATTGTTGCCGGATGGTTACGAGGTTGACGTGGACCTGCACACACAACAAGTAACTTTTCTCCTAACGAGTACAGAGGAGTTGTTAATTCCTTCAGCCTTGTTGTTTACAAAGGATCAACGCAAGCGATAATAGTGCAACTGAAAGTAAGAACTGAAAGTAAATTGAAGGTGTAAACAATTGTGTGAATATGGACCGGAGTCCCGCGATGTTCACTAGTGATGTCTCTCTCCCAAAATACGATAAAAGGGCTAGCGACGTAAACAAATCACAGCTGGGCAATTAACAGGATTATAAACACACCGCAATGCTAACTATGCTACAAAAGAAAGGAAGAGGCTCAAAAGCAATGGGCAGTACGCTGTAACAACCCATAAGCAATAATTAGAAATCATCATGAGATTGTACTTTGTGTGTTGACTTTGTAACTTGGCATGGTACTAAAGATTATAATTCCATGTGATGATTTAATTTTTCTAGTGGTTTTGGACCCATTTGATTTGAATTTGAATTCAAACAGAGGGGCTCAAGAGAGGTGTTTGATGAATTGGTCCATTTTACATTTGTGCTCCCCTAAACCTCAAACTTGGCATAGCCTTTTCCTTTCCATTGCCAAGGGTTTTAAAATCCTCACATCATTTTTGCCATCACCAAAAATGTGGGTTGTATTTCAAAGTGAATTTGAATTTAAAAAAGAACTCCACATTTTAGTTGTTGCAAAAATGTCCAAACCAATTTTATAAATTGGCTAATATTGCAAGGATCATTTTACATATTTTTATGTATTTTTAAACCTTGTAAATATTTCTGAAAACCCAAGTCCTTTTCTGTTTTTATTTAAGTGGAAAAAGGTTCAACAGGGGTTTTTTTTTCCTTTTTTTCCCTCCCCTGGTGCAGGCCCAGCCCACCTGGGCGTGCTCCTCCTTGGCCCAGCCCGGGGCGAACCGGTACGGGGTCGTCTTCCACCTTTCCAGCGTGGCGACCCCCTTTCCCCTCTCTGCTCTCTCACGCCGGAGGAGGCCACGGCGGCAGGAGGACGACGACGTGGCCGGAGGGCCGCCCCCCTTTATAAGCTCGCCTAGGGCTCCCTCCTGGAACCCTAGATCCGTTCCTCCCCTATTTTCCTCTCGCCGCCGCCGCCCTGACTGACTCGGGACTCCCCTGTTCCGCGTGACCGCCGCCCGACGCTGGTGAAATTCGACGCCCTCGTTCGATTCTGGAGAGCGTGCGCTCGCTTCCATGCCTGTGCAGCACATCCTCACCTTCTCGTTCCAGCTGGTTGGCGCCAGAAACTTCGAGGCGCTCGGACCCGCGACGCCGCTGTCAGCCTCGTCTTCCCCGGCGACATCCTCGTCCCCGCCTTCCTCTTAGGCGAGCGCAGGGTCGCATCCAGCGACACCAAGGTGAGCCACGCCTAGCCCCTTTTCCCTCATAGACGTTGCATAGCATAGGTGCGCCGCGGTGTGTTCTCTGTCGCCTCCTTGGTGGCTCCGGCAGGCCGTACATGGCCGCCGAGGTGTGTAGGTTGGCCGGGGCGTGCACGCGCGCGCCGTGTGCACGATAGAGCGTGCATTTGGCCGCTCCCCCCGTGCCCTTGGAGTAGACGTAGGTCGTGGCTCTGAAACCCTGCAAGCAGCAGCACGGCAGTGCGCTCTACAGCGAGCAAGGCGCTGCCTTGGCCGCCGATCCGTCCCGATCTGGGCGCCCAGGGCCTCGTGGGTGTGCCCTTCTTAGATTGCAGGTTCTCGTCGAGGCAGATCCGCCCCCTGCGCGACGCCCCCTTCGCCGGAACAGGTGGTGCCCGTCACCTCTGCTTCTTTCCGCGCGGCGCCGCCGTGGGGTTCTAGTGAGCATCACGACGCCGTCGGCGAGATCTAGGCGAGGCAGTGAGCGGGAATGGAGTCGTGGTTGATCCCTCTACGCGTTTGACTGCTCCACTGTCCCTGGGGTGGTCCACCGCCAACGTGAGGGTCGCCGAAATCCCGGGCTCCGTCGCCTGTCAGTGCGCAAGTGAGCTCGTTAGTGTGTCGAGGTTCAGAGCAAGTAGGGGGGTAGCTTAGGAAGGTTGGGCCTCGATCTGTAGCGAGCAACTACAGTAGCAGGCTGGAGAGAGGGAGAAGAGATGGGCCAGTGCGGCCGAGGCCAGCCCAAGTGGCTGCGCCCTCTGTTCTTTTTCCTTTTTTTTCTCTTTTCTGTCAAAATTTAAATTTGAGTTTGAATTCAAATTCAAATTTGAATTTGAACTTTGGAGCCCACCTACCTCAAATATGGCATCCCATATATGACTTTGGGGTAGAATTTCCCACTGAATCCAATGGGGAGGTCCATTTTGCAAATTGAGCCTTAAAAATATTGAGGTGTTGGCAATTGCAATTAAGGCCCTTTAGTCCTTCTGATTTTGCAAACTGTGTTTTGCCTTTTCAACTTCAGTCATGCCATATATCAAATTGGGGTAGAAAAGTCTACTGATCAACATGGTCACCTATGTTTATTTTTATGTTGGAGCTACATAAAAATTGTGAACATTGTGGAGGGGTGTTGCACCCACATGTGACCTTACCCTGTTTGATTTTGCCCCTTGTCATCCTTTGATCTTGTTTGGGTACCAAAAGTTGGCACACCCATGCATCCTTTCCATGCTTCATCTTACCACATGATCAACCACATCTTGAACCTCATGTGTCCTTTCTTTGATACCCCCCTGGTGTCCACTTCTTCGACACTTCTCCGTCTCCGGAATCGATACATTTATTCCACGATGCTTATTATTGTTAAATTGTTGTTATTGTTTCATGCCATGCCATGTTGCCATGTTATTTACACCAAAATTAAGGCTATGACCAAAGCCATAAAAATATAAGTAATCGCATATGAAGTTGTTGACGTGTCGTCAACACCTTCATTTAAATTTGACTAGATAGGGTCACACCATGTCTATTAAAGCTTGATCGTCTCATCCATGCTTGAGCACTGTTGATCTCGATGTTTATTTGTGTGCTTTCCTTGCCGGTACCTTACGTTAGCACCTGAAAATTCTGAGGAGACTTACGTGGAGATTTCCGACACCAAGCCCGAGGACCCTGCTACGTCTGCTCCGTCGACTGATTACCCAGGCAAGGGGAAGATCTATACCATTACCTTATAACTTTCTGCCTTCCTGCCTAGCTGTAGTCTAGAACGTTGTTTTGATCCTATCCACTTTGCTTATACCACAATCAAACCCAGACAACCATGATCCCCTCATCCCAGCAAAACATTGTATTGCTAAGTTACCGCCACTCAGCCATTGCTTAGTATGGGTAGGAAAACTTGCTGCTTTACCCTATACTATGGTTGGGATATCACATTAATAAAGAAGTTGGTTGATATTTATTATTAAATTGATGTTAATTATATTCGACGAAAGATGGAAGGCAGGGCTGTTCCCTTCTGGTGCTTTGTTCCATTTGAGTCACCTAGGATCCGAGTTCCGGGTATTGTGTTTCTTGGAGAGCGTGCCTAATCGTGTGTGGGATTCTATGGGGTCCCCTTTGTCTTACCTACCTAGCTTCAAACAGTTCTAGTGGTGGCCCAAGCTGATTTACTATTTGCAAACGTGTGTGTGCTTGGTTGGTACCCCAGCAGTTTTTGAAACAACCCGGACCAGCGGAGACATGGTTTCTCTTGTTGGTCCACCCCAGGGAGCTAGGGGGTTGTCCACATAGTTTGGGAAACTAACCCGACCTCGGCCAGACGGTAGAGGACGATTCGAGAGCGCGGCCGGCTTTTGAGTTGGATGTCGACTCACCGGGGGCCACCCGGAATTGTGCGTTGTTAGTTAGAGGGACTCTGACGTTCCGGAGTTTCAGGCGTTTACCTAGCCAAGTGGAAACCGGGCATACATGCGAAGCCTATGATGGGAAGTTGGTACACCCCTGCAGGGTTAAATATTTTCGAAAAGCCGTGTCCGCGGTTATGGATGACTTCAGACCTACACCTTGTTCATAGAATAACATCAAATTGGATCATAATTAAAACTTGCCTACCGTGTGTGTGCCTTGGCTGCCTTTCTTCGTCTAGGGGGACCGAGGGAGGAACAAGGTTGTGTTATGTTTGCCGTAAGTAGGTGGATAGCAGACCTAAGACACGATGTCACGTGCATTCTTGGACGTTACCTCTACTCTAATAGAACGATAGCCACCATATATGCTAGTGCGGCTGCAAACTTTTCCAAATACACTTGTCTTATCTTTAGGAAGTTAGTTATACTGTAATGATATTGTAACAACCCAGATTTCACAAAAATTAATAATTTTGTTTTCGGTGTGATTTGTTTGATTGTCTGATTTATTTGCGGTGTTTGCATCCCCGATTTATCGATCGGCGATTATTTCCCCCCCTCTTATCTCGTATCGGACGGAGACCGACCCTTGCCACCCTCACACTCGACCTTTGCGACACCGGGTTTCACCTGATCACGTCGTGAAAACCGCACAAGACCAGCCGCAGCCAAAGGAACGAAAAACCCCGTTTAATAAGTAAACGGGATATTTTTATAGCGCGCCGAAAAGTGTTTTCGGAACGGGTCCAGAGTGAGGTGAACTCCGCCGGCTCGACGCGCTGATGGCGCAGTTCGAAGTTTTACCCGAATCGAAGGTCCTGCGGACCCTCGGCGGTCAGAAATGTGAGCACCGCGCGCGCGAGAGAAAACCGGGGATGTTTTTGCAAACTGCCAGCCACCTGGGCTATATAAAGACCACCACTCCCCCACCCCTTTCTAGGGTTTCCCTAGCCACAAAATTGCAGCCACAACCCCAGATCTGGGTCAATTTTTTGTCCAAAACCCCCTCTAGCCCGAAACCCTAGCCTTCCCTTTTTTCTGGCCGTCAGATCTGGCCATCTGTGGCTCAGATGGAGCCACGTTGCCCCAGCCTGCCTCCTCCCACGTTCGGGCCCCGCAGGGCCCTGGATCAGCCACCTCGGGCCCATCCAGGCTGCCGCCCGTGGAGGTGCGCCGCCGCGCCGAGCAACCCCGGCCGCCCGCCGTGCTGCAGCGCTCCGGTGAGGCCCCTGATGCGCTCATGCCCTTCTCTCCTCCACTCACCCCTTTCCCCCTCTCCTCCTCGCAGAGATGCGCCGCCCGCCGCGCCATGGACCGAGCTCCGGCGAGCTCGACCGAGGCGGCCAATCCGCGGCCACCTGAGGCCCCAACCTCCACTGGATCGGGCGGATCCGGTGACGCTGCCGCCCTCTGCGCCGTTCCTGCTAGCCCCGCCGACTCCCCCCACTGCTCCTCCTCGCCGGCGTTGACCGCCGCGGCCGCCGCCGCTGTACGGGAATGGGAGGAGCACGCGCCCCCGTCCACTGCCTCCAGCCAGGCGCCCTGGGCCGGTGAAGCCCAGGCGGCCCACCAGCGCTAGAGGCCCAGCCACTTCGCAAGCCCAGCGCCAGCCGCCGCTAGATGGGCCGGCCCATGATGAGCCGGCCTGCCTCCCCTCCCCCTGTTTTTTTTCTTCTTAACACTGTTGTAATTTTTTCGAAGTCAGAGAACTTTGTGCTGCTGATCCCGTTTTGCAAATCGATTTCCCGTTGACTCGTAGCTCCGAATGAATTGATTCTTTTTTTGTTTGGTTGTGCTTTGTGTGCTCTGGAGTTCATCTTTAGGAAGTTATTTATGTTGTGGACATCTTGAATATGTAATTGTGTGTTGAACGGGGCACCAGATCGTTAAGTTGCTAATCTGCTGTTAACTACTGCTGCTGTTATTTTGTTCAAACTTTGGGTGATGCTTGTGTCAAATCCATGAGGCCTATTGCATTGATTCTTTTTCCTATGTGTTATGCATCATGTGTACTTCATTCCCATGCTTTAACTTTTCATGTTTGGGTGCTTTAGCTATATTAAATCTTTCTTCAAAGTGGTGACCCTGATGTTAATGTGCTGCTGTTGCTGAAACTGTTAATTTGTTGCAACTTCGGGTGACGGTTGCGTCGCAAACGTTTATCGGAATTGAGTGATTCCAACTGCATATTGTTAAGCATCATGTCTACTTCCATTATATGTATTGCATTGTCATGATATGCTTGTTGGTCATATAGTTATTGAGCTCCAAAGTTGCTATGCCGCTGTTGTTGACATCCACCTATTTTTTCACTAAGTCTGTAACGTTCCGATGCCATGTTGCATGCTTAATATCTTTTGATCTATGATGCCTTTTTGCATGATTCTTGTTGCCATGCCTTACCTGTCATGTCTAGTTTAATCTTATATCATTTGTGAGCATGTTTGCATCCATTATGTTGTTTATGCATTGTTCTAAAGTGTGCTTCCTGATGTTAACAGCTTGTGTTCCGAACTTGTTTTGCTTGTATCTTTTTAACCGTAACTCCGTTTGGGGTGTTCTTTATATGTAAATTGATTAGTTTTTCGTGTACTTTGTGTGTATGGTATTGTTTTCTGTTGATAATTAACCTAAAATATGGTTTAGGGAAGAACGGTAATAAACTTGTTAATCATCGTGGGCACTTAGTGTTATGCCATGTTTAGGGTGTTGCCTCACTTAACTTGACTAGTATAGGTAGTTTACTTGATGCTAAACCTTTTGCCATGCTTGTGTGTGTTGCCATGTTAACAATCTTTGTTGCTCACCTTGTGTAGCTAAACAACCTGAACCCTTCTAAATGTGTTGTATCGTCGTGTGTGACGAGTACTCCACTTAATTTGTTAGTAACCGCTCTCGACGGTAGGTGCGATGTGTCGTGCTGCCTTCTTGTTGATGCTTGCTAGTGTTTGCTTCGTAGTAATAGATGCTTGCTCGTTGATTGCTTTCCAGTGTTTATCGTCTTGTGTGCTTCCGCGGGTACCTTCAGAGACGATGCGAGCTTGCGATCAACTACACCTTCGGAACCCGACTTATCAACAGGCAAGGACTATACATTACTTATGATCCATTCTATTTCAACCAGAGGTTTGCATGCTAGTCTAGGTTAGGTCGATGTTTGATCCTACCACATGTTTACAGCCTTTCTTAAACCGATACATCCATGTCCCCTCCCAGCAAACCATGTACTGCTATGTTACTATTGCTCGTTGCTCAGCCCCTGCTTAGTAAGCATGCTTAGGATGCTACGATGTTACCTCCTGTTACTCCTGGGTTTGGGATATCACATTATTATATTGTTTTGGATGATATGATTATTATAAATGTTGACTATATTCGACGAAGGATGGAAGGTCTAGGCTATCCCGCCCCGACGCTTTATTCCATTCGAGTCACCTAGGATCCGAGTTCCAGGTATTGGTTTTAAGACTGAGCGTGCCTAACCGCGTGTGGGATTTTATGGGGTCCCCTTTTCTTACCTACCTAGCTTCAAACATTTCTAGTTGTGGCCCAAGCCGATTTACCATTTGAAACGTGTGTGTGACTGGTCTGCGGCCGGCAGATTTCAAACAACTTGGGCCAGCGGAGACATGGTTCCTCTTGTTGGTCCACCCCAGGGAGCTAGGGGGTTGTCCACATCTGTTTGGGAAACTAACCCGACCTCATCCAGACGGTAGAGGCCGATTCGAGAGCACCGCCGGCTTTTGAGTTGGATGTCGACTCACCGGGGGCCACCCAGAATTGTGCGTTGTTAGTTAGAGGGACATGTCGTTCCGGATCTCTTGGGACTAAATCATAAAATGGTTGCCTATCATGGGTAGCAACTGAGAGATATGGGCGTGCGTGTGGAGCCTTGTAATGGGCAGTTGGTACACCCCTGCAGGGTTAAATCTTTTCGAGAAGCCGTGTCCACGGTTATGGACGACTTGAGACCTACTCCTTGTTCATAGACAACAACAACTGATATAATCTTAATATAATTTGATCAAAGTGTGTGTGTGCCTTGACTGCTTCTTCTTTGTCGGGATGCTAAGAGGAGGATAAGGATAGGATAGGTGTTATGATTGCATAAGTAATTGATAGCAAGACTTGTTGGAGGCGATTCCTCATCGAATGCTTGGCTTCTTATCTTACTCTCTAGATCGTTAGCCACTTCATAAATGTTAGTGCGGTAGCAACCTCACCACTTACCCCATCCTTACCGTAAACTACTAGTTGTCCTAGAATGATGAGTGATGAAGTCCTTGCTGGGTCAGATGACCACTACAGTTGGATGCTGACTACTTCTGTACTCATGATACTACCCCCAAACTCTTTTCAGGGTTCTTGATCGACAACAGGTATGGTGATCGACATTTCACGTGGAAACTCGACGACGACTAGTTAGGCGGATACTGGCGGAGGGCCTGGACCCGTGTGGTTATGGGGATCGATGTTTTTCTCTTTTCCACTAGGCATTTTGTTGTCGTCTGTACTCAGACATTTATCTTCCGCTGTTGTATTTTATTAAGGAAGTTGTATGCCGATTGTATGAGATGTTGTATCCTTGTATCTGTAATGTTGTGATATCATGTTGGAAATCTGGGGCATATGGCTATGTCATATGTCGCGGTGGGACCGATATGTGCTTCGTCCCCGGATCTGGATGGAAACATCTAGATCTGGAACAGTACCGCATATCTGGCCTTACAGATATAATCTCACCCCTTGTTTCCTTTCTGCTTTTACTGTTTTTCCTGATTGGCCGCTGCAGTGGACTACTACCTCGACCCGAGCACCGGACGATACTTCGTGGAGGTGCCCCCGGAGGACGAAGATGAGGATGACTTCACCCAGTAGTCCTGTAGTTGGGTTCCGACGATCCATGGGTGGACTTGTTTATGTGTAACCCTCTCTAGGGCCATTTGGATTTTGACCGTACTCGGTCGTGTTTGTCTTCCTCCTTTTGCATGATGTACTGTTGGGTCTATGGACCTCTAAGATGATGTAATAAATACCAGCGGCGATGACAAGGGGTTGACCCCACGACTCCTTCGGATAAGCCTACCTGGTGTCCCTGAAGACAGAAGGCCCACGAAGATACAGCCTTGGCCCGCTAATTGGAACCGACGTAGGAGTCTGCGACTCACAAGGAAGGTGCGAAGACCTGTCGTACGGGGCAAGCTAGGGTTAGGAAAACTTACCTGTAAACGTGGATGAACTCCCCGAGACCTAGCCCAGTATATAAGGGCTAGGAGGGGCGACGCCAAAGGCATCCAATATCATCTGTAACCCTAGCCTTGAGCGCTCCAGCCTCGGCATCCACTGTAATTGTATCTCCCTCATCAATAATATCGAGCAGGAACGTGTCCTCCTGTTTGCCGACGAGCTATCGTCCAAACTGTGCCTCTCATGAATAACCCAGGGTCCCTGACCATGGGATTTTCCGGGGTTGAACCCCGTCAATTGGCGCCGTCTGTGGGAACAGCGCAGGTTGGGAACGCGGTCTCGGAGGCCTCATCATCATCGGCACTCATCGACTCGGTAGCTCCGGCAAGATCTAATCTGTTTGAGTCCCTCGGATTCACGGCCCACCTCCCGGCCCTCCAGCCAGTCTTTACCGATCTACACTCCGGCGTCAATCTGATCTTCGGAGCGTATCAGATCTACATCAACCATTGGGGGACTCTTCGCCTCACCGACGACACCCGCGCACCCACGGCAACACCTGCAGTAGTGACAGGAGCGGACGCCGCCCGCACGGCCAACCTATCTGGCAGCCGTAGCTACCCACCCAACTCAAGGCTCCACGCCACTCGCGACCGCTCGAGTGGAGCCCCCACATGGAGAAGCACCATCACACGTATCAGCAAGGAGGCGGCAAGGTAACCATCGCAGGTGTTCATGGCAGAAGTTGGCGCACCAGCGCCAGGTAACAACGGACGAGTCGACGACCCGGGCACTCGTCAAGACACCCCAACCACCAGCAAGGCGGCAGGTCCCGGCAACACCAGTCAGATGGTCGTAAATCTAGGAGAACCGGGGTCCATACCAATAAAAGTCCCGGTCGGACAAGGACCCAGCAATCAAAAAAGCAGTCAACCGCCAAGCAGCAAGCAGCAAGCACCCGACCAAGGCGGCCAACCATCACGCAGCAGGCAGCAAGTTCCGGTTGCAGCGGCAGACGAACCACCCAGAGAAAAAATATACTTGTCCAAGGAATCAATGAAAATGGTAAAGGAAGCAGTCGCCCTCGGCAGGCTACTACCACCAGATGCCTCAAGGAACAAGCTAAGGGCATACAACAACCTAGCGGGCGAGCTAACCCAGCAGACGAGACAATGGCGCCTAGCCATGGAGAAGCAAGAGCAGGCAGAACTCGAAAAGAAAAGCAGTCGTAGACAACCTCCCAGAAGTGAATCACCAGGCCGCGACTCCCCCATCCGCAACAGATCGAAACTCAACAATCTGCGGAAGACAGAAAGGGCGAGAGTGGTGCGGAAACTCGAAGACGACTTCAGATTAGAGGAAGACGACGACGAAGAAGAGCCCCTCACTCCGACAGAAGCACGCATAAGCGCCCAGGACTACCTGTCCCGTGCCCAGAAAAGCAGAAAGGGCAATTCAGATCGCTACACTTCCATTGCTTTGCAGATAATGAAGGACGCCATCGATGCCTCAGTGCCTAAGAAATCTAGCCCAAAATGACAGACTCGCGAGCGGACACCGGACAGGGACCCCATTTCACCAGGCGACGACAGTAACGACGACAGGCGCAGACGCTCCGACAGGAACAAGAAGCACGATAGCGACGACAACAACAGGCGCCGCAACACTCGACGAGATGCGCGAGATGACATCACACAGAATAGAGTCAACCGCAGCAGGCGAAGACGCGCAGCACGCGAGGAATACTCGGACGAAGAGGCTTCCGACGAGGAAATCGAGCCATGTGGAGCACTATGCTTCCCACGTGCCATACGTGAGACGTGAATGCCGAACGGGTTCAAGCTGAACTCCACAACACTAAAGTACAACAGACTCGAGGAGCCGGAGGCATGGCTCGACGACTACCTAACAGCAGTCAAGTTTCAGAGAGGAACCAACGTCACGGAAATGCAGTACGTGCATCTCATGCTCGCGAGCTCCGCTCGACATTGGCTGAAGAATCTCCGGCGCGGATCCATCAGCTCCTGGAGCCAGTTCCGAGGAGCCTCATAGAAAACATCAAATCCACATACAAGCGACCAGCCTCACTCGAGGAACTGCGGGCATGCAAACAAGGAACTAGGGAGACCCTGCGAGCATACATCCAGCGATGGACGATATTCAAGAATTCAGCGGAAGACATCTCGGACGAAAGTGCGATCGACGCGTTCAGGCGAGACCTACAACGCGTTGAATTCAAGGAGCAGCTCGGACAGATGAAAGTCCGAACACTCGCACCGCTGTTAGAACAAGCCAACAGCTGGGCGGACGGAGAAGATTCTGTTCGTAATGAAACAGAAACCCACACTACACGATCAGAGTACGACTAAGACTACAACGGAGATAGAGGAGCCGACAGAAGAAGGAAGCGACCCAGACGGAACTTCTACGACGACAGAGGACCTGACATGGTCGCCGCCGGTTTCTCGGATGATCGGAACGGTAGGCACCGCGATGACAACAGACCACAATGAAGAGACAACCCAGAAGACGAGCTCCAGGCTCAGAAACGAGAATGGAGGACAAGGAAGCCGCGCGACGACACTCGCGCATTCCGCTCCGCCAAAGAAAAAGTCGATGGACCGTGTTCTATACACGGATTCAGAAACGAGAGAGGAGAGCTCAGATCGTCCCACACCCTTAGGAACTGTAGAAGCTTCAACGGGTTGGCCGAGGAGAAAAGCCGCTCCGCGGCCGCAACAGTACAACCAATCGCAAGCATAGCAGTCGGGCCAGTCTCCCACAACGCGCCACCAGCCCCTCATCTGCCAACAAGACAGGTGGCCGCCATCCAGGAACGACAAAGGACACCAGAAGAAGAAGACCAGTACCCAGAAGACCACGGGAGGATCTACATGATACAAGAAAGCAGGCTTTCCAACAGGCAGCAGAAACAAGTCACCATACAAGTCTTCCTTGGAACCTCCGCACACCCGGCCGTCCCAGAGTACCTGCGCGGGTCGGAGACAGAAATCACTTTCTCCCGGGACGACCACCCGCCAGTCGTTCCCCGACCAGGGCACGCCGCGCTAGTACGAGGCCAGAATCGGAAATTACGACATGTCGCGAGTATTCATGGACGGCGGAAGTGGGATCAACATCATCTTCACCCGAACACTCGACGACATGCTCATCCAAAACAACGCACTCAAGTCCTCAGGCACAACCTTCCACGGGATCGTACCAGGAAAAGCAGTCTACCCCCTCGGAAGGATAAGCCTGGAGGTAGTCTTCGGGAACGCAACAAACTTCCGCAAGGAAACACTAGACTTTGAAGTGGTCGACTGGAAGTCACAATACCACGCAATCCTCGGGCGACCAACTTTTGCTCGCTTCATGGCCGTACCCCATTACGCCTACCTCAAGCTGAAGATGCCAGGCCCACACGGGGTCATCACAACCAGCGGCAGTTTCGTCAGATCCGACCACTGCGACAAGGAATTCCACAAGATAGAAGAAGCCTTCGTAGCCCACCAAGGCAGTAGGACCACGGGACTTGTAACAACCCAGATTTCACAAAAAATTAAGAATTTTGTTTTCGGTATGAATTGTTTGATTGTCTGATTTGTGTGCGGTGTTTGCATCCCCGATTTATCGATCGCGATTATTTTCCCCCCTATTATCTCATATCGTTCGGAGAACGACCCTTGCCACCCTGACACTCGACCTTTGCGACACCGGGTTTCACCCGATCACCGTCGCGAAAACCGCATGAGACCAGCCGCAACCAACGGAACAAGAAACCCCGTTTAATAATTAAACGGGATATTTTTATAGCGCGCCGGAAAGTGTTTTCGGAACGGTTCCAACGCGAGGTGAACACCGCCGGCTCGACGCGCCGATCGCGCAGTTCGAAGTTTTACCCGAATCGGAGGTACTGCGGACCCCCGGCGGTCAGAAACGTAAACACCGCGCGCGCGAGAGAAAAACCGGGGATGTTTTTCCAAACTGCCAGCCACCTGGGCTATATAAAGACCACCACACTCCCACCTCTTTCTAGGGTTTCCCTAGCCAAAAAATTGCAGCCACCCCCTGCACTTTGCCCCAAAAATACCCCATTTTCGCACCCTAGCTCCCTGGCAATTTTCGACCCTTGGATCTGCGAATCGGACGGATCAGAGGCTGCCATGTCGCCCCCTGGACCTTCTCTCTCCTCTGTCTCCTCACACGCCCGTGGACGCCGCCGCCTCCGCGCCCGCGCCGGCGAGCCGCCGGAGCAGCCACCAGCCGCGCCTCCTCTCTCTCCTTCCCCGTGCCTCTCCATTCCCTCTCTCCCTCACCTCCTCCTCCTCCCCTTCGCAGGTCAGCGCCGCCACCATGGGAGCCGTCGCCATGGCCGCGACCTCGGACGTCGATGCGGCCGCCCTAAACCGCGCCGGCGAGCTCCCACGACGAAGGCCGCAGCCGGCGTCGTCCCTGCGCCCGTTTCGGCCTCCACCGCCCAGCCAAGCCGTCGCGCCTCCTCGCCGGAGGCCACGGCCTCGTTGGCGGGAGTCACCGCCGCCAGCAGCCGCGATCCGATCGGGATCCAGCCGCCACCAACCGTCGGGGCCTCGTGGGCCTCCCAGGCCCAGCTGGCCACCCGAACCGAGCCGGCCTCCCTGGCCCAGCTGGCCACCCGAGCCGAGCCGGCCTCCCAAGCCTAGCCGAGCCGCCAGATGGGCCGAGCCCATGGTGAGGCTGAGCTTCCCCTTTTTTTTCTGCTTTACTCTTTTTTTTCTTTATCTGATTAAGTCATGTGAATATGCTGCTGATGCTGTTTTGCGTTGTCGTTTGCGATCAAACCATAGCTCGGATGAACGTGCCCCCAAAACGAATATTTCTCAGTTTTGCGTGCTCTAGCGTTCGTATGTAGAAAGTTTTTCCGTTTGAGGCCGTCTAGATAGTTTAATTCTGCGTTGAAGTGGGCATCAGGCCGTTAATTGCTAGTATTTTCTGTTAAGTGCTGCTGTTAATATTTTTTTGCAACTTCGGTCGACGAGTGTGTCGCGACCGTTTGTCGGAATTGAGTGATTCCAATTTCATATTGTTAAGAATCATGTCTACTTTCATTACATGTATTGCATTGCCATGATATGCTTGCTGGTCATATAGTTATTGGGCTCCAAAGTTGCTATGCTGCTGTTTTTGACAGCCACCTCTTTTTTTCACTAAGTCTGTTACTTTGCGATGCCATGTTGTTTGCTTAATATCTTTTGATCTGTGATGCATTTTTGCAAGATTCTTTTTGCCATGCTTTCCCTGTCATGTCTACTTTAGTTCCATATCATTTGTGAGCATGTTTGCATTTATTATCCTGTTTATGCATTGCTCTAAAGTGTGCTTCATGATGTTGGCAGATTGTGCCCGTAACTTGTTTTGCTTATATCTTTTTAACCGTAACTCCGTTTGGGGTGTTCTTTATATGTAACTTGATTAGTTTTTCGTGTACTTTGTGTTTGTGTTATTGTTTGCAGTTGTTAACCAACCTAAAATATGGTTTAGGGCCGAACAGTACCAAATCTTTTAATCATCGTGCGACACTTAGTGTTATGCCATGTTTAGGTTGTGCCTCACTTAAATTGACTAGCATAGATAGTTTACTTTGTGCTTCACCTCTTGACATGTTTGTGTGCTATGCCATGCTTGCTTTAGTTTCCATGTTAATAACCGTTGGTTGATCACCTGTAGCTAAACAACTTGAACCCTTGTAAATGTGAGGTATTCGTCGTGTGTGACGAGTACTCCACTTAACCTGTTAGTAACCACTCTCGATGGTAGGTGTGATGTCTCGTGTTGCCTTATTGTTGATGCTTGCTCGTGTTTGCCTCATAGTAATAGAGTGCTTGCTCATTGATTGCTTTCCAGTGTTTATCGTCTTGTGTGCTTCCGCGGGTACCTCTCGGAGACGATGCGAGCTTGCGATCAACTACACCTTCGGAACCCGACTTATCAACAGGCAAGGACTATACATTACTTATGATCCATTCTATTTCAACCAGCGGTTTGCATGCTAGACTAGGTTAGGTCCGATGTTTGATCCTACCACATGTTTACAGCCTCTTTCAAACCGATACAGCCATGTCCCTTCCCAGCAAACCTTGTACTGCTATGTTACTATTGCTCGTTGGTCAGCCCCTGCTTAGTATGCATGCTTAGGATGCTATGATGTTACCCTGTTACTCCTTTGTTTGGGATATCACATTATTATATTGCTATTGATGATATGATTATTATAATGTTGACTATATTCGACGAAGGATGGAAGGTCTAGGCTATCCCGCCCTGACGCTTTGTTCCATTCGAGTCACCTAGAATCCGAGTTCCGGGTATTGGTTTTAAGACTGAGCGTGCCTAACCGCGTGTGGGATTTTATGGGGTACCCTTTTCTTACCTACCTAGCTTACAACATTTCTAGTGGTGGCCCAAGATGATTTACCATTTGAAACCGTGCGTGTGCTGGTCAGCTGCCAGTAGTTTTTAAACCAACCCGGACCAGCGAGGACATGGTTTCCCTGTTGGTACACCTTTGACCGGCGAGGGCCCGAGGCCTCACGTGAGGCGTCTCGGTAACCCAAACCCTGTTGAGACGGAAGAGTCCGATCCGAGGGCGTGGCCAGCTTTTGGATTGGGTGTCGACTCCCCGGGGGCCACCCGGATCTGTTTTTTGTTAGCTATAGGGACCTGCCGTTTCGGATCTCATGGAACTAAATCATAAAATGGTTGCCTGTGATGGGTAGCAACTGAGAGAGATGGACGTGCGTGCGGAGCCTTGTAATGGGCTGTTGGTACACCCCTGCAGGGTTAAATCATTTCGAGAAGCCGTGTCCACAGTTATGGACGACTTGAGACCTACTCCTTGTTCATAGACAACAACAACTGATATAATCCTAATACAACTTGATCAACGTGTGTGTGTGCCTTGACTCCTTCTTCTTCGTCGGGATGCGAAGAGGAGGACAAGGATAGGATAGGTGTTATGTTTGCGTATGTAGGTGGATAGCAGACTTGCTGGAGGCGATTTCTCATCGAATGCTTGGCTTCTTATCTTACTCTCTAGATCGTTAGCCACTTCATAAATGCTAGTGCGGCAGCAACCTCACCACTTACCCCTTCCTTACCGTAAACTACTAGTTGTCCTAGAATGACGAGTGATGAAGTCCTTGCTGGGTCAGATGACCACTACAGTTGGATGCTGAGTATCTCTGTACTCATGATACTACCCCCAAACTCTTTTCAGGGTTCTTGATCGACAACAGGTATGGTGAATGACCTTTCACGTGGAGACTCGACGACGACTAGTTAGGCGGATCCCGGCGGAGGGCCTGGACCCGTGTGGTTATGGGATCGATGTTTTTCTCTTTCCCAGTAGGCATTTGATTGTAGTCTGTACTCAGACATGTATCTTCCGCTGTTGTATTGTATTTGAGGCAGTTGTATGCCGATTGTATAAGATGTTGTATCCTTGTATCTGTAATGTTGTGATATCATGTTGGAAATCCGGGGCATATGGCTTTGTCATATGTCGCGGTGGGACCGATATGTGCTTCGTCCCCGGGTCTGGGTGGAAACACCTAGATCTGGAACAGTACGACATATCGGGCCTTACAACTTGGTATCAGAGCCTTACCGACCGTAGGATCCCTTCTCTAGCCGAAGTCGAGTCTAGAAGAAAACTATTTTGTAGTTACTAAGTTAGTTATCGGAGAGTAGGATTCTTTTTACTCCTTACCCTTGCTCTGGTCAGGACAATTGTCGTAAGTGTTTTATTCTCGCCTTATCCCCTTCAAACTCTAGGATCTCGAGTGTGTGGAGTATCGAAATCGTTACAATGCCTTGCTTGCAGCGTATTGTCTTGATTCCGATCTCAGGTTTGGGAAATCCTGTAGTACCTTTAGTTCTTCCGACTCTGGGTAAACATCTTGGTCTTCTGTTGACTTCAGATCCCTTGCCGAGTATCCTCACAATTCCAGTGAGAATGCTTCCGTTGATCGTCGCTTTGAATTGTCGTTCTTCCTCTTGACACTGGCGGTTTCGTTTTCCGACGTTACCGTCTCTCTGCGGAAAATTATCTCGACAGAAGTTCGACGTCGACATAGAGCAGATTCCGTTGTTGGTGGTGTTGAAGAATCGCCGACTCTCTTTTCTCTCCCCCTCCCCTCTCCCCCAGATCGTCCTGGATCTCGGGACGAGATCCCTTGTTGGTGGTGTTGTATTGTAACAGCCCAGATTTCACAAAAAATTAAATTTTTTGTTTTCGCTATGAATTGTTTGATTGTCTGATTTGTTTGCGGTGTTTGCATCCACGATTTATCGATCGGCGATTATTTTCCCCCCTCTTATCTTGTATCGGACGGAGACTAACCCTTGCCACCCTAACACTCGACCTTTGCGACACCGGGTTTCACCCGATCACCGTCGCGAAAACCGCTCGAGACCAGCCGCAGCCAACGGAACAAGAAACCCCGTTTAATAATTAAACGAGATATTTTTATAGCCCGCCGGAAAGTGTTTTCGGAACAGTTCTAGCGCGAGGTGAACGCCGCCGGCTCGACGCGCTGATCGCGCAGTTCGAAGTTTTACCCGAATCGGAGGTACTGCGGACCCCCGGCGGTCAGAAACGTAAACACCACGCGCGCGAGAGGAAAACCGGGGATGTTTTTGCAAACTGCCAGCCACCTGGGCTATATAAAGACCACCACACTCCCACCTCTTTCTAGGATTTCCCTAGACACAAAATTGCGGCCACCCCCTCCACTTGTCCCCAAAAATACCCCATTTTCGCATCCCAAGCTCCCTGGCAATTTTCGACCCTTGGATCTGCGAATCAGACGGATCACAGGGTGCCACGTCGCCCTCCTGGACCTTCTCCCTCCTCTGTCTCCTCACGCGCCCGTGGACGCCGCCGCCTCCGCGCCCGCGCCGGCGAGCCGCCGGAGCAGCCACCAGCCGTGCCTCCTCTCTCTCCTTCCCCGTGCCTCTCCCTTCCCTCTCTCCCTCACCTCCTCCTTCTCCCCTTCGCAGGTCAGCGCCGCCACCATGGGAGCCGTCGCCATGGCCGCGACCTCGGACGTCGATGCGGCCACCCTACACCGCGCCGGCGAGCTCCCACGACGAAGGCCGCAACCGGCGTCGTCCCGGTGCCCGTTTCGGCCTCCACCTCCCAACCACGCCATCGCGCCTCCTCGCCGGAGGCCACGGCCTCGTCGGCGGGAGTCACCGCCGCCAGCAGCCGCGATCCGATCAGGATCCAGCCGCCACCAACCGCGTCACATAAAAACTTTTACACTCGGGGGCTTACCGCGGCAACCCTCTGGAACGTCCCCCGCAACTACAACGCAGACAACCCCCCGCGACAAAACCAAGACAACATGGAATATATACCACCAAGAAGAAGCACATACAACGAAGGGAAGCACCTAACCTTTAGGCTCCAACTTCGCTTTAATAAGTTCACCCAGATGGCGGTCGTTCTCTTCGCAAACTCGCCTCACAACCTGGCGCGCAAGTTTATCTACAACCATGTAGTGCTCATTCATCGGATGATCCCTACCGCCTGGAGGACCCGCCACCAGTTGAGAAAAATCCACCCCCGGCCAATCACTATGGACCAAACCCAAAGAACCTCGGGCTCCAGCACGAATCTGATGATCCATCACTCGACGTAGCTCGGCAGGCTGAGAAAATAAGCGACAGAGCCTCACAAAGGACAAAGGAACCACCTCCAGCGGATAGAACTCAGCATGGATACCACCCAATACCTGCTGGCAGTATTTGAGAGCATCCGGCACCCGCTCAACTCGGAGACGTAACAAAGCAAACGCTCGAGCACGAGCCCCATCCGCCCAAAAGGGATTGCTCGCCTGCACTCTGGGATCATCAAGCCGTGACATCTCCGACTGGACGGCCCTCTCTTCATCCCGAGATCGCCCCGCCAGCACTTTGAAAGTCAAAAACCACGATCAAGACAAAGACAACAAAACCTACTAAACGGAATTGAGCAACCAAGCAGAGGCGAAACTCACCCCGCAGGAGGTCGGATAACTTCACCACCCACGAAGAGAGGTTCTCAACCACGACCTCGGCACGCTCGCGCCGAGTACGCTAAACGGCTACTGATCCCTTCAGTCGAACAATCTCCCGCTCAGCGTTCTTCAGTCGCAAGCAAACGGACTCGTAGGAACCCTCGCGAGCGTCATCCTTCAGCGAATTCCAAGGACGAAGAACGCCCAGAGTGGCCTACCGCAGGATGAACAAAACAAAGAAATCAAAAAGCAGCAAGAGGAACAACCAAGAAGTCACTCAGATAAAGGTAGCAAAAGATCAACCATCACAACAGAGTCACGAATTACAGAAAAAGTTCCAAAGAGACGCAACATTACTATGCCTCCCCCTCACCTACGACAGGGGGATCCTGAGAATTTACAACCTGTTGCAGGCGACGAGCCAGTTTATCGGCTCGATCGATCTGCTCATCAGAATAGTCCGGGATGGTCTCAACCAAGGAATCATCAATGGAAATCCCATGCCCCATAAGGACGACAAGGGACGTGGAAGAACCACTCACCACGCTCTCCGCAACCAGCTCCACCATACGCTTCCCATCCGGGCCGAATGCAGCCACCCGAGCGCCCAGGCCATCAGGAACCTTTGAACCCTCCGGCATAAGGTGTTCGTGCGCAAGACCCACAAGGTCGGAAGCCCGGGTGCAGACGTCCCCAACCACTGCAACAGCACTTGTAACAGCATCTACAACACCTTGAAGAACTCCAGACCCTGACGCAGCAGCTTCCATCGGTTTTGCACCTATAGCAGCTGCATCAAGCAAAGAAACGTCATCACGGAAAGACAGTAGGAACAACAAGACCAATGAATGAATGCCAAACTTACACACAAGCGAGTCCGCCAAGGCGCTAAGACATTTGCCCTTGACTGCTTCCACCCGCGCACGCGTGTCCTCAGCCTGACGAAGGCGAACCAGCTCCTCGTGTTGACCATGCAACTCCGCCTGCTTGGAAGCCAAGGTAGCCTTAAGAATGGAAACCGTCCTCCCCGCCTTCTCGGCTTGCTTCTCGGCAGCCTGGCGAAGGTTTGCGAGGCAAGACAATACTCATAACAAAAGACGCAGCGGCCAAAACTCAGCAGCGCAAGAATGAAAACTCACCATTCATAGCAGACAAAGCATCCTGGGTAGAATCATGGGCCCGTTGCCAACGCTCAGCATCAATCACCAAACGCTCACAGTGTTGAAAAACAGGCTGCAAAATCCAAACAATCAGATGATAAGGAAAGACAAGACTACAAGAAACTGCAAGCAGTTACTTGTAGTCTCGGGGGCTACTCCCATCGGGAGCACTGCCGTGCCCCCAATGATAAATTCGCACAGGCACGAATCAACTTACCAGCTTGGAGACGTGGTCGAAAACACGAGCCTTGTCTTCAATCGCTAGATCAAGCCGGCCAAAGTACGGGGGACCAAGTTCAGTAGGCTTGGACTCAGGAGCAACAGCACCAGGCGCCTCAGAAGAGGGCGCACCAGGAACTACACCCGCAGTCGGAACGGCAGGAGTCGCCGACGGCCCAGATTGACCAGCAGCAGCCGAGGGGTCCTCAAGATGCTTGGCTGCCGCCCCAGAGTCCGTCGACTCCAAGTCAGTAGTAGCTGCGCTGGTGCACGAAACAGCCGGAGCAGTCGCAGCACTACAAGATAAGCATTATCAGACGTAGGAACAAGGAAAAGGGAACGGGAAAAAATCCAGCAGATTCTTACCCGACACGCGCAGCACGAGGGCGCCCCAGCCTCCCAAGCCTGACCCTCTTTGGAGCAGCGGCCGGAGTAGCAGCCGAAGGGGAAGGCCCGGCAAACGGAGCAGCTGGTGGGACAGCATCACTTAATGCATCATGATCTTCAGCGCTCAAGGGACGCGACCGCTTCACACGAAAGGGACTCAAATCTTCACTATGTCAAGTTTCCACCAGCACAGCCGCATCATCAACAGTTGGAACAGCATCATCAGCTGCGGAGGCACCAGGTTCTTCAAAGAATATAGGCCTCCTCCGGCTGCGGAGGATTACACAGCGCCGGAGCATGGCCCTGCAAGGCAAGCAATTTCAACAAGAGAGCAAAACTAGGTACTTGTCCAAACAAACGAATGAACACGGACACCAACCTGCGGCGGAGAGTGATCAGAAGCATACGGAAGGGCAAGGCGCATTTCCGAAATACTCGAGCACCTGGTCACATTTTGAATGCGAGTCAGCAGGGCGTCAGGTTCAAGCTCTTGAGGCGAGCATCTCGTCGAGTCACCGAGTCCCTCGTACTGCCACATAGGACGAGCTCGATGCTGCAACGGTTGAAATAGCCTCCCCATAAAAACAGAGATGAGATGACCACCAGTCAAGTTATCCTTCAACACAACAATCCTCTCCAAAAAATGGAGTCAGCTCGGACGACTCCACCTCGGTCAAGGAATGAGACCACGAAGGCTGTCTGACCACCCGCGCTTCCGGATTGAAAGAAGCAAGACCAAATTGTTGACCAACAACGCAGCGATCCTTCAGATAAAACCAGCCTTTTCGCCAGCCGCTAACGGAATCGATCTTCTCCAAGTCAAAATACGAATTTTTATCCCCAATGGAGATACCCACCCGACCCACGGCGTACTCAGAGTTCGTCCTTTTTATACTAAAAAGGCTCCTCCAAAGTCCCCAATGGGGGTAAATCCCCAGGAAGGCCTCACAAAGAGTGATGAAACACGCAATGTGCAAAATTCCGTTGGAAGTCAGGTCATGCATCTGGAGCCGATAGGTATACAGCAAGCCACGAACGAAAGGATGCAGCGGAAGAGAAAACCCGTGGTGGAAGAAAGCCTGGAAGCATACCCGCTCATCCGCCGCCGGCGCTGGAATCGACTCATCACCAGGGAGAGCACATCACCCTCCACCACCACGCCGTCAGCAACCAGCGCAACCAGATCTCCGGCCCCGAACGTGGACCGCTCCCACTTGCCGGACATCTTGGCCGACTCTACAACGGTACGAGGGCGCTTGGTCATAGATCCCGCAGCAGCCCGTAGAGGAGAAAAGATGAAGGCTCAGGAACAATAAGGAAACAGAGAAAGAGGAGGAAGGCAACGGCTGGGTAAAACCTACAATTTACCCAGCCGCAAGGTATTTAACCCAAGAGCCTAGCAAGCAGGGCTACCGTCCAACCTTATCGCCCAGCAAACGTGGCACGATCCCATAAACAGGCGAAAAGTATGGAAAATCCAACCGCGCAGTAACAACACCGCCCACTAAGCGCGCAAAAAGAGGGCCATAATCGTGCGACGCGAAAATTTTGGCGAGACAGCGCCAAGTCATTTCCTTCGGCAGGCTACAGTGGTCAAAAACACCAGAAGAGCACGCCAACGTCATATCACAGCAAGGCGTACTGAGTACGCCATCAAGGCTCAGATATTCTATCTTTCAGATCTTTTTCCCGATGAAGAAAAACATCTTACTCCCATCGGGAGAGCACATCATGAGAGTCCCAGGTGCTCCCTCACCCAAAGGTCAGCAATGTGCTCGAGTGATCACTCGCACTCACGAGAGTCTCGGGTGCTCCCTCAACCCGACGCAAGACAAACATTCACTCGCCAAGATCATACGGCGCTAGAGTCTCAGGTGCTCCCTCACCTCAAGAGCCAAAACGTCATTCGATTAACTACTCGCGAAGAACCCCCCGTCTGAGCACTCAAAACAAGCTCCGCGGGTGAATGAGTGAACAACTCGCTTGATGTTTTGTTCCAAGAGGGTGCAATACTATTAGGCTCCGCGCCTCAAAAATACACATTCCTGGAACACGATACACTATGCACAGATGCCACGCAAGATTAGCGTGTAGGTAAGATCCCACTGCGAAGTTCGGCCGGGCTGGGACTTGCCGAAGAGCGATTTCACTCCCAACCTTTTCCATGCGCTACGCATGATAGAAAAAGCCGGGCGGACGCGCCTTAGGCTATGCACATTACTGGCGGCAAATGAACACCGTAAGACCTGAAGCGACAGGACTTTTTCTCGACACCAGTGTTCCAAGCTCACGTCGAGGGACGTGGGTTTGATTGGGCTACTGCAGTATTTGCCACTAGCGCAATTCACCAAGGCTCGACCAGTCGACTCCTTGGGCCCTTTCAGCTTAGCATCCCTTAAAACAGGTTTTGCCATGGCCACCAGACTACCAGCGACCCGCGGCTGTGCCGCGCATACAAACGACAAACGAATGGGTGTACTCGAGCCCCTGCACGACTCTTCGAGTCCCCAAGGCACTCGGGGGCTACTGATGAGGGGTTGACCCCACGACTCCTATGGATAAGCCTACCTGGTGTCCCTGAAGACAGAAGGCCCACGAAGATGAAGCCTTGGCCCGCTAATTGGAACCGACGTAGGAGTCTGCGACTCACAAGGAAGGTGCGAAGACCTGCCGTACGGGGCAAGCAAGGGTTAGGAAAACTTACCTGTAAACGTGGATGAACTCCCCGAGACCTAGCCCAGTATATAAGGGCTAGGAGGGGCGACGCCAAAGGCATCCAATATCATCTGTAACCCTAGCCTTGAGTGCTCCAGCCTCGGCATCCACTGTAATCGTATCTACCTCATCAATAATATCGAGCAGGAACGTGTCCTCCTGTTTGCCGACGAGCTATCGTCCAACCTGTGCCTCTCATGACTAACCCAGGGTCCCTGACCATGGGATTTTCCGGGGTTGACCCCCGTCAGGCGATGTATGCCCTGGACTCTATATTTATGTCTTATTATAAAGTTCATTTCTCTTATATTTGTTGTCAAGAACCCGACAGCGACACGAGTGTGAGTGTCGTGTGTCGGTGGCCTTTTATTCGCTTCTAACTCGAGCAGGACGTGAAAGCGACTAACTTGAGTTAGTACCGCATCGGGGGCCTTAAAACTTGGTATCAGAGCATGAATGACTGTAGGACCCCTTACTGGCCGAAGTTGAGTCTAGAAATTATTTTGTAGTTACTAAGGAAAAATCGGAGAGTAGGAACTCTTTCCTTTTCTTCTTATCCCACCCTCCCACCCCTTTTTCCGTGAGGAAGTGAAACGCTGTTTTCTCTCTTCAACTTATCCTTTCAAAACAAATCTAGGTTCTCGTTTACATGAGGCTCCGATTCCTCCATAATCTTTTGCTAGCGACGAGAAGGGTTGGCGTACGTTGAGAACACTGAGCCGCCACTTGGGGTTCGCAGCTCCACCTCGTTTACGGTGTACCTCAGGTGAAACTCCTATACAGGGATGGTTGGCATCTTCCGGATGTGGTTCCTCCCCCTATAGGAGACCGCTTCGGCGGGCCGCTCAGGACAGATGTCTCAACGTTCAGGTCTTGAACCACTCGTATATATTGTTGTGTGCTCGCTAGTAGATTATTATCTTGGATTCGGATGATCTCGGTTTGGGGATTCAAGTAGCACCTAGCTTTCGACTTTTCGGGTTAACCTTGGTGGATATTCAGCCTTCGGCTTCCTCATACCTCGTGAGGAAGTTTTGTTGTCAATATTTCTTTATCTTCTGGTTTCATCAATAATTCTACCATGTTCTCATAAGTGTTCCTGTATACAAGATGCCAAGAGGGAACATGCCGCCGCCGGAGAACCCTATCCTTGGGGAGGCTGTGGCCGCAGTGGCTCAGGGCACAGCTGCGATCTTACAGATGATCCAGAACCAGACTGCCCAGAGGAGTGATCAGCCATATCACACGACTTTGTAGCAGTTCCTTGCTATCAACCCCCCTAGGTTCTCAGAGGCTCGAGACCCGCTGGAAGCGGATGATTGGATCACAGAGATCAAGAAGCACTTCAATGCAAACACCGTCAGGCCAGTCGATTACGTCACCTTCGCCTTCTTCCAGCTTCAGGGTGCAGCAACCAGCTGGTACGATACCTACGAGGTCAACAAGGGCGATGCTGTGATCACGTGGGAGGACTTCGTCACAAACTTCAGAGCAACGCATATTCCGAGTAGCTTGATGGACAAGAAGTGAGAGGAGTTCTTGGCTCTGAGACAGGGTGACAGGTCAGTTCAAGAGTAAAACCTGGCCTTCGTCAGGCTCGCCAGTTATGCTCCTGAGGTGGTATCCACAAAGGCCAAGCGGATTGCTAGATTCCGTGGGGGTCTCAGCAAAGAGATCAAGTATGCGCTCATCCAGTGCAACCCTACGCTGTTCTCGCAGTTCGTGGATCAGGCTATCCGCCAGGAGTCAACCAGAGCAGAGTGGGACGCAGACAGGAAGCGCCAGAGAGAGCACAGCTCCGCAGTGATGGTCCACAAGAAGGCAAAGACTTGGGTCACAGAGGCGCCACCGCAGAGGCAGCCGTTCCAGCAGAGGGGGAAGTTGTCCGCACTTTTTCCCGCCCTCCCGTCCCAGTTCCGCAGGGGCCTCGCCCTACACCACCACACGCGAGGCCACCAAGGCCGCAGCCCCAGCCCAGGTCAGGCGTGATCTGCTAAAAGTGTGGAGAGTCGGGGCACACTTCTCCCAAGTGCACCGATCCACGCTTTTCTCGGCTCCCACCGCCCCCACCTCGCTCTACTCCGAGCACTACGATGGTGAGCGCACAACCACGTGCAGTTCGAGTAAACAACGTGATGATGACAGATGCGCAACTGTCTTCAGAAATCATTCTTGGTAGGTTGCTTGTTAATTCTGTTCCTGCGACAGTGTTATTCGATTCCGGAGCATCTCATTCCTTTGTATCCCAGAAGTTTGCTGATGAGAAGGTCCTATTCTTGGAGGATCTCCCAAAGTTTCTCCCTATTGTTTCACCCGGTTCCAAGTTCACTTCGTCTCTCCGTGCTCCGTTTGTGAGGATCACCATTCAGGGTTGCCATTTCCCAGCCTCGCTCATCGCCTTGCCAAGTTCAGATATCGATGTCATCTTGGGCATGGATTGGCTTGTGCAGCACAAGGCCAATATTGATTTTCTGACCAGATCCGTGAAGTTGACACATGATTCAGGCGCAAAAGTCTTGTACACTTGTGGCTCAATGGCAGGAGCAGCACAGTTGTAAGCCTTCAACGCAGGAGTAGCACCTTTGCTCGAAGAAGTCAAACTTGTCTGTGAGTTCCCAGACGTCTTTCCAGAGGAGATGCCAGGAATTCCCCCAGTTCGAGCCTTTGAGTTCGTTATTGAGCTAGAGCCTGGTACTCAGCCGATTTCTCTTCATCCGTACAAAATGTGTTCGGAGGAGTTGATTGAGCTACAGAAGCAGTTGACAGAGTTGGAGGCAGGCGGTTTTATCCGCGCCAGCACTTTCCCTTGGGGCGCACCACCTTTGTTTGTAAAGAAGAAAGATGGGACTAGCCGCTTGGTCCAGGACTATCGCGGTATTAACAATGTAACAGCCCAGATTTCATAAAAATTAAAATTTTTGTTTTCGGTGTGAATTGTTTGATTGTCTAATTTGTTTGCAGTGTTTGCATCCCCGATTTATCGATCGGCGATTATTTCCCCCCTCTTATCTCCTACCGGACGGAGACCAACCTTTCCACCCTGACACTCGACCTTTGCGACACCGGCTTTCACCCGATCACCGTCGCAAAAACCAACAGAAGACCAACCGTTGCCAATGGAACAAAAACCCCGTTTAATAATTAAATGGGATATTTTTATAGCACGCCGGAAAGTGTTCTCGAAATGGTTCCAACGCGAGGTGAACGACGCCGGCTCGACGCGCTGATCGCGCAGTTCGAATTATTACCCGAATCGAAGGTCCTCTGGACCCCCGGCGGTCAGAAACGTAAACATCGCGCGCGTGATAGAAAATCGGGGATGTTTTTGCAAACTGCCAGCCACCTGAGCTATATAAAGACCACCACTCTCCCACCTCTTTCTAGGGTCCCCCTAAGCCAAAATTGCAGCCACCCCCTCCACTTTGCCCCAAAAATAGTCTATTTTCGCAACTCTAGCCCATCAGATCTGATCCCCTCGTTCTGAGCCGCCTGATCCAGATCGGACGCTCCAGGGAGCGCCACGTCACCAGACGAGTTCACCCAGCCCGAGCTCATCCCGAGCAGCCTCCAGTGGGGATCCGCCCGCGGCCACCTCCTCACCGCCGCCACGCGCCTCTGCCGCGCTCCGGTCGTCGCCCCTCCTGTCCGCGTGCGTCCAGCCTCCCTTCTCCTCCTCTTCCTCTCTTCTTCTCTCCTCTCTCTCCCTAATCCCTTCTCTTCTTCTCCCCATAGCTGCAGCCGCCATGGGAAGGACGGCCTGAAGCTCCTCCGCCCGTGATCCCCGCCGGAGACCTCCGCCACCAGCAGATCCGCGCGAGGGCGCTTGTTCCAGTCCGTCCCCGACCCGTCCCTCACTGCCGGAGCACCGCCGAGCTCTGCCGGACTAAGGCGCCGCCGGTGACCCGTGTACGCCCGCTCGTGCGGGGAGAGCACGAGCACTCCACCCGCAACGCCAGGATGGGCCTCCTCCAGCATGTGGGCCGGCGCGCCCCGGAGGGCCCAGCAGCAGCGGCCCATGCCAGCGCCCCCAGTCGACCTGCCTTGCCCAGCTCGCAGCCAGCGCCCAGGGCGAGGCTGGCTATCCTCCGCCACCCCGCCAGCCTGGGCCGCGGCCCACTAAGGTAACGCCCCCGCCTTTTTTTCCGCAGTGAAGCTGGGCTCGGACCATGTGAAGTGTAGCGCCCAGTGCGCATTTTATTATCTAGCGCCCGCCCTTGTTGGGCCATGAAGACAGATTCGGCCCGATGCGCCTTTTTTTTCTTCTGGGAGATTAATTAGCAGATTGTGTTTTATTTTTGCGGTGCACATATCTTTTTAACGGTAGCTCGGATCGCGACGCGTTAAACATGAAAGTTTCTTATAATTTTGTGTAGATTAATAAAATGTGCTCTTTTTCCATGTTTGATTTTGTTTACATGCTATTTACCTGTTATTTACATTGCTTGCCACTGTAAACTGTTTATTTGATAACTTTTTAACCGTTGCTCCGATAAAAATGTTCCTTATATGTATCTTGACTAGAATTGCATGTAGATTGTGTTTATGATATTATTTGCTGTTGTTAACCTACCTAAAATATTGTTTACTGCAAAACAGTACCAAATGCAATAATTATCGTGGGGTCCATAATGGTTGCCATGTATAGGTTTTACCCCCCACTTAAAGTGACTAGATCAGATAGTTTATTTATGATTCACCTTTGGTCATGCTTGTGTGATATGCCATTCTTGAGTGAGATGTCATGTTAATAACCTTGCTGACCTTGAGTAGCTAAACAACTTGAAGCCTTGTAAATGTGAGGTATCGTCGTGTGTGACGAGTACTCCACTTAACCTGTTAGTAACCGCTCTCGACGGTAGGTGCGATGTCTCGTGTTGCCTTCTTGTTGATGCTTGCTCGTGTTTGCTTCGTAGTAATAGATGTTTGCTCGTTGATTGCTTTCCAGTGTTTACCGTCTTGTGTGCTTTCTCGGGTACCTTTCGGAGACGATGCGAGCTTGCGATCAACTACACCTTCGGAACCCGACTTATCAACAGGCAAGGACTATACATTACTTATGATCCATTCTATTTCAACCAGCGGTTTGCATGCTAGTCTAGGTTAGGTTCGATGTTTGATCCTACCACATGTTTACAACCTCTTTCAAACCGATACAACCATGTCCCCTCCCAGCAAACCTTGTACTGCTATGTTACTATTGCTCGTTGCTCAGCCCCTACTTAGTGTGCATTCTTAGGATGCTACGATGTTACGCCGTACTCCTTGGTTTTGGGATATCACATTATTATATTGTTGTTGATGATATGATTATTTTAATGTTGACTATATTCGACGAAGGATGGAAGGTCTAGGCTATCCCGCCCCGACGCTTTGTTCCATTCGAGTCACCTAGGATCCGAGTTCCGGGTATTGATTTTAAGACTGAGCGTGCCTAACCGCGTGTGGGATGCTATGGGGTCCCCTTTTCTTACCTACCTAGCTTCAACCATTTCTAGAGGTGGCCCAAGATGGTTTACCATTTGAAAACCATGCATATATATCTGTCGGGTCGCTCCTAGCAGATATCCTTTAAAACAACCAGGACCAGCGGAGACATGGTTTCCCTGTTGGTCCACCTTTGACCAGCGAGGGCCCGAGGCCTCACGTGAGGCATCTCGGTAACCCAAACCCTGTTGAGACGGAAGAGTCCGATTAGTGCGGACGGCTTTTGGATTGGGTGTTGACGCCCCGGGGCCACCCGGATTTGTTCGTTGTTAGTTAGAGGGACCTGTCGTTTCGGATCTCTTGGAACCAAATCATAAAATGGTTTCCTGTGATGGGTAGAAACTGAGAGAGATGTGCGTGCGTGCGGAGCCTTGTAATGGGCAGTTGGTACACCCTTGCAGGGTTAATTCTTTTCGAGAAGCCTTGTCCACGGTTATGGATGACTTGAGACCTACTCCTTGTTATTAGACAACAACAACTGAGATAATCTTAATAATTTGATCAACGTGTGTGTGCCTTGACTGCTTCTTCTTCGTCGGGATGCGAAGAGGAGGACAAGGATAGGATAGGTGTTATGCTTGCGTTAGTAGTTGGTAGCAGACTTGTTGGAGGCGATTCCTCATCGAATGCTTGGCTTCTTACCTTACTCTCTAGATCGTTAACCACTTCAGAAATGCTAGTGCGGCAGCAACCTCACCACTTATGTCAGAACCCTAATTTAGGTTTTTGATTTTCTAAGCTAGCATTTTGCATCATGAAAAATTTTGCAAAAGAAAAAGAAATGGGGACGCAAAAAGCCTCAAAATAATTTTAATAAAAGGCCAGACAAAAATATTTTTCCAAATATGCTTTGACCTTTTTGAAAAGTCTGATAAATAGGCATGATCACTTTTGATGTGAAGTGGGTCCCACTCCATGCTCATTGATTTTTCTAAAAGTCCAAAATGCCCTTGGAAATTAAATAAATATTGTATTAGCAATTGGAATTTAATAAATACAATTCCAATAATTCTGAAACTTTGTGAGGGGATTTATATATGTCCCACTAGCTCACATTAAAGTTTTTAGAATTTTATAAAATGTTTTCGTTTAAAAATCAAAACAAAACAAACAGAACAGAAAATAAAAAAAAGGGAAAACAGAAAGAGAGAGAGAACCTTACCCACTTACCTGGCCCATGTGACCCAGTCTGGTTTCTGGCCCAGCCCAGCCCACAGGGGAGGGCAGAGTCGTCTTCTACCCGAGTCAGGCAGGCAGCTCGCCGCCGTGGCGAGCATGCCCACGCCGTGCCACGTCCTGCTTGCCCCCTCGCCTCGTTTTACTCCCCGTGGACGCCTGGAGACGTCCAGGGTCTTCTTCCCCTCTCCCAGTTCTTCTTCCTCCTCTGTCTCGCCAGTTCTACGCGCACCCGAGGCGCTTACCTCGCCGCCGACGCGAGCCGACACGGCCACAAGCCTCCCCAAGCTGCAACACCTTGATTAGAAGCTTCGCCAAGATCTTCTTCGTTGAGCCGCCCCCACAATTTGAGCAGAGGAGCCACTCCAGCTACGCCAGCCTCGAGTCCTCGCCGCCAGCCGCCGTGGAGCTCGAGCTCTTATTCGCCGCCTCCGGTCATCCTCCGGCTGCCCCGAGTTCACCTTCGCCTTCACCGTGAGCTCCCGCTCGTTTTCCCCCTCCTCTTGCTCCTCCCCGTGCACGTTTTCGCCGTTCCCCGCCATGGTCGTGAGCTTGCCGCCGTGGGCTCGCTCACCGTCGTGGCCCGAGGCCTCCCCGATGTCCCCGGCGTGCTCCACGCGAAGCACACGAGCGAGAGGCACCCCTTGGTGCCCTCCTCTGCCCTTCCCGTGGCCGGGAACCCTGCTCCGGCAGGGCGTCGCCGTGCACAGTGGCACCGGCGTCATGCCGCCGGCCAGCCAGGCCGCTAAGCCCTAAGCCCCCCAGCTAAATACCTAGCTAATTACACCCCTGGGCCACTGACCAGTGGGCCCAGGCTACTAATCTAACCACATTTTATTTAAACAACAGTTTAATTAAGACCCTAGCCACTGACCAGCGGGACCCCCATGTCAGGGCTGGCCACACGTCATGCTGACGTCACCATGACGTAGTAAATCTTAAATCATTTATTAACTCAAAAAATACAAAAAATTGGCTAAACATTGAATATTTATATCTTTTAAACCATAACTCCAAATGAAACGATTTGTATATGAAAAATGATCAGAATAAAATTCTCTATTCAAATAACCAACTTTCAACTATGTTTGAAATGTTTACCATGATGGATCAAAAGAATTTTGCTATTTGGTACATTTGGTTTAAATCAAATAAATTCAAAATACTATTCCAACTTGAACCATTGCAATGCAATGCACTTCACATGGACATAAGAAGCACAACACACCCTTGAACATCATCATATCATGCCATATTGTATGTGCATTGTAATTTATCGAATGTGCTTTACTTTCAGTCCTTTGGTGATCGCATCTTCTCGGTAGGAGTTGATCTCGGAGACGAGTTCAACCTCACGTCAGAAGTACAATACCTCGTGATCGTCAGCAAGGCAAGCACCCCTTCTTTGATCATGTCGATAAAATCCCAGTTCCCTCTCATTCTCGCTTATGCATGTTTAGGATGTCACCATGATGCGTTCTACCGCTAGTTGAACCCATTCCTTTGCACGACTTATCATTTTGTCACAGTAGTAAGAAAACCACAATCCTAGCAGATCTAGGAGTTGTTTGATATCATGTGGCCCCTGCAAATGTTACAGCTTATTGCATGCTTAGAGTTTACAATGAGGCTACTTTGTTGTGAGTCGGGATGGTAGTGATCATGTGAATGATGTTAGTAACGTGTTGGTGAATTGACCTAAACAAGGTGAACGATGAGAGGCTGTGTAGGAGTACACAGTAGATTGTCTCGTTGAACACTTCCTTAAGCCCGAGTTCTTGTGTTGTTTTCCAAGACTAAGAGTACGACCACACATTGGGCTCACTGACCCCTCTCGTCCTAGTACCTCACCCCGGACCTGTCCAGGAGTCGCAAGTAGTTCGCCCTTTAACGATCTCAAGCAGGTGGAACCAAGGTAAGTGGTTGGCGTAGGTTGTGGGCACGTTTAATCAAGTGATCATGATCGAGTTGAGCTTGATGGCGGTCACACAACGTTTGAGTCCGCATCGGAAAAATCGGCCGGATTCCGATCGTGGTCCCAACTCAAATAGGCGACTCCCTAGGACTAGAGATGGTGCTGTGAGTGAAGTGTCGTGGCAACATCCTCGCCGGTACTCACTTGAAGGGTCCACTCCCAGGCGGTAACTGATGAGGCGTGTGTGTAGCAGTACACCCCTGCAGGGTTAATGAACTATTCCAATAGCCGTCTCCGCGGTTATGGACTACTTGGAAACCTTTACTTGATCATAGACAACTTCAATGGTTACTCTTAAAACTTGCCAAGATAAGTGTGAGTGCTATGGCATGCTTTCTCGTGGGGAAGTCAAGGAAGGATCCATAGTGGTGTATTGGTTGGAGACTTGGTACTTGGACTCATGTACGCTCCTTACCTCTTTCTGGTATTCGTAGTACAGGACTAGCCAAGTCAAAGCTGGCACTTCTGCAATGAAACCCCACCTCCCTTTGCCTTGATACATGTGCATGAGTAGTATAGTTCCTATGTAAGTCTTGCTGAGTACGTATTTGTACTCATGTTTGCTTATTATATGTTTTTGAGACGAGACCACTGACCCTGATGGTGGCCTCTACCTCGAGCTCGACGTGGACCAGGTCGTATAGTTCCAGACAACAGCCTGTGCCCTCTGGAGGATCGTTGTATTTTCTTTCAGGCTTCTTAAGCCATTTGTTAAATTTGTCTTTACTAAGACATAATTTGCTTCCGTTGATGTTTGATGTAATGTTGGATCACAACCATGTGATCTCTGCTTGTAATACAACTACTATGTCTGCTCTGTTTAGCAGAAGTTATAAATACTATGAGTTTGTAGAGTTCATGTTGTGATTAACTGCTGTTCACACTGGACATGTATGCTGCGTGTATGATTATAACGTGCATGTCTTAGTGTGGGGGTTCGATGTGCGCAGCTTGGGGCATCGCGATGCGATTGCTCGTGACTCTGTCAAGTGGCACACTTTGTTGTATGATTGAGCCTTCCCGAGATCCCGACTAAGAGATCGGGCTGGAGTCTGTTTATGTAAGTGTTATGATTCAATCAATAATATGGTTGAGGTTACTTGTCTATGAGTATGGGATTTCACCACCCATAAACATTTAGACTTGTGAGTGGACGATGAGGACCCATCTCAGTTGATCATCCGGCCTGAATGGGATGCCCCTCATGTTCGATGCTTTCCAAGAGTGTTCTGTGATTGGCCTTGTCTGCTTAGACAAGTGGGTACGGCTCTCGGCTCTCCATATGATTGAGTTGTGACTGGAATTACATACGCAAACCCCGGGTCCCGACAGACTTGGTATCAGAGCAGGACTGTCTGTAGGATTATCAAACCCTTGGCCGATGTCGAGTCTAGCATTTAATAGTTATATAGTTACATTGGGTATAAGGGAACAACGTAAGACTTCTTTTTTCTCCTTACCCTCATCGATCTGAGTTCTGAGTCACCCTTATCTTTTCTACGGGATGATAGGACTAGGCTCATGTATGTCTTTACTAGGACATCTCGTTGATTGCTTCTTTGTAGCTGTACGAGTGTTGTGGTTTTACAGAGTCATCATTCCATAGTGCTTCTTTGGAAGTGATGTTTGTTATCTTTTTGGTTGTCTCATTTTTAATACCGAAACAACCATTATGTTGTCCGACTGTGACTTCGATGCTGTTGCATTATAGTCTTGTTGTCTTAGCTTAGAAGTGTATCATAAATCCTATTCTGATTGTTGATTCTTATCAGACAGAATGTCAGGTGGAAATCGTTGTGTTGATTTCAGTCTTGGTAATAGAGATGGTGAAGATCCTCCACCACCGCCTTATGCGGAGGAAATCATGATGGAGGCTGAGCAGAATCATCGTGACCAGACACGTCTTCTAGAGCGTATTGAGTAGAACACTTCTCGTCAGCGCCATAGTGTTGTTACCATCCATGACATCATTCTCCTCAACCCGCCAGTATTCCGGTGTTCTTCTGAGCCCCTTGATGCCGATGATTGGCTTCGTTCCCTCGAGCGTAAGCTTGAGACAACCCATGTTGCTCCCGGTGATCGTGTGCTATTCGCGGCATATTTTTTGGAAGGTGCTGCTCTTCAGTGGTGGGAGAATTTCGTAGCAATGCAGCCCGTAGGTCACGTGGTGACTTGGCAAGAGTTCTGTGCTGACTTTCGAGGGTATCATATTCCGGATCAGCTGATGGAGTGCAAGAGAGAAGAATTTTGCAATCTGACCTAAGGAAAGATGTTTGTTCATGAGTATAGGACTGAGTTCACTCGTCTAGCACGTTATGCCCAAGAGGAAGTATCCACCGATGCCAAGAAGCAGGCAAGGATCCGCAAGGGACTTAGCCCCGTCCTTCGTCATGACCTGAATCTTCAAGAGTTTGTCAATTTCCAGGATTTAGTCAACAAATCATTCAAGGCCGAGTATGGAAATGAGTTGTACGAAGAGTCCCGTAAGCGTGATCGTGAGTTTGCACCATCTTCTAGCTCAGGTTCTCGGAAACGCTGTGTATGGATTCCGTTCAGTGACGTCAGTCATGCTGTAAGTGCTTCTAGACCATCAACCACCATATATCGTCCACCTCAACCGAATCTTCCTCCTTGGAATTTTGTTGGACAATCAAGTGCTCAAGTTCCTTTCATTCCACGTGGTGTTTGTTTCCAATGTGGACAATCAGGCCACAATGTTCGAGAGTGTCCTCAAAATCATGTAGCCACCACACCTAATCCCAAGCAAGCTTTTCGTCGTGGTAAGCCACTACCCAAATCTTCCAATGTCAAGCCTCATGCTTATGAGTATGGTTATGTGAATCTTGTATCCATTCTAGATTCCCATAAGTCAACCGATGTTGTACTCGGAACCCTTCCTGTCAATTCCACCCCAACTTCGGTTCTTTTCGACCCAGGAGCATCTCATTCATTTATATCCCAGGATTTTGCACTGTCACATGACATCTCTTTTTCGATGTTATCCACACCCTTAGTTGTGCAAGCCCCTGGATCCAGATGGCATACCACCATGGTGAGTCATGACAATGAAGTTGCAATTGAGGGTTTAGTATTCCTTGCTTCACTTATAGCCCTCAAGTCTTCAGACATTGATGTCATCCTAGGAATGGATTGGTTATCAATACAAAATGCTGTCCTTGATTGTAAATCCAAGTCAGTTAAACTCACCCATCCTTCAGGACAGACAATTGACTACACATCACCAAGCTCTAGAACCCAGTTGCATTCTTTGAATGTGCTTCCCCTTCCTGACATTGAAGATATTCCGGTGGTTCGTGACTTCCCGGATGTCTTTCCAGAAGAGCTGCCAGGCATACCACCTGACAGATCTGTAGAGTTTTTGGTAGATCTTATCCCAGGCACAGCCCCAATTTCCAGACGCCCATACAAAATGGCCCCACATGAGTTAGCTGAGCTTAAAATCCAACTTGAAGCTTTGTTGGAAAAAGGCTTCATCCTCCCTAGCTCATCGCCATGGGGTTGCCCCGTTCTGTTCGTAACGAAGAAAGATGGAACAGAGAGGATGTGCGTAGACTATCGCCCGCTAAATCTAGTGACGATAAAGAACAAGTACCCACTTCCCAGGATCAATGATCTTTATGATCAACTTGCTGGATCCTCTGTCTTCTCCAAGATGGATTTGAGATTAGGCTATCATCAAATCAAAATCAGAAACGAGGACATTCCCAAAACGGCTTTCACTACTCGTTATGGTCTTTACGAGTACACCGTCATGTCCTTTGGTTTAACCAATGCCCCCGCCACTTTCTCGCGCATGATGAATTCGATCTTCATGGAGTACTTAGATAAATTTGTTGTAGTTTATCTTGATGACATTCTCATCTACTCGAAGAACTCAGAAGAACATGCCGAACATCTCATGCTGGTTTTGATGAAACTTCGAGAGCATCGCCTGTACGCTAAATTCTCCAAGTGTGAATTTTGGCTACCAGAAGTGACCTACTTAGGCCACGTGATTTCTGCAAAAGGCATTGCTGTCAATCCTGAGAGAGTTCAGGTCGTCCTTGAGTGGACTCCACCTGAATCGGTTAAGCAAGTTAGGAGTTTTCTTGGCCTAGCAAGCTATTGTCGCCGCTTCGTTGAGAACTTCTCCAAAGTTGCAAAGCCTCTGACTGAACTCCTCAAGAAAGATAAGAAACTCGAATGGACCCCCAAGTGCGAGGAAAGCTTTCAAGAGCTAAAAAGAAGATTGACTTCTGCACCCGTACTTGCGCCTCTAGACATCAAAAAGGATTTCGAGATCTTTTGTGACGCCTCACGACAAGGGTTAGGATGCATACTTATGCAAGATAGACATGTGGTAGCTTATGCTTCACGCCAGTTGCGTCCACATGAAGAGAACTACCCTACCCATGATCTTGAACTCGCTGCCGTAGTTCATGCCTTGAAGACTTGGCGACATTACCTCCTTGGTAATCACTGCCAAATCTATTCCGACCACCAAAGCCTCAAATACATATTCACCCAGCCAGATCTTAATCTCAGGCAAAGACGCTGGATTGAGTTGATAAAATATTATGACATAGGAATTTCTTATACCCCAGGCAAAGCCAATGTGATGGCTGATGCACTAAGTCGTAAGTCGTATTGTAACAACCTCATGTTACAACAGTATCAACCAATTCTCTATGAGGAGCTTCGAAAGCTTAATCTTGAGCTTGTTCCTTATGGATTCGTTTCCACCTTGGTAGTGAAACCAACTCTTGAGGATCAAATCAAAGCTGCACAGAAACGTGCTCGAGGTATCCGATACATCAAAGGAAACATTGGTAGTGGTAAGGCTAAATGTTTTACCCTAGACAATGAGGGTACTGTATACTTCGAGAACATGATAGTAGTACCGAAGAATAAGAAACTTTGATAGCTGATCCTTAGAGAAGCCCATGAATCTCCCCGCTCAATTCATCCCGGTAGTACTAAAATGTATCAAGATCTACGCCAGAGATTTTGGTGGACTAGGATGAAGAGAGAAATTGCTCAGTTCATTGCTGAATGTGATGTTTGTCGTCGCGTTAAGGCAGAACATCAAAGACCTGCTGGTACTCTTAGAACTTTGCCTATACCCGAGTGGAAATGGGATAAAGTCAGTATGGACTTCATCACTGGCTTTCCAAAAACCCAGAAAGGAAATGATGCCATCTTCGTTGTCATTGACAGACTTTCCAAAGTTGCTCACTTTCTTCCTGTTCGCGAGTCTATAACTGCTTGCCAGTTAGCAGACTTGTATGTCTCCAGAATCATGTCTCTTCATGGTGTTCCTTTGGAAATCAATTCAGACCGTGGTAGTCTTTTCACTTCACGATTTTGGGAAAGTTTTCAGAATGCTATGGGAACCCACCTCTCCTTTAGCACCGCTTATCACCCAAAATCCAGTGGTCAAGTAGAAAGGGTCAATCAAATTCTCGAAGACATGCTCAGATCTTGTGTTATCTCTTTCGGAAAGAAATCGGAGAATTCTCTTCCTTTTGCCGAATTTGCGTATAACAATAGCTTCCAGTCTAGTTTGGGCATGGATCCTTTTGAATTTCTCTATGGACGGAAATGTCGAACACCCCTAAACTGGTCAGAAACCGGTGAAAGACAATTCTTTGGACCGGATATGATTCTGGATGCAGAAGAGCAAGTTCGCATTGTTCGTGAGAAATTGAAAACAGCCCAGTCTCGTCAGAAAAGCTATTATGATCGTCATCACAGGGAAGAAAGCTATAATCTGGATGAGCAGGCTTACCTTTGGGTTACTCCTCTGAAGGGTACCCATCGTTTCGGTATCAAAGGCAAGTTGGCCGCACGTTACATTGGTCCCTTTCGCATTCTCGCTAAATGTGGACAAGTTGCGTACCAATTGGAACTACCCCCTCACCTCTCCCAGGTTCATGATGTCTTCCACGTCTCTCAACTCAGGCGTTGCTTCAAGGACCCCATCCGCGAAGTAGACCACGAAACACTTGATCTCCAAGATAACCTTTCATATCAAGAGTACCCTATTCGTATTCTTGATGAAGCCGAGCGTAGCACCAGACATCAGAAGATCAGATTCCTCAAAGTGCAGTGGTCACATCATTCAAAGAAAGAAGCTACCCGCGAACGAGAGGATCGTCTACGTGCTGAGTACCCCACCCTCTTCCTGACGACTTCTGAATCTCGGGACGAGATTCTTTTGAGTGGGGGCGAGTTGTCAGAACCCTAATTTAGGTTTGTGCTTTTCTAAGCTAGCATTTTGCATCATGAAAAATTTTGCAAAAGAAAAAGAAATGGGGAAGCAAAAAGCCTCAAAATAATTTTAATAAAAGGCCAGACAAAAATATTTTTCCAAAAATGCTTTGAACTTTTTGAAAAGTCTCATAAATGGGCATGATCACTTTTCATGTGAAGTGGGACCCACTCCATGCTCATTGATTTTTCTAAAAGTCCAAAATGCCCTTGGAAATTAAATAAATATTGTATTTGCAATTGGAATTTAATAAATACAATTCCAATAATTCTGAAACTTTGTGAGGGGATTTATATATGTCCCACTAGCTCACATTAAAGTTTTTACAATTTTTTAAAATGTTTTGGTTTAAAACTCAAAACAAAACAACAGAACAGAAAAGATAAAAAAGAGAAAACAGAAAGCGAGAGAGAACCTTACCCACTTACCTGGCCCATGTGGCCCAGTCTGGCTTCTGGCCCAGCCAAGCCCACAGGGGAGTGCAGGGTCGTCTTCTACCCGAGGCCAGACAGGCAGCTCGCCGCCGTGGCGAGCATGCCCACGCCGTGCCACGTCCTGCTTGCCCCCTGGCCTCCTTTTACTCCCCGTGGACGCCTGGAGACGTCCAGGGTCTTCTTTCCCTCTCCCAGTGCTTCTTCCTCCTCTGTCTCGCCAGTTCTGCGCGCACCCGAGACGCTTACCTTGCCGCCGACGTGAGCCGACACGGCCATATGCCTCCCCAAGCTGCAACACCTTGTCCAGAAGCTTCGCCAATATCTTCTTCGTTGAGCCGCCACCCCAATTTGAGCAGAGGAGCCACTCCAGCGACGCCAGCTTCGAGTCCTCGCCGCCGGCCGCCGTGGAGCTCGAGCTCAAATTCGCGACCTCCAGTCATCCTCCGGCTGCCCCGACTTCACCTTCGCCTTCACCGTGAGCTCCCACTCATTTTCCCCCTCCTCTTTCTCCTCCCCGTGCACATTTTCGCCGTTCACCGCCATGGCCGTGAGCTTGCCGCCGTGGGCTCGCTCGCCGTCGTGGCCGGGAAGCACACGAGAGAGAGGCACCCCTTGGTGCCCTCCTCTGCCCTTCCCGTGGCCGGGAACCCTGCTCCGGCAGGGCGCCGCCGTGCACAGTGGCACCGGCGTCATGCCGCCGGCCAGCCAGGCCGGTAAGCCCTAAACCCCCAGCTAATTACCCAGCTAATTACACCCCTGGGCCACTGACCAGTGGGCCCAGGCTACTAATCTAACCACAATTTATTTAAAGAGAAGCTTAATTAAGCCCCTAGCCACGGACCAGTAGGACCCCCATGTCAGGGATGGCCACACGTCATGCTGACGTCATCATGATGCAGTAAATATTAAATCATTTATTAACTCAGAAAATACAGAAAATTGGCTAAATTTTTAATATTAATATCTTTTAAACCATAACTCCAAATGAAATGATTTATATATGAAAATGATCAGAATAAAATTCTCTATCCAAATAACCAACTTTCAACTATGTTTGAAATGTTTACCATGATGTATCAGTAGCATTTTGCTATTTGGTACATTTGGTTTAAATCAAATAAATTGCAAATACTATTCCAACTTGAACCATTGCAATGCAATGCACTTCACATGGAAATAAGAAGCACAACACACCCTTGAACATCATCATATCATACCATATTGTATGTGCATTTTAATTTATCAAATGTGCTTTACTTTCAGTGCTTCGGTGATTGCATCTTCTCGGTAGGAGTTGATCTCGGAGACGAGTTCAACCTCACGTCAGAAGTACATTACCTCGTGATCGTCAGCAAGGCAAGCACCCCTTCTTTGATCATGTCGATAAAATCCCAGTTCCCTCTCATTCTCGCTTATGAATGTTTAGGATGTCACCATGATGCGTTCTACCTCTAGTTGAACCCATTTCTTTGCATGACCTATCATTTTGTCACAATAGTAAGCAAACCACAATCCTAGCAGATCTAGGAGTTGTTTGATATCATGTGGCCCCTGCAAATGTTACAGCTTATTGCATGCTTAGAGTTTTCAATGAGGCTACTTTCTTGTGAGTCGGGATGGTAGTGATCATGTGAATGATGGTGGTAACGTGTTGGTGAATTGACCTAAACAAGGTGAACGATGAGAGGCTGTGTAGGAGTACACAGTAGATTTTCTCGTTGAACACTTCCTTAAGCCCGAGTTCTTGTGTTGTTTTCCAAGACTAAGAGTACGACCACACATTGGGCTCACTGACACCTCTCGGCCTATTACCTCACCCTGGACCTGTCCAGGAGTCGCAACTAGTTCGCCCTTTAACGATCTCAAGCAGGTGGAACCAGGGTAAGTGGTTGGCATAGGTTGTGGGCACGTTTAATCAAGTGATCATGATCGAGTTGAGCTTGATAGCGGTCACACAACGTTTGAGTCCGCATCGGAAAAATCGGCCGGATTCCGATCACGGTCCCAACTCAAATAGGCGACTCCCTAGGACTAGAGATGGTGCTGTGAGTGAAGTGTCGTGGCAACATCCTCGCCGGTACTCACTTGAAGGGTCCACTCCCAGGCGGTAACTGATGAGGCGTGTGTGTAGCAGTACACCCCTGCAGGGTTAATGAGCATATCGAATAGCCGTGTCCGCGGTTATGGACTACTTGGAAACCTTTACTTGATCATAGACAACTTCAATGGTTACTCTAAAAACTTGCCAAGAAAAGTGTGAGTGCTACGGCAAAATAGTACCAAATGCAATAATTATCGTGGGGTCCGTAATAGTTGCCATGTATAGGTTTTACCCCCCACTTAAAGTGACTAGATCAGATAGTTTATTTATGATTCACCTTTTGTCATGCTTGTGTGATATGCCATGCTTGACTGAGATGCCATGTTAATAACCTTGCTGACCTTGAGTAGCTAAACAACTTGAAGCCTTGTAAACGTGTGGTATTCGTCGTGTGTGACGAGTACTCCACTTAACCTGTTAGTAACCGCTCTCGACGGTAGGTGTGATGTCTCGTGTTGCCTTCTTGTTGATGCTTGCTCGTGTTTGCCTCGTAGTAATAGATGCTTGCTCGTTGCTTGCTTTCCAGTATTTATCGTCTTGTGTGCTTCCACGGGTACCTCTCGGAGACGATGCGAGCTTGCGATCCACTACACCTTCGGAACCCGACTTATCAACAGGAAAGGACTATACATTACTTATGATCCATTCTATTTCAACCAGCGGTTTGCATGCTAGTCTAGGTTAGGTTCGATGTTTGATCCTACCACATGTTTACAGCCTCTTTCAAACCGATACAGCCATGTCCCTTCCGAGCAAACCTTGTACTGCTATGTTACTATTGCTCGTTGCTCAGCCCCTGCTTAGTATGCATGCTTAGGATGCTACGATGTTACCCTGTTACTCCTTGGTTTGGGATATCACATTATTATATTGTTGTTGATGATATGATTATTATAATGTTGACTATATTCGACGAAGGATGGAAGGTCTAGGATATCCCGCCCCGACGCTTTGTTCCATTTGAGTCACCTAGGACCCGAGTTCCGGGTATTGCTTTTAAGACTGAGCGTGCCTAATCGCGTGTGGGATTTTATGGGGTCCCCTCTTCTTACCTACCTAGCTTCAAACATTTCTAGAGGTGGCCCAAGCTGATTTACCATTTGAAACCGTGTGTGTGCTAGTCAGCTTCCAGTAGTTTTCAAACAACTCGGGCCAGCGGAGACATAGTTCCTCTGTTGATCCACTCACTGGTGAGCTAGGGAAGTCCCCTGTTATATAGGTGAGACTAAACCCAACCTTGGCCATACGAAAGAGTCCGATCCGAGAGCGTGGCCAGCTTTTGGATTGGGTGTCGACTCCCCGGGGGCCACCCGGATTTGCTCGTTGTTAGTTAGAGGGACCTGTCGTTTCGGATCTCTTGGAACTAAATCATAAAATGGTTGCCTGTGATGGGTAGCAACTGAGAGAGATGGGCGAGCATGCGACGCCTCGTAATGGGCAGTTGGTACACCCTTGCAGGGTTAAATCTTTTCGAGAAGCCGTGTCCATGGTTATGGACGACTTGAGACCTACTCCTTGTTCATAGACAACAACAGCTGAGATAATCTTAATATAACTTGATCAACGTGTGTGTGCCTTGACTGCTTCTTCTTCGTCGGGATGCGAAGAGGAGGACAAGGATAGGATAGGTGTTATTCTTGCGTAAGTAGTTGATAGCAAGACTTGTTGGAGGCGATTCCTCATCGAATGCTTGGCTTCTTATCTTACTCTCTAGATCGTTAGCCACTTCATAAATGCTAGTGCGGCAGCAACCTCACCACTTACCCCTTCCTTACCGTAAACTACTAGTTGTCCTAGAATGACGAGTGATGAAGTCCTTGCTGGGTCAGTTGACCACTACAGTTGGATGCTGAGTACCTCTGTACTCATGATACTACCCCCAAACTCTTTTCAGGGGTCTTGATCGACAACAGGTATGGTGATCGACGTTTCACGTGGAGGCTCGTTGACAACTAGTTAGGCGGATCCCGGCGGAGGGCCTGGACCCGTGTGGTTATGGGATCGATGTTTTTCTCTTTGCCAGTAGGCATATGATTGTAGTCTGTACCCAGACACGTATCTTCCGCTGTTGTATTATATTTGAGGCAGCTGTATGCCGATTGTATGAGATGCTGTATCCTTGTATCTATAATGTTGTGATATCATGTTGGAAATCCGGGGCATATGGCTATGTCATATGTCGCGGTGGGACCGATATGTGCTTCGTCCCTGGATCTGGATGGAAACATCTAGATCTGGAAACATCTACAATGACCGACTCGGGACTCCCCTGTTCCGCGTGACCTCCGCCCGACGCCGGTGAAATTCGACGCCCTCGTTCGATTCTGGCGAGCGTGCACTCGCTTCCATGCCTTTGCAGCGCATCCTCACCTTCTCGTTTTCGCAGGTTGGCGCCAGAAGCTTCAAGGCGCTCGGACCCGTGACACCGCTGTCAGCCTCGTCTTCCTCGGCGACATCTGTTGGGGCACGCGGTCCGCTACGCTAGCGCTAAAACAAAAAAAATTCTACCGCGCACAACCAAGATCACTGCTACTAGAGTTGAACTACATGATTAGGGTTTACCACTAGACGTGCAGTCACGGCAGCGGAATGAGAGTTGGTGATGCGCGTCGGCGGCTGCTTCTCGAATCCCTCGAACCGATCCCTCGTACCGATCCCATGAATGGAGTCCCGCGATCCGATGCCACGAACAGTTCGTCCAAGCGCCGCATGTGCAGTGCCTCCAAGGGATGCGTACGTACAAGGAGGAGCGCCGGGCGGCGGACTGCTAGGTCCGGCGGCTCGGCCTGGATGTGGAGTGGCGGCTATGGTTTTGTCTGACCTCTCCCCTTTGAGGTTCACCCTAGCCCTTATATAGGCGCCCGTGGAATGGCCTCAACCCTTGAGGCAATGCAGACCCTCCATCCATATTCCATTCGGATAACATCCGAATGGGCTCCTTTCCTCTTAAGCGCGCGACCCTATAGGTTCACGTACACATGAACACGTCCCGAATCACATCTAGTTCGATAGTCGGTAGCGGTTCCTAGAAGAACGTGCCGACTCCCATATATGCGTAAAGTCATAAGACGAACCATTACAAAGTGTCATATGCAACATTCCTTTTGCCTCACGATATATGTTGTCAAGCTCAAGACGAGTACTTGTCACCCTTGTGATAGCTTGACCTCTCTTCTCGAAACCGAGATACAGATTCCTGAACCGGGTTAACACTTAACCCATATCGCATGGCCATGCTTCCTTAATCTTATCACTCGAGAGGGCCCAGAGAATATCCCTCCAAAGTGGAGGGGAAAATCCCATCTTGATCAACCATGTCTCGCGGCATGTATCATGACTCACCCGTAAGCTACCTTTATAACTACCCATTTACGGTGTAGCGTTTGATAGTCCCTAAGTGAGTCATTCCTCATCCCGAGAACATGCGAGGACCTCAGGTCTAGGACATGGCATATACATTGTATTGAGACTAACACATGTCAATATCTCGCTGTGTCTCAAAGTGGGTCTTTGTCCAACTCAGTGATCCCATCACTAAGTCCATACTATCGGTAGCATCTCCATGCTCATGACTTGTGAAACATAGTCATCAACCGAATCATATACTAGTCAAGGATATGTGTCCGCATAACCTTATCAACTAGGGACCATTAGAACAATCATCATAGAATATATAGTCTCACAAACAAGTCACATACTTATTGATACATATCAGTGAGGATGTTCAAGGAAAATACAAATAACTCATGCATACATAAGGAGATAACATCATAACATGATTACCTCTAGGGCATATCTCCAACAGTCTCCCACTTACACTAGAGTCAATCAGTTAGGCATCTAAGGCCCATGGCTCTTACGTGCGCCTCATGCTTCAGCATTGGGAGAGGCTTCGTCGAAGGATCAACAACGTTTGCATCCGTGTGTACTTTGCATACCTTTATATTACCATCATCTACGAATTGTCGTATGAGATGATAACGCCTTTCTATGTGCTTGGATTTCTAGTGATGCCTTAGCTCCCTGGCCTGTGCGATGGCACCACTATTATCACAATAGAGGTCCAACGGGTTTGCCGAGTCTGGAACCACACCAAGTAGGGTAACGAAATCCCTTATCCAAACACCTTCATTTGAAGCTTCAGAAGCTGCAAGGTACTCGGCCTCTGTTGCAGAATCAGCTACCATCTCTTGCTTGGAACTCTTCCAGCTCACTGCACCTCCGTTCAGGATGAACACATAACCAGGTTGCGTACGAAAGTCATCCTTGTCGGTTTGGAAACTAGCATCGGTGTAACCCTTTACAACGAGCTCATCCTCACCTCCATAAACTAGGAACATATCCTTAGTCCTTTTCAGGTACTTTAGGATGCTCTTAACTGCTATCCAGTGGCTCTCGCCTGGATTAGCCTGGTATCTGCTCGTAGCGCTTAGAGCATAGGAAACATCTGGACGAGTACATACCATAGTATACATGATAGACCCGATGGACAAAGCATACAGAATATTATCCATGCGTCTTTGCTCATCAGAAGTCGATGGACCCTGAGTCTTTCTTAGATGAATGCCATGTCACACATGCAAGAACCCTTTCTTAGCTTCATGCATGTTGAACCTTTTCAACACCTTGTCAATATACGTACACTGGATTAATCCAATAAGACTCCTTGATCTATCTCTATAGATCTTGATTCCCAAAATGTAAGTTGCTTCTCCCAAGTCCTTCATTGCAAAACTATTTTTCAACGAGTCCTTGACAGCTCAAGCATTGGAATGTCATTCCCAATCAGTAATATGTCATCCACATATAAGATTAGAAATACGATTGAGCTCCCACTAAACTTCTTGAACACACAAGGTTCCTTTTCGTTCTCGATGAAGCCAAACGATTTGACAACCTCTTTAAAACGAATATTCCAACTCCGAGATGCTTTCTTTAATCCATAAATGGATTTCTGAAGTTTGCATACCTTACTAGCATTCTCTGGATCGACAAAACCCTCGGGCTGTATCATATACACGTCCTCTTCTAGATTTCCATTAAGGAAAGCTGTTTTGACATCCATATGCCAAATCTCATAATCGAAATAGGCAGCTATAGCAAGAATAATCCGAACTGATTTATGCATCGCTACAGGCGAGAAGGTCTCGTTGTAGTCAATTTCTTGAACTTGTCGAAACCCCTTCACGACAAGTCGAGCTTTATGGATTTGAACATTTCCATCCATATCAGTTTTCTTCTTAAAGATCCATTTGCACTCAATGGTTCTTGCACCATTTGGCAGATCAACCAAGTTCCAAACTTGATTGTCATCCATGGACTTTAACTGGGATCTCATGGCCTCAAGCCATAACTCGGAATCTGGATCCACCATCGCTTCCGCATATGTCAAAGGCTCATCGTTCTCCAACAACAATACATTGCTTGCATTACGCAACCTTTCTGACCTTCGTGGTGTGGGTGTTACTTCAACCACGGGTTCACTGACTGGCTCTTCCGTAATGGCATCACTTGCCGTGTCTTCCTCGAGTGGTTTATCTCGAACCTCTTTGAGTTGCACCGTCCTCCCACTAGCCTTCCTAGTGAGAAACTCTTTCTCAAGGAAGGTACCATGTCGAGAGACAAACACTTTGCTCTCTTGTCGGTTGTAGAAGTAATACCCTAAGGTTTCCCTTGCATATCCCACGAATATGCACTTATCCGATTTGGGTGCGAGCTTGTCCGACTGAAGTCGCTTGACAAATGCTTCACAACCCCAAATCTTTAGAAAAGACAAACTGTGACGCTTCCCAGTCCATATCTCATATGGTGTCTTATCTACGGATTTAGATGGTACTCTGTTTAGTGTGAAAGATGCAGTTTCTAGAGCATAACCCCAAAATAACAACGATAGATCTGACTGACTCATCATCGATCGAACCATGTCCAACAAGGTGCGATTCCTCCGTTCCGAGACACCATTTCTTTGCGGCGTTCCAGGAGGGGTGAGTTGTGGAACTATTCCACGACTCTTGAGATGATCATCAAACTCTTGACTCAGATATTCACCTCCATGATCTGATCGTAGAAGTTTGATCGTCTTGCCGAGTTGATTCTCTACTTCATTCTGAAACTCCTTGAATTTTTCAAAGGTTTCCGACTTGTGCCTCATCAAGTAGATATATCCATATCTGCTCAAGTCATCGTTGAAAGTCACGAAGTACTGGTAACCACCTCTAGCAGTCATGCTCATTGGTCCACACACATCAGTATGTATGAGTTCCAACAAGTCGGATGCCCTCTCGCAACTCCTTGCAAAAGTTGTCTGGGTCATCTTGCCGAGTAGGCACGATTCGCATGTCTCGAATGATTCAAAATCAAACGAATTTAAAAGTCCACCATCATGGAGCTTCGTCATGCGCTTTAACTAATATGACCAAGCCGACAGTGCCAAAAGTAAGTTGTATTCAGATCGTTAGATTTAAGCCTCTTGACATTTATAATATAGACAGATTCACCTTCAAGATTCAAAATGAATAACCCATTCACAACGGGCGCCAAGACATAAAACATCTTATTCAAATATATAGAACAACCATTGTCCTAAATAATGAATTCATAACCTTGTCTCATCAAACATGAGGCAGAAATAATGTTTCGAATTAACGATGGAACATAATAACAATTACCAAGCTCCATTAAAAATCCAGAAGGTAAATTAAGTTGCATGGTGCCGACGGCTAATGCATCAACTCTTGCTTTATTCCCGACGCGAATGTCAACTTCTCCTCTTGCGACATCTCTACTTCTTTTTAGTCCCTGCATCGAGTTGAAAATGTGAACAACCGATCCGGTATCATATACCCAAGAACTATTAGAAATATCCGCAAGATAAATGTCTATAACATATACAACAAGTGTACCTGTAGAATACGTACTCCCACTGCTCTTGCCCTTACTGGCGAGCCACTTGTTGCAGTTCCTCTTCCAGTGACCATTCTCCTTGCAATAGAAGCAAATGGTTTCCGCGTCAGGTCCAGTCTTATAGCTTGGCGGAAGAGAACCCAAAATTTTATATGTAGCTGACTCAGGAGTCAACGAAGATCCAAAGCTTGCATGTATCCCATCATTTTGATGACATGCAGGCTCAGTGGATCACCCTGTTTCAGCTTGCAATCCATCAGGGATTGCCAGACGTTGAACCTTTTGGTCATAGCCTGAACCTGAAACATGCCCTTAAGACTCTCGATCTTATCGAAAGCCCTAATGTCTTTGAACTGTTGTTGCAGCTCGGGCTCCATAGAAGCCAGCATGAGGCAGCTGATCTCAGTAGACTCATCCTTGAGTTTCTGATAGGCATTCTTAGCAGCAGCGGTGGCATTATCAGCCGGTTCCTTTGGAAGCGGTTCCTCTGGAAGCGGTTCCTCTAGAACATTTTCCTTTTTATCATGCTTGAGAACAATTCTCAGATTTCTATACCAGGTGGTAAAGTTTGTTCCATTCAGTTTATCTTTCTCAAGGATGGATTTGAACGCAAAATTGGTAACTGGAGCAGGTGGTGTCCTTGATCTACAACATAAAATGAAAAATATTAAGACATGTATTCATGAAGAGAAATTCATATTAAACGCCTTACTAAAATTACTCCCACTAAGTTCAACATCCCTCTAGTTGACACTAAGTGATCCAGGATCTGATGGGGCGAATTGACTAGTGACCTTTTGCATCACTGCTAGCCGACTCGACCTACCGGTAAGCAACTCCTTGCTAATCGCATCAACCATACGACTCCTGTTTGTTGATGCGCATCACATACACACCAACACCTATGCCCTGATGCCCAAAACTGTTTTGATAGCCTGGACAAGTTAACCAAGTGCTATGCGTGTAAGTGTCCGACACAAACCCATCACGCCAAGGAGATCTAGCAGCACCCTAATTTTATAGGCCTACCACTAAAAATACATGATATGTGATGTGCAGCAATTGGGGAGGCAAAATTTACTTGACATTCTTTGAGAGATCATCCTACTTAAAACATCTACCATGTCAAAGAAGGATGCATAAAGGGATAAACTTTCACAGGCAGTTTATACAAGTGATATGGTATATCCCCTTTATCATAGCGCATGGTGATCTTCATCTCCATGTGCGCGAACCTCCCATGGCGATCTCCATCTCCATGTACGGTTGTCCTCGTGGTGATCTCCATCGCCACGCCATGGTGTCAACCACCAAGTGTTACATAAGTTACTGTGCTATTACAAACTAATAGCTATGAAAGTAAATTACATTACATGGCTCCACAAGTTGACACGCAGGTCATTAATACAATAAAGAGACAACCATATGGCTCCAGCCGGTTGTCAAAACCATGACACACAGGCCATGAATAATAACATACACAATGGGCTATACCAAATCACAATCATACCCTGCAAAACCAAGTTAGACGTTCTACCGCCGTCTAAACCTCTTTTAGCACTAGTCAAATTAGGTCTGCGAAAAATCGCTGTTTTGCATACCTTTTCATTCTGCATCGTTTGGTAGTTTATGGAGCTCAATCGGAGTTCATATGACCAAGATATGGCCTCTGAACCGAACCTGCTCAGAGATTTCTGGACAGCGCATATCATATCTACGTCGTGTCCTGATTCGTGTCCCGGATCAATCACCTAGCGATATCCGCCTGGCACAATAGTGTTTACGGCACACTGTATATCCCAATGGCGGATAACCGGCCTCTAGGGATAAGTTGTGGCACGACCTAAGTAGCTCGCGCCTCGGGACAGATCATGAAATCAAGAACCTCAAACGTACATGCACAACCGATCTGATCTACACATCTCTATATGAAAATCCATCACGAATTCACCACCACATAGCAGAGGCTCTGATACCACTGTTGGGGCACGCGGTCCGCTACGCTAGTGCTAAAACAAAAATATTCTACCGCGCACAACCAAGATCACAGCTACTGGAGATGAACTACATGATTATGGTTTACCACTAGACGCACAGTCACGGCAGCGGAAGGAGAGTTAGTGATGTACGTCGGCGGCTGCTGCTCGAATCCCTCGAACCGATCCCTCGTACCGATCCCACGAACGGAGTCCCGCGATCCGATCCCGCGAACAGTTCGTCCAAGCGCCGCAGGTGCAATGCCTCCAAGGGATGCACACGTACAAGGTGGAGCGCCGGGCGGCGGACTGCTAGGTCCGGCGGCTCGGCCTGGAGTTGGAGTGGAGGCTAGGGTTTTGGTCTGACCTCTCCCCTTTGAGGTTCACCCTAGCCCTTATATAGGCGCCCGTGGAATCGCCTGAACCCTTGAGGCAATACGGACCCTCCATCCATATTCCATTCGGATCACATCTGAATGGGATCCTTTCCTCTTAAGCGCGCGTCTCTATAGGTTCACGAACACATGGACATGTCCCGAATCACATCCGGTTCGATAGTCGGTAGCGATTCCTAGTAGAACGTGCCGACTCCCATATATGCGTAAAGTCATAAGACGAACCATTACAAAGTTTCATATGCAACATTCCTTTTTCCTCAGGATATATGTTGTTAAGATCAAGGCGAGTACTTGTCACCCTCGTGATAGCTTGACCTCTCCTCTCGAAACCGTGATACAGATTCCTGAACCGGGTTAACACTTAACCCATATCGCATGGCCATGCTTTCTGAATCTTATCACTCGAGAGGGCCTAGAGAATATCTCTCCAAAGTGCAGGGGAAAATCCCATCTTGATCAACCATGTCTCACGGCATGTATCATTACTCACCCCTAAGCTACCTTTATAAGTACCCAGTTACGGTGTAGCGTTTGATAGTACCTAAGTGAGTCATTCCTCATCCCGAGAACATGCGAGGACCTCAGGTCTAGGACATGGCATATACATTGTATTGAGACTAACAAATGACAATATCTCGCTGCGTCTCAAAGTGGGTCTCTGTCCAACTCAGTGATCCCATCACTAAGTCCATACTATCGGTAGCATCTCCATGCTCATGAGTTGTGAAACATAGTCATCAACCAAATCATATACTAGTCAAGGATATGTGTCCGCATAACCTTATCAACTAGGGACCATTAGAACAATCATCATAGAATATATAGTCTCACAAACAAGTCACATACTTACTGATACATATCAGTGAGGATGTTCAAGGACAATACAAATAACTCATGCATACATTAGGAGATAACATCATAACATGATTGCCTCTAGGGCATATCTCCAACAACATCCTCGTCCCGTCCTTCCTCTCAGGCGAGCGCAGGGTCGCATCCAGCAACACCAAGGTGAGCCACGTCTAGCCCCTTTTCCCTCCTAGCCGTTGCGTAGCGTAGGTGCGCCGCGGTTTGTTCTCTGTCGACGCCTTGGTGGCTCCGGCGGGCCGTGCGTGGCCGCCGAGGTGTGTAGGTTGGCCGGGGCATGCACGCGCACACCGTGTGCATGTTTAGAGAGTGCATTTTGCCGCTCCCCCCGTGCCCTTGGAGTAGACACATGTCACGGCTCTGAACCCCTGCAAGCAGCAGTGCGGCAGTGCACTCTCCAGCGAGCAAGGCGCCGCCTTGGCTGCCGATCCGGCTGATCTGGGCGCCCACGGCTTCGTGGGTGTGCCCTTCTTAGATTGCAAGTTCCCGTCAAGGCAGAGCCACCCCGTGCACAACGCCCCCTTCGCCGGAACAGGTGGTGCCCGTCACCTCTGCTTCTGTTAGCGCGGCGCCGCCGTGGGGTTCCAGTGAGCACCACGACGCCGTCGGTGAGATCTAGGCGAGGCAGTGAGTGGGAATGGAGTCGTGGTTGATTCCTCTATGCGTTTGACTGCTCCACTGGCCTTGGGGTGCTCCACCGCCGACGTGAGGGTCGCCAAAATCCCGGGCTCCGTCGTCTGTCAGTGCACAAGTGAGCTCGTCAGTGTGTCGAGTTTCAGAGCGAGTAGGGGTATAGCTTAGGAAGGCCGGGCCTCGGTCTGTAGCAAGAAGCTACAGTAGCAGGCTGGAGGGAGAGAGAGAAGAGAGATGGGCCAGTGCGGCTGAGGCCAGCCCAAGTGGATGCGCCCTCTGTTCTTTTTTCCTTTTGTTTTCTCTTTTATGTCTAAATTCAAATTTGAGAATTCAAATTCAAATTTGAATTTGAACTTTGGAGACCACCTACCTCAAATATGGCATCCCATATATGACTTTGGGGTAGAATTGCCCACTGAATCCAATGGTGAGGTCAATTTTGAAAATTGAGCCTTAAAAAATTGAGGTGTTGGCAATTGCAATTAAGGCCCTTTAGTCCTTCTGATTTTGCAAACTGTGTTTTGCCTTTTCAACTTGAGTCATGCCATATATCAAATTGGGGTAGAAAAGTCTACTGATCAACATGGTCACCTCTGTTTATTTTTATGTTGGAGCTACATAAAAATTGTGAACAATGTGGAGGGGAGTTGTACAACCATGTGACCTTACCCTGTTTGATTTTGCCCCTTGTCATCCTTTGATCTTGTCTGGGTCCCACAAGTTGGAACACCCATGCATCCTTTCCATGCTTCATCTTACCACATGATCAACCACATCTTGCACCCCATGTGGCCTTCCTTTGATACCCCTTGGTGTCCACTTCTTCGACACTTCTCCATCTCCGAAATCGATACATTCATTCCACGATGCTTATTATTGTTAAATTGTTGTTATTGTTTCATGCCACGCCATGTTGCCATGTTATTTACACCAAAGTTAAGGCTATGACCAAAGACATAAAAATATAAGTAATTGCATATGAAGTTGTTGACGTGTCGTCAACACCTTCATTTAAATTTGACTAGATAGGGTCACGCCATGTCTATTAAAGCTTGATCGTCTCATCCATGCTTGAGCACTGTTGATCTCGATGTTTAGTTGTGTGCTTTCCTTGCCGGTACCTTACGTTAGCACCTGAGACTGCCGAGGAGACTTACGTGGAGATTTCCGACACCGAGCCCGAGGACCCTGCTACGTCTGCTCCGTCGACCGATTACCCAGGCAAGGGGAATATCTATACCATTACCTTATAACTTTCTGCCTACCTGCCTAGCTGTAGTCTAGAACGTTGTTTTGATCCTATCCACTTTGCTAATACCACAATCAAACCCAGACAACCATGATCCCCTCATCCCAGCAAAACATTGTATTGCTAAGTTACCGCCGCTCAGCCATTGCTTAGTATGAGTAGGAAAACTTGCTGCTTTACCCCATACTATGGTTGGGATATCACATTAATAAAGAAGTTGGTTGATATTTATTATTAAATTGATGTTAACTATATTCGACGAAAGATGGAAGGCTGGGTTGTTCCCGTCTGGTGCTTTGTTCCATTTGAGTCACCTAGGATCCGAGTTCCGGGTATTGTGTTTCTTGGAGAGCGTGCCTAATCGTGTGTGGGATTCTATGGGGTCCCCTTTGTCTTACCTACCTAGCTTCAAACAGTTCTAGTGGTGGCCCAAGCTGATTTACTATTTAAAAACGTGTCTTTGCTTGGTTGGTACCCCAGCAATTTTCGAAACAACCCGGACCAGCGGAGACATGGTTTCTCTTGTTGGTCCACCCCAGGGAGCTAGGGGGTTGTCCACATGGTTTGGGCAACTAACCCGACCTCGTCAAGACGATAGAGGCCGATTCGAGAGCGCGGCCGGCTTTTGAGTTGGATGTCAACTCACCGGGGGCCACCCGGAAATGTGCGTTGTTAGTTAGAGGGACTTTGACGTTCCGGAGTTTCAGGCGTTTACCTAGCCAAGTGGAAACCACGCGTACATGCGAAGCCTATGATGGGCAGTTGGTACACCCCTGCAGGGTTAAATATTTTCGAAAAGCCGTGTCCGCGGTTATGGACGACTTGAGACCTACTCCTTGTTCATAGAATAACATCAAATTGGATCATAATTGAAACTTGCCTACCGTGTGTGGGCCTTGGCTGCCTTTCTTCATCCAGGCGGACGGAGGGAGGAACAAGGTTGTGTTATGTTTGCCGTTAGTAGGTGGATAGCAGACCTATGACACGATGTCATGTGCATTTTTGGACCTTACCTCTACTCTAATAGAACGATAGCCACCATATATGCTAGTGCGGCTGCAACCTTTTCCAAATACACTTGTCTTATCCATAGGAAGTTAATTATACTGTAATGATATAATCTCACCCCTTGTTTCCTTTCTGCTTTTACTGTTTTTCCTGATCGGCCGCTGCAGTGGACTACTACCTCGACCCGAGCACCAGAAGATACTTCGTGGAGGTGCCCCAAGAGGACGGAGATGAGGATGACTTTGCCCAGTAGGCCTGTAGTTGGGTTCCGACGATCCGTGGGTGGACTTGTTTATGTGTAGCCCTCTCTAGGGCCACTTGGATTTTGACCGTACTCGGTCGTGTTTGTCTTCCGCCTGTTGCATGATGTACTATTGGGTTTATGGACCTCTGAGATGATGTAACAAATACCAGCGGCGATGTATGCCCTGGACTCTATATTTATGTCTTAGTATAAAGTTCATTGTTGTTATATTTGTTGTCAAGAACCCGACAGCGACACGAGTGCGAGTGTCGTGCGTCGGTGGCATTTTATGTGCTTCTAACTTGAGCAGGACGCGAAAGAGACTAACATGAGTTAGTACCGCATCGGGGGCCTTACATACGCCAAGTTAAGTAGACCGAAATCCATCTGCATCTACTACGAATCATCCACCTTTAGGTATCTATCCAGAACATCTCGCTGGTATTAAGTTGTTAATCCCACCCAAAGTGTAAACTCAAAGCAACAGACAACTGCATTAAAAGGACTATGCGTAAAGTAAACAATCCGTGCACCCGCAAGTACAAGCACCGTTGTTTTATCCCTGGTGGCAACAACACATCCCCTAGTCTCATGTTTTTGTCACGCAAGCTAGACATCAGGGGGCTGAACCCACAATCAAGCATAACGCTCCCTCTTGGAGTTGCAACAAATCACTTGGCCAAAGTAAAATACGGCAACGGAGAACATGCAAGAATTTACTAAAGAACACAAATATAAAAGAGAACCAAATATATTAATCATCACAATCGGAAGATAATCTCATAATCCATCAGATCCCAGCAAACTCAGCATAGCAACACAGAAAATTACTACGATGCATCGATCATGTGAGGCACCTCATGAGGTCTCGAAAGTGGAAGCACAAAGAGGGGAGGAGTACATCACATAGCTACTGGTCACGGACCCATGGTCCAAGGGGGACTACTCACGGCACATCCGGGAGGCGTCCATGGCGATGTATGGTCTCCCGGAGGGGATTCCTCCTTCCGGCAGGGTGCCGGGGCAGCTTATCCTGGTAGCCCCGATCTTGAAATGGCGGCAGAAGAACAAAGAGGATAACGGGAATAGCAGATCGATCTTAGGGGTTTCTGTCACGGGGGGTAAATATAGGCCAAAGGGGGCACCGAGAGGGGCCAGAGGGCAGCCAGGAGGCCTCCTGGCGCGGCCTAGGGTGGGTCCACGCCAGGGACCCTCCTGTGGCCCTGGTGGGTCCACCCCCTTCCTTCCTTGGTGATTCGGGAGGCTTCCGGGTCGCTGATTTTTTATATAATTTATCCAGGTTTTATTTGGCACTTTTAATGGCCGGAAAACCTGAAATAGAAAAACAGGAGAAAACAGGAACTGGCAACTGGGTGCACTGAGTTAATATGTTAGTCCAAATATGATAAAAATTGTATGAAAATTCAAGAAAAACATGGCAAAGTCACACAAATCAAGCATGGAGCAAGAAGAAATTATAAATGTGTTTGGTACGTATCAACATCCCCAAGCTTAATTCCTGCTCGTCCTCGAGTAGGGAAATGATAACAAGCATAATTTCTGTGGCGACATGCCACACAACCATATAAGGACTTTTAAGTAAAGAAATCAAAGCATGCAATTCAATTCAAGTGTTAACAAGCAAGAGTCTATATTAGCATTGACACAAGTGACAAAAGAACAAAAGGTGCAACAGCTCTTGCTGTCCGTGACTCGAATGTCTCCAGATGGTGTTTGCGTGCAAGAAGAGGGATAGTGAATACGATATAAAAAATAGTTGTTGAGAACCACTATCTACTAAAGTTTCACACTTAGTCTCCTTTGGATTCTTATCTTGACTCGTCCCCAGACCACTAGTAAGGTACAAGTCAAACTGATCCACTCCCTGTTGATATTTTGAGCACTCATGCAATGGATGAGCGTGAGCAAGAAAGTTGACACCTAAAAGGCGAAACAGAAAGAAGGTGGAGGAGGAAGACAAAAAAGGTGTGAAAGGCTCACATCAATGAGGACAATCATAGGCGAGAGAAGGCAATATGATAGATATGATGTGAGGAGTAGGGATTGCCATGCAACGGATCCACATGTGAGTTAAAATCTCTCCAAGGGAACTAGTGGGGGTGCATTTAACTTGCTTTCTCATGAAGACCTAGAGCTCAGTTGAGGAGGATCATCATTGGAATATACAAGCCAAGTTCTATAGTGTGAAGGGTCCCCACATAGCTATATGCATGTGTGATAATATCTATGGAGTACAAGGGATAGAGGATGAAGTACTAGTGTGGATCTCTCAAAAGGAATAGTAGTGTGCCCCCTTCTCTCTTTTTATTTTTCTTTTTCTCTTTTTCTATTTTTTTGTATTTTTTGTGGTGGCCTCAATGGCTCTTTCTATTTCTCTCATTTGTCCTCTTTGGGATCTTTTGATTTTGTCCTCTTTGGGATCTTTTCCTCACTTTAGGGGAAACACTCTATATTTTACAAGAATATAGGAGATCTTTCACACTTTACAAAGGTACTCACATAAAGAAGATGTAACTATCATGATGCAAATGTATGCCTCTGCCAGGGTAGCAGGATATGCAATGATACTAGCGCGTCATGTAGAAATGATTAGGGCAAGGCCCAACTAGCATGCGGATCATCGATCAAGCAAGTAGCATGTATGACATGAAGATCAAGTCATGAGAAGGTGGATGTTGCATGGCAATGTATCTCGGAAAGGCTATGGAAATGCCTTGTAGGTAGGTATGGTGGCTGTGTTGAGGAAATATATAAGGAGGTTTATGATGACAGAGCGTATCATGCCAAGTGTTTGGATGTACCGACGAAGGTGGACGCCAACTCTCGGAGTGAGAAGAAAGCAATGCACGACACAAGAGAGGCTAGCAAAATATGGGAGGTGGAAGTGTCAACTTTTGAATAATCACATTAGTCCGAAGAACTCATGCACTTATTATCGGTAACTCTCAATCTAATCAGGAGGTTCACAAAGAGACAAGTACCCCGAGGAGGAGTGTATGGGGGTTTGGTTATCCTTGCGCATCCTCGACTCATGGTACGTGAGTGTACTCTAATATTCGAACCCTCCAGAGGTTAGTGATCCATCTAGTAGCTAGAGTTCTCACCAGGGGTTTTGGTTTTCGAAAATCACACGGATTGACGAAAATACGACATCTATCACTAATAGGCTCGAGCTCTTGACACCAAAAGTTCAAACATTAATCTAGTCAATACCTCAAAACTATTGCAAGTTACTACTACAAAGAGAATAGCAACTTCAACTACCTACTTTCTAGTCAAGACACAAAACTCAGTGCAACTGGAAAACTCTCTAACAAGATAAAACATGCAACCGATAGAAAGTTCAACCTAAGACAAAAAAAATCTCTAGAAGAAAACTAAAGCACAACAACTAAACAGGGCAGCAGCTAAGCAAAGAAAAAGAACAACTCACAACTTAGAGAATAAGCATGAAAATCCTATGAGGAGTTCTAGTTCAAGCGGAGAGTGTTTCTCTCCCACACAAAATAAAGAAGGGTTCTAACTTGGTATAACATCAAACAAATAAAAAACAAACCTAAGAAAAGTAAAGAGCGAGACGCTCCAAGCATAGCACATAACGCATGAAGTGATAAAAATATAGTGCAACGAGGGACGAACTGATAATTGTTGATGAAGAAGGGGATGCACGGGGGCATCCCAAAGCTTAGACGCTTGAGTCTCCTTGAATATTTATTGGGGGTGCACATAGGCATCACCAAGCTTGAGAGTTTGACACTCCAGGATCTTCTTTCATCATCTTCCATCGCACACTTGAAAACTCCCTTCATACATAACTCATTGTAAACTGATTAGAGAGGTTAGTACCGTATAAAAATAATTTTCCTCTTACTGGAAATAAAGATATTCTTGAAGAGCTACTATTTCTCAAGATTGCCAAAAAGTTTTTTCAAAGAAAAAGAAAGCTTAAGGTTTGAAAAAATTAGGAGAGACAAAACGTGGCAGAATCTGTGAAAAACAGAACAACAGGTAGTAAAGAATTTTTTAGGGGTACTTCTGCAACTCAAATAAAAAAACTCAGACATACGAAAGTTTCGTGATTGTATAGAGCACGTTGTATAAAAACTTCAGCTGAAAATGATGAACTGAGATTTTTCTACGATTTTTCCCGTCACGAGGACAGAATCTGTTTTCTGGACAGCATGTCACAACTTTCACTTCCCTTGTCATATGAGGCTATAATTGGCACAAAGCTTGATAATTAAAGATACAATGATGTTGCTACAGTAGTAACAATCATCAAGACCACTAAGAACAGAAGAAAAACAAAAAGGAAAACCTAAATTCGTTGCGGGCTGCCTCCCAAAAGCGCTTCTTTAAAGCCATTAGCTAGGCTTAAAGCAAAAGATCAAGTATTCTCAAGAAAATAACTAGCCCGTGTGACGGACTCAAAAGGCAACTTAATCTTTTTCCTAGGGAAATGTTCCATCCCTTTCTTGAGAGGGAATTGGAATTTGATATTCCCCTCTTTCATGTCAATAACAACACCCACGATGCGTAGAAAAGGACGTCCCAAAATAATTGGACAAGAGGGCTCACACTCAATGTCCATAATTGTAAAATCAACGGGAACATAATTGTCATTGACAATGATAAGAACATTTTCGATCTTCCCCAATGGTTTATTTACGGAAGAATCGACAAGACGAACACCAAAAGAACAAGGATCAAAAGGTTTCAATTCAAGCATATCATACATTCTTTTGGGCATAACGGAGGTACTAGATCCAACATCACAAAGAGCAAAGCAATAGAAATTATTCAATTTGATTTTTATGATAGGATCCCAACCACCTTCTAGCTTCCTAGGTATGGAGGCTTCTAGTCTAATCTTCTCCTCCCTAACTTTGATTAGAGCATTGGTGATATGCTCTGTGAAGGCAAGATTAAGTGTGCTAGTGTGTGGGTCTCTAGATATTTTGTGTAGGAAACCAATAACTTCAGGTAAGATGCAGTTGTCAAAGTATAGATCACTACTATCTATCAAGGAGGTAGTAATATAATTTAGGACCACTTGTTTGAAAGCCTCTATGTTCATAGAGGTTTCTTCATCTATGGTTGAGGTGGTAGCATCACCATTGATAGGTCCAGTGGGACTAGGGGTGTGATGGGTGCTAACAGTTTGGACATCCTCAACAACTTGGATAGTAGCTACTGTGTGGTATGTAGGAAGGCTCTTAACTCTTTCTTCTTCCTTGGGGATAACTTCAGGTTTTGCTGCCATCTGGTTTATCAAGGTACATTGGGTATGAGACATGTTTGAGACATACGTCTCAGTGGTAGTGAGTCTAGTTTGGAGACTGGAGATGTCACTATTCAGGCTCTCAAGTTGTTTGCTAATGTTTTGAAGGATAGAAGAGTGCTCATCTAATTGTCTGGAAAAAGCCTTGTTTTGTTCAAATTGTGTGTGCATATAGTTTTTGGTGGCTTTTTCTATTTCTAAAAGTTTCTCATAACTAGGCAGGTCTCTTTCCCTATAATTCTGGCTGTAGGAGTTACTATTTCCGTTCCCTTAGTTGTTGGATGGGAAAGGTCTAGCGTTTTTGCTACCAAAATTAGTCCTATAAGCATTATTGTTGAAGTTGTTTCTAGAGATAAAGTTCACATCTACTTGTTCTCGAGCTTCCAAGGAATTTAAAGGAACATCCTGAGGATCAATAGGAGCTTGCTTGGTAAGTAGAGACATGATCAAGTCAACTTTTTCATTAAGAGAGGAGACCTCCTCGACAGAATTTACCTTCTTACTAGTTGGAGATCATTAGGTGTGCAATTGAGAGTAGTTCAGCATCATCTCATCAAGTAGCTTCGTGTCAGTACCAAGTTTGGTTGACATGAAAGTTCCTCCCGCGGCCGAGTCTAACAGATTCCGCGAGGTAAAGTTTAAGCCTGCATAAAAAGTCTGGATAACCATCCAGGTAGTCAAACCATGTGTAGGGAAGTTCTTAACAAGAGATTTCATTCGTTCCCAAGCTTGGGCAACGTGTTCATTATCCAATTGCCTAAAATTCATAATCTTACTTCTCAACTGGATAATTTTAGCAGGGGGATAGTACTTCCCAATAAAAGCATCCTTACACTTGTCCCAAGAATCGATACTATTCTTAGGTAAGGATTGCAGCCACTCCTTGGCTCTTCCTCTCAAGGAGAAAGGAAAAAGCTTCAGCTTGACTATGTCTCCATCTACTTCCTTGTACTTTTGCATATCACAAAGCTCAATAAAATTATTTAAGTGCAAGGAAGCATCCTCTCCAGCACCTGAGAATTGATCTTTCATAACAAGATTAAGCAAAGCAGGTTTAATTTCATAAGAAGGTGCTGAAGTGGCAGGTGGAGCTATAGGAGTGCAGGTAAAGTCACAGTTGTTGTGACTAATGAAATCACACGACTTGGTGTTTTCATTGGAACCCATAGTAGTATTAGGTATTTTTGGTATTTTTATAAGGGACACAAAAGTAAAAATTGAAAGGTAAACTAACTAGACTAAAAAGCAAAGATAAAAGATAGTGTGCAACTCCCCTATCTTGTAGACTGGAGTCCCCGGCAACGGCGCCAGAAATTGGCTTCTGTCTAGGGAGTTGACGGGACCAGTCTACTTGTTGTACTTTGGAATCCCCGGCAACGGCGCCAGAAATTGGCTCGATACGGTGAGGATAGTTCTCTCACTTCTCGTTGGATACCCCAAGTGGAAGGTGAGATGTAGCGTAGCACCAAATTTCCCTTAGAGAAGATGCTAAGGTTGAGTATCGAACCAGTAGGACTCCAAGAGACACAAGAAGGTGTCAAAGGCGCAGATATTTTTGCCAGATGGTTACAAGGTTGACGTGGACCTGCACACACAACAAGTAACTTTGCTCCCAACGAGTACATCAAGAGATAATAGTGCAACTGAAAGTAAGAACTGAAAGTAAATTGAAGGTGTAAACAATGGTGTGAATATGGACCGGAGTCCCATGATGTTCACGAGTGATGTCTCTCTCCCAAAAGACGATAAAAGTGCTAGCGAGGCAAACAAATCACAGCTGGGCAATTGACAAGATTATAAACGCACCGCAATGCTAACTATGCTACAAAAGAAAGGAAGAGGCTCATAAGCAATGGGCAGTACGCCAAGGTAAGTAGACCGAAATCCATCTATATCTACTACGAATCATCCACCTTGAGATATCTATCCAGAACATCTCGCTGGTATTAAGTTGAGAATCCCACTCAAAGTGTAAACTCAAAGCAACAGACAACTCATTAAAAGAACTATGCGTAAAGTAAACAATCCTTGCACCCGCAAGTACAAGCACCGTTGTTTTATCCCTGGTGGAAACAACACATCCCCTAGTCTCATGTTTCTGTCACTCAAGCTAGACATCAGGGGGCTGAACCCACAATCAAGCATAACGTTCCCTCTTGAAGTTGCAACAAATCACTTGGCCAAAGTAAAATATGGCAACGGAGAACATGCAAGAATTTAATAAAGAACACAAATATAAAAGAGAACCAAATATATTACTCATCACAATATGAACATAATCTCCTAATCCATCAGATCCCAACAAACTCAGCATAGTAAAACAGAAAATTACTACGGTGCCTCGATCATGTGAGGCAGCTCACAGGTCTCTAAAATGGAAGCACAAAGAGGGGAGGAGTACATCACATAGCTACTGGTCACAGACCCATGGTCCAAGGGGGACTACTCACGGCACATCCGGGAGGCGTCCATGGAGATGGATGGTCTCCCGGAGGGGATTCCTCCATCCGGCAGGGTGCCGGGGAAGCTTCTCTTGGCAGCCCCAATCTTGAAACGGCGGCAGCGGTGGAACAGAGAGGAGAATGGGAATAGCTGATCGATCTTAGGGATTCCCGTCACGGGTGGTAAATATAGGCCAAAGGGGGCACCGAGAGGGGCCACAGGGTAGCCAGGAGGCCTCCTGGCGCGGCTTAGGTTGGGGCCGCGCCAGGGACCCTCCTGGGCCCCTGGTGGGTCCACCCCCTTCCTTCCTTGGTGATTCGGGAAGCTTCCGGGTCGCCTATTTTTTTATATAATTTCTCCGGGATTTATTTGGCACTTTTAATGGCCGGAAAACCTGAAAAACAAAAACAGCAGAAAACAGGAACTGGCAATTGGGTGCACTGAGTTAATAGGTTAGTCCAAATATGATAAAAAGTGTATGAAATTTGAAGCAAAAAATGGCAAAGTCACACAAATCATGCATGGAGCAAGCAAAAATTATAGATACGTTTTGGACGTATCAGCAGCCTCGTGCATGGACGCCCCTGACCCGCCGCCGCTGCACTCCGACCGGCGAGCCACCCCACCGCCTCTGCTTCGGTGAGCTGCCCCACCACGCCGCACCTTCCTCCTCTCCTCCCTGTTTTACCCCTCACCCCTTTCTCTCTCTCGTGCAGGGAGGCCGCCGCCGAGCCATGGACCTAGGGCCCGAGCTCACTGGCCAGGAGTTCCAGCTGCCCCACTAGGACCTCTCCCCCGCCTCGGCCAGCCGCCGGATCCGGTCGCTGTGGCCCAGATCTGCCGTCCACCTGCCTCCTCGCCACTGTGCCACGCCAAACCTTGTCGGGTAAGCAACGACCATCGCCGCCTGTCGTTCCCTTTGAGGACGAAGCCTGCCTCCCTGCTCTCCTGTTTGCTGTGCCCGTGGTGGCCCAGGTCCCGTCCGCGGCCCATGCCAGCGCCCCAGCGCGCCAAGTTCCAGCTGCCCCGTACAGCCCACGGCCTCCCTCCGCCCCGGGCGAGCACGAGTTATCCCGCACCCACGCCTCCATGGGCCGAGCCCATGCGGTGAGTGCCCGCATCCCTTTTTTTCACTGCGCTGTTGTTGGGCCGGCCTGTTCATTTATTTCGCATAGTACGTCTTTTGACTATCCAGCGCTCACCCCTGTGTTAGGCCCGTTTGGGCAGATTCGGCCCAGGAGACGTATATATTTTTATTATGTTTATAAAATTGGCAGATTATTGTTGTAACTTGCGGTACCTATATCTTTGCAACGGTAGCGCGGATCGAGACACTCTTTACATGAAAGTTGCTCCGTTTTGCGTGTAGATTGATAAAATTTTGCTTGTTGACATGTTTGAACTTGTCTACATGCTGTTTACTTTCTAATTACATTGCATGCCACTTTAAACTATTTATTTAATAACTTTTTAGCCGTTGCTCCAAATAAAATGTTTCTTTTATGTAACTTGACTAAAATTTCATGTAGATTGTGTATATGCTACTCTTTCTTTCCAATAAAAATAACAAAATTGTGTTTAGGGAATAACAGTACCAAATGCAGTAATTATCGTGGGGTCCTTAATAGTCGCGATGTATAGGTTTTACCCCCCACTTAAAGTGACTAGCATAGATAGTTTACTTTATGCTTCACCTATTGCCATGATTGTGTGATATGCCATTCTTGGTTGAGATGCCATGTTAACAACCTTTGTTCATGTTGTGTAGCTAAACAACTTGAACCATTCTAAATGTGCGGTATCGTCGTCTGAGACGAGTACTTCACTTAACCTGCTAGTAACCGCTCTCGACGATAGATGCGATACCGTAGTGTGTTGTCTCGTGTTGCATTCTTGTTAATTCTTGCTCGTGATTGATTCGTAGTCATAGATGCATGTTCATCGATTTCTTTTTCCAGTGTTCCCTTCTTGCGTGCTTTCGCGGGTACTCTGAAGGGCTTTGCGAGCTTGCGATCGACTACACCTTCGGCGTCGTCTTGTCATCAGGTAAGGGTGAGCATATATCATGCTTATAACTTTCAGCTCACTCGCGCCTAGGTGTAGGATAGAACGATTTATTTATCCCACAACCTCATATTTATGCCTCTCAAATAAACCCAAACAGCCATGTGTTGGGGAACGTAGTAGAAAACAAAAAATTTCGGCCTACGAATCAAGAACCCAAGATCATCCAAGAAGATTGCATAAAAGGTTTTAGGTCATGGCTCACCAACCGATGTAGCGGAAGTAGAGTTGGTGTAGCTCGTTGAAGTAGATCTCGCGGATCGTCCCAAAAACAGTCCCTCGATCAAGATCACCGAGGAAGAAGAAGCACCTCGATCCGTCCCACGCACAAGTCCCTCGAGCAAGTCGCTCGAACAAGATCCTCGAAGAAGGGTCGAAGGTACGACCCCTCCATTAGTATCCACACATCCCGTAGCAGCAATCCAGCAGCGCTCCGCCGTCCAGAGATGAACGCCACCGAGAAAACTAGAGGGAGAAAACCCTAACGGATTCCGATCTAGAACAGCGTCTAAACCGGGGTCTAATTGTGGAGCAACGGGGTTTAGAGGAGGGGGGGAGGCACATAGGGCTTGGGGACAAGTTTTCTGTCTCTCACCCTCCCCCTGGCTCACCTTATATAGGTGGCCAGAAGGCCTAGGGCGCAGCCCAAGGAGGATTGGGAGTCCCACTTGGACTCCCAAGCCTTCCAAACCTTCCCACACCTTCCCACCAGAAACCTGCCATAATGGGATTTGGTAATTCCACCTGGAGGAGGATTCCCCTTTCCTTGGTGCGCCCCCACCTCCTGGATGGCCAGGGCAGCCTAGGTGGCTTGCCCCCAAAGGAGAGGGGCGCAGGGGAGTGGGTGGTACTTCCCGGAACCTTCCGGAACCTTCCATGACCTTCTAAAAGCTTCCAGGACCTTCCGGGACATACCGGGACCGTTTCGGGACATTCCGGACACATCTGGAGCACTTCCAGGACCTTCCGGGACCATTATCGGACGTTCCGGAGCCATTCGGATAGTTCCCAAGACCATCCAAGTTACAGTTTAAGCCACCTGATGACCGCGAAGGTTGTGGGACGCCCATCGATTATCCAGAAACTATTCCGGTTGATCCAGGACTTCCCCAGTACCATTCTCATAAGTTTCGGAACCACCTGGGACTACTCCAAAGTGATCCGGACATATCCTTAAATACCCAGAACTACTTCTGGTGCCCTTATGAACAATTCCATAAATCTTCGAAATTACTTCCGGTACCCGTATGAACTATTCTGCTTTGCTTCCACTAAACCTTCTACCATACTAGTATTCTAACAGACTACTGCTCGTTAAGTGTGTGACCCAATAGGTTCGGTATAATGCGTACATGACTCAGAACATCTTCCGGACATAGGTCAACAAACTTTTGTCAATAGCCAATAATCAACAGTGGAGCCATGGACACCCATGTTGACTCCCGCACATACACGAAGAAACTTCGAGTGAACCATTATGTTTAGTCATGTACCATTCCCTTTGCTTCGTGATATATGACAAAGTTAGAGGAGAGCTCTTTTGCACCCATGTGTAACAACTTCTTGAACACAAGCCACTCGTTATCCTCTTTGCTCGTTTGTCTCTATTTCTCGTTATTGTATTCCAGTATCCCCGTGATTAAATCACAATGCGTCTGGCCAGACTAGAATGGATACCGTCATACCGAGTGGGCCCAAAGTCAATATCTCTTCATCGTGAAGGAGAAAATCCCTTTCTTGAACTATCACAGTCACTAGCCACACCATCTGACATACCCAGAATTTATTTTACTACTTCCCATTTACGGGAGGATTCATCTAAGAACCAAAGCATGTCTTCCTGTGTGAAGCAACTCGATACTCTCATGGTCTAAGGAATTACGTATATGATAACATTTCATGATATGACTTATAACGTTGTGACGATGTGATCTCTAAGTATATCATTCAATACTGGGGTCGGTTCAACATCATTGTTCTGCTGGCAATATGTTCCCATTGCTACTGACATCCTTGTTACAAGAACAATGTCCATGATGAAGAAAACGTAATCATCAGTTAGCACATGAGCTGGTCTTAGAGGCTAAACCAGGAACTCTTGGTGTTTACATCTCCACACATGCAAGTGAGTTTTCTTCTGAATCTCATAGTCAGGGTCATTGCAATTATAGCATAGAAATATAAACATTAATTACGAACGTGGAAATATATATAATAACATTTTATTATTGCCTCTAGGGCATATTTCCAACAGTCTCCCACTTGCACTAGAGTCAATAATATTATCAGTGCTTGAGCACTTTACACCTATGGCATACCCGTGTAATACATGCTTCATTTGTGGTATAGACTTCATCTTCGGATCTGACGTTTCAGGCCCGTTTGTATCTTGCATATCTTCGCGTTTTCACGCTATCATAAAATTCACTAATTTTATCAGTTTAGCTTTGTATATGTTTGAATCATTTGGCAGGACCTTAGTTCCTTTAGAATAAGTCATGAAATCATTCATCAATGTCCCATGAGCTTCAAGTATCTAGGAAACCATACCATGTTCATAAATGAACTAATGATTCAAAATACCCTCCCTTGTTACTTCTTTAAGCAACAATATACTTAGCCTCTATTATAGAATTCGCCACAGTATCTACTGTGCCACCCTTACGTGTGAAACATATAATCCCAATTAAAATCGAAAATTGGTCGGAGTAAGTATGAAGACTGAATTGGTGTAACTGGTTACATCAAAATCTAGCTGGTGTATCTTACTACAACGAGTTCTTCATTATCTCCATTTTCCGAGAAACATATCTTATCTATCATAAGTGTAACTTTTCACTGTTTGTCCAATGATCAACATCTTGATCACTTTGGTATCTTGCTCACAACCTTTTGGAGCACTGGACATATCTGGTTGTTTTACATATTATGGTGTACACGATTAATCCAAACACACATGTGAGTGAAATTCAATTCATGTGTTTTGCTTATCTGTGTTCATGAACACCGATTTCCGCAGACAACTTTTCGCCATGACCTCGGCAAGAACATCCTTCTTGGCGTATTCATACTAAACTACTTTAAAATCATGTCCACATGTAATGTTGGCTTTAGCATGATCAGACACTTACTATCTACATAGATGATTGTGCTCAATACTAATGCTATATTAGCCCAAGTACTTCAGCTGAAAACTATTTCCAATAAAGTCCTTATTCGTGTCAAGAAATTTATATCATTTCTAATCAACAGTATGTCATCTACATAAGGTTTTTGAAATATTATTCAGCTCCCACTTACTTTCTTGAATATTTAAGCATCTTCGTTATTCCTGATGAAAACAAACTCTTTTCGCAATTTCATCACAACGAAAATTCCAACTCTATTATGCTAGCATCAGTCCATCACTTGATATCGAAGGCTTGCATCTATTTTAGCATCCTTTGAATGGACAAAAAATTCCGGTCGTATCACATATACGTCCTTTGTTATATTTCCGTTTAGGAACTTTGTTTTGATGTTCATTCTACCATATCCTATAAATGAGATATGTAGTAATTGTTTATATAACCTGAACTGACTAAAGCATCTGTACGGTCGAAACTATTTCGCCATAGTCAACCTTTGAACTTGCTAGAAAACAATTTTTCAACGAGTTGAGATTTATGGATAAAACAATTTCATCCGAAACAATTATAGATCCATATATATATTCTTCAGACTTTTAGTCTTTCGGAGGGTCTACCAAGTTCAAAACTTGACTTACCTCCATGGATACTATCTCGGATTATTTGGCATTTAGCCAAATCATGGAGTTAGGGCCCATCAACGCTTCTTTGTATATCACAGGTTTATCGTTGTTGAATAACAATATCTCGTTTACATAAAAATGTTTGTACGAGTTTTGTCTAACTTGTGTGGTTCAGCTGCGCACTTCTCTGAAGATTCAACAATCTTTGACAAGTTGCACTTTCCTCCCACTCACTCTTTTGTAAGAAACTATTTTTCTTCAAAACACACCGTTCTTAACAAAAACAGTTTTTCTTTTGTGTAGTGATAGAGGAATACCAAAACTTTTGGCATAACCTTAACAAAATAGCACTTATCTGATTTGGGGTTTTGAGTCTGTCAAACATATGCCTCATGTACCCAAATTTTAAGAAAAGACAACATGGTTTTAACATTCCATTCCACATCTAATATGGTGTCATTTCAACAGATTTGATGGTGCTCTTTTCAGTGTAAAAGCCGTAGTCACTAACGCATAACTTTAATAAATATAATGGCAAATTGGTAAACGTCATACTTGATCTTGCCGTGTCATACATGGATTGATTACATCTCTCGAACACTTTAATCATAGTTGTGTTCCAGGAGACGCAAGTTATGACACTTCTTCACAACTCATCAGACGTTCGCTAAACTTGTAACTCAAATATTACTTTCTACAATCTAATTTGCAGAAGGTTTATTTTCTCATTACAGTGAATTTCTATTTCACTCTAAAATTCCTTGAACATTTCAAAGATTTCAGACGTATGTCTCTATTGAACAGATATCCACATATCTAGTTCAACTCATGAGTGAAGATAGGTAATCCACTGCACGCAACTACACTTATTGGACTTCACACATCATCATGTATGATTACCAATGGTTTAGTTTCCCGTTCATGTATGGCCGATCAACGGTGTTTTAGTCACATTACTTCGAGACAAAGATCGCAAGCGTCAAGTGATTCATAATCATATGACTCGAAAGTCCATCACTTATGGAAATTCTTCATGCATGTTATGTCACTTGTGATAAACGGCAGTGCCACATCTATGTGGTATTTCTGTCAGTCTTGCGACGTTTAGCGTCAGTGTTATGGATGTTTAGTATTATTATCAAGATTCATAACATACAACCTATTCATAATGGAAGTATGGCCTTTACGTTATTCATAGCTTTGAACAACTCTCTTGCAACAAACATGATTCAAAATGATGTTTTGCAACAAGGCTAAAGTGTAGTAACAATTTACTCAACTCTAAAATGAATTATGAAGATAATCATAGAGTCAACACACGGTATAGTAAACCTTTTACCGTGTTCCCGAGCGTGTCAAAACTCATCATTAGCTAGTCATAAAGGCCATAGTATTTCTTGCATCGAGTTGCAACAATATGCAATCGATGTGATATTCCGGTGATCAACAGTTTAATCACAATATACAAAATCCACAATTAACTGCTTAATCATGATTCCCAAGAATTACATCTCTTGACCAACAATGAATTCATCTATAACTCCATATGACTTTCATTTCTGAGCTGGTTATTCCAGTCTTCTTTAGTTTTGCCTTTCTACGTATCATAGTTCTATTTCAAATGTCACTCCTACTCAAAAAAGATCACACATGATCAAGGGTGGCGCAGGCCATGGACTTTCCGGCGTGTAAGTCTTACTAACACCCCATGGAACTTCCTTTCCCTTAATCCTCATCATCATATGATCAGTGTTCTTCTGGTTCCCACACTTATCAGTTTCGTTAGAGCATAATGAACATTTTCACTAATGCTTACAATCAGACATTGTACTAGATATATTATATCCTACATCAATTTTCTTATCACTGAAAACAATTTTTCAGTTCCATGAATATAACATAACTATCCAAAATGTTTCGAAGTTCGGGTTTCATGGTGATTACGACAATACACTTAGTTGTGGTGGAATTCTAGCCTTTTGGATTATGGACGTAAGTCACATCATCCGTAGCATTAGCGGGAGAGCATCAAAAATTTGCGATAGGACAAGCTCCTTCTCGACACTATTGAGGATAGTCCTCACAATACGGTACCAATCGTAAAGTTTTTACCAGATAATACAGTTAATCAAAATCAATTGGGAAGGTAGTAACGCGAGCCATTATTCTACAACGATAATGCAAATACTAAGACTTTGTTCATAATTAAGTTGCATTTGTGATTAAACAATTTAATTACTAAGTGCGCTCCCACTCAGATCAATATCTCTCGTAATTGATGCTGGAGTGATTCAAGATCCGATCCAATCGTCCGCCATTGATGTGACATCACTGATGACTTAGACTGGACCGGTAGGCCAACTTGCCAATCACGCGAAAGGTGATTCTTGTTCATCTTTCGATGGGCGTGTTCCGGTAGCAAAATTTTATCCAAACCGTCAAGACAACCAAGTGTAATTGCAGTGTGTTCTTAACACACCCGCCTTTTATGCGTCATACCGTGTGCACCCATGTGACATGACCTGCTTCGATGTGAAACATAGTATAGACGGTGCTACAGTTGGAAGAACACTATCAACTTGAAATTGTTTTGCGAGAGATCACCCTAATAAAATACGACTACCGCGCATCAAACAAGGGTGCATCAAAGGGATAAACATCACAGGCAGTTCATAAAATTATGTGATATAGTATAGCCCTTTGCTTCGTGAAGTCTTCATGGTCTTCACGTCGTCGTGGTTGAAGTCACCGTGTCCACCAACTTTGTCCTTGGCGCCGGGAACATCACCACGGCTTCCGGCATGTGCGTCGGGGTCCACCTCCGCATCGTATATCATCACCTTGCATCTATCTATTGCTTTGCCTCGAGCTAATAAACAGTTCTGGCACACAGGCCATAATAAAGTGACAATCATATGACTCCAGTCATCATGCCGTACCACGACACGCAGGTCGCGAATAAATATTACATAACATATAGCATCTCATACAAACACATTGCAAATCTTGAAGGCTATACCACATCACATGCACATCCTGCAAAAACGAGTTAGATCGCCATCTACACGGGTTGTTGCAACTTTTATCGTGGTTGATTAGCAGGTTACATGCAAACGTTGTTCCCTATAAAAACCAAACACGATACTTCATTGTTTCTAGTTTAACGTTCGGGGTGCGTGCAGCAACTAATGCCACAAGACAAACTTCGTTCAACGCGTGACCCCCGTGTGGATTTGAGTTCATAAAATCCACAAGCCCCTCCATGTTAAATCTTCTATTGCAAGATTAAGATGAGGTCCAAGGAGTTTGATGTAGACCACGATCAAGGCAACCAGCATACTGAAAGCAGCATAGAGGGAAAGATGGAAAACTCAATCCTTGTAGCAAAACCTCAACTTGCCATCAAGCATAGAAAAAATCACATGACAGGCAAGCAACAAGAAAATCAATGCCTCATATCACACATATGATCTAGAACTAAACATGCATCTAATCAAGGATCGCTCATGATACCACTGTCGGCGAACGTAGTAGAAAACAAAAAAATTTGGCCTACGAATCAAGAACCCAAGATCATCCAAGAAGATTGCATACAAGGTTTTAGGTCATGGCTCACCAAACGATGTAGCAGAAGTAGAGTTGGTGTAGATCGTTGAAGTAGATCTCGCGGATCGTCCCACAAACAGTCCCTCGATCAAGATCACCGAGGAAGAAGAAGCACCTCGATCCGTCCCACGCACAAGTCCCTCGAGCAAGTCCCTCGAACAAGATCCTCGAAGAAGGGTCGAAGGTACGAACCCTCCATTAGTATCCACACATCCCGTAGCAGCAATCCAGCAGCGCTCCGCCGTCCAGTGATGAACGCCACCGAGAAAACTAGAGGGAGAAAACCCTAACGGATTCCGATCTAGAACAACGTCTAAACCGGGGTCTAATTGTGGAGCAACGGGGTTTAGAGGAGGGGGGGAGGCACATAGGGCATGGGGACAAGTTGTCTGTCTCTCACCCTCCCCCTGGCTCACCTTATATAGGTGGCCAGAAGGCCTAGGGCGCATCCCAAGGAGGATTGGGAGTCCAACTTGGACTCCCAAGCCTTCCAAACCTTCCCACACCTTCCCACCGGAAACCTGCCATAATGGGATTTGGTAATTCCACCTGGAGGAGGATTCCTCTTTCCTTGGTGCGCCCCCACCTCCTGGCCGTCCAGGGCAGCCTAGGTGGCTTGCCCCCAAAGGCCAGGGGCGCAGGGGAGTGGGTGGTACTGCCCTGAACCTTCTGAAACCTTCCATGACCTTCTAGAAGCTTCCAGGCCCTTCCGGGACATACCGGGACCGTTTCGGGACATTCCGGACACTTCTGGAGCACTTCCAGGACCTTCCGGGACCGTTCTCGGACTTTACGGAGCCATACGGATAGTTTCCAAGACCATCCGAGTTACAGTTTAAGCCACCCGATGACCGCGAAGGTTGTCGGGACGCCCAGCGATTATCCAGAAACTATTCCGGTTGATCCAGGACTTCCCCAGTACCATTCTCATATGTTTCAGAACCACCTGGGACTACTCCAGAGTGATCCGGACATATCCTTAAATACCCAGAAATACTTCTGGTTCCCTTATGAACAATTCCATAAATCTCCGAAACTACTTCCGGTACCCGTATGAACTATTCTTCTTTGCTTCCACTAAACCTTCTACCATACTAGTATTCTAACAGACTACTGCTCGTTAAGTGTGTGACCCAATAGGTTCAATATAATGCGGACATGACTCAGAACATCTTCCGGACATAGGTCAACAACCTTTTGTCAATAGCCAATAATCAACAGCGGAGCCATGGACACCCATGTTGACTCCCGCACATACAAGAAGAAACTTCGAGTGAACCATTATGTTTAGTCATGTACCATTCCCTTTGCTTCGTGATATATGACAAAGTTAGAGGAGAGATCTTTGGCACCCATGTGTAACAACTTCTTGAACACAAGCCACTCGTTATCCTCTTTGCTCGTTTGTCTCTATTTCTCGTTATTGTATTCCGGTATCCCCGTGATTAAATCACAATGCGTCTGGCCAGACTAGAATGGATACCGTCATACCGAGTGGGCCCAAAGTCAATATCTCTTCATCGTGAAGGAGAAAATCCCATTCTTGAACATCACAGTCACTAGCCACACCATCTGACATACCCAGAACTTATTTTACTACTTCCCATTTACGGGAGGATTCATCTAAGAACCAAAGCATGTCTTCCTGTGTGAAGCAACTCGATACTCTCATGGTCTAAGGAATTACGTATATGATAACATTTCATGATATGACTTATAACGTTGTTACGATGTGATCTCTAAGTATATCATTCAATACTGGGGTCGGTTCAACATCATTGTTCTGCTAACAATATGTTCCCATTGCTACTGACATCCTTGTTACAAGAACAATGTCCATGATTAAGAAAACGTAATCATCAGTTAGCACATGAGCTGGTCTTAGAGGCTAAACAAGGAACTCTTGGTGTTTACATTTCCACACATGCAAGTGAGTTTTCTTCTGAATGTCATAGTCAGGGTCATTGCATTTATAGCATAGAAATATAAACATTAATTACGAACGTGGAAATATATATAATAACATTTTATTATTGCCTCTAGGGCATATTTCCAACAGTCTCCCACTTGCACTAGAGTCAATAATATTATCAGTGCTTGAGCACTTTACACCTATGTCATACCGGTGTAATACATGCTTCATTTGTGGTATAGACTTCATCTTCGGATCTGACGTTTCAGGCCCGTTTGTATCTTGCATATCTTCGCGTTTTCACGCTATCATAAAATTCACTAATTTTATCAGTTTAGCTTTATATATGTTTGAATCATTTGGTAGGACCTTGGTTCCTTTAGAATAAGTCATGAAATCATTTATCAATGTCCCATGAGCTTCAAGTATCTAGGAAACCATACCATGTTCATAAATGAACTAATGATTCAAAATACCCTCCCATGTTACTTCTTTAAGCAACAATATACTTAGCCTCTGTTATATAATTCGCCCCAGTATCTAACTTAACACAGTTCCTTCATACTGTGCCACCCTTACGTGTGAAACACATAATCCCAATTAAAATCGAAAATCGGTCGGAGTAAGTATGAAGACTGATTCGTAGTAATAGATTAGATGCATGTTCATCGATTTCTTTTTCCAGTGTTGCCTTCTTGCGTGCTTTCGCGGGTACTCTGAAGGACTTTGCGAGCTTGCGATCGACTACACCTTCGGCGTCGTCTTCTCATCAGGTAAGGGTGAGCATATATCATGCCTATAACTTTCAGCTCACTCGCGCCTAGGTGTAGGATAGAACGTTTGCTTGATCCCACCACCTCATATTTATGCCTCTCAAATAAACCCAAACAGCCATGTCCTCCACATCCCGGCAAACCTTGTTCGGCTATGTTACTATTTCTCGCTGCTCAGCCATTGCTTAGTATGCATGCTAGGATGCTATTAACTGTTACCTCCTTTTACTCCTTGGATTGGGCTATCACTTTATTATATTGTTGTGGATGATATGATTATTATAATGTTGTCTATATTCGACGAAGGATGGAAGATATTGGCTATACCGCCCCGACGCTTGTTCCATTTGAGTCACCTAGGATCCGAGTTCCGGGTATTGGTTCTAAGACTGAGCGTGCCTAACCGCGTGTGGGATACTATGGGGTACCCTCTTCTTACCTATCTAGCTCCAAACATTTCTAGTGGTGGCCCAAGCTGATTTACCATTTGAAACCGTGCGCATAACTGGTCTGCAGCCAGTGGATTTAAAACAACCTCGGCCAGTTGGATGGTATGTCCTATTGGTCCAACCTTTCCGGGTGAGGACCCGGCCCCGGGTATGGGTGACCCAGAAATCCAAACCTGCGACAGACGGTAGAGACTAGTTCAAGAGCGCGACCGACTTTTGAAGTGGATGTCGACTCACTGGCGGCCACCCGGATTTGTGCGTTGTTAGTTAGAGGGACCTATCATTTCGTATCTCTCGGAACTAAATCATAAAATGGTTGCCTGTGATGGGTAGCAACTAAGCGAGATGGGTGTGCGTGCGGAGCCTTGTAATGGGCAGTTGGTACACCCCTCCAGGGTTGAATCTTTTCGAGAAGCCGTGTCCACGGTTATGGACGACTTGAGACCTACTTCTTGTTCATAGACAACAACTGTGATAATCTTAATAACTGGATCAACGTGTGTGTGCCTTGACTGCTTCTTCTTCGTCGGGATGCAAAGAGGAGGACAAGGATAGGACAGGTGTTATGTTTGCGTAAGTAGCTGATAGCAGACTTGTTGGAGGCGATTCCTCATCGACTGCTTGGTTCTCATCTTACTCTAAATAGAACGTTAGTCACTCATATATTGCTAGTGTGACTGCAACCTCACCACTACCCCCATCTTACCGTGAGAAGTTAGTTACAAGCCTTGTTGATATAGCTCACCCCTTCCTTTCTCTTTTACACACGTTATGCAAATGATCTTGGACTTCAGAGGAGCTCGACGACCCTTCTTTTGGACGCCATCTCGGAGACTCAACGATGACTAGTTAGGTGGATCCCGGCGGAGAGCCTGTACCCGTGTGGTTACGGGAATGGTGTCTTTTACCTTTGCCAATCGGCATTTGATTGTAGTCTATACTCAGACATGTAACTTCCGCTGATGTATTGTATTAAGGCAGTTGTATGCCGATTGTATGAGATGTTGTATCCTTGTATCTGTAATGTTGTGATATCATGTTGGAAATCCGGGGCATATGACTTCGTCATATGTCGCGGTGGGACCGATATGTGCTTCATCCCCGGATCTGGATGGAAACATCTAGATCTGGAACAGTACCGCATATCGAGCCTTACACCGAAGCAGCTGAAGATGCTTGGTAGTGCTCAGCTGATTTGTTTCCAGGCTCGGTGAGAAGGCCCTGCCACTCTACTAACAGATGAAAAAATCACCCACTTTCGACTGGACGTCGTAAGCCCGATCAGCTTTCAATGACTAGTGTATTCTCTCGACAAAGCTAGTTCTTGCATATCCATAGGATTTGGATCCGATGCTCCTCTACATCACGACAACAATTGGGGTGTTTAGTGTTGTGATCACAATTGAAAGAGAAGAAGAAGGTAATGCGTAGAAAGTACAAATCCCGGATTTTTCTGACTCAAAACGACGCTAAACAGCCTATTAGATGATTATTTATGGGTTATTTTTTGACTGCACGGAAGCTGTCTCATTATGTCCAGGATCAATACTACAATTGTTAGATCAGTAGCCTTGTTAGAAAAAAATTTCAACCGAGATGCGATGGGCATAACGACCAATTGGGAAATCGAACTCTTATAGATGATCTTGAGTATGTGTCAAGGATGGCAATTTCGTCACAAGATCTAGTCCACTTTTTGGCCGACTGGACTGAATCCCAACACACACCCGCCCCTCGGACGTACAATTGGACCATGTTCTTCGATGATTCCAAGATGTTGGATGGCGCGAGGCTGGACTCATCCTAATACCATCCAAAGGAGATATAATCTTCTATGTTCTGAAAATTTATTCCGCAACATCAAATAAGCTTGCAGAATATGAAGCCTTCTTATATGGACTCCAACTAGACCTTGCGCTTGGAACTTGTCGCCTTCTGGTTTATGGTGACTCAGATCTAGTTATACAACAAGTGGTAAAAGAGTGGGATGTCTGAAGTGAATCAATGACCGCATATTGCGAGAAAGTAAGGAAACTTGAGGAAAAGTTTGAAGGGTTGGAACTAATTCACATCTCGAGAGCTAAGAATGAGGTTGCTAGTACCTTAGCAAAACTTTGGTCTACTAAGAAGGAAACTCCACATGGTATCTTCCTCCAAAATATTTATGAGCCGACTATTATTGAAGACGCACACATCGAGCCAACAAAAGTTATTCAATGGACTTGTGAAGACAACTGGAAGCTATGGAAATACCAGTTGTTATTGATTTAATCCAAGAAGTCTTAGTGGTAATTCTTGATTGGACAGTTCCATTCGTGGCATACCTTCTCAGAAAGGAACTACCCGAGGATGAAGTCGAAGTAAAAAAATTACGAGCCATTCCAAGGCATACATAGTAATGAATGGTGAATTGTACAAGCTCAAACCAAATGGGGGTATCTTAGAGATTTATATCACCTGCGGAAGGGAAGAAAATCTTGGCCAAGATTCACGTGGGTACTTTCATATGTGTCCTCTCGAGCAATCATCGCTAAAAGATTTCGAGTCGGCTTCTATTAGCAGAGTGCTGATGCAGATGAAGCCAATCCATTCTAATAGTGCCTTGGGTGCTAGATGTATGCTCAACAGCCGCATATGCCAACATCCGAGTTCAAGAGAATTCCATTAATCCGAGTTCAACAAATTGGATATGCTCGAACTGTTTAAAACCACCCGAGTGGATTTACTCACCTATTGGTTGGAGTTGACAAATTCACAAAATGGATAGTCTAGGCCAATGTAGAATTTGGACGGTCTGACTATAATGAAATTCATGTGGGGGATATTTTTACATTTTGGAATCCCTCATGATATCATCACGGATAATGGTACCAACTTTTCCGCCAAGGGTTTCAAGGAATCCTGTTCGACTCAGAGTATCCAGGTGCATTTTGCCTCTATGGAACATCCACAATCCAATGACTAGGTTGGACAATTCCTAATCGTTGCACTCAAGGAGATATTATCTGTTCATTGGAACACTGATATGAATAGGTGATTATATGCATGAAATGTATTTTTTTACTTATCTTTTACTCAAAGATATAAAATCAACAAAGTCACTAAATTATTGTTGTCATAAAACCGAGTAAACTTTGGTATGAATGGGGCATGTGCTACACTCAGAGGTTGCGCCTACTTGAAGCAAAAGTCACACTCGGGAGCTATGCTACACTCTGGGGTTGCAAAACCAGAACTGTACCAAGGGAAAGTTTGTTTTATACGTAACTAGGTGTGGTGGAGCTAATTATTGTTGCACACACTGGGTGCACGACCATTCGGTGTGTCACCGACTTGGTTTTATTTATTTCTTAGCAAAACTCCAAGTAAATCTACTCGAATACTTGTCACACCCCAAATTTTGTACTTAGATTGTCATGGTACTAGAGTGCTGATACGTCCCAAATGTATCTATAATTTATGCTTGCTCCATGCATATTTTGTGTGATATTGCTATGATCTAGATACACTTTCATACACTTTTGATCATATTTGGACTAACTTATTAACTCAGTGCACCACAGTGCTAGTTCCTGTTTTCTGCTATTTTTCTATTTCAGGTTTCCCCCATATTAAAAGTGCTCCAAAAATTCGGGAAAAATCAGATAAAAAATCAGCACAACAGAAGGTTCCAGAATCACCAAAGTGGGGCCAGAGGGCCACCACCAGGTGCCCAGGCGGCCACCTGGCGCGGCCTAGGGCTTGGCCGCGCCAGGAGGCGCCTGGACCCCCGGTGGCCCCCATGGCTGCCCCCCTTCGCCTATATATTATTCGTGATGTGAAACCTCCGAGGACAGAACTCCTTTTCGCAATCTCGCCTCTGTTCTGCCGCCACCGCGCTTCCAAGATCGGGAGCGCCAGCAGACCTCTTCTCGGCACCCTGTCGGAGGGAGAATTGACCTTCGGGAGCTTCCCCTCCACCATGGACGCTTCGGGGACGATCCGTGAGTAGTCTCCCTTGGACCATGGGTCCGTGATTAGTAGATATGTGATTTTCTCCTACCCTATTGTTCTTCATGGTTTAGACCTTCTGAGCTGCCCGACATGATCGAGGCACATATGTAATTTTCTGCTGTTGCTATGCTAATTTTGCTGGGATCTGATGGATTATGAGACTATGTTCAGTTTGTGATTGAGTAATATATTTGGTTCTTATGTTTTTATATTTTTGTTACTAAGTAATTCTTGCATGTTCTTCGTTGCTGTTTATTGCATTGTCCAAGTAGTAGGTAGTGACTCCAAGAGGGAATGTTATGCTTGATTGTGGGTGCATGCCCCCCCCCCGATGACACGCTTGAGTGATAGAAACATGAGTCTAGGGGATGTGCTGTTGCCACAAGGGGGAAAACAACGGTGCTTGTAACCGCGGTTGCAAGGATTGTTTACTTTACGCAATGTACTTTTTAATGCAGTTGTCTGTTGCTTTGGGTTTACACTTTGGGTGGGGCTCGCAACTTAATACCAGCGAGATGTTTTGGATAGATATCTCAAGGTGGATGATTAGTAGTAGATGTAGTTGGATTTCAGTCTACTTATTTTGGCGTACCGCCCATGATTTTGAGCCGCGTCCTTTCTTTGTAGCGTAGTTAGCATTGGTTTGCGCCCGTAATCCTTTCAATTGCCCAGATGTGATTTGTTTACCTCTTATAGCAGTTCTATCGTCTTTTGGGAGAGAGACATCACTAGTGAACATCACTGGACCCCGGTCCATATTCTCATCACTATTTACACGCTCTTTTATTTTTCTCCATTTACTTTCCAGCTGCTATCATTATTATCTGTTCCCTTGATCCTTTGTGAACAGCAAGGCCAGAGAGATTGACAACCTCTCTGTACTCGTTGGGAAGCAAAGTTATTTGTGTTGTGTGCAGGTCCACGTCAATTGGCAAATTTGATCTTTTGCCCCACCTTACTTTGCCATTTGATAATTTGCCTCCTCCTTGAGAATGACAAGTGGGGCCGGGGTCCACCCGTCATTGACACAACCCGTGGCAAATTATCAAATCGCAAACCATGATGGGGCAAATCATCAAATCCCCCACGTCAATTGCGCCGTTGACACCTACTTATCATTGCCGGAGTCCTACGGGAGACAAACCCTATCCTCTACATAGGAGAAATTTGCTGCTACACTACATCTCAACCTTCCACTTGGGGTAACCAACGAGGATAGAGTATCAAGAAAATTTCTGGCGCCGTTGCTGGGGACTCCAAGTGCTAAGATAGGGGAGTTGCACACTATCTTTTATCTTTGCTTTTTATTCTTTTTAGTTTACCTTTCAGTTTTTATCTTTGTGTCCTATACCAAAAAACCCCAAAAATAGTATGTCTGGTTCCTTAGTTGCCAATCAATGTCTGACTTATTTGAAATCAGATTTTATTGGCATGGAGGATGTCGGGACCCGGGGTTAGCGTATGCAAGACTCACTACAACACAATCATATGGAGAGCCGAGAACCGTACCCACTTGTCTAAGAAGACAAGGCCAAGCACAAAACGTTCTCGGAAAGCATCGAACGTGAGGGGCATCCCATCCAGGCCGGATGATCAACTGAGATGGGTCCTCATCGTCCGCACACAAGTCTAAATGATATGGGTGGTGAACTCCCGTACTCATAGACAAGTCGCCTCACCATACTATCGATTGTATTATAACCCTTACATAGACTTACTCCAGCCCGATCACTTAGTCGGGGTCTAGGGAGGGCTCGATCATACATCAAAGTGTGCATGACAGAGTCACGAGCAATCGCATCGCGATGCCCAAAGCTGCGCACATCTAAGGGCCACTTGGTGTATAAAAGACCACCAGCCAGATCACAACTAAGGTCTCGAAAACCCATACTAAGACATGCATGTTATAATCATACACGCAGCACGCATGTCTAGTATGAACAACAGGTATCATTGAAATTCTCTACGAAGTTTACAATTTTATTGATAACTCTTACAAATTGCACACAGAGATCACGAGACCGTGATCCAACATTACATCAAACATGCGGAAGCAAAGTAGGTCTGAGTACAGACAAGTTTAACAAATGGCTTAGAGAAGCCTTATCTATAAACAAGCCCTTCCACGAGGGACCAGTCGTCTGACTGGGACTACACTAGCTTGATCAGTCGTCGAGCTCCTGGAAGAATCCACCTTCGGGGTCAGTGGGTTCATCTAAAACATAGAATAAGCAAACGTGAGTACAAAGTCATACTCAGCAAGACTTACGTAGGAGCTATACTACTCATGCACATGTATCAAGGTAAAGGGAGGTGGGATTTCAATGCAGAAGTGCCATCTTTGACTTGGCTAGTCCTGAACTACGAGTACCAGACTTGAGGTAAGAAGCGTACACGAGTCCACTACATGTCTCCAACGAATTACACCACTATGTTGCCTTCCTCGACTTCCCACGAGAAAGCACGCCATAGCACTCACGCTTATCTTGGCAAGTTTTATAAGTATCCATTGAAGTTGTCTAATAATCAAGCTAAGCTTACCAAGCAGTCCATAACCGCGGACACGGCTATTCAAATAGTTTTGTTAAACCAGCAGGGGTGTACCGCTACAAGAACTCGGACTTAAGGCGGTGTTCAACGAGACAACCCACTGTATACTACACAACCTCTCATCGTTCACCTTGTATTAGGGTAGATTCACCAACACATTTCCACCATCATCATCAACAAGATCACTACCATCCCGACTCACAAAAGAGTAACCTCATTGTAACTCTAAGCATGCAATAAGAAGTAATAGTTGCAGGGGCCACATGATATCAACCAACTCCTACATTTGCTAGGATTGTGGTTTGCTTACTACTGTGACAAAATGATAGGTCATGCAAAGGATATGGGTTTAACTATGCGGTAGAATCGATAACAAGGTGATCATCCTATTTCATGCATAAGAGAGACTGAGAGGGAAATGGGTTTTTATCGACATGATCAAAGGGGGTTTGCTTGCCTTCCAAACGAGGTTCAATATCAGGGTCTTCAACGAAGGGGGTGATCTCGGGTTCCGGCTCCACCTCTATTCGACAAACAACAGAAACATCGAAACAATAATAAGACAATGCTCAAACACATGATTTGAAGGTTGAAACATGATGTATGTGTCACGGATGTGTAAGTTATTCCATTTAAAAGGAGTATATAACAATTGAATTGCAAATTCAAACTCCATTTGATTTCTTGATGAATTTCAAATGCATTTGAATCCGTAAATGCTCATTGGAAATGGTTGAGCATGAAGTGATGTTGTAAAGGTGAGGAAAAGTCTCTGATGTGTGGATGAAACCATGTAAAAGAAGTGTGTTGCAAAGTCATTTGCAAATTCACTCCAAATTTGAATTTGAAAAGGATCCATATGCACATATGCCACTGTTCACCCATTTTAAAATGGTCAAACATGAAAACAAAGTGAATATTCAGAATCCTTGTATTTTTCTGATAATTTTAGACATATTATTTGTCCAATTTGGAGTTAAAATGAATTAATTATGAATTTCTAAAGTTTAAAGCTTTTCCTGACTTTTCTGGATTAAATTAAATCGTTTAACAGTTTATTGCGTCATCAAGACGTCAGCATGACGCAGGGGGGGCTGACCAGTGGGGCCTAGGTGTCGGTGGCTCCGCTAATTTTCCTCGTGGTTATGTTAACATGGGGTTAATGAGCAGCCCCTGGGCCCACTGTCATAGACTCAGGGGTGCTGGTTAATGCTAATTAAGCACGGCCACGTCGGCCTTGCCGGCGGCGAGTCGCCGGTGGCCACGGGGTGCGGTGGCGCTGCACGGGGACGGTGTTCCCGGCGATCAATCGATTCGCCAAGAGCACCAGAAGATAACCCGTGCCCGCGCGTGTCGATAGGTGCTGGAAAGGGCCACCGGAAGGCGCCAGAGTTTGGCCGGTGACGAGTTGTGCGGCGACGGAGCCACGGGCGTGGGCGGTGCGACGACACAATGCGCAAGAAGACGCGAGCGTTAGCTCTTTGTACTCCTGGAGAGCCCAGGAGCACGATGGACAACCGGGGGTGGACGGAGGACGCACGGGGCGAGCGCATGGTCAACCACGGCGGCGACGGAGCTCGGCTCCCATGGCGGTCATGCTTAGAGGAAGAGCGGGGGTAATAGAGGTTGGGGGAAATGATCAGCGGCTCACCGGGAGCGCGATGAAGCAGACGATTGGGGCGGGGAGGGTTCAGCGTTGCCGGAATCATCGCCGGAAGTTCTCGGTGGCCGGAGTTCTTCGGGGTCGATGGCATTGCGTACGGTGCTCCTCTTGCTCGATTGGCTGCGCAGATCGACGGAGAAGAGGAAGGCGGAGCGGACGGACATGGTGGCGCGGCTCCTTGTGGCCTTTGGCCGCGTCAGCGCACTACGGCGAGCGGCGGCTGCTCTGTGGAGGCGACGAAAATGGCGAGGCAGGGGAGGGAGAGCAAGCTGGAGGAGGGGGAAGTGACACACGGGACTCGTGGCATCTCTGTGGCATGCTGGGAGGTGAGAGGGAGGGCCTGGAAGCGCCTCGTCCTCGCGGTGGCGTCGCCGCGTGCTCTCGGCTCGCCACCGAGGAGGAGCTTGAAGAAGACGACAAGGAGAGGGGCTGGGCTGGGCCGTTGTGCTGGGCCAGGGGGGATAAGTTGGGCCAGTTCCCAGGTAGGCCTTCTTTTCTTTAATTCTTCTTTTCTTTTCTGTCTCTGATTTGTCTTAGTTAAATTAAATAGCTAGACATTTTATAAAATGCTGAAACTTTTTATATGGCCTCACAATATAATATGCTAGCCACTTGTAAAGTTTGAACATTTTTAAAATTCAAATTATTTGAACTTTAATTCAAATAGGGGTTTAAATTTAAATCCATGCTCCTGTTTGAATATTTGAAAAATCCATGAGCATCGGGTTGGTCCCACATCACTTGATATGTGATCACACTCATTTATGTGAGTTTTCAAAAATGCAAAAGGAATTTTTGGAGCAACTTTATTTATGGCCATTTGAATTAAATTCAATTAGGGCTTCTGCCTTCCCCATTTGAATTTCATTTGAATTTTTTAGCATGAATGCAATGTAGCTCTTGATCCTAGCACATACATAACTTGGGGTTGTGACAACTCGCCCCCACTCAAAAGAATCTCGTCCCGAGATTCAGAAGTCTGCGGGAGGAAGGAGGGGTACTCGGCATTGAGACGGTCTTCTCTTTCCCACGTGGCTTCTTTCTCAGAGTGGTGTGACCATTGCACTTTCAGAAACTTAATCTTCTGACGACGAGTGACATGCTCTGCTGAATCAAGCATACGAACGGGGTATTCTCGATAAGAAAGGTCATCTTGGAGATCAAGCGTTTCATGGTCGACTTCGCGGATGGGGTCCTTGAAGCAACGCCTGAGTTGTGACACATGGAATACATCATGTACTCGGGAAAGGTGCGGGGGTAGTTCAAGTTGGTAGGCAACTTCTCCACGTTTAGAAAGAATGCGGAAAGGTCCGATGAAACGTGGGGCCAACTTGCGTTTGATACCGAAATGTTGGGTTCCCTTCAGAGGAGTAACCCGAAGGTAAGCCTTCTCATCCAGATTGTAGCTTTCTTGCCTATGATGACGATCATAGTAGCTTTTCTGACGAGACTGGGATGCTTTCAATTGATCACGAACAATGCGAACTTTCTATTCTGCTTCCTTGATCATATCCGGTCCAAAGAATTGTCTTTCACCGGTTTCTAACCAGTTTAGGGGTGTTCGACATCTTTGTCCATAGTGGAGTTCAAAAGGAGCAATGCCCAAACTAGATTGGAAGCTATTATTATACGCAAATTCGCCAAAAGGAAGAGAATTCTCCCATTTCTTTACGAAAGAGATAACACAAGCTCTGAGCATGTCTTCAAGAATTTGGTTAACCCTTTCGACTTGACCACTAGACTGAGGATGGAAAGCTGTACTAAAAGAGAGATGAGTTCCCATAGCATTCTGACAGCTTCCCCAAAATCTAGAGTTGAAAAGGCTACCACGATCAGAATTGATTTCCAAAGGAACACCATGAAGAGACACAATTCTAGAGACATACAAGTCCGCTAACTGGCTAGCAGTTATAGACTCGCGAACGGAAAGGAAGTGAGCAACTTTGGAAAGTCTATCCACAACAACGAAGATGGCATCATTTCCTCTCTGGGTTTTTGGAAAGCCAGTGATGAAACCATATTGACTTTGTCCCATTTCCACTCGGGAATAGGAAAAGGTTGAAGTGTACCAGCAGGTCTTTGGTGTTCTGCCTTAATGCGACGACAAACATCACATTCGGCAAGAAATCGAGCAATGTCTCTCTTCATCCTAGTCCACCAAAATCTCTGGCGTAGATCTCGGTACATTTTTGTGCTACCGGGATGAATCGAGAGGGGTGTTTCCTGGGCTTCCTTGAGGATGAGTTGCCTTAGGTCCCTATTCTTAGGTACTACCAAACGATTTCCGAAGAATACCGTTCCTTTGCTATCTGTGGAGAAACATTTAGCAACTCTGCTTGCAATGTTCTCCTTGATCCGGCGAACACCTCGTGCACGCCTTTGGGAAACTATGATTTGATCCTCAAGGGTTGGTTTCGCGACCAAGTTGAAAAGAGATCCACGAGGAACAATCTCAAGATTGAGCTTGCGATATTCCTCATGAAGAAGTGGTTGACACTGTTGTAACATGAGGTTGTTACAATACGACTTACCACTTAGTGCATCAGCCATGACATTGGCTTTGCCTGGGGTGTAAGAAATTCCTAAGTCATAATATTTTATCAACTCTATCCAGCGTCTTTGCCTGAGATTAAGATCTGGCTGGGTGAATATGTATTTGAGGCTTTGGTGGTCGGAATAGATCTCACAACGATTACCAAGGAGGTAATGTCGCCAAGTTGTCAGGGCATGAACTACGGCAGCGAGTTCAAGATCATGGGTAGGATAGTTCTCTTCATGTGGACGCAACTGGCGTGAAGCATAAGCTACCACATGTCTATCTTGCATAAGTATGCATCCTAGCCCTTTCCGTGAGGCGTCACAAAAGATCTCGAAATCCTTTTTGGTGCCTGGAGGCGCATGTACGGGTGCAGAAGTCAATCTTCTTTTTTAGCTCTTGGAAGCTTTCCTCGCACTTGGGAGTCCATTGGAATTTCTTATCTTTCTTGAGGAGTTCAGTTAGAGGCTTTGCAACTTTAGAAAAGTTCTCGACGAAGCGGCGGCAATAGCTTGCTAAGCCAAGAAAACTCCTAACCCGCTTAACCGATTCTGGTGGAGTCGAGTCAAGGATGGCCTGAACTCTCTCGGGATTGACAGCAATGCCTTTTTTAGAAATCACGTGGCCTAATTAGGTCACTTTTTTTAGCCAAAATTCACGCTTGGAGAATTTAGCATACAGGCGATGCTCTCGAAGTTTCATCAATACCAGCCTGAGATGTTCGACATGTTCTTCTTCGTTCTTCGAGTAGATGAGAATGTCATCAAGATAAAGTACAAAAAATTTATCCAAGTACTCTATGAAGATCGAATTCATCATGCGCGAGAAAGTGGCGGGGGCATTGGTCAAACCGAAGGACATGACGGTGTACTCATAAAGACCATAACGAGTAGTGAAAGCCGTTTTTGGAATGTCCTCATTTCGGATTTTGATTTGATGATAACCTAATCTCAAATCTATCTTGGAGAAGGCAGAGGATCCGGCAAGTTGATCATAAAGATCATTGATCCTGGGCAGTGGGTACTTGTTCTTTATCGTCGCTAGATTTAGCGGGCGATAATCTACGCACATCCTTTCTGTTCCATCTTTCTTCGTTACGAACAGAACGGGGAAACCCCATGACGATGAGCTAGGGCGGATGAAGCCTTTTGCCAACAAATCTTCAAGTTGGATTTTAAGCTCAGCTAACTCACGTGGGGCCATCTTGTATGGGAGTCTGGAAGTTGGTGCGGTTCCTGGCATAAGATCCACTATGAGCTCTACACATCTGTCGAGTGGCTAGATTTAAGGGGTTGGGTTACTGGATGGATATCTTAGAGGATGACCATAGCTTACTAGGGGATACAATAGATACGTCAGAGTAGCAAAGTACCCCAACACGATGGTTAGTGTGGTTCTTCTGGCTAGAAGACATCTAAAGTGGGAGGAAGAGCTGCAAATGATTCAGTATAGGTTTCTAGAATAACACCTACATCAAACACTATGGAGCTGTCGGGAATGCCACCTAACAAATCTTCTGGAAAGACATACTAAAAAGATAGAAGGATTTTGCAAATGCATCAGATTATGAATAAACCTGGAATGACTCGGACAACATAACGGTTGTAATTGTAAGAAATGTCTTTTCTTGCAATGTAGAAACAACACTTACATAATAAGATGTAAGAAATCAGGAGTACAATAACTCTAGAACACTGAACAAAACTTTCCTACGGCTACAAGGAAGCAATCAACGAGATGTTCTAGTAAGACATAGATGAGCCTAGTCCTATCTTCCCGTAGAACAAGATGAGGGTGACTCAGAACTCAGAACGATGAAGGTAAGGAGAAAAAGAAGCCTTACGTTGTTCCCTTGTATACCCAGAGTAACTATATAACTATAGAAGGCTTGACTCGACTTCGACCAAGGCTGATAATCCTACAGTCAGTCCTGCTCTGGTAGCAAGTCTGTCGGGACCCGGGGTTAGCGTATGCAAGACTCGCTACAACACAATCATATGGAGATCCGAGAACCGTACCCACTTGTCTAAGCAGACAAGGCCAAGCACAGAACATTCTCGGAAAGCATCGAACATGAGGGGCATCCCATCCAGGCCGAATGATCAACTGAGATGGGTCCTCATCGTCCGCACACAAGTATAAATGATATGGGTGGTGAACTCCCATACTCATAGACAAGTCGCCTCAACCATACTTTTGATTGTATTATAACCCTTACATAGACTTACACCAGCCCGATCACTTAGTCGGGGTCTAGGGCGGGCTCGATCATACATCAAAGTGTGCATGTGACAGAGTCACGAGCAATCGCATTGCGATGCCCCAAGCTGCGCACATCTAAGGGCCACTTGGTGTATAAAAGACCGCCAGCCAGATCACAACTAAGGTCTCGAAAACCCATACTAAGACATGCATGTTATAATCATACACGCAGCACGCATGTCTAGTATGAACAATAGGTATCATTGAAATTCTCTACAAAGTTTACGACTTTATTAATTACTCTTACAGAGTGCACACAGAGATCACGAGACCGTGATCAAACATTACATCAACATGCGGAAGCAAAGTAGGTCTGAGTACAGACAAGTTTAACAAATGGCTTAGAGAAGCCTTATCTATAAACAAGCCCTTCCACGAGGGACCATTCGTCTGACTGGGACTACACTAGCTTGATAAGTCGTCGAGCTCCAGGAAGAATCCACCTTCGGGGTCAGTGGGTTCATCTAAAACATAGAATAAGCAAACGTGTGTACAAAGTCGTACTTAGAAAGACTTACGTAGGAGCTATACTACTCATGCACATGTATCAAGGTAAAGGGAGGTGGGGTTTCAATGCAGAAGTGCCAGCTTTGACTTGGCTAGTCCTGAACTGCGAGTACCCGACTTGAGGTAAGAAGCGTACACGAGTCCACTACATGTCTCCAACCAATTACACCACTATGTTGCCTTCCTCGACTTCCCACGAGAAAGCACACCATAGCACTCACGCTTATCTTGGCAAGTTTTATAAGTATCCATTGAAGTTGTCTAATAATCAATCTAAGCTTTCCAAGCAGTCCATAACCGCGGACATGGCTATTCGAATAGTTTTGTTAAACCAGCAGGGGTGTACCGCTACACACACACACACACACGCATCAGTTACCGCCTGGGAGTGGGACCCTTCAAGCGGGTACCGGTGAGGATGTTGCCACGACACTTCTCCCACTGCTCCGTTCTAGTCCAGAGAGTCGCCTATCTGAGGGGGATCCATATGGAAGTCCGGCCGAGGTTCCAGTACGGCCTCAAACGATGTGTGCAGGGTCCCAAGCCGGTCTGAGTAGCCGTTCATCCACTTGGCAGACCGTGCCACAACCCTACCAGAACTTGCGAACTAATGCGACTTCTGGGGTTCGAACGGGGTGAGGTACTAGGTCGAGAGGGGTCAATGAGCCCAATGTGTGGTTGTACTCTTCTTCTTGGATCACCACACAAGAACTCGGACTTAAGGCGGTGTTCAACGAGACAACCCACTGTGTACTCCTACACAGCCTCTCATCATTCACCTTGTATTAGGGTAGATTCACCAACACATTTCCACCATCATCATCAACAAGATCACTACCATCCCGACTCACAAAAGAGTAACCTCATTGTAACTCTAAGCATGCAATAAGCAAAAACAGTTGCAGGGGCCACATGATATCAACCAACTCCTACATTTGCTAGGATTGCGGATTGCTTACTACTGTGAAAAAATGATAGGTCATGCAAAGCATATGGGTTCAACTATGCGGTAGAATCGATAACAAGGTGATCATCCTATTTCATGCATAAGCAAGACTAAGAGGGAAATGGGTTTCTTTCGAACTGATCAAAGGGGTTTTGCTTGCCTTGCTGACGAGGTTCAGTATCGGGGTCTTCAACGAAGGGGGTGATCTCGGGTTTCGGCTCCACCTCTATTCGACAAACTACACAAACATCGAAACAATAATAAGACAATGCTCAAACACATGAGTTGAAGTTTGAAACTTGATGTATGTTTCATGGATGTGTGAGTTATTCCATTTAAAAGGAGTATATTGCAATTGAATTGCAAATTCAAACTCCATTTTATTTCTCGATGAATTTCAAATGCATTTGAATCCATGAATGTTCATTGGAAATGGTTGAGCATCAAGTGATATTGTAAAGGTGAGGTAAAGTCTCTGATGTGTGGATGAAACCATTTAAAAGAAGTGTGTTGCAAAGTCATTTGCAAATTTACTCCAAATTTGAATTTGAAAAGGATCCATATGCACATATGCCACTGTTTACACATTTTAAAATGGTCAAACATGAAAAAAGTGCATATTCAGAATCCTTGTATTTTTCTGATAATTTTAGACATATTATTTGTCCAATTTGGAGTTAAAATGAATTAATTATGAATTTCCAAAGTTTAAAGCTTTTTCTGACTTTTCTAGATTAAATTAAATCATTTAACAGTTTATTGCGTCATCAAGACGTGAACATGACGCAGGGGGGGCTGACCAGTGGGGCCTAGGTGTTAGTGGCTCCGCTAATTTTCCTCGTGGTTATGTTAACAGGGGGTTCATTAGCATTCCCTGGGCCCACTATCATAGACTCAGGGGTGCTGGTTAGTGCTAATTAAGCACGGCCACGTCGGCCTTGCCGGCGGCGAGTCGCTGGTGGCCACGGGGTGCGGCGGAGCTGCACGGGGACGGCATTCCCGGCCATCAATCAATGCGCCAAGAGCACCAGAAGACAACCCGTGCCCGCGCGTGTCGATAGGTGCTGGAAAGGGCCACCGGGAGGCGCCGGAGTTTGGCCGACGACGAGTTTGGCGGCGACGGAGCCACGGGCGTGGGCGGCGCGACGACACAATGCGCAAGAAGACGCGGGCGTTAGCTCTTTGTACTCCTGGAGAGCCCAGGAGCACGATGGACAGCCGGGGGTGGACGGAGGACGCACGGGGCGAGCGCATGGTGAACCACGGCGGCGACGGAGCTCGGCTCCCATGGCGGTCATGTTTAGAGGAAGAGCGGGGCTAATAGAGGTTGGGGGAAATTATCAGTGGCTCACCAGGACCGCGATGAAGTAGACGACAGGGGCGGGGAGGGGTCAGCATTGCAGGAATCGTCGCCGGAAGTTCTCGGTGGACGGAGTTCTTCGGGGTTGACGGCGTTGTGTACGGTGCTCCTCTTGCTCGATTGGCTGCGCAGATCGACGGAGAAGACGAAGGCGGAGCGGACGGACACGGTGGCGCGGCTCCTTGTGGCCTTTGCCCACATCAGCGCGCGACAAAGAGCGGCGGCTGCTCTCTAGAGGCGACGAAAATGGCTGCTCTCTAGAGGGTGAAGTGACACACGGGACTCGTGGCGTCTCCGTGGCGTGCTGAGAGCCGAGGGGGAGGGCCTGGAAGCGCCTCGTCGTCGCGGTGGCCTCGCCACGTGCTCTCGGCTCGCCACCGAGGAGCTTGAAGAATACGACAAGGAGAGGGGCTGGGCTGGGCCGTGGTGCTGGGCCAGGGGGGATAAGTTGGGCCAGTTCCCAGGTAGACCTTCTTTTCTTTAATTATTCTTTTCTTTTATGTCTCTGTTTTGTCTTAGTTAAATTAAATAGCTAGACATTTTATAAAATGCTGAAACTTTTTATATGGCCTCACGATATAATATGCTAGCCACTTGTAAAGTTTCAACATTTTTAAAATTCAAATTATTTTTACTTTAATTCAAATAGGGGTTTAAATTTAAATCCATGCTCCTGTTTGAATATTTGAAAAATCCATGAGCATGGGGTTGGTCCCACGTCACTTGATATGTGATCACACTCATTTATGTGAGTTTTCAAAAATGCAAAAGGAATTTTTGGAGCAACTTTATTTCTGGCATTTGAATTAAATTCAATTAGGGCTTCTACCTTCCCCATTTGGATTTCATTTGAAATTTTTAGCATGAATGCAATGTAGCTCTTGATCCTAGCACATACCTAACTTGGGGTTGTGACAGAGGATTCACTGAGGATCAACAAAAGTGGTACAAGGAACATTGCTTGTCTCAAATGGGGATACACTTATGGAAACAAATACATCAGTTGTATGAGTATGCTAGAAACTTGTGCTCAATATATAATATATCTTTCTGCAGGGATGAATCTTGTTGCTTTATGAGGCATAGACACCTTGCTTTCCAATGTGAGTACAATTATGATGAAACCTTAGCTTCTTATGCTAAGAGAAATTATGATTTTGATGATGCAGAGAAAATAGAAGAATTTGTTGCTTATAAGGGTGCCTATGAAATTACTTCTCTTCTTAAAAATATTGATGATGCCCCTTACAAATCTGAGAGTCTTTCTATACTTAACTATTGTTTGGAAAATTACGGTGCAAATTATTATAGTACTGATCATCTTGAGAGAATCTCTCCCCCAAAGGAAGAGACTAATGTTCTACATGACTCTATGGAAGAAGAAATTGCTGAACCTGAAAGCTCCTTGGATGAAAAAGAGGAGGAGAGTGACGAACAAAAGGAGGAAGAATGGAGTCATCCATGTCTACCTTCTAATGAGAGTAACTCTTTGAATCTTACCTTATATGAGTGTTATGATCCTATGGATTCATTTGAAATATCCCTTTTTGATGAAGTTGATACCTTCTATACTTGTGGGCATGATGCCATTATGAATGAGGCTTATGGAGATGAACTTGCTATAGTTCCTCATGTTAAGAATGAAATTGTTGCTATTGCACCCACACTTGATTTCCCTATTATCCTTTTGAAATCTCCAACTCATATTCCGGAGAATTTTGCTCTTATCAAGGCTCAATGTGATGGGTTGCATTTATCTTATGAACCTAAAGACCGTTTGAAAACTATAAAAGTGTGCTTGTAGGTCATGAACAACATGATTTATGTTATTCAAGATACTACTAAAAATTACTTTGAGAGAGGGAAGTTTGGTTGTAGAAACTTCCATATTACTAAAACTCCTCTCTTTGTGTCAAAAGTTTTGAAGTTGTTCTTGTTCCACTTTCCTATGCTTGTTTCTTTGTGCTTCTTTTATTTATTTTTTACAAGATTCCTAGGCACAGGAAGTGGGATAGACTTAAATGTGTTTCATATTTGCTTCTTGATGCTCTCCATTGCTTCGATTCTTATTCCCTTGTGAGCATCTTTTATAATCTTCATGCCTACCTTAAAGGCGTAAAAGAAAGCGCTTGTTGGGACGAAACCCAAGGTGTTTTTACTTATGTTTTAGTGGTCTTTATGATTGTTACTACTGTAGCAACATCATTGTATCTTTATTTTCAAGATTTGTGCCAAGTTATAGCCTCTTATGATAAGGGAAGCAAAAGTTGTGACATGCTGTCTAGAAAACAGATTCTGTCTGATTGGCGGAAAAAATCGAAACAAAGCACCAGTTCATATTTTTGAGCTGAATTTATTACACAGCATGCTCTATACAATTGTTAAACTTTCGTATGTTCTGATTTTTTTGATTTGAGTTGCAGAAGTGCCCACAAAAAAATTCTCTACTACCTATTGTTCTGTTTTTCACTGATTCTGCATGGTTTTATCTCTCCTTAAGTTTGCAAACCTTAAGTTTTCTTTTTCTTTGCAAAAACCTTTTTTCAATCTTGAGAAACAATAGCTCTTCAAGAATATATTTATATCCAGTGGAGAAAAATTATTTTATTAAGGGTACTAACCTCTGTAATCAGCTTATGATGAGTTATGTATGAAGGGAGTTTTCAAGTGTGCGAGGGAAGATGATGAAAGAAGATCCGGGAGTGTTAAAAGCTCAAGCTTGGGGATGCCCCCATGCATCCCCAATAAATATTCAAGGAGACTCAAGCGTCTAATCTTGGGTATGCCCCCGTGCATCCCCTTCTCCATCAACAATCATCTGTTCGTCCTTCGTCTCACTATATTTTTATCACTTCATGCATTATGTGCTATGCTTGGAGCGTCTCTCTCTTAGGTTTAATTTTTAGTTTTTTATCTTTGCTTTCTGTTCATAACAAGTTAGACCCCAACTTACTTTGTGTGGGAGAGAAACACGATCCACTCCAATCTAGAACACATCATAGGATTTTCATGCTTATCTCTTCTCTGTTGTGTGTTCTTTATCTTTTCATAGCTACTTCCATGTTTAGGTTTAGTTTTAGTTTTTGTCTTTAGCAAGAGCCTTGGCTTTTGTTTAGTTTGTTTCCGGAATTCTCTTTAGTTTTCATGTTTATCTTGTTAAGAGAGTTGGTTGTTGCACTAAGTTGTGTCTTGTTTTGAAGTAGGTAATTGAGGTTGCTATTTAATTGTAGTAGTAATTTGCAATAGTTTTGAGGTATTGTTGTGAGTAATGTTTGAACTTTTGGTGTCAAGAGTTCTAGCCTATTAGTAATAGGTGTCGTATTTTGGGCAATCCGTGTTTATTTTCAAAAACCTACAAAAACTAGTTGATAACTTTAGCTACTAGATGGATCGCTAATCTTTGGAGGGATCGGATATTAGAGTACACTCACGTACCATGAGTCGAGGATGCGCAAGGATAACCAAAACCCCATACACTCCTCCTCGGGGTACTTGTCTCTTTGTGAACCTCCTTATTAGATTGAGAGTTACCAATAATAAGTGCATGAGTTCTTCGGACAAATGTAAGTATTGAAAGTGGACACTTCCACCTCCTCATATTTTCTAGCCTCTTCGGTACCGTGCATTGCCCTCTTCTCACTCCGAGAGTTGGCATCCACCTTCTCCGGTGCATCCAAACCCTTGGCATGATACACTCTATCATCATAAACCTCCTTATATCTTTCCTCAAAACAGCCACCATACCTACCTATCAAGGCATTTCCACAGCCTTTCCGAGATATATTGCCATGCAACATCCACCTCTTCATGACTTGACCTTCATGTCATACATGTTACTTCTACACTGGCAGAGGCAGACATTTGCATACATCATGATAGCTACATCTTCTGTATGTTGAGTACCTTGTAAAGTGTGAAGTTCTTCTATACCTTCTTGTAAAATAGAGTGTTTCCCTTAAGTGAGGAAAAGATCCCAAAGAGGACAAAATTAAAAGATCCCAAAGAGGACAAATGATAGTTAAATATAAAGAGGCATTGAGGCCACCAACAAAATAAAAAAAATAAAAAACATAGAAAAAGAAATAAAAAGAGAGAAATGGGCAACACTACTATTCCTTTTGAAAGAATCACACTCGTACTCCCTCTTATACTTGTACTCCATATAGTATCATTTATGCATATAGCAATGTGGGGACCTTCACACTATAGAACTTGGCTTGCATATTCCAAGGATGAGCCTCCTCAAGAGAGCTCTAAGTCTTCATGAGCGAGCAAGTTAGATGCACCCCCACTAGTTCCATTGGAGATCTTTTTAGCTCATATGTGTATCCGTTGCTTGGCAATCCCTACTCCTCACATCATATCTATCATTTGGCCTTCTCGCCTATGATTTTCCTCATTGATGTGAGCCTTTCTCACCTTTTTGTCTTCCTCCACCACCATATTTCTCTCTTTCCCATCCTAAGTGTCAACTCTCATGCTTACACTCATCCATTGCATGAGTGCTCAAAATATCGAAAAGGAGTGGATCAAATTGACTTGTACCTGGCTAGTGGTCTGGGGTCGACTCAACATAAGATTCCAAAGAGGACCAAGTGCGAAACTTTAGTAGATTGAGTTCTCAACAAAAATACTTTTTTCTCGTATTCCATTATCCCCCTTCTTGCACGCAAACACCACTTGGAGACATTCGAGTCACGGATAGCAAGAGCTCTTCCACCTAATGTTCTTTTGTTGCTTGCTTAATTGCTAAGATAGACTCTTGCATGTTATGACTTGAATTGAATCACATACCTTGATTGCTTTACTTTCAAAAGTTCTTATATGTTTGATAGCATGTCACCACAGAAATTATGCTTGTTATCATTTACCTACTCGAGGACGAGCAGAAATTAAGCTTGGGGATGTTGATACGTCCCAAACGTATCGATAATTTCTACTTGCTCCATGAATGTTTTGTGTGATATTGCTATGATCTAGATACACTTTTGATCATATTTGGACTAATCTATTAACTCAGTGCACCTCAGTGCCAGTTTCTGTTTTCTGTTGTTTTTTATTCCAGGTTTCCCCCATATTAAAAGTGCTCCAAAAATTCGGGAAAATAGGTTAAAAAATCAGTGCATCAGAAGCCTCCAGAACCCCGAAGGAGGGCCGAGGGGCCACCACCAGGTGCCCAGGCGGCCACCTGGCACGGCCTGGGGCTTGGCCTGCCCCGGCCTTGTCACCTCCTGCTTCGCCTTCCCCGGCCTTGTCACCGGACGGGCCGCCTCTGGGCGGCCCAGTGCCGGATCCTGCTACGCCGCGTGGGGCTGCCACCAGCCCGGTGGCCACGCCTCCTGGCCTGCTGTCTCCCGGCCCAACATCACCCGTAGCGTTGACTCCTGGGATGCCTTCTCTCGGCCATGACGCATCGCCTGCGCCCTCCGCATCGCGGGGCTCGGCTGCTTCTCCTGCGTTGTCTACATCGACGGATGCATCACCGTCCCTTGCTCCAGCGCATATTGTGCTCCGCCCTTGCACGCGCAACCAAGCTGACGTATTTCGTTCGAAAGAGTGCACCGACGGGACGGTTGCATGGATTGCATCCTGCGTGGCACATGCTGAGGGTGATCCCACTGCGGAACATCTTCATTTTCAGGCTGCTCTCGGTATTCCTTACTGGCGCAATGCCATGGAATAGGAGTTTCAGGCACTACAGAAAAATGATACTTGGCGATTGGCTCCTCTTGTTTCTGGGGTCAACATTCTTGATTCCAATTATGTATTTAAAGTCAAGAGACATGCTGACGACTTAATTGAACGCTACAAGGCACAGTTAGTGGCCAAGGGCTTGAAACGGAGGTATGACCTTGATTCTGAGGATACGTTCAACCCCGTTGTTAACCCTACTACCATTTGTTGGCTACTCTCTTTGGCTATTACACGAGGGTGGTCGTTACGACGACTGGATGTTCAAAATACTTTTTTGCATGGTGTATTGGAGGAGGCGGTTTATATGCGTCAGCCCCCGGGTTTTGTTGATCCTGCTCGGCCCCAGGATATGTGTCGTCTTGTTAAGGCGCTCTATAGTTTGAAGCAGGCTCCTCATGCTTGGAATGCCCGCCTTGGTTCTGTTCTTCGGGCTCACGGGTTTAGTCCCTCCACTGCTGACACATCCTTGTTCCTTCTTCAGCGGTCTGAGGTCACGATGTACCTGCTGGTCTATGTTAATGAAATTATCCTTATTAGCTCCTCAGATGTTGCTGCTGATCGTCTATTGTCTGCTCTGAGTGGTGACTTTGCTGTGAAGGATCTGGGTACTTTGCATTACTTCCTTCGATTGGAAGTCTCACTGTCTTCTGCTGGGTTATCTCTTACTCAGCGAAAGTACTCTATGGATTTTCTACGCCGAGTAGGTATGATCAAGTGCAAATATACCGCTACTCCTATGTCTTCCATTGGTCGATTGTCTGCTCTTGATGGAGACCCTCTCACCTTTGATGATGCCATTGAGTACCGCAATATTGTTGGTGGTATGCAGTACTTGACTATCACCAGGCCTGATATCTCCTATGCAGTTAATCGTGTGTGTCAGTATCTGCATGCTCCACGGACTTCACGTTGGTCAGCTGTGAAACGCATCTTGCGCTATATCAGTCTCACTGCCTCGTATGGGTTGCATCTCCAACCTACACCATCCTGTGATCTTTCAGCATTCTCAGATGCGGATTGGGCTGGCAATCCTGATGACATGCGATCCATGTGGGGCTATGTGGTCTTCTTTTGTCCTAACTTGATTGCCTAGAATGCTCGCAAGCAAGTTACATTATTGCGCAACAGTACAGAAGCTGAATATAAAGCAGTTGCTAATGCCACAACTAAGATCATATGGGTTCAGTTGCTATTGAGAGAGTTGGGAATCTCTCAATCTCAGCCGCCGGTCCTTTGGTGTGATAACATCGGTGCTACGTACCTTTCGTCTAATCTGGTTTTTCATTCCCGAATGAAACACATGGAAGTTGACTATCATTTTGTGAGAGAACGTGTTACACATAAGCTACTCCAAATCAAGTTCATCTCTTACAAGGATCAACTTGCTAACATCTTCATGAAGCCTTTACCGCAGCCTCAGTTCGTAGGTTGTAGACGCAATCTTAACTTGCTTTGTACCTCAGGCCATAGTTAAGATTGAGGAAGGATGTTAGACTGTACAAATACATAGCCTCTATATATTTCCTGTACATGTTGTCTACCCCTCTATATAAAGAGATAGCCGCAACCACGTTTAGGGTGTCGAGCAGTAGCCCCAAACAATACGTTTTACACCTACGCAGGAGCAACGAGCGGTGAGCTCATAGCTCGCCGGCGATCGAGTGAGGAGGTCGTGTCGCTTCGCTCCCTTCCATTTATGTTCGTTTTCCCTCATCGCTTTAGCTTCACCCTAACCTACCCTGTTGTGCATGTGCAGGACGAGCCATAAACCTCGTTGCTGCCGTCGCCACCACGACCCGCCTCGACCCCGGCTTCCGCGATGCTGTTGGCCGTCCTGAACGACCATGCCGACCCCCTCTAACTATGCCCCGACCTTGCTATCGCCGCCCCGATGCCAGGTGAGCCTTCCTGTCTTGATGTCGAGACCCGGGGTTTGCGTATGTAATTCCAGTCATAACTCAACCATATGGAGAGCCGAGAGTCTTACCCACTTGTCTAAGCAGACAAAGCCAAGCATAGATCACTCTCGGAAATCATCGTACGTGAGGGGCATCCCATCCAGGCCGGATGATCAACTGAGATGGGTCCTCATCATCCGCTCACAAGTCTAAATGATTATGGGTGGTGAAATCCCATACTCATAGACATGTCGCCTCAAACATATTCTCGATTGAATTATAACAGTTACATAAACAAAGTCCAGCCCGATCACCTAGTCGGGATCTCGGGCGGGCTCAATCATACAACAAAGTGTGGCATGTCACAGAGTCACGAGCAATCGCATCGCGATGCCCCAAGCTGCGTACATCTAAGGGCCACTTGGTGTATAAAAGACCGCCGGCAAGAACACAACTAAGCTATCGAACCCCACACTAAGACATGCACGTTATAATCATACACGCAGCATACATTTCCAGTGTAAACAGCAGGTAATCACAACATGAACTCTACGAATTCATAGTCTTTATAACTTCTGCTAAACAGAGCAGACACAGTAGTTGTATTACAAGCAGAGATCACATGGTTGTGATCCAACATTACATCAAACATCAACAGAAGAAAATTATGTCTTAGTAAAGACAAGGTTAACAAATGGCTTAAGAAGCCTGAAAGAAAATACAACGACCCTCCAAAGGGCACAGGCTGCTGTCTAGAACTATAGGACCTGGTCCACGTCGAGCTCGAGGTAGAGGCCACCATCAGGGTCAGTGGTCTCGTCTCTAAAACATAGAATAAGCAAACGTGAGTACAAAGTCGTACTCAGCAAGACTTACATAGGAACTATACTACTCATGCACATGTATCAAGGCAAAGGGAGGTGGGGTTTCATTGCAGAAATGCCACCTTTGACTTCGCTAGTCCTTTACTATGAATACCAGAAAGCGGTAAGGAGCGTACACGAGTCCAAGTATCAAGTCTCCAACCAATACACAACTATGGATACTTCCTCGACTTCCCCACGAGAAAGAACACCATAGCACTCACACTTATCTTGGCAATTTTAGAGTAACCATTGAAGTTGTCTATGATCAAGTAAAGGTCTCCAAGTAGTCCATAACCGCGGACACGGCTATTCGAATAGTTCATTAACCCTGCAGGGGTGTACTGCTACACACACGCCTCATCAGTTATCACCTGGGGATGGACCCTTCAAGTGAGTACCGGAGAGGATGCTGCCACGACACTTCACTCACGGCACCATCTCTAGTCCTAGGGAGTCGCCTATTTGAGTTGGGACCACGATCGTAATACGGCCAATTTTTCCGATGCGGATTCAAATGTTGTGTGTCCAACCATCAAGCTCAACTCGATCATGATCACTTGATTAAACTAGTCCACAACCTACGTCCACCACTTACCTTGATGTACTTTCTTGAGATCGTTTAAAGTTCGAACTACTTGCGACTCCTGGACTTGGTCCGTGGTGAGGTACTAGGCCGAGAGGGGTCAGTGGGCCCAATGTGTGGTCGTACTCTTAGTCTTGGATAACAAAACAAGAATTCGGGATTAAGGCGGTGTTCAACGAGACAACCCACTGTGTACTCCTACACAGCCTGTCATCGTTCACCTTTGTTTAGGGTAGATTCACCAACACGTTTCCACCATCATTCACATGATCACTACCATCCCGACTCACAACAGAGTAGCCTCATTGTAAACTCTAAGAATGCAATAAGCTGTAACAGTTGCAGGGGCCACATGATATCAACCAACTCCTACATCTGCTAGGATTGTGATCTGCTTACTACTGTGACAAAATGATAAGTCATGCAAAGGAATGGGTTCAACTAGCGGTAGAACGTATCATGGTAACATCCTGAACATGCATAAGCGAGAATGAGAGGGAACTGGGATTTTATCGACATGATCAAAGAGGGGGTGTTTGCCTTGCTGACGATCACGAGGTTCTAGTCTTATGTCGTGAAGTTAAACTCGTCTCCGAGATCAAATCTACCGAGAAGAAGCAATCACCGAAGCACTGAAAGTAATGCACATTCAACATAGTACAATGCACAATCAATATGCAAAACATAGCTTGGCAAGGTGCTGAGGTGACCTATGTTTAAATTGCAACATGTTAATTGAAGTTGATTTGAAAAGTAAATTCAAATTCAAACTCCAAATGTATTCAAATTGGTCCAAGTTGCATTTGCTAAAGTTTGTTCATTGTAAACCATGTGATCATGTATGTGAAATGCTTCTGAAGTGTAGGTGATCATATTAGCATTGCTTTGGTTGAAGTGGGTAAAGCATTTGAATTCAATTTGAAATAATCCCAATTAAACCAAATAGCAAAAGCTACTGGTCCTATTTTAATATCAACTCCAACATAGCTGAAAGTTGGTTATTTGGATAGAGAAATTTCTCCTGATCATTTTTCATATATTACACTTTGAATTTGAACTTATAGATTAAAAGATATTAATATTTGAAGTTTGGGGTATTTTCTGTAATTTACTGATTAAATAAATTAATTTCCTTTTATTGCGTCATCATTAGGTCATACTAACGCAGGGGCTGGCCTGACAGGGGGGGTCCCACTGGTCATCCTCTGTGGGTAAAATAACACTCTGTATAATTATTCTTTGATTAACTTATGGCCTAGGGCCCACTGTCAGCGAGAGGAGGGGGGGGGTTAGGAGCTGGGTTAGGGGGCTAATGGAAACGCTTGACGCCGGTCACTCTGGCCACGGCGGCGCCTCGCCGGAGTGCACGGGGGCGGCGGTGGAGGGCACCAGGACGCGTCTCGAGCCCGTGCTCATCTAGTGGAGCACCAGGGGGACCTCGAGGAGGCCTGTGGCCATGGCTGCGACGAGCCCGGCGGCGGCTGGGTGCTGTCCACGGCGGGGAATGGCGACGAGAGGTCGAGGAGGAGCGCGGGAAGGGGGGAAACAAGCGTGAGGCTCACCGGAGCGCGACGGTGGGCACATCAAGGCCGGGGAGGTGCTGGCGGCGGAGAATTTGACCATGGCGCCCAGCGGGCAGCAGAGGACGCCGACGAGGATGTCGTCACCTAGGAATCGTCTCGGCTCGATTCCAGGCGCATATCGATGAAGAAGACGTCGGGGAAGATGTTGGACACGACGGCGGAGTTGTTCGGTGTCGTTGGCCACGCATGCACGGCGGCTTGCTCCGGCGGGGTATCTGGGTTGCGCGAGAACGGAGAGGAGGAGAGGAGGAAGACGAACAGAGAGGGGGAAAGAAGCTTCAGGAGACTCCAGGTGTCCACGGGAGGGGTTAGGGGACAGGGGGCCATGCCACGACGAAGCAGGAGGTGGCCGGCGTTTGCTGCATGCTCGCCACCGAGCTGTGTGCTTGCCGGCGAGGTAGAAGACAAGAAGTGGGGCTGGGCCTGGGCTGGCTTCGGTGAGTTGGGCCAGAAGGTAAGCCTCTCTCTTTTCTTTTCTTTTGTTTTTATTTATTTTCATTTCTGTTTGTTTTGATTTGATTTCCCAATCAAATCATTTTATAAAATCCCAAAAACTTTTATGTGAGCTAATGAGACATATATAACTCCACACATAAAGTTTCAGAATTATTGAAATTATATTTGAATAAATTCAATTGCAAATAAATTACATATTTAATTTCCAAGGGCATTTTGGACTTTTAGAAAAATCAGAGAGCATTAAGTGGGACCCACTTCACTTGAAATGTGATCATGCCCATTTATGAGACTTTTCAAAAAGTTCAAATGATTTTTGGAAAAATATTTTTGTCTGGCCTTTGATTAAAATTATTTTGAGGCTTTTCTGCTCCCTAATTCTTTTTCTTTTGCAAAGTTTTTCATGATGCAAAAATGCTAGCTTGGAAAAGCACAAACCTAAATTAGGGTTCTGACAACTCGCCCCCACTCAAAAGAATCTCGTCCCGAGATTCAGAAGTCGTCGGGAAGAGGGTGGGGTACTCAGCTCATAGACGATCCTCTAGTTCCCAGGAGGCTTCTTTCTCTGAATGATGTGACCACTGCACTTTGAAGAATCTTATCTTCTGACGTCTGGTGGTATGCTCGGCTTCATCAATAATACAAACAGGTTACTCTCGATATGAAAGGTTATCTTGGAGATCAAGCGTTTCATGGTCTACTTCGCGGATGGGGTCCTTGAAGCAACGCCTGAGTTGAGAGACGTGGAAGACATCATGAACCTGGGAGAGGTGAGGGGGTAGTTCCAATTGGTAGGCAACTTCTCCACGTTTAGCGAGAATGCGAAAGGGACCGATATAACGTGGGGCTAACTTGCCTTTGATACCGAAACGGTGGGTACCCTTTAGAGGAGTAACCCGAAGGTAAGCCTTCTCATCCAGATTGAAGCTTTCTTCCCTATGATGACGATCATAATAGCTTGACTGGGCTGTCTTCAATTTCTCACGAACAATGCGAACCTGCTCTTCTGCATCCTGGATCAAATCCGGTCCAAACAATTGTCTTTCACCGGTTTCTGACCAGTTTAGGGGTGTTCGGCATTTCCGTCCATAGAGAAATTCAAAAGGAGCCATGCCCAAACTAGATTGGAAGCTATTTTTTACGCAAATTCGGCAAAAGGAAGAGAATTCTCCCATTTCTTTCCGAAAGAGATAACACAAGCTCTGAGCATGTCTTCGAGAATTTGATTTACCCTTTCTACTTGACCACTGGACTGTAGGTGATAAGCGGTGCTAAAGGAGAGATGGGTTCCCATAGCATTCTGAAAACTTTCCCAAAATCGAGAAGTGAAAAGACTACCATTGTCTGAATTGATTTCCGAAGGAACACAGTGAAGTGAAATGATTCGGGAGACATACAAGTCCGCTAACTGGCTAGTAGTTATAGACTTGCGAACGGGAAGGAAGTGAGCAACTTTGTAAAGTCTGTCAATGACAACGAAGATGGCATCATTTCCTTTCTGGGTTTTTGGAAAGCCAGTGATGAAGTCCATACTGACTTTATCCCACTTCCACTCGGGGATAGGCAAAGGTCTAAGAGTACCAGCAGATGTTTGATGTTCTTCCTTAACGCGACGATAAACATTACATTCAGCAATGAACTGAGCAATTTCTCTCTTCATCCTAGTCCACAAAAATCTCTGGCGTAGATCTTGATACAATTTTGTGCTACCGGGATGAATCGAGAGGGGTGTGTCATGGGCTTCTTTAAGGATGAGTTGCCTTATTTCCCTATTCTTAGGTACTACCAAACGATTTCCAAAGAATACCGTTCCTTTTCTATCTGTGGAGAAACATTTAGCAACTCCTCTAGCAATGTTCTCCTTGATCCGGCGAACACCTCGTGCACGCCTTTGGGCAACTATGCTTTGATCCTCAAGAGTTGGTTTCGCCACCAAGTTGAAAAGATATCCACGAGGAAGAATCTCGAGATTGATCTTTCTAAATTCCTCATGAAGAAGTGGTTGATACTGTTGCAACATGAGGTTGTTACAATATGACTTACGACTTAGTGCATCAGCCATGACATTGGCTTTGCCTGGGGTGTAAGAAATTCCTAAGTCATAATCTTTTATCAACTCAATCCAGCGTTTTTGCCTGAGATTAAGATCTGGCTGGGTGAATATGTATTTGAGGCTTTGGTGGTCGGAATACATCTCACAACGATTACCAAGGAGGTAATGTCGCAAAGTTGTAAGGGCATGAACTACGACAGCGAGTTCAAGATCATGGGTAGGATAGTTCTCCTCATGTGTCCGCAACTGGCGTGAAGCATAAGCTACCACATGTCTATCTTGCATACATATGCATCCTAACCCTTGCCGTGAGGCGTCACAATAGATCTCGAAATTCTTTTTGGTGTTCGGAGACGCAAGTACGGGTGCAGAACTCAATCTTCTTTTTAGCTCTTGAAGGCTTTCCTCGCACTTGGGGGTCCATTCGAATTTCTTTTCTTTCTTGAGGAGTTCAGTTAGAGGCTTTGCAACTTTGGATAAGTTCTCAACAAAGCGGCAATAATAGCTTGCTAAGCCAAGAAAACTCCTAACTTGCTTAACCGATTCAGGTGGAGTACACTCAAGGATGGCCTGAACTCTCTCGGGATTCACAGCAATGCCTTTGGCAGAAATCACGTGGCCTAGATAGGTCACTTCTGGTAGCCAAAATTCACATTTGAGAATTTGGCATATAGGCGATGCTCTCGAAGTTTCATCAACACCAACCTAAGATGTTCTGCGTGCTCTTCTTCGTTCTTCGAGTAGATGAGAATGTCAGCAAGATAAACTAAAACAAATTTATCTAGGTACTCCATGAAGATCGAATTCATCAAGCGCGAGAATGTGGAGGGGGCATTGGTTAAACCGAAGGACATGACGTTGTACTCGTAAAGACCATAACGAGTAGTAAAATCCGTTTTGGGAATGTCCTTGTTTCGGATTTTGATTTGATGATAGACTAATCTCAAATCCATCTTGGAGAAGACAGAGGATCCTGCAAGTTGATCATAAAGATCATTGATCCTGGGCAGTGGGTACTTGTTCTTTATTGTCGCTAGATTTAGCGTGTGATAGTCTACGCACATCCTTTCTATTCCATCTTTCTTTGTTACGAATAGAACGGGGCAACCCCATGGCGATGAGCTAGGGCGGATGAAGCCTTTTGCCAACAAAGCTTCAAGTTGGATTTTTAGGTCAGCTAAATCATGTGGGGCCATTCTATATGGGCGTTTGGATATTGGGGCGGTTCTTGGAATAAGATCTACCACAAACTCTACAGATCTGTCAGGTGGTATGCCTGGAAGCTCTTCTTGAAAGACATCCGGGAAGTCACGAACCACCGGAATATCTTCAATGTAAGGAAGGGGAAGCACATTCAAAGAATGCAGCTGGGTTTTAGAGCTTGGTGATTGACTGGCCTGAAGGATGGTGAGTTTAACTGACTTGGCTTTACAATCAAGGACATCATTCTATCTTGATAACCAATCCATTACTAAGATTACATCAATGTCTGAAGACTTGAGGGCTATAAGTGAAGCAAGGAATACTAAACCCTCAATTGAAATTTCATTCTCATGACTCACCATGGTGGTGCGCCATTCAGATCCTGGGGTGCGCACTACTAAAGGAGTAGATAACATTGAAAAAGAGATGTCATGCGACAATGCGAAACCCTGGGACATGAATGAATGAGATGATCCTGGATCAAAAAGAACAGAAGCTGGGATGGAATTGACTGGAAGGGTTCCGAGTACAACATCGGTTGCCTTATGGGAATCCTCAATGGATACATTATTCAAATAACCATGTTGATAAGCACGAGGCTTGACATTGGAAGATTTGGGTTGTGGCTTACCAAGACGAAAGGCTTGCTTTGGATTAGGTGTGGTGGCTACATGATTTGGGGACATTCTCGAAAATTGTGGCCTGATTGTCCTGTAACGACCCAATTCACACAGAATTGAAGTCTCTGTGCTCAAGTGCCAGTCCTTGGATCGAACTCGCTGGCACACACAGTATTATAGATGTATATCAAAGTACAAGTGCATCATTATTACAACGTATGATCCAGAGTAAATAAATAACAAGTTGCATAGCTCAAGGCTAGCTTATTCAATATAAATATAGCGGAAGCAAAAGAAAGTAACGTGGAGTCCATCAACAGCCACATGCGAACATGCTGAGTGTAGACTCGCAACCCCTAACGCACCTTACTGATCGTCTTAAAAACCTGCAACACCGAAGGTTACAGCCCGACAACGGGTCAGTACATCTGATTTGTACGACAAGTGACACGGAAAAGTTTATATAAAGGACCTACAACTACATGCAAGGTAATTCAAAGGAAAGGCTTATGGTTTAGTTTTGCAGAAAGCCAATTTTCTCCTGAACTAAACTAGTCAAGATTTTAAGTTGAACTTACTACTTAAGAACGAATTGGGCACACCAGTTCCAACACCACACCCTTTATTTAATCTTGCCCACTCAAATTATTAAGGTGAGTCATATGTCAAGATCCTCCAGTAACAGTAATGTCTAGTAGCTCAAGGATGTCCATAACCGGGGACACAGCTAATCATGATTAGTTTTTACTCTGCAGAGGTTAGTACACTTTCCCCGCTGGACTCAACCCGAAGATTGAGACGAAGTCTTTCAGAAGAGGTCACCTACACCCAACGTCAAGCCGGTACCACCTATCACATCTACATCTGCTAGCTTTGCACGGGAGAGGCTTCCTACGTCATACTCAACTAAGCCAGAGCCCATATGGCCAGCGGCTGTACATGTAAGCTTCTAGTCACCAAGTATGTCTGATCTTTTTGAGCCTGGATGGCGCCCACTTACGTCAGAGGGTTCTCGCCATGACGTACTGTCAACCACCAAACCAACCATTAGGGGTACAATCTGGTCTCGACCTTAGATAAGGAACGAGCCCCCCAGGAAGAACTCCATGCCCTTCCAGAGGTGATTTCTATTTATTAAACAGTTGCTACACAAGTTATTAAATAGCTCACAATCACTCCATGAATTTACACAACCCAAACCACGTCTACAAAGCATAGCAATGAAGCAACAACACGGCTAGGTTGATCTACGGTAGACAAGTCAAAACATGTGGCTATCCTAACTGGTTTTGCAGCAACAGTAAAATAAACTACCTATCATGCAATAGAGTGATATTTCTTAACATAATGCATATAGAAAATATAGGTATGAGTATGGTCAAAGCATCACTTGCCTTCTTGCTGGTCCTGACGGTCACAATCCTCACAATACGAGGCGGCACACTCCGGACAATCTATACGAGCAAACATAGCACCAATCAATCATATGTTCAATACAAATATGCTCAAACAATAATAAACATTCAAAGAACAGTAGAAAAACTTGCCTAACAGTAGCGAAACTTAAAGTACTTGTCAAAAGAAAACTAACGCAAAAAGAAATGGCGCAAACGGGCGCACCGGTAAAAAATTTACGGCTGCCGGAAGTTCAAATTTGGATCATCTTGGGATCCAGATTCAAAAACTTCAAACCTCTGTAACACTTGGTCTACTGGCTAGGAAATTTCACCACGGTCGCAATGCAACTGGAATCGACCAATTCTGAGTTACGGTTAAAACGTAGGCGCGAAAACGGTATCGGGTGAAAAACGGGGGTACCGGGGTGCTCTACTGTAAAAAGGACCCGTACGTAAATAAAAAATTTCTGAAAAACGCGATCGGGTCCCCGGGCGGTTTGGATCCAGATCTGGAAAAAAAAATTCGGAAACGCGTTTTGACTTTTTTTTTTCTCATCTTCTCCACGAAGCACGCACGGGACACAGGCCATGGAGGCCATGGCTTGGCGTGGCCGAACTCGGCTCGGGCGAGCGCCGGCGAGGGCGGCCGGGCGCGGCGGAGGGGCGGTGCGGTCGGCGCGCAGCGGTGGGGCGGTGCAGGGCGCACGGGGCGGGCGGCGGCCGTGGGCTCACGGCCATGGCGCGCGGACGCGGGGCACCGAGGCGGTGGCGGCGCTCCGGCCGGCTGCTCTGGCGAGCGGCGGTGGTGGGGCTAGGGCGGCTAGGCGGCGGGGTCGGCTCCGGGAGGCGTGGTGACGGCGCTACACGGCGATGCGTCGCGAAGTTACCTCGAAAATTCGCGAAAAAAACGCAACTCCGGCGATGCTCCGGCGAGATTCCGGCGAACTCCAGCGATGACGTCGCGATGATGTCGGCGGCGGCGGGTCCCGCGGATTTGTTTAGGCTAACGCTAAAAACGCTAAGCGAAAATAATTTAGCCTAATCGGGGCTATTTATTGCCAGCCCCTAATCCTCTTTTTTTTAAATCCGAGATAAATACAAAATCGGTCTGCGAAAAAAAAAACAGAACATGCCCATTAGTCCCAAAACAATTATAGAAAAATCTAGGAAAATTATTTTTAAATTCCGTCTTCGCCAATATTTTTAAAATAATAAAACTGAATTTTTGGGTTTACCAAAATAATAAATAAAAATAAAAACTTTGCAACTTAATTTTAAATATTTTAAAATACTTTTCTGGCATTTTAAAAATACCGAAAACTCCGAAAACTGATTTAAAAACTTTTTCCGGAGCATAAATAAATTCCCAAAATAATTTTAGAAAATATTTATAACTCCAAAGTAAAATTAAAAAGTCTCCAAAAAATATTTTAAACTATTTTCCAACAAATTAAAAATGGGGATAAGTCTTTTTATATCCTCTCCAGCGAACTGCCATGTGTTGAAAAATGTTTAAGAATATTTTAAAACTGCAGAAAAATGCGGAAGCAGCATGAGATACATATGATGATGTATTAACATCCAACTTTAGAAAATTGGGATGTTACAAACCTACCCCCCTTAAGATGAATCTCGTCCTCGAGATTCGGGCTGGCTAGCAAAGAGATGCGGATGGTCTTGCTTCAGATCTTCTTCACGCTCCCAAGTTGCTTCCTCTTCGGTATGATGATCCCACTGAACCTTGGATAGTCTGATCGTCTTGGTGCGGGTAACTCTTTCTGCAGTCTCCAGAATCTTCACAGGTTTCTCCTCATAAGTCAGGTCACTCTCCAACTGAATTGCCTCAAGTGGCACTGTAGCTCACAAAGAAATATCTGCCGTGTCTGCATGACACTTCTTCAGCTGGGATACATGAAACACATCATGAACTCCTGACAAGGCTTCTGGCAACTCCAACTGATAAGCTACCTCTCCTCTGCGCTCCAAGATCTTGTAAGGCCCCACAAAACGTGGTGCTAACTTGCCCTTGATTCCAAACCTCTTGATTCCGCGAATTGGTGAAACACTGAGATACGCACGGTCTCCAACCTCATAGGTTACATCCTTGCTCTTAGCATCTGCATAACTCTTCTGCCTGGACTGTGCTATCTTTAGTCTATCACGGATCAACTTGACTTTCTTCTCAGCATCTCTGATCAGGTCTGGTCCAAACAACTGACGTTCTCCTACCTCATCCCACATCAACGGAGTCCTGCACTTCCTGCCATACAGTAACTCGAATGGTGCCATCTGAAGACTAGCCTGGTAACTGTTGTTATATAAGAACTCTGCATACGGTAAGTTATCATCCCAACTCGAACCATAATCCAACGCACAAGCTCTCAACATATCCTCCAAGATCTGATTGACTCTCTCGGTCTGCCCATCTGTCTGAGGATGGAACGCTGTACTGAACTCCAGCCTAGTGCCCAAGGTCTCATGCAACTGATGCCAAAACTTCGAAGTACACTGAGTACCTCTATCAGACACAACCTTGCTTGGAACTCCATGCAAACACACGATCCTGGACATATAAATCTTGGCTAGCTTGGCACTGTTATAAGTTGTCTTTACTGGAATGAAGTGAGCAACCTTGGTCAAACGATCAACAATCACCCAAATAGAATCATACCCTGACCGAGTCCTGGGTAAACCAGTAATAAAGTCCATACCTATCTGATCCCACTTCCAATCTGGTATAGGCAAAGGCTGCAACAAACCTGCTGGCTTCTGATGCTAAGCCTTGACACTCTGGCAAACATCACACACAACAATAAACTGAGCTATCTCTTGCTTCAGGCTAGGCCACCAAAATCTCTCCCTCAAATCCAAATACATCTTGGTATTCCCGGGGTGAATAGAATAAGGTGAATCATGTGCCTCCTAAAGAATCAACTTCCTGATCTCTGCATCTTGCGGTACACAAATGCGCTTCTCAAACCAAATGGCTCCATGCTCATCCTCACGGAAACCCTCTGCTCTTCCCTTGGTCATATTCACTTTTATGTCATCAATTTCTGCATCACTCTTCTGAGCTTCTCTGATCCTTTCCAACAGATTTGGCTTCACTTCCAATGTTGCCACATATCCCTTAGGAACTATCTCCAACCTGAGATTCTTGAACTTCTCACATAACTCACGTGGCATATCCTCAACCTTAGCAACATTGATATGACTCTTACGGCTCAATGCATCAGCAACCACATTCGCTTTACCAGGATGATACTGCACATTCAAATCATAATCCTTAATAAGCTCCAGCCATCGACTCTGCCTGAGATTCAAATCCTTCTGAGTAAAGATATACTTCAAACTCTTGTGATCCGTAAAAACATCACAATGATTACCAACAAGATATTGCCTCCATGTCTTCAATGCATGAACAACTGCAGCTAACTCCAAATCATGTGTAGGATAGTTCTGCTCATGGTTCTTAAGCTGACGAGAAGCATAAGCAAAAACTCTACCTCCTTGCATCAAAACACAACCAAGTCCTCGACGAGATGCATCACAATATACTTAGAAATCCTTATGTATATCAGGTAAACATAAAACAGGTGCAGTTACTAACCGTTTCTTCAATTCCTGAAAGCTGGCTTCACATGCCTCACTCCAAACAAACTTATTCTCTTTCTTCAACAGCTCAGTCATTGGTTTTGCAAGTTTGGAGAAATTCACAATGAACCTCCTATAATATCCTGCAAGACCCAAGAAACTGCGAATGTCTCCAACTGACACGGGTGTCTCCCATTCTGTAACTGTTGAAACCTTGGATGGGTCCACAGCTACTCCTTCTCCTGACACAACATGTCCAAGGAATCCGACCTCCTTCAACCAAAACTCACACTTTCTAAACTTGGCATACAACTTGTGCTCCCTGAGCTTCTCCAATACCAAACGCAAATGTGCCTCATGCTCTTGCTCATTCTTGGAATACACCAATATATCATCAATGAACACCACAACAAATTTATCCAAGAACTCCATAAACACCTTGTTCATCATATTCATGAAGTATGCAGGAGCATTAGTCAATCCAAATGACATAACAGTATACTCATACAACCCATACCTTGTAGTAAAAGCAGTCTTCGGAATATCCTTCTCCAGAATCTTGGCTTGATGATAACCAGAACGAAGATCAATCTTAGAGAATACACAAGCTCCCTCCAACTAGTCAAATAGATCATTAATCACCGGCAGAGGATACTTGTTCTTGATAGTAACATCATTCAGAGAACGGTAATCAACACACATCCTCTGGGTTCCATCCTTCTTCTCAACAAATAACACTGGAGCTCCCCAAGGTGACGAGCTTGGGCAAATGAACCCCTTTTCTTGCAATTCTCTGATCTGTTCCTTCAACTCTGCAAGTTCATTAGCGGGCATCCTATACGATCTCTTAGCAATAGGCCTAGTGCCTGGTATTAAATCAATAAGGAACTCAATCTCCCTATCCGGTGGCATACCTGGCAACTCCTCCGGAAACACATCCGGATACTCCCTCACAACACGCACATCATCCAGGCTCCCCCCTTAAGAGAATTCACCTGCGCGTGCTGATGCTTATACTTGGACACATATCTGATCTTCTGTCCACTCGGTGCACTGAGAGTGATAGACCGACTGGCACAATCAATAACTCCTTGGTACTTGGCTAACCTTGTGACTTCAACACAATCAAATCTGTAGGGAAAACATGCTTCCCTATGGCTAGGCTCAACTGATAGCATCCCAAACTAGCTGACATCTCCGCTCCCGGTGAACTTATGAGCATAGGTGACTTAAGAACTACGGTAGGTAACTCATGCTTATCCACAAATACCCTCGATATGAAAGAATGCGATGCACCATAATCAAAAAGAACAAGTGCGGGTACTGAATTGATAAAGAACTTACCAATCACAGCATCAGGATCATCATAGATCTCCTCCACATTGACATGGTTCACATGCCCCTTGTTGAAAGGATTGGGCTTGTTGACTCCAGAATTCCCATTGTTGTCCTTCTTCTCCGGGCACATGTTGGAGTAGTGTCCCATCTTCCTGCACTTGAAACACTGAACTCGACTAAGGTCCTTCTGAGCATTCACCACTTGACGGTTCTGGTTGTAGTTCTCTCCATTTCCATTTCCTTTCCCATTGCCATTGCCATTCTTGTTTCCATTGTGGTGGTTGTGGCCATTATGGTTGTGACCATTCCCACCATGATGGTTGTGTCCTCCACTGTGAACATGGCCATTCCCACCATTGTGGTTATGTCCATGGTTATGTCCTCCATTGCCACCATAAGAATTGCGTGGCTTCTGTTGCGGTCCAGAGTTATACTTGCCACCATTGTTGTTGTTGTACTTCCTCTTGCGGTTCTCAATGGCTTGCTGCTTGCCTTCCAACACAATGGCTTTGTCTATGAGCGCCTGGCAGTTAGCAAAAGTAGCCACTGTCAGCTGAACTCCCAACTCATCATTCAGCCCCTCCAAGAACTTCTCCTGCCTTGCAGCATCATTCCTGACATCATCTGGAGCATATCTGGCAAGCTTGTTGAACACCTCATCATACTCAGCCACTGAACGGCCTCCCTGACGCAAACTGTGAAACTCCTTCTTCTTCAAGCTCATGGCGCCTGCTGAAACATGTGCGGCGCGAAAAGCAGACTGGAACTGCGCCCAAGTGATGGTGTCGATGGGGTAAGTCAGCAAGTAGTTGTCCCACCAAGCAGCGGCAGGACCCTCCAGCAAATGTGAAGCAAACCTCACTCTCTCTGCCTCAGTGCAGCCAACAGTCTCCATATTCCGGCCCACTGAACGAAGCCAGTCATCCGCCACTATGGGCTCAGGAGTGCTAGAGAACCTTTGAGGATTCAATCTCAGGAACCTTGCAAGCGTGTCCACAGGTGGTGGTGGTGGCGCATTGTTGTTGTTTCCCATGTTCTGAGTGAGCAACTGGATCAGCTGAGCTTGTCCTTGAAGCAACTGCTGCATATATGCTGGCACTCCAGTGTTGTTGTTCTCATTCCCCGTGGGATCACGTCTCGGCGGCATCTGTTGGGTAATAATAGGTAAGATTTAGACAGAAAGTAGCTAGGGAAATATACTCCTACCCATATGCTTATGATGATCATGACAAGCATTAAGTATACAATACATATATCACCAATCAACTTCACCAATCAATACCACCATAGCATCAAACATATAACAATCATCAACCAATTCACTCATACAGAAAACCATCACATATCTCACCATATAGTTTAAAATATCTTTTATAACTGATATAAGATCCTCATAAAAACCTCGGGTAATATAAGATCCTCAACACAATCACGAATAACATAAGAGTATATCAAGCAACCTAGTATTGCCACACCGAATAAGTCGACATGGTCAAATACGCCAACACGATAACGGTAGAGCACTAATTCTCGACGAAGTAATTCTTAATGCTGTCTTTGCTAAACAGCATGCGGTAATCGCGCCCGCTAATGCGGTTGCTCCTTTTGGGACTCGGCTCCCTTTCTTCTGCCGAGGTGTCTAATTCTGGCTCCTCTTCTGGTTCTTCAATTCCATTGGCCTTCATCTTCTCCTTCAGGCATGTCATCTCTGCTTGCATCTCCAACTTCTCCTTCTTCAGCATGTTGTTGTCCCTCTTGAGCCTGGTGTTCCTCTGCTGCAACTCAGTAATGGTGTAGAGGTCTGACTGAGTGCACTTCTCCAGACAATGGATGTGGTTCTCCAGGCTTTGGATGATGTAGCTGGTTGTACCTGGCCAAATGGCACCAGGCACATACCTGAACCTCTTTGGTATTATGTTCCCTGATGGGGGAACCTTGGCCATCTCCGCGTACACTGTACCCTTTAGTCGGGCGGAATACGTCTCCACAATGCGTCCAAGAGCTATGTGAGCGGCCATGCGCACACACCACTCCTTCTCCTGGGCATGCATCTCGAAGGACTCCGTAATCACCCTTTCTTCATTCTCCATGCTTCCAAGGATGAAAGTCTCCACTTGCCAGTAGTCATCAGCTCCCCTTGTCTCCACGATGTCCGGCTGAAAGACTGGCGCGTAGATTTTCAGGAAGTGGCAAATCCCCCTGAGCTCAGGTCCAAACACCATAGCACGGTATGAAATAGTGGTCATCTATTATCAAAGAGAGGTAAGGCAAGAATTAGAATAGGTATGAATACGAGATAGAGGAGGTAAGTAAGTACAAGACAGAGTGACATAAAGTAATATTTTTTTATTCCTATGGCTTTTCTAGTCCATTTTCTAGGGTCACGTCCTACAGTCAACACACTGCTCTGATACCATCTGTAACGACCCAATTCACACAGAATTGAAGTCTCTGTGCTCAAGTGCCAGTCCCTGGATCGAACTCGCTAGCACACACAGTATTATAGATGTATATCAAAGTACAAGTGCATCATTATTACAACGTATGATCCAGAGTAAATAAATAACAAGTTGCATAGCTCAAGGCTAGCTTATTCAATATAAATATAGCGGAAGAAAAAGCAAGTAACGTGGAGTCCATCAACAGCCACATGCGAACATGCTGAGTGTAGACTCGCAACCCCTAACGCACCTTACTGATCGTCTTAAAAACCTGCAACACCGAAGGTTACAGCCCGACAACGGGTCAGTACATCTGATTTGTACGACAAGTGACATGGAAAAGTTTATATAAAGGACCTACAACTACATGCAAGGTAATTCAAAGGAAAGGCTTATGGTTTAGTTTTGCAGAAAGCCAATTTTCTCCTGAACTAAACTAGTCAAAATTTTAAGTTGAACATACTACTTAAGAACGAACTGGGCACACCAGTTCCAACACCACACCCTTTATTTAATCTTGCCCACTCAAATTATTAAGGTGAGTCATATGTCAAGATCCTCCAGTAACAGTAATGTCTAGTAGCTCAAGGATGTCCATAACCGGGGACACGGCTAATCATGATTAGTTTTTATTCTGCAGAGGTTAGTACACTTTCCCCGCTGGACTCAACCCGAAGATTGAGATGAAGTCTTTCAGAAGAGGTCACCTACACCCAACGGCAAGCCGGTACCACCTATCACATCTACATCTGCTAGCTTTGCACGGGAGAGGCTTCCTACGTCATACTCAACTAAGCCAGAGCCCATATGGCCAGCGGCTGTACATGTAAGCTTCTAGTCACCAAGTATGTCTGATCTTTTTGAGCCTGGACGGCGCCCACTTACGTCAGAGGGTTCTCGCCATGACGTACTTTCAACCACCAAACCAACCATTAGGGGTACAACCTGGTCTCGACCTTAGATAAGGCATGAGCCCCCCAGGAAGCACTCCCTGCCCGTCCATAGGTGATTTCTATTTATTAAACAGTTGCTACACAAGTTATTAAATAGATCACAAGCACTCCATGAATTTACACAACCCAAACCACGTCTACAAAGCATAGCACTGAAGCAACAACACGGCTAGGTTGATCTACGGTAGACAAGTCAAAACATGTGGCTATTCTAACTGGTTTTGGAGCAACAGTAAAATAAACTACCTATCATGCAATAGGTTGATATTTCTTAACATAATGCATATAGAAAATATAGGTATGAGTATGGTCAAAGCATCACTTGCCTTCTTGCTGGTCCTGACGGTCACAATCCTCACAATACGAGGCGGCACACTCCGGACAATCTATACGAGCAAACATAGCACCAATCAATCATATGTTCAATACAAATATGCTCAAACAATAATAAACATTCAAAGAACAGTAGAAAAACTTGCCTAACAGTAGATAAACTTAAAGTACTTGTCAAAATAAAAATAACACAAAAAGAAACGGCGCAAACGGGCGCACCGGTAAAAAGTTACGGCTGCCGGAAGTTCAAATTTGGATCAGCTTGGGATCCAGATTCAAAAACTTCAAACCTCTGTAACACTTGTTCTACTGGCTAGGAAATTTCACCACGGTCGCAACGCAACTGGAATCGCCCAATTCCGAGTTACGGTTAAACCGTAGCCGCGAAAACGGTATCGGGTGAAAAACGGGGGTACCGGGGTGCTCTACTGTAAAAAGTACCGGTACGTAAATAAATTTTTTCTGAAAAACGCGATCGGGTCCCCGGAGGGTTTGGATCCAGATCTGGAAAAAAAAATTCGGAAACGCGTTTTGACTTTTTTTTTCTCTCATCTTCTCCACGCAGCACGCACGGGACATAGGCCATGGAGGCCATGGCTTGGCGTGGCCGAGCTCGGCTCGGGCGAGCGCCAGCGAGGGCGTCCAGGCGCCGCGGAGGGGCGGCGGGGTCGGCGCACAGCGGTAGGGTGGCGCAGGGCGCACGGGGTGGGCGGCGGCCATGGGCTCGCGGCCATGGCGCGCGGACGCGGGGCACCGGGGCGGCGGCGGCGCTCCGGCCGGCTGCTCCGGCGAGCGGCGGCGCCGGGGCTAGGGCGGCTAGGCGGCGGGGTCGGCTCCGGGAGGCGTGGTGACGGCGCTACACGGCGATGCGTCGCAAAGTTACCTCGAAAATTCGCGAAAAAAACGCAACTCCGGCGATGCTCCGGCGAACTCCGGTGATGACGTCGCGATGATGTCGGCGGCGGCGGGTCCCGCGGATTTGTTTAGGCTAACCCTAAAAACGCTAAGCGAAAATAATTTAGCCCTAATCGGGGCTATTTATAGCCAGCCCCTAATCATCTTTTTTTTAAATCCGAGATAAATACAAAATCGGTCTGCGGAAAAAAAAGAACAGGCCCATTAGGCCCAAAAGAATTATAGAAAAATCTAGGAAAATTATTTTTAAATTCCGTCTTCGCCAATACTTTTAAAATAATAAAACTGAATTTTTGGCTTGACCAAAATAATAAATAAAAATAAAAACTTTGCAACTTATTTTTAAATATTTTAAAATACTTTTCTGGCATTTTAAAAATACCGAAAACTGATTTAAAAGCTTTTTCCGGAGCATAAATAAATTCCCTAAATAATTTCAGAAAATATTTATAACTCCAAAGTAAAATTAAAAAGTCTCCCAAAAATATTTTAAACTATTTTACAACAAATTAAAAATGGGGTTAAGTCCTTTTATATCCTCTCCAGCGAACTGCCATGTGTTGAAAAATGTTTAAGAATATTTTAAAACTCCAGAAAAATGCGGAAGCAGCATGAGATGCATATGATGATCTATTAACATCCAACTTTAGAAAATTGGGATGTTACATGACCACATTGGAAACAAACACCACATGGAATGAAAGGAATGTGAGCACTTGATTTTCCACCAAAATTCCAAGGAGGTAAATTGGGTTGAGGTGGACAAAATATGGTGGTTTGTGGTCTAGAAGCACTTACAGCATGACTGACGTCATTGAAGGGAATCCATACACATTGTTTTCGAGAAACTGGGCCAAAAGATTGTGCAAACTCACGATCACGCTTGCGAGACTCTTCGTACAACTCATTTCCGTACTCGGGCTTGAAGGATTTGTCGACCAAGTCCCGGAAGGTGACGAACTCGTGAAGATTCAGGTCATGACGAAGGATGGGGCTAAGTCCCTTGCGGAACCTTGCCTGTTTCTTGGCATCGGTGGATACTTCTTCTTGGGCATAACGTGTCAGACGAGTGAACTCAGTCCTATACTCATGAACATAAATCTTTCCTTGGGTCAGATTGCAAAATTCTTCTCTCTTGCGCTCCATCAGCTGATCCGGAATATGATATCCTCGGAAGTCATCACAGAACTCTTGCCAAGTCACCACGTGACTTATGGGCTGCATTGCTACAAAATTCTCCCAGCACTGAAGAGCAGCACCTTCCAGAAAGTATACCGCGAATAGCACACGATCACCGGGAGCAACATGGGCCGTCTCAAGCTTACGCTCGAGGGAACGAAGCCAATCATCGGCATCAAGGGGCTCAGAAGAACATCGGAATACTGGCGGGTTGAGGAGAATGAAGTCCTGGATGGTAACAACACTATGATGCCGACGAGAAGTGTTCTTCTCAATACGCTCGAGAAGACGTGTCTGATCACTACGATTCTGCTCAGCCTCCATCATGATTTCCTCCGCAGAAGGCGGTGGTGAAGGATCTTCATCATCTCTATTACCGGGACTAAAATCAACACAACAATTTCCACCTGACATTATGTGTGATAAGAATCAACAATCAGAATAGGAGTTAAGATACACTTCTAAGCCAAGACAACAAGACTATAATGCAACGACATCGAAGTAACAGTCGGACAGCATAACGGCTGTACCGAGATGGAAAATGAGACAATCAGCAAGATAACAGACATCACTTCCAAAGAAGCACTATGGAATGATGACTCTGGAAGACCACAACAATCCTACAGCTACAAAGAAGCAATCAACGAGATGTCCTAGTAAAGACATAGATGAGCCTATTCCTATCCTCCCGTAGAATAAGATGAGGATGACTCAGAACTCAGATCGATGAGGGTAAGGAGAAAAAAGAAGTCTTACGTTGTTCTCTTATACCCAATGTAACTATATAACTATAGAATGCTAGACTCGACATCGGCCAAGGGTTTAATAATCCTACAGACAGTCCTGCTCTGATACCAAGTCTGTCGGGATCCGGGGTTTGCGTATGTAATTCCAGTCACAACTCAACCATATGGAGAGCCGAGAGTCGTACCCACTTGTTTAAGCAGACAAGGCCAAGCACATAACACTCTCGGAAAGCATAGTTCGTGAGGGGCATCCCATCCAGGCCGGATGATCAACTGAGATGAGTCCTCATCGTCCGCTCACAAGTCTAAATGATTATGGGTGGTGAAATCCCATACTCATTGACAATTCGCCTCTCGATTGAATTATGACACTTACATAAACAGACTCCAGCCCGATCACCTAGTTGGGATCTCGGGCGGGCTCAATCATACAACAAAGTGTGCCACGTGGCAGAGTCACGAGCAATCGCATCGCGATGCCCCAAGCTGCGCACATCTAAGGGCCACTTGGTGTATGAAAGACCGCCGGCAAGAACACAACTAAGCTATCGAACCCACACTAAGACATGCACGTTATAATTATACACGCAGCATACATGTCCAGTGTAAAAAACAGGTAATCACAACATGAACTCTACAAATTCATAGTCTTTATAACTTCTGCTAAACAGAGCAGACATAGTAGTTGTATTACAAGCAGAGATCACATGGTTGTGATCCAACATTACATCAAACATTAACGGAAGGAAATTATGTCTTAGTAAAGACAAGGTTAACAAATGGCTTAAGATGCCTGAAAGAAAATACAACGACCCTCCAAAGGGCACAGGCTGTTGTCTGGAACTATACGACCTGGTCCACGTCGAGCTCGAGGTAGAGGCCACCATCAGGGTCAGTGGTCTCATCTCTAAAACATAGATTAATTAAACGTGAGTACAAAGTCGTACTCAACAAGACTTACATACGAACTATACTACTCATGCACATGTATCAAGGCAAAAGGACGTGGGGTTTCATTGCAGAAATGCCAGCTTTGACTTGGCTAGTCCTGTACTACGAATACCAGAAAGAGGTAAGGAGCGTACAGGAGTCGAAGTATCAAGTCTCCAACCAATACAACACTATGGATACTTCCTTGACTTCCCCACGAGAAAGCATGCCATAGCATTCACACTTATATTGGCAATTTTAGAGTAACCATTGAAGTTGTCTATGATCAAGTAAAGGTCTCCAAGTAGTCCATAACCGCGGACACGGCTATTCAAATAGTTCATTAACCCTGCAGGGGTGTACGGATACACACACGCCTCATCAGTTACCGCCTGGGGATGGACCCTTCAAGTGAGTACCGGCGAGGATGCTGCCACGACACTTCACTCACGGCACCATCTCTAGTCCTAGGGAGTCGCCTATTTGAGTTGGGACCATGATCGGAATCCGGCCGATTTTTCCGATGCGGACTCGAACGTTGTGTGTCCATCCATCAAGCTCAACTCGATCATGATCACTTGATTCAACTAGGCCACAACCTACGTCCACCACTTACCTTGATGTACCTGCTTGAGATTGTTTAAAGTTCGAACTACTTGCGACTCCTGGACTTGGTCCGGGGTGAGGTACTCGGCCGAGAGGGGTCAGTTAGCCAAATGTGTGGTCGTACTCTTAGTCTTGGATAACAACACAAGAACTCGGGCTTAAGGCGGTGTTCAACGAGACAACCCACTGTGTACTCCTACACAGCCTCTCATCGTTCACCTTTGTTTAGGGTAGATTCACCAACACATTTCCACCATCATTCACATGATCACTACCATCCCGACTCACAATAGAGTAGCCTCATTATAAACTCTAAGCATGCAATAAGCTGTAACAGTTGCAGGGGCCACATGATATCAACCAACTCCTACATATGCTAGGATTGTGGTTTTCTTACTACTGTGACAAAATGATAGGTCATGCAAAGGAATGGGTTCAACTAGCGGTAGAACGTATCATGGTGACATCCTAAACATGCATAAGCGAGAATGAGAGGGAACTGGGATTTTATCGACATGATCAGAGAGGGGGTGCTTGCCTTGCTGACGATCACGAGGTTCTAGTCTTCTGTTGTGAAGTTAAACTCGTCTCCGAGATCAACTCTACCGTGAAGAAGAAATCACCGAAGCACTGAAAGTAATGCACATTCAACATAGTACAATGCACAATCAATATGAAAAACATAGCATGGCAAGGTCACGAGGTGACCTATGTTTAAATTGCAACATGTTAATTGAAGTTGATTTCAAAAGTAAATTCAAATTCAAACTCCAAATGTATTCAAATTGGTCGAAGTTGCATTTGCTAAAGTTTGTTCATTGTAAACCATGTGATCATGTATGTGAAATGCTTCTGAAGTGTAGGTGATCATATTAGCATTGCTTTGGTTGAAGTGGGTAAAGCATTTGAATTCAATTTGAAATAATCCCAATTTAACCAAATAGCAAAAGCTACTGGTCCTATTTGAAGATCAACTCCAACATAGCTGAAAGTTGGTTATTTGGATAGATAAATTTCTCCTCATCATTTTTCATATATTAAACTTTGAATTTGGACTTATAGATTAAAAGATATTAATATTTGAAGTTTGGGGTATTTTCTGTAATTTACCGATTAAATAAATTAATTTCCTTTTATTGCGTCATCATTAGGTCATGCTGACGCAGGGGCTGGCCTGACAGGGGGGTCCCACTGGTCAGCCTTTGAGGGTTAAATAACTCTTTGTTTAATTAATCTTTGATTAACTTATGGCCTAGGGCCCATTGTCAGCGAGAGGAGGGGGGGTTAGGAGCTGGGTTAGGGGGCTAGTGGCGACGGCTTGACGCTGGTGGCTCTGGCCAAGGCGGCGCCTCGCCGGAGTGCACGGGGGCGGTGGTGGAGGACACCAGGACGCGTCTCGAGCCCGTGCGCATCTAGTGGAGAACCAGGGGGACCTCGAGGAGGCCTGTGTCCATGGCTGCGATGAGCCCGGCGGCGGCTGGGTGCTGTCCACGGCGGGGAATGGCGACGAGAGGTCGGGGAGGAGCGCGGGAAGGGGGGAAACAAGCGTGAGGCTCACTGGAGCGTGACGGTGGGCACGTCAAGGCCGGGGAGGTGCTGCCGGCGGAGAATTTGACCATGGCGCCCGGAGGGCAGCAGAGGACACCGGCGAGGATGTCGTCACCTAGGGGCCGTCTCGGCTCGATTCCAGGCGCAGATCGATGAAGAAGACGTCGGGGAAGATGCTGGACACGGTGGCGGAGCTCCTCGATGTCGTTGGCCACGCATGCACGGCGGCTTGCTCCGGCGGGGTATCTGGGTTGCGCGAGAACGGAGAGGAGGAGAGGAGGAAGACGAACAAAGAGGGGGAAAGAAGCTTCAGGAGACTCCAGGCGTCCACGGGAGGGGTTAGGGGCGAAGGGGCTGTGCCATGGCGAAGCAGGAGGTGGCCGGCGGTGGCTGCATGCTCGCCACCGAGCTGTGTGCTTGCCGGCGAGGTAGAAGACAAGAAGTGGGGCTGGGCCTGGGCTGGCTTCGGTGAATTGGGCCAGAAGGTAAGCCTCTCTCTTTTCTTTTCTTTTCTTTTTATTTGTTTTTTGTTCTGTTTGTTTTGATTTGATTTCCCAATCAAATCATTTTATAAAATCCCAAAAACTTTTATGTGAGCTAATGAGACATATATAACTCCACACATAAAGTTTCAGAATTATTGAAATTATATTTGAATAATTTCAATTGCAAATACATTATTTATTTAATTTCCAAGGGAATTTTGGACTTTTAGAAAAATCAGAGAGCATGAAGTGGGACCCACTTCACTTGAAATGTGATCATGCCCATTTATGAGACTTTTCAAAAAGTTCAAATCATTTTTGGAAAAATATTTTTTTCTGGCCTTTTATTAAAATTATTTTGAGGCTTTTCTACACCCCAATTCTTTTTCTTTTGCAAAAATTTTCATGATGCAAAAATGCTAGCTTGGAAAAGCACAAACCTAAATTAGGGTTCTGACACTTGACCTATAGCCAACCGACCTCGCGGCCGCGTAGACGATGCACGCGGGCCATCGTCTCAAGATTTACGCGACACGATCGCTCCGCTCGTATCTGGTTTGAGCCGTTAGGTCTAAATCCAACGGTAACTTAACCCTTCACCGCTAAGAGCCACTAATCGGTGGGCCACCCCTGTCAGGTTATTTTTTTATTGCACACCTAGCCAGCCCAAAACCTGAGCGACCCAACTTTATTCTACACCTCTGTGCGACTAATAAGTCCGGCCCATATGTGCTGCACTATTTATCTTTTTCTTTTTAGGGCCAAGTTGTAGAATTTTTAATAAATAACCATAAGCCCGAAAGTGATGAAATTACTTTTTCTAGGCTGCTGAAATTAAACTCTAAATATTGTCTTAGTGATTATTTAATTAAGCCATGTTAATAATTAAACTCTAAGTAAAAGTATGCAATGTTATTGTTAATTAAATATATGTTCCTTCTTAGTTTAATTTTAATTAATCCTTGTTGACAAAAATAAGTTAAAACTAAGATGAACATAAAAGCTTCTGACCTATTCTTATTTATGCTAAGAGTGTAATTTAAATTAAATCAAACTATTAAAAGTAATCCTAAATCCACTTAAACACACTAATTATTTTGTTAATTATTATTGCAACCAAGATAAAAATAAATTCAATTGATAGTCTCATCTAATAAAATTCTTGAATTACCTTGTTAAAATAAACTTTTAGGATTTAAATTTATGTAGTTAAACTATTTAACCAACCCCAATAAAGGAATGTGCTTAAAACCATATCGAAATGATTGTGTGCTTGCTTGTTTGTTTTAGTGTTGGATGTTGTCATGATTATGATTGTGTGCTCTCTTTATTTTCTGCAACGCGTAGATGAACCGGTTCACACTTCATCGCTCCCCTCTTCAAAAAAGAGTTTGACATTGATCCAGGGAACCCTACTGAGCAAGACAAGCCAATTGTCAAACTCAAACTCATCGTAATTGTACTAGGAGAGACTACCGTATACCTTAATGTACTCACGGGACATCACACTCTTAGTATGTAACAACCCAGATTTCACAAAAATTAAAATTTTTGTTTTCGGTGTGAATTGTTTGATTGTCTGATTTGTTTGCGGTGTTTGCATCCCCGATTTATCGATCGGCGGTTATTATCCCCCTATTATCTCGTACCGGACGGAGACCGACCCTTGCCACCCTGACACTCGACCTTTGCGACACCGGGTTTAGCCCGATCACCGTCGCGAAAACCGCACAAGAGCAGCCGCAGCCAACGGAATGAAAAACCCCGTTTAATAGTTAAATGGGTTATTTTTATAGCGCGCCGGAAAGTGTTCTCGGAACGGTTCCATCGCTAGGTGAATGCCGCCGACTCGACGCGCTGATCGCGCAGTTCAAAGTTTTACCCGAATCGGAGGTCCTGCGGACCCCCGGCGGTCAGAAACGTAGAAACCGCGCGCGAGAGAGAAAAACCGGGGATGTTTTTGCAAACTGCCAGCCACCTGGGCTTTATAAAGACCACCACTCCCCCTAGGCCTTCTAGGGTTTCTCTAAGACAAAATTTGCAGCCACCCCCTCAGATCTGCCTCCAAATTTGCTCAATACCCCATTTTTCGTCCAACCCTAGCCTCCCAGCGGATTTGGACCGTCGGATCGGCCGATCCAACGGCCCAGATCGGCTCTAGTCTCCTCCAACCTCCTCCCGTGGAAGCAGCCTCCCGTGGAGACCCGCATGCGCCACCGGCGCTTCCTCCGGCGGGCCGCCGCGTCAGCCCGCCGCCGCACCACCAAGTCAGCGCCGCCGTGCGCCGATTCCTGTCCCTGCCCTCGATCCGGTCGGGACCTTGATCGGGACAGGCGTCCAAGCCAGATGGGCCCCGCGCCTCCACCGGCCTGCCAGCAGCCCACTCCAAGCCAACCAGGCCGCCTCCTCTGCGACTTGGGCCGAAGCCCATGGGTGAGGCCCGTTTGCGTTTTTTTTTCTGAGAACCCTGCTGAAATTTTTCTAAGTCTGGAAACAAATATGCTGCTGATGCTGTTTTGTAACGATGATTGCGAGTAAACCGTAGCTCGGACGACGTTGCCCCCAAAAGGAAAATTGTTTAGAATTGTGTGTACTTCAATCCATCTTTTGTGAGAATTTTGATTTGAGGCCATCTTGATGTTGTTAATATGTGTTGAAGTGGGCATCAGGCCGTTAACTTCTACTAATTTCTGTTATGTGTTGTTGCTGTTATTTTATTGCAACTTGTAAGAGCAAAGTTATACCCTCATGAGTTTTGGATATTGTTGGTCAAAACAGTAGAGGAACTAACAAGTTTTCTAGTGTGAAACAGATGGTTAGGTTCCTGAAGTTATTGGTTGGTGATAAAGCTTCAACGAAGATTTACTCATTTATCGAAGCATATCCTCTGGAGCGAAGCTTATCACGGATGTCGACCCCTAAAAAGGATAAGGAATCCTGAAGCACATCCTATCGAAGAAGTTGATCAAGATGGCGCAAGACTTAGTTGTTTTTGCGTAGTTCTTTTTACTTCTTTGAGTCATAGGAAAAACCGTACTATCAAGAGGGGTTTAGCAAATGTACTCCGAAGGTTTTGATGAAGAGACTCAGATCAAATCGAAACCAATGAGAAACCTGAACCGAAGAAATCTCATGTGAGCTAGGTAATGCTTCACCAGCGAAGACTTTGTTCTTTCGGCTTCTGAAGCAGAACCAAGTCCGTGAGTCAGCTTTACTTGGACCGCAAGTAAAGTTGCGCATTGATTGGAAATATGACCGTTGGGGACAGGTGTCAAGCTGTCACATCGGGTCACTTCAGTCATTTCGCACCTTGGGATTGCTGCCTATAAATACCCCACCCCCGCCCTCATTGGCCGGGGGGCTGCTCCAACATTGATTCCCTACAGAGGAGAGAGAGAGAGAGCAACCCCACCGAAGCATTTCAAATACCAATACACCGAAGCATAAGTCCTATTGATCTGAGTTGATTCATTATGACTTAGGAAGAAGTTTGCGAGCCTTGTTATCTTGGAGAACTGCAATTCTCCTAGACGGTTAGAGAGTTGTTCTTCAGAGAGCGAAGAGTTATTGTCGCCTCGAAGTCCAGTTTGTCAAAGGTTTCGGTGATTTCCTCAATAATCAACCAAGAGTGAAGAACTGACCAAGCTCAAGGAGATTGGTGTAGTGGAGAAATGGACGGAGAGAGGTTAGCTCCTGTGTTCAATCACAAGTCCCTCCAACCAGACGTAGCACTTTGCAGAGTGTGAACTGGTCGAACAAACATCGCCGAGTCAAGAGTTTGTTTTACTTTCCGCACTTACATTCTGTTTGTCAATTGCTTCAGAGTTCTGCTTCGATGCAATTGATTCGATACTTTTGATTCACTATGTTCTGCTTCGATCACGTTCTGCTTAAATGTTTACCCTTCTTTTGAATAGTTTCGATTGCTGTGTTAGGCTTCACTTCAAAGTTTCATGCGAAATTTTGAAGTGATCATTCACCCCCTCCCCCTCTGATCACATACTTGGTCTAACAATTGGTATCAAAGCCAGGTCACTCTTTTTGGATTAACCTCCTGGAGTGTTTTCAAGTATGTCTTCTAGTATGTCTTTCGCAGCTATTCGCTCTGGCGAACCTATTCCTATTTTCAATGGGAAGGACTACTCTTACTGGAAGGACAAGATGAAGAGGAATATTATGGCTATCAATTCCACTGCATGGCAAGTTGTCTTACATGGTGTTACAGTTACTGACAAGAATGCTATCACTCCTGAAGAAGCTCAACTGATGGATCTGGATTCGGTTGTCTGGGTGTTCATCACAAATCACTTGACTCCAGAAAAGTATCATGAAGTGAAGAATATTCCTTCGGCAAAAGGTGTCTGGGACTATCTTGAAAAGATTGGTGAAGGTGTTTCTACTCAGAGAGATGCCAGAATTGACACACTCCGAAGCAAATTCTATCGCTTCAAAAGACTCGAGGGTGAAAAGGTTCACTCAATTTACAGCAGACTCACAGCTCTGGCAAATGAGTTGATTTCCCTCGGTGCTGATGATATAACTCCTCACTCAGTTGTCAGAACACTTCTTCGCTCGCTAGATGATTCGTTCGATCACATTGTTCTGATGATCAAGGAAAGGTCTGATTACAGACATCTTGTTGCTGCTGATGTTCTTGAGAGACTCACTACCTTTGAAATGGAAGAAGATGAGAAACGTGACATAAATGGTTCTCGAAGAAGATCTCATGCTCTGAAGGCAAAAGCTTCGCGTCATTCTTCGCCCGAAGTCAGTTCTACTTCAGGTGTCGAATCAGATGATCCTGCAAGCATTGGAAAGGATTTGTCACTGATCATGAGACGCTTCTATCGCTTTCAGAAGAAAGGTTTTTCTTCACCCAAGAAGAGTTATCCTTCAAGAAGCTCGAGTCATTCTTCTCACCGTTCATCTTCAAGAAGCTCTCCATCGAAGGACAACTTCTGCTATAAGTGCAAGAAACCAGGACACTATATTGCTGATTGCCCTCTGTGGGAAGCTGAGAACAAATCGAAGCAATCTCTCAGAGACTCTTCATCGAAGCCTTACAGATCCTCCAGAAATCATGAGTCAAAGAAACATGATTCCAGTTCAAGAAGGGAAAAGAAGAAAGATTCTGATGATGATAAGAGAAAGAAGTATCATAAGAAGCGTGAGGGTTCTTCATCGCAGACTTACTCGTCTCGTCGAAGCAACTCTCATCGTGCCAAGGCCTATCTGGGAAAGGAGATGAACTCAGATGACGAAGCCTCTGGTTCCGAAGCTGAACAAGACTCAAGGTCTGCTTCAGGGTCCGAATCAGATGGTGTTGCTGGATTAGCATTTGCTTCGGCAGATGCTTCGGCAAATGCTTCGAGCTCATTCTTCGCCAACAACAGTAGTGAAGATGAAACTCCTGCATATTGCTTCATGGCCAAGGCAAAGGTATCTACATCCAAGTCAACCTATGATACCTCTGATTATTCCTCATGTGAAAGTGATACTAGGATAAGCTATGCTAAACTTGCTAAAATTGCTTCAATTCAACAAGATGAACTTGATTCTCTAAGCAAAACCATTAAGAAGTCAGAAACGTTGTTGATTAATGAGATTGAGAAGAATCAAACTTTAACCAATGAGCATGCTGCTCTGAAGGAGAAGGTTGAAGAATTATCCTCTCGGCATGATCTTCTTTCAGTTGATTATGAGAAGCTTACCTATGAATTTTTTCAGAGGAAAGTGGCTCTCGAAAAACTGACAGAGGCTCATGAAGAATTGGAAAATGTCAATCTCTCTCTCATGGCTCAACAAGGTTCTGAAGCAATTGATAAATCTGAATCACCTTGTTTCGATTGTTTGGAACGAAGAAAAACTATTTCCAAAGGGAAAGCTCCTATTGTTATTGATGATACTAATGCCTCCGATGAGGAAAATCCTGATGTTACCAAGGAACTCCTCAGGTTGAAAAACTTATTTGAAACAGGCATGTTCAAAAGTGTGCAAGGACACCAATATCTCTGTGATATCCTGAGGAAGGCTCTCCTTCACAGGAATCCCAGGAATGAAGGTGTTGGCTTTGAAAGAAAGATAAATCCTGATGGCACATATTGGGAGCCTGAGCAGTATCCTAAGACTGTGTGGGTTCTAGCTAAGGAGAAACCCATTGATATTGCTAACCTTTCAGGTTTCGATTGCAAAATGAAGAAAGTCATTGTGGATGAATCACTGGATTCAGACTACAAACTCATGAAAGATGAACAGGGAAAAGTTTCTGCTGAGTATGTAGGTACTCCACCAAAGAATGGATTCTACAAGAGGCAGATATGGGTGCAGAAAGCACTTGTGGAAAAATTGCCTGCTAACCATTCTATGCAGGGAAAGCCTTCGGTACCACCGAATCATTTCTACTCACTTGAGACGAGAAATGATCCATTGGTAACCGAATCAAATGTTCCGCAGAAGCAATACTATCGTACTGGTCGCCATACGTATCGTCCTCATAATAATCATACTAAGATTGCATATGCTCATACTTATGCTAACCATTCGCAGAGGACTTACATTTATGGTGTGCTTGATGGTACACCGAAGCAATACACTCCTGTCCGATTTAATATTGCTTCGACCAGTGCTTCAACGTGTTCTCAGTCACCTGCTCGTTTGTGGGTGGTTAAGAAGAACTAATTCTTCTGCAGGGCTATGTCTCCGGTGGATCCGAATGGGTCATGGATAGTGGTTGTACAAATCATATGACCGGAGACAAGGAGTTGTTCACCGAAGAAAAACTATCTCTATCTTCCTTGAAGTACATTACCTTCGGTGACAACAACAAAGGTAAAGTGTTAGGTTTGGGTAAGATTGCCATATCGAAGGATAAGCACATTGACAAGGTTATGCTAGTTCAATCACTTGGATATAAACTTATGTCTATTTCAAAGTTATGCGATATGGGTATGCTTGTGTTGTTTTCTGCTTCGCGTTGTGTTGTCTTTTCACAGGATGACTATTCGTTTGTCTTCGAGGGTTACCGAAAGGGAGATCTATACATTGTTGATTTTTCTTCGGGCCCTGCTGTTTCCACTTGCTTAATGGCAAAAGCTTCATCGGGTTGGTTATGGCATCGAAGACTTGGTCATGCAGGGATGAGAAATCTTCATAACTTAGTGAAGAAGAATCATGTTATTGGTCTTACCGAAGTAAAATTCGATAAGGATCGTCTCTGCAGTGCTTGCGAAGCTGGTAAAATTACGAAGAAACATCATTCAGCGAAGACCATCATGTCTACCACTCGTCCTCTTGAATTGCTTCATATGGATCTTTTTGGTCCTCAAAATTATGCTAGCCTGGGAGGAAACAAATATGGTCTAGTTATTGTTGATGACTTCTCTCGATATTCTTGGGTTTTCTTTTTGGATGACAAGAGCAAAGTGGTTGAAATCTTCAAGTCATTCGCTAAGAGAGCTCAAACAGAATATGAATTATCTGTGAAGCATATCTGAAGTGATAATGGAACTGAGTTCAAGAATACAAATATCGAAGATTTTCTTGATGATTATGGTTTTACTCATGAGTTCTCTGCTGCTTATACACCTCAACAGAATGGTGTAGTTGAAAGGAAGAATAGAACTCTTATTGAGATGGCCAGAACTATGCTTGCTGAATACAAGACTCCTATTAGGTTCTGGGCCGAAGCAATCAATACTGCATGTCACATCATCAACAAGGTTTACCTTCAAAAATTCTTGAAGAAAACTTCACATGAGCTTATCACTGGTAACAAACCAAATGTCTCATATCTTAGGGTATTTGGTGCTCCATGCTTTATTAGAGATATGAATCATAGCTCCAAATTTGCCCCTAAGGCACATGAAGGTTTTCTTTTAGGTTATGGCTCAAACTCTCACACTTACAGAGTCTATAACTCTCACTCTGGAAAAGTTATGGAAACTGTAAATGTAAGATTTGATGAAACTAATGGCTCTCAAAAGGAGCATTTGCCTCATGATCTAGATGAACCTCCACTTGATGAAGTGATTAGGTCTATGGCTATTGGTGAGATTCGCCCTGTCGAAGCTAATGAACGTCAAGCTGTAAGGGATGATGATGGTCCAATGTTCCCACACATAGCCCGGGGCGCTGAAAATCACCATCCTGAAGCTAATGATGAACAGGACGAAGAAGGTCAAGGGATCGAAGGAAATGCTGAAGCTGAACCCGAAGCTGATGCAGATTCTGAAGCATATGTTGAGCCTGAAGCAAATGATACTGCTTTATCACGAGTTCGAAGAAGAGTTGATGTGGATTCGATTCTCGAAGATATCAATCTACCAGGTCGTCCCACTACTCAATCTCGCACTCGCTTAGCTAACTTCTGTGGAAAATTTTCCTTTGTCTCTATGCTAGAGCCTTCAAAATATGATGAAGCCATAAAAGACCCTGATTGGTTGTTGGCTATGATGGAAGAACTTCACCAGTTTGAAAGAAACAAAGTCTGGTCACTTGTTGAAAGGCCAGATCCCACGAAGCACAACGTTATTGGCACCAAGTGGATATTTCGCAACAAGCAAGATGAAGACGGTATTGTGGTAAGAAATAAGGCTAGATTGGTAGCACAAGGTTACACCCAAATCGAAGGCATTGACTTTGGTGAAACCTATGCTCCAGTAGCCCGTCTCGAATCCATTCGTGTCATGCTTGCTTTTGCTAACCACAAAAATATATTGCTATATCAAATGGATGTCAAGAGTGCTTTTCTTCATGGTGAAATCGAAGAAGAAGTGTATGTTATGCAGCCTCCAGGTTTTGAAGACTCGAAGAATCCTGATATGGTGTACAGGCTTCATAAAGCTTTGTATGGACTGAAGCAAGCACCTCGTGCTTGGTATGAAACATTGAAGGATTTCCTCCTGAAGAAAGGCTTCAAACCAGGAACTTCTGACCCCACTCTTTTCACTCGATCATATAACAATGATTTATTTGTGTGTCAGATATATGTAGATGATATCATTTTTGGCTGTACTAACTCTGAGATCAGCGAAGAATTTGCAAGGATGATGTCGAAGAAATATGAGATGTCAATGATGGGAGAATTGAAGTTTTTCCTTGGACTTCAGATTCGACAACAGAAGAATGGCACCTTTATTTCACAAGAGAAATACTTGAAGGATTGCCTGAAGAAGTTTGATCTTGCTGAATGCAAGACCATTAGAACTCCCATGCCTACTAATGGTTTTCTTGATGCAGATGAGAAAGGGAAACCCTTCGATCAGAAAAAGTTTCGGTCTATGATAGGTTCACTCTTATACTTATGTGCATCTAGACCTGACATCATGCTATCAGTTTGTATTTGTGCTCGTTTTCAGGAAAATCCGAAGGAATCGCATCATACTGCTGTGAAGCGAATTCTTCGATATCTAGCACATACTCCTTCATTGGGACTTTGGTATCCCAAAGGCACTCAGTTTGATTTGATTGGATATTCTGATTCAGACTGGGCTGGTGATAGGGTTGACAGGAAATCTACCTCAGGCACTTGTCATTTTCTTGGTAGATCTCTTGTGTGTTGGGCTTCAAAGAAACAGAATTGTGTCTCAATATCTACTGCTGAAGCTGAATACATTGCTGCTGGCTCATGCTGCACTCAAATACTTTGGCTTAAGCAGACGCTGAAAGATTATGGTATTCATATGAAGAAAATCCCTCTGCTTTGTGACAATGAGAGTGCCATCAAGATTGCTCACAATCCTGTGCAACACTCTCGAACGAAGCATATCGATATTCGTCATCATTTTCTTCGAGATCATGTTCAGCGCGAAGACATTGAGATTAGCCATGTAAGAACTGAAGATCAATTGGCAGATATATTCACGAAGCCATTGGACGAGAAAAGGTTTTGTGCATTGAGATGTGAGCTGAACATCTTAGACTCACACAATGTTCAATAAGATCGAAACTATTCACTGTATATATTCACCTTCGTTGTGTTATTTTAGTTTAGTTTCGCTTGAGTTTTTCTTTGCCCAAGTTTAGCTTCATTTTCCATTTGCTGTTTGTTCTGTGTTTAGATTGCTTTATTTATTCGTTTCTTTTGTCCTATATGCTTATCACTTTTAGCTTCGGTGTTGTTCTTCGAAGTGATAAGTTTCGGACCCTACCACTCCATTCTGCTTCGCTTCCAATCTTTTTGATCTTGAATGTTAAGCACAATTGAAACGGAAAGCATATTGCTTCGAACGTCATTGAGTTCCGAATCAATTGCTTCCAACTTTATCGAAGTTTTTGCTCTCGGTCAAGACTAATTCTTCGGCCGAAGAGTCCCCGTCTTCTCCGGGTCGTTGAGTTTCGCTCGCGATACGCCATCACATCTGAGCCGTTGAATCGGAAGAGTCAGTTGCTGAGAACCGTACGATGTGATCTGATAACCGCTTCAGATCGTGCCTATTTAAGGCGATCCCCCCATCGAAACCGTTCCCACGCATTCATTCACCCCGACTCCTCCGTCTTCCTCCTCGAGCATCCGCAGAGCTCCTCGTCCTCGTCGTCGCCGTCGCCGCTTCACTGCCGGAACGTCGCCGCCGTGGACCTTCCTCGTCGACGCAGAGCACTTCTCCGCCCTCCGTCGCCGTAGCCGCCGTGCGTCACCAAGTTAGGGTACGCATTGCCTCTCGGATCCAATCTTGCTCTCCGTGTTCTTCATCTAGGGTTTGGATCTGAGTTTGTTAGGGTTTTGATTTCTGTTTTAGGGCTGTTTGATCCGTGCTGATCTTTACAACTTGGGAAAGCTGTTCTTAGCATCGAAGCTATCCCATCTTCTCAGGTCAGTGGACAAGATTCGATTCATTCTCTGTTTTGGCTTAGGTTAGGTCTTGTTTTCGAACTAGTTCTAGCCAAAAATCATACAGAGACGTTGCATCCAATCTGAGATTGATCTGGGTTCCTATCAAAATTGATTTGTTTTGGTCGAAACTTTTGCCTGTGCTTATTCATTCCCTCTCCTTGGTTCCCTCTTGTCTACGACTCTATTCACAGGATGTCTGACGAAGAGGCTGCCATAGGGAATGAGTCTCCCATAGTTGATGGACTTGAGAATTTCCCTGAACCACCGAAGCCGAAGGGCAAAGGTGGCAAAACGAAGGAAGTGAATAATGCCAGAGGCATTCCCGAAGCTATTCGCATTAAGATGGGGTATAACACTCCTCCAGAAGAAACAGATCAGGATAGGAAGACGAGATTGCAAAGGATTCGCAGATATTGGGCTGTCATGTGGTACAAGTTCAAGAGCATCCCAACTTGGAAGTGGGCAATGCAATTTGCTTTCAGTCCTCCTTACAGATACACCACAGTCATGTGTGCTCAGTACACCGAAGCCAACCGGATGAAGTACTATCCGAAGCCTCCGGCTGTTCCTCACCCTAACACACTCAAAACACCTGATGATTATCCTGAAGAGCAAGAAAGACTTGCCATTTTGGCTGAGAAGAAAAGAATCCGTGAAGAAAAGAAAGCAAAAGCTCTTGCAGCTGCTGGACTTGATGATGCTGAACCATCGAAGCCTAAGAAGAGGCGAAAGCTTTGGAAGTTTAGTAATTCGCCACCTCCTGCTTCAGATGAGGAGGCAGAACACGAAGCCGATGACGAAGCTGAAGCAGCTGCTCAGCTCGAAGATTCTATCGAAGAAGATCCAGCTGATGAAGCTGATGATGAGTCAGAACACTCACCCATTCCCCCCAGTCCCAAGAAGAAACTGATTCGAATGCCTCTGAAGAAGAAGGCTGGAGCGAAGCCGACTACTCCTAAGGGTGTTAAGTTCCAAGAACCTACAGAACCTCCTGCTCCAAAGAGGAACATTGACTTGACGAACCTGGTGGTCGAGGCACCCTTGTCGTCTAAGCCTCCCCGCCGTCCTGTTCCATCCGAGCAGAGGACCAAGGAACGGCATGACCCGAAGGCAAAGCCTGTGGCTAAGCCGTCTGCTGTGCCCGAAGCCAAAGCTCAAGAGCCTGTTAAAGCTTCGAAGCCAAAGACAACTGTGGCTAAGCCTGGTCAGACTTTTGCCCAGGTTGGCACAAAGAAGTTGACAGAAGCTGAATTGCGGAAGAAAGACCGCATTGAAGCTGAACGTCTGCACGCCGAAGCTCAAGCCAAAGCTAAGGCTGAGCAAGAAGCAAAAGAGAAAGAGAAAGCAGATAGAGAAGCTGCTGAGCTGGAAAAACAGAGGAAAGCGCTGGCTGAATCAGACCAGCAAGCTGAAGCGAAGGGCAAGCTAGCTGAAGCTAAAGCTCAAGAGGCTAAGGCAGCCGCCGAAGCCAAACAACTTGCTGAAGCTGAAGCCAAACGCCAAGCTCAGCTTGATATTGTTCGCACCAAGAGAGCAGAAAAATCTGCTAGGGCCGCTCAAAAGGAACCTGCTGTGGACATGGCGCCGAAGGACTTACCCCCGAAGCCAGTCGCAGCTCCTGTCCCCGAAGCCCAAGCTGAAGCTGAACACAGTGAGCACAACTTTCCAGATGCTAGGGAAGGTGAACTGTGGGACTGTCTGGGTTTGTGCCAGACATATTTCAAGCTTGCTGAAGCCATTCATCCTCACACTGTGGATATTGGAGATACATATATCTCACCTAATCTTTCAGCAATGGTCGAAACTTTGTACAATCAGCTGAGAGATCTGCATTCAAGGGACAGATCTGAAACTGCAAAGATCCTGAAATTTCAGAAGAAAGCAGATGAAGAATCTGATGAGGATTTCAAGAGCGAAGCGACTGCTGCTTCGAAGAAAATTGCTGCTGTAAATGAGCAAACCAAGCAGAATCTTCAAATTTTTCAAGGCAAGTTGAAATCTGCTATCGAAGAATGCTGCAAATCGCATAATGCTTTGGTCATGGCGCTTGACTCCAAGAAGCGCGAAGCTATGGTCCAGCAATTAGCTTCGCCTCTTCCAAAGCTGCAATCTAGGAAGAGACGACTGCTTGCTGACACCGAAGAAGTTGATGAAGTCAGCTCCCACCCAACCAAGAAAGCACCAAGAAAGGCATCGCCCCCACGATGCAAAATAATCAAACTTGGCAAACCATCATCGAAGCCATCCGCCCCCGAAATTGCTCCACCTCCACCTCAACCCGAAGCCAATCCACCCCGTGTTCAAACTCCACCTCCACCTCAACCCGCTCCACAACCATCCACTCACGATAACTTTGCACCACAACCATATCCACCCCGTCAAGCCACTCCTGACAAAGATTACTCTTCAGCTCACTCTGCTGAGGAGTCAGAAGAAAAAGAAGAAGAAGCCCAAGTGCAAGCTGGACGTGCCGAAGCTGATGTCGCAGCAGAGGCCGAAGCCAATGAGTTGGCAATCGTCACTCAACCGCCGAGGCGAATCGCAGATGCCCGAAGGCATTGTATTCCTGCTCAAGACACCCAGCTGGACTCCCTCTACCCCAGAGAGACTTTTCCCATTTTCATGGGAGAAGGAACTTCTTCAAGGCACGGTCCTGAATTTGACATTGAAGTTCATCGCAAGAAGCTTAGATTCTTTGGCACTAGTCCGTATGATTCACCAAGAACAGCTGATGACCTTCGTTTCTGGACAGCAGAACAACAAATCCTATACACGAAGCTTTACTGCCAGAAAGGTGTTCTGTTTAGACACAGATACTTGGATATGCACAGTTTATCTGCTGCCACCTGCTTCCAGAACATAGTTGAAACTATCGAAGCTCAGAATCTCACAGGATTATTTGCAATGGAAACACCATTCAACTCCGAGCTAGTGAAGCAATTCTATGCTACTCTGTATGTCTCTGGAACCCCAGAAGATACTAGCACTTGGACTCTTGAATGGATGATTCAAGGGAAAATCTTCAGGATGTACTCCGAAGAATTCATGGAAATTGTGAACATTCCAAGACACACTGGCAAACTTGCAAAGGTTCACATGTTACCGGATCCCACCGAAGCTGAATTCGCATCTTTACTGGATCCCGAAGTCACTTGAGATCTCATGCCAGAAAACATTCGCCCGAAGCATCTGGTGTTCAATTCCAAGACATGGTTCTATATCCTGTCAAACTCACTGATGCCTCTCAGTACAGCGAATGAAGAATCAAATATTCATTATCCAACTCGTCATGCTCTATTGAAGCTCACCCATGGACATGTGTTTGACTTCGAGGATTGTTTTCTTCGAAACATGGTACAAGCCGCTGAATTGGTAAACCAACTAAAGCCATATTCTCCTTGGCTGCAAGCCATTTGCAACCATGGACGCAGCGAAGAATTCACAGCGAAGCATCACCCGAAGCTGTTCTGTCCTCCGGTCCGCGATACAATGAACATCTTCAGGCGGCCAAACGACCCCTTTGCAACTTATGTAGGAGTCAGACAGCACATAAATGAGCGCAATATGTCGAAGCGTTACCAGAAGGAAGTGTATCACTTCGAGGTTGCCATTCGGAATACTCAGTTGCTAGAAAATTTCATCGAAGGCAATCAGCGTCAGATGCAACATCTATCTGATGAGATCAATCGCGTTGGAAACATTGCAATGAACAACAACCAATACTTGAAAGTATTGAAGCGTCATTCATGGAAAGGACTCAGAAAGTTTAACTCTGTGAAGAAACTACAAGCTGACCGCATATTCAAAGAATATCCTCATCTGCAGCGAAACTTTTCCAGAAATGATTCGGTTGATCGCCCCAACCCCAAGATCCCACCGCTGGAGAAAATCGAAGAAGTACTATTTGTTAACTCCGCCGAACAGATTCGCCCGGATACATTCTCTGATGAAGACTCCCACACGTCGAAGCACGAAGACGATCCCCTCGATGACAGCGACCTTGAATTGCTTCAAGCGCCGATGGACTTCGACGAGGAAGAGTCACCGGCTTCGACCGAAGGCGATACTTCAGGAGATGAATCTTCGTCAGGCGAAGACATTCCGCAAGGTCCCAGGGGTGCAGCTAACGCGTAAATGCTCTCGATCTGCCTCTCAACCTTTTGTCCTATTCTTCACAAAAAGGGGGAGAAAGTAGCATCGATTGAGTTTAGATTCGCTGCGGGGTTTAGGGTTTTGATTCGATTCAATTTTGCGTGTGTTAAGATTCGACAAACTTTCCATTCACTTCGATTGGGTTGTATCTTAACGTTTTACTTCGGTTGTGAACTGTTTTATCCTTGTATATGTTAATAACCCCATGCTTGCAAGCTGCTCTCCTATATTTATCTTGCAGGTGGTTATTTTCCTTAAGTTCACAGGTCATTGGATGATTGCATATTCTTCAAGACAAATTATCTTTGTATGCAATTGATTCGCTAGGATATGTGTTAGGCTTCCCATTGATGATATTCTTCAACAAGAATTTACTTCGACTAAAAATCTTTGATGCTTGCATTCAGGGGGAGTCAAAAGCTTCATATCTTAGAGTTTGCTCTTAACTCAAATTCAAAATTCCAAATCTTTTATCGATGCCTGTTTTGTCAACAATAGTCCAAAAAGGGGGAGATTGTAAGAGCAAAGTTATACCCTCATGAGTTTTGGATATTGTTGGTCAAAACAGTAGAGGAACTAACAAGTTTTCTAGTGTGAAACAGATGGTTAGGTTCCTGAAGTTATTGGTTGGTGATAAAGCTTCAACGAAGATTTACTCATTTATCGAAGCATATCCTCTGGAGCGAAGCTTATCACGGATGTCGACCCCTAAAAAGGATAAGGAATCCTGAAGCACATCCTATCGAAGAAGTTGATCAAGATGGCGCAAGACTTAGTTGTTTTTGCGTAGTTCTTTTTACTTCTTTGAGTCATAGGAAAAACCGTACTATCAAGAGGGGTTTAGCAAATGTACTCCGAAGGTTTTGATGAAGAGACTCAGATCAAATCGAAACCAATGAGAAACCTGAACCGAAGAAATCTCATGTGAGCTAGGTAATGCTTCACCAGCGAAGACTTTGTTCTTTCGGCTTCTGAAGCAGAACCAAGTCCGTGAGTCAGCTTTACTTGGACCGCAAGTAAAGTTGCGCATTGATTGGAAATATGACCGTTGGGGACAGGTGTCAAGCTGTCACATCGGGTCACTTCAGTCATTTCGCACCTTGGGATTGCTGCCTATAAATACCCCACCCCCGCCCTCATTGGCCGGGGGGCTGCTCCAACATTGATTCCCTACAGAGGAGAGAGAGAGAGAGCAACCCCACCGAAGCATTTCAAATACCAATACACCGAAGCATAAGTCCTATTGATCTGAGTTGATTCATTATGACTTAGGAAGAAGTTTGCGAGCCTTGTTATCTTGGAGAACTGCAATTCTCCTAGACGGTTAGAGAGTTGTTCTTCAGAGAGCGAAGAGTTATTGTCGCCTCGAAGTCCAGTTTGTCAAAGGTTTCGGTGATTTCCTCAATAATCAACCAAGAGTGAAGAACTGACCAAGCTCAAGGAGATTGGTGCAGTGGAGAAATGGACGGAGAGAGGTTAGCTCCTGTGTTCAATCACAAGTCCCTCCAACCAGACGTAGCACTTTGCAGAGTGTGAACTGGTCGAACAAACATCGCCGAGTCAAGAGTTCGTTTTACTTTCCGCACTTACATTCTGTTTGTCAATTGCTTCAGAGTTCTGCTTCGATGCAATTGATTCGATACTTTTGATTCACTATGTTCTGCTTCGATCACGTTCTGCTTAAATGTTTACCCTTCTGTTGAATAGTTTCGATTGCTGTGTTAGGCTTCACTTCAAAGTTTCATGCAAAATTTTGAAGTGATCATTCACCCCCTCCCCCTCTGATCACATACTTGGTCTAACACAACTTCTGTTGATGTTTGTGACACATCCATGAGGCCTATTGCATTGATTTTTTTGCATACTGTTAAGCATCATGTCTACTTCCATTATATGTATTGCATTGTCATGATATGCTTGTTGGTCATCTAGTTATTGAGCTCCAAAGTTTCTATGCCACTGTTTTTGACAGCCACCCCTATTTTTCTCTAAGTCTGTAACGTTCCGATCTCATGTTGCATGCTTAATGCATATGACCTTGATTCTTTTTTGTACCTGATCATCATCATGCCTAATCCATGCTCATATATTGCTATGTCATGTTGCTACACTTTTGCATATAGTTTTACCCATGTTTATACAGCATAAAAATAGCAGTTTCTGCCCTGTTTTCGTGATTTTCACTAAGTCCTAGACCAGTAATGTTTTATTGCTTTTTGCATGGGCTATAACTAGTTGTTTATGATGCCTATTTACACGATTCTTTTTGCCACGCCTTCCTTGTCATGTCTACTTTAGTTGCATATCATTTATGAGCATGTTTGCATTCATTATCCTGTTTATGCATTGGTCTAAAGTGTGCTTCCCGATGTTGGTAGATTGTGTTCCAAACTTGTATTGCTTGTATCTTTTTAACCGTAACTCCGTTTGGAGTGTTCTTTATATGTAACTTGATTAGTTTTTCGTGTACTTTGTGTTTATGTTATTTTTTCCTGCTGTTAACAAATATAAAATATGGTTTAGGACAGAAAAGTACCAAATCCTTAAATTGTCGTGGGGCACTTAGTGTTATGCCGTGTTTAGGTTGTGTCTCACTTAAATTGACTAGCATAGATAGTTTATCTTATGCTTCACCTTTTGCCATGTTTGTGTGCTATGATATGCTTGAGTGAGATGCCATGTTAACAACCTTGCTCACCTTGAGTAGCTAAACAACTTGAACCACCGTAAACGTGCGGTATCGTCGTGTGTGACGAGTACTCCACTTAACCTGTTAGTAACCGCTCTCGACGATAGGTGTGATGTCTCGTGTTGCCTTCTTGTTGATGCTTGCTCGTGTTTTCCTCGTTGTAATAGATGCTTTCTCGTTGATTTGTTTCCAGTGTTTACCTCTTGTGTGCTTCCGCGGGTACCTCTCGGAGATGATGCGAGCTTGCGATCAACTACACCTTCGGAACCCGACTTATCAACAGGAAAGGACTATACATTACTTATGATCCATTCTATTTCAACCAGCGGTTTGCATGCTAGTCTAGGATAGGTTCGATGTTTGATCCTGCCACATGTTTACAGCCTCTTTCAAACCGATACATCCATGTCCCCTCCCAGCAAACCATGTACTGCTATGTTACTATTGCTCGTTGCTCAGCCCCTGCTTAGTATGCATGCTTAGGATGCTACGATGTTACCCTGTTACTTCTTGGTTTGGGCTACCACACTATTATATTATTGTTGATGATATGATTATTATAATGTTGACTATATTCAACGAAGGATGGAAGGTCTAGGCTATCCCGCCCCGACGCTTTGTTCCATTCGAGTCACCTAGGACCCGAGTTCCGGGTATTGGTTTTAAGACTGAGCGTGCCTAACCGCGTGTGGGATTTTATGGGGTCCCCTTTTCTTACCTACCTAGCTTCAAACATTTCTAGTGGTGGCCCAAGATGATTTACCATTTGAAACTGTGTGTGTGCAGGTCGGCCGCCAGTAGTTTTCCAACCAACCCGGACTAGTGAGAACATAGTTCCCTTGCTGGCCAACCTTGTCCGGCTGAGGACCCGGTTTCCCATGTGTGATCAACTGGCTATCCAAACCCGAGACTGACGGTAGAGACCGATTCGAGAGCGAGGTCGGCTTTTGAGTTGGGTGTCGACTCATCGGGGGCCACCCAGATTTGTTCGTTGTTAGTTAGAGGGACCTTTCGTTTCGGATCTCTCGGAACTAAATCATAAAATGGTTGCCTATGATGGGTAGCAACTGAGGGAGATGGCGTGCGTGCGGAGCCTTGTAATGGGCAGTTGGTACACCCCTGCAGGGTTAAATCTTTTCGAGAAGCCGTGTCCATGGGTATGGACGACTTGAGACCTACTCCTTGTTCATAGACAACAACAACTGAGATAATTTTAATATAACTTCATCAACGTGTGTGTGACTTGACTACTTCTTCTTCGTCGGGATGCGAAGAGGAGGACAAGGATATGATAGGTGTTATGATTGCGTAAGTAGTTGATAGCAAGATTTGTTGGAGGCGATTCCTCATCGAATGTTTGGCTTCTTATCTTACTCTCTAGATCGTTAGCCACTTCATAAATGCTACTGCGGCAGCAACCTCACCACTTACCCCATCCTTACCGTAAACTACTAGTTGTCCTAGAATGACGAGTGATGAAGTCCTTGCTGGGTTAGTTGACCACTACAAGTGGATGCTGAGTACCTCTGTACTCATGATACTACCCCAAACTCTTTTCAGGGTTCTGTTCGACAACGGGTATGGTGAACGACGTTTCACGTGGAGACTCGACGACGACTAGGTAGGCGGATCCCAGTGGAGGGCCTGGACCCATGTGGTTATGGGGATCGATGTTTTTCTCTTTGCTAGTAGGCATTTGATTGTAGTCTGTACTCAGACATATACCTTCCACTGATGTATTGTACTTAAGGCAGTTGTATGCCGATTGTATGAGATGTTGTATCCTTGTATCTGTAATGTTGTGATATCATGTTGGAAATCCGAGGCATATGGCTATGTCATATGTCGCGGTGGGACCAATATGTGCTTCGTCCCCGGATCTGGATGGAAACATCTAGATCTGGAACAATACTGCATATCGGGACTTACAACTTGGTATCAGAGCTTTACCGACCGTAGGATCCCTTTTCTGGCCGAAGTCGACTCTAGACAAAAACTATTTTGTAGTTACTAAGTTAGTATCGGAGAGTAAGAATCTTTTTACTCCTTACCCTTGCTCTGGTCAGGACAAGTGACGCAAGAGTTTTAATCCTCGCCTTATACCCTTCAAACTCTAGGATCTCGAGTGTGTGGTGTTTCGGAATAGTTACAATGCCTTGCTTGCAGCGTATTGTCTCGGTTCCGATCTCAGGTTGGGAAATCCGGTAGTACCTTTAGTTCTCCCGACTCTGGGTAGATATCTTGGTCGTCTGTTGACTTCAGTCCTCTTGCCCAGTGTCCTCATGGACTACATGAGAATGCTTCCCTTGAACGTCGTTTCTCGCTATTGTTCTTCCTCTTGATCTCCCGATGGTTTCGTTCTCCGACGTCGCCATCTCCCTGCTGAAAGTTTCTCGACGGAAGTTCGACGTCGGCATGGAGCAGAGTCCCTTGTTGGTGGTGTTGAAGATCGTTGACTCTTTTCTCTCCCCCTTCCCTTCTCACCCGGATCGTTCAGGATCTCGGGACGAGATCCCTTGTTGGTGGTGTTGTATTGTAACAGCCCAGATTTCACAAAAATTAAATTTTTTGTTTTCGGTGTGAATTGTTTGATTGTCTGATTTGTTTGCGGTGTTTGCATCCCCGATTTATCGATCGGCGATTATTTTCCCCCCTCTTATCTCGTACCAGACGGAGACCGACCCTTGCCACCCTGACACTCGACCTTTGTGACACCGGGTTTCGCCCGATCACCATCGTGAAAACCGCACAAGACCAGCCGCAGCCAACGGAATGAAAAACCACGTTTAATAGTTAAACGGGTTATTTTTATAGCTCGCCGGAAAGTGTTCTCGGAATGGTTCCAGCGCTAGGTGAACGCCGCTGACTCGACGCGTTGATCGCGCAGTTCGAAGTTTTACCCAAATCGGAGGTCCTGCGGACCCCCGGCGGTCATAAACGTAGACACCGCGCGCGAGAGAGAAAAATCAGGGATGTGTTTGCAAACTGCCAGCCACCTGGGCTATATAAAGACCACCAATCGCCCTAGAATCTTACAAGTTACCTGGGCTATGAACGCGTTACACATAAGCTACTCCAAATCAAGTTCATCTCTTACAAGGATCAACTTGCTAACATCTTCATGAAGCCTTTATCGCAGCCTCAGTTCGTAGGTTGTAGACGCAATCTTAACTTTCTTTGTACCTCAGGCCATAGTTTAGATTGAGGGAGGGTGTTAGACTATTCAAATACATAGCCTCTGTATATTTCATGTACATGTTGTCTACCCCTCTATATAAAGAGATGGCCGCAACCACGTTTAGGGTGTCGAGCAGTTGCCCCAAACAATACGTTTTACACCTACGCAGGAGCAACGAGCGGTGAGACCATAGCTCGCGGGAGATCTAGTGAGGAGGTCGTGTCGCTTCGCTCCCTTCCATTTATGTTTGTTTTCCCTCATCGCTGTAGCATCACCCTAACCTCCCCTGTTGTGCATGTGCAGGAGGAGCCATAAACCTCGCTGTTGCCGTCGGCACCACGACCCGCCTCGACCCCGGCTTCCGCGATGCTGTTGGCCGTCCTGAACGACCATGCCGACCCCCTCCAACTGTGCCCCGACCTTGCTGTCGCCGCCCCAACGCCAGGTGAGCCGTCGTGTCTTGACCTATAGCCAATCGACCTCGCGGCCGCGGAGACGATGCACGCGGGCCATCGATCTCAAGATTTACGCGACACGATCGCTCCGCTCGTATCTGGTTTGAGCCGTTAGGTCCAAATCCGACGGTAGCATAACCCTTCTCCGCTAAGAGCCACTAATCGGGGGGCCATCCCTGTTAGGTTATTTTTTTATTGCCAAGCTAGCCAGCCCAAAACCTGAGCGACCCAACTTTATTCTACACCTCTGTGCGACTAATAAGTCCGGCCCATATGTGCTGCACTATTTATCTTTTTCTTTTTAGGGCCAAGTTGTAGGAATTTTAAATAAATAACCATAAGCCCAAAAGTGATGAAATTAATTTTTCTAGGTTGCTGAAATTAAACTCTAAATATTGTCTTAGTGATTATTTAATTAAGCCATGTTGATAATTAAACTCTAAGTAAAAGTATGCCATGTTATTGTTAATTAAATATATGTTCCTGCTTAGTTTAATTTTAATTCATCCTTGTTGACAAAAATAAGTTAAAAATAAGATGAACATAGAAGGTTCTGACCTATTCTTATTTATGCTAAGAGTAGAATTTAAATTAAATCGAACTATTAAAAGTAATCCTAAATCCACTTAAACACACTAATTAATTTGTTAATTATTATTGCAACCAAGATAAAAATAAATTCAATTGATAGTCTCATCTAATAAAATGCTTGAATTACCTTGTTAAAATAAACTTTTAGGATTTAAATTTATGTAATTAAACTATTTAACCAACCCCAATAAAGGAATGTGCTTAAAACCATATCGAAATGATTCTGTGCTTGCTTGTTTGTTTTAGTGTTGGTTGTTGTCATGATTATGATTGTGTTCTCTCTATATTTTCTGCAACGCGTAGATGAACCGGTTGACACTGCATCGCTCCCCTCTTCAAAGAAGCCTTTGACATTGATCCAGGGAACCTACTAAGCAAGACAAGCCAATTGTCAAACTCAAACTCATCGTAATTGTACTAGGCGAGACTACCGTATACCTTAATGTACTCACAGGACATCACACTCTTAGTACCTCAATGATCTTGATATGATAGCAAGAGCCCCATTTAGTCCATTTAGACTACCATATACTTTAACATGGTTGGTCATGAAAACAGATGTATGTGAATGGCATACATCCGTGTGATGATTATGGCCATGGTTGGTATGAAAGGCATATATCGGAGAGATGTGATGGTCTTAGATGGAAGTAACATGTGGTACATAGGCAAATACTCAAAGGAATATCTAGCCCTATAATACAACCATAGTACCCTGGTGTGGGACATGGCTAGCTGTAAGCTTGTTTGTCTTAGCGCATGAGTCTTATAACTACATAATGGATGTGCGATACCAAGAATGTGATAGGCCTCAAAGTCAATGGGTGAAATTCGCGGAGCTCAGAGTCATATGGAACCTTGGTGCTTATAGAGTACGGTGTAGACATGGGTCCAAGAGGAACATGGTCTTGCACGCGAATAGTCCGTGCAGAACGCAAGGGGTAGATTACCTGTACTAGGATAGATAAGGGAAGGATATGGTCGATTATCTGAGAGCTGCACACTATCATGTGACGATCCATGAAGATCACGGTGGATGTATTGAATGTTGTGGGTAAAGTGTACACCCTCCGCAGAGTGAAAACATTCGAATAGCTGGAGTCCATGGTCATGGACAACTAGTGAGGCCAGACCAAGCTAAGACATGAACTTTAAGGAATCTTTGGTTATGGTAAATGATAATTCTAAACATGGTAAATATGTAAGAGAAGGATAAGGGAGAAATGATTCAACCTGACTTAGTATTGGGTAAAACATGATCAAGTCAATTAAACTAGGTACCTGTTAATAATACTGAGTAGATAGATTCTCTCTGGGTAAGAATTTGTGCCATAAGGTCGTATCGCTGTAAGACTATTGTTTCGTTAATGTATGAACCATGATATAATTACCATTCTCTAGTTGTGCGTCATAGTACACTGATCATGTGGACGTGACTAGATGCACGACTGGCCGCTATGAGTATATAATCTGGGGTGCCCACAATACTCATCAGCCTATCTAAGCCTTGTATGCAACCTAACTGCAGTTTTCCTGCCTGGTTGGCAAGATAAAAGACAATGGAATACTCAGTGACCAAAGGAAAAAAATGCGAAAGAACAAAAGAGCACCTAGTCGAAAAGTAGAGAAACTAGGAAAATCTATTGTAGCAAAAGTAAAACTTTAATTCACCACCAAATAGTTGGACTTAATTGTTTTACAAAAACCACTCCACATAACGAGGCATATTTAAACTTAATTCTTTACCGATCAAAGTTCATTTGACTCGCCTTCTTCTTCTTTCTCACTGCCAATGAGGGCTTTCTCGACGAAATAATCTAGGGCGACGAAGAAGGACACTCAACTGGAAGTGTAGTGGAACTTGGAGAGGTGCTCTACTATCTCGATGTCATTTCCATCCTCACTAAGGGGAAGGCCCTTCATGATGTAGGTGAGGCGCTTGGTATATCGTAGGAAGAAATTCTCCAAGCTTCTTGATGTCTACACACGCTTCTATTCTTGTAGACTATTGGGCCTCCAAGCGCAGCGGTTTGTAGGACAACAACAATTTCCCTCAAGTGGATGACCTAAGGTTTATCGAACTCTGGAAGTAGAGGTTGAAGATGGTCTCTCTCAAGCAACCCTGCAATGAAGAAACAAGAAGTCTCTTGTGTCCCCAACACACCTAATACAATGCTAAATTGTATAGGTGTACTAGTTCGGCAAAGATATGGTAAGATATGAGTGATAGGTGTGGCAAAGGGAAGTAATATAAATCTGTAATAAAAAGTACAGCAAGGTAGCAAGTATTAAACCTGAGCACAAACGATATTGCAATGGTGGAAACAAGGCCTAGGCTTCATACTTTCACTAGTGACAACTCCCAACAACATTAATATAGTTTAATCACATGATATTTCCACTAAAACATGCAAGGGAGACGTACTCGGAGGTCATTACATTGTGGTGAAGAGATGACGAGAATTGTGTAGGGCTACAAGAGCACACCTTAGAGTCCGTAGTTCTCATCTATGGATTTCCCAATATCACCGCGGTCATCCAAAGAGAATAACACAATTCCCACAACATATCTTAAGGATAGTCAAGGACAATCACCAAGAGACTCTCAATCTTCAATCAATTCACAATAAAAGAAATCACTCATGGAAATATTCTTCTTATCTATGTCCAATAGACCAGCTGTCACCATGGTCTCAGAAATTATACTAGATATAGACAAGCGAGTACATAAAATACAATACATATAAGAAGGGGAAACATCATGGGATCACCCTAGATTAACAAAGCCTAGGATCACAATCAAGATCACATCATGGGAGAGAGAGATAACAACATAGATCAAGGTACAAGCCTCAGCACCGAGGGGAACTACTCACACATAGACATGGTGAGAAATAGGGAGTTGTTGATGGAGAGGTGTAGCCCTAATGCGCGAGATATGATAACGGCTTCTCGCCATTCGTTGGTTACCCCAAGTGGAAGGTGAGATGTAGATAGCGACAAATTTCCCTTGCCAAAGATACCAAGGTTGAGATCGACCAGTAGGACTCCAGCAACAACAAGTAGGTGGTAAGGAAAAAATGGCACCGTTTTAGACAAAAGTTGCTTCCTTAACCTGGACCTGCATACACAACAAGGAACTTTGCTCCCAACTTTTTCAATCTCTCCGGTCTTGTTGTTTACAAAGGATCAAACACAAGAGATAAAGACAGTGATAGATACAACTCGAAGGTAACAACAAGAAGTAAATTGAGGGTGTAAACAGTGGTGGAAATATGGACCGGGGTCCCATGATGTTCACTAGTGATGTCTCTCTCCCAAAATACGATGAACAGGCTATGCAAGGTAATTTTTTTACAGCTGGGCAATTGACAGAATTACGGGCGCAAACCAATGCTAGCTATGCTACAAAAGAAAGGAAGAGGCTCAAAAGCATAGGCAATAGGCCAAGATAAGTAGACCGAAATCCCTCTGCATCTACTACTAACCATACATTTTGAGATATCTATCCAGAACCGCTAGTTTTAAGTTGCGAACCCCACCCAAAGTGTAAACCCAAAGCAACAGACAACTGCATTAAAAGAACTTTGCGTAAAGTAAAAAATCCTGGCAACCGTGGTTACAAGCACCGTTGTTTTCCCCCTTGTGGCAAAAACACATCCCCTAGACTCAAGTTTCTGTCACTCAAGCTAGTCATCAGGGGCATGAACCAACAATCAAGCATAAAGCTCCCTCTTGGAGTCACTATCTACTACTTGGCCAAAGCAATAAACAGCAACGGAGAACATGCAAGAATTACTCAAGAACACAAATATAAAAAGAGAAGAACCAAATATATTACTCATCACAATCTGAACATAGTCTCATAATCCATCAGATCCTAGCAAACTCAACATAGCAACAACAGAAAGAATTATATATGTGCCTAGATCATGTAGGGCAGCTCATAAAGTCTAATCCATGCAGAACAAAGAGGGGGAGAGCACATCACATATCTACTGATCATGGACCAATGGTCCAAGGTGGACTACTCACGGATCATCCGGGAAGCATCCATGGTGGTGGAGAAGCTCCCGGATGTCAATCCTCCCTCCCGCAGGGTGCCGGGAATAGGTCCTCTGGTGCTCCCGATCTTGGAAGTGCGGCGGCGGAACAGAGGCGAGATCGCGAAAAAGGGTTCTTTCCTCGGGGGTTTCACGGGACGAGGTAAAAATAGGCAAAGGGGGCAGCTAGGGGGCCACCAGGGGTCCAGGCGGCCTCCCGGCGCGGCCCAACCCTAGGCCACAACACCTGGCCGCCTGGAGCCCAGGTGGGTCCCCTCTGGACTCCCTTCGAGACTCTGGAAGCTTCCGTTGCGCTGATTTCTTATATATTTTTCCTGGAATTTTTCTGGCATTTTATGTAATGGGAAAACTTGAAATAAAAAGACAACAGAAAATATAAATTGGCACTGGGGTGCACTGAGTTAATATGTTAGGCCAAAAGTGTATCAAAAGCATCGCAATATCACCCAAAACATGCATGGAGCAAGCAAAAATGATAGATACGTTTGGGACGTAACAACATTCCCAAGCTTAATTCCTGCTCGTCCTCGTGTAGGTAAATTATAACAAGCATAATTTCTGTGGTGACATGATACCAACCATAAAAGAAATTTTAAGTAAAGAAATCAAGGCATGTAATTCAATTCAAGTCATAACGGGCAAGAGTCTATATTAGCATTGAAATAATCCATATAAGAACATAAATGTGCAAGAGCTCTCACTGCCCGTGACTCGAATGTCTACAAATGGTGTTTGCGTGCAAGAAGTGGGGGATGGGAATACGAGTGAGAAAAATATTTATTTGTTGATAACTCAATCTACTAAATTTTCACACTTAGTCTCCTTTAGAATCTTATCTTGACTCGTCCCTAGACCACTAGCCAGGTACAAGTGTAAATGATCCACTCCCGTTCGACATTTAGAGCACTCATTCAATGGACGAGCGCAAGAAAGAAGGTTGACACTTAGGTTGGCATAGAGAGATAGATGGTGGAGGAAGAAGACAAAAAGGCGTGAAAGGCTCAAATCAATGAGGACAATCATAGGCGAGAGAAAGTCAAATCATAGACATGATGTGAGGAGTAGGGATTGCCATGCAACGGATGCACATATGAGCTAAGGAAAGCTCTCCAATGGAACTAGTGGGGGTCCATCCAACTTGCTTGCTAACGAAGACCTAGAGCTCATTTGAGGAGGCTCATCATTGGAATATAGAAGCCAAGTTCTATAATGTAAAGGTCCCCACATAGCTATATGCATATATGATCATCTCTATGGAGTAAAAGATATAAGAGGGAGTACGAGTGTGGATCTCTCAAAAGGAATTGTAGTGTTGCCCCCTTCTCTCTTTTTATTTTTTTTCTCTTAATTCTATTTTTATTTTAATTTTTTTGTGGCCTCAATGGCTCTTTCTATTTAACTCTCATTTCTCCTCCTTGGGATCTTTTAATTTGTCCTCTTTGGGATTTTTTCCTAACTTAGGGGCAACAATCTATTTTACAAGGACTATAGAAGATCTTTCACACTTTACAAAATTACTCAGCATAAAGAAGATGTAGCTATCATGATGTATGCAAATGTATGCTTCTGCCCGTGTAGCAGGTACATGTATGACATGAAGATCAAGTCACGAGAAGGTGGATGTTGCATGGCAATATATCTCGGAAAGGCTATGGAAATGCCTTGATAAGTAGGTATGGTGGATATTTTGAGGAAAGATATAAGGAGGTTTATGATGACAGAGCGTATCATGCCAAGGGTTTGGATATACCGGCGAAGGTGTACACCAACTCTCGGAGTGAGAAGAAAGCAATGCACGGCACAGGAGAGGCTAGCAAAATATGGGAGGTGGAAGTGTCAACTTTCGAATACTCACATTAGTCCGAAGAACTCATGCACTTATTATCGGTAACTCTCAATCTAATCAGGAGGTTCACAAAGAGACAAGTACCCCGAGGAGGAGTGTATGGGGGTTTGGTTATGCTTGCGCATCCTCGACTCATGGTACATGAGTGTACTCTAATATTCGAACCCTCCAGAGGTTAGTGATCCATCTAGTAGCTAGAGTTCTCAACTAGTTTTTGTAGTTTTTTTCGAAAATAAACACAGATTGCCCAAAATACGACATCTATCACTAATAGGCTAGATCTCTTGACACCAAAAGTTCCAACATTACACACAACAATACCTCAAAACTATTGCAAGTTACTACTACAATTGAATAGCAACCTCAATTATCTACTTCAAGTCAAGACAAACAACTCAGTGCAACAATCAAACTTTCTAAACAAGATAAACATGGAAACCCAAGAGAGTTACAGCAACAAACTAAAAAAATCTCTTTAAAAATATAAGCATGAAAACTAAGAGGTAAACATGACAGCAGCTACGAAAAGATAAAGAACACACAACAAAAGAAAGATAAGCACGAAAATCCTATGATGTGTTCTAGTTGAAGTGGACCGTGTTTCTCTCCCACACAAAGAAATCTGGGTTCTAACTTGTTATGAACAGAAATCAAAGATAATGAAAACTAAAAAGAAAACTAAAGAGCAAGACGCTCCAAGCATAGCACATAACGCATAGTGTAACGAAGGACGAACTGATAATTATTGATGAAGAAGGGGATGAATAGGGGCATCCCCAAGCATAGACGCTTGAGTCTCCTTGAATATTTATTGGGGGTGCATGGTGGCATCCCCAAGCTTGAGCGTTTGACGATCTTATTTTATCATCTTCCTTCGCACACTTGAAAACTTCCTCCATACATAACTCATCATAACCTGATTAGAGAGGTTAGTACTCATAATAAAAAAATTGTCCTCTACTGGAAATAAAGATTTTCTTGAAGGGCTACTGTTTCTCAAGACCGCTAAAAAGTTTTTTCAAAGAAAAACCTAGCGCAAGACTTGCAAAACTGAGAAAAGGCAAAACGTGGCAGAATCTGTGAAAAACGGACGAGCAGGTAGTAAATAATTTTTTTGGGTACTTCTGCAACTCAAATAAAAAACACAGAATAGACGTCCGAAAGCTAATTGTATAGAGTACGCTGTCAAAACAATTCAGAACAAAAAGATGATCTGGTGATTTATTGTGATTTTTTCCGTCCAAGGACATAATCTGTTTTCTGGACAACATGTCACAACTTTTGAACTTTCTTGCAATCGAAGGCTAAACTTGGGACAAAGCTTGAAAATAAAGATACAATGATGTTGCTACAGTAGTAACAATCATAAAGACCACTAAAAACCGAGGGAAAAACATCTTGGGTTGCCTCCCAACAAGCTCTTTCTTTTACTGCTTTAAGTGAGGCACATAGCAAAAAGAAGAATCAAGTTCTATCAACGGAACCATCATCATGATCATCAAAAAGCTCTTCAATTATACAACTAGTTTTAAGAGGTCTTTCAAATAAAGTCCTAATGAAGATACTTCTAGGGATAAAATAAAAAGGCGGAAAATCATTTGGAGTTTAATTTATAAATCTATCCAAGAGAGGCATTTCTTCCAAAGTTTTCACCATTTCAACTCCTTTGGCAATAAGTGGGTTGTTTTTGGGTCGAGGAACCTTAGGGACGTAAGTGAACTTAGGTTCCTTCTTTTCCGGAGTTTCAACCTTTTTTATTTGGATTGAAGAGATAGTAGTTCCTAAAGTGTCAATAATTTCCTCAATCTTTTCTATCCTAGAGGGATCCAGATCATGGGATTTGATGGTCTCCAAAGTTGTGATAATTTTATGCATGGAGCTATTGAGTCTATTCAGATTCCCTTGAATCTTATGATCCAACTCATTTATCTTATTAATGCTTGGTATTTCTAGCTCTATATTTTCAAGTTTTTTCATAATTTGAACTAGAGTGATATCCTCTTGAATGCTAGCAACAGGGAGATTTCTAACAAGATTTTCAATAACGTTAAGAGTTTCCCAAATTGGGGCTTCTAGGAAATTCCCATTGATGGCAGTATCTAGATCGGACCTATTCCTAGGAGTAATTCTAACATAAAAGTTTCTAAGTAGGATAGTAGTGGATTGCTTGTTGGTGGCTCTTTTTTGAGAATCATTAATTCTATACCAAGCATCTTTTAAACTTTCACCACCTCTTTGTTTAAAGGTGAGCACTTCTGTCCCAACAAAGGAAAAAGGACCAGACATAACGGCAACTATGAGCAAGGTAAATATTTTGTTTTCAAGATATTTTCAATCTTTGTGACAAGTTATCTTTATTTTCAAGCTTTGTGCAAAGTTTAGCCTCCGATTGCAAGAAAGTTCAAAAGTTGTGACATGCTATCCAGAAATAAGATTCTGTCCTTGGACGAAAAAATTAGCATAAAATCACAAGATCATCTTTTTGATCTGAATTTTTTTGACAGCGTGCTCTATACAATTGTTCTGATTTTTTTATTTGAGTTGCAGAACTACCCCAAAAAAATTATTTACTACCTGCTGTCCTGTTCTTCACAGATTCTGCCACGTTTTTCCTTTCCTTACTTTTGGAAGACTTGCGCTAGATTTTTCTTTGCAATTTTTTTTTGGCAATATTGAGAAACAGTAGCCCTTCAAGAAAATCTTTATTTCCAGTAGAGGCAGATTATTTTATTAAGGGTACTAACCTCTGTAATCAGCTGATGATGAGTTATGTATGAAGGGACTTTTCAAATGTGCGAGCGAAGATGATGAAAGAAGATCCGGGAGTGTCAAAGGCTCAAGCTTGGGGATGCCCCCATGAATCCCCAATAAATATTCAAGGAGACTCAAGCGTCTAAACTTGGGGATGCCCCCGTGCATCCCCTTCTCCATAAACAATCATCAGTTCGTCCTCCGTCTCACTATATTTTTATCACTTCATGTGTTATGTGCTATGATTGGAGCGTCTCGCTCTTAGGTTTACTTTTTTGTTTTCTTTAGATTTTTTTCTGTTCATAACAAGTTAGAACCCAGCTTACTTTATGTCGGAGAGAAACACGCTCCACTTCAAACTATAACACATCATAGAATTTCATACTTATATTTCTTTTGTTGTGTGTTCTTTATCTTTTCGTAGCTGTTGCCATGATTAGCTCTTAGTTTTCGTGTTTATTTATTCAAGATCTTTAGTTTAGTTTTTTGCTGCAACTCTCTTTAGTTTTCATGTTTATCTTGTTAAGAGAGTTGGTTGCTGCACTGAGTTGTGTCTTGACTTGAAGTAGGTAATTGAGGTTGCTATTCAATTGTAGTAGTAACTTGCAATAGTTTTGAGGTATTGTTGTGAGTAATGTTTGAACTTGTGGTGTCAAGAGCTCTAGCCTATTAATTATAGGTGTCGTATTTTGGGCAATCCGTGTGTATTTTCAAAAACTGCAAAAACTAGTTGAGAAATCTAGCTACTAGATGGATCACTAATCTTTGGAGGGATTGGATATTAGAGTACACTCACGTACCATGAGTCGAGGATGCGCAAGGATAACCAAACCCCCATACACTCCTCCTCGGGGTACTTGTCTCTTTGTAAACCTCCTTATTAGATTGAGAGTTACCGATAATAAGTGCATGAGTTCTTCAGACTAATGTAAGTATTGAAAGTTGACACTTCCACCTCCTTATATTTGCTAGCCTCTTCTGTACCGTGCATTGCCCTCTTCTCACTCCGAGAGTAGGCGTCCACCTTCGCCGGTGCATCAAACCCTTGGCATGATACACTCTGTCATCATAAACCTCCTTATATGGTTCCTCAAAACAGCCACCATACCTACCTATCAAGGCATTTCCATAGCCTTTCCGAGATATATTGCCATGCAACATCCACCTTCTCATGACTTGATCTTCATGTCATACATGTTCCTGCTACTCTGGCAGAGGCATACATTTGCGTACATCATGATAGCTACATCTTCTTTATGTTGAGTACCTTGTAAAGTGTGAAGATCTTCTATACTTGTAAAATAGAGTGTTGCCCTTAAGTGAGGAAAATATCCCAAAGAGGAAAAATTTAAAAGATCCCAAAGAGGACAAAGAGAGTTAAATAGAAAGAGCCATTGAGGCCACCAAAAAATACAAAAAGTATAAAATGAGAGAAAAATAAATAAAAAGAGAGAAGGGGGCAACACTACTATTCCTTTTGAAAGATCCACACTCATACTCCCTCGTATATCTTGTACTCCATAGAGCTGATCAGATATGCATATAGCTATGTGGGGACCTTCACACTTTAGAACTTGGTTTGTATATTCCAATGATGAGCAGCTCAAGCGAGCTCTAGGTCTTCTTGGGCGGGCAAGTTGGATGCACCCCCACTAGTTCCATTGGAGAGCTTTTTTTAGCTCATATGTGCATCCGTTGCATGGCAATCCCTACTCCCCACATCATATCTATCATTTGGCTTTCTCGCCTTTGATTGTCCTCATTGATGTGAGCCTTTCAAAACCCTTTTGTCTTCCTCCTCCACCATATCTCTCTCTTTGCCATCCTAAGTGTCAACTCTCGTGCTTATGCTCATCCATTGCATGAGTGCTCAAAATATCGAAGGGGAGTGGATCAAATTGACTTGTACCACTAGTACAAAACATGCCTGTGGATATGAGCAAAGGTCATGGTTCGAACACGAACCGGTTCTACTGGCCCAATAGAACCGGTTCGTGGCTCCGGGATTTAGAACCGGTTCGTGTGGTGGGGACCCAGCCCAGCGGTGCCCTGCCAGCGCCCCTTTAGAACCGGTTTGTACTGACAACCGGTTCTAAAGATGTGGTGGAAGGTTGCCGTTCGGCATGCGGGCCACCTAGAAGCATTAGAACCGGTTCTAAAGGTTCACTAAGTTTAGTACCACCTCGCTAACCGAAGAGGAGTTCGACCGGTTTATAAGCACGGGCTAGAGTGGAATTATCATAGCATAACAATTTCAATAAAGGTTGTCCATAAGGGATTTAACTATATCCTGTATACTGTAGTTCAAATTTCGGTTGAACCTTGATTGGTGGGAAGATTTGCTAGATTTGCCGACGAGGCGGGGTCCAGCTGAAACCCCGTATGAGATTGCAAAATCTAATACGGGCATTTCAGCTGGACCTCTCTTGTCTGCAGAGTAGTTAGATTTGCCCACTAATCAGGGGCTAACCGAAAATTGCCTTTACGGTGTACAGGGTGTGGAGTAATCTTCCATTGACATCCTATAATGAAATTGCTATACTTTTTTATTTTAGTTTTTGTCGTAGCCCTCTCAACAGGTATTACAAGTAGGTATTTTTTTTAGAGGGCTACATCAGTTGAACTTGCTAAAACTGTTGAGAGTGCTACGACAAAAAATGGATGCACTTCGTGTACAAACTGGACCATCAAGGGTTTCAAATTGTTGCTCTTGGACAAACTCTTCTCAGCACTACTTCCAGCATTATCACGAGCCTTGTTAAAAGATTCCATCATTGTGCGTCCAGGCAGTCATTTGCGAAATATTAATGAAACTGCCTTTTGAGCCTGCAGTGATCATAGCTTTCAAATTGTTGCTCTCGGACAAACTCTTCTGAGCACTACTTCTAGCATTATCTACTGAGTACTACCAACCGGTTCTAAAGATGTGGTGGTAGTTTTATAAGCACGGGTCAGTGTGGACTTATCGTAGCATAGCAAGTTTAATAAAGGTTGTCCACGAGTGATTCATCTATATGCTGTATACTGTAAAGGAAATTTCTGTTGAACCTTGATTGGTCGGCAGATTTCTAGATTTGCCAACCAATCAGGGCTTAACTGAAATTGTCCTTTATGGTGTACAGGGTCTGGAGTAATCTTCCGTTGACATCCTATAATGAAATTGCTATTCTTTTTTTTTCAATCAAATAAAGTGGCTCTCAAATGCACCGTCGGACGTATGCAGGGAATCTAAATGATTTGTATTTGGTCGATATGAAGTGAAAGATTTCTAGCTAGATATATGTAAGATCAACAAAACATACGATTTCGCTTGCATACAGCCCGACGGTGGCTCTAGACTGCAAGCATATCAAATGCACCGTCGAACGAATGCAGGCGAATCCGAATGGTTTGTATTTGGTCGATGAAGTGAAAGATTTCTAACTAGATATATATAAGATCAACAAAACACATGGTTTCACCTGGTTACAGCCCGACGGTGTGGCTCTCGTGAGTGCCCGCATATCAAAAGCACCGTCAGACCGCAACCAGGCGAATCCGAATGATTTGTGTTCGGCCGATGAAATGAGTGTCGAACATGTCCGAGAGGTGGGCTATATATAGGCAACGACAAGCCTGATCCCACGGCTGACAAGCCTGATCCAACGATCACAAAGCGCTTGAAAGAAAAACGCGATCCGTGTGCTTCTTCCTGATTGGTCGAGGTGAGCTGAAAGAAACAAAGCGCTTGAACTACCGGTTTGTGGTTGAAACCGGTGCTAAAGACCTTTCTGACTTTATTTGAAAGAAACAAGCGATCCGTGTGCTTCTTCCTGATTGGTTGGATCCAACGGCTCAGAAGCCTGATCCAACGACTCACAAGCGCTTGAAAGAAACACGCGATCCGTGTGCTTCTTCCTGATTGGTTGGATCCAAAGGCTCAAAATCCTGATCCAACGACTCACAAGCACTTGAAAGAAACATGCGATCCATGTGCTTCTTCCTGATTGGTTGGATTCAAAATCATGTATGGTTAAAAGCGCGCGGAGGACATTGCAGATCCTCCTGTCCTCACTGAAGAGGACCACCACCTCCCTCGTCGACGAGCGGTGCTCGTCCTCACCTCGGAGCAGGACCAGCCTGCTGTGCAGGATTGGTACGCGAGCCATCCCCGTGAATCTTCGGAGGAGGCGGAACACTGGACGAGGCTGGCGGCCGAGAGCGCGGAGCGGAGAAAGGAGCGTCATGAATGTCGGGAGGAGCGGCGGGCGGCCAAGGCGATGGCGGAGGAGGAACTGACGAGAGGCTCCGCCAACTGGCCCCTCGGTGACCCCCGCTGGATAGCGCTGGAGGATGACATCAGCTCCGAAACCGAAGACGATTTCTCCTACGACGAGGAGGAGTAGTTTTTTTATGTTCTAGGTTTGAGATGTTAAGTTTGTTGAATGTTTTAAGTTTGCCGCGTTGCCGCCACCATTTGCTCTTTTTCATGCATTTAATGATTTATTTTGAGCTAATTGACCCTGAAATTGGACTAATGCTTTTGGGCGTGACTTTAGTCCCGGGTCGAGCCACAAAACGAAACTAATGCTTGTGGGCCAGGAGCGAGGTGCATTGGTCCCGGTTCTTGGCTGGAACCAGGAAATATGCCCCACATAACATGTGTGCATAAGTTGAGAGGATTACGGCAAAAACTGGATGCACTTCATGTACAAACTGGACCATCTTATAAGGGTTTCAAACGAAAACTCATCTGTTACAAAGACATTTCATTTTTCTAAACTTATTTCAACTTAAGACTTTTTTTCATTCAATATACACCATTCAAAGCCACATACTAAAATTTCAACCCTTTCTGACTTCATTTGCTCTTTTTCATGCATTTAATGATTTATTTTGAGCTAAATGACCTTGAATTTGGAAAAGCACTACAACTGATCTCAGAAAAGGTTGAAACTGGGCAAGGTATCATCATTTGACCCACATAACATGTGTGCAAAAGTAGAGAGGATTACGGCAAAAACTGGATGCACTTTGTGTACAAACTGGACCATCTCTTTCAAAGTATAAGGGTTTCAAACGAAAACTCATCTGTTACAAAGACATTTCATTTTTCTAAACTTATTTCAACTCAAGACTTTTTTTTGCATTTAATATGCACCATTCAAAGCCACATACTAAAATTTCAACCCTTTCTAACTTCATTTGCTATTTTTCATGCATTTAATGATTTATTTTGAGCTAAATGACCTTGAATTTGGAAAAGCCCTACAACTGAACAAAGAAAAGGTTGAAACTTGGCAAGGTATCATCATGTGACGCCCCCAAAATCAATCAGTGTACAGTAATCATACACGCAGGGTACACGACTGAGATTAGGGTGCCACGGTGAGAATATCACAGCACAACACTAAACACAAAAGGATAAACAAATATGTTACAATACGAGGGATCACGAGGATCTGAATACATAAGTCATACAAGCCATAATATCTGAGTACAGACATAGTTAGTCAAGTTTTGCCTTAAGAAGGCTAGCACAAATGACATCAGAGATACAGATCGAAAAGGCGAGGCCTCCTGCCTGGGATCCACCGAACTACTCCTAGTCAATGGGGAACTCGACGTCGTAGTAGTCGCCTCTGGGGTACTCCTGCTCCTGGGCTCCAACGTCGGCTGCAGCGGCCGATCAGGCGAAGCGAAAAAGGGGAAATAAAGCAAAGGTGAGTATCTAGCATACCCGCGAGTCTTACGTCCGCTACTAAGCATTATGCATTGTATCAACAGAAAGAAGAGGCTGTATATAGTGGACTGCAAGATAGAAATCAGAATAAGGGTAAGAAGCTAGGACTATCAAAGACTAGCATCTTCCGACGATGTCTTACATCATGAGGTAAGAATCAACCAACAGTTTATATAAAGCATAAAGTAACAATGCAGCAGAAGTTGTTGCAGCATTGTATAATAATAAGTTGTAATAATTAGCAATGTCTCCGAGTTCACCTCCTCGACATCCCCGCGAGGAAGAAAACCCGGAACCATACCGTTTAATAATAATAGTTGGTAGTGGCAAGATCCAGCTTCAGCATAAAGCGTCCTGTTACCGTGGACACGGCTATTCGAATAGATTAATCTTCCCTGCAGGGGTGCACTTGTGTTACACTACACGCACGGATCTCCAGGGTGGCGGGAACCTTGTGAGGAAACGCTCGACCGAGGCTATCCGACACTCCGTAGCCCATCTTTCAAACTCAACAGAGAGGTCATTCGCCGGACTATATCCTATGTACGCGGGGCTTTGGAGCCTAACCCCGACGTACTCCTGCACGGTGCGAGGCTGGCTGGTGAAGTTAAATCAAAGCAAATACAAATCACACTGCCACGGCAAATAAGACAACACGACTTCCCGGCGCAGGCACGGTACTGCTGACGTCTCAAGAGTCCTCGGACGACACTACGAAGCAAAGGAGCCCATAACTCGTAATTCCCATGGGTAGGTAGTGCGTACATGGCATATAGCCAACTCAAGCCATTCACTGAATAATTAGTCATTTTATTAACTTTCGGGACAACCGTTATCGTTGCCTCGACTTAACTGACCCGCGGACAACGACAGTAGCCAGGACCACCAATACATCGGTGCCTTCCCTGTCGTCCCACAAAGCCACTGCGGTTACCAACAAGGTGAACCGTCTCCTTACCTTATCTCGCGTGTGCTCCTGGAGGAGCTCGACTTTCTTGGTTTGGTAACTCTCGCGGCCAACGATCAGGGGCCAAGCACACCGGTACACTGGTCGTACCCTCCTTGTCGTCCCATCGCAATACCTCTCGCTGGCACCGTTGGGTCGCCCGACTTCTTACCTGAAGGACAACCGTGGCTCAGGTACCTAGAGCGGCTTTACAGAGTCAGCAACGAGTGGAGTACGAGGATCACTCCTCGATAGATCACACTTGATGGTGGCTCGGCAGAGCCGAGGTAGGGGACCTAAGGCGGTGTCTGCAATGTACCGTACCTATAGCAGTTGTAATATATTGTATCCGCGATACTCCCCTGAGTGATCACGGCCCGCTATCTAATCCTAGCTAACAATGCGCAGGGCTCACTGCTGAATAATGCATAATAATAATAGACATCATAGGATAAAGGAGGTACATCAAGGGGCGACAAAAACAGGCTATGCAATTGAATAGGATTGTAATCGTAGCAGCAATAGTTAAAATGCCTAGTGCAAGAAATGTACGGAAAGGTAGGTGATATCTGGGGAAGAGGATGGCTCTGCTTGCCTGGAAGCTCGATGATAGTGGTAGGGTCGTCGACGAAGTAGTCGTACTCAGCAGCGGTGTAGTCGACGGCAGCAGCGGGGTCTACCGGAGATTAAGGGGGGAAGAAACAGTAAATACACAACAAGCATATAAAAACAGATGCATGACATGACAGATGAAATGTTAACGGTGTTCTAACGCACTGCAATGCACGTTGCTCGGAGCGGAAATTCATCTGGGGATGAACGGTCAGCTCCGGGTGATTATCGGACAAGGTGTCCAGAGGGGGGAGATATCATGCCGGAGGTGTCGTGGACATCCGACACATGTGTGGGTGGTGTATCCGGGTTAGTTGATCTATTCCGAACAACTTTCGTGTTCGAAATAAATTCATCCGGGTACTTTAGCAGTACCGGACAATTTATCGGACTATCGGTCCGGAGGGGGACGGTTCGATGTTTGTTGTGTTAGAGGGGTGTGATGGACATACGGATAGCGTATTCGTATTCGTTATATTTTTCTGATCAATTTTCATGTATAAAGTTTTTGAATCTGAGTTACGGTTTAAAAGATATTGAATTTGAAAGTTCAAATCAATTTAAATTATTTTCTGAATTTATTTTTATTATTATATCAACATTATCCAAAACATTATCCAAAACAGTGCCTGACATGTGGGACCCACATGTCAGCCTCTGTTTATTTATAAAACATTTTAATAAATCGGAAAAGCCTCTAGGCCCACTGGTCATAGACTCAATTTATCTAAATTCATTTTAATTATTAATCTGACAGTGGGGCCCAACTGTCAGTCTAACAGTTATTAACTAACATTTTTATTTAATCTAACAGGGGGGTTAAGTGGGGCAGGTCCACCTGTAAGCCTCACATGGGGGTTAATTATTTAAGAAATAAGCTAACAGGGGGGGGGTTCTTACGCCTAATGAGTCATTAGTGCTAAACAAAAACGGACGGGCCCGCATGTCAGTGGCCTATGCCACAGCGCGTGCACGCCGGCGACGAGCCGTGGCACGGCGGCGAGCTCGCGAGGCGGCCCCGATGGCTATTTGGTGCGCCACCAAAGGGAAACGAACGCGGAGGGAACTGCGGTTTGGCTGGCACGAAGAAGACGAGTGGGGGCGACCTAAATCGGCGGCGACGAGCAACCGCGGCGGCGGCCGGAGCGCGCGGTGTGGGGGAACACCACCCGGGGCACGATTTCGAGCGTGAGAAGAGGGGAATGAGGCGGAAGCTCACCGTGATCTTGTAGCCGTTAGAGTGGGCTCGGGGGAGAATTGGTGGCGCGCGAATTGACGACGGCGGAGCGGTGGGGCGGCGGAGGGAAACGGAGACGTGGCGCAGTGTGGAGGGGCTCCCGGCTCAATTCCCCCGGCGTAGTGGAGTAGGCGACGACGGCGGTGCCCGCAGACACAGTGGCTGGGGCGGGGAGGCAGTGTGGCCGCGGGGGTTCACGTGCCGGCAACCATGGCGCTCGGGTCGATTTTCCCCGGGCTATGGAGGAAGCTGGCGAAGGGGAAAAGGGGTCGGGCGCGATCCACAATTCGCGGGAGGGATTGCGTTAACAGTCCAGGACGCTCTCGAGGCAGGGGAGCAGGTGAGGCGGGGCCGGCAACAGTGGCCATGGCCACGGCGTGTGCACGCCGGGTACGGGAGCAGGTGGGGGAGAGGGGAGGGGGGCAGGTGGGGAAGATAGGCTGGGGTGGGCTGGGCCAGGGGGCCTTGCCCACAGGCGATTTTCAAGCATTTTCCATTTTTGTTTTCATTTTGTATTCTGTTCTTTTCCTTTTTGTAATTTTTTTTAATTCTTTAATATTTTTTCTCAACATGAAATTGGTTTATAAAATTATGTTGCACCATGTAAGCATACCACAAAAAGTTTGGGGCATTTCAAAAATGTTTTTCTATTTGTTTTAGTGCTCCAACTATTAAATGGTGATGTTTTGCTAGTTGTTTGAATTGTTTGATTTTTCCAGTGGAATAATAAAATACCATAACCACATGGGTATGACCCACTGATTATTTGTGATTTAATAAAAGTGGTTGTATAATTTTTGGACAAGTTTTATTTTCAACATTATTTTTAATATCAACAAAAGGCATTTTGGATTTGATTTGATTCCAATTTGATCATGGCATGATTTAGCAATAGTAATTGGCAACAGTAATAGTCATTAGCAAAAGGATTATTGTTACAGACAACTGAGGGTGTTACAAATCTCCCCCACTACGAGAATTCTCGTCCCGAGAATTTAAGTGTTAGCGAGGAAAAGATCGGGGTATTCATCGCGAAGGCGATCTTCGCGTTCCCAGGTGGCTTCATCTTCAGAATGATTCGACCATTGAACCTTGAGGAACTTGACGGTCTTGTTGCGGGTTCGACGTTCAGACTGATCGAGAATGCGGCTCGAATGTTCTCGATAAGTCAAGTCTTGTTGCAGCTCGATCATATCATGCTCCACTTCGCGGATTGGGTCCTTGAAGCAACGGCGGAGTTGAGACATGTGGAAGGCATCGTGGACTTGGGAGAGGTTCGGAGGCAATTCCAACCGATATGCCATGGGTCCACTCCTGGAAAGGATACGGAACGGGCCAATGTAGCGAGGAGCCAATTTGCCCTTGATACCGAAGCGATGAGTGCCCCATATGGGAGTGACACGGAGGTAAGCGTATTCACAAGGTTGATAGACCATTTCCCGGTGTTTGCGATCATAGTTACTCTTCTGACAAGACTGTGCGGCCTTGAGGTTTTCTTGCACAACGCGAACCTGATCTTCAGCTTGTTGGACAAGATCCGGTCTGAAGTAGGGTCTTTCCCCAGTTCCTGACCAATTCAGGGGGGTTCGACATTTACGTCCGTATAGAACTTCGAAGGGGCCATCTTCAAGCTAGCCTGATAGCTATTGTTGTATGAGAATTCCGCGTACGGGAGAACTTCTTCCCATTTCATGCCGAATGAAAGGACACAAGTGCGACCCATGTCTTCCAGCACTTGATAGACTCGTTCAACTTGGCCTTGCGATTGGGGGTGATAAGCGGTGCTGAGAGACAGACGAGTCCCGAAGGCTTCCATGAAACTCTTCCAGTATCGTGAGGTGAAAAGGCTGCCACGGTCTGAACTGATCTCCAGCGGAATACCGTGGAGTGACACAATCCGGGAGATATACAAGTTTGCTAACTGACTAGCAGTGATCGTCTCCTTGACTGGCAGGAAGTGAGCAATCTTGGAGAATCGGTCGATGACGACAAAGATGGCATCGTTACCTTTCTGTGACTTTGGAAAACCGGTGACGAAGTCCATTTCAACTTTGTCCCACTTCCAATCAGGAGGAGGGAGTGGTTGCAACTAGCCAGCAGGTTTCTGATGTCCGGCCTTGACGCAACTGCAAACGTCACATTGAGAAACATAGCGGGCGATGTCTTGCTTCATGTAAGGCCACCAGTACCGTTGACGAAGGTCTTTATACATCTTGGTACTGCCAGGGTAGATTGACAAGGGAGAACTATGGGCTTCTTCCATGATATCCGGGCCACAGTTAATGATGGCCGGGCTCACAGGAACTACTAAGCGGCCCTTGAAGTACACAGTATCACCATCATTGGTATCAATGGTAAAAGAGGAGGGCTTTCCTGCTGCGATGTCTTGCTTGATCTTCACAATGTCAGCGTCAAGAGTCTTTCTACTCTTGATGAGGGCGTCGAGTTTTGACTCGAGAACCAGGTTATTGACGTAACCTTGTGGAACAATCTCGAGGTTCAGCTTGCGAAGCTCTTCATACAGATATGGTTGTTGTACCTGAACTTCAAGTTTAGAACAGTAAGCTTTGCGGCTCAAGGCATCGGCCATCACGTTAGCCTTGCCAGGGGTATACAAAATATCCATGTTGAATTCGGCTATTGTATCAAGCCATCGTTGTTGACGAAGATTCAGGTCTGGCTGAGTAAACAGGTACTTCAGACTTTGGTGGTCGGTGTAGACCTCGCAACGATTACCGACGAGGTAATGTCGCCACAGATTCAATGCATAAATTACTGCTGCCAATTCGAGATCATGTGTTGGATACTTGTCTTCGTGAGCACGCAACTGACGAGAGCCATAAGCAATCACTTTGCGCTCTTGCATTAGGACACAGCCTAATCCTTGACGAGACGCGTCGCAATATATCACGAAGTCCTTCTGAGTATCAGGGGGAGCGCGCACCGGGGGAGAAGTTAGCTTGTCCTTGAGCGCTTGGAAACTTTCTTGACATTTATCTGTCCACTCAAACTTGACGCCTTTGTGAAGCAGATTAGTCAGAGGTCTGGCAATTTTGGAAAAATTCTCGACGAAACGGCGGCAATAGCTAGCGAGCCCGAGGAAATTGCGGACTTGCTTGACGGTCTTGAGAGGAGCCCAGTCAAGAATAGCCTGGATACGTTCTTGGGTGATGGCAATGCCATCCTTGGAAATCACATGTCCAAGGTAGGTTACTTCAGGAAGCCAGAACTCACACTTAGAATACTTAGCGTAGAGTTTGTGTTCTCGCAGCTTCTCCAGTATAAGACGAAGATGTTCAGCATGTTCTTCTTCATTCTTGGAATATATCAATATATCATCCAGATAAATCACGACGAACTTGTCGAGGTACTCCATGAAAATATAATTCATCAATCTGGAGAAGGTGGCTGGAGCATTCGTTAAGCCAAAGGACATGACAGTGTACCCGTATGAACCATAGCGAGTAATGAAGGCAGTCTTCGGAATGTCCTCATCACGGACTCGGATTTGGTGATAACCCAACCTCAAGTCGAGTTTAGAAAACACCTTGGATCCGGCAAGTTGATCATGCAGATCATTGATCTAGGGAAGTGGGTATTTGTTCTGGATGGTGGCTTGGTTAATGGGCCGATAATCTTGGACCAATTGGTTTGTCCCATCGCTCTTCTTGACAAAAATCAAAGGTGCTCCCCAAGCAGAGGAACTGGGGCGAATGAATCCCTTTTGAAGTGCCTTGTCGATTTCCTCCTTAAGTTCAAGGAGTTCATGTGGCGGCATCTTGTAAGGGCGCTTGGCAATAGGAGCAGTACCTGGCTTCAAGTCGATGACGAATTCAACTTCTTTGATCGGGGGTATTCCCGGCAGTTCTTCTGGGAAGACGTAAGGAAAATCGCGAACGACCAGAACGTTCTCAATTCCTTCCAGAGGTGAGATATTCAAAGCATTCATCATAAAGATCTTTGTTTCAGCATCACGGGTAATTCGGGTGGTGTGATTAACAATCTCGCCGGAGGGGTGAAAAAGTTGGATAGACTTGGTGCCACAATACAGTGCGGCATCGTGAAATTTCAACCAATCCATTCCCAGAATGAGGTCTATGGTGGAAGACTTCAGGAGGATGGGTGAAGCAAAGAATTCAATTCCTTCGATTTCAATGGTGGTGTTTGGCACTAGCATGGTGGTTCGGCATTGGCCTATCGGGTGCGAACAACCATCGGTGGTTTCATCGTTTCATACTTGAAGTTATGCGAAAATGCAAATGCTTCCGACATGAATGAATGCGATGCTCCTGTATCAAATAAAACAGTAGCAGGTACGGAATTAACGAGAAGGGTACCCATCACGGTAGCGGGTTGTTGCTGAGCTTCTTCAACATTGATGTTGTTAGCATGTCCACGAGCATAAGCAGCAGACCCGGTATTATAGTTGGGGGTCCTGTTGCTGCCACGACCATTTCCGCGGCCCGCGGGGTGAACTACCAGTTGCTTCTGTTTCTGGGGGCACTCTCTGGAAAAATTCTCAGGTTGGAGGCACGTGAAGCATAGTCCATCCTGAGGACGAAGGGGGGTAGCATTGGGTGGTGCAGGCAGAGCTCTTGGCATCTGCGGTGGCGGAGGCAGACGAGGTGCATCATAAGATGGCCTTGGAGCAAGGACAGGTGAATGGGTCACACTGGTAGGGAGCCAGATACGACGCTTCTGCGTTGCGCCCGAAGATGAGCCAACGTCACGATAACGCTTCAGAGAGTTCTTGTGCTCCATCTGGGCAGTCTCGACGGTGATAGCCTTGTTCACCATGGTGGCGAAGTTGGCGAAATCATGAATGGCAAGAGTGAGCCTGAGGTCTTGATTGAGGCCACGACGGAACTTCTGCTGCCTACGAGCATCAGTGGTGATCTCTCCTTCCACATAGTGAGAGAGGTTGAGGAACTCGCGCTGATAGGCTTCAACAGTCATGTCGCCCTGAGTGAGCTTGCAGAATTCTTCTGCCTTACGATCCATGATCCCCTGAGGAATGTAGAGGGCGCGAAAGGCAGACTGAAATTCATCCCAGGTGATGACTTCTCCAACTGGCAGTGAACGCTTGTGGGTGCTCCACCACTGAGCAGCGGTGCCTTTTAGGTGATAGGACGCAAAGTTCACATAGTCGGCTGGATCGACATTAGCAGACTCCAGCTCGTGAGTGATGTCGCGAAGCCAGTCATCAGCATCCAACGGCTGAACAGTGTTGCGGAACATAGTGGGGTTGAGGCAGGTGAAGTCGTGCAGAGTCATGGTGGCATGCTGATGGTGGTGCCCATTCTGATTCGGCTGGGGGAACCGAGCCATGACATTCTGCATGAAATGACGGTTCAGCTCGAACTGCTGCATCATCACGGCCATGTAATCCGGCGGCGGGGGTGGGTCATTGGCGCCACGACCACGACCACGAACACCACGACCAGCCATCCTGCTAGAATTTAACAGGGGTATTTCAGCGATGAATTTTAACGAGATACCGGAATCAAGCCTGAAGTAAAGCGACAAAGAAGAGGAGGCGCGGATATATATAGGAGTAGTCATATAAGACATACACATTTACACACGGAGTCAATCGAAAATCGGCAGCGTAACGTCGTAGAAATTAAGGAAAAAGGACTCACTAGGCGACTCGCAGACCGCGGTAAGGATTACACGACGCGACATAGATTCCACTATGTCAGTCCCGCCGCCACTACTAAGAAAATAGCTATACATGGAAAGCTTATTAGTGGCGCATATAGAAAGCCATGCGCCACTCATAAGGTCTTATGGGTGGCGCATTATTTTTCAGTGCGCCACCCCTAAGAGTGGGCCATCCTAGATGATCTTATACGTGGCGCATCTAGCAATATGCGCCACCCCTAAGAACCTTATGGGTGGCGCATATACAGAATGCGCCACACCTAAGAGCTTAGGGGTGGCGCATTCTGTAAATGCGCCACCCATAAGGTCCTTAGGGGTGGCGCATTTCTCTAATGCGCCACCCATAAGAGCTTAGGGGTGGCGCATTTCACCAATGCGCCACCACTCACTTTCTGTTGCGCCACTAAATGCCTAGAGTTGCCCTTATCTACTCCACCCCACCTACCACATCTCATTCACTCCACACAATTCTCAAACTAGATCCACTCTTCTCACCCTAGATCTATTCGGTTTTCTCCTCCTCCACACCTCATTTCTTCCATTTATCCATCGATACTTGGCATTACATCTATTTTTTTCATATTGAAGTAAGTGTACCTCCTCCCAAACTTTTTTGTTCCATTTATGACCCATATACTTGCCTTTATTAGCTTGGGGCTTGTTGTATATGTGAAGCTTGGGTTTGATGTATATGTGAAGCTTGTGGTGGTTTGATGTATATGTGAAGCTTATGGTGGTTTGATGTATATGTGTATCTTGAGTGGCAAATGTTTTGCCGAAATGTCGATTCATTTCCGTTTCGGCAAATTTCTGGTGCACTCTCCGGATGCTCCCATGCATTATTAGGGAAGGTCATGCCGAATTTTTCCGGCGACGACTGTGATATATAATTGTGTTGCTCTCTCCGTGCACGCAGGTGATCGACCATGGTCCGCGAGATGCTGAGCGATATCATCGTGGCTAGGTGTATGCAATGTGCGACAAACGACATGCTAAGGAATAATAGGTCGGATATAAGATGTCCGTGTCGGAGATGCAAACTGCAGTGCGTGACCGAGCCTGATTCCGGAATATTGCAAAGACACCTGAAGCGTAATGGTTTGATGGATGGCTACACACGATGGTAAGTGATGAAGCTAGTGAGGAGGAGGACGTCAATGGTTGGGCGCCAGTAAATGAGGAAGGGCAACCAGAAAACAGCGGTGGGCGAGATGACGAAGAGCATCCCGTACATGATCATGAAGAAGATGTCGAAGCGGATCATGTAGATCAAGATGCCGGACATGAAGATCAAGATGTCGTACATGATGAGGATTCAAGCTGGGTGCGGGACCCTCATTTTCAAGAGCTGCTTGTCAAAGAGGCGTTGAACGCAAGAGGTGCAGCTAGAGAGAAAGCCAAGATGGTGCAACTCGAGAAAGACGCGATTACGAAGTTGTACGAAGGATGCAACGACGGGGATACCCGCTTGAATGTAACACTTGGGGCTATGGAGATGAAGGCAAAACACAAATGGACCGACGAAAGCTTCGATGATAACATGGCATTCTGGCACGATCGTCTTTCGAAGGGAAACACGTGCCCAACTAGTATCGCTGAGGCCAATAAAGTCCTTTGCCCTCTCGATCTTCCGCACGTTAAATACCACGTCTGCATAAATGATTGCATGATCTATCGGGGTGACGACGAAGATAAAACCACATGTTCGGTGTGCGGTGTTAGTCGATACAAGAGAGGCAAGAAAGTTCCTAGAAAAGTGGTATGGTACTTTCCGATCACTCCTCGTCTGCAGAGGTATTTCATAGATCCCGAGGAAGCAAACCTCATGACCTGGCACGCGGATAGAAAGAAGCTAAAAGAGGATGACCCGAACCCAGATCCGGAAAAGGAGGACATGCTGAGGCACCCTTCAGATGGTGGCCAATGGACTGCGTTGGACCTCGAATACCCAGATTTTGGGAAAGAACCAAGGAACGTCAGGATTGGTGTGAGCGCCGTTGGAGTCAATCCGTTTGTCGGCCGGAGCAGCACACACAGTACATGGCCCGTGTTTGTATGCATATACAACCTTCCCCCCTGGAAGTGCATGAAGAAAAAGTACATAACAATGTGTATGCTAGTTCAAGGACTGAAACAACCAGGTACGGACCTCAATCTATATCTGCAGCTATTGAAAGAGGAGCTAGAAACGTTATGGAAAGACGGAGTCAATACGTGGGACGCTGCGGCAAAAGAATATTTCCCAATGAAAGTCGCGGTGATCACGACGGTGCACGACTATCTCGGATAGGGATATTTCTCAGGGCAGGTGGTCCAAGGATTCTGTGCATGCGTTAGGTGCATGGATAATACAACGTACCGCCAGCTACCAAAAGATCCCGGATCTTCAAAAACCGTGTTCCAGGGGTCTCGGAGGTGGCTTCCCAAGAAACACGCGTGGAGAAAACAGGGACATCTGTTCGATGGAAGCGAGGAGCTCCGAGCACCCCCAGCTCGAAGGAGCGGCAAAGAAATCGACAACTTGCTGAAAACTTGGAAAGAGTGCCCCGCGCCGGGAAAGAAAAAAGAGAAGACTCGGCCGTTGATGAGGGTATGGAAAGCGAGGTCTGTTTTCTGGGATTTGGAATACTGGAGTCTACTCCGCAGTCCTCATAGCCTTGATCTAATGCATATCACAAAGAACGTGTGCGAGAGCTTGTTTGGCACGCTGCTCAACATGCCGGAGAAGACCAAGGACGGGCCAAAAGCAAGGAATGACTTGAAATTTATGGGCATCAGGAGGGAACTTCACCCCCCTAGTGACGATGACGATGAGACGGAGGAGGAAGAGGATACGGAAACGCAAAACTCTCGCAAACGAAAAAGGAGGACCAAGAAGAAGACCGGTATTGGTCACTGCCCCCCGGCATGCTTCACTCTGTGCGAGGAGGAGATCAAGCGGTTTATCCACTGCCTCATAGGAGTAAAATTTCCGAACGGCTACGCGGGGAAGATAAGCAGATACCTAGACGAGGCGAAGCAGCATTTCAGCGGGATGAAATCTCACGACTGTGCCGTGCTAATGACGCAGATTCTCCCGGTTGGGATGCGAGGCATAATGGACGAGCACGTCCGTAAAACGTTGTTTGGCCTTTGCAACTTTTTTGACGTCATCTCCCGGAATTCGATTTGCGCTACGCAACTCAAAAGGCTACAGGAGGAGAACGTGCTCATACTATGCGAGCTTGAGATCTATTTCCCTCCCGCGTTCTTCGACATTATGGTGCATCTTCTGATCCACGTCGTGGAGGATATCGTCCAACTCGGGCCTGCGTTTCTGCGCAGCATGATGCCGTTCGAAAGGATGAATGGACACATCAAAAAATACGTTCGTAACAGGTCCCATCCAGATGCAAGCATAGCGAAGGGCTTTCTAACCGAAGAGTGCATCTCTTTTTGCATGAATTATCTCAACACCGAGAACCTTGTTGGTCTGGCCGTCAACAAGCACTTTGGCAGGACCGATGGGTGTGGTCACCACGAGGGAAGCCGCGCAATGCATGTCAACTTTGACGGTCGAGACATCGACTTTGAAAGAGGAAGCCTAGTCGCGCTACAACACATCCAGCTGGTCGATCCTTGGATAGTAAAGCAAAAGGATTTAATCAGGAAGAAGTACAGTGACCAGGGCCTGCAGATAACGGACCGAGATCCACGGCTAATCAAAGAGCACAACTCCGGTTTCATAACTTGGTTAAGGGACGAGCTTCGTGCTAATCCCCCGCGAAGGAACGCTTCCGAGGACGAAAAGATGATATTCACCTTGTCACAGGGTGCCGCACGCAACCTGATGACCTATCAAGCGTATGATATCAACGGCTACACATTTTACACAGAGGAAAAGGACAATAACTGCGATTACCAGAACTCAGGGGTAACGGGGATATTCTACACCGATGACGTCAAGGAAAGATTCTATGGAAGGATCGAGGACATATGGGAGCTCGACTACTGTGGAGAGAAGGTGCCGATGTTCCGTGTGAGATGGGCCAAGAGCGTCGTAAAAGAAGGCCGGTACTTCACCACCATGGTTATACCCGAAGCCAAATCGAAGTCTGCGGGCGCAAACGTCACCGCGAAAAATGAGCCATGGGTACTGGCTAGCCAAGTGGACCAATGCTTCTTCATTACCGAACCATCAAAGCCGAGCCGCGTTGTAGTGAGGAAAGGCAAAAGAAACATCATCGGAATGGATGGAGTCGCCAACGAGCAAGACTTTGACAAGTACGGCGACCCGAAGATGGAGGATGACTACGCCGCTCAGGATACATACACCACAACCCTACCGAAGAAAGTTCTCCTCCAGTTCAAGAGGAAAAGTGAAGGCGTCCCGGGCCTAAATTATTTAACCACGACAAAGAAGGGCAAGAAGAAGATCGCGAGGAAACGATAGCTAGATAGCAGCTAGATAGCTAGCTCCAAATTTAAGAAAAATATTTTGTAATTCATGATCACTTTGTGTATGCATGGATTTAATATGCACTTTGTAATTGATAATCACAATCTTATGTTTCCAAATGCCGCTACACCTTGTGTTTGTGGATCTTGGTTCGGCGACGACACGGTTAAGGCATGGTATCTGGATCGATATGATCACATTATTATGTTTGGATCATAGTTTGAAGTGTATGAACATCGACGATACACAATCGAAGCACCATTCTCAAAAGTTCGGTTAGGTCAAGTACTCCCTCCGTTTCTTTTTACTCCGCATATAAGATTTGGTCAAAGTCAATCTTAATAAAGTTTGACCACTTTTACAAAAAAATGTACTCCATAATTAATATTTTTAAATGGTTTCACTTTAATTAAAAAATAAATATTTTTTTAAATTTAATTAAAAAATAAAAAAGGCTTAGGGGTGGCACATATTGTTGAAATGCGCCACTAAGTTCTCTTAGGGGTGGCGCATTTTGTCAGAATGCGCCACCAACAGGTTTCTTATGCGTGGCGCATTTTCCCAAGATGTGCCACGCATAAGAAACCTGTTGGTGGCGCATTCTGGCGAAATGCGCCAGCCCTAAGCCTTAACCTCCATCGGGCCCCTCCCCTTTCCCGTGCCCATTCCCCATTCGCTCGTCCCATTCCCCATTCCTCGCCGCAACGGAGCCCTAGCGCCGCCGCACCGGAGCCCCTCGCCGCACCGGAGCCCCTCGCACCACCGGAGCCCCCTCGCGCCACCGCCTCACGCCACCGGAGTCCCCCCTCTCCTAGCCGACTTCCTCCACCGCAGACGCCCCCGCCCCCGCCACCGCCGTTCACCGGAGCCGCCCCGACCCCTCCACGGCGGCCTAGGCGACGCCCCTCCACCGCCAGGTACCCCCTCCCTCCCCTTGCTGGCTTCCGACGACAGCCGTGGTGGCCATGGCGCTGCCCCCAACCCCCACTCCTCCTGCTGCTCATAAATCCTTTGGGGGGATTATTGTTAGGATTATTGCTAGGATTATTGTTAGGATTATTGCTAGGATTATTGTTGTTGATTTTGATTATTTCTAGGATTATTGCTGTTGATTTTTTGAAGTGAAATTGGTTTTGTGCCATGTACAATTGCTAGTATAATTAAAAATACAAATTTTGATTTGATTTGATTTGTAAAAATTTGATTTGAAAAATTTCTTAGGGTCACTGTTTTTAGATAGAGGGAGAGTTGTTGAAAAAATTTCAGTTGAAAATTTCGGCTGCTGGATTAGGTCGTGCTGCTGCTGCTCAATTATAGTCATTTTTATTTGATTTGATGCATATAGAACAAGCCATTTCTGGATGCATATAAAACAAGCCATTTTTTGGGGCCCAAACTAAGCACTTTATGGATGCATATAGAGCAATTGATCTGCTAAATGCAGAACACACTTGCACCTTTTCAAATGTTAGCACTAGTCATAGCATAGATGTTACTCCATCCCTCTTGAAATAAAATCATGTGGGTGTGAATGATGTTGTTAATAAGACATTAACTGCAAGAGACATGCAAGAGCAATATGCTACATATTAAATTGTTGGAAAAATAATTTTGAAAGTGTTATGAGTCTTGCAAGAGCTAGGACAGTGGAGCAGCATTGAACATCATGTTACAATTAAAACACTCAAAATTTCTGCACTTTAGTACTAGCCTCCTATATATTGTGTGAGGAGCATGTGGCATGGCATAGCAGCATAGCAGGGAGGGAGGTTATGTTTATCTCATCGTGTTTGTCCCCTGTTTTAGTCAAGCTCATTTTTTATCCATTTGCAAGTATACAGAATTTGCAATGCATTGTTTACCATATGAAATTTACCTATATATATGTTTCTTGAATATCTACTGTTTGAATATCTATTTTTGTGCATTGTTGTGCCTACATGTAGGCATTTGTTTTGTGTAGGTACAAATTATTATCCCCTTTCTCCCGAAATGTTGATTAACTTCCGTTTCGGTTGAGAATGGGGCACTCTAATGTTAAGAAAAAGAGCAAAGGTCATGCCGAATTTTTCCGTGAATTCGTGCATGACCTTTGCTATTTTTCTTAACATGAGAGTATTTGCATTTATTTATTGTGCTAATTAATTAAGTAGTTGCATTTCTTAATATTGTACTAGTGCAAACATGTCGACCGGAGCCGACGCCGGTCCTTCTTCTCAGCCGGGAGAAAAAAGGAAGCAATTTTGGGAATACTCCCAGGAGGAGGTCGAGGAGCAGAGAGAAGAGGAAGTACCTCCGGGCGGGGAGGAGTATGAGGAGGAGATAGAGTCGGAGTCCGACTCATCGGATGATGACCTAGAGGAGGAGGCCGGTACGACAGACGGCGAGAGGAATATCGGCGAGGATGATGGGACCGGTGGCTCCAACACAGATGGTACCCAGTCGAAGAAGAGGAATCGGAAACCGACCAAGGTCGGCGTCATCAGGCAAGAGTTTACTGTTGTGACCGCCGTCGGGATTCCTAAAGAGCCTGAAAGTTTTTCGGAAGGGTACGGCCGTCAAGTCGCGGTGATCCTCTGCAACACCGTGCCGATCACCACAATTAACCTCAGGAGTCGTGAGAATATTCATTATTGTCAGCTTCTTATCAACAAGCTGCACGGACGATACAAGTTTCCGGAGCCGTACGATAACACCAAACTCAGAGGGAACAAAGTAAACACATGGGTCCTCAGGAAGATGAGAAGGCCTTGTCCAGTTGGAAAACCCGGGTGAAGAGGGCAATTTTTGAAAAGAACAAAACCTGGGAGGAGCTCAAGGGGAAAGAGTCGTTGATCGACGAAGCTACCTACAACCTTTTCAAGGCTAGGTGTGAGTCTGAGCAAGCCAAGGCCGCGAGTGCAAAGGGCAAGGCCATGCGGTCGCAGGTCATAGGTAACCACCGTCTCGGAGCCGGTGGTTACAAAAGTTCCAAGCCTAAATGGGACAAGGAGGATGCCGAGTACGCCGCTGCGGGCATACCTAACCCCTTCCAGCAATACAAAGATGATCCGCAGACCGAATCCTTTGTGAGGGCCCAGAGCTATAAGGACAAAGCAACCTCGAAAATAATTATCGATCCTAAGATTCAGGAGTTTACGACTGCCGTGGTAAGTAGTTTACCACGCGACCTTGTCGATTGAATTCTCGAGTGAAGTTCACAATTTCTTAACATTTCACATTCTTTTTGCAGCAAGCAGAAATGAAAATCGCCTCATCGCAGGAGTCGTCGGTTAAGCCGGCCGGCCCGTGGGACAACGCCTTTAACAGGGCGTTGAACAAGGTCAAGAAGGTTGACGACGTGACGGCGAAGCCATCAACAGCCGGCCGTGTGGTCGGCTTTGGTGCGGACCTAAATTGGTCCGAATATTATGGAAAATCGGCGGAGCAGTCCGGTTCGAGGGGGCGTAAGGCGAGAAGGACCGAAGAAGATGCCGCTTATGTTCGTGGACTGGAGGAGAAGGTGAACATGCTTCCGCAGCTTGTCCAGGACGAAGTGGCGAAGACGATGAACGCTCTCCTTCCAGATATGATGCAGTCGCTCGCGAATTGGCAAGCGCGTTGTGGACAAGGGCCCATACCAGTCTCCAGCATGGTCGGCAGCAACTCGGGCACCGCGGCGCCTGCAGTCCCGACTCCGGCCGTAGTGGTGGCTCCCGCACCGACTCCCGGCGTATTGGTGACTCCAGTCGCCAACACCGCGGCGGCGACGGCGGACGTGATGGTAACTCCTCCGGCCACGATCGAGCAACCGGGGCATAACAATAATGCACCCGGCGGCAGCGTAAATAGGGCGATCGACGCCACGGGAGGTAGCGCGCCCTTCGTCTCTTGCATGCCCGCCGTCATCGGCGGGGTCTCTTCACTAGCCGACCTCGACGCCCTCAAGGTAACTATAAGCGTCTGCAACTCAAACGAGGACTTCATCTCCTTGCCTTTTTTAGTGGAATCTCTCTGATGCCGTACATGCATATATATATCTCTTTCGCAGGAGGACACTCCATGCATTCTATTACAAGTCGTGGACGGCGAGTTGAAGGATGTTGCCAAAGGTAAAATCATTCAACCACAAAATCGAATCATGCACAATATGCCGATGGCACCGAAGATGCATAGGGTTCAAATCTCTCACGTGATTTCGGGCTACAAGAGAGTTGAACCTCCCATTCAACCCCCCGGATACGATGAGGACGAGCCGGCAGTCCTCAGTGACTGTTTCAACCAAATATGCCTATGGCCGAAGAGCCAAATGCGTTTAATGACGGGAGAAAGGGGCACCACACCTAGAACAACACCGCTAGTCATTGTGTCGGCGCCACATGATCCCATCGGCGCACAACAAGAAGACGATGATCTTGATGATGATATCAGCGCCGACCAGTTCATCAATACTTTGTATGATGCTGATGACTTATTCATGCCTCCTGCTCAAGGAGCCTATCAGCATGACGAGGAAGCTCGCGGTCCAGCTGACCTGCGGCGAAGCCTGCTTGCTCCACGCGTCTCTTCGTTGCTTCTCAGGACATGTCTCCAGCAGCTTGCGCCTTCACCGAGCCTCAAGCAGATGCCACAAGGAGATCTATTCTCATTCCGTCCACACTCCATAAGGCGGCCACTGAGCAGATAAAGGCCGGTGACTGCTCAAAATCAGAAAAGAAGAAGGGACGGAAAAGAAAGAAGAGCATCACTTCTAGTGGCCAACCTTCGATGCCGATCCGGGCTCAGGACGGGCCACCAAGACCCAAGGATCTCTCGTTTGAAATCCATGTGGCTGGTAGGGCGATGCTACCTAAGGACATGCTGGACCTTGCAACTTCGGATATGCAGAGTGTGCATCATAGTATTATGGCATTAGAGAAGATTCTTCTTCGAGAAGAGAATCCCTCGTACCCGGTTTTCATGGCCAAGGTGCCACTCAACATGGGCTTCATCAACACTATCCTCGCGGATATGATAATCCTGCGATTTTCGGAGATCTTCAATTTGTACCATCTCAAGCGGCTGGACCATAGCCTTATCCTTCTGTTCTCGCTCAGCCTTTCTATGAGTATCAGAAGAGATAAGACCCCGAGCGTCGCGATATTGGACCCCTTCTACATGCGTGAAAGCATCTTGATGGACGACGGGGACGCGGCTCTCGCGGCGGGGTACATCACGGACTTCATGCTACGGAACACCGACAAGGATTCATTTCTTATGACCTACTCTCCCAAGTAAGTCATTCGCTCGCCTCCGTAGCATCTATGCTTTCTTAGATTTCCATTGTCCTCTTCCAACATTCCTGTTGGATTGTTTTAATTATGCAGTGAGGATCAAGACTGCGTGCTCATCTTATTTTCACGCAACACTCGGATGCCGTGTATTTAGACTCGGGGAGTGTGAAGAAGAAAGATTACAAGTATATCATGAGAGTTTTGGATGATGCTCTCGTCGGCTACATAAAAGCCGGAGGCAAGATCATGAAGCACAAGTTCAGGAAAAATCAGCCTGGCGTGAACGTGTTCAACCACGTAACATAGTTCCCGTGCGTCAAGCAGTCGGCTGGCAGTGTGAGGGATGCGTACTACGCCCTTAATCACATGAGGGCGATTGTACAGGAACAACTCAACCTTACGTTGCCAAGTCATCTCAGAGTGTGGGCCGAAAGGAAGGCGGAAATCGCCGATGCAAATCTGAAGGAGGAGTTCTTTCACATCCAAGCGCAGATGGCGACTATCATCCGTCATGAAGTACAAATGAGGGGGTCGATCTTCCACTCGAACATTGCACCATCCAATGGGCAGATAGAAGTCCGCCTAAAGGCCCTGCGTGACACAAGGCCTTTCATGACGAAAGAAGGATGCCGCCCATTCCCCGAGCCGAGTCAGAACAATTGAATGTACTCTTTGTGTAATTTGGATGTAATTTGGATGTACTCTTTGTGTAGTAGATGGTAGTTTCAAATACTCTTGGTGCTCTTTGTGTATAAAGGTCACTACATATGCATTTTTATGCATATGTGCATGCTTCTCACCATTGATCGAATTGCTTTAAGTTGTTGATAAGAATAGATGCTAGATTGCTTTTTTCTCCTTTGGTATGATTAATATGGATGTGACCTCTAAAGCTTTATTTGTGCAGGTTGAAGAGCAAACACGATATGATGACGAAAGTAGCTTTCGGTTTTCAATAATTGTTGGACTCATTATAATTTTGTGATGGATGTAAACTTTTGAATCTTGTTGGCCTCTAAACCTTTGTAAATCTTTGTAATGAAAATTATAATGCAATTCTTTTGTATCAATAATTGTTGGCCTCATTGTTATATTGTATTTTGCATTTCTGTAATATAATAAAAATATCTGTAATGCTTTTATTCTTTTCTGTAATTCTTTTTTTTGTTTTCTGTAATTCTTTAGTGGCGCATTTTGTCAGGGTTTAGTGGCGCACTGTGAATGCGCCATCCCTAAGGCCCTTAGGCGTGGCGCATACCAGAATGCGCCACCCCTAAGAGCTTAGAGGTGGCGCATTCTGAGATGCGCCACGCCTAATGCGCCACTAAACACAAAAAAAGGGCGCCACTAAAAGGGCATTCCCTAGTAGTGCGCAAGAAAACTGTTGCCAACATTAGTTAATTCCAAAGGACGAGCGGCCTGCCCAGAATGAGAATGGGATCCACGGTACGGGACCTGGGGTAGAAATCCTGCGACACGACTCAATCAATGGGGTAGCACCAAAACGCCGGATGGAATCAAGAGAACGTGATCCTAATGTCAGAGTTTGTAAAACTTACCGGCAAGGATAAGAGAGTAGAGTCCCAGAGCATAGGTAAGGAGAAAAGGATCCTAATACCATAGATATCACACGTAGTGACATCGATGTGGGCCCGTAAGCCAAATATTAAGGTAGCAAAATAGTTTTTTCAAAGTCTAGACTCAACTTCGACCAAGTAGTGGTGGGGTGGCTTCCTACAAGCAGTCGGCTCTGATACCAACTTGTGATGCCCCCAAAATCAATCCGTGTACAGTAATCAAACACGCAGGGTACACGACTGAGATTAGGGTGCCACGGCGAGAATATCACAGCACAACACTAAACACAAAAGAATAAACAAATATGTTACAATACCAGGGATCACGAGGATCCGAATACATAAGTCATACAAGCCATAATATCTGAGTACAGACATAGTTAGTCAAGTTTTGCCTTAAGAAGGCCAGCACAAATGACATCAGAGATACAGATCGAAAAGGCGAGGCCTCCTGCCTGGGATCCACCGAACTACTCCTGGTCAACGGGGAACTCGACGTCGTAGTAGTCGCCTCCGGGGTACTCCTGCTCCTGGGCTCCAACGTCGGCTGCAGCGGACGATCAGGCAAAGCGAAAAAGGGGAAATAAAGCAAAGGTGAGTATCTAGCATACCCGCGAGTCTTACGTCCGCTACTAAGCATTATGCATTGTATCAACGGAAAGAAGAGGTTGTATATAGTGGACTGCAAGATAGAAATCAGAATAAGGGTAAGAAGCTAGGCCTATCGAAGACTAGCATCTTCCGACGATGTCTTACAGCATGAGGTAAGAATCAGACAACAGTTTATATAAAGCATAAAGTAACAATGCAGCAGAAGTTGCTGCAGCATTGTATAATAATAAGTTGTAATAATTAGCAATGTCTTCGAGTTCACCTCCTCGACATCCCCGCGAGGAAGAAAACTCGGAACCATACCGTTTAATAATAATAGTTGGTAGTGGTAAGCTCCAGCTTCAGCATAAAGCGTCCTGTTATCGTGGACACGTCTATTCGAATAGATTAATCTTCCCTGCAGGGGTGCACTTGTGTTACACTACACGCACGGATCTCCAGGGTGGCGGGAACCTTGTGAGGGAACGCTCCACCGAGGCTATACGACACTCCGTAGCCCATCTTTCAAACTCAACAGAGAGGTCATCCGCCGGACTATATCCTATGTACGTGGGGCTTTGGACCCTAACCCCGACGTACTCATGCACGGTGCGAGGCTGGCCGGTGAAGTTAAATCAAAGCAAATACAAATCACACTGCCGCGGAAAATAAGACAACACCACTTCCCGGCGCAGGCCGCGGTACTGCTGAAGTCCTCGGACGACACTACGAAGCAGAGGAGCCCATAACTCGTAATTCCCACGGGTAGGTAGTGCGTACATGGCATATAGCCAACTCAAGACATTCACTGAATCATTAGTCATTTTATTAACTTGCGGGACAACAGTTATCGTTGCCTCGACTTAACTGACCCGCGGACAACGACAGCAGCCAGGACCACCAGTACATCGGTGCCTGCCCTGTCGTCCCACCAAACCACTACGGTTACCAACAAGGTGAACCGTCTCCTTACCTTGTCTCGCGTGTGCTCCTGGAGGAGCTCGACTTTCGTGGTTTGGTAACTCTCGCGGCCACAATCAGGGGCCAAGCACACCGGTACACTTGTCGTACCCTCCCTGTCGTCCCATCGCAATACCTCTCACGGGCACCGTTGGGTCGCCCGACTTCTTACCTGAAGGACAACCGTGGCTCAGGTACCTATAGCGGCTTTACAGAGTCAGCAACGAGTGGAGTACGAGGATCACTCCTCGATAGCTCACACTTGATGGTGGCTCGGCAGAGCCGAGGTAGGGGACCTAAGGCGGTGTCTGGAATGTACCGTATCTGTAGCAGTTGTAATATATTGTATCCGCGATACTCCCCTGATTGATCACGGCCCGCTATCTAATCCTAGCTAACAATGCGCAGGGCTCACTGCTGAATAATGCATAATAATAATAGGCAACATAGGATAAAGGAGGTACATCAAGGGGCGACAAAAACAGGTTATGCAATTGTATAGGATTGTAATCGTAGCAGCAGAAGTAACAATGCCTAGTGCAAGAAATGTACGGAAAGGTAGGTGATATCTGGGGAAGAGAATGGCTCTGCTTGCCTGGAAGCTCGACGGTAGTGGTAGGGTCGTCGACGAAGTAGTCGTACTCAGCAGCGGTGTAGTCGACGGCAGCAGCGGGGTCTACCGGAGATTAAGGGGGGAAGAAACAGTAAATACAGAACAAGCATATACAAACAGATGCATGACATGACAGATGAAATGTTAACGGTGTTCTAACGCAGTGCAATGCACGTTCCTCGGAGCGGAAATTCATCTTGGGATGAACAGCCAGCTCTGGGTGATTATCGGACAAGGTGTCCGGAGGGGGGAGATATCATGCCGGAGGTGTCGTGGACATCCGACACATGTGTGGGTGGTGTATCCGGGTTAGTTGATCTATTCCGAACAACTTTCGTGTTAGAAATAAATTCATCCGGGTACTTTAGCAGTACCGGACAATTTATCAGACTGTCGGTCCGGAGGGGGACGGTTCGATGTTCGTTGTGTTAGAGGGGTGTGATAGACATACGGATAGTGTATTCGTATTCATTACATTTTTTTGATCAATTTTCATGTATAAAGTTTTTGAATCTGAGTTACGGTTTAAAAGATATTGAATTTCAGAGTTTAAATCAATTTAAATGATTTTCTGAATTTATTTTTATTATTATATCAACATTATCCAAAAAATTATCCAAAATAGTGCCTGACATGTGGGACCCACATGTCAGCCTCTGTTTATTTCTAAAACATTTTAATAAATCAGAAAAGCCTCTGGGCCCATTGGTCATAGACTCAATTTATCTAAATTCATTTTAATTATTAATCTGACAGTGGGGCCCAGTTGTCAGTCTAACAGTTATTAACTAACATTTTTATTTAATCTAACAGGGGGGTTAAGTGGGGCAGGCCCACTTGTAAGCCGCACATGGGGGTTATTTATTTAAGAAATAAGCTAACAGGGGGGGTTCTTACGCCTAATGAGTCATTAGTGCTAAACCAAAACGGGCGGGCCCGCATGTCAGTGGCATATGCCATAGCGCGTGCACGCCGGCGACGAGCCGTGGCACGGCGGCGAGCTCCCGAGGCGGCCCCGATGGCCATTTGGTGCACCTCCAGAGGGAAACGAACACGGCGGGAACCGCGGTTTGGCTGGCACGAAGAAGACGAGTGGGGGCGACCTAAATCCGCGGCGGAGAGCGCGGTGTGGGGGAACACCACCCGGGGCACGATTTCGAGCGTGAGAAGAGGGGAATGAGGCGGAAGCTCACCGTGATCTTGTAGCCGTTAGAGTGGGCTCGGGGGAGGTTAGGTGGCGCGCGAATTGACGACGGCGGCGCGGTGGGGCGGCGGAGGGAAACGGTGACATGGCGCAGTGTGGAGGGGCTCCCGGCTCAATTCCCCCGCGTGGTGGCGTAGGTGACGACGGCGGTGCCCGCAGACACGGTGGCTGGGGCTGGGAGGCAGTGTGGCTGCGGGGGTTCACGTGCCGGCGACCATGGCGCTCGGGTCGATTTTTCCCCGGGCTATGGAGGAAGCTGGCGAAGGGGAAAAGGGGTAGGGCGCGATCCACAATTCGCGGGAGGGATTGCTTTGACAGTCCACGACGCTCGCGAGGCAGGGGAGCAGGTGAGGCGGGGCCGGCAACAGTGGCCATGGCCACGGCGTGTTCACGCCGGGTACGGGAGAAGGTGTGGGGGAGGGGAGGGGGGAAGGCGGGGAAGACAGGCTGGGGTGGGCTGGGCCAGGGGGCCTTGCCCACAGGCGATTTTTAAGCATTTTCAAGTTTTCTTTTCATTTTGTATTCTGTTCTTTTCCTTTTTGTAATTGTTTTTAATGCTTTAATATTTTTGCTCAACATGAAATTGGTTTATACAATTATGTTGCACCATGTAAGTATACCACAAAAAGTTTGGGGCATTTCAAAAATGCTTTGCTATTTGTTTTCGTGTTGCAACTATTAAATGGTGCTGTTTTGCTAGTTGTTTTACTTGTTTGATTTTTCCAGCGGCATAATAAAATACCATAACCACATGGGTATGACCCACTGATTATTTGTGATTTAATAAAAGTGGTTGTATAATTTTTGGACAAGTTTTATTTGCAACATTATTTTTAATATCAACAAAAGGCATTTTGGATTTGATTTGGTTCCAATTTGATCATGGCATGATTTAGCAACAGTAATTGGCAACAGTAATAGTCATTAGCAAAAGGATTATTGTTACAGACAACTGACGGTGTTACACATCATTTGACCCACATAACATGTGTGCAAAAGTTGAGAGGATTACGACAAAAACTGGATGTACTTCGTGTACAAACTGGACCATCTCTTTCAAAGTATAAGGGTTTCAAACGAAAACTCATCTGTTACAAAGACATTTCATTTTGCTAAAATTATTTCAACTCAAGACTTTTTTTGCATTCAATATGCACCATTCAAAGCCACATACTAAAATTTCAACCCTTTCTGACTTCATTTGCTATTTTTCATGCATTTAATGTTTATTTTGAGCTAAATGACCTTGAATTTGGAAAAGCACTACAACTGAACTCAGAGTATAGGAAATATAAAAACTCCAACTATTCCAATAGATAGTCAAAATATAAAAACAAATATAAAAATAGCAAATGGAAAAAAAAGTATAGAAATTTCATTATAGGATGTCAACGGAAGATTACTCCACACTCTGTACACCATAAAGGACAATTTCAGTTAAGCCCTGATTGGTTGGCAAATCTAGAAATCTGCCGACCAATCAAGGTTCAATAGAAATTGCCTTTACAGTATACAGCGTATAGATGAATCACTCGTGGACAACCTTTATTAAACTTGCTATGCTACGATAAGTCCACACTGACCCGTGCTTATAAACCGATCGAACTCGTCTTCGGTTAGCGAGGTGGTACTAAAATATAGATGTTTAGAACAGGTTTCAACCACGAACCGCTGCTAAAGGTCCCTCCCCTTCCCGCGCGTATTTTTGGCTGAAAAATGGATGAAATTGGTGACCTTTAGAACCGGTTTGTGGCTGAAACCGGTTCTAAAGGTCCATTAGCACCGGTTGCTGCTACAAACCGGTGCTAAAATTCCATGCTATATATATACCAGCACTTAGCGTCAGTTCCGCCCACCGCTTCAGATCGAACCACGCCGCCAGGCTGCTGCGCTGCCTCGCCGTCGCCGTCCACGCCGCCAGGAGCCGCCCACTCTCCTCGCCGACGGCCGCCACCGGAGCCGCCCCCGTCCGCACCGTTCAAGCCTCCCCCGCCCTCGCCGTTCAAGCCATCGCCGCCGTCCAGCGCGTCCGGTGACCCCTCCCACTCCCCCCTCCCCTCCTCCTCTATGTTCATATTCTTCTCAGGAATTCTAGGATTGCCATGTGCAATTGATAGGTTGTGTGCAATAATCTATGCCGCCATGTGATTTTTTGAAGTGAAGTTGGTGTTGATTATTTCTAGGATTATTGGTGTTAAAATTGTTGAAATTTCTAGGATTATTTTGCGTATTGCCAAAACAGAGAGATAGTTAGATGGTGCTTTGTTCTTTGAGGTGAAATTGGTCGTGGCTTTAGAGAGAATTTGATGGTGCAAGCTATAGTGTAAATTAGCGTTCCACAAGTTTGTATGTTTTCAGAGAACACAAGTAAAAAGAAAGTGGAGGATTTTCAATTGTTAAACCAAAAATTGATAGAACAGACATTCTTGATCTATTTCGTTACCAATGAGGCAAAATTTGTATTACTTCTCATGTTATATTTTTATAATTTTCATAATATTTTTATTACTTTGAAATAATTTTATAATTATGAACACATAGTATGTCTCATCCCAAGTGCGAGATTTGTCAAGACGACTCGGGTCGATGCAACGATCCCGTGTTTGATGAAGCAGACACATACTTCTTCATCACGCTTAGGTCCTGGTTCCAAAATGTTACGGTATGTAACTTGCACGACATGTTCTTGTTATGGTGCATGCATGCATGACTTAAGTTTATGTTTATAACGTATCATTTTTTTTTCTAATTCAACTAGTGCATCCCTTGCTTTGCAAGAAGCCACGTTTGTGACAAGATCAATATTCAAGATTTCGATGAAACTATTAGTAAAGAAGTTAACATTAAGACGAAACATTTTGTTCTTAAGGTTAAGATCTTTAATCAACCAAATGCCACATTCTTTGGCGGTTCAAAATGGGATGCATTATGCAAGACATATGCATTTCATGATAATATGAAAATAGCATTTGATCTTGGACGCCGCCGTCGAGGATCCAATGTTTTTCGTGATGATAAAATTTCGATGGAACTAGGCGACATGATTCCAGTTCGATGTTCATGTGAGTTTGTTAAACAACAATTTTGTTACTTCTGCAACTTATTTTTCTTTGCTCCAAATGTTTGACAACTCATTTATAATTGCCAGCTTATGTTCTTGCGACGGAAGAAGCACAAGATATTTTTTATTGTACCTTCTATAACAATGGCTTCGACCTAAGTAAGAGTGAACAACATGCATTTATCGAAGTTATTAAATTGGAAACTTCATATGCGAACTATATAAGGGTTGGCCGTCCATTTGGAGCATATGTGCCATTTGTCCTTAAGTTGGAGGACTATATGCTTAAATGGCCTAGCCTGGTAAGATTTTTATCATTCTCTCTCAGTAGCCTATATCTTCTTTAAAAAGACATTTTATTAACTATACTCATTGCTAACAATGCTACTAATATGCATGTTCTTCAACAGAAGATACCGCAAACTTGTACGCCTAAATGGATGCTGGGATTTAAAGGCAAAGTTACAATTGTCTGTGCACGGCCTTGGACAGAACCTTTCCAACATGATTACTACACTGAAAGTGGATCAGATGTCTGTGTCAAAATCAAAGCATGGTTGAAGATAGTGGTCCAGAAGAAGCCAAAACCTGGAGACAAGTTGTTCTCTATCCTCTATCGTGGAGAATATGGACGCCCTTTTTGGGTTTATTTCTTTTTACCTTCGCGTGTTTGATTAGGTCCTATATATTTAGTAGGAGTGAATTCGAAGAATTATGTCCTATATATATTTAGTAGTAGTGAATCTGAACAAATTAGGTTATCGAAGTTAAACTAGGAAAAATCTTTGTGTTGGATATAATGGCTTTCGTACTTGTTCTTATTGAAGTTAAATTATATATTGTCCTATATATATGAGATGTGATCGATATATTTAGACTATATTGTCTGTGTGTATGAGATGTTGTGAAGCATATGTACCGAGATACACATCTTGTAAGTGTATGACGCAAGAACCGCTTGATATATTCATATATTGATCATCTTCATTAAATAATAAGATTGCGGAGAACCTTTAATTAATAATCCAAAAACAAAACTATTAAACCCAAAATAAAATAACAAATAAACCCTTAAACCACGAAACCTTTAGAACCGGTTTATGTTACTAACCGGTGCTAAAGGTTCTCAAGCCCTCTCGCTGCCGTGCAACCACGTGGCCTGGCTGCAGCTGGTTTAGAACCAGTTCGTGGGGACCCGGTTCTAAAGGCTTTACCCGTTAGCAACGAACCTTTAGAACCGGTTTCAAAAACCAGTTCTAAAGGCCCCCCTGAACCGGTTCTAATGATCTGTTTTGCACTAGTGTACCTGGCTAGTGGTCTGGGGATGAGTCAACATAAGATTCCAAAGAAGACTAAGGGTGAAACTTTAGTAGATTGAGTTCTCAAGAAATATTTTCTCTCGTATTCCCATCTCCCACTTCTTGCACGAAAACACCATCTGGAGACATTCGAGCCACGGACAGTGAGAGCTCTTGCACCTTTATGTTCTTATGTTGCTTCTTTCAATGCTAATATAGACTCTTGCTGGTTATGACTTGAATTGAATTACATACCTTGATTGCTTTACTTTCAAAGTTCTTATATGGTTGTTAGCATGTCACCACAGAAATTATGCTTGTTATCATTTACCAACTCGAGTACGAGCAGGAATTAAGCTTGGGGATGTTGATACGTCCCAAACATATCTATAATTTCTTCTTTCTCCATGCCTGTTTTGTGTGATATTGCTATGTTTTATATACACTTTCATACACTTTTGATCATATTTGTACTAACCTATTAACTCAGTGTACCTCAGTGCCAGTTCTGTTTTCTGCTGTTTTTCTATTTCAGGTATCCCTTCTATTAAAAATGCTCCAAAAATTCCGGGAAAACAAAATAAAAAAATCAGCGTACCGGAAGCTTCGGGAATCACCGAGGAGGGGCCAGAGGGGACCCACCAGGGCCCTAGGCGCCCTCCCGGGGCCCTACGGTGGGGCCGCGCCAGGGGGACGCCTGGAGACCTGGTGGCCCCCCTGGGTTCCCCCCTTTGCCTATTTATTCTCCGTCACAGGAAACCTCCAAAAGAAGAACTCTTTTTAGTGATCTCGCTTGTGTTCCACCGCCGCCACGCTTCCAAGATTGGGAGCTCCAGCAGAGCTCTTCCCGGCACCCTGTCGGAGGGAGGAATGACCTCCGGGGGCTTCTCCACCAGTATGGACGCTTCCCGGATGATACGTGAGTAGTCTACCTTGGACCATGGATCCATGATCAGTAGCTATGGGATGTTCTCCTCCCCTCTTTGTTCTTCATGGATTAGACCTTGTGAGCTACCCTACATGATCAAGGCGCATATGTAATTCTTTCTGCTGTTGCTATGATGAGTTTGCTGGGGTCTGCTGGATTATGAGACTATGTTGAGATTGTGATTGAGTAATATATTTGGTTATTATCTTTTATATTTTACTTTTTGAGTAATTCTTGAATTTTCTCCGTTGCTGTTTATTGCTTTGGCCAAGTAGTAGGTAGTGACTCCAAGAGGGAGCATTATGCTTGATTGTGGGTTCATGCCCCCTGATGACTAGCTTGAGTGACAGAAACATGACTGTATGGGATGTGTTGTTGCTACAAGGGGGAAAACAACGGTGCCTTTAACCGCGGTTGCAAGGATTGTTTACTTTACGCAAAGTTCTTTTAAAGCAGTTGTCCGTTGCTTTGGGTTTACTCTTTGGGTGGGGCTCGCAACTTAATACCAGCGAGATGTTCTAGATAGATATCTCGAGGTGGATGATTAGTAGTAGATGCAGATGGATTTCGGTCTACTTATTTTGGCGTACCACCCATGCTTTTGAGCCTCTTCCTTTCTTTATAGCATAGTTGGCATTGCCGTGCATTTTTAATCCTGTCAATTGCCCAGCTGTGATTTGTTTACCTCGCGTAGCAGTTTTATCGTCTTTTGGGAGAGAGACATCACTAGTGAACGTCATGGGACCCCGGTCAATATTCTCATCACTGTTTACACGCTCAATTTACTTCTTGATTTTACTTTCCAGTTGCAGTCACTATTATCCTTTATCCCTTGCATTTGATCCTTTGTAAACAACAAGGACGGAGAGATTGACAACCTCTCTGAATTTCGTTGGGAGCAAAGTTACTTATTGTGTGTGAAGGTCCAGGCGAAGAAAGTGATTCTTTTCAGACGGAGCATCACTTGCCGAAACACCTACTTGTAGTTATCGGAGTTCTACGAGAGACAATCTAAACATTGGTATCTTTGCCAAGGGAAATTTTCTTCTATCCTACATCTCGCCTTCCACTTGGGGTAACCAACGAAGGGCGAGAAGCCGTTATCATCTCTCGCGCATCAGCTGACTTTTTATATATTTTTCCAGGAATTTTTCTGGCATTTTACATAATGGGAAAACCTGAAATAAAAAGACAGCAGAAAACAGAAACTGGCACTGGGGTGCACTGAGTTAATAGGTTAGTCCAAATATGATCAAAAGTGTATGAAAGTGTATCAAAAGCATAACAATATGACCCTAAAAATTCATGGAGCAAACATAAATTATAGATACGTTTGGGACATATCAAGCCCAGAGGAGATGAAGGAGTCGGCGGCGGCGGTGTCCACGGCCCTTGAGGGAAGCGACCCTTAGCCCCTTCTTCTTCCTTGGAGATGGTGCTGATTTGTAGATGGATCTCCCCCTCAAGACGGCTGCCAAGGGGTAGGAAATTTCATGGTGCCCTTTGACCTAGGTTTCCTCTCTTTCTAAAGACTCTCGGATTCCCGTCATCCAGATTACATCTTTGGTAGATCGGGGCTAGAGGGCGCACACGAACTCGGATTGGGCCGACTTTTATATCCGGAAGCAAGAGGAAGAAAATTCTCTACAACTTTGTAGTTTTAAGTTTTTTCGTTTGAGGTCGTATTCTGGCTTTCCCGACGCAATCTTTAAAACCTGTCTAGTGGGGAAAGATTTCGGGACAGTTAGAGTCCAACTCCAACAAGGATCTTTATTGTGATTTTTATCTTATCCAAGTAATTCCTATGCATAAAGTACAAAAACAAGACCTTGTGCACTCTTCCAACCATTAATAGGTTAGTTCCAAAATATGTTATAAAAATACATGAAAGTGCATCAAAACATATAGCAAAGTCATCAAAACAAGCATGGAACAAAAAAATTATAGATATGTTTGGGACATATCAACATCCCAAGCTTAATTCCTGCTCGTCCTCGAGTAGGTAAATGACAACGAAGATAATTTTTGTGGTTATATGCTACCAAGAAGTCTTTAACAATCACATGAAAAATGCTTATAGAGATAATGAATCTTCACTAATTATTTTGGCTCATGAGAATATCACAAAGAACTAAAAGTCTATAATATGCTACTGAAACACCCAATAGATTTGAAGTGGGGATGGTGTATATACATGATAAAGTGTTACCTCACTTGCCCCCTTTAGTGAAGCAAAACATAAATGCAGGAGCACCTCCGAAGTTTACGTGATGACTAGATATAATGATTTCATAATAAGAAGTATCACAATCATGCAGAAGACAATGTGGTACGTTGGGACAATGCACATTACACTCAAAATGACAATCATGTTGTCCTAGTAGGTGATTTTCGAAAGAATAAGATGGAGACTCTCGAACCGTGGATTTTTGGAGGAGAATTTGAATGCCCATTGTCGAAAGCAAACACTTAACATGTACCAGAGCTCGCTGTTTTCAAATCAGAGATAAATTTCTTTTTATGAGTGTAGCTTTCCAGTCAACGATTAACGATAAAGGTTTCCAATATCTTCCATGCCAACTATGTTAATGGTGGTTCCCATGCCTTTTGTTATATCGCTTACACTTATAGTGCCCTTCCACCAATCATAGACAGTCCTTGGCTAGCAGTGTTTGCGGGTGCCCTTCTTTCCATCTCAAGTATGGGGAAAACTGTAAATCCCCTTCCACCAATCATAGATAGTCATTTTCTAGAAGTGTTGCAGGTGCCCTTCATTCCATCTCATGTATGGGGGGAAAGTGTGAGATTTATAAATCTTTATAAACTATTGAGAACTAGGCAATTCTTCAAACCAACCTCTACCTCATAAATTTTACTAGATTAAACTTTGTCAAGGCGTAAAACATCTTTAGCATCGAAGATAATGATTACCCCTACCGCTCCATGAGGTTGTACGGGTACATAAGCGAAGTTTATTCGAAGGATTTTGAGGTGGTACATGAAAGTCTTCGTTAACAATGGCAAGTAAATACCATAAATAGGAAGTTATGGTGGACTCATACGACATAACCAGTTTCAAGGATTTTGGATGCACAAGCAGTCAGTCCGCTTAGTACAGGCGAAGGCTAGCAAAAGACTGGGAACGACCAACTAAGAGAGCATTGACGACCATAATCATGCAGAGCGACAAAGTAACATTGAATCGGGCATGAGTTATCTCACTATTCAGGAATAAAACATCATCAAGGCTTGCTGGACTTTCTTTATAGTCTTAAATATGTGTGAGAATATGCCAAGTCAATCAAAATAAATTCTTGGAGGAAGATATCACTAAACCATACCACATCATAGGCAAACAAATCATACTGGTATTTCAAATAACACATTATGAAATCTTAGCTATTTGAGACTAACCATAAGAAAACATGAACTACTAATAAGTATTATGCATACATCAATTTTATCATAGATGTATCAACTAGTGCAACAGAAGCCAACTCTCTTAAACAAATAAGAGCGAAACAAAAGAGAGTCCTAAAGCTTTAATTCTCAGCTCTTGGAAATAAATAAATATGATGAACAAGAGCTAAACATGACAACAGCTAGTAAACAACGAACGAACACTCATAAAGATAGAAGTGAAAATTATGAGCATTCTAGGTAAAAGTGTATCATGTCTCTCTCCCAATCAAGGATTATAATGTCTCACAAGATATGACGAGAAAACAAAGAAAACAAAACTAAAAACTAAAACTGAAAACTAGAGAGCAAGACGGTCCAAGCATATCACATATGTAACTCAAATAAAAAAACTCCAAGGATGGCAGAATCTAGGAAAAATAGAACATCATGTAGCAATTAATTTTTTCGGGGCACTTATGTAACTCGAATCAAAAAACTCAGAATAGGTGGAAGTTTCACAATTGTATAGATCATACTATCAAAACAATTCAGATCAAAAAGATGATCTGGTGATTTTACTTAATTTGTTTCGTCAAGCAGACATAGTTTGTTTTTTGGACATCATGTCACAACTTTTGATCACTTGTCACCAGAGGCTAAAACTTGGCACAAAGCTTGAAATAAAGATACAATGATGTTGATGTAGTAGTAACAAATACCAAGACTCACTAAAACAAAAATAATTGACTGAAAGTAAAGATAACATGGGGTGCCTCCCAAGAGCTTTTTCTTTATAGCTATAAAGATAGGCTTAAAATTTAATGATGCTATCGTAAGAATAAGAGTTGAAGCACAAAAGAGAGCATAAAGAAGCAACTACCAAACACATTTAGGTCTAACATGCTTCCTATGCATAGAAATATTTCAATAGAATAATTCATTGAAGCATAAAGCAATAAGCATAGGGAGGAAAAACAAGTGCAACTTCAAAAATTTCATCATGGAGAGGGAGCTTAATATCATTGAGATATGGGAAGCCATGTCTCCCTCTCTCAAAGTCATTTTTAGTGGCATCATGAATAAACTCAATAATATAAGTATCACATAAAAAATTCTTATCATAATCAACAAGCATAGAAAATTTATTACTCCCCACATAAGAAAAATCAACAATAGTAGTGGGAGCAAACTCAACAAAATAGCTACCACATGAAATACTTTTATCATGATCCACTTGGAAATATATATTTTTTATAGCATAAGTGTCATAAGAATAATCATCATAGATAGGAGGCAAAGTACCATCAAAACAAATTTCATTATCAAAACTTGGGAGGGGGGGGGCTAAAAAGATCATCTTCATCAAGCATAGCATCTCCAAACTTATGGATTTGCATATAATTAGCATCAATGGTATTTAAAGAAGACATACTAATAACATTAGTACTATCATTAGTGTTATGAAAATAATAAAGTTCCATAAGTTTTTTTATTTTCTCTTCAAACACTTCATGTCCTAATTCAAGGTAGAGCTCATAAAGCTCTGTCATAATTTTGTTGTTGTTTTTCATAAGCCTAACTAGTGAAAATAAAAACAAGGAACAAAAATATTTAACTACAAGATCTAAATATATACCTTCAAGCACTCACTCCCCACAAGAAACATCTTCCTTGTGGGTGTGTGAGTACCTCTTACCTTACTTCCCCGGTAACGGCGCCAGAAACAGCTTGATGTCTACACACGCTGCTATTCTTGTAGACTACGTTGGGCCTCCAAGTGTAGAGGTTTGTACGACAGCAGCAATTTCCCTCAAGTGGATGACCTATGGTTTATCGAACTCAGGGAAGTAAAGGTTATTGATCGTCTCTCTCAAGAAACTCTGCAATTAAGAAAAAAGAAGTCTTTTGAGTCCGCAACACACCTAATAGAATGATAAATTTTATAGGCGCACTATTTCGGCGAAGAGGGTAATATATGGGTGATAGGTGTGGCAAATGGAAGTAATATAAATATGTAATAAAAATTATAGCAATGTAGCAAGTATTAAGCAGAAACAACATTGCAATGCTGGAAACAAGGCCTAGGCTTCATACTTTTCACTAGTGGCCACTCCCAAAAACATTAATATAGTTTAATCACATGATATTTCCACTAAAACATGCAAGGGAGCCGTACTCGGAGGTCATTCCTTTGTGGTGAAGAGATGACGAGAATTGTGTAGGTCTACAAGAGCACACCTTAGAGTTCGTAGTTCTGATCTATGGATTTCCCAATATCACCACGACCGTCCAAAGAGAGTAACCGAATCACCACAACATACCTCAAGGATAGTCAAAGCCAAGTACCCAGAGACTCTCAATCTTTAATAAATTCACAATAAAATAAATAACTCATGAAAATATTCTTTTTATCTATGTCCAATAGACTCGCTTTCACCATTGTCTCGGAGATTATACTAGATATAGACAAGTGAGTACATCAAATCCAATACATAGAAGTAGGGGAAACATTATTGGATCACCCTAGATTAACAAAGCCTATGATTACAATCAAGATCACATCATGGTAGAGAGAGAGATAACCACATAGATCAAGGTACAAGCCTCAACCCTGAGGGGAACTACTCATACATAGACATGATGGAAAAGTGAGAGTTGTTGATGGAGAGGTGCAGCCCGGAGGAGATGAAGGAGACGACGGCGGTGGAGGACGCGGCCACGACCCTTGAGGACAGCAGCCCTTAGCCCCCTTCTTCTTCCTTGGAGATGGTGCTGGTCTGTAGATGGATCTCCCCCCTCAAGACGGATGCCAAGGGGGAGGACATTTCGTGGTGCGTTTTGACCTAGGTTTCCTCTCTTTATAAAGATTCTCGGATTCCCATCATCCAAATTACGTCTTTGGTAGATCGGGGCTAGAGGGCGCATCCGAACTCGGATTGGGCTGAGTTTTATATCTAGAAGCAGGAGGAAACAGTTATCTACAACTTTGTAATTTTATGTTTTTTCGGTTGAGGTCGTATTCTGACGTTCCTGAAGCACTCTTTAAAACCGTTCTGGTGGGGACTGCTTTCAGGAGAGTAATAGTCCAACTCCACCAAGCCTCTTTTTGTGATTTTTCCTTTATCCAAGTAATTCCTACATATAAAGTAAAAAGACAAGAACTTGTGCACTCTTGCAACCATTAATAGGTTAGTTCCAAAATATGTTATAAAGAGATATGAAAGTGGATCAAAAGATATAGCAAATTCATCAAAACAAGCATGGAACAAGCAAAAAATTATAGATATGTTTGAGACGTATCACTTGTCTACAAGACTAGGAAGATTGATTGGAGCAAGATCGTCCATCCATAGGGATGAGCGCATACCATGTCCAGTTGTCTTCAATTGGACTAATGGTGTGGATCAGACACTCTCATTTGTTACCCCAAGTGGAAGGTGATGATGAAGCTAGTTGTAAATTTCCCTTAGCAAAGATCCCAAGGTTTATCAAATCCAAAAGGACTCTAAATGCTACAAGTAGGTGGTTAGCTTGCAACGGCGCCAGAGATTGCTTACTTGACCTGGACCTGCACATAAAGACACAAATAAATTCACATCCAACGAGCCAGAGGGGTTGTCAATCCCTCTGTATTTCCGTTTATGAAAGGTTATACACAAAAGGTAGAGGATCTGGAAAGTAAAACAACGAAAGGAAATAAAAGCGAGTAAATTGTAGCGGGTGTAAATATATGATGAGGATATGGACCGGGATATCATAGCATTCACAAGTATTGTCTCTCTCCCAAAAGACAATAAAACTTAGAGATAATTCCTTATTTGACACTCTCTTAAAATCATGTTCCTTATTTGACACTAGAGAAAATTTTCATACCTATATGACCTCTAATCTTAATTTTACACTCGCTTAAAAGCATTTTTACACGTTGATGACGGGAAATAACTTCACACCCCTCGTTGGTTCCCCAAAGTGGAAGGTTGAGATGTAGTCAGCAGCAAGTTTCCCTTGGTGAAGATACCAAGGTTTATGTCTCCAGTAGGACTCCAAGTTCTTCGAGTATGTGGCAAGAAAACAATGGTGTTGTTTTACAACCAACGGTTGCTTACTTGAACTAGAACTACACACAACAAAAAATAACTTTGCTCTCAACGAGTACGGAGAGGTTGTCAATCTCTCCGGTCTTGTTGTTTACAAAGGATCAAACTCACGGTGGAAATAGTGATGGTCATTGCAACGAAAAAGGAAATAAAAGCAATAAATAGCGTAGGTGTAAACAATGGTGGAAATATGGACCGGGGTCCCATGATGTTCACTAGTGATGTCTCGCTCCCAAAAGACGATAAAACAACTATGTCGGGTGAACAAATTACAGCTCGGCAATTGACAGAATTATAAACGCACTGCAATGCTAATTATGCAAAAAGAAAGTTAGAGTGTAAAAAGTATGGGCAGTACGCCAAGACAAGTACACCGTTTATTCATAAGCATCTACTCACTAATCATCCACCCAAAGTGTAAACCCAAAGCAACAGATAACTGCATTAACAAACTTTCGCTATTGTTTTGGCCTCATTCTTGCATTATTTGAACAAAACTAACCCGGACTGATGCTGTTTTCAGCAAAGCTTCCTGTATGGTTTTCTTATGTGCAGGAATATGGATTTTTAGGTGTCTCAGAAAATTCCAGGAAATATCACGGAAAATCCACGCATCCGGAGGGACTCTGAGCCAGAAGTGGGGCCAGAGGGCAGCCAGGGGGGCCTAGGCTCCCTGCTGGCGCGGCCCCACCCGTGGCCGCTTTCGGGAGGATGCCTGGGTGGGTCCTCCCCCCTCTGGTGCCATACTAGGACTCCTATTTATTCCCGTCGCGAGGAAACCCTAGAACAGAAGTCGTTTTCCCAATTCTCCTCACGGGGCCGCCGCCACCCTCTGTTTTTCTCCGGGAGGGCTAATCTGGAGGTTGTTTTGGCCTCCGTTGAGGGGAGATCATCACCATCGCAGTACTAGAGAAATAGCTATACATGGAAACCTTATTTGTGGTGTATTTTATATGTAATGCGCCACTATGTTTTAAGGGGTGGCGCACTGGTAAAAAATGCGCCACCTATAAGCTCTTATAGGTGGTGCATTTTTAAAAATGCGCCACCCCTAAAACCTCTTATACGTGGCGCATTTGGCGAAATGCGCCACCCCTAAGAACCTTATAGGTGGCGCATTTTGGAAATGCGCCATCCCTAAGAGCTTATGGGTGGAGCATTCTGGAAATGCGCCACCCCTAAGGAATTATTAGTGGCGCATTCGGAATGCGCCACCCATAAGGGCTTAGGGGTGGCGCATCTTGCATATACGCCACTACTAACCTAAAAATGTGGCGGGAAAATTCCCAATACACAAATACACCCCCTGTGGACCGCCTTTTCAGTTTGAGAACAAATAAAATAAAATGATAGAAATTTCAAAAAAAAAGAAAATAAGATTCCCATGTAATATTTGGTCTAGTTATTAGGAAAATTTAGAAACATGAATTTCGACTTTTTTTGCAAAATCTCTCGAGCATCCGTAAAATGGGTTTAACTTTTGCATACGAACTCCGATGAAAAAGTTTTTTATATGAAAAATCATCTACTCGAAAAGTTATATCAACAAAAACCTAACAGAAAAAAAAGTTAAGGGCGTTTGAACATCTGGAGACAAAAAAATGATTTTTTGAACTTAGTAGTGTCGCATTTCATTCAAAATGTGCCACTAATAACAGAAAAAATAATTTTTTTTTAAAGTTCAAAATAGGTGAGGACCGATCGGGAAGTTTCAAAAAAAAGTTAGAAATTTTAGGTAGCACATTAAAAAATAAAAAAAATAAAAAATATTTTTTCAATTTTTTTAAAAAAGTTCAAAATATGCTAGAGAACCCATCGAGAAAGTTTCAAAAAAAATGTTGAAATTTTTTATACACACATGAACGTCAACAAGGTCCTAGACATCAACATGGTTTAATAGGATTTATATGATAGATATATGAACAAGTGCCTGCTAAGTGAGCTGAAGTGGGAGTTGAATAGAATCGTGTTAGGGGTGGAGTAGTGCTAGGATGGGTGACCCTCCGGGAAGTTTGACCACGGAGGTCAGTTTGACCTGAGATTAAGCATAGTGACCGGGCATTAAGCATACTAACCCGAGATTAAGAAAAAAAATAAGAAAATATAATTTTTTTTTAATAAAATCGTTAACCAGATTCAAAATTCAATTTTTAAAAAAATTTAATAGTGGCGCATTTTGAAATGCTCCACGCATAAGAGTCTTAGGGGTGGCGCATTTGAAATGCGCCACTATTAATGCCTTATTAGTGGCTTGTCCTTAGTGGCGCATTTGAAATGCGCCACTAAAGGCAAAAAAAGGACGCCACCATAAGGCCTTTTCCTAGTAGTATCGTCATCATCATCGCCACTCCACCATCCCTACATGAAATCTCCTTTCATGTGTGAGTAATTCCTTGCTGTAGGAAAAGGGGATGGTAGGGATTGGATGAGTTAGATCATGTAATTGTTCATCAAACTGATGGGGGCATGTTGCCTATCATCTACTATGGTGTTTATTATCTCTGCGATCCCAAAGGTGACATCTTGGGACACCAAAGGGGATGGACTACAATTTGAGGATTTATGTATCCATTGATTTTTAATGCTTTGTTCTGGTGCCCTTTGATAGGAGCACCTTAATCTCCATAAGTTCATTTTGGCCCCGTTTGTAGAGGGATGGTTGGACAAAAGATGTTGTGCAAGTTCTTATTGCAAGCACGTACAAAAACCTACGAGATACATGCCTAATGTTTGATATTGCCTAGATGATCCTTGATTTTCTGTGTTCCTTGCCACATGTTAGAATCTATTACTTGTTTTCTCTCATCCAAGCAGCGCCCAACCATCCATCTCCCTAGCCTACAGTGTTTTAATCCTGTTGGTTACTAGTTGTTTGTTTTTGCTGTTTTACTTTCGCGTTTTCACAACCATTATCACCGGTTATATTAATATCTCGTTGCAAGTAAGTGTATTTCAGGTGCGGTTGAATTGACAACTCAACTCTTAAAGCTTGTATATATACTTTGGCTCCCCTTGAGTCGAATCTATAAATTGGGTTATTCTTACCTGCAAAGACTATCTCGATCCCCTACAGTTGAGGGTTATCAAGTACTGTTTTCTGGCGCCGTTGCCGGGGAGCATAGATTTATTTACAAGTCTACTTGAAGTATGCTTCCTGCTGCACTTTATCCACCATGAGTAAGAAAGGACACCCAAGGGTTCCGATCTTACCATCCACAACAAGAAAAGGTACCGTTCTGAGCACTAGTTCTACACTTTATTGACCTTCAGTTAGAAGTAAGTTTGCTTCACCTACAACACATGCTACTTCTACTGAGTCTGCTACTATGTCTGATACTTTTGATGATGCTTCCACTACTCTTGATGAAATTGGTTTTCTTCGTCGCCATCTTGAATCTCAAATTGCTAATATTGCAGACATTCCAAGACTCAAACTCCTGCTACACACTACCCCACTTGCAAAGCCTTTAGTTACCCAGACTTGAATGAACTCAAGGAGAGACTCATTGAGGATGATTATTATTCTTCATGATGATTTATTCAGGGAACTTACAGAGTGTGCCGACTCTGACCCTGGTGCTGTTAAGAAGCTGCTTGAAAAACACTCCATGAAGAACAAGATTACTCCTGATCCTGAATTTTCTACATCTCCTATATGCATCAATGATCCTGATTTTGATTTCTCTGTTGATCTTTCACTTATACTGAGTTGGGTGGCTTGTTTACTACTGATGAGTGGATATGAAACTTTTATGTGAATAAGCTTCTTCCTTTGTCTTTGAAGAAAGACGCTAAAGCATGGTATGATGCACTACCCTATAGTTCCATTAAGAGTCCTCAATATTTGGCTCAATCTTTTGTTGATAACTATTTTCCTGCTCACATGCAACATGCTGATTTACAAAGAATATATAACTTTAAACAGTTGCAGGATGAGCACCTTCCTAAAGCTTGGGGGAGGTATTGCAGTTTGATCAAGGCTAGACCGGGACATGGAGTCCCAAAGAATGAATTACTTGATATATTTTATGATAGTCTAACTGGTGAATCTAGATCCTATATGGATAGTTGTGCTGGTTGTGTTTTCAAGGAAAGAACACCACATGAAATACTTTTATCATGATCCACTTGGAAATATTTTTTTTTATAGCATAAGTGTCATAAGAATAATCATCATAGATAAGAGGCAAAGTACCATCAAAACAAATTTCATTATCAAAACTTGGGAGGGGGGGGCTAAAAAGATCATCTTCATCAATCATAGCATCTCCAAACTTATGGCTTTGAATATAATTAGCATCAATGGTATTTAAAGAAGACATACTAATAACATTAGTACTATCATTAGTGTTATGCAAATAATAAAGTTCCATAAGTTTTTTTATTTTCTCTTCAAACACTTCATGTCCTAATTCAAGGTAGAGCTCATAAAGCTCTGTCATAATTTTGTTGTTGTTTTTCATAAGCCTAACTAGTGAAAATAAAAACAAGGAACAAAAATATTTAATTGCAAGATCTAAATATATACCTTCAAGCACTCACTCCCCACAAGAAACATCTTCCTTGTGGGTGTGTGAGTACCTCTTACCTTACTTCCCCGGTAACGGCGCCAGAAACAGCTTGATGTCTACACACGCTTCTATTCTTGTAGACTACGTTGGGCCTCCAAGTGCAGAGGTTTGTAGGACAGCAGCAATTTCCCTCAAGTGGATGACCTATGGTTTATCGAACTCAGGGAAGTAAAGGTTGTTGATCGTCTCTCTCAAGAAACTCTGCAATTAAGAAACAAGAAGTCTCTTGAGTCCGCAACACACCTAATAGAATGATAAATTTTATAGGCGCACTAGTTCGGCGAAGAGGGTAATATATGGGTGATAGGCGTGGAAAATGGAAGTAATATAAATATGTAATAAAAATTATAACAATGTAGCAAGTATTAAGCACAAACAACATTGCAATGCTGGAAACAAGGCCTAGGCTTCATACTTTTGACTAGTGGCAACTCCCAAAAACATTAATATAGTTTAATCACATGATATTTCCACTAAAACATGCAAGGGAGTCGTACTCGGAGGTCATTCCTTTGTGGTGAAGAGCTGACGAGAATTGTGTAGGGCTACAAGAGCACACCTTAGAGTTCGTAGTTCTGATCTATGGATTTCCCAATATCACCACGACCGTCCAAAGAGAGTAACCGAATCACCACAACATACCTCAAGGATAGTCAAAGCCAAGTACCCACAGACTCTCAATCTTTATTAAATTCACAATAAAATAAATCACTCATGAAAATATTCTTTTTATCTATGTCCAATAGACTCGCTTTCACCATGGTCTCGGAGATTATACTAGATATAGACAACTGAGTACATCAAATCCAATACATAGAAGTAGGGGAACATTATGGGATCACCCCAGATTAACAAAGCCTATGATTACAATCAAGATCACATCATGGTAGAGAGAGAGATAACCACATAGATCAAGGTACAAGCCTCAACCCTGAGGGGAACTACTCATACATAGACATGATGGAAAAGTGAGAGTTGTTGATGGAGAGGTGCAGCCCGGAGGAGATGAAGGAGACGACGGCGGTGGAGGACGCGGCCACGACCCTTGAGGACAGCAGCCCTTAGCCCCCTTCTTCTTCCTTGGAGGATGGTGCTGGTCTGTAGATGGATCTCCCCCCTCAAGACGGATGCCAAGGGGGAGGACATTTCGTGGTGCGTTTTGACCTAGGTTTCCTCTCTTTATAAAGACTCTCGGATTCCCATCATCCAAATTACGTCTTTGGTAGATCGGGGCTAGAGGGCGCATCCGAACTCGGATTGGGCTGAGTTTTATATCTAGAAGCAGGAGGAAACAGTTATCTACAACTTTGTAATTTTATGTTTTTTCGGTTGAGGTCGTATTCTGACGTTCCTGATGCACTCTTTAAAACCTTTCTGGTGGGGACTGATTTCAGGAGAGTAATAGTCCAACTCCACCAAGCCTCTTTTTGTGATTTTTCCTTTATCCAAGTAATTCCTACACATAAAGTAAAAAGACAAGAACTTGTGCACTCTTGCAACCATTAATAGGTTAGTTCCAAAATATGTTATAAAGAGATATGAAAGTGCATCAAAAGATATAGCAAATTCATCAAAACAAGCATGGAACAAGCAAAAAATTATAGATATGTTTGAGACGTATCACTTGTCTACAAGACTAGGAAGATTGATTGGAGCAAGATCATCCATCCATAGGGATGAGCGCATACCATGTCCAGTTGTCTTCAATTGGACTAATGGTGTGGATCAGACACTCTCGTTTGTTACCCCAAGTGGAAGGTGATGATGAAGCTAGTTGTAAATTTCCCTTAGCAAAGATCCCAAGGTTTATCAAATCCAAAAGGACTCTAAATGCTACAAGTAGGTGGTTAGCTTGCAACGGCGCCAGAGATTGCTTACTTGACCTGGACCTGCACATAAAGACACAAATAAATTCACATCCAACGAGCCAGAGGGGTTGTCAATCCCTCTGTATTGCCGTTTATGAAAGGTTATACACAAAAGGTAGAGGATCTGGAAAGTAAAACAACGAAAGGAAATAAAAGCAAGTAAATTATAGCGGGTGTAAATATATGATGAGGATATGGACCGGGATATCATAGCATTCACAAGTATTGTCTCTCTCCCAAAAGACAATAAAACTTAGAGATAATTCCTTATTTGACACTCGCTTAAAATCATGTTCCTTATTTGACACTAGAGAAAATTTTCATACCTATATGACCTCTAATCTTAATTTTACACTCGCTTAAAAGCATTTTTACACGTTGATGACGGGAAATAACTTCTCACCCCTCGTTGGTTCCCCAAAGTGGAAGGTTGAGATGTAGTCAGCAGCAAGTTTCCCTTGGTGAAGATACCAAGGTTTATGTCTCCAGTAGGACTCCAAGTTCTTCGAGTATGTGGCAAGAAAACAATGGTGTTGTTTTACAACCAACGGTTGCTTACTTGACCTAGAACTACACACAACAACAAATAACTTTGCTCTCAACGAGTTCGGAGAGGTTGTCAATCTCTCCGGTCTTGTTGTTTACAAAGGATCAAACTCACGGTGGAAATAGTGATGGTCATTGCAACGAAAAAGGAAATAAAAGCAATAAATAGCGTAGGTGTAAACAATGGTGGAAATATGGACCGGGGTCCCATGATGTTCACTAGTGATGTCTCGCTCCCAAAAGACGATAAAACAACTATGTCGGGTGAACAAATTACAACTTGGCAATTGACAGAATTATAAACGCACTGCAATGCTAATTATGCAAAAAGAAAGTTAGAGGGTAAAAAGTATGGGCAGTACGCCAAGACAAGTACACCGTTTATTCATAAGCATCTACTCACTAATCATCCACCCAAAATGTAAACCCAAAGCAACAGATAACTGCATTAACAAACTTTCTCTATTGTTTTGGCCTCATTCTTGCATTATTTGAACAAAACTAACCCAGACTGATGCTGTTTTCAGCAGAGCTTCCTGTATGGTTTTCTTATGTGCAGGAATATGGATTTTTAGGTGTCTCAGAAAATTCCAGGAAAAATCACGGAAAATCCACGCATCCGGAGGGACTCTGAGCCAGAAGTGGGGCCAGAGGGCAGCCAGGGGGGCCTAGGCTCCCTGCTGGCGCGGCCCCACCCGTGGCTGCTTTCGGGAGGATGCCTGGGTGGGTCCTCCCCCCTCTGGTGCCATACTAGGACTCCTATTTATTCCCGTCGCGAGGAAACCCTAGAACAGAAGTCGTTTTCCCAATTCTCCTCACGGGGCCGCCGCCACCCTCTGTTTTTCTCCGGGAGGGCTAATTTGGAGGTTGTTTTGGCCTCCGTTGAGGGGAGATCATCACCATCGCACTACTAGAGAAATAGCTATACATGGAAACCTTATTTGTGGTGTATTTTATATGTAATGCGCCACTATGTTTTAAGGGGTGGCACACTGGTAAAAAATGCGCCACCTATAAGCTCTTATAGGTGGCGCATTTTTAAAAATGCGCCACCCCTAAAACCTCTTATACGTGGCGCATTTGGCGAAATGCGCCACCCTTAAGAACCTTATAGGTGGCACATTTTGGAAATGCTCCATCCCTAAGAGCTTATGGGTGGCGCATTCTGGAAAATGATTTTTTGAACTTAGTAGTGTCGCATTTCATTCAAAATGTGCCACTAATAACAGAAAAAATAATTTTTTTTAAAGTTCAAAATAGGTGAGGACCGATCGGGAAGTTTCAAAAAAGAGTTAGAAATTTTAGGTAGTAACATTAAAAAATAAAAAAAATAAATTTTTTTTTTCAATTTTTTAAAAGAAGTTCAAAATATGCTAGAGAACCCATCGAGAAAGTTTCAAAAAAAATGTTGAAATTTTTTATACACACATGAACGTCAACAAGGTCCTAGACATCAACATGGTTTAATAGGATTTATATGATAGATATATGAACAAGTGCCTGCTCAGTGAGCTGAAGTGGGAGTTGAATAGAATCGTGTTGGGGGTGGAGTAGTGCTAGGTTGGGTGACCCTTCGGGAAGTTTGACCACGGAGGTCAGTTTGACCTGAGATTAAGCATAGTGACCGGGCATTAAGCATACTAACCTGAGATTAAGAAAAAAAATAAAAAAATATAAAAATTTATTATTTTTTAATAAAATCGTTAACCAGATTCAAAATTCAATTTTTTTTTTAAAATTAATAGTGGCGCATTTTGAAATGCGCCACGCATAAGAGTCTTAGGGGTGGCGCATTTGAAATACGCCACTATTAATGCCTTATTAGTGGCTTGTCCTTAGTGGCGCATTTGAAATGCGCCACTAAAGGCAAAAAAAGGACGCCACCATAAGGCCTTTTCCTAGTAGTGTCTTCATCATCATCGCCACTCCACCATCCCTACATGAAATCTCCTTTCATGTGTGAGTAATTCCCTGCTGTAGGAAAAGGGGATGGTAGGGATTGGATGAGTTAGATCATGTAATTGTTCATCAAACTGATGGGGGCATGTTGCCTATCATCTACTATGGTGTTTATTATCTCTGCGATCCCAAAGGTGACATCTTGGGACACCAAAGGGGATGGACTACAATTTGAGGATTTATGTATCCATTGATTTTTAATGCTTTGTTCTGGTGCCCTTTGATAGGAGCACCTTAATCTCCATAAGTTCATTTTGGCCCCGTTTGTACAGGGATGGTTGGACAAAAGATGTTGTGCAAGTTCTTATTGCAAGCACGTACAAAAACCTACGGGATACATGCCTAATGTTTGATATTGCCTAGATGATCCTTGATTTTCTGTGTTCCTTGCCACATGTTAGAATCTATTACTTGTTTTCTCTCATCCAAGCAGCGCCCAACCATCCATCTCCCTAGCCTACAGTGTTTTAATCCTGTTGGTTACTAGTTGTTTGTTTTTGCTGTTTTACTTTCGCTGTTTCACAACCATTATCACCGGTTATATTAATATCTCGTTGCAAGTAAGTGTATTTCAGGTGCGGTTGAATTGACAACTCAACTCTTAAAGCTTGTATATATACTTTGGCTCCCCTTGAGTCGAATCTATAAATTGGGTTATTCTTACCTGCGAAGACTATCTCGATCCCCTACAGTTGAGGGTTATCAAGTACTGTTTTCTGGCGCCGTTGCCGGGGAGCATAGATTTATTTACAAGTCTACTTGAAGTATGCTTCCTGCTGCACTTTATGCACCATGAGTAAGAAAGGAGACCCAAGGGTTCCGATCTTACCATCCACAACAAGAAAAGGTACTGTTCTGAGCACTAGTTCTACACTTTATTCACCTTCAGTTATAAGTAAGTTTGCTTCACCTACAACACATGCTACTTCTACTGAGTCTGCTACTATGTCTGATACTTTTGATGATGCTTCCACTACTTTTGATGAAATTGGTTTTCTTCGTCGCCATCTTGAATCTCAAATTGCTAAGGTTGCAGACATTCCAAGACTCAAACTCTTGCTACACATTACCCCACTTGCAAAGCCTTTAGTTACCCAGACTTGAATGAACTCAAGGAGAGACTCATTGAGGATGATTATATTCTTCATGATGATTTATTCAGGGAACTTACAGAGTGTGCCGACTCTGACCCTGGTGCTGTTAAGAAGCTGCTTGAAAAACACTCCATGAAGAACAAGATTACTCCTGGTCCTGAATTTGCTACATCTCCTATATGCATCAATGATCCTGATTTTGATTTCTCTGTTGATCTTTCACTTATACTGAGTTGGGTGGCTTGTTTACTACTGATGAGTGGATATGAAACTTTTATGTGACTAAGCTTCTTCCTTTGTCTTTGAAGGAAGACGCTAAAGCATGGTATGATGCACTACCCTATAGTTCCATTAAGAGTCCTCAATATTTGGCTCAATCTTTTGTTGATAACCATTTTCCTGCTCACATGCAACATGCTGATTTACAAAGAATTTATAACTTTAAACAGTTGCAGGATGAGCACCTTCCTAAAGCTTGGGGGAGGTATTGCAGTTTGATCAAGGCTAGACCGGGACATGGAGTCCCAAAGAATTAATTACTTGATATATTTTATGCTAGTCTAACTGGTGAATGTAGATCCTATATGGATAGTTGTGCTGGTTGTGTTTTCAAGGAAAGAACACCAGACGATGCTGATGAACTAATGGGAAAGATTGCCAAGAACCACGAACATTGGTCCGTCCCTGAACCACCTACACCACCAAAGAAGAGGGGCATGCTTGTTCTAAGCCCCGAAGATATGCAAGAAGCGAAGAAGTCTATAAAACATAAAGGTATTAATGCTGAAGACATGAAGAATCTACCTCCTATTGAGAAGTTGTGTGAGCCCACAACTCACCCTCCGATGGTAGAGGTACACTCTCTTTTAGATTTCAATGCAAGTTACATCCCTCAAGGTAAGCCTCATGATCAATGTTTAGATGAGCTTGATAATTTTATTATGAAGCATAATCACTTTAGTATGAGGATACAAAGTCAGTTGCATGATAATATCCTTGCTATCAAAAGTCTTCTTGATGTTCTAGGTAGAACAGTTAATGATGTTAATGTCTTGTTAAGAATTTTCATATGGTTCAAACTCAGCTTGAAAAAATTTCTGATGAGCAAAAAGATTTGCTTGCTAAGAATGTCAAACAAGATAATTTACAGGCTTATGGTATAAAGACTCGGGGTGGAACAAACACCCAGGAATCTCTCTATCCAGAGGGGCATCCAAAGAGGTTCGAGCAAGATTCTCGAGTGCAAGAACAAGAAATTGTTAGCTCTCCAAAGAAGAAGAAGAAGAAGAATCACAAGGAAGATGACAATTCAAATGATCCCATAGTTGAAGAAGAGCTTGTTGGTTATCCAAATACTATATCTACCTCCGATGCTGAAACTGAAGACGGTGCTGAGCCTGAAAAAGATAAGGAGAAGAATGATCCTACCGAGGTGCGAGAAGAAGAATCACCTGATAAACGCAAGAAATACACGAGAGAAGACTTTCTCGCAAGAATACATGGGAAGGAAAGATAACCATGGGTATAGAAACCCATGCCCTTTCCGGGTAAGTCTCTCAAAACCAAAGAAGAAGAGCACTATACTAAATTTTGTGAATGAATGAAACCTCTTTTTCTTCAAATCCTTTAGACTGATGCTATTAAGTTACCTCCTTACTCGAGATATATGAAAGATATTGTTACTAACAAGAAATGTCCCTAATGAGGCAATATCTACTATGCTTGCTAACTACTCTTTCAGTGGAAAGATTCCTGAGAAGCTTGGTGATCCAGATATACCCACCTTTCCTTGCTCCATAGATAATAATTTTGTCAAAACTTCTTGGTGCAGGAGTGAGTTTTATGCATTTTTCTCTTTACATGAGGCTTTGTTTACATAAACTAATCCCTACAGATATCTCTCTTCAGATGGCTGACAAGTCAACAACCGCCCCGATTGGTATTTGTGAGGATGTTCCTGTTGAAGTTGCTAATTGTTTGTAACGACCCAATTCACATAGAATTAAAGTCTCTGTGATCAAGGGCCAGTCCCTGGATCGAACTCGCTGGCACACACAGTATAATAGATGTATATCAAAGTACAAGTGCATCATTATTACAACGTATGATCCAGAATAAAACAAATAACAAGTTGCATAGCTCAACGCTAGCTTATCCAACATAAATATAGCGGAAGGAAAATAAAATAACGAGGAGTCCCATCAACATCCACAAGCGAACATGCTGAGTGTAGACCCGCAACCCTAAACGCACCTTACTGGTCGTCTGAAAAACCTGCAACACCGAAGGTTACAGCCTGACAACGGGTCAGTACATCTGATTTGTACGGCAAGTGACAAGGAAGAGGTATATATAAAGGACCTACAACTACATGCAAGGTGAGTCAAAGGAAAGGCTTATGGTTTTGTTTTGCAGAAAGCCAATTTTCTCCTGAGCTAAACTAGTCAAAAATTTAAGTTAAATTCCACCTGAAACACACAGCAACCCATGCTAATCTTTCCCACCAAATTATTATTAAGTGTTCATCTGTCAAGATCATTCATCAACAATACTGATTAGTTGCTCAAAGTTCGTCCGTAACCGTGGACACGGCTAATCATGATCAGTTTATATGCTCTGCAGAGGTCGTACACGTTCTCCACTAGAATCAACCCAAAGATTGAAACGAAGACTTTCCGAAGAGGTTGCCTCCAACCTTTAGTAGCCAGTACACCTAACACACATCTACATCAGCTAGCTACCAGGGCCAGGTTCCCCACAACGTACTCATGCTAAGCCAGAGCCCATATAGCCAGTGGCTGTACACGGAAGCTACTAGTAATATTGCCTGTCTAATCTTTTTGAGCCTGGACGGCGCCCACAGCGTACAGAGGGTAGACACCATGTCGCACCCGGTTCACCACCATAACAACCAATGGGTGCATTTAACCCTGGCACTGTCCTTAGACAAGGCACAACCACCAGGATGCAACCCGCCCGTCCAGAAGTGATTTCTATTTATTATAAAGTTTCTACACAAAATATTAAATAGCTCACATGCACTCCATGAATTCTCACAACCCAAACCACGTCTACAAAGCATAGCAATAAAGTAACAACACATGCTAGGTTGATCTACAAATACAAGTCAAGACATGTGGCTATCCTAACTGGTTTTGCAGCAACAGTAAAGTAAACTACCTATCATACAATAGGGTGATATTCTTAACATAATGCATATAGAAAATTATAGGTGTGAGTATGATCAAAGCATCACTTGCCTTCTTCCTGTTCCTGACGATCACAATCCTCACAAAACGATGCGGCGCACTCCGGACAATCTATACGAGCAAACATAGCACCAATCAACATATATTCAACGCAAATATGCACAAACAGTAATAAACATACAAAGAACAGTAGAAAAACTGACTAAACAGAAGCTAAACACAAAGTACTCTACAAAAGAAAACTAACGCAAAAAGAAACGGCGCAAACGGGCGCACCGTCAAAAACATACGGCTACCGGAAGTTCAAATTTGAATCTTCTTAGGATTCAAATTTTAAAACTTCAAACTTCTGCAAAACTTAGTCTACTGCATAGAACTTTCCGACACGGTCTCAACACAACTGGAATCACTTAATTCCGAGATACGGTTAAAAAGTAACCGCGAAAACGGTACCGGGGTCTTTTCTGCAAAAAAGGACCAATCCGTAAATAAAATTAGCTGAAAAAACGCGATAAGGTCCCTGGCGCCGGTTGACCAGATCTGGGCGGTTCCCAGCTGGCGGGCGGCGGCGGCTGGCGCACGGCGCGGCAACGCGAGGGCGCGGCGGCGCGGGGTGGCGGGGAGGCGGGCGGCGGCGCGAGTAGGCGGCGGTGCTCACCTCGGGGCGGATGGCGGCCAGCGGCGGACGGCGGCGCGATTCGGGCCAGCGGCACGGGTTTTTATAGCCCGCTCCGCGGACTTTTTTTTAATTCGAAACCAATTCGAAAACGGCTGGTGCAAAATAAAAACAGGACAGACCCATTAGGCCCAAAAAAATTTTAGAATATGGATAATTATTTTTAATTTCCGTTTTCACCAAAACTTTTGAAATAATAAAATTGAATTTTTGGCATTACCAAAATATTCAATAAAAATAAAAACTTGACAACTTATTTTTAAATACTTTTTCCGGCAATTTGAAAATACCGAAAAACTCCAAAAATGATTTTAAAATTTTCCCAGAGCATAAATAAATTCCCAAAATATTTTTAGAAATTATTTATAACCCCAAAGTAAAATTAAAAAGACTCCAGAAAATATTTTAACTTTTTTACAACAATTAAAAAAATGGGGATAAGTCATTTTATATCCTCTCCAGCGAACTGCCATGTGTTGAAAAATGTTTAAAATATTTTAAAACTCCATAAAAATGCGGAAACAGCATGAGATGCATACGATGATCTATTAACATCCAAATTTAGAAAATTGGGATGTTACAAACCTACCCCCCTTAAGATGAATCTCGTCCTCGAGATTCGGGCTGGCTAGCAAAGAGGTGTGGATGATCTTGCTTCAAAACTTCTTCTCGCTCCCAACTGGCTTCTTCCTCAGTATGATGATCCCACTGAACCTTGCATAGCCTGATCGTCTTGGTGCGGGTAACTCTTTTTACAGTCTCCAAAATCTTCACAGGTTTCTCCTCATAATTCATGTCACTCTCCAACTGAATTGCCTCAAGTGGCACTGTATCTCTCAAAGGAATATCTGCCATCTCTGCATGACACTTCTTCAGCTAGGATACGTGAAAAACATCATGAACTCCTGACAAGGCTTTTGGCAACTCCAACTGATAAGCTACCTCTCCTCTGCGCTCCAAGATCTTGTAAGGGCCCACAAAACGTGGTGCTAACTTTCCCTTGATTCCAAACCTCTTGATTCCGCGAATTGGTGAAACTCTGAGATATGCACGGTCTGCAACCTCATAGGTTACGTCCTTGCGCTTCGCATCTGCACAGCTCTTCTGCCTGGACTGTGCTATCTTCAGTCTATCACGGATAAATTGACTTTCTCCTCAGCCTCTTTGATCAGGTCTGGTCCAAACAACTGACGCTCTCCTACCTCATCCCACATCAACGGAGTCCTGCACTTCCTTCCATACAGTAACTCGAATGGTGCCATCTGAAGACTAGCCTGGTAACTGTTGTTGTATGAGAACTCATCATACGGTAAGTTGACATCCCAACTCGAACCATAATCCAACGCACAAGCTCTCAGCATATCTTCCAAGATCTGATTGACTCTCTCGGTCTGCCCATCCGTCTAAGGATGGAACGTAGTACTGAACTCCAGCCTAGTGCCCAAAGTCTCATGCAACTGACGCCAAAACTTCGAAGTAAACTGAGAACCTCTATCAGACACTACCTTTCTCGAAAATCCATGCAGAAAAACGATCCTGGTCATATAAATCTTTGCTAGCTTAGCACTTGTATAAGTTTTCTTTACTGGAATGAAGTGAGCGACCTTGGTCAAACGATCTACAATCACCCAAATAGAATCATATCCTGACCGAGTCCTGGGTAAACCAGTAATAAAGTCCATACCTATCTGATCCCACTTCCAATCTGGTATAGGCAAAGGCTGCAACAATCCTGCTGGCTTCTGATGCTCAACTTTGACTCTCTGGAAAACATCACACAATGCAATATACTGGGCTATCTCTCGCTTCAGGATAGTCCAACAAAATCTCTCCCTCCAGTCCAAATACATCTTGGTATTCCCGGGATGAATAGAATAAGGTGAATCATGTGCCTCCTGAAGAATCAACTTCCTGATCTCTGCATCTTGCGGTACACAAATGCGCTTCTCAAACCAAATGGATCCATGCTCATCCTCACGGAATGCCTCTACTTTCCCTTTGGTCATATTCTCCTTTCTCTCTTCAATTTCTGCATCTCCCTTCTGAGCTTCTCTGATTCTTTCCAAAAGATTTGGCTTCACTTCCAATGTTGCCACATATCCCTTAGGAACTATCTCCAACCTGAGATTCTTGAACTGCTCACATAACTCGAGTGGCATACCCTCAACATTAGCAACATTGATATGACTCTTACGGCTCAATGCATCAGCAACCACATCCGCTTTACCAGGATGATACTGCACATTCAAATCATAATCCTTAATAAGCTCCAGCCATCTACTCTGCCTGAGATTCAAATCCTTCTGAGTAAAGATATACTTCAAACTTTTATGATCAGTAAAAACATCACAATGATTACCAAAGAGATATTGCCTCCATGTTTTCAATGCATGAACAACTGCAGCTAACTCAAAATCATGTGTAGGATAGTTCTTCTCATGGTTCTTAAGCTGACGCGAAGCATAAGCAACAACTCTACCCCCTTGCATCAGAACACAACCAAGTCCTCGACGAGATGCATCACAATATACTTGGAAATCCTTATGTATATCAGGCAAACATAAAACAGGTGCAGTTACTAACCGTTTCTTCAACTCCTCAAATCTGATTTCACATTCCTCGCTCCAATAAAACTTATTCTCTTTCTTCAACAGCTCCGTCATTAGTTTTGCAAGCTTGGAGAAATTCTCAATGAACCTCCTGTAATATCCTGCAAGCCCCAAGAAACTGCGAATGTCTCCAACTGTCGTGGGTGTCTCCCATTCTGTAACTGTTGAAACCTTGGATGGGTCCACAGCTACTCCTTCTCCTGACACAACATGTCCAAGAAATCCTACCTCCTTCAACCAAAACTCTTACTTGCTGAACTTGGCATACAATTTTGACTCCCTGAGCTTTTCCCATACCAAACGCAGATGTGCCTCATGCTCTTGCTCATTCTTGGAATACACCAATATATCATCAATGAACACCACAACGAATTTATCCAAAAACTCGATAAACACCTTATTCATCATATTCATGAAGTATGCAGGAGTATTAGTCAATCCAAATGACATAACGGTATACTCATAGAATCCATACCTTGTAGTAAAAGCAGTCTTCGGAATATCCTTCTCCCGAATCTTCACTTGATGATAACCAGAACGAAGGTCAATCTTAGAAAATACACAAGCTCCCTCCAACTGGTCAAATAGATCATTAATCACAGGTAAAGGATACTTGTTCTTGATATTAACATCATTCAGAGAACGGTAATCAACACACATCCTCTGGGTTCCATCCTTCTTCTCAACAAACAACACTGGAGATCCCCAAGGTGACGAGCTTGGGCGAATGAAGCCCTTTGCCTGCAACTCTCTAATCTGCTCCTTCAACTCTGCAAGTTCATTAGCGGGCATCCTATACGGTCTCTTAGCAATAGGCCCAGTGGCTGGTATTAAATCAATAAGGAACTCAATCTCCCTATCCGGTGGCATACCTGGCAACTCCTCTGGAAACACTGTCAGAACCCTCTGTTAGGTAATGTGCTAGGGTTAGCAAGTCACTTGCATCATGTTAAAAATTTCAAAAGAAATCTTTGAAATCAAAATCAAAAGCAAAATGGGAGAAGGAACCCCCCCCCCAGATGAATTAATTCAAAAGGCCAGATAAAAATCTTCTCCAAAAATTCATGTTAGATTTTTGAAAAGTCTTATAAATGAGTGTGATCACATATCAAGTGATGTGGGACCCACCCCATGCTCATAGATTTTTCAAATATTCAAACAGTGCCTTGGAATTAATAAAAAATCCCTATTTGAGTTAAGATTCAAATTATTTGAATTTTAAAAATGTTGAAACTTTATATGTGGCTAGTCTATATTACTATGAGGCCATATAAAAAATTTCAGCATTTAATAAAATGCCTAGCTATTTATTTAGCACAGCAAAACAAAAAGGCAGAAAAGAAAAACAGAAAAAGAAACAGCCTTACCAGACGCCCAGGCGAAGCCGGCCCATCCAGCCCACCCGGCCCAGAGGGGCAGCAGGGTCTTCTTCCCCGACCCGCGCCTCCACCCGGCCCATCCAGCCCACCCGGCCCATCCAGCCGTGGACGACACGTCGCCGCCGAGCGTCTTCCAGGCCTCCCCGTGCCTCCTTCTCGCGCCTGGAGACGTCTCTCGCCCGTCCCGACCCATTCCCCCCCTCCAGAGCTTCCTCCTCCTCCTCCCGTGCTCGTTTTCGTCGCCGCCCGAGAACTCGCCGGAGCACCGAAGCGCCCCCGCGTGGCCATCGACGCCGAGGAGCCCGTCTAAGCTGTCCAGCGTGATCGCCGTCCTCGACTTCGACGACTAGCAGCAGGAGACGCATCAATTAAGGCCAGACGGGACGCAAGCTTCACCGAGAACTCGCCGAACCTGCGAGCTCGCCGTCGTCGATTCGCCGCCGTTGAAGCCTCCCCGAGCTTGCTGTTGCTTCCGTCCGATCCGCGGTGAGCTCCTGAGAATGTCCCCCAAGCTCCTAGCACCCCGTAGCCCCTCTAGCCAAATCCGCCATGAGAACCGAGCTCCTCGCCGCCATGCTTGAGCTAGAGCTCGCCCTCATGCTCCTCGCGGCGCCCCAGTGCGCGCGTTTTACTCGCGGGCGTTCCAGCTTTCGAACGCGCGCAAGTTCAGCCCAAGCCGTGCACGCTAGCCTCTTCCCCCAACCTCGCCGTCGTTCTGTTTCCGCCCAGCACGTCGCCGTCGTCGCTCCCGACCTCCCCGTGAACCCCTGATGCCTCCTCTCGACGCGGACGACCTCCAGGAGCACGCCCATGCCCTCCGTTTCCTCTTCCGTGGCCGGAAGCCCATTCCGGCGAGACGCCGCCGTCCCCTGTGGTCGCCGCCTGTTAGCCGTCGGTGGGTTATCCCCTAAACTATGCTTAACCCCCCCAAAGCCGATGACAAGTGGGCCCAGGGCCCTTAATCCCCACTGGTTAAGTTAAACCAGCCGGGTTAATTAACCCAACCACTGACAGGCCGACCCCACCAGTCAGACCCCTGCTGATGTCTTTCTTGCATCATCATGACGTAGTAAATGATTTTCCCGAATTTAGAAATGAATTAAAGAATTCCAAAAAATCCAGAAATTAGCCCAAACTTTGGAAATTCATAGAAAATTCATATTAACTCCCAATTGGACAAATAATATATGAAAAATGATCAGGAGAAAATAAGCTATCCAAAAATCCAACTTTCAACTTAGTTCGAGTTGATTTTAAATTGGGACCAGTAGCATTTGTCATTTGATTTAATTAGAATTTATTCAAATTAAATTCAAATGCTTTTGCAACTTTGACCATGGAAACATGCTACATTTCAACCACACATCAGAGGCATATCATACATATTTCAAATTGATTCAAATTGATCAAACAATGTCACATGAGCGACCGTGATGGCGGTCCGCTCAGGGCAGATGTCTCATTGTCAGGTTTCCAACCGCTCGTATATATTGTTGTGTGCTCGCTAGCAGATTATTATCTTGGATTCGGATGTTCTTGGTTTGGGAATTCCAGTAGCACCTAGCTATCGACTTTCCGGGTTAACCTTGGTGGAATTTCAGCTTTCGGCTTTCTCATACCTCGTGAGGAAGTTTTGTTGCCAATGTTGCTTTAACTTCTGGTTACTTCAATGATTCGTTCATGTTCTCATAAGTGTTCCTGTATACAGGATGCCAAGAGCGAACATGCCGCCGCCAGAGAACCCTATCCTTGGGGAGGCTGTAGCCGCAGTGGCTCAGGGCACAACTGCGATCCTTCAGATGCTGCAGAACCAGGGTGCTCAGAGGAATGATCGTCCACAGTACACTACACTGCAGCAGTTCCTTGCGATCAGCCCTCCCAGGTTCTCCGAGGCTCGAGACCCGCTGGAGGCGGATGACTGGATCGCTGAGATCAAGAAGCACTTCAATGCCAACACTGTCAGACCCGTCGACTACGTCACCTTCGCCTCCTTCCAACTTTAGGGTGCCGCAGGCAGTTGGTTCTCGACGTACAAGGCCAACAAGGGTGGTGCAGAGATCACGTGGGAGGACTTCGTCAGGGATTTCAGAGCTGCTCATATCCCCAGTGGGCTGATCGAGAGGAAGCGCGAGGAGTTCTTAGCTCTGAGGCAGGGGGACAGGTCTGTGCAGGAGTATAACCTGGCCTTCGTCAGGCTCGCCAGGTACGCTCCGGAGGAGGTCTCTTCAGAGGCCAAGCGCATTGCCAGGTTCCGCGGTGGTCTTGCCCCGGACATCAAGTATGCGCTCACCTTGTCCACGCCAAGCCTGTTCTCAGAGTTCGTCGACCAGGCTATCAGACAGGAGTCAGCTGAGGCAGAGCGTTCCGCAGAGAAGAGGAAGCAGAGAGAGCACAGTTCAGCAGTGATGGTCCACAAGAAGGCCAAGTCCTGGGTTACAGAGCCACAGCCTCAGCCGCAGCGCCAGCAGTTCCAGCAGAGGGGGGCAGTTGTCCGCACTTTTGCCCGCCCTCCTGTCCCAGTGCAGCACGGACCTCGCTCTACTCCACCCTACGCGAGGCCGCCTGCTCCACAGGGCCAGCCCAGGCCAGAGATCACGTGCTTCAAGTGTGGCAAGCCGGGCCACAAGTCTCCACAGTGCACCGAGCCACGTCACGCCCGGCTGCCTCCGCCTCCACCTCGCTCTACACCGAGAAATGCGATGGTGCGGGCCCAGCCACGAGCGCTCCGTGTGAACAACGTGACTTTGGCAGATGCCCAGCAGTCGTCTGAGATTGTGATTGGTAGGTTACTTGTATGTTTAGTTCCAGCGACAGTTTTGTTTGATTCCGGAGCTTCCCACTCTTTTGTCTCAAGATCTTTCGTCGACCATGCCGAGCTACAACCGCAGGGTTTGTCTCAGCAGTTGTCTATTGTTTCTCCGGGTTCCAAGACAAACTCCACTGCTTTTGTTCCAGATGTGGAGATCTCTATCCAGGGTGCTATCTTTTCAGCATCAGCGATAGTCTTGGCCCGTTCCGACATTGATGTCATTTTGGGCATGGATTGGCTTGTCAAGTACAAGGCCAAGATCGATTGTCCGTCCAAGACCGTGTTGCTGACGCACGATTCAGGCGCAGAGATTTGGTACACATGTGGCTCGACAGTGGGATCAGCACAGTTGTACGCTCTGAATGCTGGAGTTGCTCCATTGGTCGAGGAGGTCAGAGTTGTTCGGGAGTTCCCAGATGTCTTTCCAGAGGAGTTGCCAGGTATTCCACCCGTGCGTGCTGTTGAGTTCGTGATTGAACTAGAACCTGGTACACAGCCGATATCTCGGCAGCCTTACAAAATGTCTCCGGAAGAGCTGATTGAGTTGAAGGAGCAGCTGGTGAAGCTTGAGAAGGATGGCCTCATTCATCCGAGCACTTCCCCTTGGGGTGCCCCGTGTCTTTTTGTGAAGAAGAAAGATGGTACTAGTCGGTTGGTTCAAGACTACCATGGTATCAACAAGAAGACGATCAAAAACAAATACCCTTTGCCCAACATCAATGACTTATTTGAGCAATTGCATGGAGCAAAGGTGTTCTCAAAGCTTGATCTAAAGATGGGGTCCACCAGATTCGTGTCCGTGAGGAGGACATCCCCAAGACAGCCTTTCGCACTCGTTATGGACTGTACGAGTTTACGGTCATGACGTTTGGCTTTTCTAACGCACCTCCGACGTTCATGAGGGCCATGGACTATCTGTTTCAGGAGTGGTTAGATGTGTTCGTACTCCTCTACCTCGACGACATCCTTGTCTTTTCCAAGTCAGAGGCTGAGCATGAGGAGCATCTCAGATTGGTGTTGCATAAGTTGAGAGATCACCAGTTTTATGCCAAGTTCTCAAAGTGCGAGTTCTGGATGAATAAGGTCAACTTCCTTGGCCATGTCATTTCCTCAGAAGGCATTGCTGTTGACCCAGACAGAGTCCGGACGATTCAAGATTGGACTCCGCCCAAGAATGTCAAGCAGCTGAGGAGTTTTCTCGGACTTGCCAGCTATTGCAGGAAGTTTGTCGAGAATTTCTCCAAGATAGCAAAGCCGATGACGGAGTTGTTGTGCAAGGGCAAGAAGTACGTTTGGTCACAAGCTTGCCAGGCAGCTTTTGATGAGTTGAAGCTAAGACTGACCACAGCTCCGATCCTTACACCGCCAGATGAGTCACAGCCGTTTCAAGTTTTCTGTGATGCCTCGTTGAATGGTCTTGGCGGAGTGTTGATGCAGGGAAAGAATATTGTGGCTTACACCTCGAGACAGTTGAAGCAGGCTGAGAGGAATTATCCAACCCATGATCTTGAGCTAGCTGCAGTGATTCATGCGTTGGTTACTTGGCGACACCTCCTCCTAGGGAGGAAGGTGGATGTGTTCACCGATCACAAAAGCCTAAAGTACTTGTTCACGCAGCCTAACCTGAACTTGAGGCAAAGGAGATGGCTCGAGACTATTACTGAGTACTCCGTGGATATTCAGTATACGCCGGGCAAGGCGAATGTCATAGACGATGCGTTGAGCCGCAAGGGTGTTTGCAACAGTGTCCAGGTGCAGAAGATACACCCTGATTTGTGTGAGGCATTTCGAAGGCTCAATCTTGAGCTAGTTCCAGCAGGCTATCTAGCCAACCTTGTGGTAGAGCCCACTATCCGTGAGAAGATTCGTGAAGCTCAGTGTGGTAGCTTGATGATTCAGAAAGTCAAGTAGGGTGTTGCCGCCTCAGTTCCGAAGTACGGTTGCTTTTCAGTGCATAATGACGGCACCGTGATGTTCGAGGAGAGAGTTGTTGTTCCCAAAGAAGGGGGTCTCAGAGAGGTCATCTTGAAAGAGGCCCATGACTCAAAGCTGTCTATCCACCCTGGTAGCACCAAGATGTATCAGGACCTCAAGCAGAGCTTTTGGTGGACTCGTATGAAGCGGGATGTTGCCCGTTTTGTCTCCCAGTGTGATGTGTGCAGGAGAGTGAAAGCACAGCATCAGAAGCCTGCAGGTCTACTTCAGCCAATTGAAATTCCAGAGTGGAAATGGGATCACATTGAGATGGATTTCATCACAGGTTTTCCTCTGTCGCAGAAGAAGAACAATGCCATCTTTGTCGCCATTGACAATCTCTCCAAAGTTGCCCACTTCTTCCCAGTGAAGGACTCCATTTCTGCAGCTCAGCTGGCGGATTTGTACACCGCAAGAGTTGTGTCTTTGCATGGCATTCCCAAGAAGATCAGTTCAGATAGAGGCAGCCTTTTCACCTCTAAGTTCTGGCAGGCCTTCCAGAAGGCGATTGGTACGACAGTGTTGTTCAGTACCGCGTATCACCCTCATACCAGTGGGCAGGTTGAGCGTGTGAACCAGATTCTCGAGGACATGCTTCGGGCATGTGTCATCTCGTTTGGCATGAAGTGGGAAGAGTGCTTGCCGTATGCTGAGTTCTCTTACAACAACAGCTATCAGGAAAGCCTGCAAGCAGCACCGTTTGAAGTCTTGTATGGCCGCAAGTGCAGGACACCTTTGAACTGGTCCGAGACAGGCGAGAGGCAGCTGTTCGGTCCAGATGTGATCCAAGAAGCAGAGGACAGAGTGAAGATTGTCCGGGAGAACCTGAAGGCAGCACAGTCTAGGCAGAAGGATTTTTATGACAAGAAGCACCGTGGTGTTGAATTCAAAGTTGGTGACTTCGCATACCTCAAAGTGTCTCCACTTTGGGGCACTCACCGCTTTGGGATCAAAGGCAAGTTGGCTCCCAGGTTCGTTGGCCCGTTCCGCATCCTCGAGACTCGGGGACCTCTTGCGTTCCGCCTCGAGCTTCCAGACAGCTTGGCTATGGTGCATGATGTGTTCCACCTGTCTCAGTTGAAGAAGTGTTTCAAGCAGCCAGAGCAGGCAGTGGATTTGGGCGAGATCCAGCTCAGTGCGGATCTTTCTTACTCAGAGCGTCCAGTCCGTGTTCTTGACTCGTCCGAGCGCAAGACTCGCAACAAGACCGTCAAGTTCCTCAAGGTGCAGTGGGAACATCACTCGGTGAAGGAAGCAACGTGGGAGCGTGAAGATCATCTCCGTTCTGAGTATCCCGAGCTTTTTCTTGCTTAGATCTCGGGACGAGATCCTATGTTGGTAGGGGAGAGCTGTAACAGCCCACATGTAACAAGCTAGCAAACACCATGTAAATTACTTTCTCTGTTGGACTTGTAACTTGGCATGGTGGATGTGTATGTCATTTCATGTGGTGATTTTAATTGGCATTGGGATTGGAGTCAAGTTGAGTTGTTTTCCTTTGCATCCAAAGTGGCTCAAGAAGGATATTGTTGGATTTTCCCTTGTCACATGCTCACTTCACTTGACCCCAAACTTGGCCTAGCCATTTCATTTGCTATTGCAAGGGTTTAAAAATCCTCAAAGCATTTTTGCCACCACCAAAAACAGTAGCCCTAGTTCAAAGTGTTTTTGAATTCAAAAAGGAGCCACATTTTTGTTGTTTCCAAAATTGGTCAAACCAATTTTGAAAAATCTAGAAAAATTCAAGGATTAAGAATTTCAAGCTCATGGAATTTTGAACCTTCTATTTTTCTCTCAAAAACTCTCCAAAGGCTTTTTCTATTTATTTTAAATAGAAAAGGGTGATGTTTTACTTTTGGGGATTTTTTCACTGCATGCAAAATTGATCAAATCAATTTTGGGAGTTCAAGCATCTTTTTAGGGGATTTTAAAAATATTTGGAATATTTTTCCTCTTCCCCTATCCTTTTCTTTTCCTTTTTCTTTCTCTGCTGCTCTTTTTCTTTTGGAAAAGGGCCTTGCCCTCTCCCTCTCTCTTCGCCAGCCAATTGGGCCGCCCGAATCCAGCCCAGTAGGGAGGCGCGCTGCTTATTTTTCATTTTTCCTTTCTTCTCTCCCTCTCTCCCGCTGACCGCCCGGGCCCGCTCGTCAGCGTCGTCCTCCTCACCTTTCCCCCTCCTTTTTCCTGTCGTTAGACCAGGACGAGAGGAGCTCGGCGTGGAGCCCTCCCGCCAGCCTGTCCTCCTTTCCCCTTTAAAGCCAGGGCTCCGCCCCCTTCCGGGAACCCTAGCTCCAATTCCCCTCGGGCGCCGCCGCCTCCATCTCCTCCTTCCTCTGCATCCTGTTCGAGTTCGCCATGGACAGGAGGTCCATGGCCTGAGGTTCCTGCACTGCTCGAATTGGTCTTCGTCCTCGTCTACGTCGTCGTCTGGCACGCCGGCGACCTTCCTCCCGAGCCACCCGAGCCGTCGCCCCGCTGTGAGCTCGCCGATCCCCTCCCCTATTTCCGCAAGCAGATGTGCCGCCGTCCTTTTCCGTTGCGTGGTAGCTCTTGTTCGTAGCACGGCGAGGCTAGGTGTTTTGCAAAACGGGTTCAGGACAACTCCGACTGCGACTTAACGTGGGCGTCGAGTCCCTGGTGATCTAGGCGAGATGTGGTCGACGCCGGAGTCCACGCGCGTGACACTGCGATGTCAGAACTTCTTCAGACAGCAGAGCAAGCGCCAGTTTGTTCAGGTCGCGTCTTGATCCGCTTCGATTTCCGCATGAATGCGATCACCGTAGCAAGAACGAAGCGAGGCAGCGGTGCATGCATGTGCTGGAGGCCTGTATCGAGTCGTAGCAACGCCAAGTTCCCTCTTTTCTTCCATCTTGCAGTCGACTGAACTTGAGTTCAGTTCGCACTTCAGTTTCAGAAGTCGCCTCGTAGTGGGTTTATCTTCATAGTGAGCTGCCTTCTGTCAGCAGTCGAGCAGTAGCCGAGTGGTAGAGCGCTTGGAGTCGTAGCCGCGGGGTGCGGGGTTCGAATCCCCCTGGGGTCGAATTAACCCCGAGTTTTTGCTCCTTTAGAGCATGGCCGTGGATTCAGCTGGGCTTGGCCCATTAGTGCTAGCGCGCCAGAGGCGGGGAGCAGCAGCTGGGCTGCTGGCCGAAACCAGCCCAAGCTGGCTGGGCTCCTCCCCTTCGTTTTTCTTTTTTTTTTATTCTTTTTCTTTTCTGTTTTTGTTTCAAATAGGTTTGAATTCAAAATCAGATTAGAGTTCCACCTCCTATTCTTTTTGAAGCATGCCTTATATCTTATCAAGGTAGCTTGAGCTGCTGGTCAACATAGTGGGGAGCATTCTTGCATTTGAACCCCTATGATTTGGAAGCATGGTCAATTTTGCAAAATGCCCCCCTGCAAAATTCTTGTTTTGCCAAGTTGTTCAAAGTTCAAAGTTGCTCATGCCATATATGAAATTGGGGTAATTTGGCATAAGGAATTGCCTGGTGATGATGACTTGTTCATCGGAGCCTTTTTGCAAAATTCATGAGGTGCAATTTTGCACTCAGCCCCCTGAATCTCAGCTGAATTTGCAACTGCCCTTGCAAATTCAAGTGGGACATGCCATATATGTTTTTGGGGTGCTTTTCTGCAAGGAGTTCAGCAGTGATGTTTCCATGATGTTTTGTGCAACTCTTGAGACAAGGTGTGATCACCTGGTTCAGAAGCTTTTAGATTTTCTCCTGCAGCATTTGAACTTCAGTGCATTTGAAATGTTGTTCATCTGACCTTTTCAATCTTGTTTCATGTCATCTTCTTCTTCAAGTCAACCCCTAGCATATTGTCATATGCCTAGTGGCTGGCCTCCATCAACTGTTGCACCTTCCAAGTGTCAATTTCACCGACACTGCTCTGTCTCCGGAATCATTGATTTACTTTCATGTTATTTAAATACTTGCAATGCTTTGTTGATCATGTCATGCTATCATGCTATTTACACCTAAGTTAAGGCTCAGACCAAAGCCACTACAATGGAAATAAAATGCATATGAAAGTGATGACTTATCGTCATCACCTTAATTTAAACTTGACTAGACAGGGTCATACCATGTAAATAAAACTTGAACATGCCATCCTTGCTTGAGTTGCATCAGTTGCTTACTTGTGTGCCTTTTCTTGCCGGTACCTTACGTTAGCACCCGAGACTGACGAGGAGACTTACGTGGAGCTATCCGACACCGAGCACGAGGGTACCGTGAGTGCTGCTTCGACTACCTTACCAGGCAAGGGGGAGATCTGTGTCATTACTTTATAACTTTCTGCTCATGCCTAGCTGTAGAACTAGAACGTTGTTGCTTGATCCTATCCACCTTATATGCCATGTTTAAACCCATACAGCCATGATCCCCACATCCCAGCAAACCATTGTGCTGCTAAGTTACTGCTTCTCAGCCATTGCTTAGTATGGATAGAAGACTTGCTGCTTACCTTATATATAAATTATGGTTGGGATATCATGCTATAAAAGAAGTTGGTTGATATTTATTACCGTTAAATGATGTTAATTTATATTCGACGAAAGGTGGAAGGCTGGACTATTCCCGTCTGGTGCTTTGTTCCATTTGAGTCACCTAGGACCCGAGTTCCGCGTATTGTGTTTCTTGACGAGCGTGCCTAATCGTGTGTGGGGTTTTATGGGGGCCCCTTGCCTTACCTACCTAGCTTCATACATTCTAGTGGTGGCCCAAGCTGATTTCCATTTGCAACGTGTGTGTGCTGGTTGGATCCCCAGTTGTTTCCAAACCAAACCAGGGCCAGGAGGACATAGTTTCTTGGCTGGCCCAAAACTGACCGGCAAGGGCCCGGTCCCCATGTGAGGCTTCACCGGCAACCCAAACCCTGTTGATACGGAAGAGGCCGATCCGAGAGCGTGGCCATCTCCCAGATTGGATGTCGACTCCCCGGGGGCCACCCGGATATGTGTGTTGTTAGTTAGAGGGACTCTGACGTTCCGGAGTTTCAGGCGCTTACCTAGCCAAGTGGAAACCGGGCGTACAAGCGACGTCTATAATGGACAGTTGGTACACCCCTGCAGGGTAAATCTTTTCGAAAAGCCGTGTCCGCGGTTATGGACTACTTGAGACCTACTCTTTGTTCATAGAATACCATCAATTGTAATCATGCTATAAATTTGACAAACCGTGTGCGTGCCTTGGTTGTCTTTCTTCGTCCAGGGGGACCGAGAGAGAAACGAGGTTGTGTTATGTTTGCGTAAGTAGGTGGATAGCCGACCTATGACACGATGTCAACGTAACTCCTTGGATCTCATCTCTATTCTGATAGAACGAGTAACCACCATATATGCTAGTACGGCTGCAACCTGTCTATGTCTTTATCTTACCTGTAGCGTTAGTTATTCCGTAATGACATGTTCTCACCCCCGTTTACATTTCTGTCTTTACCGCTTTGCCTGATCGGCTGCTGCAGTGGACTACTTCCTCGACCCCAGCACCGGACGTTACTTCGTGGAGGTGCCCCCGGAGGATGACGACGAGTACGAGTACCCCGACTAGTAGGATCCTATAGTTGGGCTCAGACGTTCCCGTGGGTGGATATTTATGTGTAGCCCTCTCTAGGGCAATTTGGAGCTTGACCGTACTCGGCCCCTACTATGCTTCCGCTTGATGTTTTGATGTATTGATAAGATGTACTGATGATGATGTTGTATTATTAGACAGTGGCATTGTATGCCCTGCTCTATTTCTCTATCTATATGTATTTCCCTTTCTTATAGAGTTATGCTTATATACCCGTTGTCGAGAATCCGGCAGCGACACGAGTGCGAGTGTCGTGCGCCGGTGGCGTTTGATGCGCTTCTAACTCCGACCGGGCGCGAAAGCGACTAGTTAGAGTTAGTACCGCATCAGGGGCCTTACAACACTCCTCCTCGGGGTACTTGTCTCTTTGTGAACCTCCTTATTAGATTGAGAGTTACCGATAATAAGTGCATGAGTTCTTCGGACTAATGTAAGTATTGAAAGTTGACACTTCCACCTTCCTATATTTTGCTAGCCTCTTCCGTGCCGTGCATTGCCTTCTTCTCACTCCGAGAGATGGTGTCCACCTTCGCCGGTACTTCCAAACCCTTGGCATGATACGCTCTGTCATCATAAGCCTCCTTTTATCTTTCCTAAAAACAGCCACCATACCTATCTATGAAGGCATTTCCGTAGCCTTTCCGAGTTACATTGCCATGCAACTTCCACCTCTTCATGACTTGATCTTCATGGCATACATGTTCCTGCTACACTGGCAGCGACATACATTGCATACATCATGTTAGTTACATCTTCTTTATGATTTTGAGTACCTTGTAAAGTGTGAAAGATCTCCTTTACCTTCTTGTAAATTAGAGTGTTGCCCTTAAGTGAGGAAAAGATCCCAAAAGTGGACACATTAAAAGATCCCAAAGAGGACAAATGAGAGTTCAATAGAAAGAGCCATTGAGGCCACCAAAAAAAATATAAAAAAATAGAAAAAAGAGAAAAAGAAATAAAAAGAGAGAAAGGGGCAACACTACTATCCTTTTGAGAGATCCACACTAGTACTCCCTTTATATCCTTGTATTCCATAGAGATGATCATTATGCATATAGCTATGTAGGGACCTTCACACTATAGAACTTGGCTTGCATATTCCAAGGATGAGCCTCCTCAAATGAGCTCTAGGTCTTCATGAGCGAGCAAGTTAGATGCACCCCCACTAGTTCATTTGGAGAGCTTCTTAGCTCGTATGTGCATCCGTTGCATGGCAATCCCTACTCCTCACATCCTATCTATCATTTGGCATCTCTTGCCTATGATTGTCCACATTGATGTGAGCCTTTCTCACCCTTTTTGTCTTCCTCCTCCGTATATATCTCTTTGCCATCCTAAGTTTCAACTCTCGTACTTACGCTCATCCATTACATGAGTGCTCAAAATATTGAAAAAGGAGTGGATCAAATTGACTTGTACCTGGCTAGTGGTCTGGGGACGAGTCAAGATAAGATTACAAAGAAGACCAAGTGTGAAACTTTAGTAGATTGAGTTCTCAACACAGAAATACTTTTTTCTCGTATTCCCTATCCCCCTTCTTGCACGCAAACACCATTTGGAGACATTCGAGTCATGGACAGCGAGAGCTCTTGCACCTAATGTTCTTTTGTTACTTGTTTCAATGCTAATATAGACTCTTGCATGTTATGACTTGAATTGAATCTCTAACCTTTATTTCTTTACTTTTCAAAGTTCTTTTATGGTTGCTAGCATCTCACCACAGAAATTATGCTTTTATCATTTACCTACTCAAGGACGAGCAGGAATTAAGCTTGGGGATGTTGATACGTCCAAAACGTATCTATAATTTCTGCTTGCTCCATGCATGTTTTGTGTGATATTGCTATGATCTAGATACACTTTCATTTACTTTTGATCATATTTGGACTAATCTATTAACTCAGTGCACCCCAGTGCCAGTTCCTGTTTTCTGCTGTTTTTCTATTTCAGTTTTCCCCCACATAAAAAGTGCCAGAAAAATTCGGGCAAATTCAGAGAAAAAAACAGCGTGAAGGAAGCTTCGCGAAGAGCCCTGGAGGGGCCCGAGGGGAGCCAGGGGGGCCCAGGCGGCCACCCGGCGCGTCCCCACCCCTGGCCGCGCCAGGGGGGCGCCTGGGGCCCCTGGTCCACCTCTGGCTGCCCCCCTTCGCCTATTTATTCTCCGTCACGGGGAAACTCCGAAGACAGAACCCTATTTCGCAAACTCGCCTCTGTTCCGCCGCCGCCGCGCTTCCGAGATCGGGAGCACCAGAAGACTTCTTCCCGGCACCCTGCCGGAGGGAGGATTGACCTCCGGGAGTCTCCTCTCCACCATGGAAGCTCCCCGGATATCTCGTGAGTAGTTTTCCTTGTACCATGGGTCCGTGATCAGTAGCTATGTGATGTTCTCCTCCCCTCTTTGATCTTCATTGTTTAGACCTCGTGAGCTGCCCTACATGATCAAGGCACCTTTGTAATATTTCTGTTGTTGCTATGCTGAGTTTGATGGGATCTGATGGATTATGAGATTATGTTCAGATTGTGTTAGAGTAATATATTTGGTTTTTATCTCTTATATTTTTGTTCCTAAGTAATTCTTGCATGTTCTCCGTTGCTGTTTATTGCTTTGGCCAAGTAGTAGGTAGTGACTCCAAGAGGGAACGTTGTGCTCGATTGTGGGTTCATGCCCCCCGATGACACGCTTGAGTGACAGAAACATGAGTCTAGGGGATGTGCTGTTGACACAAGGGGGAAAACAACGGTGCTTGTAACCGCGGTTACAAGGATTGTTTACTTTACGCAAAGTGATTTTTAATGTAGATGTCTGTTGCTTTGGGTTTATACTTTGGGTGGGGCTCGCAACTTAATACCAGCGAGATGTTCTGGATAGATATCTCAAGGTGGATGATTACTAGTAGATGCAGTTGGATTTCGGTCTACTTATTTTGGCGTACTGCCTGTGGTTTTGAACCTCTTCCTTTCTTTTGTAGCATTGTTAGCATTGTGGTGCATTCATAATCCTGTCAATTGCCCTTCTATAATTTGTTTATCTCGCATAGCAGTTTTATCGTCTTTTGGGAGAGAGAAATCACTAGTGAAATCGCATAGCAGTTTTATTGTGCAGCTCATGCTCGAGAGCTCGGCACGACACTGGTTGAAGAACCTCCCGCGAGGATCCATCAGCTCATGGAGGCAGTTCCGTGAAGCCTTCATTGAAAATTTCAAATCCACATACAAGAGACCGGCATCACTCGAGGAGCTGCGGGCATGCAAGCAAGGAACCATAGAAACCCTGTGAGCCTACATCTAGCGATGGACCATACTCAAGAATTCAGCAGAAGACATATCAGACGAAAGCGCAATCGACGCGTTTAGGCGAGGCCTGCAGCACATCGAATTCAAGGAAAAGCTCGGGCAGTTGAAAGTTCAAACACTCACACGGCTGCTGGAGCAAGCCAACAACTAGGCGGACGGCGAGGATTCCGTTTGCAACAAGACAGAAATCCACATCACACGCTCAGAACACGAATACAACTACCACAACGGAGAAAGAGGACTCGACCGTCGAAGGAAGAGACCCAGGCGCAGCTTCTACGACGACAGAGGACCCGACATGGTCGCCGAAGGCTTCCCAGATGACAGAGACGGCAGGCATCATGACGACGGTAGGATATAGCGCAGAGACAACCTCGAAGAGGCGCCCCAAGCTCAGAAACGAGACTGGGGGACGAGGAAGCCGCGCGACAGCACCAGAACATACCGCTCGGCCAAAGAAAAACTCGACGGACCGTGCTCGATCCACGGATTCAGAAACGAACGAGGGGACACTACTAGGGAATAGCCTTTTAGTGGCGTCCTTTTTTTGCGTTTAGTGGCGCATTTCAAATGCGCCACTAACGACAAGCCATTAATAAGGCCTTAATAGTGGTGAATTTCAAATGCGCCACCCCTAAGAATCTTAGGCGTGGCGCATTTCTGAAATGTGCCACGCCTAAGATTCTTAGGGGTGGCGCATTTTGAAGATGCGCCACCATTAACATTTTTTGGAATTTTGAATCTGGATCTGGATCTGGATCTGGATTATGATTTTTTTGCTCGTTTTTTGTTTGAATGATTTGTCCCGTTCATCTAGTCACTCTGCTTGGTCATTTTTATTCTCTGTCTCGTTCATCTAACTTTTTTTGCTCAGGATGTAGGGCGCCATGGAGGAAGAGACGAGGAGGAGGAGGAGCCAAGAAAGGGGAGGAGGAACCATGAGGAGTAGGAGCCATGGAGGAGGGGAGGAGGAAGAAGAAAGGGGAGGAGGAACCTTGGAGGATTAGGAGCCATGGAGGAGAGGAGGAGGAAGAAGACCCGTGAAGGAGGGGGAAACTTGGAGGAGGAGGATGAGCCATGGAGGAGGGGAGGATGAGCCATGGAGGAGGGAAGGATGAGGAGGAGCAGCAGACTTGGAGCCATGGAGGAGGGGAGGAGGAGGAGCCATGAAGGAGGGGAGGAGGAGGAGGGCGCCATGCAGAAGGTGGAGAGGAGGATAAGAATGCAGAGGTAAGGAGGAGAAGGAAGCCGGACGGGTTATATATACCCTTATTAGTGGCGCAGATAGCAAAATGCGCCACCCATAAGAACCTTAGGGGTGGCGCACCTAGCAAAATGCGCCACTAATAAGTTTTGAATTTTTTTCAATTTTTTTGGCCTCCAGATCTTCAAACGCCCGTAACTTTTTTCTGTTAGGTTTTTGAGTATTCTAAAAATGTTCAACGGGTTACACCCAGTTGAATTTGGATATAACTTTTCAAGTAGATGATTTTTCATATAAAAAACTTTTTCATCGGAGGTCGTATGCAAAAGTTAAGCCCATTTTACGAAATTCTCGGGAGATTTTGCAAAAAAAGTCGAAATTCATATTTGTAAATTTTCCTAACAACTAGACCACATATCATTTGGGAAACTTATTTTCTTTTCTTTTTTTGACATTTCTATCATTTTCTTTTATTTTTTTTCAAACTGAAAAGGCGGTCCACGGGGAGGGGGGGGTGTATTTGTGTGTTGGGAATTTTCTGCTTATTAGTGGCGCATACGCAAGATGCGCCACCCCTAAGAGCTTATGGGTGGCGCATTTCCAAAATGCGCCACCACTAAGCTCTTAGGGGTATCGCATTTTGGAAATGCTCCACCTATAACGTTCTTAGGGGTGGCGCATTTTACCAAATGCGCCACGTATAAGCTCATCCAGGCTGGCCCACTCTTAGGGGTGGCGCACTGGAAAATAATGTGCCACCCCTAAGGTCTTATGGGTGGCGCATTATTTTGCAGTGCGCCACCCCTAGCAGGTGGTGGCGCATGGCTTGTTATATGCGCCACTAATAAGCTTTCCATGTATAGATATTTCCCTAGTAGTGGGAGCGCAGATCAGGACACACCCTCAGGAACTGCAGAAGCTTCAACGAGTTGGCGGAGGAAAAAAGCCGATCCGCGACAACAACGGCCCAGCCACTCGCGAGCATAGCAGTCGGACCCATCGCATATGACGCAAAACCAGCCCCTCCCCTACCATCAAGGCAAGTGGCCGCAATCCAGCAACGGCGCAGGACACCAGATGCAGAGGAGCAGTGCCCAGAAGCCCACGGTAGGATTTACATGATACAAGAAGGCAGGCCTTCAAATAGGCAGCAGAACCAGGTAACAAGACAAGTCTTCCTCGCAGCCTCCTCACACCCCGCTATCCCGGAGTACTTGCGCGGGTCCGAAACAGATATTACCTTCTCTCGGGAGTACCACCCGCCTGCCATCCCTCGACCAGGACATGCCGCACTAGTGCCCGAGGCCAGAATAGGGAACTACGACATGGCACGAGTATTCATGGACGGCGGCAGTGGGATCAACATCATCTTTACAAGGACGCTCGAAGAAATTCTAATCCAAAGCTCCGCGCTGAAATCCTCAAGAACAATCTTCCATGGGATTGTTCCAGGAAAAGCAGTCTACCCCCTAGGAAAGATAAGCCTGGAAGTGGTCTTTGGTGAAGCAACCAACTTCCGCAAGGAGATCCTAGACTTCGAAGTGGTCGACTGGAAATCGCAGTACCACGCAATCCTCGGACGACTAGCCTTTGCACCCTTCATGGAAGTGGCTCATTACGCCTATCTTAAGCTAAAGATGCCAGGGACTCACGGTGTCATCACAATTAGCGGAAGTTTTGTCCGGTCCGACCGATGCGACAAGGAATTCCACAAGATATCAGAGTTCTTTCGAGCCCACCAAGCCAGCAAGACCACGGGACCCATAGAAGATGCACTCCCGTAAATGAAGCCGCCACCCGAAGGACCCAAGCACTTGGAGAAGAAGCCATCCAACACTTAAGGCTACCACGCCTCCGTTTTAATAAAAGGGGACAGTCCTCATCAGACCCCCCCCATTCTTACTAAATGTCAGAGACACCAGGAAGAATATTGAAATGTTTTTTCCAAAAATTGATTCATTGGCACTCGGGGGCTCGCCGCAGCAGCCACCCCCCGAGGCGTTCTTCGCAATCGCGACTTAAACAAAATTGGCACTCGGGAGCTCGCCGCAGCAGCCACCCCCCGAGGCGTCCTTCGCAATCGCGACATAAACAAAATTGGCACTCGGGGGCTCGCCGCAGAAGCCACCCCCCGAGGCATTCTTCGCAATCGCGACATAAATAAAATCGGCACTCGGGGGCTCGCAGCAGCAGCCACCCCCCGAGGAGTTCTTCGCAATCGCGACATAAACAAAACTGGCACTCGGGGGCTCGCCGCGGCAGCCACGCCCCGAGGCGTTCTTCGCAATCGCGACTTAAACATAATTGGCACTCGGTGGCTCGCCGCAACAGCCACCCCCCGAGGCGTTCTTCGCAACCGCGACATAAATAAATTGGCACTCGGGGGCTCGCCTCAGCAGCCACCCCCCGAGGCGTTCTTCGCAAATCGCGACACACTAGGGCTCACCACAGCAGCAAAACCATTTACCTACAGTACACCAAAAAGAAGCGTATACAAAGGAAGGAAGCATCTAACCCCCAGGCTCCATCTTTGCCTTAATCAGGGCACCCAGATAACGATCGTTCTCTTCACAAACTCGGTCCACAACTCGGCACGCAGGCTCATCGACCGCCGAGTAATGCTCATTCATCGGGTAATCCCTGTCACCAGGAGGACTCCCCACCACTTGAGAAATATCAGCTCCCGGCCAGTGACTATGGACCAAGCCCAAAGCAGCACGGGCTCCAGCGTGAATCTCGTGATTCATCACGCGACGCAGCTCTGCAGGCTGAGAAAATACGCAACAGAGCATCTCAAAGGACGACGGTACCACCTGCAGCGGATAAAACTCAGCATGGATCCTACCCAGCACCTGCTGGCAGTACCGCAGAGAAGCCGGCACCCGCTCAGCCCGAAGACGAAGCACAGAAAATGCTCGAGCACGAGCCCCATCTGCCCAGAAAGGACCGCTCGCCTGCACTTCAGGATCATCCAATCGAGACATCTCCGACTGGACGGCCTTATCTTCATCCCAGGACCGCCCCGACATCACATCGAAAAACAGAATCAAAATCAAGACGACGACAAGAAAGTTACTAAAGGCAGTCGAGCAATCGAGCGGTCGCAAGACTCACCTCGCAGGAGGTCAGACAACTTCACCACCCACGAAGCAAGACTATCCAGCACGGCCTCAGCACGCTCGCGTTTGGAACGATGAACTGCTACGTTCCCCTTCAAGCGAACAACCTCTCGCTCAGCGTCCCTCAGCCTCAAGCACACGGACTCATACGCGCCCTCGCGAGCATCGTCCTTCAAAGAACTCCAAGACCGAAGCACGCCCGGGGCGCCCTACCGCAAAATGAACAAAAAGAAAAGACAATCAAACACAACTGCAGGACGGACAAACAGTTACTTCAACCCAGGTAGCACAGATCCATCACAACAGAGGAGGCATATTACAACCAGAAAGTTACAAATGACACGACATGGCTACAACCCCCCTTGCCTACAGAGGAGGGATACTGACCAACCACAACTTCCTGCAGGCGACGAGCCAGAACGGTGTCTCGCGCACTTTGCTCATCAGTATAAGCAGGGACAGCCTCAACCAACGAATCGTCAATGGCAACTCCGTGCCCCAGAAGAACAACAAAGGACGTGGAAATACCACTCACCACGGTCTCCCCAACTAGCTCTTCCAAGAGATTCCCGCCATTACCAAATGCAGCAACACGGGCGTCCAAACCAGCAGGTACCTTCACGCCCTCCGGCATGAGATGCTGATGAACAAGACCCACAAGACTAGAAGCCCGGGCACAGACACCATTGGCAATGTCAACAGCGGCCGAAATGGCATCCACGCCCCCCCGGAGAACTCCAGATTCCGATGCAGCCACTTCCGTCACGCTCGCCCCCGTGGAGGCTGTACCAGGCAACAAAAATCAGTACAAAAGGAGGAAGGAGGCAAAGCACCCAGCAACGAAAACAACGACTTACACACAAGCGAGTCCGCCAAGACCCAAAGATGCTCGCACTCGACCGCCTCCGCCTGCACAAGCGCATCCTCAGCCCGACGCAAGCGCACCAGTTCCTCGTGCTGATCATGCAACTCTTTCTCCTTGGAAGCCAAAGCAGCCTTAAGGGTCGGAACTGTTCTTTCCGCCTTCTCGGCCTGCTTCTCGGCAGTTTGAGGACGGTCTGAAAACACAAGACAACACTCAGAATCGAAGACCCAGCTGTTCAAGCACGGCAGCACATGAGGAAATACTCACTACTCATGGCAGACAAAGCATCCTGGGCAGAAGCATGGGCCTGCTGCCAACGCTCAGCATTGACGACCAGACGCTCACAGTGCTGAAACACCGGCTACTCGAAGAAATCGGATATTAAAATCAAAACCAAAGCAAGACTACAACCAATCGCAAGCGCTTGCTTGCAGCCTCGGGGGCTACTCCCATCGGGAGCACTGTCCGTGCTCCCAATGACGACACAAAGGAAAAACAGAGTCAAGGCAAGACTGGAAGCAACCACAAGCACTTGCCTGCATCCTCGGGGGAAACTCCCATCGGGAGCACTGCCGTGCTCCCGATAGCAAAAACTACACAAGTAAACATGGAACAAACTTACCAGCCCAGCTATGCGGTCGAAGAAGCGTATTTTATCCTCCACACAAAGATCACGACGGCCCAAGTAAGGACGATCTGGAGCAGCACGCTCGGCATCAGGGACAACAATACCAGACGCCACCGGAGGAGCAACAGCAAGAATCACACCCGCAGCCGGTACAGCAGGGGTCACCGACGATACGGGCCGGCAAACAGCAGCCGACGAATCACCAGTATGCTTGGCGGCCGCTGCGGAGTCAGTCGACTGCAGGTCGACAGCAGCCGCACTGGAGGAGGAAGCAGCCGGAGCAGTCGCAGAGCTACAAGATAAAACCCATCAGACAAAAGAACAGAGGAAAAATCGCCTCAGCAAAGACAAGCATATGCTTACCCGCAGCGCACAGAGCCAACACGCAACAACCTCCCAAACCTGGGCCTTTTGAATTCAGCAGCAGAAGGAGACGGCTCAGCAGACGGTACAGACATCGGAACAGCACCACTAGTCGCGTCAAGACCCCCGGTGCCGAAAGGCCGCGACCGCTTGACGCGAAAGGGCGCCGACTCCTCACTATCTTCGGTCCCGGGCAGCTTGATCCCCGTGGACTCGTCTGCAACCGCAAGCACGCCGACACCAGCACTCGGCGCAGCATCGTCAGCAACGGAAGCATCCGGCTCCTCGCAAATATCAGCATCCTCCCGCTGCGGAGGGTTGCACAATATGGGAACGTGATCCTACAAAAGCAAGAAACATCATCAGCTAGCATTCAAACAAGCATCACCAGTCACATGGGAAATTCAAAAACGCGTACCTGCGGCAACGCGTGATCAGAAGAATACGGAGTGACGAAACCCATCTCGGAAACGTTCAAGCATTTGGTCATGTACTGGATCCGGCCCAGGAGGCCATCGGCGTCAAGATTTTGGCCGGAGCATCTCGTCGAGTCCTCGAGTCCCTCATATTTCCACATGGGACGGGCTCGCGACTGCAAGGGTTGCACGCGCCTCCCAATGAAAACAGAGATGAGCCGTCCATCGGTCAAGTTGTCCTTCACCAGGGCAATCCTCTCCAAGAATGGAGCCACTTCAGATGACTCTTTCGCAGACAAAGAATTGGACCATGAGGCCTTCTTGACTACCCGCGCTTCAGGATTAAATGGAGCAAGACCAAATCGCTGCCCATCAATATGCTGGTCCTTCAGATAGAACCAACTTTTTCGCCAAACACTGACTGATTCAAGCATCTCCAAATCAAAGTACGATTTGGAGTCCTTAATGGATATACCCACCTGCCCTACTGCGTACTCAGAGTTCGTCCTATTTATACAAAAGAGGTGCTTCCAGAGCCCCCAATGGGGATAGATCCCCAAGAAAGCCTCACAAAGGGTAATAAAACAAGCAATGTGCAAAATCCCATTGGGAGTCAAATTGTGCAGCTGAAGCCGATAGGTGTACAGCAAACCACGAACAAAAGGGTGAATTGGAAGGGCAAACCCGCGAGGGAAGAACGTCTGAAAGCACACCCGCTCATCGGCCATGGGAGCAGGAACAGGTTCATCCCCTGGAATCCGCATGGCATCTCCAGCCACCAAGCCATCGGCAATCAGCGGGCCGAGATCTGCAACCCCAAAAGTCGAGCGCTCCCACTTGCCAGACATCTTGGCCGATTTCGGAGAAGCACGGGAGCGCGTTGTCATCAATCCCGCAGCAAGCATCAACAGGAGGAAGGAGAAGACTTAAAATATGGAAAATGGCAATGGCTGGGTAAAACCTAAAATTTACCCATCCGGTCGGTATTTAACCACCAGCTAGGCGAGCAGGGGCACCGTTCGATCCCAGCGGCCAGTAAACGTGGCACGATCCCACGACAGGCGTAAAATATGGAAAACCCAAACGGCGCAGCAACAGCACAACCCACTACGCCCGCAAAAAGAGGACCATAATCACATGAAGCCAAAATCTCGGCGAGACAACGCCAAGTCATTTCCTTCGGAAGGTTACAATGGTCAAAGAAACCAGAAAAATCAAGCCAGCATCACAAGGCGTACCGAGTATGTTTCCCAGCTCCAGAATTTCAACTTTTTAAATCTTTTTCCGATGAGCAAAAATTTTTACTCCCATCGGGAGTGTATCCATCCATGAGAGTTTTCGGGTGCTCCCTCACCCAGAAGTAAAAACATGCTCGGGTGATTACTCGCACCCATGAGAGTTTTCGGGTGCTCCCTCACCCAGCAGTAAAAACGTGCTCGAGTGATTACTCGCACCCATGAGAGTTTCGGGTGCTCCCTCACCATGACGCAAAGATGAACAGACCTGCACTCGCCAGATCGAGCGGTCCTGGAGTATCGGGTGCTACCTCACCCCGAGAGCAAAAGCAATATTCGAGTGATTACTCGCAAAACTCTATATACTCAAGCACTCGACGACCTCCCGAGAAAATATCCCTCTACACCCGAGCACTCAGAGAAACTCCACGAGTGACTGCTAAAACCGCCCACTTGATTGTTTATTCCAAGTTGGTGCATTATCTACTAGGCTCCGCGCCTCAATAAAAATACATATTCCTGGAACACGATACACTGTGCCCAGATGCCACGCAAGCTTAGCGTGTAGGTAAGACCCCACTGCGAAGATCGGCCGGGCTGGGACTTGCCGAAGAGTGATTTCACTCCCAACCTTTTCCATGCGCATGCATGATAGAAAAAGCCGGGCGGACACGCCTAGGCTACGAACTTTACTGGCGGCAATTGATCACTGTAAGACCTGCAGCGACATGGCTTTTGCTAGACACCAGTGTTCCAAGTTCATGTCGAGGGACATGGGTTGATTGGGCTACTGCGGTTTTTGCCACTAGTGCAATTCACCAAGGCTCGACTAGTCGACACCTTGGGCCCTTTCAGCTTAGCATCCCTCGAAACAGGTTTTGTCATGGCCCCAGACTGCAAGCACCCGCGGTTGAACCGTGCATACATCAAAACGACGCTAGAGTGGATTCGAGTCCCTGCGCGCCTCTTCGAGTCCCCCAGGCACTCGGGGGCTACTGACAAGGGGGTGACCCCACGACTCCTATGGATGAGCCTACCCGGTGTACCAGAAGACAGAAGGCCCACAAAGATGCCGCCTGGGCCCAGCCTTGGCCCACTAGTGGCACCGACGTAAGAGTCCGCGAGTCATAAGGAAGGTGCGAACTTGCCGTACGGAACAAGATCATGGTTAGGAAACCTCATCTGTAATCAGGACGGACTCCCCGAGACCTAGCCTAGTATAGAAGGGCTAAGAGGGGAGACGTCGAGATCAAGCAATACACAATCTGTAACCTAGCCTTGTGCGCACTAGCCTCGGCTTCCCTGTAATCGCCATCTCCAATCAATAATATCGAGCAGGAACGTATCCTCATGTTATCCGACGAGCTTATCGTCCAACCTGTGCCTCTCATGACTAACCAGGGTCCCTGACCATGGGATCTTCCGGGGTACATCCCCGTCAGCCACGATGAAATTGTAGAAATAAAAGTATATTGGTTGTGTTGAAGAAGAAAATTAAATAGTACTACAAGATATGTTGTGTGCGAGATTTGAACGGAGGAACAACAAACTTTCATGCGGTGGCCTCAGATATTTACCAATACGCTACAACTCCTATTGTTGGGACAATTTCGTAAGAATAAAAGAAAAAAACACAATTGTTTACTTTGGAACTAATCTGATCAAGTATGTTCGACATTCTCAAATGGAAACGCTGTGATTTCATTTCCTACATCCTCGTGCTGCTAATGCGATTACCGTGGTATGACTTCAAATCATACTGCTTTACGAATATTATTTAACATTTGTGTATAAAAATTTCATTTCTTGAAGAAAGTACTAACTTTTTGGTAAAGACAAAGAAAACTTCGTTAATATACCATGAAATATGATGCTTGGCAGTTTACCCCAATGTAATGGCAGAAGGATACTGAATTAGGAGTATTTTTTTATTATACAAGTACAACACATGAAGATGATGTTCCATAGCATCTATGAAACACAACTTGCGTTAACACTGCATATTTAATTCAGACGTACAACAAACACTTGGTATATCAGCACGTCATTACCAATAATATCTAATATGAATAGCAGGAGTGATGTAGCACCAACTCGGCGACAGAAGGATCGAACTGCTCTTCATCAAGTTGTACTGAATATTGATGTTCCAATAGACATTGGTGTGATAAAGAGAAGAACCTCATCACCTCCATAGTGGATCAGTAATAACAGCCTGTCCCTAATTGACTGTTTGTGCAAGCAGAGTAAATTATTCCACTCATCCATGATGAGGCGTCCATCGTTTTATGACGTCGAGTATATTGACCATAAGTCGGTATCAGGATAGATAATAATTCTCATTTCACCATAACGATCCATCTGACCCGGCAGAACACGACTGTGGAGCTTCTGTTGCAATAACACAACTGTGTCATAGTATGATGTCCTAATTAAATACCAACGACTGTAATATGAACAATAAAACAAATAAATTATTACCAATAGTTTCCTATTAATGTTGGTCTTTGTCAGAGTGTGGATAAGTAGCTTGCATGGTCCAGAACTTGGTTCAGACGCGTATTTTCCCACAAGAAAGTTAATACTTTTAGCAAATCCGATGACAAACCATGTATATTTCCACGTACATATGGTTCCAGCAGTAAGTTGCATGTTGTCAATTATCTCTTGTGTTTAGTCTGACATAGCATAGTAAGCTGAGCATGTAAACATGTACACGTGATTAATAACATGTGCAGATTTACATAAGTACAATTATTTCAAACCGACAATTAACTGCAAGTCTACAAACAAAAAAGGAAGAGAGTGTGTTTCAAAACACTCACATGGATGCACGATTGGGTCATTGTCCAAATCCACTTTGATTATCCGGATCATGCATGCTAATATCGAAGTGTAGCTTCATACCAACTTCGAATTTGTATACTTTGGTGAATTCTCCCCAAGTTGATCCGCTGAAAAATGTTTTCCCTTTATAGTTAACAAGAGAACAATGGAAGAGAAATCCATGTTTTGTTTTAAGCTTTGGTTTAGTGGTGGTCTTGAACAGAAAAAACACCCAACTTCTTGAGGACTTGCTTTCTTGTAAAGCACGAGATGAACTTTGGAAGAGGAGAACAATATTTAGCATTATATGCCGTAAAAAATGCTCTTTCAAAAAACAAACAAGATATGTATGGAACAAGTGAATATGACAAGTTAGGAATTTACAAAATATGCGCTATGTGGCACCCTCCGCCATAGAAAAAGATTCGTAATTATACTACAAGACTAAGGACATATCAATAATCTTTTTCAATTTAAAACTATGTGCTATGTGCCACCTTCCTATATAGTGAAAAGTTTCATGGCGACGACTTAAGTGATAGACCACTAGTATAGTATGATGAGATAAGTAATATCAAATCAGGACCACCATGATTGACAAAATAGCCATTATAAAAAACATACTGTCCTGTCTAGAAAGCCAACATGAAGTCTTATGTAGAAGTGCTTGGCATGCATTACACAACCATTGGTTGCACAAACCATTGGTGTCCAAACACCTTGGGCACTGTGAATCCAATCCATCGATTCAGAACGAAGTTAGAAGTCAAACAACATTTCAGCGGGAAACGAATAGTTGGGAATAAGGATTTACCTCCATTTTGTCAGGAAGATTTCGCCTGCCTAGGGTTTCCTGGAGGTCGATGGAGGCGGCGGCGGCTGTCCGTGGTGGCGTTCTTGTCGACGACCATCGTGGAGAACTTCTGCGGGGATGTTAGTGGGCGAATGTGGCGGCACTAATGGACTATATTCGTTGGTGGGGGTGGGATTTGGAGATTGGGGGCGGGAGCGGAGATGGCTTCGTGTAGAAGAAGAGCGGTGACGATATTGGGTTGACTAATAAGGGTATCCCGTGTTTGGGGCCACTTGAAAACGATAGAAATAAGTCGATAGAAAAATAAAGATTTTACACTGGACATGAGCGGATTCTATGAGCAACAACTTCATATAAAAGAAGATTTTTTTGTGAAGGGAAATTAATAGAAGTTCTTATGCATAATTAACATGCATATTAGAGGAACATGCGAACTACTTGAATCTATGAACCGTCGTGGCCGTCGTCCCCGTCGTCCTCGTACTCGTCGGCGTCGTCCAACTCCTCCTCGCCGCCGCCCGCGTTGTCGTACTCGCTTGCTGCCTCGCCAACGCCATCGTCTGTGTTGACGTACCGTGCTTCCATCGCGGAGTTGAGTTCGTCGTACGCTTGGCGGATCATGGTTTCCGCGTACGCTATGGTCGAGCAAATCTTGATACCGGCCTCCATTAATGCTTCGTCGACAATACGTTGGGCTTCCTGGATGGCTTCCTTGGTGCGAGCCATTGCATTAGAGATTGCTTGCTCCGCCTCGAGCTCCGCTTTGGAAACAGCACGGTGGAGCCCCTTTAGCACCGGAGCAACCCCGGCAACTCGCGGCGTGTGCCGTCGATTTGTCGCGCGATTTCATCCCGGAGTTGAACGAGTTCGTTCAAGAGGCGGTCGCATTCGCGGCCTGTCACCTCTTCTTGGTGGAGGATGACCTGCTCGGCCGGGACATCCTCTTTAGAGACGGGGCGCCGCTACTGTGCGACCAGGTCATGGACACTGTCGGTCACTAGCTTTCGCTTCCTATAGTAGGAGCCGACTATCTAACCTGGCGCCATGGACGAAGAGGACGGTGCAACACATTGTGGTGGTTGGTCATATTGGGGATTGTGTGTGTGTGTGTTTGTATTTGTGTGTGTGTGTGCGGGGGGGGGGGGGTCGGATACGCCACTCGCCGGGGCTGCATGTGGCGGAAACAGTGTGCCACCGGCACCGGCGGTGGAGATGAAGGGGAGGCATGGGGGAGTGCGCACCATCATTGATGCTAATGGGATTGTTTGATTTCTGGGGTTCGTTGATAAATTGCAAGGAACAACTCATTAAATTGAGCAGCTGCCTAGTGTGGAGTGGTGTGCACATGAAGTGATTGGACAACATTCGAGGGTAAATGAATAAGGACGTGATGAGGCAACCGGGTCCAACGCCGTCCATCATTCATCCCACGGTCCAAATTGTACTGAAATTACTTCTCCATCTAAAAAAATTACAATCACAAACAATCTTAACACTATAAACGATCATGTGAGGAAAACGGAGTGTTGTTAACAGATGGCCTCAAATTTGATTTTTGATGTCCTATAAGAATACCCTTACATAGAGCTCGAGGAAATCACCGTGTATACACCCTTTTTATGTCGGTGAACCCCTATAACATGAGTGTGGATCGTTTCATCGAAAACAACACAATGAATGTCCGTATGACCTTCGTCACACACATGCGGCTCCATTTCATGTATAAAAATGTTTAGTTGATTTTTAAATGTGCAATGCATGACTTTGATGTGCCACGTGCTTCACAAACTTCATATACTGTCATCCTCGGCGAAGGTTTGGACTTAAAAGTGCAAGTCACAAACTTTGTAATGATTAGATATGAATTTTGGGAATGTTGTGATGAATAAAATGCACCTAATTGGGTTTGATGTAGTTACCTTGAGGGTATCAAGATCGGCCAATGACGAGACCCCGCCGATGACGGCAGGCATGAAAGAGACGGAGTGCCTGTTGCCTCCCTTGGCGTCAGCCACCCTATTCTGGCTATCGCCAGGTGCATTATTATTATGCCCGGTTTCTCAATCGTGGTTGGAGGAGTCACCATGACGTCCGACGCCACCGCCGAAGTGATGGCGGCCGGAGTCACCAATACGAAGGGTGCGACAGTCACCGGTGCCGTATTAGTGGGAATCGGACACAGTCATCAAGTGGCTGCCGACCATACTGGGAATCAGACACAGTCCTTGTCGACCACCCACGTTCCAATTCGCTAGTGACTCCATCATGGTAGGAATGAGGGAGGTCATCATCTTTTCCACTTCATCCTGGACAAGCTGTCGAATCAGGTTCACTCTCTCCTCAAGTCCACGAACATAAGAAGCGTCTGTCCCTTCGGTCCTTCTCGCATTGCGCCCCCTCAAGCCCGACTCCTCTGGTTTTCCATAATATTCAGACCAATTTAAGTCCGCACCAAATCCGACCTCATGTCCGGCTGACGATGGCTTCTCCACCCAGTCAACCTTCTTGACCCTTTTCGACGCCTTGTTAAAAGGGGTGTCCTACGGGCCGACCGCCTTCACCGACGACCCCTGCGATGAGGACACGCCCTATAATGATGCCGTACTAGTAGCGATTCTCATTTCCTCTTACTGCAGAAATGATATGGAACATTAAGAAATTGTACTTCAATAACTAGAATTCAATCGACAAGATCATGTGGTAAATTACTTACCACGGCAGCCTCAAACTCTAGGACCTTTGGATCGTTGGTAACTAAAGACGAGGTTTCTTTGTCCTCATGGTACCGGGCCCTCACAAAGTATTCAGTCTGCAGATGACCTTTGTATTTCTCGAAGGGGTTTGGTTTTCCCGCGGCTAGTAACTCGACATACTCCTTGTCACATTTAGGCAATGAACTTCTGTAACCACCGGTTCCAAGACGGTGATTACCTATGGCCTGTGCCCGCATCTCCTTCCCCTCTACACTCGCGTCCTTGGCTGCCTCGGAGTCACACCTGGCCTTGAAAATGTCGTTGGTAGGTTCATCGATCAGCGGCCCTTTCTACCTTAGCTCCTCCCAGCTTTGGTTCTTCACCAAAATTGCCTTCTTCACCCGGGTTTTCCAACTAGACAAGACTGTGCTCATCCTCGCGAGGGCCCATTTGTTTACTCTCTTTGAGGTTTGTGTTATCGTACATATCTGATAACTTGTATCGTGTGTGCATCTTGTCGATTAGGAGCTGACAATAATGAATATTGCCACGACTCCTTAGGTTAATCGTGGTGATCGGGACAGTTTCCGGATGATGGCCACGATTTGACGGCCATACCCATCCGAATGACGTTAGGGCGCTATAGGAATCCCAACGAGGGTCACGGCTGTAAATTCTTGCCTGGCGGTGCCGATCTTGGTCGATTTCCGATTCTGCTTCCTCGACTGGCTACCATCTGTGTGTGAGCTTCTAGTATCATCCTCGCCAGTATTACTCTCCCCTTCTGTACCCTCCTCCTCCATGTCTTCCTCCGATGAGTCCTCATTGGACTCCGACTCTGTCTCCTCCTTATACTCCTCATTTCCCATAGGTACTGCTTCTTCTATGTGTTCAAACTCCTGGGATAATTCCCAATATTCCTTCCTTATTATGGGTTGCTGATCAGAAGGATCGGCTCCGGTCGACATGTTCACTCTAGCTATAAACAACACAATTAATAAATGCACTACTTAATTAATTATCACAATATTGTCCCTACAAGTTAATTATTTTCGTTTCGGTGAAGAATCGGGCACCTTCTATAGGTCAAGAAAAATAGCAAAGGTCATGCACTAATTCACGGAAAAATTGGGCATGACCTTTGCTAATTTTCTTAACATGGGAGTTGCCCCATTCTCAACCGAAACAGAAATTAATCAACATTTTGGGAGAAAGGGGATAATGTTTTTTCCTGCACAAAAAAAATGCCTACATACATAGGCACAACCAGCATATATATAGTGTACAACAGTAGATATTCTAGCAATGCACTAAACAGTGGATAAAAATATTTCATTTAACAAACTAAAAATATCGATAAGAAAATCATCTTGTCAATGCACAAAAAGCATCATTTTGTGGGTAGTTACAAAATAATAAGTGCATATTATGGAAAACCAAAGAAAGGTTTAGTTTGAACATATTTAAACTAGAGGAAGATCACTAACGATCTTGTGATCATCAAAACAACTTAAATATACAGAATACCTACTATTTAGCATATGAATTTTTTGAACGACATAATCTAAAGGAAGATCACTAATTGTCAAGGTTACTAGGCTTTTCCTGATTTAGCGTATCAGTTTTGTCAACAACAGAATCTAGCATCACACGATAATCTACTGTTTCTTCATGTGACCAAAATACTGTATGGATTTGTTCTACAACAAACAGAATTGGAAAAATTTGAGCAAAATATTCTCCAAACATGTTTTGGCTCAATAATTACACTTGCTTGGTTATTATGGCACTCCTTCTCTAAATCTATAGAACCAGGACATCCACATGAAACTTGTTTGTCTGCCACATGGTTTTCTATGTCATATATGGATGCCATTTAATTGATAAATCCACAACACACTTGGATTGACAAAAAATGAGTTTGATGATAGACAAACATTATCTTTGCACAAAGGGATTCTCAAATCGCCTCTGTTGTCTAGGCTTTGTTATACAAATAAGTAGCAATGATCAAAACATGACACAAGAAGAAAAATTTGCAAATTAGTGAGCCCCTTTAAAAGTTGCACTAATAAAAAAAGGGCACAATAATCGAAATGGGCAAGGGATTAATTTGATGAGCCATGTTGACCAGCGGGAATGGGGGGATTAGGCTTGAAAGATGTGGGGGCAGGGCGCACCGTACCTTGACTATGGGGGAGGCTCCGATTGCGGTGGTTCTGGTGGTGCGGAGAGGGTAAGTCAAGGAGGCACGACGTCGGGGGCGCATCTTCGGGGGCGGTGGTTCCGGTGGTGCGGAGAGGCGGTCGGGGAGGTGCGACGTCGAGTCGGATTCTCCGGTGGCACGGGCGGCTCCTCCGGTGGCAGGGAAAGGGGCAACATTGAGGCGGCCTGTCGGGGAGCGGGAGTTTGCTCCCCCATCCCGGAAATCTGCACCAGCTTGCCAAGGAAGAATACCTCTTAGTATGAACAAGACGTTGCCAGAAAAGAGTTCCGCGCAGAAGAATATCGGAAAAATAGTGATGCTTTCTACCTTAAGCGGTGCAGAGGGGACAGGATGGTCCAACCACATGTATAACATTCCAAAAGGCATTCAATGCGCCGCCCCTGGTCTGTGAGATAGGGATACAACGGCGCCTTAGCCTCTGTTCTATTCCTTGTATGTGCCGAGGTACCACACGCCCACTCAGGAGGAGTGGCGACACCTCGCCACACACACTTCCCGGAAGGAACATTTCGGTGACACCCGTCACCCCAGACTCCAGAAGAACGACGCCGCCCATGGCTACATGTGGTGACCCCCTTAAGCCATAAAAGGGAGGCCCAAGCTGCTGGAAACACACAGGACAACCCATAACCAACATCCATCTACAACGAAAGAGCTCCTATCCATCTTGGAGGAGGTCCCCACACTTGTAGCATTTCTCGTATCAATTCAGACAAGAAGTAGTAGGGCTTTTAGTCTCCGAACGGACCAAACCTGGGTGAATCCCAGTGTGTCTCAGTGTCGACAGACCTCATTGTGTTTCGCATGCGCGACTTGGAATCACATCACCCTCGGGGGAACCGACCCCCGACACGGCCGGTGGGGGCTACTTCGGTGGCAGCAAGGGCTTGGGCTAGGGCTCCGGTGGCGGCTGCTAGAGAGAGAGAGAGATCGAGATGAGAGAATGGGTGGGCACGAACATGTGGGAGGGGGGCTCGATGGATGTCAATGCTTAGGGGTGGCGCATTTTGTAGAAATGTGCCACCAAGTTGATCCTTATGTGTGGCGCATTTTTTAGAACTGCGCCACGCATAAGGATCCACTTGGTGGCACATTTCTACAAAATGCACCACCCCTAAGCCTTACCTATTTTTTTTTGTTTAATTAAGCTATCTCTATTAAATATCATGCGACTTGCTCTATCGCTACTAAATATCATGTGACTTGTTGTACTAGTTGGTGTAAATTTTATTATATTCTCTGTTATTATGTGCAAAATGGGTCTATCCATGCCCATCCTTAGTTGACGAAACACCATTTGAAAAACTAAAAATTGGAGAAAAAAATCCATAAGTCCTACTACAAACTATGATCCAAATATAAGAATGTGATCATAAATTACAAAGTGCAGATTAAATCCATTCATACATAAAGTGGTCATAACTTACAAAATATTTTCTTAAATTTGGAGATAGCTAGCGTTTCCTCATGATCTTCTTCTTGCCATTCTTTGTCGTGGTTGAATAATTTAGGCCTAGGACGCCTTAACTTTTCCTCTTGAACGGGAGAACTTTCTTCGGTAGGGTTGTGGTGTATGTAGCCTGAGCGGTGTAGTTGTCGTGGGAAAGTCACGAAAGATGTCCTCATTAGAGAACTTTATTATGGGTCCTTTGCTACGAGTGTACGAGGAAGAAGAACATCAAAGAGAGAGGAAAACTCGATTTCATACATCTTCAGGCCCCGGGAAACATCGTCCGGTGAAGACACTACATGATGTTTGTGGCCAGGTCTTATTCCTTTTCTCACATGGAGTTGCCGGCGTGTCGCTGACTCTCTTACAGTTGTATTCAGGCGAAAGCCTACTTTGGCGGAAGCATACTTCAATGTCGGAAGCCTACTCTCATGGCGAAAGCCTACTCTCATGGGGAAAGCCTACTCTGGTGGCGGGAGACTACTCTCATGGAGAAAGCCTACTCTCAAGGCGAAAGCCTACTCTCATGGAGAAAACCTACTCTGGTGGACTTGGCCTCTATGGGAGCCCTACCCCTACTTATATAGGTGGAAGGGGGAGGCTTACATGTACAGTCCTATTTTGATACAAACTAGTCTCATCTTGTATTACAAGTCGGATATCAATCAGAGTCCTACTCTAAGTCTTGTAATCTTCCAAGTTAAGTGGATTCCTATAGAGGAGAGTCTCCGTCAGGCCTACTCCTGTAGAGGAGAGTCTCCTGTCTGACCGACTCTTGTTGAGGAGAGTCACTTGTCTGGCCGACTCCTGTAGTGGAGAGTCTCCTGTCTGACCGACTCCTGTTGAGGAGAGTTACCTGTCTGGCTGACTCCTGTCGAGGAGAGGCTCCTGTCTGACCGACTCCTGTTGAGGAGAGTCACCGATCTGGCCGACTCCTGTAGAGGAGAGTCTCCTATCTGGACGACTCCTGTTGAGGAGATTCACCTGTCAGGCCGACTCCTATAGAGGAGAGTCACCTCTCTAGCCGACTCCCGTAGACGAGAGTCACCTGTCTGGCCGACTTTTGTAGAGGAGAGTCACCTATCTGGGCGACTCCTGTAGATGAGAGTCTCTATCAGGCCGACTCATGGAGGTGACTCATGTCAGCCGACTCATGGAGGTGACTCATGTCTGCCGACTCACGGAGGTGACTCATGTCTGCCGACTCTAGTCTCCATGACCTTTCTTCTGCCGGGTCTTATCTGTGAGTAATCCCCCCGATAGTAGCCCCCAAGTTTAGCTTGGAAGCAATCTTGGCGTCGGCTTCATCTTTCCTCTACTTTTTCTTGGCAATGATATTGTCGTAGAAGAGAACGATGGGTGCGCGTCCATGGTAAACTTCCAGTATAATAAAGAGTTAGGATAAAGACCGGGTCTGGAGGCCAAACCATTAGGCCGACTTGCTCCACTGATCCATGTCAATGAACCTGATATGATTCAATTTTGAGCTCTTCCACTTTTGAGTTCAATGTTTCTTTTTGCTCTTCCGTGTCTTGTCAAAAGGATTCGGGAAAAAATTTCAGGCAATTTTATGTCCATATCACCTGTAGCCCCCAAGCTCCGAGTTTATCATCTCGTGATGACTTGGAGTTTTGTATATAAAATAGCCTTGCTGGTGTAGCCCCCAAGTGCTGGGTTGTCTTGCCTGCAGCAACCTGGGACTTGTTCTTGGGAATTTTGCGTCAAAGTAGTGTAGCCCCCCAAGTTCCGGTTGTTTTTGCCTGCAGCGACCTGGGACTTAAAATTTCTTGCTTGAAGTCGGCAAGTATTATATGCCAAAGTCCGTCAAATGTTTGATTGCTGATAAAAACCAATGAATATGAATTTGTTGAATCCGGTAGATATGATATGATGGGTTTTGTTCCCAGCTTCCAAATAGAGTGGCCCTTCGAGTGCTGGAATATGTTTCCTTCACCAACCCGTAATAATGTGTGCCAACTCCAAGTCGGTATGAGCATCTGAAAGTGGCGAGAGCCTGTGTGACGAAAGTCAACTTATATATTTTATATGGCGAGAGCCAGTGCGACGAGTGTCGACTTATATATATGGCGAGAGCCGTTTGCGATGGATATCGACTTATATGTATGGCGAGAGTCGTTTGCGATGGATATAGACTTGTATGGCGAGAGATGGTGCGACAGAAGTCGACTTAAGAATGCAGAAGGTGCAATGCAGAAGGTATAGTCCCCATGAATCGGCATGAGCATCTTCGTGCCATGTCGAGTCACAGAGAAATTTGAGCTATAGTCCCCATGAGTTGGTATGAGCATCTTTGTGTCATACCGAGTCACACAGGTTAATGCTCATATTTTATGCATAGTTTTATGACATATGAAATGATAGAAAAGAAAGTATGCTATGATGCTTTTATGCAGAGGCTAGTAGAAGTCGACTTAGACATCATCTTCTCGTGTTGAGAGAGATTATTGGTTCAGGAGTCGAAACTTGTCTGTAAAGTCGGCCTTTGACTGACTAATGTTCCCGACTCTTTAGGACTAAATTCAATAGGTCTTTTATGTAAGCCCCAAAGTTTAGACTAACCGGTTGCGCGTTAGTTATGTAAGCTCTAAACTGTATAGGCCGGGCGGCGTGGTTGGCAAATTCATGTGTATGCCAGGGTTTTTTCGGTTTTTTAAGGGTCGATGGGAGCCATCGAACCCCCCTTTAACCCCTTATCAAAGCAAACACATGTGAAGTTTTACATATATATGCCGGATTTTTTCTAGTAGGAGTCGATGAGTATCATTGAGCTCCCCCGATTTGCCTTATCAAAGCAAGATACATGCTCAGAGCCGATAGAGGGTTGATCAAGCCCCCAGGTCTCTGAGAAAAAGATGCAAAAATATTTAATTGATGCAACATGATGCAATATGTAAGAATATGCATAAGTGAGGCGAGAGCCTGGTGCGATGATAATCGCTTTTGTTTAATGCATCATGATATGAAAATAAAGATGCAATGCATAAATGACAAATGCTGGGTTCCAGAATTGTTGAGTCTTACTGAGATTTCTTGTGAAGCCAGTAATTTTTAATGATCCTGGATCCATAAAGGATCCAGAATTTCCGATGAACCAGAACTCATCGAGGAGCCAGAATTTTAAATGAGTCAGAACTCGTCAAGGAGCCGGAATTTTGGATGAACCGTAACCTCATTTTTTAGCCGAGATTTTCCAATAAGCCGGAAATCATGAAGGGAGCCGGGAATTTCAATAAATTGAACTCACAAAGGAAGCGGAGATTTTCAATAAACCGGAACTCATGAAGGGAGCCAGGATTTTAAATAAACCGGAACTCACAAAGGGAGCCGCGATTTTCAATAAATCAAAACTCACGAAGGGAGCCGGAATTTTTTCAATGAACCGGAATCTAAGCCGGGATTTTACCATCGAAATCAATGGACCAAAATTTGTGATCGTCAATTATAATCCGTCGCTGAAACATAATATATCTCCATCTCTGGTGGATCCTGTAGGAGTTGTAGCTCCCAAGTCTTGAGTCGAATCGACGAGTTGGCTAGGGACTACATGTATGTGGCTTGATAAAGAAACCTGCATTGATCTGAAGATGTAGAGAAAAACCCGGAGAACCATAGAAGGCAACCGTGGTGAGGTTGTGACTGATCTTCGTAGGAGTCGGAGGTTGATAGTTTGACCAATATATCGAGCTGGTGATAGCGACGGCCGAACGGTTGTAAGAAAACGCATATGTGTCCGATAATTTTTCTCAAACGGTAGTTGTCCCGATGTCCGGAGTGCGAACCAATGAAAATTTGAGCAAAAGTTGTGGTTGGATTTCGCGATCTTGCGTAGATCCAAAAACTCGTTTTAGTGCGGGAGTCGGTCACGGATATCTACCCATTGAAATGTTCTGAAATTATTTGTGATAGTAAAGGAATATATCCCACAACTTTCCACCTAAGGGATCTTCGAATTATGTACGAGTCTACCTCGGGAATTATTTTGCTGAAGTCGTGCGGAGTTCCGCCAGATTTCGATAACGCTTCAATGTAGGAGTCGGCCAGGGAGATCTAACCGTTGGAATAGGCTGAAATTTTACCAGATTGTAACCAACAGAATTTCCAATCTTTTCATCGAAGGGATATTCAATATGAGTTCCGAGTCACCTGCTGGAATGTCCGCAATGCAGATGTTTTTTTCTGTCTTGTGAGCTGCGCGCGAGGGTCAATGCTAAGGTCGAGTTTCGAGTCGTGCACTCAAATTTTTTTTGTTTTCTTCATGAGCTTGATGTAAATGTTGAATAAACCGAGGTTGCAATGCACCCAGGTCTGATCGAGTCCTGCCAGAGTCGGCGGATCGTGTACTTATTGATGTCGATTTGTTCGTTCCGGTTCTTCTTCGTCCGGAGATCATGAGTTTCTCGATACCTATGAGGACTCCCTTCAATATGAGAACACCCTTGTGCGTAGGCCCCACGGTGGGCGCCAACTGTCGTGGTAAAGTCACGACATATGTCCTAATTAGAGAACTTGATTATGGGGCCTTTGCTATGAGTGTACGAGGAAGAAGAACATCACAAAGAGAGGAAAACACGATTTCATACAGCTTCAGGCCCCAGGAAACATCGTCCGGTGAAGACCCTACATGCTGTTTGTGGCCAGGTCTGATTCCTTTGCTCACAGGGACTCGCCGGCGTGTCGCCGACTCTCTTACAGTTGTATTCGGGAGAAATCCTACTTTGGCGAAAGCCTACTTTGGCCGAAGCCTACTTCAATGGCGAAAGCCTACTCTCATGGCGAAAGCCTACTCTCATGGTGAAAGCCTACTCTCATGGCGAAAGTCTACTCTGGTGGCGAAATCCTACTCTCATGGAGAAATCCTACTCTCATGGAGAAAGTATACTCTCATGGCGAAAGCCTACTCTGGTGGCAGAAGCGTACTCTCATGGAGAAATCCTACTCTCATGGCGAAAGCCTAATCTGGTGGACTTGGCCTCTATGGGCGCCCTACCCCTCCTTATATAGGTGGAAGGGGGAGGCTTACATGTAGAGTCCTATTCTGATACAAACTAGTCTCATCTTGTATTACAAGTCGGATATCAATCAGAGTCCTACTCTAAGTCTTGTAATTTACCAAGTTAGTGGACTCCTGTAGAGGAGAGTCTCCGTTAGGCCTACTCCTGTAGAGGAGAGTATCCTTTATGACAGACTCTTGTTGAGGAGAGTCACCTGTCTGGCCGACTCCTGTAGAGGAGAGTCTCCTGTCTGACCAACTCATGTTGAGGAGAGTCACCTGTCTGGCCGACTCCTATAGAAGAGAGTCTCCTGTCTGACCGACTCTTGTTGAGGAGAGTTACCTGTCAGGCCGACTCCTGTAGAGGAGAGTCTCCTGTTTGACCGACTCCTGTTGAGGAGAGTCAACTGTCTGGCCGACTCCTATAGAGGAGATTCACCTTTCTGGCCGACTCCTGTAGAGGAGAGTCACCTGTCTGGCAGACTCCTGTAGAGGAGAGTCACCTGTCTGGCCGAATCCTGTAGAGGAGAGTCACCTGTCTGGCCAATTCCTGTAGAGGAGAGTCACCTGTCTGGCCGACTCATGTAGAGGAGAGTCTCCATCAGGCCGACTCATCGAGGTGAATCATGTCAGCCGACTCATGGAGGTGACTCATGTCAGCCGACTCATAGAGGTGCCTCATGTCAGCTGACTCACGGAGGTGACTCATGTCAGCCGACTCTAGTCTCTAGGACCTTTCTTCTGTCGGGTCTTAGCTGTGAGTAATCCCCCCGACAGTAGTCATCTTCCATCTTTGTGTCGTCGTACTTGTCAAAATCTTTTTCGTTGGTGACTCCATCCATTACGATGATGTTCCTTTTTCCTCTCCTCACGACAACACGTGTAGGCTTGGATGGGTCGGTAATGAGGAAGCATTGGTCCACTTGGCTAGCCAATACCCATGCTCATTTTTGGCGGTGATTTTTGCGCCCGCTGACTTGGATATAGCTTTGGGTGTAACCATGGTGGTGAAATAACGATCTTCTTTTACGATGCTCTTAGCCCATCTCACACGGAACATCAACACCTTCTCTCCACGGTAGTCTAGCTCCCATACGTCCTCGATCCTTCCGTAGAATATTTCGTTGACGTAATCGGTGTAGAATATTCCCGTTTCCCATGAGTTAAGGTAATTGCAATTCTTGTCCTTTTCCTCCGTGTAGAATATTTAGCCGTTGAAATCATAAAATTGATAGGTCACCAGGTTGCGCGCGGCGCCCTGAAAAGGTGAATATGACCTTTTCCTCGTCGGAAGTGTTCATTCGCGGGGGATTAGCACAAAGCTCGTCCCTGAACCAATTCATGAAACCGAAGTTTTGCTCTTTGATTAGATCTCAGTTCGTCATCTGCAGGCCCCAGTCACTGTACTTCTTACTGATTTCCTCCTTGTGCTTTATTATCCAAGGATCTACCAATTCGATGTGTTGTAGCGCGACTGGGCTTCCTCTATAAAATTCGATGCCTCGACCATCGAAGTTGACATGCATTGAGCGTCTTCCCTCGAGGTGACCACACCCATTGATCCTGCCAAAGTGCCTGTTGACGGGCAGACCAACATGTTTCTCAGTGTTTAGATAATTCGTGCAGATAGAGATGCACTCTTCGGTTAGAAAACCCTTCTCTATGCTTCCATCTGGACGGGACCTATTACGAACATATCTTTTGATGTGTCCATTAATCCTTCCAAACGGCATCATGCCCCGCAGAAACGCAGGCCCGAGTTGGACGATATCATCCACGACATAATATCGAAGAACGGGGGCGGGAAATAAATCTCAAGCTCTCATAGTATCAACACGATCTCCTCCTATAGCCTTTTGAGTTGCGTAGCACAAATCGACTTTCGAGAGATATCGTGAAAAAACTTGCGAAGGCCAAACATCCTTTTGCGGACGTGCTCGTACATTACCCTCAGATTGCAACCGGGAGAATCTGCGTCATCAGCACGACACGGTCGTAAGAGTTCATCCCGCTGAAATGATGCTTTGCCTCGTCTAGGTATCTTCTTATCTTCCCCGCAATCCCGCATAGCCGTTCAGAAATTTCACTCCTATGAGGAACTAGATAAACTGCTTGATCTCCTCCTGACATAGAGTGAAGCATGCTGCGGGGCAATGATTAATACCGGTCTTCTTCTTGATCACCATTTTCCCTTGCGATGAGAGTTTTTCATTTCCATCTTCTCCTCCTCCTCCGTCTCATCATCGTCACTAAGGGGGGTGAAGGTCCCTCCTGATGCCCATAAATTTCAAATAGTTCCTTGCTTTCGGACCATCCTTGGTATTCCCCCGCATGTTGAGCAGCGTGCCACACAAGCTCTCTCACACGTTCTTTGTGATATGCATGAAATCCCAGAAAACAAACCTTGCTTTCCATACCCTCCTCGACGGCTCAGTCTTCATTTGTTTCTTCTACGCAGGTTACTCTTCCCAATTTTTCAACAAGTTGTCGATTTCTTTACCGCTCCTTCGAACTGGGGGTTCTCAGAGCTCCTCGCTCCCATCGAAAATATGTACAAGTTTTGTCCACGGGTGTTTCTTGGGAAGCCACCTTCGAAATCCCTGGAACACGGTTTTCAAAGATCCGAGATCTTTCTCTAGCTGGCGATACATTGTATTATCCATGCACCTAACACATGCACAGAATCATTGGACAACCTGAACTGAGAAATATCCATATCCGGGATAGTGTTGCATCGTCGTGATCACAGCGGATTTCATTGGGAAATATTATTGTGCGACGGCGTCCCATGTTTCTAGCTCCTCTTTCAACACCTGGGATACAGATTTAGGTTCGTACCTGGCTGTTTCGGCCCTTGAACTAGCATACACATTGTTTTGTACTATTACTTCATGCACTTCCAGGGAGGAAAGTTGTACATCCGTACAAACACGGGCCAGGTACTTTGTGTGCTGCTCTGGCCTCTAAACGGATTGAGTCCATCGGTGCTTACACCTAGCCTGAGGTTCCATGGATCTTTCCCGAACTCTGGGTATTCGAGTCCAGTGAAGTCCATCGGCTAGCATCTGAAGGGTGCCTCAGCATCTCCTCCTTTTCTGGATCAAGGTCCGGTTCATCCTCTTTTAGATTCTTTCAATCTGCGTGCCAGCGCATAGCAGACGTGGTATTTAACATGCGGCAGACCGAGAGGACACACGACTTTATTGGCCTCAGCGATACTAGTTGGGCACATGTTGCCCTTCGGAGGACGATCGTGCCGGAATGCCATGTTATCATCGAATTTTTCGTCGATCCATTTGTGTTTTTCCTTCATCTTCATAGCCTCGAGTGTTACATTGAAGCGGGTATCCCTGTCTTTGCATCCTTCATAAAACATTGTAACCGCGTCTTTCTCGAGTTGCACCAGCATTACTTTCTCTCTAGCTTCACCTTTGGCGTTAAACGCCTCCTTGACAAGCAGTGCTTGAACATGAAGATCCAACACTTATCCACCGAGTGTAGCCATCCATGAAATCATTAGGCATAAGTTGGATTTGCAATACTCTGGAACCAGGCTCGGTCACGCACTCCAGTTTGCTTCTCTCACACAAACATCTTATATCCGTCCTATTATTCCATACCATGTCGTTTGTCGCACATTGCATCCACCTAGCCAAGGTGATTTCGCTCACCACGTCGACCATGATCGCCTGCAGGCACAGAGAGCAAGACAATTATATATCATGGTCGTCGCCGGAAAAAGTCGGCATGACCTTCCCTAATAATGCATGGGAGCATGCGGAGAGTGCGCCAGAAATTTTCTGAAACAGAAATGAATCAACATTTCGGCAAAACATTGGAAACTCATTTTCACGTCATCAATACAACACAAGATTTACATATAAATCAAACCATAAGCTTCATATATACATCAAACCACAAGCTTCACATATACATCAAACCACAAGCTTCACATATAGATCAAACCCATATACGTCAAACAACAAGCTTCCCATATACTTCAAACAACAAGCTTCCCATATACATCAAACCACAAGCTTCACAAATATATCAAACCACAAGCTTCACAAAAGGAGAACAAGAAAACAACTAGATCTAATGACAAGTATGGGTGATAAATGGAAGAAATGAGGTGAGAGGAGCTTCCACTTACATATATATGAAACATAGTAGATCTAATGGCAAGTATCGATGGATAAATGGAAGAAATAAGGTGGGGAGGAGGATGAAAATGAGTAGATCTAGTTTGGGAAGAGTGTGAGTGAATGAGAGGTGGTAGGTGGGGTTGGAGTAGATAAGAGTAGATCCAGGTTATTAGTGGTGCATTTTGCAAGAAAGTACTGGCGCAATTAAAAAATGCGCCACTATTAACTCCTGAAGGGTGGCGCACTTTCAAAATGCACCATTATTAATTCCTTAGGGGTGGCGCAAATCAAAATGCACCACCCCTAATGTCTTAACAGTGCCGCATTTTGCAAAATGCGCCACTAATAAGAGGCTCCAGGCTGGCCCAATATTAGAGGAGGCGCACTGGTAAATTATGCGCCACCATTCAGACCTTAGGGATGGCAAAAAAAATCCTAGTGCGCCACCACCTTTTAGGGAGTTCACACCATATGAGCCACTAATGGTGAGATCTCCTATAGCCTTTTCTCTAGTAGTGGAGGAGGTGTTATCTACACCCATGCTTCTCCACCACTCTTCCAGATGCCTTCGCAGTTCGATGCCCTTCTCATGGTGCGAGAGCCCTTGTAGTACGAGCCCAACGCTGCCGACCGCGAAGAGTGGCATGCTGCCTCATCAGCTTCGTCAATGCCAAAATACCTCCATCAGCAAGGTCTGATGCTCGAAGGGAGCAAGGAGCAGGATAGCGCCATCGTGAGGTCGACCCCAACCCCGTTCCTTTACGAGTTGATCATGCACCACGTCACGTTGTCAGCAGCAACATCTGCGAGATCGTGCCGCTCCTCGAGCACCAGCTCCGCCTCGCCAGCAACGCCGCCCAGCGCCACCGCAACACATCAGCGAACAAGGGCACCCTACTCTACAGGGGTTCTCCAGCTTACACTGATGATCTCGGGCGTGTCCTGTGGTCCATCAAGTTCAGGACAGATCTACCCCACTAGGATGACACCAAATCCAACCCTGCTGAGTTCATCTAGCTGTACACGCTGGCCGTGCACGCAGCGGGCGGAAACAAGAAGGCCATGGAAAATTGGTTCCGGATGGCGCTACACGACACCCTCCACCGATGGCTGATGAACCTTCCAGCACTCTCCATCTCCAGCTGGGGCGATTTGACCCATGCCTTCATTGCCAACTTCGAGGGCACGTACGAGCGGCCCCTCACGATCAACGATCTGCGAGCAGTCCGCCAAGGCGTCAAGGAATCGCTCCGCAACTTCATACGACGTTTCATCATGGTACGCAACCAGATCCCATGGATTTCTGATGAAGCAATCATTTCCTCTCTCCATGTGGGTGTTAGAGACACCGGGATGCATGAGAAGATGGCTATCTATGACGACCTTGGCTCCGCGACCAAGATGTTCGACATGGCGGACAAATGCGCCAAGTTCGATCAAGGTCGTTGTCTCCCTGGAACGACACTCCTAAGCCCTAGGAGGAAGCCTCCAAGAGGAAGCTCTTGTTGTGCTTGTCACCAAGCCTGACCAGAAGCTCGAGTGTGACGATGACGAGGGTGAAGAAGGGAGAAAGCCGTACTGCCACCTTCACGAGACCCTATCCCATAACACCAAGGAGTGTCAGGATCTGAAGCACTTCCACAACGCCTGCTCTGGCGGAGGGTGTGGTGGTGGTCGTGGCCACTAGGGAGACAACAATAGACCCAACAACGATAGCTCCTCCTGAGGCCCCTCCCCTCAAGAAGAAGACCCATTTCAAAGAGGCTTTGAGAAAATGGAAATAGAAACTGCAAGGCACGTCACCTCCTGAGGTAATCATGCCTCTCGTTGGGTGCCCCTCCCCTAGTGGAGGGCGGTGCCCCGCGTCGCACGGCTCCGTTATGGTCCACAATAGCCGGAGCTGTAGCACGGCGATCCGACGCCTAACTCATGGATTATCAATTGAAACTCACCCCCCCCCCCCCCCCGTGATAAAAGCTATCCATCGGCATGGGCAGAAGCTCACTATCAATTAGCTGAAGTCTTCATAAAGTCCCCCCCCCCCCCCGCGTGATACCAGATATCCAACGTCATGTGCCACATCAAGTTGGACCCTCAAGGTACACGCTTCTGAGCCTGACTAACCGCTTTGTACCCACCACCGGTCGAAGCCCCGTGCTCGCGGCGAATATCTTACGTTCGAGGGTTGACGGGCCAACCCCGAGGAGCTCCAAGCATCGCGCCGGTAACAACCGTTTGAATTTTTATTTGAGCTTTTCTGAATGTATCGAGCATTTTGCAGCAGCTTTTAGAAATAAAATAAAAATTGACCGGCCAGCCTGGTTATACATTTGTTGTTGCTTCTTCATCTACACTCTTTGCCTCGCGAATGAACTCTCCCTCGTGCATCGCGCGAGCGGGGGCTAAATATGGATGCATGGGCTCGTGGCTAGTCCCAGCAGCTCCAAAAATCAAAATCCAAACAGACTGAGCTGGGTCTCGCGAGCATGCTCTCGTGCACGACACATTTCTAACGTCCTTGGTACCTAGAAGCCCGAAGGCGCAGATCTCTGTCTTCCGAGCATGCTCTTGAAATCGTATGCGATGGACCCCCTCAGCGCACACCCACGCAAGCACATGGTTCCGAAAATCGTCGCCGAAGGGGGTAAAAACCGTGTGCATAGCATCTCGCGGTACTAGTGCTACCACTCCTGGGGAAGAGATGCTTCTTCTGTGGTTTAACCTCCAACCTCCATGTTATATCACTTGTAGGAATAATAGCTTTCTCTCTCTCGCTCTTAAGATCCACCTCTCTCATGGATTTGGAAAAACTATCTTGTATCTTTCTTTCGTTGTTGTTGAATCTTGTGGTTTGTATGCTATGGCGATTATTTGAGTACCTAGATCTACTGAATCACGTTCTTCCTCTTGGTCTTGTGTTTTCTTGTGGATTTTCCGCGTTTTCTTTGCGTTCTTCGTCAAAATCACCTCCAACTTGTGAAGATCATGCATATCCTATAGGTTGACCCGTAACATCCCCAAGTTCTTTCCCAAGGGGAGTGAGATGATGTGGGGCGGACTAGCACTATCCGCACCATCATCATGGACTTGAAAATTTCACAAGGGGTGCACACATCAAGCATACATAGGTGAACTCTCTCCTTTATGTGTGTCTATTGCGCCCTCTCATAGATGGTTCACTACTTGACCCTCCACTCTCGTGAATACAAAGTTTGAGCGGGGGTATTTGTGCATCGACGAGTAAGTCGAGCACATGGGAAAAATATGCCCCCGCGAGGTAAGCATGAAAGAGAAACAGGAAGTGAAGATCCTCACACGAATAAGCTTCCTGGAGGGACCGGTACAACTAATACCGGGAACGGCACAACCGCTACACTACCACTCATCCACATGAAAGCCTATGAATATGGGTGCAGTACTAAGGCTGTACCGCCTCGGTTGCACCAAAATCCAATTGAGCGGTACAACCGCCTTCCTACATGAAGCATGGGCCAAGTGTCTATGTATCCTCCTCTCTCTTTTCCCCACTTACCCCTTCACTTGACTAGAAATATATATATCCGCCTACTCAATTTGCTCTTGTATTCGCCCTTGGGGTCTTCCACCTCTAGGGATCTACCACTCCTGGGGAAGAGAGGCTTCTTCTACGGTTGATGTTTCGACCTCCATTTTATTGCATTTAGAGAAAGAATAGATTTCTCCCTCTCTCTCTTTCTCAAGATGTTCCTCTCTTATAGATTTGGAGGAACTACCTTTGTATCTTTCCTTATGTTATTGTTGGATGTTGAGGTGTTTTGGCTATTGATGGCAAGAGAGTGTTAATACTCTTCAAGCCTCGTTGGTTACCCCAAGTGCACGGTGAGATATAGTGCAGCGGCAAGTTTTCCCTTGGCAAAGATACCAAGGTTTGTCTCCCGTAGGACTCCGAAGGATACAAGAAGGTGGTAAAGTGAACAATGGCGCCGAGATTGCTAGCTTCACCTGGACCTGCACACAGATACAAATAACTTTGCTCCCAACGAGTATAGAGGAGTTGTCAATTCCTCCGGCCTTGCTGTTTACAAAGGATCAACGCAAGAGATAAAAGTGGAACTGAAAGTAAAGTCTGAAAGTAAACTAAGGGTGTAAACAATGATGTGCATATGGACCGGGGTCCTATGATTTTCACTAGTGATGTCTCTCTCCAAAAATACGATAAAAGTGCTAGCGAGGTAAACAAATCACAGCTGGGCAATTGACAGAATTATGAAGGCACCGCAATGCTAACTATGCTGCAAAGAAAGGAAGGGCTCAAAAGCAATGGGCAGTACGCCAAGGTAAGTAGACCGAAATCCAACTTCATCTACTACGAATCATCCACCTAGAGATATCTATCCAGAACATCTCGCTGGTATTAAGTTGCGAATCCCACCCAAAGTGTAAACTCAAAGCAACAGACAACTGCATTAAAAGAACTTTGTGTAAAGTAAACAATCCTTGCACCCGCGAGTACAAGCATCTCGCTGATTTTCACTAGTGATGTCTCTCTCCAAAAATACAACCAAAAGTTCAAACATTACTCTAGTCAATACCTCAAAACTATTGCAAGTTACTACTACAAAGAGAATAGCAACTTCAACTACCTACTTCTAGTAAAGACACAAAACTCAGTGAAACAGGCAAACTATCTAACAAGATAAAACATGCAACCTATAGAAAGTTCAACCTAAAACAAAAGAAAAGCTCTAGAAAAACTAAAGAACTACAACTAAACAGAGCAGCAGCTAAGAAAAGAAAAAGAACAACTCACAGCTAAAAGAATAAGCATGCAAATCCTATGAGGAGTTCTAGTTCAAGCGGAGCGTGTACATCTCCCACACAAAAGAGTAATCTGCGGTCTAACTTGTTACTACAGCAATCAAAGAAAAAACAAACCTAGAAAAGTAAAGAGCGAGACGCTCCAAGCATAGCACACAACGCATGAAGTGATAAAAATATAGTGTAACGAGGGACGAACTGATAATTGTTGATGAAGAAGGGGATGCACGGGAGCATCCCCAATCTTAGACGCTTGAGTATCCTTGAATATTTATTGGGGGTGCACATGGGCATTCCCAAGCTTGAGAGTTTGACACTCCAAGATCTTCTGTCATCATCTTCCATCGCGCACTTGAAAACTCCCTTCATCATAACTCATCATAATCTGATTAGCGAGGTTAGTACCCATAATAAAATATATTTTTTTTCTACTGGAAGTAAATATAACCTTGAAGAGCTACTGTTTCTCAAGATTTCCAAAAAAAAATTGGAAAGGAAAGCTTAAGGTTTGCAAAAAGAAGAAAAGGAAAAACAGGACAGAATCTGTGAAAAATAGACCAGCAGGTAAAAATGAATTTTTTAGGGATACTTTTGCAACTCAAATCAAAATACTCAGAACATATGAAAGTTTCGTAATTGTATAGAGCACGCTGTGTAAAATACCCAGCTCAAAAAGATGAACTGGGATTATTCTATGATTTTTCTAGTCACGAGGATAGAATCTGTTTTCTCGACAGCATGTCACAACTTTCACTTCCCTTCTCGTATGAGGTTATAAAAGGCACAAAGTGTCTGGACCCGGGGTTAGCGTATGCAAGTCCCGATACGACATAGTCATATGGAGAGCCGAGAACCGTACCTACTTGTCTAAGCAGACAAGGCCAACCACAGAACGTTCTCGGAAAGCATCGTACGTGAGGGGCATCCCATCCAGGCCGGATGATCAACTGAGATGGGTCCTCATCGTCCGCACACAAGTCTAATGATATGGGTGATGAACTCCCATATTCACAGACAAGTCGCCTCAACCATACTATCGACTATATCATAACTCTTACATAGACTTACTCCAGCCCGTTCACTTAGTCGGGGTCTAGGGCGGGCTCGATCATACCACAAAGTGTGCACGAGACAGAGTCTCGAGCAATCGCATCGCGATGCCCCAAGCTGCGCACATCTAAGGGCCACTTGGTGTATGAAAGACCGCCAGCCAGATCACAACTAAGGTCTCGAAAACCCATACAAAGACATGCATGTTATAGACATACACGCAGCACACATGCCTTGTATGAACAATAGGTATCATTGCAATTCTCTACAAAGGATACATTTTATTGATAACTCTTAAAGAGTGCACACAGATATCACAAGTATGTGATCCAACATTACAACAACAAGAGGAAGCAAAGTATGTCTGAGTACAGACAAGTTTAACAAATGGCTTAAGAAGCATTATTTAAACACAAGCCCTCCACGAGGGAACCAGTCGTCTGACTGGGACTAGACTAGCTTGATCTTCAGTCGTCCAGCTCGATGAAGAAGCCACCTTCAGGGTCAGTGGGTTCATCTAAAACATAGATTAAGAAAACGTGAGTACAAAATCGTACTCAACAAGACTTACATAGGAGCTATACTACTCATGCACATGTATCAAGGTAAAGGGAGGTGGGGTTTCACTTGCAGAAGTGCCAGCTTTGACTTGGCTAGTCCTGAACTACGAGTACCAGACTTGAGGTAAGAAGCGCACACGAGTCCACTACTTTCTCCAACCAATTACACCACTATGGTGCCTTCCTCGACTTCCCCACGAGAAAGCACGCCATAGCACTCACACTTATCTTGGTGTGTTTTAGAAGTATCCAGTTCAAGTTGTCTAATAATCAAGATAAGCTTTCCAAGCAGTCCATAACCGCGGACGCGGCTATTCGAATAGTTTTGTTAACCCTGCAGGGGTGTACCGCTACACACACATGATCATCAGTTACCGCCTTTGACCTCGACACCATTCAAGGGGTGCCAGCGAGGATGCTCACCACAACTGTTACCTCATAGCCGATCTAGTCCGAGAAAGACGCCTACCTGGATTGGCTACCACTATCGTGAACCCGGCCGGTTTACCGAAGTGGACCCAAGTGATGTGTGTGTGGTGCATAAGCCGGTCTCGGGTGAGCCGTTCTCTCACTTAGCAGCCAGGCCACAGACCTACCAGAACTCCGAACTATTGCGACATCTGGACATCGAAAGGGATGAGTTAATAAGCTGAGAGGGGTCAATGAGCCCAATGTGTGGTTGTACTCTTCATCTTGGATCACCACACAAGAACTCGGACTTAGGGCGGTGTTCAACGAGACAAACCACCGTGTACTCCTACACAGCCTCTCATTGTTCACCTTGTATTAGGGTAGATTCACCAACATCATTCTACCATCATCAACATGATCACTACCATCCCGACTCACATAACAATAACATCATGGTATCACTCTAAGCATGCAATAAGCAGTAACAATTGCAGGGGCCACATGATATCAATCAACTCCTACATTTGCTAGGATTGTGGTTTGCTTACTACTGTGACAAAATGATAGGTCATGCAAAGGAATGGGTTCATCTATGCGGTAGAAACGCAGCATGGTAATCATCCAATACAATGCATAAGCGAGACATGAGAGGGAAGTGGGATTTTATCGATATGATCAATGGGGGTTTGCTTGCCTTGCTGACATGGTTCGGGTTCGGGGTCTTCAACGAAGGGGGCAGCCTCCTGTTCTGGTTCCACCTCTACTCGACAAACAACAAACAAGGTAGCAAAATAAATACAATGCACAATCACATGATGGAAGGTTGAAACTTGATGTATATTCTTTGATGTGTGAAGCAATTCCACTTAAATGGAGTATATTGCAATTTGAATTGCAAGTTCAAACTCCAATTTGAATTCAATTTAGTCAAGTTGCATATGACATTTTTTGATCAAGTTTAAACATTTTGAAATGTGTATGATATGCCTCTGATGTGTGATTGAAATGTAGTATGTTGCCATGGTTCAAGTTGCAAAAGCATTTGAAATGAATTTTATTTAATACCACTTAAATCAAATAGCAAATGCTACTGATCACATTATAAATTCAACTAGAACATGGTTGAAAGTTGGATATTTGGATAGCTTATTTTCTTCTGATCATTTTTCATATATTATTTGTTAAATTTGGAGTTGATATGAATTTTCTATGGATTTCCAAAGTTTCAGCCTTTTTCTGAATTTTCTGGAATTTCTTGAATTATTTTTATTCTAGAAATTCATTTACTGCGTCATTGTGACATCAACATGACGTCAGCGGTCCACTGACTGCTGGGACCCATTGGTCAGCCTCTCACTATTTAATTAAAACGATTTGATTTAAGTTTAACTTAACAGGGGGGATTAGTGTGGCTGGGCCCACAGGTCAGTGACACCAGGGGGGATTAAGCACGGGGGTTAGCTTGACAGGCCGGCGGCTTGACGCCGGCGGTCCTGTACGCGGCGGCGCTGCCTCGGGATCACGTTCCCGGCCACCATTCTATGTGCCAAGGGCACCAGAAGATGGCCCGTGAAGAGCCGCATTGCCTACGCAACTCGGGCGTCGTCGGGGAGGCTCCAGGCGACGTCGTCTTCAATCATGGCGGCGGCCGGAGCTTCGGTTTTTGAGCAACGCTTGCAAAACGAGCACGGGGTGAAGCGTGCGTGGGTGCGTTGGGCTGCTGGGGGCTCCAGGAGTACTACGGACGCGTTGGTGAGGACGAAGGCGCACGGGAGCGAGCGTATGGTCAACCGCGGCGGCAACCTTGCTCGGCTCCCATGGCGGATCGAGCTACAGGGCGAGAGGGGGCTAGCTAGTTGAGGGTAAAAGGGTTGCTGCTCACCCTGAGTGCGACGACAAGGTCGGGGAGCGCAGAGGGGTGCAGGTGGTGATGGAATCGACGATGGCGCGCGACGGCTCCGACGAGAAGGCGACGACGATTGCGGCGGCTACAGAGGCTCCGAGCCCGATTACTTCTGCACGCGACGAAGACGAGCACGGCGCGCGTCATGGACATCTTGTGGCAGCTCGATGAGGCCGGTGGCCACGCGGGTGCGGCGGCGCGTTCCGGCGGCTCCTTCTGTCGACGACGAAATACGGCGAGGGAGGAGGGGGAGGTGGCTCTGGACGAAGGGGAACGCAGCTGGGCGCCTCCAGGACGTCTCCAGACGAGGGGATAAGGGCCAGGGAAGCAGGGAGCTGCCTGGTGTGACCTCGCCGCTCGCCGGCGACCTGCTTGCCTGCCTGGAGGGGGAGGAAGACGCATGTACCCCCTCCAGGTGGGCTGGGCCGGCTGAGGTGAGTGGGCTTCGCCCCTGGCGAGAGGTAAGTCTTCTCTTTTCTTTTTCTGTTTAATCTTTCCTTTCTTTTTCTGCATATTTGTTTTGGCTCTGATAAAAATATCAAACCAATTTATAAAATGCTGAAACTTTTTATATGGCCTCATAATAATATAGACTAGCCACTTATAAAGTTTGGCACTTTTTAAAATTCAATTAATTTGAATCTTAACTCAAATAGGGGTTTTTGATTAATTCCAAGGCACTGTTTGAATATTTGAAAAATCCATGAGCATGGGGTGGGTCCCACATCACTTGGTATTTGATCACACTCATTTATAAGACTTTTCAAAAATCTAACATGAATTTTTGGAGAAGATTTTTATCTGGCCTTTTGAATTAATTCATCTAGGGGGGGTTCCTTCTCCCATTTTGCTTTTGAATTGAATTTCAAAGATTTCTTTTGAAATTTTTAACATGATGCAAGTGACTTGCTAACCCTAGCACATTACCGAACAGAGGGTTCTGACAACTCGCCCCCACTCAACAGAATCTCGTCCCGAGATTCAGAAGTCTGCGGGAGGAAGGTGGGGTACTCAGCACTAAGACAGTCTTCTTTTTCCCACGTAGCTTCTCTCTCAGAGTGGTGTGACCATCGCACTTTCAGAAACCTAATCTTCTGATGACGAGTGACACGCTCTGCGGAATCAAGAATACGAACGGGGTATTCTCGATAAGAAAGGTCATCTTGGAGATCAAGCGTTTCATGGTCGACTTCGCGGATGGGGTCCTTGAAGCAACGCCTGAGTTGGGACACATGGAATACATCATGTACTCGGGAAAGGTGCGGGGGTAGTTCAAGTTGGTAGGAAACTTCTCCCCGTTTAGCGAGAATGCGGAAATGTCCGATGTAACGTGGGGCCAACTTGCCTTTGATACCGAAACGTTGGGTTCCCTTCAGAGGAGTAACCCGAAGGTAAGCCTTCTCATCCATATTGTAGCTCTCTTTCCTATGATGACGATCATAGTAGCTTTTCTGACGAGACTGGGCTGCTTTCAATTGATCACGAACAATGTGAACTTGCTCTTCTGCTTCCTTGATCATATCCGGTCCAAAGAATTGTCTTTCACCGGTTTCTGACCAGTTTAAATGTGTTCGACATCGTCGTCCATATAGGAGTTCAAAAGGAGCCATGTTCAGACTAGATTGAAAACTATTCTTATAAGAAAATTCGGCTAATGGCAGAGACTTCTCCCAATTCTTTCCGAATGAGATAACACAAGCTCTGAGCATGTCTTCAACAATCTGGTTAACCCTTTCGACTTGACCCCTAGACTGAGGATGGAAAGCTGTACTAAAGGAGAGATGAGTTCCCATAGCATTCTGAAAGCTTCCCCAGAATCTAGAGGTGAAAAGGCTACCGCGATCAGAATGGATTTCCAAAGGAACACCGTGAAGGGATAAAATTCTAGAGATGTACAAGTCCGCTAACTGGCTAGCAGTTGTAGACTCGCGAACTGGAAGGAAGTGAGCAACTTTGGAAAGCCTATCTATGACAACGAAAATGGCATTGTTTCCTTTCTGGGTTTTTGGAAAGCCGGTGATGAAGTCCATACCGACTTTGTCCCATTTCCACTCTGGAATAGGCAAAGGTTGAAGTGTACCAACAGGTCTTTGATGTTCTGCCTTAATGCAACGACAAACATCACATTTGGCAACAAATTGAGCAATGTCTCTCTTCATCCTAGTCCACCAAAATCTCTGGCGTAGATCTCGGTACATTTTTGTGCTACCGGGATGAATCGAGAGGGGTGTGTCCTGGGCTTCCTTGAGGATGAGTTGCCTTAGTTCCCTATTCTTAGGTACTACCAAACGATTTCCAAAGAATACCGTTCCCTTGCTATCTGTGGAGAAACATTTAGCAACTCCGCTAGCAATGTTCTCCTTCATCCGGCGAACACCTCGTGCACGCCTTTGGGCAACTATGATATGATCCTCAAGAGTTGGTCTCGCCACCAAGGTAGAAAGATAGCCATGAGGAACAATCTCAAGATTGAGCTTGCGAAATTCCTCATGAAGAAGTGGTTGATACTGTTGTAACATGAGGTTGTTACAATACGACTTACGACTTAGTGCATCAGCCATGACATTGGCTTTCCCTGGGGTGTAAGAAATTCCTACGTCGTAATCTTTTATCAACTCAATCCAGCGTCTTTGCCTGAGATTAAGATCTGGCTGGGTGAATATGTATTTGAGGCTTTGGTGGTCAGAATAGATCTCACAACGATTACCAAGGAGGTAATGTCGCCAAGTTGTTAGGGCATGAACTACGGCAGCGAGTTCAAGGTCATGGGTAGGATAGTTCTCTTCATGTGGCTGCAACTCGCGTGAAGTATACGCTACCACATGTCTATCTTGCAGAAGTATGCATCCTAACCCTTGCCGTGATGCGTCTCACAATAGATCTCAAAATCCTTTTTGGTGTCTAGTGGTGCAAGTACGGGTGCACAAGTCAATCTTCTTTTTAGCTCTTGAAAGCTTTCCTCGCACTTGGAAGTCCATAAGAATTTCTTATCTTTCTTGAGGAGTTCAGTTAGAGGCTTTGCAACTTTAGAAAAGTTCTCGACGAAGCGACGGCAAGAGCTGGCTAGGCCAAGAAAACTCCTAACTTGCTTAACCGATTCAGGTGGAGTCCAGTCAAGGACGGCCTGAACTCTCTCGGGATTCACAACAATGCCTTTTGCAGAAATCACGTGGCCTAAGTAGGTCACTTCTGGTAGCCAAAATTCACGCTTGGAGAATTTAGCATAGAGGCGATGCTCTCTAAGTTTCATCAATACCAGCCTTAAGTGTTCGGCATGTTCTTCTTCGTTCTTCGAGTAGATGAGAATGTCATCGAGATAAACTACAACAAATTTATCTAGGTACTCCATGAAGATCGAATTCATCATGCGTGGGAAAGTGGCGGGGGCATTGGTTAAACCAAAGGACATGACGGTGTACTCGTAAAGACCATAACGAGTAGTAAAAGCCGTTTTGGGAATGTCCTCGTTTCGGATTTTGATTTGATTATAACCTAATCTCAAATCCATGTTGGAGAAGACAGAGTATCCTGCAAGTTGATCATAAAGATCATTGATCCTGGGCAATGGGTACTTGTTCTTTATCGTCGCTAAATTTAGCGGGCGATAGTCTACGCACATCCTTTTTGTTCCATCTTTCTTTGTTACGAACAGAACGGGGAAACCCCATGGCGATGAGCTAGGGCGGATGAAGCCTTTTTCCAACAAAGCATCCAGTTGGGTTTTAAGCTCAGCTAACTCACGTGGGGCCATTTTGTATGGGCGTCTAGAAATTGGTGCGGTTCCTGGTACAAGATCCACTATAAACTCTACACATCTGTCTAGGTGGCATTCCCGGAAGCTCTTCAGGAAAGACATCCGGGAATTCACGAACCACTAGAATATCTTCAAGTTCGGGAAGGGGAAGTACATTCAAGGAATGCACTTGGGTTCTTGTTCTGGGTGAGGTATAGTTGACGGTTTTTCCTGAAGGGTGGGTGAGTTTCACGGATTTGCCTTTGCAATCAAGGTAGGCATTCTGTCTTGATAGCCAATCCATGCCAAGGATGACATCAATGTCTGAAGACTTGAGGGATATGAGGGAAGCAAGGAATACTAAACCCTCAATTGCAATTTGATTACCATGGCTTACTCTATTAGTTTCCCATCTTGACCCTGGAGTTTGAATAATCATTGGGGTGGACAATTCAACAAAAGATAACTCATGACGAAGTGCATAACTTTCCGACATGAATGAATGAGATGCTCCTGGGTCGAAAAGAACGGAAGTAGGAACATAATTGACTAGGAGCATACCAAGAATGATGTCAGTGGTGTCGTCAGTCTCTTCAGCGGCAATCTGGTTCACACGTCCACGAGTGGCGGGAGGAGCGGGTTTGGCGGTGTAGACCTTCTGGGGTGGATTTCCACGACCATTGTTGTTGCCTCCGGCACGGGGTGGAGCATCCTGATTCTGGAGCTGGTTCTGGGGACACTCACGAGAGTAGTGGCCTTCCTGACCACACTTGTAACAGGATCCAAAGACAGTGCGTGGAGCTGGGTTGTTTGGTGGAGCTGGGTGGTACTGAGTTGGTGGACGAGGCGCCACATAGGATGGCCTCGGTGGGTTGTTCTGGCGGAACATTACTGTTGGGGATCCAGATCTTGCGCTTCTGAGAGCTGGAACTGGATGAACCATCGTCTCTAGGGTGTTTGCGAAAGTCATTGGGGGTGTTCATGTCCTCTGCCTTGATGGCCTTGTTGACAAGGACCTGGAAGGTGGCAAAGTCATGTAGGTTCAGCTCACGACGGAGTCCGGAATTGAGTCCACGACGGAACCTCTCTTGCTTCTTTGCGTCGGTGGAGACTTCTTCACTAGCATAACGAGCCAGTCGGTTGAACTCACGGCTAAACTCCTCACGCTTGCAGTCCATAAGACCCTTGGGAATGTGGTGCTAACGGAAGGAAGTGCATAATTCATCCCAAGATGCGAGCGGTCCAACGGGGCGCATGTTCAGGAAGTTCTCCCACGAAGAGCTAGCTGCACCTTTGAGGTGATAGGTGGCATAGCTGACCTTGTCGCCATCTGCAACATGGCCTGCTTGGAGCTTCCTCTCGATGCTGCAAAGCCAGTCATCGGCGTCAAGGGGCTCGGTGGATTAACTGAAAACCGTGGGATGAAGCCGGATGAAGTCGTTCAGAGACACCAACTCGTTGCGCTGCTGAGTGGTGTTCCGGGCAATGACTTCCAGCAGATGGTGAGAGTCTCGGCGGTTCCTCTCAACCTCCATCAGAACCTGAGCCATCGTGGGTGGGGGTGGAAGGTTGCCTTCCTCCTGTTCATTCCCACGACCTTGGGCACGACCAAGCTGGCCACGGGTTCCATGAGACATCCTGAAGGTGAAACCCAAGTCAAACAGAGTTGAAGGAAAGAGTCTAATCAAGGTATTGAAGTACTGGAAGGATTACAGAGCAAAGGAAGTAATCATCTTGACAACATGGTGATAAAAGCATACAAGCCATATATTCACAAGCTGTCATACAAACCATACATCATTTTAGTACAAGCACCAAGCTAATACAAACGTGATGAAGATGATACATCCTTCAGAGGCACTCTGACTTCCTATACATTATTTATCTAAGCCTCTGGAACTTAGACACCTTGCGTACAATATACTAAGATACTACTACATCCTCACTAAGTAAGACCACAGGCGGTCTCACTCATCTCCATATCCATAGTAGTCCTCGTAAAAGTTACCCGCGTATCCCGGTAGCTAAAGGTGACCATCGGAAAACACGGAGGCCTGTGGACCCCGATATCCATTTGGGCAAGGATGGGGCCTAGGTCCAGCGTAGGGTGGAAGCAAAGGACCACGGGGTGAAAAAATGCCTCCAATCTCGGGCCAAGCAACTCGAGAAGGCATCTGAGTCCTCACAGGGTAGATAACATCATACTCGACTGATCCAACACTCACGAAGGGTGCCAAGAGTGTCAGTGCTCGATACAGACGAACACGGGTGGCGTGAAGCTCAAAACGGAGAGCGCGTGCATCACGATCTCGATCACTAGCAAACCTAGCAGTCATCTGAAGTACTGGATCTTCTGCAGAGTGATCTGAGTAGAGTCCGGTGTAATATCCCTCTTCTCCTGGAAGTGCAGCAGGGATATAGCGGAACGAGGTCTCTCTCAGCATAGTGTGCTCCTCTCTCAGCAGGTTAATACATGAGTATGCAGCAACCTGCACAGCCATGTTCTCAGTCATGCCAATGCCATGTCCAAAGTGGATAGGCTGAGTGACTCCATTGTGGTGCGGGTAGATCCTGACGATGCAGTGGAACTGGGTCTGGTTGAAGTCAAGGAACTGCTCCTCAACTGTGTACTCAGGATACCATTGATATCCAATGAAGGACATCATCTCGATCAACGTGGCGGGATGGCCACGCACACCGAGGCACCTGGTCTAACGAACAATCTGCCGAGGGGGAAGATCTGCCATCTGAAACAGAAAGAAGGAGTTTGCAAATGCATCAGATTATGAAGAAACTTGGAATGACTCGGACAGTATAACGGCTGTAATTGCAAGAAAAATACAATTTCTTACAACATGGAAACAACACTTACATACGATGTAATAAATCAGGAAGCACAACCACTCTAACGAAACGAACACAACCTTCCTACGGCTACAAGGAAGCAAACAAAGAGATGTTCTAATCAGACAGAGGAGAGCCTAGTCCTATCTTCCCGTAGAATAAGATGAGGGTGACTCAGAACTCAGAACGAAGGGGTAAGGAGAAAAAAGAAGCCTTACGTTGTTCCCTTATATACCCAGAGTAACTATATAACTATAGAAGGCTAGACTCGACTTCGGCCAAGGCTGCTAGTCCTACAGTTAGTCCTGCTCTGATACAAAGTCTGTCGGGACCCGGGGTTAGCGTATGCAAGTACCGCTACGACATAGTGATATGGAGAGCCGAGAACCGTACCCACTTGTCTAAGCAGACAAGGCCAAGCACAGAACGTTCTCGGAAAGCATCGTACGTGAGGGGCATCCCATCCAGGCCGGATGATCAACTGAGATGGGTCCTCATCATCCGCACACAAGTCTAATGATATGGGTGATGAACACCCATATTCACAGACAAGTCTCCTCAACCATACTATCGACTATATCATAACTATTACATAGACTTACTCCAGGCCGATCACTTAGTCGGGTTCTAGGGCGGGCTCGATCATACCACAGAGTGTGCACGAGACAGAGTCTGGAGCAATCGCATCGCGATGCCCCAAGCTGCATGTCACAACCCTAGTTTTGGTATGTGTTTTTATTATTAGAATTTTTGCATCATGTTTAAATTCTTGGTTTAAGAATTGGGGATTTGGAAAAGCCTCAAAAATAATTTAAGAAAAAGGCCAGATAAAAAGTTTTTCCAAAATTCCTCCAAACAATTTTGAAAAATCCTATAAATGAGTATGATCATTTTAAAAATGATTTGGAGTCAAACCCATGCTCCTGGATTTTTCAAATATTCAAACAGAGGCTTGGAAATTAAATTTAAATGCTATTTGAATTGAAATTCAAATGTTTTGAATTTCAAAAATCTTCAAAACTTGGGAGTGACCAGTTCTAGGTCACATATGTCCAAGATAAAAATTTGGAGATTTTTAAAATTGCTTTGATATTTTTTCAGAGCAAAACAAATTTAACAGCAAGCGTAAAAAGAAAAATAAAAGAGAAAGACCGAAGCCACTTACCTGGCCCACCTGGCCCAGCAGAGGAGGCCCAGCCCAAAAGGGGAGGGTCGTCTTCCTCCACTGGCCAGGCAGGCAGGCAGGACGCCGGCGAGCCCGGCATGGACGCCAGCGAGCTGCCTGCTTCCCCCTCGTCCCTATCTACTCGCCGAGGAGCCCCTCGAAGCTTCCCTTCCATTCCCCCCTCTGGAATCCTCTTCCCCGTCTCCTCCGTGCGATCCCGCGAAGAACAGAGAGCCGCCGTGTGCGCGCAGCCGTGGCCACCGTGCCCCTCCCTCCGCACCGAGCTGTCCAGTGAACGCAGCGCCGTCGTCTTCGTCACTGGAGCCGTCCAATTGAAGCCGAGAGGCCCTCAAGGCCACGCCATCGTCGTCGTTCTCAACCACGGCCGCCGACACGCCGTCGTCGAATTCGTCACCATCGTAGCTCCTTCGACTCCGGCGACCACTCCAGCACAACCAGGGTGAGCCGCGGTTCGTTTTCCCCCATCCCCCGACCGTCCCCGTGCCCCGGTGCCCTCTTTCCCTCTTCGGACGAGCGGCGCCGCCGCAGAGCTTGTCCCCGCCGTGGCCTCCGGCCCCCTCCGGTGCGCGCGATGCCTCCCCTGGGTGCGCACGTGCAAGGGGCACGCTCTGGTGCCCTTGGCGTGGCCTCCCGTGGCCGGAGCCACCCGCTCCAGTGAGCGCCGCCGTGCGGTTTGGCCACCGGCGGCTAACCGCCGGCCGGCTGAGTTAATTAGGGGCTAACCCCCTGATTAGCTAGCCCCAAGTCACTGACGGGTGGGACCCACCCTCCACTAATCCCCTGTTTAAGCTTAACCAAAACGGGATTAAACCCAGAGTGGATGACAGATGGGCCCCGCGTGTCAGTTTGACCAGTCAGCGCCCTGACGTCATCATGCTGTCATGCTTGCGCAATAATTCCTTTTCTGTTTATCAGAAATTCCAGAAAATGCTTAAATCTTTGAAATTCAATAACTTTTTATCCCTAACTCCAAATCAAATAATTTATATATGAAAAATCATCAGAAAAATGCAAGGATTCCAAATATCATACTTTCATGGATGAAAAACACATCTGTTATGATGAACCAGTAGCATTTATCTATATGGCTTATTTGGAATAATTCAAATTAAATGTTTAAATCAATTCAAATTAAATCTTTGCAATGCCAACCTTAACACATGAACATCAGAGGCATATCATACACATGACCACATGGTTTATCATATCCAAACAATAGCAAATGTAACTTTGGCTAAATTGAACCACATTTGGAGTTTGAATTTGAATTCATTTTTCAAATCAACTTCAATTAAAATTGTTGCAAATTGAACATAGATCACATCAGTACCATGCCATGTTTCATTCTTGAATGTGCATTGCAATGTGATGTTTATACTTTGTTGTCTCGGTGTTTGCTTCTTCTCGATAGATCCATCGACGGACGTAGTCCCTGTGTTCTCCGAAGAGTGGCACCCCCGAGTCTCGATAATAAGGCAAGCATACCCCTTTGATCATATCTATAAAAACCCAGTTTCCCTCTTGTTCTCTTATGCATGATTAGGTGATTCACATGTTACCATTCTACCGCTAGATGAACCCATCCTTTGCATGTCCTATCATTGCTACCACAGTATTAAGCAAACCTCAACCTAGCAGATACCAGATTGTTTGTGCTCATCATGTGGCCCTTCATCCATGATATGCTATGCCATGCTAGAGTTGTTTGCAATAAAGTTGATCCATCTGGGTGATGTATCGGGATGGTAGTGAACACATGCAACAAGGTGGTAACGTGTTGATGAAGTCACCCTAAAATAAGTGAACAATGAGAGGCTGTGTAGGAGTACACAGTGGGTTGTATCATTTACACTGCCCTAGGCCCCGATTTCTTGTGTTGTGATCCAAGACACAGATTACTACCACATGTTGGGCTCATTGACCCCTCTCGACCTATTAACTCACCCCGACTAAGGTCCAGGATTCGCATGGGTTAACTTTATTCTATTTTCTTTCCTAACGTAGCACGGTTTTAGGCAAGCGCAGCACCATCCGTCGAGGTGGGCTTGTCGGACCGTCCATACATCGTCTGGGTCCTGAACGGAAACCCCGGCCGGATTCCCGATTGGGGTACAGCTCAGATAGGCGATTCCCTGGGCTAGAGTTGGAGCCGTGAGGTAAGTGTCGTGGTACTATCCTCGCTGACCCCGCTTGAAGGTGACGAGTTCTATGCGATAAGTGGTAGCTACGTATGTGAAGAAGTACACCCCTGCAGGGTTAATGAACTATTCGAATAGCCGTGTCCGCGGTTATGGACTACTTGGAGATCTTTACTTGATTATTAGACAACTCAAATGGATACTCTAAAAATCTCAAGATAAGTGTGAGTGCTTTGGATTGCTTCCTCGTGGGGAAGTCGAGGAAGGATCCATGGTTGTGTATTGAAGTGGTGGTCGAGATTAGATGGACTCGTGTGCGCCTCTTATCTCAACTCTATGTAGTCGTAGTACAAGATAGCCAAGTCAAAGCTTTCTGCATTACAACCCCACTTGCCTTTACCTTGATATCTGAGCATGAGTAGTATAGTTCTGACGTAAGTCTTGCTGAGTACGACTTTGTACTCACGTTTGCCTATTCTATGTTTTAGAGATGAGACCACTGACCCTATTGGTGGCCTCCTCCTTCAAGCTCGACATCGACAAAGTTATGTAGTCCCAGACAGCAACCTGGTCCCTCTGGAGGGTCGTTGTGTTTTCTTAAAGGCTTCTTAAGCCATTTGTTAACCTTGTCTTTACTAAGACATAATTTGCTTCCGTTGTTGTATGATGTAATGTTGGATCACAGTGATGTGATCTCTGTTTGTAACACTACTATATCTGCTCTGTTTAGCAGATGCAATAAAGCTATAAGTTTGTAGAGTTTATGTTGTGTTACCTGCTGTTATACACTTGGCATGCATGCTGCGTGCATGTTTATATCGTGCATGTCATGTGTGGGGTTCGATACCTTAGTTGTGTTCTCGCCGGCGGTCTTTTATACACCAAGTGGCCCTTAGATGTGCGCAGCTTGGGGCATCGCGATGCGATTGCTCGTGACACTGTCACGTGGCACACTTTGTGGTATGATTGAGCCCGCCCGATACCCCGACTAAGAGATCGGGCTGGAGTCTGTTTATGTAAGTGTTAGGATTCAATCGATAATATGGTTGAGGCGACTTGTCTATGAGTATGGGATTTCACCACCCATAATCATTTAGACTTGTGAGCGGGTGATGAGGACCCATCACAGTTGATCATCCGGCCTGGATGGGATGCCCCCTCACGTTCGAGCTTTCCGAGAGTGTCTTGTACTTGGCCTTGTGTGCTTAGAGAAGTGGGTATGGCTCTCGGCTCTTCATATGATTGAATTGTGACTGGAATTACATATGCAAACCCCGGGTCCCGACAGACTTGGTATCAGAGCAGGACTGCCTGTAGGATTAGTAAACCTTGGCCGAAGTCGAGTCTAGCACTCTATAGTTATATAGTTACTTTGGGTATAAGGGAACAACGTAAGGCTTCTTTTTCTCCTTATCCTCATCGATCTGAGTTCTGAGTCACCCTTATCTTTTCTACGGGATGATAGGACTAGGCTCTTCTATGTCTATACTAGAACATCTCGTTGTTTGACTCTCCCTAGCTGTAGGATTGTTTTGGTTGTCTAGAGTCACCATTCCTTCAAGCCTTTTGAGAAGGTTCTGATCATTCTTGCAGATTGATTCATTTTTTCACCTCGGTACAGCCGTTATGCTGTCCGATTTGTCCCGTGTTTCCAGTGATTCCAATGCTTTTGCATTACAATCTTGTCCGCTCTTAAATTATGTCATCTTTGCTTTGATTCCATCATAAATCCTACTCTGATTGTTGATTTTATCACACAGAATGTCAGGTGGATCTAGATGTGTTGAATCTGGTCACGGTAATCGAAGTGGTGATGATGATCCTCCTTCACCGCCTTCTGCAGCGGAAATCATGATGGAGGCTGAGCGAAATCGACGTGATCAAACACGCCTTTTGCAGCTCATTGAGAAGAATACTTCTCTCCAGCGAGATGCGGTAACATCCATCCAGGATTTTATCCTTTTGAACCCGCCGGTTTTTTGATGTTCATCTGAGCCCCTTGATGCCGATGATTGGCTCCGATCCATCGAGCATAAGCTTGAGACGGCACATGTTTCTCCAGACGATCGTGTGATGTTCGCGGCATATTTTCTGGAAGGTGCTGCTTGTGAATGGTGGGAAAGTTTTGTTGCAATGCAGCCTGATGGTCGCGTAGTGACTTGGTAGGAGTTCCGTGATGCCTTCCAAGGGTACCACATTTTGGATGAGCTGATGGAAAGAAAAAGGCAAGAGTTCTGTACCCTATCTCAAGGAAATATGACTGTTCATCAGTACAGGACTGAGTTCAACCGACTTTCTCGTTATGCCCCTGAGAAGATATCAACCAATGCCAAGAAGCAAGCAAGGTTCCGTAAGGGACTTAGCCCTGTCCTTCTTCATGATCTCAATCTCCTTGAATTCGTCAACTTCGAGGATTTGGTCAATAGATCATTCAGAGCTGAGCATGGAAATGAGGTCTTTGAAGAGTCTCGCAAGCGTGATCGTGATATTGCTTCCTCTTCTAGTTTGGGTTCTCAGAAACGTCGATTTTGGATCCCAACTAATGCCATTCCTTCGCACTTGATTCCAAGACCATCTCCACAAAGCAAGAAAACCCAGAAAGGTAGTAGAGAGCTTGCCATACAAACTCCACAACCTAACAACCGTTTGTGCTACAAGTGTGGTAATCCTGGCCACATTGCACGACAGTGTTCATTGCAAGAGAATGTTCCTCCTCGTCCAAAACCTAAAGCCAAAGCTAAGCCATCAAATCCTTCCAAAGCTAAGTCCGCTATTGTTGAATACGGACGTGTGAACCATGCCACCATCAAAGAATCCCAAGAGGATACGAAGGTTGTACTCGGTACACTTCCTGTCAACTCCAACCCTGCTTCTGTTCTATTTGATTCTGGAGCTTCTCATTCCTTTTTGTCTGAAAAGTTCGCACTCCTGCATGATATATCATTTGAGGAACTTCCTAATCCTTTCATGATCAAAACTCCAGGATCCACATGGCATACCAGTAGGGTAAGTCATGACAATGAAATTGCTGTTGAGGATATTGTATTCCTTGCTTCTCTCATAGCCCTCAAATCTTCAGATATCGATATCATCTTAGGTATGGATTGGTTGTCCAAACACCGTGCCAAGATCGATTGTGCCACTAGATCAGTCCAACTCACTCATCCTTCCGGCAAGATAGTCCATTTCACATCTCAAGGTTCAGAAACCCAGCTATATACGTTGAATGAACATCCCCTTCCTAACCTTGAAGATATTCCGATAGTTTGTGACTTTCCGGATGTCTTTCCAGAAGAGCTGCCGGGAATGCCACCCGACAGATCTGTGGAATTCATAGTGGATCTTGTACCAGGCACAGCCCCAATTTCCAGACGCCCATATAGAATGGCCCCACATGAGTTAGCTGAGCTAAAAACCCAACTTGATGCTTCGTTGGCAAAAGGCTTCATCCGCCCTAGCTCATCGCCATGGGGTTGCCCCGTTCTGTTCGTAACGAAGAAAGATGGGACAGAAAGGATGTGCGTAGACTATCGCCCGCTAAATCTAGCGACGATAAAGAACAAGTACCCACTTCCCAGGATCAATGATCTTTATGATCAACTTGCTGGATCCTCTGTCTTCTCCAAGATGGATTTGAGATTAGGTTATCATCAAATCAAAATTAGAAACGAGGACATTCCCAAGACGGCTTTCACTACTCGTTATGGTCTTTATGAGTACACCGTCATGTCCTTCGGTTTGAGCAATGCCCCCGCCACATTCTCGCGCTTGATGAATTCGATCTTCATGGAGTACTTAGATAAATTTGTGGTGGTTTATCTTGATGATATTCTCATCTACTCTAAGAACGAAGAAGACCATGCAGAATATCTTAGGTTGGCATTGATGAAACTTAGAGAGCATCTCCTTTATGCCAAGTTCTCCAAGTGTGAATTTTGGCTACCAGAAGTGACCTACTTAGGCCACGTGATTTCTGCAAAAGGTGTTGCAGTCAATCCCGAGAGAGTTCAGGCCGTCCTTGACTGGACTCCACCTGAATCGGTTAAGCAAGTTAGGAGTTTCCTTGGCCTAGCGAGCTATTGCCGCCGCTTCGTTGAGAACTTCTCCAAAGTTGCAAAGCCTCTGACTGAACTCCTCAAGAAAGATAAGAAATTCCAATGGACTCCCAAGTGCGAGGAAAGCTTTCAAGAGCTAAAGAGAAGATTGACTTCTGCACCCGTACTTGCACCTCCAGACACCAAAAGGGATTTTGAAATCTATTGTGATGTTTCACGGCAAGGGTTAGGAGGCATAATTATGCAAGATTGACATGTGGTAGCTTATGCTTCACGCCAGTTGCGGCCACATGAAGAAAACTATCCTACCCATGATCTTGAACTCGCTGCCGTAGTTCATGCCCTGAAGACTTGGCGACATTACCTCCTTGGTAATCGTTGTGAAATCTATACCGATCACCAAAGCCTCAAATACATATTCACCCAGCCAGATCTTAATCTCAGGCAAAGACGCTGGATAGAGTTGATAAAAGATTACGACTTGAGTATCTCTTATACCCCAGGCAAAGCAAATGTCATGGCTGATGCACTAAGTCGTAAGTCGTATTGTAACAACCTCATGTTACAACAGTATCAACCAATTCTCTGTGAGGAATTTCGAAGGATGAATCTCGAGATTGTTCCTCATGGATTCCTTTCCACCTTGATTGTGAAACCAACCCTTGAGGACCAAATCAAAACTGTTCAACAACGTGCTCGAGGTATCCGACATATCAAGCAGAACATTGCTAGCGGTAAGGCAAAATGTTTTACCCTAGACAATGAAGGTACTGCGTACTTCGAGAATAGGATGGTGGTTCCGAAGAATAGGAATCTAAGGCAGCAAATCCTTAAGGAAGCCCATGACACCCCTCTCTCGATTCATCCTGGTAGTACTAAGATGTATCAAGATCTACGCCAGAGATTTTGGTGGACTAGGATGAAGCGAGAAATCGCTCAATTTGTTGCTGAGTGCAATGTTTGTCGTCGTGTGAAAGCAGAGCATCAAAGACCTGCTGGTACTCTTCAACTGTTAGCCATTCCTGAGTGGAAATGGGATAAAGTCAGTATGGATTTCATCACTGGCTTTCCAAAGTCTCAGAAGGGAAACAATGCCATCTTCGTGGTCATTGACCGTCTTTCCAAAGTTGCTCATTTCCTTCCTGTTCGTGAGAGTATAACTGCTAGCCAGTTAGCGGATTTATATGTCTCCCGGATTGTTTCTCTCCATGGTGTTCCTTTGGAAATCAATTCAGACCATGGAAGTCTTTTCACCTCTCGATTTTGGGAAAGTTTTCAAAATGCTATGGGAACCCATCTCTCCTTTAGCACCGCCTTTCATCCCCAGTCAAGTGGTCAAGTAGAAAGAGTCAATCAAATTCTCGAAGACATGCTCATAGCCTGTGTTATCTCATTCGGAAAGAGCTGGGAGAAATCTCTTCCATTCGCCGAGTTTTCTTATAACAACAGCTTCCAATCTAGCCTGGGCATGGCACCCTTTGAATTTCTCTATGGACGAAAATGTCGAACCCCATTAAACTGGTCAGAAACCGGTGAAAGACAATTCTTTGGACCGGATATGATCCAGGAAGCAGAAGAGAAGGTTCGCATTGTTCGTGAGCAATTGAAAACAGCCCAGTCTCGTCAGAAAAGCTATTATGATCGTCATCATAGGCCAGAGAGCTACGAGCTGGACGAGAAGGCTTACCTCCGGGTTACTCCTCTGAAGGGAACCCAATGTTTCGGTATCAAAGGCAAGTTGGCCCCACGTTACATAGGCCCCTTTCGCATTCTAGCTAAACGTGGAGAAGTTGCCTACCAACTTGAACTACCGCCGCATCTTTCTCAGATTCACGATGTCTTCCACGTATCTCAACTCAGGCGTTGCTTCAAGGACCCCATCCGCGAAGTAGACCACGAAACGCTTGATCTCCAAGAAAACCTGTCGTATCGAGAGTATCCCGTCCATATCCTCGATGAAGCTAAGCGCACCACCAGACGTCAGAAGATCAAGTTCCTTAAAGTGCAGTGGTCCAACCATTCTGAGAAGGAAGCCACCTGGGAACGAGAAGACCGTCTCCGTGTCGAGTACCCCACCCTCTTCCCGACTACTTCTGAATCTCGGGACAAGATTCTTTTGAGTGGGGGCGAGTTGTCACAACCCTAGTTTTGGTATGTGTTTTTATTATTAGAATTTTTGCATCATGTTTAAATTCTTGGTTTAAGAATTGGGGATATGGAAAAGCCTCAAAAATAATTTAAGAAAAAGGCCAGATAAAAAGTTTTTCCAAAATTCCTCCAAACAATTTTCAAAAATCCTATAAATGAGTATGATCATTTAAAAAATGATTTGGAGTCAAACCCATGCTCCTGGATTTTTCAAATATTGAAACAGAGGCTTGGAAATTAAATTTAAATGCTATTTGAATTGAAATTCAAATGTTTTGAATTTCAAAAATCTTCAAAACTTGGGAGTGACCAGTTCTAGGTCACATATGTCCAAGATAAAAATTTGGAGTTTTTTAAAATTGCTTTGATATTTTTTCATAGCAAAACAAATTTAACAGCAAGCATGAAAAGAAAAATAAAAGAGACAGGCCGAAGCCACTTACCTGGCCCACCTGGCCCAGCAGAGGAGGTCCAGCCCAAAAGGGCAGGGTCGTCTTCCTCCACTGGCCAGGCAGGCAGGCAAGACGCCGGCGAGCCCGGCATGGCCGCCAGCGAGCTGCCTGCTTCCCCCTCGTCCCTATCTACTCGCCAAGGAGCCCCTCGAAGCTTCCCTTCCAGTCCCCCCCTCTGGAATCCTCTTCCCCGTCTCCTCCGTGCGATCCCGCGAAGAACAGAGAGCCGCCGTGTGCGCGCAGCCGTGGCCACCGTGCCCCTCCCTCCGCACCGAGCTGTCCAATGAACGTAGCGCCGTCGTCTTCGTCACCGGAGCCGTCCAATTGAAGCCGAGAGGCCCTCAAGGCCACGCCATCGTCGTCGTTCTCAACCACGGCCGCCGACACGCCGCCGTCGAATTCGTCACCGCCGTAGCTCCTTCGACTCCGGCGACCACTCCAGCACAACCAGGGTGAGCCGCGGTTCGTTTTCCCCCATCCCGCGACCGTCCCTGTGCCCCGGTGCCCTCTTTCCCTCTTCGGCCGAGCGGCGCTGCCGCAGAGCTCGTCCCCGCCGTGGCCTCCGGCCCCCTCCGGTGCGCGCGATGCCTCCCCTGGGTGCGCACGTGCAAGGGGCACGCTCTGGTGCCCTTGCCGTGGCCTCCCGTGGCCGGAGCCACCCGCTCCAGTGAGTGCCGCCGTGCGGTTTGGCCACCGGCGGCTAACCGCCGGCCGGCTGAGTTAATTAGGGGCTAACCCCCTGGTTAGCTAGCCCCAAGTCACTGACGGGTGGGACCCACCCCCCACTAATCCCCTGTTTAAGCTTAACCAAAACGGGATTAAACCCAGAGTGGATGACAGATGGGCCCCGCGTGTCAGTTTGACCAGTCAGCGCCCTGACGTCATCATGCTGTCATGCTTGCGCAATAATTCCTTTTCTGTTTATCAGAAATTCCAGAAAATGCTTAAATCTTTGAAATTCAATAACTTTTTATCCCTAACTCCAAATCAAATAATTTATATATGAAAAATCATCAGAAAAATGCAAGGATTCCAAATATCATACTTTCATGGATGAAAAACACATCTGTGATGATGAACCAGTAGCATTTATCTATATGGCTTATTTGGAATAATTCAAATTAAATGTTTAAATCAATTCAAATTAAATCTTTGCAATGCCAACCTTAACACATGAACATCAGAGGCATATCATACACATGACCACATGGTTTATCATATCCAAACAATAGCAAATGTAACTTTGGCTAAATTGAACCACATTTGGAGTTTGAATTTGAATTCCTTTTTCAAATCAACTTCAATTAAAATTGTTGCAAATTGAACATAGATCACATCAGTACCATGCCATGTTTCATTCTTGAATGTGCATTGCAATGTGATGTTTATACTTTGTTGTCTCGGTGTTTGCTTCTTCTTGATAGATCCATCGACGGACGTAGTCCCTGTGTTCTCCGAAGAGTGGCACCCCCGTGTCTCGATAATAAGGCAAGCATACCCCTTTGATCATATCTATAAAAACCCAGTTTCCCTCTTGTTCTCTTATAAATGATTAGGTGATTCACATGTTACCATTCTACCGCTAGATGAACCCATCCTTTGCATGACCTATCATTGCTACCACAGTATTAAGCAAACCTCAACCTAGCAGATACCAGATTGTTTGTGCTCATCATGTGGCCCTTCATCCATGATATGCTATGCCATGCTAGAGTTGTTTGCAATAAAGTTGATCCATCTGGGTGATGTATCGGGATGGTAGTGAACACATGCAACAAGGTGGTAACGTGTTGATGAAGTCACCCTAAAATAAGTGAACAATGAGAGGCTGTGTAGGAGTACACAGTGGGTTGTCTCATTTACACTGCCCTAGGCCCCGAGTTCTTGTGTTGTGATCCAAGACACAGATTACTACCACATGTTGGGCTCATTGACCCCTCTCGACCTATTAACTCACCCCGACTAAGGTCCAGAATTCGCATGGGTTAACTTTATTCTATTTGCTTTCCTAACGTAGCACGGTTTTAGGCAAGCGCAGCACCATCCGTCGAGGTGGGCTTGTCGGACCGTCCATACATCGTCTGGGTCCTGAACGGAAACCCCGACTGGATTCCCGATTGGGGTACAACTCAGATAGGCGATTCCCTGGACTAGAGTTGGAGCCGTGAGGTAAGTGTCGTGGTACTATCCTCGCTGACACCGCTTGAAGGTGACGAGTTCTATGCGATAAGTGGTAGCTACGTATGTGAAGAAGTACACCCCTGCAGGGTTAATGAACTATTCGAATAGCCGTGTCCGCGGTTATGGACTACTTGGAGATCTTTACTTGATTATTGAACAACTCAAATGGATACTCTAAAAATCTCAAGATAAGTGTGAGTGCTTTGGATTGCTTCCTCGTGGGGAAGTCGAGGAAGGATCCATGGTTGTGTATTGAAGTGGTGGTCGAGATTAGATGGACTCGTGTGCGCCTCTTATCTCAACTCTATGTAGTCGTAGTACAAGATAGCCAAGTCAAAGCTTTCTGCATTACAACCCCACTTGCATTTACCTTGATATCTGAGCATGAGTAGTATAGTTCTGACGTAAGTCTTGCTGAGTACGACTTTATACTCACGTTTGCTTATTCTATGTTTTAGAGACGAGACCACTGACCCTATTGGTGGCCTCCTCCTTCAAGCTCGACATCGACAAAGTTATGTAGTCCCAGACAGCAACCTGGTCCCTCTGGAGGGTCGTTGTGTTTTCTTAAAGGCTTCTTAAGCCATTTGTTAACCTTGTCTTTACTAAGACATAATTTGCTTCCGTTGTTGTATGATGTAATGTTGGATCACAGTGATGTGATCTCTGTTTGTAACACTACTATATCTGCTCTGTTTAGCAGATGCAATAAAGCTATAAGTTTGTAGAGTTTATGTTGTGTTACCTGCTGTTATACACTTGGCATGCATGCTCCGTGCATGTTTATATCGTGCATGTCATGTGTGGGGTTCGATACCTTAGTTGTGTTCTCGCCGGCGGTCTTTTATACACCAAGTGGCCCTTAGATGTGCGCAGCTTGGGGCATCGCGATGCGATTTCTCGTGACACTGTCACGTGGCACACTTTGTGGTATGATTGAGCCCGCCCGAGACCCCGACTAAGAGATCGGGCTGGAGTCTGTTTATGTAAGTGTTAGGATTCAATCGATAATATGGTTGAGGCGACTTGTCTATGAGTATGGGATTTCACCACCCATAATCATTTAGACTTGTGAGCGGGCGATGAGGACCCATCACAGTTGATCATCCGGCCTGGATGGGATGCCCCCTCACGTTCGAGCTTTCCGAGAGTGTCTTGTACTTGGCCTTGTCTGCTTAGACAAGTGGGTATGGCTCTCGGCTCTTCATATGATTTAATTGTGACTGGAATTACAAATGCAAACCCCGGGTCCCGACACTGCGCACATCTAAGGGCCACTTGGTGTATGAAAGACCGCCAGCCAGATCACAACTAAGGTCTCGAAAACCCATACAAAGGCATGCATGTTATTGACATACACGCATCACACATGCCTTGTATGAACAGTAGGTATCATTGCAATTCTCTACAAAGTATACATTTTATTGATAACTCTTACAGAGTGCACACAGAGATCACAAGTATGTGATCCAACATTTCAACAACAAGCGGAAGCAAAGTATGTCTGAGTACAGACAAGTTTAACAAATGGCTTAAGAAGCCTTATTTAAACACCAGCCCTCCACGAGGGTACCAGTCGTCTGACTAGGACTAGACTAGCTTGATCTTCAGTCGTCCAGCTCGATGAAGAATCCACCTTTGGGGTCAGTGGGTTCATCTAAAACATAGATTAAGCAAACGTGAATACAAAGTCGTACTCAGCAATACTTACATAGGAGCTATACTACTCATGAACATGTATCAAGGTAAAGGGAGGTGGGGTTTCATTTGCAGAAGTGCCAGCTTTGACTTGGCTAGTCCTGAACTACGAGTACCAGACTTGAGGTAAGAAGCGTACACGAGTTCACTACTTTCTCCAACCAATTACACCACTATGGTGCCTTCCTCGACTTCCCCACGAGAAAGCACGCCATAGCACTCACACTTATCTTGGTGTGTTTTAGAAGTATCCAGTTAAAGTTGTCTAATAATCAAGCTAAGCTTTCCAAGCAGTCCATAACCGCGGCGCGGCTATTCGAATAGTTTTGTTAACCTTGCAGGGGTGTACCGCTACACACACATGATCATCAGTTACCGGCTTTGATCTCGACACCATTCAAGGGGTGCCAGCGAGGATGCTCACCACAACTGTTACCTCATAGCCGATCTAGTCCGAGAAAGCCGCCTACCTGGGTTGGCTACCACTATCGTGAACCCGGCCGGTTTACCGAAGTGGACCCAAGTGGTGCATAAGCCGGTCTCGGGTGAGCCGTTCTCTCACTTAGCAGCCAGGCCACAGACCTACCAGAACTACGAACTATTGCGACATCTGGACATCGAAAGGGATGAGTTAATAAGCTGAGAGGGGTCAATGAGCCCAATGTGTGGTTGTACTCTTCATCTTGGATCACCACACAAGAACTCGGACTTAGGGCGGTGTTCAACGAGACAAACCACCGTGTACTCCTACACAACCTCTCATCGTTCACCTTGTATTAGGGTAGATTCACCAACACCCTTCTACCATCATCAACATGATCACTACCATCCCGACTCACATAACAATAACATCATGGTATCACTCTAAGCATGCAATAAGCAGTAACAAATTCTGGGGCCACATGATATCAATCAACTCCTACATTTGTTAGGATTGTGGTTTGCTTACTACTGTGACAAAATGATAGGTCATGCAAAGGAATGGGTTCATCTATGCGGTATAAACGCAGCATGGTAATCATCCTATACAATGCATAAGCGAGACATGAGAGGGACGTGGGATTTTATCGATATGATCAATGGGGGTTTTCTTGCCTTGCTGACGAGGTTCGGGTTCGGGGTCTTCAACGAAGGGGGCAGCCTCCTGTTCTGGTTCCACCTCTACTCGACAAACAACAAACAAGGTAGCAAAATAAATACAATGCACAATCACATGATGGAAGGTTGAAACTTGATGTATATGCTTTGATGTGTGAAGCAATTCCATTTAAATGGAGTATATTGCAATTTGAATTGCAAGTTCAAACTCCAATTTGAATTCAATTTAGTCAAGTTGCATATGACATTGTTTGATCAAGTTTAAACATTTTGAAATGTGTATGATATGCCTCTGATGTGTGATTGAAATGTAGTATGTTGCCATGGTTCAAGTTGCAAAAGCATTTGAAAAGAATTTGATTTAATTCCACTTAAATCAAATAGCAAATGCTACTGATCACATTTTAAATTCAACTCAAACATGGTTGAAATTTGGATATTTGGATAGCTTATTTTCTGCTGATCATTTTTCATATATTATTTGTTAAATTTGGAGTTGATATGAATTTTCTATGAATTTCCAAAGTTTCAGCCTTTTTCTGAATTTTCTGGAATTTCTTGAATTCGTTTTATTCTGGAAATTCATTTACTGCGTCACTGTGACAACGGCATGACGTCAGGGGTCCACTGAATGCTGGGACCCACTGGTCAGCCTCTCACTGTTTAATTAAAACGATTTGATTTAAGTTTAACTTAATAGAGGGATTAGTGTGGCTGGGCCCACAAGTCAGTGACACCAGGGGGGGATTAAGCACGGGGGTTAGCCTGACAGGACGGTGGCTTGACGCCGGCGGTCCTGTACGCGGCGGCGCTGCGTCGGGATCACGTTCCCGGCCACCATTCTATGCGCCAAGGGCACCAGAAGATGGCCCGTGACGAGCCGCATCACCTGCGCTACTCGAGCGTCGTCGGGGAGGCTCCAGGCGACGTCGTCTTCAACCATGGCGGCGGCCGGAGCATCGGATTTTGAGCAACGCATGCAAAACGAGCACGGGGTGAAGCGTGTGTGGGTGCGTTGGGCTGCTGGGGGCTCCAGGAGTATTACAGACGCTTTGGTGAGGACGAAGGCGCACGGGAGCGAGCGTATGGTCAACCGCGGCGGCAACCTTGCTCGGCTCCCATGGAGGATCGAGCTAGAGGGCGAGAGGGGGATAGCTAGTTGAGGGGAAAAGGGATGCTGCTCACCCTGAGTGCGACGACGAGGTCGGGGAGGGCAGAGGGGTGCCGGTGGTGAAGGAATCGACAATGGCGCGCGACAGCTCCGACGTGAAGGCGACAACGATTGCGGCGGCTACAGAGGCTCCGAGCCCGATTACTTCTGCACAGCGACGAAGACGAGCACGGCGCACGTCCTGGACATCTTGTGGCAGCTCGATGAGGCCGGTGGCCACGCGGGTGCGGCGACGCGTTCCGGCGGCTCCTTCTGTCGACGACGAAATACGGCGAGGGAGGAGGGGGAGGTGGCTCTGGACGAAGGGGAATGAAGCTGGGCGCCTCCAGGACGTCTCCAGACGAGGGGATAAGGCCAGGGAAGCAGGGAGCTGCCTGGCGCGCCCTCGCCGCTCGCCGGTGACCTGCTTGCCTGCCTGGAGGGGGAGGAAGACGCATGTACCCCCTCCAGGTGGGCTGGGCCGGCTGAGGTGAGTGGTCTTCGCCCCTGGCGAGAGGTAAGTCTTCTCTTTTCTTTTTCTGTTTAATCTTTCCATTCTTTTTCTGCATATTTGTTTTGGCTCTGATAAAAATATCAAACCAATTTATAAAATGCTGAAACTTTTTATATGGCCTCATAATAATATAGACTAGCCACTTATAAAGTTTGTCACTTTTTAAAATTCAATTAATTTGAATCTTAACTCAAATAGGGGGTTTTGATTAATTCCAAGGCACTCTTTGAATATTTGAAAAATCCATGAGCATGGGGTGGGTCCCACATCACTTGATATGTGATCACACTCATTTATAAGACTTTTCAAAAATCTAACATGAATTTTTGGAGAAGATTTTTATCTGGCCTTTTGAATTAATTCATCTGGGGGTGGGTTCCTTCTCCCATTTTGCTTTTTAATTTGATTTCAAAGATTTCTTTTGAAATTTTTAACATGATGCAAGTGACTTGCTAACCCTAGCACATTACCTAACAGAGGGTTCTGACACAAAGCTTGAAAAGTAAAGATACAATGATGTTGCTACAGTAGTAACAATCATCAAGACCACTAAGAACAGAAGAAAAGAAAAAATAAAAACCTAAATTCGTTGCGGGATGCCTCCCGAAAGCACTTCCTTAGAGCCATTAGCTAGGTTTAAAGTAGAAGATCAAGTCTTTTCAAGAGAATAACTAGCCCGTGTGACAGACTCAAAAGGTAACTTAATCTTTTTCCTAGGTAAATGTTCCATCCCTTTCTTGAGAGGGAATTGGAATTTGATATTCCCCTCTTTCATGTCAATATCAGCACCAACTATGCGAAGAAAAGGATGTCCCAAAATAATTGGACAAGAAGGTTCACATCCAATGTCCATAATAGTAAAATCAATGGGAACATAATTGTCATTGACAATGATAAGAACATCGTCGATCTTCCCCAAAGTCTTCTTTACTGAAGAATCAACAAGACGAACACCAAAGGAATAGGGATCAAACTGTTTCAATTCAAGCATATCATACATTCTTTTGGGCATAACAGAGGTACTAGCTCCAACATCACATAAAGCATAACAAGAGAAGTTATTCAATTTGATTATTATCATAGGATCCCAACCATCTTCTAGCTTCCTAGATATGGAGGCTTCTAGTCTAAGATTATCCTCCCTAACTTTGATTAGAGCATTGGTGATATGCTCTGGGAAGGCAAGATTAAGTGTGCTAGTGTGGGGATCTGTAGATATCTTGTGTAGGAAACCAATAACTTTAGGTAAAGTGCAATTGTCAAAGTCTAGGTCACTACTATCTATCAAGGAGGTAGTGATATCATTTAGGCTCACTTTTTTAAAGCTTCTATAGTCATAGGAATTTCTTCTTCTATGGTTGAGGTGGTAGCATCACCATTGGTAGGTCTAGTGGGACTAGGGGTGTGATGGGTGCTAACAGTTTGGACATCCTCAACTACTTGGATAGTGGCTAATGTGTGGTAGGTAGGAAGGCTCTTAATTCTCTCTTCTTCTTCCTTTTCTCTGGCCCATCTCTCTTTTAGTTTTCCCAACATCCTAATGTTTTCATTAATTTGGACTTGGATGGCATTCATAGGAGTGGTATTCCTCTCCTTAGGGGGAGACGTTCTAATCTTCAGCATCTCTACATCATGGGCTATGTTGTCTACCTTCGAAGAGAGGATATCTAATTTATCTAATTTCTCTTCCGCACTCTTGTTGAAGGCTTTTTGGGTAGTGATAAAGTCTTTGAGCAAGGTCTCTAGTTAAAAGGTGGAGTTTTTGGTGCTAGGATAAGTGTTTTTGTTCCCATAGTTGTTGGATGGGAAAGGCCTAGGGTTGTTGCTAACAAAATTTCTCCTATAAGCATTATTGTTGAAGTTGTTTCTAGAGACAAAATTCACATCTACTTGTTCTTGAGCAACCAAAGAATTTAAAGGAACATCCTGAGGATCAATAGGAGCTTTCTTTGTAAGTAGAGACATGATAAGGTCAACCTTTTCATATAGAGAGGAGATCTCCTCGACAGAATTTACCTTCTTACCAGTTGGAGATCTTTCGGTGTGCCACTGAGAGTAGTTCAACACCATCTCATCAAGTAGCTTTGTGGCAGCACCAAGTGTGGTTGACATAAAAGTTCCTCGCCTCGACCGAATCTAATAGGTTCCGCGAGGTAAAGTTCAAGCCTGGATAAAAAAGTCTGGATAACCATCCAGGTAGTCAGTCCATGTGTGGGGCAGTTCTTGACAAGCGTCTTCATATGTTCCCAAGCCTGGGCAACGTGTTCATTATCCAATTGCCTGAAATTCATAATGTTACTCCTCAATTGAATAATTTTAGCAGGGGGATAGTACTTCCCTATAAAATCATCTTTGCATTTACTCCAAGAATCGATAATGTTCTTGGGTAAGGATTGCAGCCACTCCTTGGCTCTTCCTCTCAAAGAGAAAGGAAAAAGCTTCAGCTTGACGATGTCTCCATCCACTTACTTGTACTTTTGCATATCACAGAGCTCGATAAAATTGTTGAAGTGCAAGGCAGCGTCCCCTCCAGCACCTGAGAATTGATCTTTCATAACAAGAGTAAGCAGAGCAGGTTTAATTTCATAAGAAGGTGCTGAAGTGGCAGGTGGAGCAATAGGAGTGCAGATAAATTCACTGTTGTTGTGACTAGTGAAGTCACACAACTTGGTGTTTTTGTTGGAACCCATAGTAGCATAAGGTATTTTTGGTATTTTCGATAAGGGACACAAAAGTAAAAACTGAAAGGTAAACTAACAAGACTAAAAAGCAAAGATAAAAGATAGTGTGCAACTCCCCTATCTTGTAGACTGGAGTCCCCGGTAACGGCGCCAGAAAACTTGCTGATGGAAAGAGAGTGTTAATACTCTTCATGCCTCGTTGGTTACCCCAAGTGCAGGGTGAGATATAGTGCAGCGGCAAGTTTTCCCTTGTCAAAGATACCAAGGTTTGTCTCCCATAGGACTCCGAAGGATACAAGAAGGTGGTAAAGTGAACAATGGCGCCGAGGTTGCTAGTTGCACCTGGACCTACACACAGATACAAATAACTTTTCTCCCAACGAGTACAGAGGAGTTGTTAATTCGTCCGGCCTTGCTGTTTACAAAGGATCAACGCAAGAGATAAAAGTGGAACTGAAAGTAAAGACCGAAAGTAAACTAAGGGTGTAAACAATGATGTGAAGATGGACCGGGGTCCCGTGATTTTCACTAGTGATGTCTCTCTCCCAAAAGACGATAAAGTGCTAGCGAGGTAAAGAAATCATAGCTAGGCAATTGACAGAATTATGAAGGCGCCGCAATGCTAACTATGCTGCAAAGAAAGGAAGGGCTCAAAAGAAATGGGCAGTACACCAAGGTAAGTAGACCGACATCCAACTGCATCTACTACGAATCATCCACCTGGAGATATGTATCCAGAACATCTCGCTGGTATTAAGTTGCGAATCCCACCCAAAGTATAAACTCAAAGCAATAGACAACTGCATTAAAAGATCTTTGCGTAAATTAAACAATCCTTGCACCCGCGGGTACAAGCACCGTTGTTTTATCCCTGGTGGCAAAAACACATCCCCTAGTCTCATGTTTCTGTCACTCAAGCTAGACATCAGGGGCCTGAACCCACAATCAAGCATAATGCTCCCTCTTGGAGTTGCAAGCAAACTACTTGGCCAAAGTAAAATACTGCAACAGAGAACATGCAAGAATTTAATCAAGAACAAAATATAAAAGAGAAGAACCAAATATATTACTCATCACAATCTGAACATAGTCTCATAATCCATCAGATCCCAGCAAACTCAGCATAGCAACAGCAGAAATTACAAAAGTGCCTCGATCATGTGAGGAAGCTCACGAGGTCTCGAAATTGCACTACTAGGAAAAGGCCTTATAGTGGCGTCCTTTTTTGTCCTTTAGTGGCGCATTTCAAATGCGCCACTAAGGACAAGCCACTAATAAGTTCTTAATAGTGGCGCATTCCAAATGCGCCACCCCTAAAACTCTTATGCGTGGCGAATTTCAAAATGTGCCACCTATAAGCCCAAATTCGCCACCCATAAGAGTCTTAGGGGTGGCGCATTCTGAAAATGCGCCACTATTAATTTTTTAAAATTTTGAATTTTGAATCTAGATCTGGAAAACAATGTTTTTTTCCCTTAATCTCAGGTTAGTATGCTTAATGCTCGATTACTATACTTAATCTCAAGTCAAACTTCCCCGAGGGTCACCCATCCTAGCACTACTCCAGCCCCAGCACGATTAACTTCTCGGTTCTATTCAACTCCCACTCTAGCTCACCTAGCAGGCACTTGTTGATATATCTATCATAAAAATCCTATTGAACCATGTTGATGTCTAGGACCTTGTTGATGTTCATGGGTGTGCTACAATTTTCAATATTTTTTCGAAACTTTCACTATGGGACCATTAGCATAATTTGAACTTTTTTCAAAAAATTTGAAAATAAAAATTTAATTTTTAACTTTTTTAATTTTTTTAATGTTACTAGCTAAATTGTTTTAACATTTTTTGAAACTTCCCGATCGGTCCTCTAACCTATTTTGATTTTTTCAAAAAAATAAAAAAAATTAGAAAAAAATTATGTTACTAGTGGCGCATTTCATTTTTTACTAGTGGCGCATTTCATTTTTTTAACCTTTTTTTGAAACTTCCCGATCGGTCCTCTAGCCTATTTTGAATTTTTCAAAAAAAAAAAATAACAAAATTATGTTACTAGTGGCGCATTACTAAGTTCAAAAATATTTTCAATCTTTTTCATTTTTTTGGCCTCCAGATCTTCATATTTGCAAAAAAAGTCGACATTCATATTTGTAAATTTTTCTAACAACTAGACCACATATCATTTGGGAAACTTATTTTCTTTTATTTTTTTGACATTTCTATCATCTTCTTTTATTTTATTTCAAATTGAAAAGTCGGTCCACAGGGGGGGTGTATTTGGGAATTTTCCCGCACAGTTTTTTCTTAGTAGTGGCGCATATGGGAAATGCGCCACCCCTAAGAGCTTATGGGTGGAGCATTCTGGATGCGCCACTAATAATTCCTTAGGGGTGGCGCATTTCCAGAATGCGCCACCCATAAGCTCTTAGGGGTGGCACATTTCCAAAATGCGCCACCTATAAGGTTCTTAGGGGTGGCGCATTTCTCCAAATGCGCCACGTATAAGGGGATCCAGGGCTGGCCCACTCTTAGGGGTGGCGCATTTTGGAAAATGCTCCACCTATAAGAGCTTATGGGTGGCGCATTTTTTACCAGTGCGCCACCCCTTACAACATAGTGGCGCATTACATATAAAATGCGCCACTAATAAGGTTTCCATGTATAGCTATTTCTCTAGTAGTGGTGGAAGCACAAAGAGGGGAGAGGTACATCACATAACTACTGGTCATGGACCCATGGTCCAAGGGGGACTACTCACGGTACATACGGGAGGTGTCCATGGCTATGGATGGTCTCCCGGAGGGGGTTCCTCCTCCCGGAAGGGTGCCGGGGCAGCTTCTCCAGGCAGCCCCGATCTTGAAACGGCGGTGGCGGCGGTACAGAGGCGAGTTCACGGAAAAGAGATCGATATTAGGGGTTTCCACCCCGAGGGCTAAATATAGGCGGAGGGGGGAGTCGAGGGGACCCACAGGGCAGCCAGGAGGCCCCGTGGCGCGGCTTAGGGTGGGGCCGCGTCAGGGACCCTTCTGGAGTCCCTGTGGTGGCCCCCTCCGCTACCTTGGTGATTACGGAAGCTTCCGAGTCGCTGATTTTTTATCTAATTTTTCCGGATTTTTTGGAGCACTTTTAATGGCCGGAAAACTTGAAATACAAAAACAGCAGAAAACAGCAACTGGCAGCTGGGTGCACTGGGTTAATAGATTAGTCCAAATATGCTCAAAAGTGTATGAAATTTCAAGCAAAACATGGCAAAGTCACACAAAACATGCATGGAGCAAGCAGAAATTATAGATACGTTTGGGACGTATCAGCTATGGGGAGGATTTGAGTAGCTATCGCTAGTGAATCTTGTTCTTATTCCTCTTGGTTTTGTGTTTTACTTTGGATTTCCCTCGTTTTCTTCTCGTTCTTCGTCAAAAACACCTCCAACTCAATTAGGTCGGGCACTTCCAAGGAATTTAGCACTCTTTAGATTTAGTAGCTGGAGCAAACTTTATAGAGTGTGAAGAATCTAAAGCTCTCAATATTATAAATCTCTTATCTAGTTTCTTTATTTATGATCATGGAGTTGATGCTATAATAGATAAACTTGATATTATTGAGAAGAGAACTAATGATTTATACTTTAAAGAAGTAGAGAGACCCACACAAGGTGGGCAAGAAATTGTAAAGATATAGGATGACTGGGAACACTTCATTAGAATGAGGATCTTTGACCAAGACTTCCTTATTGTGATATTGGATCCATGGTTTCTACCATGCCCAGAACTGTGTATGATTCTTCAAACCTTGTGAGTATGGTTTATTTATCTTTCTATCATGCACATGCTAATGGTGATGTCTCTAAGATGAATGGGAAGGTTAATAATATTCAGGATCCATTTCCACACAAGGATGCAACTGTAGACTTCATAATTTTGGAATCAAGAAGTCAAGGAAACATAGTGCTTGGAAGAACCTTTCGCAAAGCTATGAAGTGCTTTATCGATGCAGGGAAATGACATATACAATAACATAGGAAAGCTAGAGGTAAGTATGTCTTCCCAAGTATAAAGAAAGAAGAGGTCATTGAAGAGCCATTTGCTAAATTTTGATGATCCTTATGATGACTCTTTTAATGCAACTTGATCTTTTTTGCTTCTTGCCTAGCTAAAAGGCATAAAAGAAAGCGCTTATTGGGTCGCAATCGAAAATGTTTTTATTTTCAGTTTTAGTGGTCCTGATTCTTCTTACTACTGTTGAACATCATTGTATCTTTACTTTCATGTTTTGTGTCAAGTTTTAGCTTCTGTTGATAAGTGAACCAAAAGTTGTGACATGTTGTCCAGAAAACAAATTATGTCTGCTCCACCAAAAAATTCATCAAAAATCCCCAGATCATATTTTTATCTTAATTTTTTACGCAATATGCTCTATACAATTCGGAAACTTTCTCTAGTTTTCAGTTTTTGGATTTGAGCTAGAGAAGCGCCCCGAATAAATTACGTTTCACCTATTGTTCTGTTTTCCCAGATTTCTGTCCTGTTTTGCTTTATCTTCTTTTGGACACTTTGTTCTTGGTTTTTATTTGCAAGAACCTTCAAACAAAGTTGGGGAACATTAGCTTTTGTTTAAATTGAGTGTTTCAACAATACCCAAGTGAAATTAATTTATTATTGGCACTAACCTCTCTAATCAATTTATGAGAAGTTTCATGTGAAGGAAATTTTCAAGTGTTGCGAAGGAACAGCATGAAAGAAGTTTTAGGAGTTCCAAAATCTTAAGCTTGGGGATGCCCCCGGCACCCCAAGGAAATATTCATGAAGACTCAAGCGTCTAAGCTTGGATATTCCCTCGTGCATCCCCTTCTTTATGAACAATTATCAGTTCGTTTTTCTCACCACTATATTTATATAGCTTCTCATGTTATGTGCTATGCTTGGAGCGTCTTTCTCTTTACTTTTCAGTTCTTCTTTGCTTAGTTTTGTTTTGTTTGCTGGTCAGAACAAGTTGGATTCTAGCATCCCTTGTTCAGAAACACACTCCACTTTTGCCTAGAATGCTCATAGTTTTCACTTCTATCTTTTTGAGTGTTCAACCTCTGTTATTACCTGCTGTCATGTTTAGCTCTTGTTTTTCATGTTTATTTTCTTTCTAAGAGTAGAGAATAATAATTGTAGGACTCTCCTAAGTTTCATGTTTATCTTGTTTAGAGAGTTTCCCTTCTTGCACTAGGTGTGTATCTTGCTTTGAGTAGGTAATCAAGGTTGCTAAGTTAGGTTTAGTAGTAAGTTGAAATAGTTTTGAGGTGTTGATACAAGTAATGTTTAAACTTCAGTGTGTCAAGAGCTCAACCCTATTAGTGATAGGTGTCGTATTTTAGTTTAACGTGCTTATTTTCGAAAACTGCAAAAAAATAGTTGAGAACTCTAGCTACTGAAAGGATCACTAATCTTTGCAGGGTTGTATAAGAGTACCCTCACGTATCATGGGTCGAGGATGCGCAAGGATAACAATGCCACCAAACACTCCTCTTAGGTTGCTCATTTCTGTGTGAATCTCCTGACTAGATAGAGAGTTACTAATAATAAGTGGATGAGTTCCTTTGACTAATGCGAGTATTCGATTCCTGGCACTTCCACCAGCCATATTTTTCTAGCGTCCTTGGTACCATGCATTGCCCTTTATCATCTCAAGATTCAGTGCAAACCTCGCTGGTGGATCCAAATCCTTGGCATGATACGCTCTATCATACATAATCCTAATTACACCTTCCTCAAAATAACCACCATATCTACCTATCAAGGTATTTCCATAGCCTTTCCGACATATATTTCCATGCAACATCCATCTTCTCATTACTTGATCTTTCATTGGCATACATGATTTTTCTTGATCGTTGATCCACATGATAGTTGGGCTTTGCCCTTACATAATTGCTACATGACATGCTAGTATCCTTGCATATCCTGCTAGACTGGCAGAGGCATACATTGCATACATCATGATATAGTTTCAGTTTTATTATGAGTACCTTGTAAAAGTGTGTTGATATTCTTCATCCTTGTATATATAGAGTGTTTCCCTTAAAGTGAGGAAAAGATACCGAAGAGGACACAAATAAAAGATCCCAAAAGAGGACAGATGAAGAGATCCCAAAGTGGACAAATGAGAGATAAATAGAAGAAGCCAAAGAGGACACAAAAAATAAAAAAGGTGAATAAAGAGAAAAAAAGAAAATAAAAAGGGGGAATAGGGCAACACTACTATTCCTTTTTTAAAGATCCACACTTGTGTTTCAGAGTAGCACTTCTACTTCATAGAGAGTTTTCATATCATTCATGCATAACTAAGTGGGGACCTTTACACTATAGAACTTGGTTTGTATACTCCAATGATGAGCCTCCCCAAAAGATCTCTAGGTCTTCGTGAGCGAGCGAATTGGATGCACCCCCACTAGTTCCATTGGAGAGCTTTCATATACTCATAGCTCATTGTGCATCCGTTGCATGGCAATCCCTAATCCTCATACAATATCTACCATTAGGCTTACACTCACTTAAGGTTGTCGTCATTGGTGTGAGACTTTTCTCGCTATTTGACTTTCTATCTCCATTATTTATTCTCTTTGCCATCCTAAGTGGCAACTAATATTGCTCGTGTTGATTCATTTCATGAGTGGTCGAAGTCGAAAGGAAGAGTCATAATAAGATTTCAAAGAGACCATGTGTGAAATTTAGTAGAATTAGCACTACTAGGAAAATAGCTATACATGGAAAGCTTATTAGTGGCACATATAACAGGCCAAGCTCCACCATCTTTTAGGGGTGGCGCACTGGAAAATAATGCGCCACCCATAAGACCTTAGGGGTGGCGCATTATTTCCCAGTGCGCCACCCCTAAGAGTGGGCCAGCCTGGATGATCTTATACGTGGCGCATTTAGTAATAGGCGCCACCCCTAAGAACCTTATAGGTGGAGCATTTCCAAAATGCGCCACCCATAAGAACTTAGGGGTGGCGCATTCTGTAAATGCGCCACCCACAAGGTCCTTAGGGGTGGCGCATTGTGGGAATGCGCCACCCATAAGAGCTTAGGGGTGGCGCATTTGACGAATGCTCCACCACTGTCTTGCTATATGCGCCACTAAATACCTAGAGCTGCCCTTATTTACTCCACCCACCTTCCACCTCTCATTCACTCCACACAATTCTCAAACTAGATCCACTCTTCTCACCCTAGATCTATTCGGTTTTCTCCTCCTCCCGACCTCATTTCTTCCATTTATATATCGATACTTGGCATTACATCTATTTTGTTTCATATTGAAGTAAGTGGACCTCCTCCCAAACTCTTTTGTTCCATTTATGACCCATATACTTGCATTTATTAGCTTGGGGTTTGTTGTATATGTGAAGCTTGAGTTTGATGTATATGTGAAGCTTGTGGTGGTTTGATGTATATGTGAAGCTTATGGTGGTTTTATGTATATGTGAATCTTGAGTGGCCAATGTGTTTTGCCGAAATGTCGATTCATTTCCGTTTCGGCAAATTTATGGCGCACTCTCGGCATGCTCCCATGCATTATTAGGGAAGGTCATGCCGAATTTTTTCAGCGACGACTGTGATATATAATTGTGTTGCTCTCTTTGTGCACGCAGGTGATTGACCATTGTCCGCGAGATGCTGAGCGATATCACCGTGGCTAGGTGGATGCAATGTGCGACAAACGACATGCAAAGGAATATTAGGTCGGATATAAGATGTCTGTGTCAGAGATGCAAACTGCAGTGCGTGACCGAGCCTGATTCCGGAATATTGCAAAGACACCTGAAGCGTAATGGTTTGATGGATGGCTACACACGGTGGATAAGTGATGAAGCTGGTGAGGAGGAGGACGTCAATGGTGGGGCGCTAGTAAATGAGGAAGGGAAACCAGACAACAGCGGCGGGCGAGAAGACGAAGAGCATCCCGTACATGATCATGAAGAAGATGCCGAAGCAGATCATGTAGATCAAGATGCCGGACATGAAGATCAAGATGTCGGACATGATGAGGATTCAAGCTGAGTGTGGGACCCTCATGTTCAAGAGCTTCTTGTCAAAGAGGCGTTGAACGCAAGAGGTGCAGCTAGAGAGAAAGCCAAGATGACGCAACTCGAGAAAGACACGATTACGAAGTTGTATGAAGGATGCAACGTCGGGGATACCCGCTTGAATGTAACACTTGGGGCTATGGAGATGAAGGCAAAACACAAACGGACCGACGAAAGCTTCGATGATAACATGGCATTCTGGCACGATCGTCTTCCGAAGGGCAACACGTTCCCAACTAGTATCGCTGAGGCCAAGAAAGCCTTTGCCTTCTCGATCTTCCGCACGTTAAATTCCACGTCTGCATAAATGATTGCATGATCTATCGGGATGAGTACGAAGATAAAACCACATGTTCGGTGTGCGGTGTTAGTCGATACAAGAGAGGGAAGAAAGTTCCTAGAAAAGTGGTATGGTACTTTCCGATCACTCCTCGTCTGCAGAGGTATTTCGTAGATCCCGAGGAAGAAAAGCTCATGACCTGGCACGCGGATAGAAAGAAGCTAAAAGAGGATGACCCGAACCTGGATCCGGAAAAGGAGGACATGCTGAGGCACCCTTCAGATGCTAGCCAATGGACTGCGTTGGACCTCGAATACCCAGATTTTGGGAAAGAACCAAGGAACCTCAGGATTGGTGTGAGCGCCGATGGAGTCAATCCGTTTGGCGGCCAGAGCAGCACACACAGTACATGGCCCGTGTTTGTATGCATATACAACCTTCCCCCCTGGAAGTGCATGAAGAAAAAGTACATAACAATGTGTATGCTAGTTCAAGGGCCGAAACAACCAGGTACATACCTCAATCTATATCTGCAGCTGTTGAAAGAGGAGCTAGAAACGTTATGGAAAGACGGAGTCAATAGGTGGGACACCGCGGAACAAGAATATTTCCCAATGAAAGCCGCGGTGATCACGACGGTTCACGACTATCTCGGATAAGGATATTTCTCAGGTCAGGTGGTCCAAGGATTTTGTGCATGCGTTAGGTGCATGGATAATACAACGTACCACCATCTACCAAAATATCCCGGATCTTCAAAAACCGTGTTCCAGGGGTCTTGGAGGTGGCTTCCCAAGAAACACACGTGGATAAAACAGGGACATCTGTTCGATGGAAGCGAGGAGCTCCGAGCACCCCCCAGCTCGAAGGAGCGGCAAAGAAATCAACAAATTGCTGAAAACTTGGAAAGAGTGCCCGCGCCGGGAAAGAAAAAAAAGAAGACTCAGCCGTTGATGAGCGTATGGAAAGCGAGGTCTATTTTCTGGGATTTGGAATACTGGAGTCTCCTCCGCAGTCCTCATAGACTTGATCTCATGCATATCACAAAGAACGTGTGCGAGAGCTTGTTTGGCACGCTGCTCAACATGCCGAAGAAGACCAAGGACGGGCCAAAAGCAAGGAATGACTTGAAATTTATGGGCAACAGGAGGGAACTTCACCCCCCTAGTGAAGACGTTGATGAGCCGGAGGAGGAAGAGGATACGGAAACGCAAAACTCCCACAAACGAAAAAGGGCGACCAAGAAGAAGACCGATATTGATCAGTGCCCTCTGGCATGCTTCACTCTTTGCGAGGAGGAGATCAAGCGGTTTATCCACTGCCGCATAGGATTAAAATTTCCGAACGGCTACGCGGGGGAGATAAGCAGATACCTAGACGAGGCGAAGCAGCGTTTCAGCTGGATGAAATCTCACGACTGTGCCGTGCTGATGACACAGATTCTCCCGGTTGCGATGCGAGGGATAATGGACGATTACTACTTACTAGTAACACATAGCAAAGCTAAGTCTATAGTGTCTCCATTTTAGTTTGTTTTATGATGACGATTACTACAGACTAGTAACACATAGCAAAGCTATCGCTACATCACAAACAAACGAATGATAGCCCCCACTTAGAAATACAAGGTTTAGACGGTCTAGTTGTATATTGCAAGTTTTACGGGGCTGCTAGGGCTTTCATAGTTAAACAGGTTTTAACCTACGAGTCAACCACAACGTCAACCATATGATTATCTCTATTACACCCCGCACGGGGCCCTCCGTTGCAAATGCCACATCCGCTAAAGTAGAGAGACATACACCCCCCAGCCACTTTATACGGTACAAGCCTTATGTCAAGCGTGGAACCAGTCTCGCATAAACGTACGCGTAAGGTCGGTCGGGGGCCGGTTCATCGAACAATGCCGCAGATGTGAACAAGTACACGTGGGAGGGTAACAATCATACAATCAACGCCCACATCACCGATGTGTTCTATCCGTTCAGTAATACTAAGCATAGACCTAGCTCATGATACCACTGTTGGTGTTCGCAGCAGAAAACACAAATTTTTCTTACTAGCGTTCCCATAACCCAAGATCTAGCTAGCCGTATTACCGTAACGGAAAGGAGTGCGGAAATAACATACCTCGGGGTGTAGTCCGTTGCGCGGGAAACGTTCCCGCAAACGTGGTTGATGTAGCCGATCAAGTTTCACAGCCCCCTGGATGTGTTGAGCACCCGGATGGTGTAGTGCCACACGTGTAGCACCTCATAGTACTCGCACACGTACGAGACTCGATGACGACCTCCGTTCTCCGATCCAGCGAAGGTGGCGGAAGCAGACCTCCGGACGGAGCTTCGGCAGCACGACGGCCTCCGATTCTAGCAGAGAAGCCTCAATTCCACTATAGGCTCACACTAGGGATCCCACCGCGAAAGAGACAAGGGAGGGGAGAAGACCGAAGAAAACCGATCTCAATTCGGAGTAAATACTAATTTAATCCGATTTATTGTGTATTTGGCTTCATTAAATATGTGCACCATGGCCCTCTTTATATAGGGGTAGGGGAGGGAGTCAACCCTCCTCCCCTAGCAATGTGGGACTATCCCACATGCTACGGGGGGGCGCCGGCCAAGGGGGGAGAGGGGGCACCACCCTCATGGGCCCTAGGGCCCATGGCGCCTCCCCCCTCCCTTTTTTTCTTTTTCTTTTTCCCTATTTTTTCTTCGCCTAATGGGCCTTTTTCTCCACTAAGGCCCATTGCACTGTTATTAGAAATAAAATGGTTTTAATTATTAATTCAATTAATTAATAACTAAAACATAATATTCCATCTCCCGGTGCTCCGGAACACCTTCCGGTTCACTCCGAACTTGTTTGGTTCAACACGGTACTTCTCCGATGTTGTTTCCTTTATTCTCTGGTTACTCCGATGGTTCCGAAAAGGTCTCCAATTTCATCGAGCCCTTAAGTGTGTTACCCTACGGTCCGAGAACACTCAGTCATGACCGAGATGAGGCTAAGGTCAATGATCATCAGCGGGACCTGGATGCCCAAAATGACCCCTGTGCATTCCGGATACCAAACACCGATTGTACCTTACGCCGTATAGCATTCCCTTTGTCAGCGATACTGGATTGTTCCGAGATTCGATCAATGACATCCTATGTCTGGTTCAACCTCGTTCTGAACTAATCCTCATTCACTCGTTCCCGTGATATTCATCCCCGTGACCTAGTCACACGCTGCAGCTTTATGGATGGAATCTCACCGAGTGGGCCCTGAGTATCTATCCATTATATGGATTGACAAATCTCGCTCTTGTAACAATGGAATACCCAAGATACAACCGTTATGACCCGCATATTTCAGTCAGGTGGTGGGGTGTAGGTCAAAGCATCCGGGAAGATAGCAATTATGCACGTACTCACGGTCAAAGGAACGGTCTACCACGTTCTGTAATTACAACACTGAAACTTCACAAGATTTGATCATGTTGTAATGCTTACTTTGGGTAATGTTCATCACGTCACTTAACCAGTGAGGTGATCTCATAGTCAAGAGACTTAATTGTCCATGATCGCGAAACTACGACCATCATGTTGACCATGAACTAGTTATCGATGGAGAGGCTAACTAGGATCTCTGGGGGTTTCTATACCACACCTGCATCATTGTTTCACTGACACAGTTCTAGCACGGTATGAAACTCGTTATGAACTTGCTTAGATATATTGGTATAATCATATATTATTTGCCTCTAGAGCATATATCCAACAAATCAAAGAGCACAACTCCGGTTTCATGACTTGGTTCAGGGACGAGCTTCGTGCTAATCCCCCGCGAAGGAACGCTTACGAGGACGAAAATATGATATTCACCTTGTCACAGGGTGCCGCACGGAACCTGATGACCTATCAAGCGTATGATATCAACGGCTACACATTCTATATGGAGGAAAAGGACAATAACTGCGATTACCCGAACTCAGGGGTAACGGGGATATTCTACACTGATGACGTCAAGGGAAGATTCTATGGAAGGATCGAGTACATATGGGAGCTCGACTACTGTGGAGAGAATATGTCGATGTTCCGTGTGAGATGGGCCAAGAGCGTCGTAAAAGAAGACCGGTACTTCACCACCATGGTTATACCCGAAGCCAAATCCAAGTCTGCGGGTGCAAACGTCACCGCGAAAAATGAGCCAGGGGTACTGGCTAGCCAAGTGGACCAATGCTTCTTCATTACCGACCCATCAAAGCCGAGCCGCGTTGTAGTGAGGAGAGGCAAAAGAAACATCATCGGAATGGATGGAGTCGCCAACGGGCAAGACTTTGACAAGTACGGCGACCCGAAGATGGAGGATGACTACGCCGCTCAGGATACATACACCACAACCCTACCGAAGAAAGGTCTCCTCCCGTTCGAGAGGAAAAGTGAAGGCCTCCCGGGCCTAAATTATTCAACCACGACAAAGAACGGCAAGAAGAAGATCGTTCGGAAACGATAGCTAGATAGCTACCTCCAAATTTAAGAAAAATATTTTGTAATTCATGATCACTTTCTTATGTTTGGATCATAGTTTGAAGTGTATGAACATCGACGATACACAATCGAAGCACCATTCTCAAGGTCGGTTAGAGCAAGTACTCCCTTCATTTCTTTTTACTCCGCATATAAGATTTGGTCAAAGTAAATCTTAATAAAGATTGACCACTTTTATAGAAATATAAGGAAATGGTTAAACTTTAATTAAAAAATGAAATGGTTAAACTTTAATTAAATGGTTAAACTTTAATTAAATGGTTAAACTTTAATTAAAAAAATGAAATGGTTAAACAAATATAATGAAATGGTTAAACTTTAATTAAAAAATGAAATGGTGCTTAGGGGTGGCGCATTCAGCCTAAATGCGCCACTAAGTGTTCTTAGGGGTGGCGCAGTTTGTAGAGATGCGCCACCAAGTGTATCCTTATGCGTGGCGCATTCTATAGAAATGCGCCACGCATAAGGATCCACTTGGTGGCGCATTTCTACAAAGTGCGCCACCCCTAAGACTTAACCTAAACACCTACCCCCTCCCCTGCTCACACAGCAACCATTCGCCCCCCACCTAGCCGTCGACTCACCGGAGCCCTCGCCCCTTCCCCTTGACGCCGGAGCCGCCATCCCGGAGCCCGCAGTCGTCGCCGCGCCTCTGCCTCGCCTCCGGCCGCTGCCGCCTTCAAGCACGCGCCTTCCCGAGCCCGCAGTCGTCGCCGCGCCTCTGCCTCAATTCCGGCCGCCACCGCCTTCAACGCCTCCTCCCTGCGGTGAGCAGCCGCCTATCCATCCTCCCCTCTTCATCCTCCAATTTTGTATAATCCGATTGGACAGCCAGCTTGAATCCATTTTTCATATGCACTGACCCTGCTCACTTGACCTACAGTATTTAAAACAAGTGTCTAATTTGATCACCATGTAATGTAGCCACACTGGATTCACCATGTAAAAACAGGCTATAAGTTACAATTTCATGAAATTAAAAGTTTGTGAGGTGTGTGTGTGTCATGTGTGTGTGTGTGTGTGAGGTGTGTGTGTCATGTGTGTGTCCTGTGTGTGTGTGTGTGTCCTGTGTGTGTGTGTCCTCTGTGTGTGTGTGTGTGTGTGTCCTTTGTGCGTGTGTGTCCTGTGTGTGTGTGTTGTGTGTGTGATGTGTGTGTGTGTGTGTGTGTGTGTGTGAGGTGTGTGTGTGTCCTGTAGCTAGGGAATTTTCTAAAGTAGCTAGGGAATTTTTGTAGCTAAAGTAGCTAAAGTTTACTCCATGCAGAATTGAATTAAAGAGTTAATCCTAAAAAAGAACTAAGTAGTTAATAGGTTTCTTATTAATATGCTGATAATTAAATAAAGTCTGAAAAGATAGTGGTCATGTGTAGAATATTGGGAATACTCCCAGGAGGACGTCGAGGAGCTGAGAGAAGAGGAAGTACCTCCGGGCGAGGAGTAGTATGAGGAGGAGATAGAGTCGGAGTTCGACTCATCGGATGATGACTTGGAGGAGGAGGCCGGTACGACATACGGCGAGAGGAACATCGGCGAGGATGATGAGACCGGTGGCTCCAACACAGATGGTACCCAGTTGAAGAAGAGGAATCGGAAACCGACCAAGGTCGGCGCCATCAGGCAAGAGTTTACTGTTGTGACCGTCGTCGAGATTCCTAAACAGCCCGAACTTTTTTCGGAAGGGTACGACCGTCAAGTCGCGGAGATCCTCCGCAACACCGTGCCGATCACCACGATTAACCTCGGGAGTCGTGAGAATATTCATTATTGTCAGCTTCTTATCAACAAGCTGCACAGACGATACAAGTTTCTGGAGCCGTACGATAACACCAAACTCAAAGGGAACAAAGTAAACACATGGGCCCTCAGGAAGATGAGCAAGGCCTTGTCCAGTTGGAAAACCCGGGTGAAGAGGGCAATTATTGAAAAGAACAAAACCTAGGAGGAACTCAAGGAGAAAGATCCGTTGATCGACGAAGCTACCTACAACCTTTTCAAGGCTAGGTGTGACTCCGAGCAAGCCAAGGCCGCGAGTGCAAAGGGCAAGGCCATGCGGTCGCAGGTCATAGGTAACCACCGTCTCTGAGCCGGTGATTACAAAAGTTCCAAGCCTAAATGGGACAAGGAGGATGCCGAGTACGCCGCTGCGGGCATACCTAACCCCTTCCAGCAATACAAAGATGATTCGCAAACCGAATTCTTTGTGAGGGCCCGGAGCTATAAGGACAAAGGAACCTCAAAAATAATTATCGATCCTAAGATTCAGGAATTTACGACTGCCATGATAAGTAGTTTACCACGCGACCTTGTCGATTGAATTCTCGAGTGAAGTTCACAATTTCTTAACGTTTCACATTCTTTTTGCAACAAGCGGAAATGAAAACCTCCTCATCGCAGGAGTCGTCGGTTAAGCCGGCCGGCCCGTGGTACAACGCCTTTAACAGGGTGTTGAACAAGGTCAAGATGGTTGACGACGTGACGGCGAAACCATCGTCATCAGGCCGTGTGGTCGGCTTTGGTGCGGACCTATATTGGTTCGAATATTATGGAAAACCGGTGGAGCAGTCCGGTTCGAGGGGGCGCAAGGCGAGAAGGACCGAAGAAGACGCCACTTATGTTCATGGACTGGAAGAGAAGGTGAACATGCTTCCGGAGCTTGTCCAGGACGAAGTGGCGAAGACGATGAACGCTCTCCTTCCAGATATGATGCAGTCACTCGCGAATTGGAAAGCGCATGGTGGACAAGGGCCCATACCAGTCCCCAGCATGGTTGGCAGCAACACGGGCACCGCGGCGCCTGCATTTCCGACTCCCGCCGTAGTGGTGGCTCCCGCACCGACTCCCGGCATATTGGTGACTCTGGCCGCCAACACCGCGGCGGCGGTGCCGGACGTGATGGTAACTCCTCCAGCCACGATCGAGTAACTGGGGCATAACAATAATGCACCCGACGGCAGCGCAAATAGGGCGACCGACGCCACGGGAGGCAGCGCTCCTTCCGTCTCTTGCATGCCCGTGTCATCGGCGGGGTCTCTTCACTAGCCGACCTCGACGCCCTCAAGGTAACTATAAGCGTCTGCAACTCAAACGAGGACTTCATCTCCTTGCCTTTTTTAGTGGAATCTCTCTGATGCTGTCAGAACCCCAACTAGGGTAAGTGCTAGGGTTTGTTTTCGCCCTTTGCACCATGCAAAAATTCCAAATGAAATTCAAAAATGGGGAAAAGAAAGCCCTGAGAAATTAATTCAAATGGCCAGATAAAAATCTTTTTCCAAAAATCATTTGAACATTTCGAAAATTCCTATAAATGATGCTGATCATTTTAAAAATGGTTTGGGTTCATTCCCATGCTCATGGAATTTTCTAATTTTCAAATAGTGCCTTGGAAAATTAAAAGAACCCCTATTTGGTTTGAAATTCAAATTATTTGAATTTAAAAAATGCCCAAAAGTTATGAGTGGCTAACTACTTATATTTTAAGCCCACATAAAAGTTTTGGGTATTTTATAAAATGCTCTGCTATTTTTTTTATGGAGCAAAACAGAATAACAGAAACAGAAAAGAAGAAGAAATAAAAAAGGGGACCCCTGGCCATCTGGCCCAACTGAAGCCCCCCCAGGCCCACCAGCTCGGCTCAGCCCACCCCCGGTTTGTCTTCTTCCCCAAGCTGCTCGGTGGCAGCCTGGGAGCGAGCCGGCGCCACCTCGACGCCGTTGATGGTCTTCTAGGCCTCCTCTGTCCCTATCCGCGCGCCACAGAGAGCTCCACAATCCCCGCCCTCTTCTTCCCCTACCTGCGGTTCTTCTCTTCTTCTTTAGCTCGCGAATCTCGCGCAAGACCGAGCTCCACCGGAGCACGCCGCGACACACCACCGTGGCCACTGGCCTCCATTCTCCTCGCCATGATTTCCAGGAGATCCGCGACGGAGCTCCTTGTCGACCAGCGCTGCAGATTCGGGCCAAGAACCACCGAAGGCGACGCCAGCTATCCCGAGACGCCGCCGCTGCCGAGGAACTCCGGCGAAAAATTCTACCTCTCCCGAGCCCCTCTGGCATCGCCGTCGCCACAAATCGCATCAGGGTGAGCATCTCTTCGATTTGCCCCTATTCCCGCCTCCTCCCGTTCCCCGGAGCCCGATTCCGGCAAGGTCAGTCCACGGTCGCCGCGCTATTTGTCCTAGCCGTCGCCCTGGAGCTCGAGCTTGACCCCCTCCTACTCGGTTGTCTTCGGAAGCCCGCGAGGAGCACGCACATACCACGCAAACCCCACCCCGTGCCCATTTTGACAACTCTGGCGACACTCCGGCAGCACTCCGGCGACCCCGCCATTAGCCTAAGCTAATTGCCCACTAAACCTAACCCTAAGTCAATGACAGGTGGGCCCTGTCCCTAATTAAGCTTCTGCTAATTTAATTCAAACCGGAGATTAAACCACTGAGGCTGACACTCTGGCCCCACTGGTCAGCCCCTTGCTGATGTCATGCTGATGCATGGCTGATGCAATAAACCAATTTCCAGAGATTTAAAATAATCCAGAAAAATCCAGAAAATCATATAAACTTTGGAAATTCATAGAAAATTCATATTAACTCCAAATTTAATAATTAATATGTCTAAAAGTATTAGAAAAATCCAAGGATTATGAATATGGGCTCTGTTTTCATGTTTGACCATTTTAAAATGGGTGAACAGTGCAAAACATCCATATGGCCTTATTTCAAATTCAAATTTGAAGCACATTTGCAAATGACTTTGCATTTGAATTCTTTTAAATGGAATTGTACCCACATTGTGATCAAGAACATCACCATTTCAATATTGATCATGTGTTTGAGCATTGCAAATATATTTATACGTTGTTTGATTGTTTGCTCAATAGACGTGCAACCGGAACCGGAGGCCACCCCCTTCGTTGAAGACCCCGATATCGAACCTCGTCAGCAAGGCAAGCAAACCCCATTGATCATGTCTATAAAATCTCAATTCCCTCTCAGTCTCGCTTATGCATGTTTAGGAGATCATCTTGTATCGATTCTACCGCATAGTTGAACCCATATCCGATGCATGACCTATCATCTTGTCACAGTAGTAAGCAAACCACAATCCTAGCTGACATAGGAGTTGTTTGATATCATGAGGCCCCTGCAACTGTTATAGCTTATTGCATGCTTAGTGTTACATGAGGTTGCTTTTGATGTGAGTCGGGATGATAGTGAACATGGTGTTGATGAAAGTGAAACTGTGTCGGTGAATCCACCCTAATACAAGGTGAACGATGAGAGGCTGTGTAGGAGTACACAGTGGGTTGTCTCGTTGAACACCGCCTTAAGCACCGAGTTCTTGTATGGTAATCCAAGACAAAGAGTACAACCACACATTGGGCTCACTGACCCCTCTCGGCCTAGTACCTTGATCCGTGTCAACGTCCAGGAGTCCCATTAGTTCGGGCTTTCCATTTGGCATCTTCATAGAAAAAGAATGAAGGAATGGTTGCATCATCCTAGATATGTGGGTGCACCTGTGAGGCAGGAAAACCATCTGCTAAAGGTGGCGTCTCGGTCATCTGCATTGTTTGAGTCCGTTTCGTTGATCCGGCCGGACTCTCGAGCGGTAGCAGCTCAGATAGTCGACTCCTGGAATAGACCGGTTGTGAGCGAAGTGTCGTGGTGAACATCCTCGCTGTCACCTCTTGAACGGTGGCGAGAAAAAGGCGGTAACCGATGGTCATGTGTGTGTAGCTTACACCCTTGCAAGGTTAATAAAACTATTCGAATAGCCGCGTCCGCGGTTAAGGACTACTTGGAACCTGTACCTGATTATTAGACAACTTGAACTGGATACTTCTAAAATACACCAAGATAAGTGTGAGTGCTATGGTGTGCCTCCTCGTGGGGAAGTCGAGGAAGTAACCATAGTGGTGTATTGGTTGGAGACTTGGATAGTGGACTCGTGTACGTTTCTTACCTCAAGTCTGGTATTCGTAGTTCAGGATTAGCCAAGTCAAAGCTGGCACTTCTTCATGATGAACCCCACCTCCTTACCTTGATACTTGAGCATGAGTAGTATAGATCTGAAGTAAGTCTTGCTGAGTACGACATTGTACTCACGTTTGCTTGTTCTATGTTTTAGATAAGAACCGGACCCCGGTGGAGTCACCTTCGTGAAGATCGACGTTGACTAAGTTAGCATAGTCCCAGATAACAGTCTGGTCCCTCGTGGAAGGGCATGTTTGTTGTACAGGGCTTCTCTAAGCCATTTGTTAATCTTGTCTGTACTCAGACCTAATTTGCTTCCGTTATATGATGTAATGCAATCACAGACATGTGATCTTTGTATGCTCTATGTGTACACACACACAAAGAGTACTTGTAGAGTTATGTGATGATACCTGTTGTTCATACTAGGCATGTGTGCTGCGTGTATGTTTATAACATGCATGTCTTAGTATGGGTTTTCGAGACCTTAGTTGTTATCTGGCTGGCGGTCTTTTATACACCAAGTGGCCCTTAGATGTGCGCAGCTTGGGGCATCGCGAGGCGATTGTTCGTGACTCTGTCACGTGCACACTTTGTTGTATGATCGAGCCCGCCCTAGACCCCGACTAAGTGATCGGGCTGGAGTAAGTCTATGTAAGAGTTAGGATCCTACCTAAGGGTGATGCTACCTAAGGACATGCTCGACATTGCAACTTCGGATATGCAGAGTGTGCATCATAGTATTATGGCATTAGAGAAGATTCTTCTTCGAGAAGAGAATCCCTCGTACCTGGTTTTCATGGCCAAGGTGCCACTCCACATGGGCTTCATCAACACTATCCCCGTGGATATTATAATCCTGCGGTTTTCGGAGATCTTCAATTTGTACCATCTCAAGCGGCTGGACCATAGCCTTATTCTCCTGTTCTACATGCGTGAAAACATCTTGATGGACGACGGGGACGCGGCTCTCGCGGCGGGGTACATCACAGCCTTCATGCTACAGAACGCCGACAAGGATTCATTTCTTATGACCTACTCTCCCAAGTTAGTCATTCACTCGCCGCCGTAGCATATATGCTTTATTAGCTTTCCATTGTCCTCTTCCAACATTCCTTTTGGATTTTTTTAATTATGCAGTGAGGATCAAGACTGTGTGCTCATCTGCTTTTCATCGCAACACTCGCATGCCGTGTATTTAGACTCGGGGAGTGTGAAGAAGAAAGATTACAAGTATATCATGAGAGTTTTGGATGATGCTCTCGCCGGCTACATAAAAGCCGAAGGCAAGATGGTGAAGCACAAGTTCAGGAAGAATCATCCTGACGTGAACGTGTTCAGCCACGTAACGCAGTTCCCATGTGTCAAGCAGCCGGCTGGCAGTGTGAGGGATGCGTACTACACCCTTCATCACATGAGGGCGATTGTACAGGAACAACGCAACCTTACGCTGCCAAGTCATCTCAGAGCGTGGGCCGAAAGGAAGGCCGAAATCGCCGATGCAAATCTTAAGGAGTTCTTTCACATCCAAGCGCAGATGGCGACTATCATCCGTCATGAAGTACAAATGAGGTGGTCGATCTTCCACTCGAACGTTGCACCATCCAATGGGGAGATAGAAGTCCGCCTAAAGGCCTGGCGTGACACAAGGCCTTTCATGACGAAAGAAGCATGCCTCCCATTCCCCAACCCGAGTCAGAACAATTGAACAATTTATGTTATATATGGAAGTCGTTTGATGAATGTGTGCCCTACATGTAATTTGGATGTACTCTTTGTGTAGTAGATGGTAGTGTCAAATACTCTTGGTGCTCTTTGTGGATAAAGGTCACTGCATATGCATTTTCATGCATATGTGCATGCTCCTCGCCATTGATCGACTTGCTTTAGGTTGTTGATAAGAATAGATGCTACATTGCGTTGTTCTCCTTTGGTATGAATTCATATGGAGGTGACCTCTAAAGCTTTGTTTTGTGCAGGTTGAAGAGCAAACAAGAGATGATGACGAAAGTAGCTTTCTGTTTTCAATAATTGTTGGACTCATTGTAATATTGTGATGGATGTAATCTTGTGAATCTTGTTGGCCTCTAAACCTTTGTAAATCTTTGTAATGAGAATTATAATGCAATTCTTTTGTATCAATAATTGTTGGGCTCATTGTAATATTGTATTTTGCATTTCTGTAATATAATAAAAATATCTGTAATGTTTTTATTCTTTTCTGTAAAAAAATTTGTAACCCATTTAGTGGCGCATTTTGTCTCGCTGTTTCTGATGACTTGTCCATCTTCATCGAGTTTGTTGCGGTAGATCCACTTCGTGCCGATGACATTGTGAATTCGAGGATCGGGACGTTTGACTAATTCCCAAACATCATTCAGTTTGAACTGAAGAAGTTCATCTTGCATTTCCTGAATCCATTCCGCTTCTTGGAATGACTCGGTGACTTTGGTGGGCTCTGAAATTGATACAAACGAGAAATTCCCACAAAAGTTAGCTATACGATTAGCTCTTGCACGAGTAAGAGGACCTGGTAGGTTGACGTCGGCGAGGATTCTGTCCACTTGACCTTCATTCGCCACGCGAGGAAGTCGAGGAGGATGATCTTGAGGCACATCTTCGTCACTGCTGTCAGATTCATTTGCATCTGCTTCAGGTGCTTCAGGAGCTTCAGGAGTATCAGGAGCCTCAGGATCAGGATCGTCATCAGGATTTGGATGTTCTTCAGGAGCAGGAGGTATGTGTGTTTCTTTAGGATGATCTACAGGAATGATATCACCAGCACCCATCTTATTGATCTGTTCTTCAGGAGGTGCTTCATCTAAATCATGTGGCAGGTGCTCTCTTTGGGAGCCGTCAGATTCATCAAATCGCACGTCTACAGTTTCAACAATTTTATAATGACTAATATTTGAAGACTCTGTAGGTGTGCGAGTTGATACCATAACCAAGCATGAAACCCTCACATGCTTTGGGTGCAAATTTGGACTGGTGATGAGGATCACGAATCCAACAAGGTGCACCGAATACTTTGAAGTAACTTACATTGGGATTCTTACTGACCATTAACTCGTATGATGTTTTATTGAAGAACTTGTGAAGATACACTCGACTGACGATGTGGCATGCAGTGTTGATTGCTTCCGCCCAACACTTGAGTGGAGTATTGTACTCAGCCAGCATCGTGCGAGCCATCTCGATGAGGGTTCGGTTCGTCCTCTCAACAACTCCATTTTGCTGAGGAGTGTAAGGCGCAGAGAATTCATGAGTGATTCCCAATTCATCGAGGAATTCTTCCACACCGAAGTTTTTGAACTCGGTGCCGTTGTCGGTTCGAATGTGCTTGATCTTCAGGTTGTAGTTGTTCATGACTCGCTGGGCGAAGCACTTGAGGATTGCTGGGGTTTCTGACTTATAGAGAAGAAAATGCACCCAAGTGTATCGTGAGAAGTCATCAACAATAACAAGACCATACATATTACGTCCAAAGCTTGAATACTTTGGAGGACCGAATAGATCCATGTGAAGCAATTCCAGAGGTCTTGTAGTAGTCATGATGGTCTTCGCTGGATGCTTGGCCTTGGTCATCTTTCCAGCTTCGCACGCATCACACAGCCGGTCCTTTGAGAATCTGATTTCCTCAATCCCGAGGACATGTTTCTTCAGCACCAGTTTCTGGAGGTTCCTCATTCCGGCGTGGCCGAGTCTTCGATGCCATAGCCAGCATTCTGAAGGTCTAGCCATGAGGCATGTAGCAACCTGAGGACCTTCAGAGAAATCTACAATATATAGATCACCTTTCCTAACTCCACTGAAGACAATGGAGGGATCGCTAACCATATAGGCAATACAACCATATTTTCCGAAGGCAACAACGAGATCAAGATCACATAGCATAGAGACAGACATCAAGTTGTATCCAAGAGATTCAACAAGCATGACTTTGTCAATGTGTTGGTCTCGTGAGATGGCCACTCTGCCGAGAGCCAATACCTTACTTTTACCTTTATCGGCGAAGGTGATGGTTTTCTTTGAAGAAGGACTCAGAGATGATTCCATAAGAAGGCTTCTGTCACCAGTCATGTGATTTGTGCATCCACTGTCCATCACCCATTCAGTCTTTCCCTGCAAAGGAATTAGTATCTCATACAGCAAGTTATGAGCCAGTCTCAGTTTGAGGAATTTATGGTTCCTCAGAATTAATTCCTCAGGATATTCCTCAGGATATTCCTCATGATTGATTGAATGAAACCAAACAATATAAATATCCTTCAACTGACTCAATTGATGTTGTCCTGGGCATATGATCTGCAAAATTTATGATTGCCTCAGGACATGTCCCTGCACAGATGATTAGTTCTTCTTTACCACCCACATCTTAATGGGTGGTTTTGAGGTACATGAGGACTGATGAGGGCGATGAGACCTAATGGGACGTGAGATGATGGTATCAGGATAAACAAATGAATACGCATTCTTATGAGGAGCTTCCCTGTGAACAAAATGGTTAGCAGATACATGATTATAACCATTTCCATTTGAGGTATCGTCCTCAGATGATACCCTCAACTCGTTTGCATCTGCATTCACAGCAAGGTTAGTGATGAGGTCCTTCTGAACCCAAATCAGCTTGACTGGAGGGCCGTTCCTGCACTTAGTTCCGATGTATCTGGAGAATACCTCACCATTAACATCCTTAAAAATTTATAGTTTGAGTCAAAAGACTCAATTACCATATCTGAAGAAACAACATCATAACCAGATAAAGTATAGGGATCAGGAGGAGGCATCTTTGCCCGAACCCAAGTGGTCTCAGGATATTGTTCAGGTTTCCAGTAAGACCCACCAGGGTTGAGTTTACGAGTGAATGCGACACCTTCTTTCGTTGGGTTCCTGTTGAGGATCTGTTTCTTGAGGACGTCACAGAGAATCTGATGTCCTTTCAGACTCTTGAACATGTCGGTTTCCAGTAGACTCTTCAACCTAGCATTTTCTTCAAAAATGTCTATGGTATCCTCAGATGAGGGGTTAGATACCACAGAGGCAACAAAAATAACAGAGTCTGAAGACATTGAGGAACTAGGCACAGAGATGATACGGTCATGTTCAATGCATTTTAAACAGGGAGGATTAAATCCTTCTTGTGGCATGATGATCTGTTGGGAGAGGAGTGAATCATTTTCTTTCCTCAGATCGTCATGAGACATCCTCATGCGTTCAAGTTCTTGCTTCCTCATGAGGAACTCATGAGCCAGCTTCTCATGATCGGTAAGGAGTGCCTCATGACGATTAAACAAGTCATCATACTTTGACTGAAGAATTTGTGATTCATCAGTCAACTTTTGAGTCTTCGTCATTTCCTCAACCAACATATCATCACTCTTATCTAGTGAGATCTGGATTTTTTCAAGTGCACGTTGTTGTTTAGATGAAAGTTTAGCCAGTTTAGCATAGTTTTCATCAGGTTCTTAATCAGAGGGATCATCCGATGATGAGTAAGTAGATACCTTGGAGGACTTGGCCATGAAGCAGAAGGTAGGGGTTGTGTCTTCAGCTTCATCATCGACATGTGATGGATCAGATTCCTCAGTGCTGAAGATTTACTTGGAGACAAGCGACGTGGAAAGGGCCAGTCCAGCCACACCCTCAGATTCTTCAGTTTCTTCTTCAGCATCAGGTTCCGAACCAGATTCTTCAGAGTCCAATTCTTTTACGAGATATGCGCGAGCTTTGCGGGAGTTGCTATTTCTGTATCCAGCAGGCTTTAAGGATCTTGAGGATTTCTACTTAGTCTTTTCATCAGAACTGTCATCTTTCCCTTTCTTCTTCTTCTTCTTCAGTCTAGCTTCCTTTTCCCATAGAGGACACTCAACGATGTAATGCCCAGGTTTCTTGCACTTGTGGCAGACTCTCTTTCTTGTTTCAACAGAGTCATCATCTTTGCTTTTTCTTGAGGAAGATCTTGAAGAATTTCCGAAGCGATTCTTCTTCGTGAATCTTTGGAACTTTCTGGTGAGGAGAGCAAGTTCCCGGCTGAGGGTTTCAGGATCATCAGTATCAGCCTCAGATTCCTCATCAGAGGATACTCTTCGAGCTCTAGCTTTTAGCGCGCGGACTTTAGGCGTGGAGTTGTACAAATCTCGTTTTTCAGAGAGCTTCAGTTCATGAGCATTGAGGCGCTCGAGAATGTCAGCAGGATCTAGAGTCTGGAAGTCAGGCCTTTCTGAATCATCAGTGATAGGAACACAATTGAGTCATCTAGTGACCTCAGTAGTTTCTTCACCACCTCATGATCTGTGATATCAGCAGCACCCAGTGCTTGAAGTTCATTGGATATGTCAGTGAGTCTATCAAAGGTTTGTTGCACATGCTTGTTGTCCAACCTCTTAAACCTGTTGAATAGACTGTGGAGTGTATCAACTCGTGAGTCTCGTTGAGCTGAGACTCCTTCATTTACTTTTGAGAGTCTAGTCCATATCTTCTTTGCTGTATCCAGACCACTGATGCGGTTGAACTGAGCCTTGTTGAGATGACCACCTATAATGCTTCGAGCTTTTGCATCAAGTTGCCAGTTTTTCTTGACAACTTCAGGAGCAGTCATAAAATTTGCTTCAGTAATGCCTTGATCAACAATATCCCATAGATCCTTGTCAATGGCTTCAAGATGCATCCTCATCTTGTTCTTCCAGTAGGGGTAGTTTGTCCCGTCGAAGATGGGGCAGTTTGAATCAAAGCTCATTGTACCTGAGGTCGACATAACTAAAACTCCAGGTGGTTAAACCGAATCACACAGAACAAGGGAGTACCTTGCTCTGATACCAATTGAAAGTGCAATATGTCGACTAGAGGGGGGTGAATGGGAGATTTTAAAATATCTTGAGGAATTTCTAGTTCCTCGGGACTGAGCCAATACGAAATTGAGGAAGTTGAAACCTGAGGAAGAACACACGGAGCACAATAGCAATGACGTGAATGTAAAAAACATTCTATTGCACAGCTAACGTAAGATTGAGGCACAAACTTAGGAAACAGTGCAGAGTGAACTCAGAAAGTAAAGCATCAGGATAAGTCATCAGGGCATAAACAGAATAACTGAGGTTGAAGAAATAGCACCGGGACACTGAAGACGAATACTTGATGAACCAGTTCGAGTTGCGGTGACAACTCTACGTCTGGTTGGAGAGGCTGAGATTGAACTCAGAAGACATAGTCTTCACCTTATTCTCCTTGAACTAGAGTCCTCAGACTCCGTCCAATAACTCAGGTGAGTCTTCAAGGTAGACTCCCGAAACCTTCATAGACCCAGTCACTCCGGGAAGTCACAATTGCATCTTGACTTCCTCAGACTGAAGACTTCTACACCGGCTGGAAGATCATAGTCTTCAAGAGTAATAAGCTTCGGATCACTCGAACCGACTTCCTCAGAACTGCTCAACTACTCAGGCTGGTGGTTTTCCTCACTTAGGTTCTTCAATGTCCTCAGAGTTGGGTTGCTCTCAAATGACAAGTGTCAGTTTTTCTCTCGGAGCAGCCAACCCACTAATGGGGCTGTGGGTGGCTATTTATAGCCGCGGAGCAACCCAAGGTGAAAGGACATAAATTCCCATGCACGCAATTACTCTGGTGCCCTCGGATATGACCGTTGCTAGACAGGTTCTAGCCTCTCACCACGCAACACGTGGCACGGTCAAACTATTCTCTCTCTTCACATTCTTCAGAAGAATCGCACTGGCGATCTTCCGACTCCTCAACCGAAGTTAGTTACCTCAGTGTCCTGAAGAACAATGTCTCTGACACCCGAGGACTGAACTTCTACTGCAGGAGATTTCCTCAGGGTTTTCTTCAGGATTTCTAATTTAGCACTTCCTCAGAAATACAGAACTCATTTTCCTCAACCCCTCCAACAGTGCGGTGTTTTCCTACGACTCAAGAAGTATAAAAAGTCTTAGAGAAGACTACGCTTCAACTTCGTCTTCAGCGCGAACGTCCTCAGGATCGTCCTCAGCTTCAGCTTCAACCGAAAGCTTCAGGATCCTGATACCTCAGGATTTCGCGCAACTTCATTCTTCAGGAAACACACCGATTTCTCCAATGTCCCTCAACATTTTGGGGGGTCGACAACGGTGGTTAACCTCATCCTCAGGGACTGTTTTCCTGTGTATACTCACAAACACATCAGTCCCTCCACCGTTTTGTCATCAAATACTCCAAAATCTCAAAGGGGGCGGTAGATGCACTTACACTCTATGTTTCTTCCCCTTGGATATTAATATACACAATCAAACTATCTTTTTACTGCCATGATTTTCCATGAACTATGTTGTGTTTCTTTCTTATGCACAATGTGATATTTAAGTATTAATAAATACTCAGTTAAACTTCACCAATACCAGTTGTAATCACCGTAATTGGTTGATGTCAATCATGTTCCAGTTAACATGCTTTTCTATTTTCATTTCGTTGCTTTACCATCATGTTAAATGCTCACATCCGAACAATCTATACTGTGATTAATTTGATTTTTCTCATTCTATGTTTATCCTCCGAAACAATGGTTCAGTTTTACCCCTTCCTTTACCAGCATCTTAAAACTTAACAATCAAGATATCTTTCATAGTCTGATGATTTGTATCCATATCTGTACTTATGCAGGAAAAACAATGGGAGATGTCGTTGTTCAACATCGAGGTTAGTTTCATCCCAAGGCCTGTATTGCCTCATTCCACAAGTACATAATATATTTTAATGGTTTAGTTGTTGCTTCTATAGGTACATACATCGGGGGTTTAGATCCACATTTTGACCCTTTTTGCGTGTGGGGTAATGAAATATTCATGACCGATCGCCAAGTGAGGAAACTAAAAAAGATTGTTAGGAGAAAGAGATAGGAGATGAGAATTAAACTCTTTTTCTATTCTTTATCCAAGACAACTGGGAACTTCAGGATCGTAAGAACTATGCAACCTTCCTTTGTCATGCTCATATTGAGTTGTTAGCCATCACTCACCAGTATTTGAATGTTATATATCTCAGTGGTTCCCAAAGAAGTTTACTCAAGATTACCTAGCAAACTCCATGCTTGGTGCGGAGGCTACCAAAATAAAAGTCTATCATCCAGACTATCATGAAGACGGTCTAAATGTCTTCCTGAAGTCTGTGAAGGATGGACGGGCAGTCATCACAAGAGGTTGGACCAAAGTTGTGCGCGCCTTCCGCATGAAGGAGGGCACAATATGGGCATTCTGCTTCTACAACTGCCCTGTTAGTGAAAATTACTCTTCGCTCTCTCTATACCGCCTTTAATACTCATCTGGTTCGTTGTTGCGATAAAGTTGTTTCTGTAATTCTTCAACATTAGTTTTTTTAGGGTACACCAATAGTTGTTGTGATTTGTATTATTATTTGATTGTTAAACCTTTTTAAATTGGATGTATATAATTTTGAGTTTCACCTATTATTAAATTCAATTTATAATTTCAAATATAGGAGAATTGTAATTGCTGATAATAAATTAAGGTGAAATAATTGTTGTTCTATAGATTACGCTGCACATGGTTTCTTGGGAGCAATCTTTTGCATAGATCTCAAGAACACAAACGGTGTCCCCCAGAAACTATGTCGATTAGATCATGCATCATACACGTTTTGCGTACAAAAACCGTCAGCCAGTATCCACAACTGACCACACGTTTTGATTGCAAAAAACTACCTGCGATTATGAATATCATCCCACACAATATGGAAACATGAAATGTGTGTGATCTCTCTAAATTAGCACACGTGTACTGAAATAAAACCGTTTGGAACATATAGACCGTGCACACATTTCAAATGTAGTACTCGTGGCTGATAATAGTATGGTCGCACACAAATAGTTGAAACAAATCGTCAGTCATACATGAAGGGTTACAACCCGAAACAAAACCCGATAGTGTAAACCCAAACCCGGTACCATAAAGAAATTGTGTGATATCTATGTAGTGTCACAGACGGTGCTTTTCTATTCCTTGATTGTGTTCGTGGTCGCATTTCAAACGATCGTGTCGAATAAACTGCATGTGATACATATGTTATGTCCATACAGTCATTCTGGCAATGGCCGTGTGGGATATCGTCGTACATCAGACACAATTTTTTAAAAGGAAACGACTGCTTGACGTCGCCACATAGCAAACGGTTTATCGCTCTCGTGTGTAAAAGGCACCCCTATCGCAATCGAGAGCAAGGCGATAGTTCGAATTCCCGTAGGCGATAGGGGTCAAAACCGTTTGGATAGACCCTAACAGCACTAGTGAATGTTTTGTATCCATTAGGGGTAAAACGATGGTGCTTATGACTGTGTGTCATAAGAATTTCTAACATTATGCATAGAGTGTCAAGGAATTTGTCCGTCGCTTTGGGTTTACATCTTTAGCTATGGCTCGCAATTTAATATCAGTGAGATGTTCCAGATAGATATCTTAAGGTGGATGATTGGTGAGTATATGTTGATAAATAAACGATCTACTTGTCTTGGTGTAATGCCCATACAATTGAGCCTTTTACTTTTCCAGCAACATATTTAGCATTGCAGTGCGTTTATAATCCTATCAATTACATGGCTGTAATTTATTCACCTTGCATAGTTGTTTACCGTTTCTTTGGGAGAGATACACTAGTAGTGAAATTCATGGTACCTAGGTCCAACTTCACATCATAGTTTACACCGTCTACATTTACTTCTTTACTTTTCCTTTCCGTTGCATTATTATTTCCCCTTTGTGTTTGACCCTTTGTAAACAGCAAGGACAGAGAGATTGACAACCTCTCTGTACTCGTTGGGAGCAAATTTATTGTCTTCTTGTGTGCAGGTTCACGTCAACTTAGCCACGAAGTAATTTCTGGCGCCGTTGCCACCTACTGATCGTCTCTAGAATCCTACTGGATTGATAACCTTGGTATCTTCACCGAGGAAAATTTGTTGCTATCTACATCATAACCTTCCACATGGGGTAACCAACGAGGAGGTGTTATCTACACCCATCATAAAATCTGCGTGAGGCAACTCATGCCTCCACGGGTGAGTCCTCTTCACCCGCGCAGAAGGGTCAAACAGTACCAGGGCAAACTTTTGGCAAATATCGGTCTTTCCCTTGATGTAGAACCAATTTTTCCTCCATCCCTACAAGGAATACTTCCTCTCAAGATTGAAGAACTCAACCTCACTCTTCAAAGAGATATGGACGTCGCGGCCTTGTATAATTCACAGATCCTATTCACATCAAAGACTTACCTGCATAATCCCCAGTGAGGATACATTCTGAGAAAGCATTCACAAATCATGATAAAACACACAATCTGCAGAATTTTGTTGGGTGTGAGGTCATGGAGTTGGCGTCCATAAACATGGAGGAGCCCTCGGAGGAAGCCGTGCACGGGAAAGATAGTCCTCGCTGCATATGGCTAGCAAAGCACGACAACGGTTGAGTGCAGCTTCATCGCCAAGAAAGCAAGCAATCCTAGCAGCAACAAAAATATTGACCTCTAGTTGGTCAAGGTTAGCTGCACGAAACTTGGAGGAATCCCACGCTCCCCTCTTGGCCTGTGCCGCCGCTGCCTTCATCATCGCCGCATCCTTGGCCAGACCCTTCATCGCCTTCTTCGCCTCGTAGCTCTAGTCATGGTGGCGTGGGATTGGGAAGGAATGCTCCCAGAAACGGAAGATGAGGAACATCAAGGGCGTAGCGCAAGGTAGAAGAAGATGAAAGCTGGAAAGCAAATGCGGTGAAAATCCTAGCTCCAGTTTTCTTCACCATATATGCAATAGCGTGATCCCAGATCCACTGTTGATCAAGGATACCGAATCGATAGCACGGTTTCTCGCCATACATGTGGCGTACAGATACCAACCGGCACATTATACACGCCTCCCACTCTGCGTGAAAATCGAAGCGTCATCATCATTCCAACTAAAATACCGCGCCACAATGAGTCAAATGAAGTCTGACTGCGGCATGCCACTGTTCATAGCTGTCACCAGACCTTGTGATGTACCATCTGAACAAGGCATCCATAGAAAGCCATCTGCGCGTCAACAATGATGATCGAAAAAAACAAAAACACGGGAAACTCATCGAGTCCTTCATGCAACCATTATCTACACCAAGTAAAAAATTTTGATACCTCATCAACAAACTCCCATCTGGTGCGTATTTATCGTATCCATGGATAACTAAATCAACAAAGGCTAGAGTGCTCACTCGCTGTCAGAACCCTCTGTTAGGTAATGTGCTAGGATCAAAGTAACCTTGCATCATGTCAAAATCTCAAAGGAAATTCAACTTCAAAATCCAATTGGGAGAAGGAACACCCCCCAGATGAATTAATTCAAAAGGCCAGATAAAAATCTTCTGCAAAAATTCATGTTAGATTTTTGAAAAGTCTTATAAATGAGTGTGATCACATATCAAGTGATGTGGGACCCACCCCATGCTCATAGATTTTTCAAATATTCAAACAGTGCCTTGGAATTAATCAAATACCCCTATTTGATTTAAGATTCAAATTATTTGAATTTTAAAAATGTTGAAACTTTATAAGTGGCTAGTCAATATTATTATGAGGCCACATAAATTTTTTTAGCATTTAATAAAATTCCTAGCTAATTATTTTAGCACAGCAAAACAAATAGCAGAAAAGAAAACAGAGAGAAAAAGAAAGAAGGGCTTACCTTCAAAGAAGCCCAACTCATCCCCAGCCGGCCCAGCCCACCTCCTCTTCCTTGTCGTCTTCCCCGGCCAACACGCAGGGAGCTGCGTGGCGACCATGCCGTGGCCGCCGACGAGCCCCCTGGCCACCTCCTGCTTCCCCCTCGCCACCTCTTCGCGTCTGGAGACTCCTCGCAGCCGCCTCGCTCCATTCCCCCTCGCCACGAACTCCCTCCCCGTCTCCCTCGCCCGAATTCGTCGTCGTCCGAGGACTCGCCGGAACTCGCCACCGTGGAAGACGCGGCCAACATGTGCTAGGGACCAGAAGAACTTGTCCATCAGCTTCGCCACCCTCGACTACGTCTCCCTGCAAGGAATCAAGATCCTGGAGCCCTTCTAGTCGTCGGAATCGTCACCGAGAGCTCGCCGGATCCGCTGCTCGTCGCCGTTCAATACTCCGTCCACGTTCCCTCACCGGCTCCGTCGACTACTTCGTCGTGTTCCCTGTAGCCTGGTGAGCGTTTCCCCTCAAGCCACGGCTTCCTTCTCCTCCTCTAGCTCGAGCTGCCATGGACGTCGGAGTACCGAGCCGCCGTGCTCGTCCTCGACGAGGCTACGCTAAGCATTCAACCCCGTCACCTTATCCATCGTCTTCGCCGCGCTCTTCTGGCTCGATCCCGACCAGCCCAGCGCCTTGACGAGCCCCCTAGCTCGATCCCGTTCCAAGCCGTGCCTCGGACCGCCGCCGTTCAAGTCGCCGTCGTTGCGTCAAGCCTCCCCGTGGTCGCCCGACTCGCCTAGGTGGAGCGCGAGTTCGAGGGCTACCCTCTGGTGGTCTCAGCGAGCGTTCTGGTGGTCGGGAGCACCCTCTCCGTGCTGCGCCGCCGTGGCCAGGCCGCCGGCGTGTCAGCCAAAACCTCCCCCCTTAATCACCTGGTTAATGACCCCCTGGGTCACTGACCAGTGGGCCCAGTGGCTTAATTAAGCCACTGGATTAATTTAACCCACGGGTTAATTAAATCCAGTCACTGACACCCTGGACCCACATGTCAGCCGACGCAATAAATCATTTTATGAATTTCCAAAAAATCAAAATGAATTAAAGAATTCCAGAAATTCCAGAAAATACCCCAAACTTTGGAAATTCATAGAAAATTCATATTAACTCCAAATTGGACAAATAATATATGAAAATGATCAGGAGAAAATTATCTTTCCAAATATGCAACTTTCAACTATGTTTGAGTTGAATTTAAATTGGGACCCGTAGCATATGTCATTTGGTTTATTTGAATTTAATTCTAATTCAAATCAAATGATCTTGCAACTTGGACCATGGAATTAAGCTACAATTCAACCACACATCAGAGGCATATCATACGCATTTGAAGAAGGTTCAAAATGATCAAAAAATGTCACACATAACTTGACTAAGTTTGAATTCAAATTGGAGTTTGAATTTGCAATTCAATTTGCAATATACTCCATTTAAATGGAATTGCCCAAACACATCAAAAACATATACATCAAGTTTCAACCTTCAACCATGTGTTTGTGCATGGTATTTATATTGCTTCCTTGTTTGTTGTTTGTCGAGTAGAGGTGGAACCGGAGCAGGAGGCTGCCCCCTTCGTTGAAGACACCGTTATCGAAACCTCGTCAGCAAGGCAAGCAAACCCCCATTGATCATGTCTATAAAATCCCACTTCCCTCTCATGTCTCGCTTATGCATTGTTTAGGATGATCACCATGATAACGTTTCTATCGCATAGTTGAACCCATATCCTTTGCATGACCTATCATCTTGTCACAGTAGTAAGCAAACCACAATCCTAGCAGATGTAGAAGTTGGTTGATATCATGTGGCCACTGCAACTGTTACTCCTTATTGCATGCTTAGTGGTACAATGAGGTTGCTTATGATGTGAGTCGGGATGATGATAAACATGGTGTTGATGAAAGTGAAACGTGTTGGTGAATCTACCCTAATACAAGGTGAACGATGAGAGGCTGTGTAGGAGTACACAGTGGGTTGTCTCGTTGAACACCGCCCTAAGCCCGAGTTCTTGTGTGGTGATCCAAGACGAAGAGTACTACCACATGTTGGGCACATGGACCCCCGCTCAACCTACTAACTCACCCCTTCTCAGCTCAATGAGTCGCATTAGTTCAGAGTTCTGGTAGGTCTGTGGCACGGTCTGCGAAGTGGAAGAACGGCTATTCAGACCGGCTTGGGACCCTGCACACATCTTCTGGGACCACATCGGTAAACCGGCCGGGTTCACGATGTGGATTCCAGCCCAGATAGGCGTCTCCTTTGAATTTGAGTTGGCTGTGAGGTAAAAGTTGTGGGAATTATCCTCGCCGGCACCTCTTGAACGGTGTCGAGTACAAAGGCGGTAACTGATAGTTTCATGTGTGTAGCAGTACACCCCTGCAGGGTTAACAAAACTATTTGAATAGCCGCGTCCGCGGTAAGGGACTACTTGGAGAGCTGTGCTCGATTATTAGACAACTTGAACTGGATACTTATACAACTCGCAAGATAAACGTGAGTGCTATGGTGTGCTTCTCGTGGGGAAGTCGAGGAAGTAACCATAGTGGTGTAATTGGTTGGAGAGATGTAGTGGACTCGTGTACGCTTCTTACCTCAAGTCTGGTACTCGTAGTTCAGGACTAGCCAAGTCAAAGCTGGCACTTCTGCAAGTGAAACCCCACCTCCCTTTACCTTGATACATATGCATGAGTAGTATAGCTCCTATGTAAGTCTTGCTGAGTACGATTTTGTACTCACGTTTGCTTAATCTATGTTTTAGATGAACCCACCGACCCCGATGGTGGCTTATAACCGAAGCTCGAAGAATGAAGACTCAGACCAAGACCAAGCTAGTGTAGTCCGAGTCAGACGACTGGTTCCCTCGTGGAGGGCTTTTTTTTAGATAAGGCTTCTCTAAGCCATTTGTTAAACTTGTCTGTACTCAGACCTACTTGCTTCCGCTTTTCTATTGTAATGTTGGATCACATGCATTGTGATCTCTGTGTGCACTCTGTAAGAGTTATTAATAAAGATGTATACTTTGTAGAGAATTGCAATGATACCTGCTGTTCATACAAGGCATGTGTGCTGCGTGTATGTTTATAACATGCATGTCTTAGTATGGGTTTTTGAGACCTTAGTTGTGATCTGGCTGGCGGTCTTTTATACACCAAGTGGCCCTTAGATGTGCGCAGCTTGGGGCATCGCGATGCGATTGTTCGAGACTCTGTCTCGTGCACACTTTGATGTATGATCGAGCCCGGCCTAGACCCTGACTAAGTGATCGGGCTGGAGTAAGTCTATGTAAGGGTTATGATACAATCGATAGTATGGTTGAGGCGACTTGTCTATGAGTATGGGAGTTCATCACCCATATCATTTAGACTTGTGAGCGGACGATGAGGACACATTTCAGTTGATCATCCGGCCTGGATGGGATGCCCCTCACGTTCGATGCTTTCCGAGGACGTTCTGCGCTTGGCCTTGTCTGCTGAGACAAGTGGGTACGGTTCTCGGCTCTCCATATGATTGTGTTGTAGCGAGGCTTGCATACGCTAACCCCGGGTCCCGACACTCGCCAATGTTAAGTAATGGTTTATACAGGAAAATGACAAAGACGACGTTGGATTTCATTACTCACCCAATGTCTCAAACTGTTTCATCGTAAAAGGCTTGAGTGATCACTCGCCAATCTGAATGCCTCGAGTTCTCACTTGGCAAGTAAGACTCAAGTAGTCCAAATATAAATCACCCTAACGCATTCTTGAGTGCTCACTCGAAAAATAGTCCCAGACTGCAGCAGCAACCTGGATGCCACGTCTACGACATGTAAGACCCCACCGATCGGTCGGCCGGGACAAGACTTGCCACAGCGCAATTTCACTCCTGTTATTACCATGCCCATGGTATGAATAAAATCCTGACGAATGCGTTGGGTCATAGAAACATTTCTATTAGTTTAACTCTATAAGACCTCCGCAGCATGAGTGCAACCAACCCAGTTGTACCCAGGCTCGAGTATGGGGACTCGAGTTTGATAGTGACTATTTAATTTTTTGCCGCTAGATAAATTTACTGGACCCGGACATATGAGCGTTCCAGGATCTTTATGTCGAACACCCCCTAAACATAGTCGCCATACATGCGGTCTTGATTCAACATACTCCTGGTCATATAAGACACGCATGGTGACACGCACTCGCAACCACGACAACTGTGAGTCCCCCAGGTACTCGGGGGCTAGAGACGAGGAAATACCCCATGGGTCCCCACCATGATGGTACCCGGTGCGTGTCAAGACCAGTGGGCCACTAGAAGACTCGGAAGGACCAACATCAACCTGCTTGGCCAACCCAAGGCATCATCAGTTGCACCACCTGGAGTCTAAGACAATCAAGAATAGGAATCATCATGTAACCCTAGATGGACCCCTCAAGACCCAACCTAGCATAGAAAGGCTAGAAGGGGGACATCCCAATCTCATATCACAACCCCCTGGCTAGAGCAATCTCGCCGGAACCACCATTGTAACACCTTTGCCAGCTAATCAATCGAACAGCAAGTCGGGTTTCACCGTACGAGGGCCTTGAACGTGGGTAAAATCTCATGTCCTGACAGCCAACGAGATCACCAACGACGCACCTCTCTCCCTTCACAAAACCCAGGGTATCTAACCATGGGATTTTTCACGGTCCACCCGCATCAGGAAGATATGTGTCTAAGTACATACAACAATTAAATACCTAGAGGCAAAGAGAAAAGCATTGATTCCCATAAAATTCGGGTCCAGGCTCCGTGCTGGGATCCACTAAATTAGTCGTCGTCGAGTCTCCACATGGAATGTCGGTCACCAAACCTGTCATCGATCAAGAACCCTGAAAAATGTTTGGGGGTAATATCATGAGTACGTGAAGTAATCAACATCCAACTATAGACCACTACAACCATCAAGGACCCGTCATTCGTCACCATATGTTAACCACAGTAAGGATGGGGTAGTTTGTGAGGTTGTTGCCGCACTAGCATTTATGAATTGGCTAACAATCTTACGAGTAAGATGAACAACCAAGTATTCAATGAGGAATTACCTCCAACAAGGCTGCTATCCATATACTTATATAATCATAACACCTATCATATCCTTGTGCCAACGGAGAAGAAGCAATCAAGGCACACACACATTATTCATGTCCTAACGGAGAAGAAGCAATCAAGGCGCACACACACGTTGATCAAGTTTAGTTATGATTCAGCTGATGTTATCTATGAACAAGACGTAGGTTCGAAGTCGTCCATAACCGCGGACACGACTTCTCGAAAACATTTAACCCAGCAAGTGATGAGGGGATCACTAGTGCGTGCGATAGCTATCCAAACGGTTTTTATCCCTATCGCCTACGGGGATCGGAACTGTCGCCTTGCTCTCGATTGCGATAGGGGGGCCTACTCCACATGATAGCCAGAAACCGTTTGTTATGTCGCTAGTACGCGTAGAAGTTTCTGTAAAACAACTCGTATGCGATACAGAAGTATATCCCACACAGTTAACCTATAAAACTCATGTGAAATTATTGAATCATCCAAAACGTGTTGCCTGGAAAAACCGCGTGTAAGTATTTCTCATTCAGAAGAAGACGCAATAGAAAACGTGTGGAGTGCAAGAACATATCACACCGTCCATACAAATAAATCATGTGAATTCAGTGTGGTATTTCAAATGTTTGGAAGAATAAGCACGTTTGCTCTGTATAGAAGATCGCACACGTTGGTTGTCTTACGATTGTGTGTGATATAGAAGATAACACACACAAAATACTAGGAGCAATCGTCACTTATGTATGGTGTGTGAGCTAAATCCCAAACGATCATTATGAACGAACTATGTGAGTTGCACAGAGTCATCAGTGACGAATTTATATGAAAAACGTGCGGAATTTAATACGAAATAAAAACAATTGAGAATATTATGCAATAATCAGATCGTTTAACGAATGTAATAAAGGCATGTTCATATCAACCATCACACGTAGTATATTTCAAAGCCATCGCAATATTTCATAACTTACACCGCAGTACACATCAAGATTTTATAGCTGACATCATAGTACATAATTGAGCAATAAATTGGGCATCCAACATCTAGAACTTTTCAAAACTAACATAACAGATGAACCTCATCTACAAATATTTTGGAGTGGAAGGCGAATATTGATGGCGTCATTGACAGGATCGCCAATGGCATGTGGTTTCACGACCCTGCAAAACACAAGAAAAATTAGTAACTCTTTTTCCAAGGTTCTATTCATAGTGTTAAGATAAGTAGAATAAACTTGCAGCTATTTTTTTTGCAGAATGTCACATATGTGGGAGTACTGTATCTTAGAGTGACAGTGAATTGATATACATAATCAATCTTCACACGTATCATCCGACACTTTGCTGAGCTCAGCTATAAAATTTGGTCCTGCTACCTCTCTGGCATAATGGAATTCACGGAAAGATCATCATATTACACAAATTTTCAGACATAACACCACCCTGCAACCTGCGGCCGAGGCAGAGATATGAGCCAGAGGATGCAAATAATTAACCACATGAGGTGAGGAAAGAGGCAGCAGATCACCTGGGGGGTTTTAGAGAACGCAAATTTCTTCATCCTGGTGGCTTAAACTTCGTGGGCTGTTGGAAGCATGAAGTTATTTACCTCAGCAAAATTGCCTTCTATAAAGTTGATATCATTGTGCCAGAATATTGTCTTCCTGTGATCCCCTCTCAGTGTGTTCCTTGCAAAATAATGAAAAACTCATAAGTGACACAACAGAACATATGTAGAAGATGCATTATAAGAACATCATATTTTGGTTTTGACGAAAGAAGTAATGGATATGAGCAAGAAAAAAACCTCGAGTGGATGAAGAATGAGGTAGCAGATTAGCTAAGGGATTTTAAAGAACGAAAAATTCTTCATCCAACTTGCTTAAGCTTCATCGACGGTTGGTAGCATAAAGTGATTTACCGTCAGTAAAATTAGCATCATCTGCGAGCATCATTAGTCAAATATGAACCATTAATATAAGTAGAAGAACTAGGTATAGTGGAGTTGTAAATGGAAGATTTTTCAACCCATTGTATCCAAAGTTCTGTTCATAAATATAGTTAATCTATTTTGTTGTAACAAATTTTGAAGACATAAACAACATCATAAATTCACAATATTTGTCAATATTACTCTCGTCGTGGGTACTTTGAGTAGTTATATCATCGCAAAAACATATAATGAATGAATCCCACTAAGATTCATTTATAGTATCTATCTCAACATGCAAGCTATTTACCTCACCAACTATTATAGCCAATCATTTGTGCATGTCATCCACTAACAAAACCTCACTAGGATACATTTGTGCATAATATTTTAGCCAACCATTTGTCCATGTCACTGAGTTTATTTACATGCATTTTATACCCTTTCAATTTAGATTATAGACTTCCAATAGAAATTTCCGCTGCAGCACGCGGGATATTCTTCTAGTTCAATATGTGATGTGATCGTCGATGTCATAGCTGCTCAAATTACCCCTCGACAAGAGTAATATTGATGACTGATTGTCAGATACAATGCAGTTTAGTTCTTAAAATTTGTGTTGCAATAAAAGAGAGCAACTATATATACTATTAGGACTTTGAAATAAATGGAGAATGGATAAATCTTTCTTGCACCTACAATCCTACAATATACATCCTTCCGCCTGTAATAATGAGTCTAACTTGACTCGTGATGCAAAGCTAAGCACACCGACATAGAGATAGGTGGGATGAACCGCCGCCTGTATGTCACACCTGAGATAGCCACAAAAGTTCGGGAATAAGTAAACATCTAGGTGTAGTATGGCATCAGAGTAGTTGGTTTTCTTACTTGATCTGCAGATTGCTCTGTTTCGCCCTACTCTGCAGGAATCCCATGTTAATCCTCCATGGCCTCTTCCATTCCTGCGATCAGATTAGAAACCAGAGAATAGTTAATCACAACAGATTACTCAGAGCCCTTTTATTCTTGAAGACTTGCATGGAATAAAGAGTGAAAATGAACACTATGTTACAGCTCTGACATGACATCACATTGCTCATGTAAGTATTATTGAAGAGCATATTACATAGTGGCATTTAGATTGGAAAGGGAAACTGAATACAATGAAATAAGCTTAAGCTTGCTAGTTGAGCGTAGGCATTAGGTAAGCCGAAATAAGCTACTGATCATCTTCATCAGAGATGATGATGGTCCATTTCCCCATGGAAGAGGGCAAGATCTGCACATCATGGGTGCCCTGCTGGTGGTCGGTGTGGTTCACCAAGAGCTGTTACGCAAAGCTGAAAACCTTGAGGAAGCATCGATGCGCGACGCGTTCAAGGTGGCCTCTACGGCCATGTGCTCCTCGAGGAGCTTAGGTTCCGCGCGCATAGACGCCACCGCGGCCTCGTCAGCGAGTGCGGCCGCGATTAGCCTCTACGGCCAAGTTCTTCTTGAGCTCCAGGCCATGGCACCTGGACCATGGTGAACGACGGGACCTGCGGCTTGCGGGAAGTGGTGGTGGTGATTTGGATGGGACGTTGCGGGTCGGCGGTCGTGGCATGGGTGTGGACGAAGAGGGTTGTGTTGGCTCTTGGGGTGAGAACAGGGCAGGGCCATCGTCGTCGAGGAGGCCGGGGAAATGTGGAGGGGTGGGGGTGTTTAAACAAGAAAGGGGGCAATCTGTGTTGAAGAAAGAGGCAAAAGAAGGGGGGAGGCTCTATATTTGCGCGACTGGCAATTTTTTCGCTATATGCGCGGGTAAAGTGCCGCCAAACAAAATCATCGCAAACCCTTCTATCTTAATAATTGATTGTGATCATCGCATATCCCAAAATCATCGCAAACGCTTCTATATTTAATAATTGATTGTGATGATCGCAGATCCCAAAATCATCGCAAAAAATGGAGGAAACTAGCCAATGCATGAAAGACTTTAGTTGATAAAAAATTAAATGATGCAACCTTAGAAACAAAAAACTAAGCACCAATGCTTTGTGAAGCATAGTTGCTTAACTCATTTAATAGTTAATACACTTAACACCTCACTTAGCACATTCGCATTGGAAGCAGTCTTAAAAGGAGCTAGCATTAACATTAACAATAGATAGGGGCTTTACTACTATCAGTGATTAAAAAAAGACCATGGCTGGAGGACCAAGGATCCGACGGATCTAAGCATCATCGTCGGAGGAGAAATTGATGACTATTGAGGACGGCATCTCGGTGTCGTCGGTGTCGGCGTCGGCGTCGGCAACACCCTCAGACGCCGATGGATCGATGCTGAGGTCGCTGTATCCATCGCGTTCGACCAGTTCTTCGTCGTAATGCTCGCAGTAGTGGACGCGCCAAAGATCCTTTTGGTGCGCCGTTGCTGATTCTTCCTTGACCCATAGGAGTTCTTCCTCCTTCTCCAGTTGACGCTCTTACTCGCGCTCAGCGAATTCGTGGGGAAGGGGAACCATGGCTTCCGTAGACGCGTCATCGGAGAGCATCTCGGCTGTCGCTCAGGCCAACTCTTCGGACGTGGGGTGTAGACTGGAGTCCATGGAGACCGTCCCGATCTGTACGCCAACGGGGTCGATCTGGGCAAGGGCGGCTGCCGCGGCATCGGCGGCTGCTCTAGCAGTTACTTCATGTGCATATGCCGTCTCGGATGCGGCCACGGCGGTCTGTAATGCTACCGCCGCCCTCTCCTCAGTCGCCACCGCCCAGCTGGCAGCCCCCGACGCACTATCGGCTGCTGCGGCCGCTCTCTCGGTGCCTGCTCAAGAACGAACGGCACCTGCAACCGCCGTCTCAGCTGCTGTTGTGGAAGTCTATAAAGATGCCGCCTCCCCGTGGTCCGCCACTGCCTCCCTCTCAACGTATGCGGCCGCGCTCAAAGCGGTTGCGGCCGCCCTCTCGGCGGCGGCGATGGCTCTAGCAACTGAGGCGGTCACATCATCCTTTTAGGAGAAGCTACTAGGTGTGGACATGGTCGATGTGATTGGGGATGAGGCGTTTGTGCTGGGGTATAGTGGAGGTAGAAATAGATCTTACCCGGACGCCATAAAACGTCTTAGTTGTGCGCGCCCCACGATCGGTCAATTGGACCGACTTGGATATTTTCCACAACCCAAACGATCGCTTCATATAAATTGTGGGAATATGGATGGTTTATATTGATTGTGTTAAAAATAGCTCATCTGGGATGGTTTGGGTCTATATCGCCGTTTCGATCTTTGAAATGCCATCCCATTCTCTACAAAACACTTACCAATGCACTGAGGAACCACATGTTGATTTTTCAAACCATTTTCGTGCACTGTTTTAGTCGTTCGCAATGCTAATATGAATTTTAATCCATTTAATTTCTAGAAATGCACGTAATGCGATAAAAATAGAAAATTATCCAGCAAAATATTCGTATTATAGGATGTGAGATGGCTGGGTCTATGGTCACTGTAGAAAAAAAACTCAAGGTCATAAGATGAAGCAAATGAAAACATACATTCGAATACGATTCATTCCATCCTTGAAACCATGACTATTCTTCAGGGATAGTTCGGTTTCTAAAGGGTGTACATCATACAAGTTGTACAATTGTATCATATTTTTTCCTGGCATACTGAAGTGATATGCTGACACCCTGCCAAGTTTCAATTTTTAGACCTAATTAATTTTTTCTAGAATTTTTAATGAATGAATGCCGCGTTCACGGTTGGATATCGCCGCTTAGATCTTTGAAATATCATCCCATTCGCTGCAAAACACTTACCAATGCACTGAGGAACCACATGTTGATTTTTCAAACCATTTTCGTGCTCTGTTTTATTCGTTCGCAATGCTAATCTGAATTTTAATTCATTTAATGCCTAGAAATGCACGTAAGGTGATAAAAATAGCAAACTATCCAGCAAAAAAATCATATTGTAGCACGTGTGATGGTTGGGTCTATGCTCAATGTAAAAAAAACTCAAGGTCAAAAGATGAAGCAAATGAGAACATACATTCGAATACGATTCATTCCACCTTGAAACCACGACTCTTCTTCGGGGATAGTTTGGTTTCTAAAGGGTGCACATCATACAAGTTGTACAATCGTATCATATTTTTTCCTCGGCATACTAAAGTGATATGATGACACCCTGCCAAGTTTGAAAATTTTCAAACCTATTAAATTTTTTCTAGAATTTTGAAACAAATGAATGCCGCGTTCACGGCTGGATATCGCCACTTAGATCTTTGAAATATCATCACAGTCATTGCAAAACACTTACCAATGCACTGACGAACCACATGTTGATTTTTCAAACCATTTTCGTGCACTGTTTTAGTCGTTCGCAGTCCTAATCTGAATTTTAATCCATTTAATGCCTGGGAAATGCACATAATGTTCGGCATGGATTAATCTATACTTTGCATCGCCAACGGTTATTTTTATTGAATTGTGTGGAATACATTCAAACCGCCTATATGTACTTCTCCAGGAGCGTTATCTCAAAACCCTTCTTCGTTTTATTTCCTCCATCTTTAGCGAGCTATTTCCATGGCAAGTGGTGCGAGCGGTGTTGGGAGCCCTCGACGAAACGGGGTCATCTGCGGAGGCCCGCTCGATGCTCGGGCAGGTAGTTCCACCAGGTCGCTATTCATCCCCATCAGCGGCGGCGCCGACGGCGCCGACTATGGGGACCGCTCGTGGTTGGTCTTCCTCCAACTGAGCGAGCGAATTGCGCCTGCCGACTCCAAGCTTCGTGCCGCTGAGACGGCTCTCCAAACCACCAACGCGGCGGTATCAGGCACTGAAGAGGGCGGAGGCTTTCGCTGCACCGAGGCCAAGGCGGCGCACGACCTCGCGTACGACGAGTACAAGGCAGCGTCCGAGCAGTTCATCCCCAAGCTGTGAGAAGCCCCCGCAGACGCCCGCCGCATATCGTCCTATCACCTATGTAGTTTTATGCTAGTTTGTTGAAAAAATAAAAATGTAGTGGAAGTGGATGATGTAATCCGATGAACTCCGATGGATGTGACGTATCTTGTAGATTGCGGAACGAATAATGCATTTTATCAATGCGGAGTTGAGTAGATTTCGCCCCTGATTCCGGCTAGCCGCCTATAACTACTGCACCTGCCAATTCGAAAATGCTTCATTAGATCCCCCACGCCCACCCCCTCACGGCACACACACGCTCCAACCTTCAAGAATGGCGCCGCCAGTCAGCCCACGTTCATCCGTGCCTCCCATCGCCGCGCCCCCAACTATGGAGGAGCTATGGGCGGAGTACGATTAACACCTAGAAGAGATGGTGCCGCCGAAGGTCAAAGCCAAGAAGCTAGCCGAGAAGGAGGAGGCGGAGGTAAAGCAAGCCGAGCGCCAGGCTAGAGTGTGGCGCTGGGAGGAAGTGCAGTGGCGGAAGGCCATCGAGCGTTCCGTCCCGGTGGAGGAGGAGGCCGTGTTTCTCTACACACAGGCCAAAGTCGCCAGACGCATCGACGCTTCATGGAGCTACCAAGCAAAGGTGTACAGTGGCACGGAGAGTGAGATCGAGTACGCTCCAACCAAATACGATAAGCTTGTGGCCGAGGAGCGCCGGCGCGTTGCTAATTCACATGTCAAGGATGTCGAGGCGGCGGAAAGGCCCTCGTCAGAGCGTTGGAAGGCCGCCGCGAAGCAAAGAGGAGTGGATTAAGAAGAGGCAGCGTAGGAGGATGAGATTTTAGTTAGTAGTAGTGGTAGTAGTAGTAGTAGTGGTGGTGTAGGTAGTAGTAGTAGTAGTAGTAGTAGTAGTACTAGTAGTAGTAGTAGTTAAATAAATTATTATATGTTGCATTTGGGTTTCTTTTTCAGGACTGTAGTAGTTTGTAAGATTTTAAGGGCATGTACAATGGTGCTATCTTAGTCTTATAATGCTGATGTGGAGAAGAGAGAAATTGAGAAAAAAGCTTTGCCTTCCCTTATTTTAGAGATCATCTCTTAGCAATAATTCTCTCACCACAAATTTAGGAACCTCTAGTTATTATAGCTAAGCTAAGATAGAACCCATTGTATATCACTTTTTTGTCATATCTAAACTATATGGCGGCGCTAAGAGAGAACAGTCTTCTCAACCATTGTACATGCCCTAATAGTGTCGCCCAGGACGAGGCCTCGAACGCTTCTGACATGATGGCATAATCCCTCATTAGCTTTTTAGCCACTCTCATCTCATGGAGTACTCGGGTGGCCAGCCGAACTGGTGACGACAACTCGGAATCACTGTACGTCGACCATTGCAAGGAGAAGGCAGCGAGGAGAGGGAAGGAAAAGCATGATTTGGGTGCGACAGAGAGGTGTACGTATGTATAGGTCAAGAAACTGGCAATGAAACGGGGTACTCAATTATTTATAGGGGTGATCAAAGAAAACGGTAGTCATAAAGTTGTGTGTGTGATTGTGCCCGCTGGCACTCAATTATTTCTAGCCGCTGGAGTATAGTAGTAGTAGAAGAAGCTAGTAATATATTTTTACAAGCTAGCTAGGACTAGACCTCTCACAATGCCCAGTGAGGCAGTGACGAGCAGATGCCATCGCACACGAAATACTGTGACGCTGTAACGCGTCCATTAGTATAAATTAACATTGTTTCTACGAAATTGCTATGCAGACGACACTGCACACACGACATGCAGCCAACAGCCATATCCAACAATCGATGAACCCGGTGCTAGCTAGTGCCGTGACGCCACCTGCCTTTGGGTGTGTGACATGTGGGCCGGCCACCTGTTGGACCCACATGACATGCACCCAAAGTCACCTGCCTTAAGGCGCCGAACCTCAGTCCCGCATTGTATGCATGGATCATACACATATCCGGCGTCATCACCCCACCCAAATCGTGTGTGTGTGTGTGTGGCATCATGTGTATAGTAGGGTTGTTCTGCACTTCTTGACTTGAGAGTGATGTGACAACTCCATCAGTGAATAACTTCTCCACCCTACATGTAATGCTTTACAGAGAGGGTGTGGGTTGGCTTCTCGTTCACCGCGACGGTCAGGCGCCCGGACAGTCAAGAGCACGCCTTGCTTTAATGCTGCGGTGGGAAGCCGTCCCGTCGGCCTGTCACCCCGTTGAATTTCTCGCCACTTCACTTCCACATTTTCTTTCCATTCCAATTTACCACGCTTTCCATAACGTCTACACATGGGGTAGGGATGAGCCTTCTCCGCAGTACTTCACTCCGACTTGGGTGGCTGCCTTGTGGGTCCGGAAGCAACATAGCCCACACGTCAGTGATCTCTATTCAGTGGGCTGGTTCCGGGGTATAGAGGAATGAGAGCTAGCGCAGTTCAATCTTTTCATCCGACCCACACCCCCTCCCTCCCTAGCTAGCTCCCAATCCCCTCCCCTCCCACCCCCTCCCAAGCTCCCACTCCCCTCCCAAAGTCCCAAGATGAATTCTGACGGCCCACTTGTGGCGCACTCCTCCTCCATGACGGGAACCACCGACGCTGCGCCGGTCTCTGTGCCTTCTCCGACTGCCATCGCACCTCCAGGGACGACGCCTGATGCCGCACCAGCTTTTATACCCAATACGCCCGCCATCGGCTGTGAGCAAGTGAAGGAGAAGCTGGGCGCCATCCACAGAGACATCCTCGCCGAGATAGACGCAATGTAGGGGAATGCCACCATCGATGAGTTCAGAGACAACGAACGGGAGGCCGTCGAGTTCTCCGAGGAGGTTAGCGACAAGGACCCTGAGGTATATCTCGATTTTACACGCTTCTTTCTTTACATTGGGGTTTTCTGCCTGTACAATATGGCTAGTAGGTTCAAAAATCAAAGTTATTTTCGATGCATTTCTTTTGCTTGGTCTTGTAATCTCGTGCTACCAAGGTGTAGGGTTTAGTTCCGGAGTTCTTGTTTTAATCGGCATAGGGCACGGTTTACTCTGTCTTTGGTTTCATACTCTCATTATGATTAGCAGCGGATCCAAGATTTCATTTCATTTTCTTGGCATTGAAACATCTAAATTGTTCATGTAGATGAAACTCTGGTCCACCTTCATTAGAGCACCCACAGTGATATGTTTTGCTGCCTCAAACCCTAGTCAAATCCTCAACATGTTATAGCCATGAGTCCATGAGTATACACTGCCTCCGAAGATAACGTGCAAGAAGAATACTAATTACGTGGTGCCGGTGACATGTGTGTAAGGTGCAGACAGTTATGTAACTCATGCTGCAATATATAGATAAAAAATTTGTGTACTGAAAATTTGGGTGTTCGTGAATATATGTACTCCATCCGCCATGACCAAATTTCGATCCGTGTAGGGGGGTCAAATTTCTCAGACCCTCCTTCTAGCGCCACTCTCCTGTCGGTCCAGAAGAAGGGGAGAAAAAAGGCGACGCTGCCTCGAGAACACCTTCCGGGAGGGCCGCTCCCGGGAGGGCACGGACCAGAGACCGTGTAGGACGGGGAACACGTTGGTTTCCCGGTTGCTTGATGTAGACGAAGGTTGCTTCGGCGCCGAAACGGCAATGGTCTGATGCGAGTAGACACAGGGGTTCACCCAGGTTCGGGCTGTCCGGAGAATAAAATCCCTACTCCTGCATTTCTGATCTTCTTGTTGGTGGTGATGTAGAACACAGTACAAGGTAAGCTTCTAGGGGAGGATACCCTACACTACACTCCACTATACTCCTCTTCTCTTGATGGAGATGCTCGCCCTCTCAAGGGGAATCCTTGAGAGGTCTTCCCGGGAAGCTCCGGTGATTAACTTCCGTGTCTTCTTTGGTGTGGATACATCCAGAGGTGGATGCATGAGGGTGGAGGCTTCGCACTGTGATGGATCTTCCTTCTTCTCTACCATATTTTCTTTTATCCTCCTTGCCTCTATTGTTTCTCCTCTCCATTGATCTAGCCCCCCTTCTGATGTGGTTGGAGTCTCCCTTTTTTAGAGCCAGGGGCTCGCCACAGTCCCACTGACAGTTATAGTACGGGGGTTATCTTATGCTCGTGGACACGAGGCGCTACGAGGTGTTCCGGGAAGGTCTCGTGGCGTTGCGGGGACAGTTGGAGCATGCATGCGTTGAGTACGCACGGGGGAGCCTGCCAGGTGTAAGCTGCCTCCTGTCAACGGTGCATGCTTGTTTTCTAGTGCATTAAATGCACTGTCTTCTTCGTCGGGCAGTGGGAGCCAAATGAATGACTCCAATGTTTCGGAGCTGGTCCGAGGCACTCTTCCGTAGAGCTCCCGACATCTCCTTTTCGGAATCTTCCACGGTCGCACTTGGGCTGTGCAAGAGACGTAGTCGGAACCGGGGAAATGTCGTATCCCCGGTATCCTGTTACGAACAGCAGCCCCCGGTCTCGGCTTCTAATGGAGGCTTCCCAGAATCGAAGTCGAGTCGTCACTAGAAGTTCTTGTAGACGGTTCCACGCGGTGTGCCTCCAGTCGGATTTGACGGATAATAATGATGCCCCTGCAAAAGATGGCAAGACTCGAGGTAATGCAGCGTCTGACCCCACGGTAATTTAATGTTCTTACAGTAGAGTAGAAAAATCACTCCCCTGTGAGCGTCTGTTGGGAATTTAAGTGAGCCGGCGTGAAGAGGAGGAGTCCATTCCCCTCCTCCATCTTACTCTCTGTCTCCTTCAGGCTCCGTGCTCCCATGGAGCCCCCGACGTCTCCCAACACTCTGGGCACTGCGGCCCAAGAGATCTTGGGAGTCCAAGGCGGCGTCGTGGGCCGAGGTGGAGCGGCGGTCCAGCGTGGCCGTGGCCGTGGCCACGGCGGGCGACGTCTTCTTCCCTAACGAGGGCTCCCACGGCAGTGCCGGCCCACGAGTTCTTCGTGGCGTCGGACAACCCGACGTGTGGCTGACTTCGGCTTCCGGAGCCATTCTCGCAACCAATGGCAGGACACAGGTCGCAAGGCTTGTACCTCCGAATGGAGGGCTGCCCCCACTGCTCCGCGTGGGTGGCCACAACCTTTGGCATCCGTGGCGCCATGTACCTCAGTCAATTCTAGGAGGCATTCTTCCACTTGAGGAACGTCTAGCAGTTCCAGGGCCATCCTCTAACCATTTTGACTACCAGGACACCCTCTGGCTGAAGGTCTTCCATCCGTGGGGGCCTCACGCCGAATGCTGCGAGGAGGTCGACAGAGGAAATACCGGCGAGCAAGGCGCCATGGGAGTCGTCCACGACTTCATGGGTGCTGAGCTCACCGCCGAACACTGAGGAGGAGGGACGCTGTCGGAAAAGTACGAGCGAGCGCCGTAGCTTAGATCCGGCGGTTCACCACTGTATGACACTTCTCATTTTGGCCCTGCACTTTTGTACTTAGTAGTAGGTGGACAATGGTAGCGGTGTAACCAGTCTGTCCGGTTAGCGCAAGATGTAAATAGCAATCCGAAAAGACCCAAGCAGTGCTTTGGTTCCCGTAAAATCCCATACGGGGTAGTAGTAATGAATGCAGTAACTCTTCAGGGAACTTGCTACTTTTCGTACCTCATGGATACTGTAACGACCCAATTCACTAAGAATCCAAGTCTCTTTGCATTCTGTGCTAGTCCCTGGATCAATAGCTTGCACACACAGTGCATGATGTAATATCAAGAATAAACCACATGTCATAAATATTACATCGAAGATCCAGTATTACAATAAAGCATACCTGCATAGCTCAAAGCTAGCTTACAAATAAAATACAGCGGAAAAATAATAAAAGCTTCGAGGCGTCCATCAACTCCACCGGCATAGTTGAGTATAGACATCGTAACCCTACATCACATCACTTACTCATCGTATACAGTCCTGCAACACCGAAGGTTACAGCCCGAAAACGGGTCAGTACATCTGATTTGTACGGCAAGTAACAAGAAAAAGGATATAACAGACCTATCGCTACATGCAAGGATAAGTCAAAAGAAAGGCTTATGGTTTTGTTTTGCAGAAAGCTGATTTTTCCCGATCTACCTAGTCAAAATTTTAGTTTAATTTACTACTTAAGATTTAACTGGGCACACCAGTTCCAATCCACACCCTTTATTAAATCTTGCCCACTCAAGTTTATTATGGTTATTCATCTGTCAAGATCCTCCAGTAATAGTAATGTCTAGCAGCTCAACGATGTCCGTAACCGGGGACACGGCTAATCATGATTAGTTTTTACTCTGCAGAGGTTAGTACACTTTCCCCGCTGGACTCAACCCGAAGATTGAGACGAAGTCTTTCAGAAGAGGTCACCTACACCCAACGGCAAGCCGGTACCACCTATCACATCTACATCTACTAGCTTTGCACGGGAGAGGCTTCCTACATCGTACTCAACTAAGCCAGAGCCCATATGGCTGGTGGCTGTACATGGAAGCTCCTAGTCACCAAGTATGTCTGATCTTTTTGAGCCTGGACGACGCCCAATTACGTTCAGAGGGTAGATACCATGACGTTCTGTCGACCACCAAACCAATACCATTCGGGAAGCATTTAACCTTGGTCCCGCCTTAGATAAGGCAAGAGCCCCAGGATGCTCTCCCTGCCCATCTAGAGGTGAATTCTATTTAAAGTTACTAGTCAAGTCATTAAATCCTCACAAAACTCAATGTAATCTCAAACCAATCCACGTCTACAAGAATAGCAAATATATAATCAAATACGAACTAGGGCGAAAAAGAATACAGGATCAGATCATATGGCTATCCTACCAGGTTTGCAGCAATAATAATATAAAACTTCCTACACATGCATAGGGTTATATTTGCTACATGCATAAGTAAAAATATAGGTTGTGAAATTGTCAAAGTATGACTTTCCTTATACATTCGATGAAGTTCTTCTCTCTCGCGGTCCAGTCAACTCTACTCGTCACACTCCGAACAAATATATCGCAAACGAAGGAACTCGAATAAGAAATCACACCTCAAGGACAAAACAAAAGATCAAAAAAACAATCACAAAGGTTTAGCAACAAAACAAAAGCTTTGAAGTGCAAGGGTGTCGATGTGCTTGAAGTGATCGGTGGAACGTGAACTCGAGAGAGTCGACAGATAAAAAAAACTATCGGTAAAGAATTGTGATTCATGTACATTATGAATTCAAGGTGAATATCATGCCCACATGAAAAGTGTATGAATCTTACCGATAACATGTCTCAAATGATCCGATATGCAAAAAGAATCACGTGAAACGGAATACTACAACACAGGTACTAGCAGGTTCAAATTTGAATTGAATTTGACTTTAAATAGATCAAGAAACTTGTGAATTTTTGTGTACACATGCTATAGACAGAAGGTACATAGAACGAGTGATCCAACGCAAAAAAATCACTCGATTTGGATCAAAGTTTAAAAGATACGGCCACCGGAATTTAAATTTGAATTTGAAATAAATTCAAATTCAAAATTGTCCAAAAGTTTGAAAAGTTGATTCCATGCTAAAGTACAGAACAACACGAGCGTGTAGGAAAAAGTCTCACCGCGATCCGACTTACGGTTGCGGAGGTATTGCGAGAACGACGCCGGGGTGTTTTCTGCCAACAGAGACCTGTTCGCAAATAAAGTTTTCCCGAAAAAGCAATCGGGTCCGGCGACGGGTGGCGCTCCGACGTGGTCTTCCGGCGGCGGCTGAGAGGAGGCGGAGGCCCGGGGCGGCGGCGACGCAGGGAGACGGCGCGCTCCGGCGTGCCGTGGTGGCGTGGCGCGGGCGGCGGGCGTCGGCGGCGGCATCCGGCGGCTCGGGGCGCGGCCCGACGCGGCCGGCGAGCAGTGGCGGCGGCGGGTGGCGGCTCGGGCGTGGCGCACGGCGGCGGTGCTCCGGTAATCTCCGGCGTCAGCCGGTGGCGCTCCGGCGAGCTCCGGCGTCAGCCGGCGGCAGAGTCCGGCGACTTGGCGGCGACGGCGGCGGCGGGACCCGCGGCTAGGATTTCCAGAAAAAAAGAAATTTTCTGAAAAGCTTATATAGTCGGAGAGAAAAGAAAAAACATTTTTGATTCGACTCGGGCTCCAAATTCGCTCGTGGGCGGAAAAGGCTATTGGGCCGGCAGGTATATATATTTTTTCTTTAAATCGGAAACTTCACACAATAATACAAAAATAAATACTCATCAGAAAAATATGAAATAAATTCCTAAATTCATCAAATAATACAAAGAAATTTATTTAATGAATAAAGTTTCCAAAAAGGAAAATAAAAATAAAAACATTTTCTAAGTACTCTATTTAAATTAAAAATATTTTTCATAAATAAAATAAAATCCAATAAATTATTAAAAATATTTTTATTTGGTCAAAAGCATTGACAAACCATTTCTAAATAATAAAATATAAATTTTAAAATTGTCACACCAATAAATATTTTGGTAAAATAAAAATATCCCATTGGAATATATTTTTTCAACTCTTTTAAAATATTTAATAAATCATTTTAATGAAATAAAACCTTTCTTAGCATTATAAAATCCCTAAAATAATTTTAGAGTTATTTATAATACTCATAATAAATTAAAAAAAATTAAAGTAATATTCTAAATATTTTCAACCTTTCTTAAAAAGGGGATAAGTCATTTTATATCCTCTCAAATGAATTTCCTTGAGTTGAAAAATGTTTTGAATATTCAAAAGAATTCCAATAATTATTTAATACATTTTCCAACCTTTTAATATATTGAAGGAGTCATATTACCTTCTCTCATTTTGTTTTGTTGGTTTTGTTTTAAATAATGAATTCCAAAACACCAACGGTGAATATTAGGGAAAGTCATTTTATTCCCTCTCATTTAATATTCACTAAACTCCAAAAGTTTTAGATCCTAGTGAAAATCAAGCATATCAAGCAAACAATCATTATTATAATTTATTTATTAACATTCTAAAATTGTGAAAATTTTGGGATGTTACAGACTACCACCCTTAAAAGGAATCTCGTCGTCCAGATGATGTTTGCGTGCAAGCAAGGGACTGGGAAAAAGAGAGAAAAAAGGTTGTTGAGAACTACTATCTACTAAAGTTTCACACTTAGTCTCCTTTGGATTCTTATATTGACTTGTCCCCAGACCACTAGCCAGGTACAAGTCAAACTGATCCACTCCCTTTCGATATTTTTAGCACTCATGCAATGGATGAGCGTGAGAAAGAAAGTTGACACCTAAAAGGCGAAACAGAAAGAAGGTGGAGGAGGAAGACAAAAAGGTCTGAAAGGCTCACATCAATGAGGACAAGCATAGGCGAGAGAAGGCCGTATGATAGATATGATGTGCGGAGTAGGGATTGCCATGCAACGGATGCACATGTGAGCTAAAAGCTCTCCAAGGGAACTAGTGGGGGTGCATCCAACTTGCTTGCTCAAGAAGACCTAGAGCTCGTTTTAGGAGGCTCAACATTGGAATATACAAGCCAGGTTCTATAGTGTGAAGGGTCCCCACATAGCTATATGCATGTATGATGATCTCTATGGAGTACAAGGGATAGAGGATGAAGTACTAGTGTGGATCTCTTAAAAGGTATAGTAGTGTGCCCCCTTCTCTGTTTTCTATTTTTTTGTATTTTTTTGTAGCCTCAATGGATCTTTCTATACCTCTCATTTATCCTCTTTGGGATATTTTCCTCACTTTTAGGAGCAACACTCTATATTTTACAAGAATATAGGAGATCTTTCACACTTTACAAAGGTACTCACATAAAGAAGATGTAACTTATCATGATGCAAATGTATGCCTCTGCCAGGATAGCAGGATATGCAATGATACTAGCGCGCCATGTAGCAATGATTAGGGAAAAGCCAAACTAGCATGCGGCTCGTCGATCAAGCAAGTAGCATGTATGACATGAAGATCAATTCATGAGAAGGTGGATGTTGCATGGCAATGTATCTCGGAAAGGCTATGGAAATGCCTTGATAGTTGGTATGGTGGCTATTTTACGGAAGGATATAAAGAGGATTATGCTGACAGAGCGTATCATGCCAAGGGTTCGGATGTACCGGCGAAGGTGGACGCCAACTCTCGGAGTGAGAAGGAGGCAATGCACGACACAGGAGAGGCTAGAAAAATATGAGGAGGTGGAAGTGTCAACTTTCGAATACTCACATTAGTCCGAAGAACTCATGCACTTATTATCGGTAACTCTCAATATAACCAGGAGGTTCACAAAGAGACAAGTACCCCGAGAAGGAGTGTATGGGGGTTTGGTTATCCTTGCGCATCCTCGACTCATGGTACGTAAGTGTACTCTAATATTCGAACCCTCCAGACGTTAGTGATCCATCTAGTAGCTATATTTCTCAACAGGGGTTTTGGTTTTCGAAAATCACACGGATTTCCCAAAATACGACATCTATCACTAATAGGCTAAAGCACTGGACACCATAAGTTCAAACATTAATATAGTCAATACCTCAAAACTATTGCAAGTTACTACGACAAATAGAATTGCAACTTCAACTACCTACTTTCTAGTGAAGCCACAAAACTCAGTGCAACAGGAAAATTCTCTAAACAAGATAAACATGTTGGGAATGTGCCCTAGAGGCAAATAAAATATGTTTTATCGAGCATATTCCATTAGTTCATAATACGTTTGATACTATGCTATAACTGTATTAAGTGGAAACATTAATACAGGTGTGGTATACAAACAACCAGGTCCCTAGTAAACCCTAGTATACTAGTCCATTGGGCGATTGATGATCAAGGTTTCCTGATCATGAGACAATGGCGTCTGTTGACAATGGAGTCGTATCATTGGATAATGATATGATGGACATACACCCACCAGAAGTGTTGCGATGTGATCAAGTCACATAGTTCGACATTGCGATAACTATAACGTAGTGACCAGATCCTTTGACCGTAATGATCATACGTAATTGTCATCTATGAGGAGACTTTGATTTGTATCCCACCACCTGACTGAAATATGCTGGCTATAACGGTGCACTTTGGGTATTCCGAAATAGATGGTTGATGAGTATGCAAATAGATCAAAGCGGGATTTGTCCATCCGTGTGACGGATAGGTACTCTGGGCCCACTCGGTGATATTGCATCATAAAGTTTGCAAACGTGTGACTAGGTCACGGAGTTGTAATATCACGGGAACGAGTAAACTTGTTTGTTGAGAACGAGGACGAACTAGGTATATTGGATACCGATGATCAAACCTCGGACAAGCAAAGTACCATAGGACAAAGGGAACAGGCACACGGTTAACGGATCCAACAACGATTGAAGTTCATTCGATGGAAGCGCAGGGGCTATCAAGGATTGTAACCAGGTCCAATTGATTAGTCATTGATCAATGAGAATTGTCTCGATCATGTCTGTTGTTTCCCGGACCGTAGGGTGTTACACTTAAGGGTACTCGACGCTGTAAGGATTGATTCGGGATCACCGGAGAAATTGGAGAGAACACCGGAATTGTTCCGGTGATGACCGGAATTGTTCCGATGAAGGCCGGAAGTTGTTCCGGGTATTTTGAAAGGTTCAAAATATATTTAATAATGTTTAATATATGTTTTATTATTTAATTATCTGAAATAAATATTATAATGTATTTAAATATAATAAAAAATGGAAGAAAAGGCACATGGGCCTCATAGGGCCCATTAAGGGGAGAGGGAGTCCTCCCCATGGGCCATGGCGCCATGAAAGGGGCCCACCCCCTAGGGCTGCGCCATTTGCCCTCCCCTTGGGATTAGTCCCACCCCGGAAGTGGAGGGGAGGGTGGCACCCCTCCTTGGTCTATATAAGGAGGGGTAGGGTGCCCGTTTTTCTTCGTACAAATTGATTTGAGACAAGTTTCTCTCATCTCTCTCTCCCTCCTTTCTCCTTCCTCGAGTGGACTCCCCTTGTTTGGAGTCTACACTTGGTTGGGGATTTCTCCACTATACGCACGCCGTCGTGCTGCTGGAATCGGGATCCGAATCCATCTTCTTTCCGCTGCTCTACTGGTTCGGAGCCCGGAGGGACGTCGGGTATACTGTATGTGTATAATCCCGCGAGGCACTACACTTGTGGTGCTACTTCATCGTCGTGGCCGTATCGCGAGGTCTTCATCAACAACGTTCCGACGGGGACGTAATCCCTTCATCGGTCTACAAGGATCGGGTGGCTACAGGAGTCATCGTGGATCTGCGCGGCATCGGGGATTGCCGGTACGACTACACCAACCACGTTCATGCGGGAACGTTTCCCTCTTAACGGACTACATACTGGTATGTGATCTATTTCTGTCCGTTACTTGCATCAACATAGCATAGGTCTTGGGTATGGGTCTCGAAGGTTATGAAAAATTTGTGTTTTCTGCCCCGAACCCCAACAGTGGTATCATGAGCAAGGCTATGCGTAGATGTATTGTACGGATAGAACACATCTAGTATGTGGGCATCAATTATCCAATTGTTACCCTCTCACGTGTACTCATTTAGCGTTGCGGCAATGTTTGATGAAGCGGCCCCCGACTGACCTTACGCGTTTACGCGAGACTGGTTCCACGCTTGACATATGGCTTGTACCATATAAAGTGGCTGGGGAGTGTCTGTCTCTATGCATTAGCGATGCGAAGATGTTTGCAACGGAGGGCTCCGACAGGGGTGTAATAGAGACAATTGCGGGATTGGTGTTGTGGCTTGTTTTTCGCAGGATAGAAAGCGGTTCTTTTCTCGAAACCCCTAGCAGCCACGTAAAACTTGCAAAAGATAAAGTAGAAAGGCGTTTTCAACTTTAATTTGCATGTCGGGGGGAATCATAGCATGTATGATTTATGTTGCATCCTGTTTTGCTAATATGTTAGATATATGACGGTAGCATAATAGGATGATCCCTCACTAAAACCAACATAGTGTCCTTACCCTAGTGAGCACCACCTGGAAAGTTCTACATTATGGAGGCACCACGTGTCACACGTGTGTCAAACATTTTTTCGTTCACATGAGGTGGGTGTAGCAAGCCTGGCATATGTATATGATATGGCCTTGCATGACACAGCAACAAATCACATAGGGTGTGGTGGTGAGCCTAGCATATGTATATGATATGGCCTCGGGACACAAGAGACCGAAAGGTCGAGCATGAGTCACATGGATGATGTGATTGGCATGATGGCCTACCTTGAACAACATACTGATGGCCGTGACGATCGGGGGAGGTATGGTGTTCAAGGATCGTGTAATCACTTAGAATAAACTATGAGGGATGTTTGTCTGAGTGGGAGTTCAAGAATTGTTTTTTGAAACATGAACTCCATATTATGAACTTAATCTTCATGTCTTAGCAAATATCATTGTAGATAACGTCATACCAATGTGTAGAACTATGGCTCTTTTAGTATGATAGAACTTAAGGTAAATGGTTCTTACTTCATTGATGTGAACCAACACCATTAGAGACATACTCATTAGTAATGACTTGCTAAACATAATACGAAGAACTGCTAGGAGATACACCTGACAACTCCGTAATCAAGGAAGATGATGATGAGTATCGCACTTACCGTCACTTATGAATGACTGTCCAATACACCATAATTCATTCTATGGAATCTGAATTGTGAATGCATGTTAACCAACACGTATGACGTGCTAGGTGAACTTGAAAGCACTTGGTCACAAATCAGAGTAATGGAATATGAGTATATGGACGGGGTTTCTTTCAACTATGGTGGAAGGAACAACCTGCTGGGAAAGTCACTTGGAAAATGTATAAGATACATGGAACACCTTGTGCATAACTTGGACTACTGAATGACTGGTTACTTTGCGATAACTGGGGAGTTGCATCCGCTTCCTCCCAGTTACGAAGACCATGTCTAGACTATGTCATGAAGGAGAATCGTTCACCTGTCATGAGGTCATGGTTAAAGTTAAGAACTTTAAGAGTAGAACCAATGCAGGAATGGTCATTGACGGAGAAGGTATATTTGATATACGAGTTATAAATGTCTTTCCCACGAAACACTAATTGCGGTTGATTAAGTATTCGATGCTTGAACTTACTGCTTGAGAGTGACTTGGAAGGGATGAGGTGACAATGTGCGCTGACGGCAATCAAGATAGTTGATGGTCGACAACACTCTCCCTCTACATCTATCAATTGATTAATATATGAATAAATTTTATGATCGTTTGAATGAGGACTTTATTAGTGTGTCTTGCATCTCGCGAAGACAATTATTCATATTACTGAGAAATAAGTCAGTTGTTCTCCTTTTATGAATGATATCTCTTATGGTCACATTACGATTATGAATGAGTTATTCTTATATTGATGATAGTTGTTTGATCATTTATAAGAAATATTGTAATGCCAAGAAATATCCAGGCTTAATAATGACACTACAGTTTAAGTCATGAATGGTATGATGATGTCTTAAGATACTTGATCTCTTGACACATACAAACCATGCCTTTTAGGTGAGATGACTAAAACCTCACATTCTGGTAAACGGGATGTGTACTGATTGTTGAGTATCATACATTGTGATGTATCGTATGTCAGCATGTGGTGAATTTCATTATTTCGTGAACTTCGTATGTGGACTTAGATGAATATTTGTATTCACTAATGAAACATGAGTCTGAAATAATTTGATATGATCAAAAGGGATTTCAGAGTAAAGATGGATATTAAATTAACAAGAAAGACAAGTCTCTACGATTTGATCAAAGTGACAAATGTTTTGAGTTAGTCTTGGGCATAAAGACTTGTGTGAAAGTTGTTCCACAAATTGCAATGTCTTGAGACACTTCAATATGATTGACGTGCCTGAACATTGTGATCATATTCTATCGAAAAGTGTATGGTCTAAGTTATCTCTTACCATGTTACGTTATTATTGTTTAGAGTTATTAATTTAATATGCAAACACTCACTTCAGCATAGGGAACCATCTGAGTTCGTGGAAACCAACACCATATACGTCATGGTGTGTTGTGGTTTCTAGGAAGCTTGATTTATGTAAGATAAATTATCTTTGTAGTGTATCCTTAGACAACTATGGATGCATCTTCCACAACTAGAACCAAAAGGAGCAAAACTTGTATTGCTATGTTTGGTGTTTGTCAAGAATTGTTCTTGATAAATGTGGTAATGGAAGAAAAGTGAAAGTTCAACCAAGGTAATTGACCTTGCCTCCAAATGTCAGAGTAGTGCAACGGAATATGTTTTGGAAGCAAAGCTCTACAATAAGAGGAGAAACTAATGATCATGATCTTCTGATGGGAGCTTTTACTGAGAAAGGTAGGATTCAAGAATATATATTTTCCCCTGGTGCAAAATGATATTCATGATTCATTTGTCATGTTAATGGAACAAGACATTCCTACGAACTACAAAGAAGCGATGGTGGACCTAAGTACGAGATATGACTATGAGTCATGAAATCCTATGTTGAGTTACATTTAAGATTGCTTGAATCTTATCAAGTAAGGAGGTTACTTGATATTCACAATAACTTCAGAGTTATGAGGAATAAATGTGAACATCAAAGGGACGTCAAGATTGGTTTGTCACAAAGATTGTTTCCGACAAATTCAATGGGTTGACTACAATGTGTAGCAATGCTTGAGTCAAAGGGATATTCACTACGATTGATCCAGGATTGTTATCAATACCATGACTTCCTCAAATCCTGTATTTGAAGAAGTCTTGTAATTGGTACAACAAGAAGGTTTTGGAAAAACATATGGATACTAGTGTCTCGTAAACTGAATTCTCATTTTGATGGATGATCAAAGGATTTTGGACTTAACCAAAATATCGAGGAAACATGCATTTGCATGAAACTGAGTGGGAGCTGAATAGTTTCCTAAACTTGATATATGTAGACGACATATTTTGAGTGGGAGCTATGGGAGTATTATCCTAGACTTATATGTAAATGACATATTTGAGTAGGAGCCATGTGGTTAGTATCCTGAACTTAATATGTGTATGACATATCTAAGTGGGAGCCATGTGGATGTTATCCTTGTCTTATATGTGCCCGACATATTTGAGTGGGAGCAATATGAGTGTTATCCTATAACTTAATATGTGCATGACATATTTGAGTGGGAGCATGATAACATCTCATATATGGATAACATATTATGAATGGTGCAGTTGGTGTTAATGATTATTTGAATCTTTCATAAATGAAGATGAATAAGTATTAAGCATTGAAGATCTATTAAGATAGATATGTGTTTAATAACATTGAGTCGTAATACTTTCCTGGATAAGATTCTGAAGGAGTTCAGAATGGGACAAGTCAAGAAGTGGTCCTTACTTGTATATCCAAGAGAAGTGTTGAGTTAATCTCAGTACAAGAACAATGGTTAATGGTTAATGAAAGAAATGGATGTGTTGGATCCTCTATGCTTTTGTCATAGGTTCTTTCATATAAAACTAGAGTTATGTACTCGACGTAATGTGACCCAAGTTCTTAGTAGTAAGAACATGTTGTGATATGATTTATGAGTAAATCATTGAACAAAGAGTTAAGTTTATCCTTCAGTGTCTGAAGAGAACTGAGGATACATCTCAAATTTGTAAAGGATAGTGGACTTGACCATAAATGTTATGCTTGTTCAAGTTTTTACACTAACCTAGAAAATTGAGATATCATACTAATGAATGCCTAAGTTGAAAGAAACTTGGTTAGACATCAAAGTTGCATACAATGCACTAAGGATTGCATCTACATTGATGTGGCTGCTTTAGAAGTAGCAGGAGTTATATTATGGCTTAAGAAGTTCGACTTCTGATTGACTGAGTTTCAAGTGTGCATGACTATGGGAAAGTCCGCGTGACCCACCGGATGTCATTGCTATGACACAGCAAACGAAGTCTCACTTCACCGCCAAATATATATACCTCATCATTATAGTGGATAATGAAGGAATGTCAAATTAGGTGACATGATGATTTGCAAAAGGACATACGGTTCTGAATGGTACCCAGACCATTGATACAACCTCTTCCACGGGCAAGCATGATCAATAAGGAGTTATGATCCAGAGAAAATGCAACTAGATTATTTGTACTCTAGTGCAAGTGGGAGACTGTTGGGAATGTGCCCTAGAGGCAAATAAAATATGTTTTATCGAGCATATTCCATTAGTTCATAATACGTTTGATACTATGCTATAACTGTATTAAGAGGAAACATTAATACAGGTGTGGTATACAAACAACCAGGTCCCTAGTAAACCCTAGTATACTAGTCCATTGGGCGATTGATGATCAAGGTTTCCTGATCATGAGACAATGGCGTCTGTTGACAATGGAGTCGTATCATTGGATAATGATATGATGGACATACACCCACCAGAAGTGTTGCGATGTGATCAAGTCACATAGTTCGACATTGCGATAACTATAACGTAGTGACCAGATCCTTTGACCGTAATGATCATACGTAATTGTCATCTATGAGGAGACTTTGATTTGTATCCCACCGCCTGACTGAAATATGTTGGCTATAACGGTGCACTTTGGGTATTCCGAAATAGATGGTTGATGAGTATGCAAATAGATCAAAGCGGGATTTTTCCATCTGTGTGACGGATAGGTACTCTGGGCCCACTCGGTGATATTGCATCATAGAGTTTGCAAACGTGTGACTATGTCACGGAGTTGTAATATCACGGGAACGAGTAAACTTGTTTGTTGAGAACAAGGACGAACTAGGTATATTGGATACCGATGATCAAACCTCGGACAAGCAAAGTACCCTAGGACAAAGGGAACAGGCACACGGTTAACGGATCCAACAGCGATTGAAGTTCATTCGATGGAAGCGCAGGGGCTATCAAGGATTGTAACCAGGTCCAATTGATTAGTCATTGATCAATGAGAATTGTCTCGATCATGTCTGCTGTTTCCCGGACCCTAGGGTGTTACACCTAAGGGTACTCGACGCAGTAAGGATTGATTCGGGATCACCGGAGAAATTGGAGAGAACACCGGAATTGTTCCGGTGATGACCGGAATTGTTCCGATGAAGGCCGGAAGTTGTTCCGGGTATTTTGAAAGGTTCAAAATATATTTAATAATGTTTAATATATGTTTTATTATTTAATTATCTGAATTAAATATTAAAATGTATTTAAATATAATTAAAAATGGAAGAAAAGGCACATGTGCCTCATAGGGCCCATTAGGGGGAGAGGGAGTCCTCCCCCATGGGCCATGGCGCCATGAAAGGGGCCCACCCCCTAGGGCTGCGCCATTTGCCTCCCCTTGGGATTAGTCCCACCCCGGAAGTGGAGGGGAGGGTGGCACCCCTCCTTGGCCTATATAAGGAGGGGTAGGGTGCCCTTTTTTCTTCATACAAATTGATTTGAGACAAGTTTCTCTCATCTCTCTCTCCCTCCTTTCTCCTTCCTCGAGTGGACTCCCCTTGTTTTGAGTCTACACTTTGTTGGGGATTTCTCCACTATACGCACGCCGTCGTGCTGCTGGAATCGGGATCCGAATCCATCTTCTTTCCGCTACTCTACTGGTTCGGAGCCCGGAGGGACGTCGGGTATACTGTATGTGTATAATCCCGCGAGGCACTACACTTGTCGTGCTACTTCATCGTCATGGTCGTATCGCGAGGTCTTCATCGACAACGTTCCGACGGGGTCGTAATCCCGTCATCGGTATACAAGGATCGGGTGGCTACAGTAGTCATCGTGGATCCGCGCGGCATCGGGTATTGCCGGTACGACTACACCAACCACGTTCATCGGGAACGTTTCCCGCTTAACGGACTACATACTGGTATGTGATCTATTTCTGTCCGTTACTTGCATCAATATAGCATAGGTCTTGGGTATGGGTCTCGTAGGTTATGAAAATTTTGTGTTTTCTGCCCCGAACCCCAACAAAACATGCAACCTATAGAAAGTTCAACTGAGACAAAATAAAAGCTCTAGAAGAAAATTAAAGCACTACAACTAAACAGGGCAGCAACTAAGAAAAGAAAAAGAACAACTCATAGCTAAGGAAATAAGCATGCAAATCCTATGAGGAGTTCTAGTTCAAACGGAGCGTGTTTCTCTCCCACACAAAAGAAATCTTGGGTCTAACTTGTTACTACAGAAAAAAAAGCAAAAACAAACCTAAGAAAAGTAAAGAGCGAGACGCTCCAAGCATAGCACATAACGCATGAAGTGATAAAAATATAGTGCAACGAGGGACGGACTGATAATTGTAGATGAAGAAGGGGATGCACGGGGGCATCCCCAAGCTTACACGCTTGAGTTTCCTTGAATATTTATTGGGGGTGCACATGGGCATCCCCAAGCTTGAGCGTTTGACACTCCAGGATCTTCTTTTATCATCGTCCATCGCACACATGAAAACTCCCTTCATACATAACTCATTGTAAACTGATTAGAGAGGTTAGTACCCTATTACAATATTTTTTCCTCTACGGAAAATAAATATTTTAAGGAAGGGCTATTGTTTCTCAAGATTTCCAAAATGTTTTTTGCAAAGAAAAAGCAAGCTTAAATTTTCCAAAAGTTAGGAGAGACAAAACGTGGCAGAATCCATGAAAAACAGAACAACAGGTAGTAAAGAATTTTTTAGGGGTACTTCTGCAACTCAAATCAAAAAAGTCAAAACATACGAAAGTTCCGTGATTGTATAGCTAACTCTGTGTAAACAATTCAGCTCAAAAAGATGAACTAGTGATTTTCTATGATTTTTCCCGTCACGAGGAAAGGATCTGTTTTCTGGACAGCATGTCACAACCTTCACTTCCCTTGTCATATGAGGCTATAAATGGCACAAAGCTTGAAAAATTAAGATACAATGATGTTTCTACAGTAGTAACAATCATCAAGACCACTAAAAACAGAAGGTAAAACATCTTGGGTTTCCTCCCAACAAGCGCTTTCTTTTAAGCCTTTAAGCTAGGCACAAAGCAAAAGATTAAGTTTTGTCAAGAAAATAACTAGCCCGTGTGATAGACTCAAAAGGCACCTTAATCGTTTTCCTAGGGAAGTGTTCCATCCTTTTCTTGAGAGGGAATTGGAATTTTGTATTCCCCTCTTTCATGTAAATAACAGCACCAACGGTGCGAAGAAAAGGACGTCCCAAAATAATTGGACAAGAGGGCTCACACTCAATGTCCATAATAGTAAAATCAACGCGAACATAATTTTCATTGACAATTATAAGAACATCATCGATCTTCCCCAAAGGTTTCTTTACGGAAGAATCGACAAGACGAACACCAAAAGAACTAGGATCAAAAGGTTTCAATTCAAGGACATCATACATTCTTTTGGGCATAACAGAGGTACTAGCTCCAACATCACAAAGAGAAAATCAAGAGAAGTTATTCAATTTGATTTTTATCATAGGATCCCAACCATCTTCTAGCTGCCTAGGTATGGAGGCTTCTAGTCTAAGATTCTCCTCCCTAACTTTGATTAGAGCATTGGTGATATGCTCTGTGAAGGCAAGATTAAGTGTGCTAGCGTGGGGGTCTCTAGACATCTTGTGTAGGAAACCAATAACTTCAGGTAAGGTGCAGTTGTAAAAGTCTAGATCACTATTATCTATCAAGGAGGTGGTAATATCATTAAGTCTCACTTGTTTGAAAGCCTCTATGTTCATAGAGGTTTCTTCATCTATGGTTGAGGTGGTAGCATCATCATTGATAGGTCTAGGTGGACTAGGGGTGTCATGGGTGCTAATAGTTTGGACATCCTCAACAACTTGGATAGTAGCTACGGTGTTGTAGGTAGGAAGGCTCTTAACTCTCTCTTCTTCTTCCTTTTATCTAGCCCATCTCTCTTCAAGTTTTCCCAACATCCTAATTTTTTCATTAATTTGCACTTGGATAGCATTCATAGGAGTGGTTTTCCTCTCCCCGGGGGGAGAAGTTCTAATCTTAAGCATCTCAACATCATGGGCTATGTTGTCTACCTTCGAAGAGAGGATATCTAATTTTTCTAATTTCTCTTGTACACTCTTGTTGAAGGCTTTTTGGGTAGTGATAAAGTCTTTAATCATACTCTCTAGTTCAGAAGTGGAGTTTTTGGTGCTAGGGTAAGTGTTGTTGTTCCCATAGTTGTTGGATGGGAAAAGTCTAGGATTGTTGCTACCAAAATTACTCTTATAAGCATTATTGTTGAAGTTGTTTCTAGAGATAAAGTTCGCATCTACTTGTTCTTGAGCAACCAAGGAATTTAAGGGAACATCCTGAGGATCAATAGGAGCTTGCTTGGTAAGTAGAGAAACGATCAAGTCAACCTTTTCATTAAGAGAGGAGATCTCCTCGACAGAATTTACCTTCTTACCAGTTGGAGATCGTTCGGTGTGCCACTGGGAGTAGTTCAGCATCATCTCATCAAGTAGCTTCGTGGCAGCACCAAGTGTCGTTGACATAAAAGTTCCTCCCGCGGCTGAGTCTAGCAGATTCCGCGAGGTAAAGTTTAAGCCTGCATAAAAAGTCTGGATAACCATCCCAGTAGTCAAACCATGTGTAGGGAAGATCTTATGAAGAGATTTCATACGTTCCCAATCTTGGGCAACATGTTCATTATCCAAATGCCTAAATTTCATAATGTTACTTCTCAATTGGAAAATTTTAGCAGGGGATAGTACTTCCCAATAAAAGCATCCTTACACTTGTCCCAAGAATCAATGCTATTCTTAGGTAAGGATTGCAGCCACTCCTAGGCTGTTCCTCTCAAGGAGAAAGGAAAAATCTTCAGCTTGACGATGTCTCCATCTACTTCCTTGTACTTTTGCATATCACAAAGCTCAATAACATTATTTAGGTGCAAGGCAGCATCCTCTCCAGCACCTGAGAATTGATCTTTCATAACAAGATTCAGCAAAGCAGGTTTAATTTCATAAGAAGGTGCTGAAGTGGTAGGTGGAGCAATAGGAGTGCAGATAAAGTCACTGTTGTTGTGACTAGTGAAGTCACACAACTTGGTATTTTCATTGGAACCCATAGTAGCAGCAGGTATTTTTGGTATTTTATATAAGGGACACAAAAGTAAAAACTAAAAGGTAAACTAACAAGACTAAAAAGCAAAGGTAAAAGATAGTGTGCAACTCCCCTATCTTGTAGACTGGAGTCCCCGCAACGGAGCCAGAAATAGCTTCTGGCTAGGGAGTTGATGGGGCCAGTCTACTTGTTGTACCTTGGAATCCCCGGCAACGGCGCCATAAATTGCTTGATACAGTGAGGAAGATAGTTCTCTCACTTCTCGTTGGTTACCCCAAGTGCAAGGTGAGATGTAGCGTAGCAGCAGATTTCCCCTATGTGGAGGATAGGTTTTGTCTCCCGTAGGACTCGCAGAAAATATTAGAAGGTGGTAAAGTGAACAATGGCGCCGAAAATTGCTTACTTCACCTGGACCTGTACACACAACAAATACCTTTGCTCCCAACGAGTACAGAGGAGTTGTAAATTCCTCCGGCCTTGTTGTTTAGAAAGGATCAACTCAAGGGATAATAATAGTGGCAACTGAAAGTAAGAACTGAAAGTAAGTTGATAGTGTAAACAATGGTGGAAATATGGACCGGGGTCCCATGACGTTCACTAGTTATGTCTCTCTCCCAAAAGATGATAAACGTGCTAGTGAGGTAAACAAATCACAGCTGGGCAATTGACAGGATTATAAACGCACCGCAATGCTAACTATGCTACAAAATAAAGGAAGAGGCTCAAAAGCAATGGGCAGTACGCGAAGGTAAGTAGACGAAATCCATCTGCATCTACTACGAATCATCCACCTTGAGATATCTATCCGGAACATCTCACTGGTATTAAGTTTCGAATCCCAGCCAAAGTGTAAACTCAAAGAAACAGACAACTGCATTAAAAGAACTATGCATAAATTAAACAATCCTTGCACCATCAAGTACAAGCACCGTTGTTTTATCCCTGGTGGCAACAACACATCCCCTAGTCTCATGTTTCTATCACTCAAGGTAGACATGAGGGGGTCGAACCCACAATCAAGCATAACACTCCCTCTTGGAGTTGCAACAAATCACTTGGCCAAAGTAAAATACGGCAACAAAGAACATGCAAGAATTAACTAAAGAACACAAATATAAAAGAGAACCAAATATATTACTCATCACAATCTGAACATAGTCTCATAATCCATCAGATCCCAGCAAACTCAGCATAGCAACACAAAAAATTACAAAGGTGCCTCGAGCATGTGAGGCAGCTCACGAGGTCTCGAAAGTGGAAGCACAAAGAGGGGAGGAGAACATCACATAGCTACTGGTCATGGACCCATGGTCCAAGGGGGACTACTCACAAGTCATCCGGGAGGCGTCCATGGCGATGGATGGTCTCTTGGAGGGGGTTCCTCCTTCCGGCAGGGTGCCGGGGCATCTTCTCCTGGCAGCCCCAATCTTCAAACGGCGGTGGCGGCGGTACAGAGAGGAGAACGGGAATAGAAAATCGATATTAGGGGTTTCCTCCGTGGGGGCTAAATATAGGCCAAAGGGGGCACCGAGAGGGGCCACAGGGCAGCCATGAGGCCTCCTGGTGCGCCCTAGGGTGGGGTCGTGCCAAGGACACTCATGGGGCCCTGGTGGGTCCACCCCCTTCCATATTTAGTTCTTCGGGAAGCTTCTGGGTTGCTGATTTTTTATATAATTTTTTCGGATTTTATTACGCACTTTTAATGGCCGGAAAACCTGAAATACAAAAACAGTAGAAAACAGGAACTGGCAACTGGGTGCACTGAGTTAATAGGTTAGTCCAAATATGATCAAAAGTGTATGAAAGTTCAAGCAAAACATGGCGAAGTCACACAAATAATGCATGGAGCAAGAAAAAATTATAGATACATTTGGGACGTATCATAGGGGAACCTTAGGGACATAATTGAACTTAGGTTCCTTTCTAGCCTGAGTTTCTACCTTTTTCGGCTTAATTGAGGAGAAGTTAGTTCCTAGAGTATTAATGATATCCTCAATCTTATCAATCCTAGAAGTTCTCCAAAGTTTTAATAATTTTATGCATGGAGCTATCAAGCCTATTCAAATTCCCTTGGATCTTGCGATCCAACTCATTTATTCTAGTTATACTTGGTAGTTCTAACTCTATCTTTTCAAGTTTTTTCATAATGTGAGATAGAGTTATATCTTCTTGTACGCTAGCAACGTGGAGGTTTCCAACAAGATTTTCAATAACATTAAGAGACTCCCAAATTGGGGCTTCTAGGAAATTCCCACTGATAGCTGTATCTAATATGAACCTATTCCAAGGAGTAATCCCAACATAAAATTTCTAAGCAGGATAGTAGTGGGTTGCTTCTTGGTGGCTCTTTTTTGAGAATCATTAACTCTATACCAAGCATCTTTTAAACTTTCACCACCTTTTTGTTTAAAGGTGAGAACCTCTGTCTCAACAAAGGCAAAAGGACCGGACATAATGACAGCTACTAGCAAGATAAATAATTTCTTTGTGATTTTCGATATAAGACACAAAGATAAAAACTGAAAGGTAAACAAACAAGAATAAAGAGTAATGGTAAAGGATAGTGGGAAACTCCCCTATCTTATCACTTGGATTCCCCGGCAACGGCGCCAGAAATTTGCTTGATGGCGTGGAAGTGGTAATGGCTTCTCGCCCTTCGTTGGTTACCCCAAGTGGAAAGTGAGATGTAGTATAGCAGCAAATTTCCCCTATGTAGAGGATAGGGTTTGTCTCCCGTAGGACTCCGGCGATGATAAGTAGGTGGAAAGAAAACAATGGCACCGTTTACGACAAACGTTGCTTCCTTGACCTGGACCTGCACACGATACAATTAACTTTGCTCCCAACGAAGTTCAGAGAGGTTGTCAATCTCTCCGGTCTTGTTATTTACAAAGGGTCAAACACACAAGGGATAATGATAATGATAATGATAGCAACTGAAAGTAAATAATTAAAAGGAAATAGGCTTGTAAACAGTGATGATCAAAAGTATATCAAAGTGCATCTAGATCATAGCAATATCACACAAAATATGCAAGGAGCAAGCAGAAATTATCGATACTTTTGAGACGTATCAATGGCGCATCACTTACTTCACCACCTTCTTGACGATCCTTGGAGTCCTCCTGGTTCGATAAACCTTACAGTCCTCATTTAAGGGAAATTTTCTACTGCTACATCCACAACTTCCACTTGGGGTAACCAACGAGGGGAGAGAAGAGGATACTCTCTAACGTCATCATTCACTAGTGATGTCTCTCTCCCAAGACACGATAAAATAGCTAAGCTAGGGGAAAAAATTACAGCTGGGCAATTGACAGAATTATAAACGCACCTCAATGCTAACTATGCCACGAGAAAGTTAGAGGCTCAAAAGTATGGGCAGTACGCCCAAACAAGTAAACCGTTTATCCATCAACATCTACCCACTAATCAAAAACCTTGAGATATCTATCCAGAACATCTCGCTGGTATTAAGTTGCGAGCCCCAACCAAAGTGTAAACCCAAAGTAATAGACAATCGCATAAACAAACTTTGCGTAAGGTAAATAATCCTTGCAACCACGGTCACAAGCATCGTTGTTTTCTCCCTGGTGGCAACAACATATCCCCTAGTCTCATGTTTCTGTCACTCAAGCTAGACATCGGGGGGCATGAACCCACAATCAAGCATAAACGTTCCCTCTTGGAATTACTATATACTACTTGGCCAAAGCAATAAAAAGAAACAGAGAACATGCAAGAATTACTCAAGAACAAAATAAAAGAGAAGAACCAAATATAGAACTTATCACAATCTGAAATAAATCCCATAATCCATCGGATCCGAGCAAACAAAGCATAGCAACAGCAGGAAAATTACATAGATGCCTTGATCATGTAGGGAAACTAACAAGGACTAAGAATCTAAGCACAAGATTGGAGAGAAGACATCACATAGCTACTGATCATACACCCATAGTCCAAGGAGGACTAACCACGACACATCTGGGAAATGCTCATGGTGGCAGAGAAGCTCCCAGAGGTCAATCCTCCCTCCGTCAGGGTGACGACAAGAGGTTTTCTGGTGCTCCCTATCTCGGGATCACGGCGGCGGCGAAACAGAGGTGAAAATCGTGATGCGGGGTCTCTTTTTACGGTTTTCTCATCGGTGAGTAAATACTAAATATAGGTCGACTGGGGGCAACAAGGGGTGGCCCCTCCCCCCAGGCGGCCTCCTAGCGCGGCTAAGAGTGGGGTCGTGCCCCCTGGTCATCCGGGAAGGGGTTCCCCCTTCCGGCTCTCCTTCGGTCTTCCGGAAGCTTCCGTTGCGCTGATTTTTTATATTATTTTCTTGGAATTTTTTGGGCTCTGTAAATATATATGGGTAAAACCTGCAATTCACAAACATCAGCAGACCGAAACTGGCACTGGGTGCACTGAGTTAGTAAGTTAGTCCAAATATGTGTAAAAAGGTATGACAGTGTAGCAAAAAACATAGCAAAGTCACCCAAATTATATGAACATTAAGATTAATGAGCTATAACAACAAGTGCTAACCATCCAGCATTGCAAGTGATAATATAAATTCCTAAACCTAAAAATCCTACATGGATAAAATCACAATCACCAACACCAAATCCATTATGGCCACGATCTAGGAGAACCACAACAAGAACTCATCACAACTACTAGCCACATGTAGAATAGAGAAGGGAGAGGTAGAAGGAGAAAGAGTTCATCCAAAGGGGTTGTAGCCAATTGATACATCTGAAACGTATCTACTTTTCTGAAGACTTTTCCTATTCATTTGAGTGGAACTTGTTGGATATATGCCCTAGAGGCAATAATAATAAAGTGTTTTATTAATAATATCCAAGTTAATAATTTAAGGTTTATATTTCTATGCTATATTTGCAATGGTCCTGACTATGAGACTCTGAAGAAAACTCATGGGCATGTGTGGAAATGTAAACACCAAGAGTTTGTGGTTCTCTAGAACCAGCTCATGTGCTTACTGATGATTAAATTTTCTTAACCATGGACATCGTTATCTTAACAAGGATGTCGGTAGCAATGGGAACATATTGTTAGCAAAACTGTGATGTTGAACCGACCCCAGGTTAATGATATACTTAGAGATCACATCGTAACAACGTCATAAGTCATATCATGAAATGTTATCACATACATAATTCCTCAGACCATGAGTGTATCGAGTTACTTCACGTAGGATGGTGTACTTCGTTCTTAGACATATATGCACGTAATAGGGCAGTTGTAAGATGAGTGACAAACACAACATATAGTGTGTCTAGTAATTGTGATAGCTCGAAACTGGGATTTGGTACTTCAAGATGAAGGGAGATTTACTTCAAGCCCACTCGGTATTATGATGTCCAGTATAGTCTATCAATACGCATTGTGACTTAGTCACGTGGATAACGGAATACGTTGACGAGTAAAAGTAACAAACGTGCAAAGAGGTTAACGACTGGCTTGTGTTCAAGATGTAGATACACATAGGTGCCAAAACTTCTCACCTACGACTTTGTTGTATATCGCAATGCAAAGGGAATGGTACGTGACTAAAAATAAAAGGTGTTAACACACGAACACGTCACGTGTACCCTCAATGACGTGGGTGATACGCCTCAGCTCACATTGAAGGAGATCCAACCGGCAGCCGATATGCAAGACAACCAGTGGACGCTTTTGAAGACCCGATACCCCAAACGCCAGGGAGTGACCCCGTCTAGACGCACGGCGGCAATGGGTTGCCCTAGGTTAACATGATCGCCCCTAGGACCTCATGGATTCGCTGCCCTTCAAGAACAAGAAAAAACGAAGAACGAGAAGAAAGATACAAGGGAGAGAGATAAAATAAGGGTTTTGGAAGTGTAGATATATTTGTTCGATTGTGTGTTGTTTCAATCGGACGTCACCTCATCAATTTATGAGGGGTTTGGGCTTCCCTTGCAATAAAATGAGTCCTTTTCCCGTCCACGCGAGTATGTCGGTCGTCTGGACTGCGTCCCAGACGATCCGGACAATTATATGTCCAAAAACCCGCTTCAGGTCTTAATTATTCGGACGGTTTGGGTTTCGGGCCGGACGTTCCGGCTAAAGGTCGAACGACCCAGCCCCGAGACGGGACGGTCCGGATAATTATGACCGAGACCCCTTTCGGGTGCTAATTATCCAGACGGTCTGAGGTGTAGCCCGGACGATTCGGAATGACTTTTCAGTGTTGCACTGTTTTGGACATAACTTCTTCATACGAACACGGATTTAGACTTTTCAAATAGCAGAATCGACCGGTTAGTCGAGACCAAGCCGCCCCATGTAGAAGTTGTTTCCATTTGATGATGTATTGAAGGCCTAATTGGCAGAGTAGTGCTTCGAATGCTAGGATCTTACTGCTTCAAACATTGTTTCGGCCTTCGAGATGTTCACCTCGACAATACCCAACTTTTTCATGTAGAGCACTTCTTGATTTGAGGTCATCTTATATAAGTTTATTGTCGTGCTAAAAACTGGTGTCAACACATGCCCCCTGTTTTTCGGCAAAACTTGCGTGCCAAAAAATAATGTGCACCACATAGGATCTAAGGTCGATGTCAACACTCAATCCACATAGAATTGGAGTCTGTATGCTCAAGTGCTAGTCCCTAGATCGAACTCGTTAGCACACACAATAATAGATGTATAACAAAGTACAAGTGCATCATTATTACATCGTATGATCCAGAATTCATAAAAATAAACAAGTTGCATAGCTCAAGGCTAGCTTATTCAATATAAATATAGCGGAAGTAGAAAATAGTAAATATCAATGAGTCCCGTCAACATCCACAAGCGACATGCTGAGTGAAGACCCGCGACCCTAACGCACCTTACTGGTCGTCTGAAAAACCTGCAACACGAAGGTTACAGCCCGACAAAAGGGTCAGTACATGTGATTTGTACGGCAAGCCACACGAAAAAGGATATAACAGACCTATCGCTACATGCATGGTAAGTCAAAGGAAGGCTTATGGTTATATTTTGCAGAAAGCTGATTTTTACCCTCAATCTACCTAAGTCAAAAATTTAGTTAGCTTACTACATTAGGTTGAATTGGGCTACACCAATTCCAACCCATACCCTTTATTAAATCTTTCCCACTCAAATTTATTAAGGTATAACATATGTCAAGATCCTCCAATAAAAGTAATGCCTAGTAGCTCAAGGTTGTCCATAACCGGGGACACGGCTAATCATGCTTAGTTTGTACACTCTTCAGAGGTTTGTACATGGCGAAGATTGAGACGAAGTCTTTCAGAAGAGGTCACCTACACCCAACGGCAAGACGATACACCTATCACATCGACATCTGTTAGCTTTGCACGGGAGAGGCTTCCTACAACGTACTCAACTAAGCCAGAGCCCATATGGCCAGTGGTTATGCATGGAAGCTCCTAGTCACCAAGTATGTCTGATCTTTTTGAGCCTGGACGGCGCCCACTTACGTTCAAAGGGTAGATACCATGACGTTCTTTATACAATCAAAACCAACCATTAGGGGTACAACATGGTCTCTCCTTAGATAAGGTACAAGACCCCAGGAAGCAATCCCTGCCCGTCCAGAGGTGTATTCTAATTAAGATTTGCTAGTCAAGTCATTAAATCCTTACACAGTTCAATGAAATCTCAAACCAATCCCCGTCTACAAGCATAGCAATATATAACAAGCACGTGCTAGGTTGTCTATGAAAATAGGAGAAGATCATATGGCTAACCTACCAGGTTTGGAGCAATAGTATATAGTAGTAATCTTACACATGCATAGGGTGATAAAGTACTACATGCATAATGAAAAATATGGGATGAGGTATGGTCAAAGTGTAACTTGCCTTATACATTCGATGAAGTTCTTCGCTCTCAGAATCCAGATATCTCTACTCGTCACACTCCGAGAAATCTATCGTAAAAGAAAGATACCACATAAACAATCACGCCAAAAGGAACCAAAAGATTAACAAAACAAACATAATAAGGTTTAGCAACAAAAACAACTAGGCTTGACACAGTACAAGTGTCGATGTGTTCGAAGGTGATAGGTGAAACGTGAACTCAAGAGAGTAAAAGAATAAAGAATTATGGATATGAAAGATTATGACTAAAGATACTAAGAACTAAAGATACATATCATGAAAATATGAAAGGTGTGTGGATATAGCCGATAGAATGTTTCAAATGATCCAATATGCAAAAAGAATCACGTGAAATGGAATACTACAAACACGAGTTATAGCAGGTTGAAGTTTGAATTAAATCTAAACTCAAATAGATCAAAAAGTATTTGAATATGGTGGATAAATGATGTGGACTGAGAGTACATGACATGAGTGATCCCATGCAAAAAGATTTAGTCAAATTGGATTAACGGTACAAAAGGTACGACCTCTAGAAGTTTGAATTTGAATTTAGATTAATTCAAATTCAAAAGTGTGCAAATGTGTGAAAGGTTTAATCTACGATAAACTATAGATCACTACGAGCGCATAGGAAACATAATCACCTAAATCTAATATAAAGTCTAAAATATATAGCTATTATAGTTTCTGGGTTTAAACTGTGAAAAAGGGCGCATCCGTGAATATAAATAAGTTCATATCACAAACATGCCCCTGGACGCTACGGGACGAACAACGTTCGTTCTCGGTGTTAACCGGTGAGTGTTCATTGCATATGCAAACCAGATTCAGGCGGTTTACTAGAGAGAACCGAGACAGTCCTGGTTAACCGAAAAAAACCTAGATCTAAATGAATCTACGACGTGGGTTGTCGATCCGATGGACGAGGACCGGGAGGAGGATCACCGGCGACTCCGGCGAGGCGGCGGCGGCGGCGCTCCGGCGAGGTGGTTGTAACAGCGCAGATTTCACAAAATTAAAAATTTTGTTTTCGGTATGAATTGTTGGATTGTCTGATTTGTTTGCGGTGTTTGCATCCCCGATTTATCGATCGGCGATTATTTTCCCCCCCTCTTATCTTGTACCGGTCGGAGACCGACCCTTGCCACCCTGAAACTCGACCTTTGCGACACCGGGTTTCACCCGATCACGTCGTGAAAAACTGCACGAGACCAGCCGCAGCCAACGGAACGAAAAACCCCGTTTGTTTAATAAACGGATTATTTTATAGGGCGCCGAAAAATGTTGTCAGAATGTCACCGCATAGAGGTACGATCAACGGGCTCGACGCGCTGAGCGCGTGGTTTGATATTTCGTCGGAATCGGAGTGCGTACGGAGTCTCGGCGGTCACGAACGCGATCACTGGACACGCGAGAGGGGTACCGAGGGCGCTTGCGTCAACTGGCCAGCCAACTTGCCTATATAATGACCTCCACCTCCCAAACCAGCCAATTAGGGTTTACCATAATGGAAAATTGCAGCCACCCCCCTCTTTTTGCACAAAATTTTGCCCCCTAGCCCCTCCTGTCTCGAAACCCTAGCTACTAGATGATCTGAGCCGTCAGATCTGCCCTCCAACGGCCTAGATCTGGCCATCCTCCCCCCAACCGCAGCACAGATCCACCCGGGCCGCGCCGGTGTCAGAACCCCAACTAGGGTAAGTGCTAGTGTTTGCTTGTGCCCTTTTAATCATGCAAAATTTTCAAAAGAAATTCAAAAAATGGGGAAAAGAAAAGCCCTGAGAAATTAATTCAACTGTCCGGATAAAAATCTTTTTCCAAAACTCATTTGAACATTTGGAAAATTCCTATAAATGATGGTGATCATTTTAAAAGTGTTTTGGGTTCATTCCCATGCCCATGGAATATTCAAAAATTCAAAAGGTGCCTTGGAAATTAAATTAAACTCCAATTTGAATTAAAATTCAAATTGTTTGAATTTCAAAATTCTCCAAAACTTGTGAGTGGCTAACTATATGCTTTGTAAGTCCATGTAAAAGTTTTTGGCATTTTATAAATTGGCTAGGTATTTATTTATCAAGGCACAACAAAATTACAGAAAGAAAGAAAAGAAGAAAAAGAAAAAAAAAACCATCCCAACCCCCTACGGCCTCGGGCCCAACTAGACTTCCTCCGGCCCAGCCCACGCTCCACTGTGTCGTCTTCCTCCCCGCTGTTCAGTGCAGCTCGGTGGCGGCCTGGGAGCGCGCCGACGCCACCTCGACGGTGAGAGAGGCGTCTAGGAGACACCCTGCTCCCTCCTGGCGCCACACATTTCACCACAGACGCCCGCACTTTTCCCATCTCTTCGCGGTCGCCTTCCCCCTCTCTGTCCTTCGATCTCGAGCTGCCCCGAGAGCACGCCGGAGAACGTCCAGTGCACCGTCGCGGCCAACGGACTCCAACCGCCTCGCAACCTTGTCCATCGAAGCCCTCGCAGTCGTCTTCCTCAAGTCGCTGACGCCCGCGAGCTGCAATGCTTTGAAGCCGACGAATCAAGGCAACCTTCTCCGCCACGGCCGCCGTGCTCCGGTGATGATTTCCTCGCCACGACGCCCTCCCAGCTCGCGCCGACGACCCTGAGAGAACCACTGTGAGCGCACGCTTCGAACCCCCCCATCCATGCCTTTTCCTCGTGCCTCCGACGCCCAGTTTAGGAAGGCCGAGCCACGGTCGCCGCCGTGAGGCTCGCCGTCGTTGCCGTGGGCCACCACGGTGACGCTGGCCTACTCTGGCGCCTTCGCACAACCATTGGCTACCCGCCCGAGCTGGTCCCGTGCCCTCCCGTGGTCATTAGCGGGATTCCGGCGGTGCTCCGGCAAGCACAGTGTCACCGGCGTTGGCCTTCCATTAGAGCCCCCCTAACCTTGGCCTAATGACCCCCTAAACTAACCCCCACCCCACTGACAGTGGGCCCTACCACAAAACTAACCCCCTCTGTTAGTTAAACTAACAGGGGTTAATCCCTAGAGCCACCGATAGCATGGCCCCACTAATCAGCCCCCCTGCTAACGCCATGCTGATGCAGTGCTAACGCATTAAATAGAAAATGAATTAAAAGAAATTACAGAAATTCCAGAAAAATGGTTAAACTTTGGAAATTCATAGAAAATTCATATTAACTCCAAATTGGACATATAATATATGAAAAATTATCAGAAAAATGCAAGGATTAGGAATATGAAATATTTTTTATGTTTGACCAATTTAAAATGGGGTAAAAGTAGAAAATGTGCATATGGCTTAATTTGATTTCAAATTTGAAGTTTGAATTTGCAATTCTTTTGCAATACACTTCAATTAAATGGAATTGTCAACACATCAGTACCATGTACATTATGTTTACACAACTTATCATGTGCTTGAGCATTGCAATTATATTTATTCCTTGATTGCTTTGTTTGCTCGATAGACGTGCAACCGGAATCGGAGGCCACCCCCTTCGTTGAAGACACCGTGTGTGAACCTCGTCAGCAAGGCAAGCAAACCGCATTGATCATGTCTATAAAATCCCAATTCCCTCTCAGTCTCGCTTATGCATGTTTAGGAGATCACCTTGTGTCGAGTCTACCATATAGTTGAACCCATATCCGATGCATGACCTATCATCTTGTCACAGTAGTAAGCAAACCATAATCCTAGCTGACATAGGAGTTGATTGATATCATGTGGCACCCGCAACTGTTAATGCTTATTGCATACTTAGTGGTACAATGAGGTTGCTTTTGATGTGAGTCGGGATGATAGTGAACATGGTGTTGATAAAAGTGAAACTGTGTTGGTGAATCCACCCTAATACAAGGTGAACGATGAGAGGCTGTGTAGGAGTACACAGTGGGTTGTCTCGTTGAACACCGCCTTAAGCACCGAGTTATTGTATGGTAATCCAAGACAAAGAGTACAACCACACATTGGGCTCACTGACCCCTCTCGGCCTAGTACATTGATCCATGTCGACGTCCAGGAGTCACATTAGTTCGGGCTTTCCATTGGACATCTGCATAGAAAAGAATGAAGGAATGGTTGCATCATATAGATATGTGGGTGCACCTGTGAGGCAGGAAAACCATCTGCCAGAGGTGGCGTCTCGGTCACTTACATTGTTTGAGTCCGTTTCGTTGATCCGGCCGGGCTCTCGAGAGGAGGCAAACTCAGATAGTCGAATCCTGGAATAGACCGGTTGTGAGCGAAGTGTCGTGGTGAACATCCTCGATGTCACCTCTTGAATGGTGGCGAGACCTGGCGGTAACCGATGGTCATGTGTGTGTAGCTTACACCCTTACAAGGTTATAAAAACTATTCGAATAGCCGCGTCCGCGGTTATGGACTACTTGGAACCTGTACCTGATTATTAAACAACTTGAATGGATACTTCTAAAACTCGCAAGATAATCGTGAGTGCTATGGTGTGCTTCCTCGTGGGGAAGTCGAGGAAGTAACCATAGTGGTGTATTGGTTGGAGACTTGGATAGTGGACTCGTGTACGCTTCTTACCTCAAGTCTGGTACTCGTAGTACAGGACTATCCAAGTCAAAGTTGGCACTTCTGCAAGATGAAACCCCACCTCCTTTTACCTTGATACTTGAGCATGAGTAGTTTAGTTCTGATGTAAGTCTTGCTGAGTACGATTTTGTACTCACGTTTGCTTATTCTATGTTTTAGATGAGAAACCAGACCCCGATGGAGTCACCGACCTGAAGCTCGACGTTGACCTTGGTAGCATAGTTCCAGACAACAGTCTGGTCCCTCGTGGAAGGGAATGTATGTTTACCAGGCTTCTCTAAGCCATTTGTTAAACTTGTCTGTACTCAGACCTAATTTGCTTCCGCTGTATGATGTAATGTTGATCACATACATGTGATCTTTGTATACTCTATGTGTAAGTAAATAAAGAGTACTTTGTAGAGTTATGTGATGATACCTGCTGTTCATACTAGACATGTGTGATGCGTGTATGATTATAACATGCATGTCTTAGTATGGGTTTTCGAGACCTTAGTTGTGATCTGGCTGGCGGTCTTTTATACACCAAGTGGCCCTTAGATGTGCGCAGCTTGGGGCATCGCGATGCGATTGCTCGTGACTCTGTCACGTGCACGCTTTGTTGTATGATCGAGCCCGCCCTAGACCCCGACTAAGTGATCGGGCTGGAGTAAGTCTATGTAAGAATTAGGATTCAATCGATAACATGGTTGAGGCGACTTGTCTATGAGTATGGGATTCACCACCCATAAGCATCTAGACTTGTGAGCGGACGATGAGGACCCATCTCAGATGATCATCCGGCCTGAATGGGATGCCCCTCACGTTCTATGCTTGGACTTGTCTGCTTAGACAAGTGGGTACGGTTCTCGGCTCTCCATGTGATTGTATCATGACTGGAATTACATACGCTAACCCCGGGTCCCGACAGACTTGGTATCAGAGCAGGACTGTCTGTAGGATTATTCAAACCCTTGGTCGAAGTCGAGGCTAGCACTCTATAGTTATATAGTTACTTGGGTATATAAGGGAACAACGTAAGGCTTTTTTTTCTCCTTACCCTCATCGATCTGAGTTCTGAGTCACCCTTATCTTTTCTACGGGATGATAGGACTAGGCTCATCTATGTCTTACTAGAACATCTCGTTGTTTGCCTCCTTGTAGCCGTAGGACAGTTGTGGTCGTCCAGAGCCTTCGTGTTTTGAGTTCCTTGAGGAAGTTCTGTTCAATATCCTCGAGGTTGTCTTGTTTTCCATCCCGGTATAGCCGTTATGTTGCCGGAATTATTCCGAGTTTCTGTGGATCATTGCCTTCGCATTATAATCCTTTCCGCCTTCATCATGTCTTGTTATCCTTGATTCCATCTTAGAACCTGTTCTGATTGTTGATTTTTATCACACATGATGTCAGGTGGAACTCGTAGTGCTGTTCGTCGGAATCGAGACCGTGTTCGGAATCGAAATGATGATGAACCTCTACCACCGCCTTCTACGGCGGAAATCATGATGGAAGCTGAGAAGAATCGACGTAATCAAACACGCCTTCTGGAGCTCATCGAACAGAATACCGCTCGTCAGCGTAATGTGGTCGTGAGCATTCAGGATTTCATCTTGCTCAAGCCACCGGTATTCCGATGTTCTTCTGAGCCCCTTAAAGCTGATGATTGGCTCCGTTCCATCGAGCGTAAGCTTGACACTGCACATGTTGCTCCCAATGATCGAGTTATTTTCGCGGTATACTTCCTGGAAGGTGCTGCTATTCAATGGTGGGAGAACTATGTTGCGATGCAGCCAGATGGTCACGTAGTGACTTGGCAGGAGTTCTGTGTTGCCTTTCGAGGGTACCACATTCTGGATGAGTTGATGGAGCGCAAGAAAGAAGAGTTTTGCAACCTGACTCAAGAAGAGATGTCCATTCATGAGTATGTGAGAGAGTTCAACTGTAATGCTCGGTATGCCCAAGATGAGATCACCACCGATGCCAGAAAGCAGGCAAGGTTCCGTAAGGGACTTAGCCCCATCCTTCGTCATGATCTCAACCTCCTTGAATTTTCCACCTTTGAGGATTTAGTCAACAGATCCTTCAGGGCTGAGCATGGCAATGAAGTGTTCGAAGAGTCTCGCAAGAATGCTCTTGAGCTTGCTCCTTCTTCAAGTTCAGCCCCTCAGAAACGCCGAATTTGGATTCCAACCAGAGCCATACCTCAAAACTTTCTGCAGAGACCAACATCCAATATGTGCCATCCACCTCAACACATTGTTCCTCCCCGGAATGATGGTGTGCAGCCAAGTAATTCCACTCCCAGCATTTCAGACAGGGTAAGCTTTAAGTGTGGTCTTCTAGGCCATTACTATCGTCAATGCCCTCAGGTCTTGATGGCACCACGTCATTCTCGACCTAAGCCTCCAAAGAAACCAACCACCAAGACCTTCCCAGCAAAGCTTCCAGTCCCAAGTGGTGGATATGTGAACCAAATCTCAGTTGAGGACACCGCTGCTGCTTCTGACGTCATCCTTGGCACACTCCCAGTCAATCATGTCCCCGCCTCCGTTCTTTTCGATCCAGGAGCTTCTCATTCATTCATGTCGGAGAGTTATGCACTTCGTCATGAATTCCCTTTTGAAGAAATGTTTTCTCCAATGATCATTCAAACTCCTGGTTCAAAGTGGCAAACTAATAGAGTAAGCCATGGCAATCAAATTCCAATTGAGGGTTTAGTATTCCTTGCTTCACTTATAGCCCTCAAGTCTTCGGACATTGATGTCATCCTAGGAATGGATTGGTTATCAAGGCAAAATGCTTTCATTGATTGTAAAGCCAAGTCAGTTAAACTCACCCGTCCTTCAGGCCAGACCATTGACTACACATCACCCAGCTCTAGAATCCAGATGCATACTTTGAATGTGCTTCCCCTTCCAGACCTTGAAGATTTTCCGGTGGTTCGTGACTTCCCGGATGTCTTTCCTGAAGAGTTGCCGAGAATGCCACCCGACAGGTGTGTAGAATTCATAGTGGATCTTATGCCAAGCACAGCCCCAATTTCCAGACGTCCATATAGAATGGCCCCACATGAGTTAGCTGAGCTAAAAACCTAACTTGATGCTTCGTTGGAAAAAGGCTTCATCCGCCCTAGCTCATCGCCATGGGGTTGCCCCGTTTTGTTCGTAACGAAGAAAGATGGAACAGAAAGGATGTGCGTAGACTATCACCCGCTAAATCTAGCGACGATAAAGAACAAGTACCCACTGCCCAGGATCAATGATCTTTATGATCAACTTGCAGGATCCTCTATCTTCTCCAAGATGGATTTGAGATTAGGCTATAATCAAATCAAAATCCAAAACGAGAACATTCCCAAGACGGCTTTCACTACTCGCTATGGTCTTTACGAGTATACCGTCATGTCCTTCGGTTTAACCAATGCCCCCGCCACATTCTCGCGCTTGATGAATTCGATCTTCATGGAGTACCTAGATAAATTTGTTTTAGTTTATCTTGATGACATTCTCATCTACTCGAAGAACGAAGAAGAGCACGCAGAACATCTTAGGTTGGTATTGATGAAGCTTGGAGAGCACCGCCTTTATGCCAAGTTCTCCAAGTGTGAATTTTGGCTACCAGAAGTGACCTACTTAGGCCACGTGATTTCTGCGAAAGGTGTTGCAGTCAATCCCGAGAGAGTTCAGGCCGTCCTTGACTGGACTCCACCTGAATCGGTAAAGCAAGTTAGGAGTTTTCTTGGCCTAGCCAGCTATTGCCGCCTCTTCGTTGAGAACTTCTCCAAAGTTGCAAAGCCTCTAACTGAACTCCTCAAGAAAGATAAGAAATTCCAATGGACCCTCAAGTGCGAGGAAAGCTTTCAAGAGCTAAAAAGAAGATTGACTTCTGCACCCGTACTTGCACCTCCAGACACCAAAAGGGATTTCGAGATCTATTGTGATTCTTCACGGCAAGGGTTAGTATGCATACTTATGCAAGATAGACATGTGGTAGCTTATGATTCACGCCAGTTGCGGCCACATGAAGAGAACTATCCTACCCATGATCTTGAACTCGCTGCCGTAGTTCATGCCCTGAAGACTTGGCGAAATTACCTCCTTGGTAATCGTTGTGAGATCTATTCCGACCACCAAAGCCTCAAATACATATTCACCCAGCCAGATCTTAATCTCAGGCAAAGACGCTGTATAGAGTTGATAAAAGATTATGACTTAGGAATTTCTTACACCCCAGGCAAAGCCAATGTCATGGCTGATGCACTAAGTCGTAAGTCGTATTGTAACAACCTCATGTTACAACAGTATCAACCACTTCTTCATGAGGAATTTCGAAAACTCAATCTCAAGATTGTTCCTCGTGGATCTCTTTTCAACTTGGTGGTGAAACAAACACTTGAGGATCAAATCGTAGTTGCCCAAAGGCGTGCACGAGGTGTTCGCCGGATCAAGGAGAACATTGCTAGCGGAGTTGCTAAATGTTTCTCCACAGATAGTAAAGGAACGGTATTCTTTGAAAATCGTTTGGTAGTACCTAAGAATAAGGATCTAAGGCAACTCATCCTCAAAGAAGCCCATGACACACCCCTCTCGATTCATCCCAGTAGCACAAAGATGTACCGAGATCTACGCCAGAGATTTTGGTGGACTAGGATGAAGAGAGACATTGCTCGATATGTTGCCGAATGTGATGTTTGTCGTCACATTAAGGCCGAACACCAAAGACCTGCTGGTACACTTCAACCTTTTCCTATTCCCGAGTGGAAATGGGACAAAGTCGGTATGGACTTCATCACCGGCTTTCCAAAAACCCAGAAAGGAAATGATGCCATCTTCGTTGTCATAGATAGGCTTTCCAAAGTTGCTCACTTCCTTCCCGTTCGCGAGTCTATAACTGCTAGTCAGTTGGCGGACTTGTACGTCTCTAGAATTGTGTCTCTTCATGGTGTTCCTTTGGTAATCAATTCTGATCGAGGTAGCCTTTTCACCTCTAGATTCTGGGGAAGCTTTCAGAATGCTATGGGAACTCATCTATCCATTAGTACAGCTTTCCATCCTCAGTCTAGCGGTCAAGTCGAAAGGGTTAATCAAATCTTGGAAGACATGCTCAGAGCTTGTGTTATATCTTTCGGAAAGAATTGGGAGAAGTCTCTTCCATTTGCCGAATTTGCTTATAACAATAGTTTCCAATCTAGTCTCAACATGGCTCCTTTTGAACTCCTATATGGACGACGATGTTGAACACCCCTAAACTGGTCACAAACCGGTGAAAGACAACTCTTTGGATCGGATATGATCAAGGAAGCAGAAGAGCAAGTTTGCATTGTTCGTGATCGATTGAAAGCCGCCCAGTCTCGTCAGAAAAGCTACTATGATCGTCATCGTAGGCAAGAAAGCTACAATCTGGATGAGAAGGCTTACCTTCGGGTTACTCCTCTGAAGGGTACCCAACGCTTCGGTATCAAAGGCAAGTTGGCCCCACGTTACATCGGACCTTTCCGCATTATTGCTAAACGTGGAGAAGTTGCCTACCAACTTGAACTACCTCCGCAACTCAGGCGTTGCATCAAGGACCCCATCCGCGAAGTCAACCATGAAACGCTTGATCTCCAAGATGACCTTTCTTATCGAGAGTACCCTGTTCGTATTCTTGATTCAGCAGAGCGTGTCACTCGTCGTCAGAAGATCAAGTTTCTCAAAGTGCAATGGTCAGATCACTCTTAGAAAGAAGCAACCTGGGAAAGAGAAGACCGCCTCCGTGCCGAGTACCCCACATTCCTCCCGACGACTTCTGAATCTTGGGACGAGATTCTTTTGAGTGGGGGCGAGTTGTCAGAACCCCAACTAGGGTAAGTGCTAGGGTTTGCTTGTGCCCTTTTCATCATGAAAAATTTTCAAGAGAAATTCAAAAAATGGGGAAAAGAAAAGCCCTGAGAAATTAATTCAACTGGCCAGATAAAAATCTTTTTCCAAAAATCATTTGAACATTTGGAAAATTCCTATAAATGATGGTGATCATTTTAAAAGTGGTTTGGGTTCATTCCCATGCCCATGGAATATTCAAAAATTCAAAAGGTGCCTTGGAAATGAAATTAAACTCCAATTTGAATTAAAATTCAAATTGTTTGAATTTCAAAATTCTCCAAAACTTGTGAGTGGCTAACTATATGCTTTGTAAGTCCATGTAAAAGTTTTTGGCATTCTATAAATTGCCTAGGTATTTATTTATCAAGGCACAACAAAATTACAGAAAGAAAGCAAAGAAGAAAAAGAAAAAGAAAAAGAAAACCCAGCCCAACCCCCTACGGCCTAGGGCCCAACTAGACTTCCTCCGGCCCAGCCCACGCTCCACTGTGTCGTCTTCCTCCCCGCTGTTCAATGCAGCTCGGTGGCGGCCTGGGAGCGCGCCGACGCAACCTCGACGGTGAGAGAGGCGTCTAGGAGACCCCCTGCTCCCTCCTCGCGCCACGCAGTTCACCACAAACGCCCGCACTTTTCCCCTCTCTGAGCGGTCGCCTTCCCCCTCTCTGTCCTTCGATCTCGAGCTGCCCCGAGAGCACGCCGGAGAACGTCTAGTGCACCGTCGCGGCCAACGGACTCCAACCGCCTCGCAACCTTGTCCATCGAAGCCCTCGCAGTCGTCTTCCTCAAGTCGCTGACGCCCATGAGCTGCAACGCTTTGAAGCCGACGAATCGAGGCAACCTTCTCCGCCACGACCGCCGTGCTCCGGTGATGATTTCCTCGCCACAACGCCCTCCCAGCTCGCGCCGACGACCCTGAGAGAACCACTGTGAGCGCACGCTTTGAACCCCCCCCCATCCATGCCTTTTCCTCGTGCCTCCGACGCCCAGTTTAGCAAGTCCGATCCACGGTCGCCGCCGTGAGGCTCGCCGCCGTTGCCGTGGGCCACCACGGTGACGCTGGCCTACTCTGGCGCCTTCGCACAGCCATGGGCTACCCGCCCGAGCTGGTCCCGTGCCCTCCTGTGGTCATTAGTGGGATTCCGGCGGTGCTCCGGCAAGCACAGTGTCACCGGCGGTGGCCTTCCATTAGAGCCCCCCTAACTTTGGCCTAATGACCCCCTAAACTAACCCCCACCCCACTGACAATGGGCCCTACCACTAAACTAACCCCCTCTAATAGTTAAACTAACAGGGGTTAATCCCCAGAGCCACTGACAGCATTGCCCCACTGGTCAGCCCCCCTGCTGACGCCATGCTGATGCAGTGCTGACGCATTAAATAGAAAATGAATTAAAAGAAATTACAGAAATTCCAGAAAATTGGTTAAACGTTGGAAATTCATAGAAAATTCGTATTAACTCCAAATTGGACATATAATATATGAACAATTATCAGAAAAATGCAAGGATTAAGAATATGCAATTTGTTTTTATGATTGACCATTTTAAAATGGGGCAACAGTAGCAAATGTGCATATGGCTTAATTTGAATTCAAATTTGAAGTTTGAATTTGCAATTCTTTTGCAATACACTTCAATTAAATGGAATTGTCAACACATCAGTACCATGTACATCATGTTTACACAACCTATCATGTTCTTGAGCATTGCAATTATATTTATTCCTTGATTGCTTTGTTTGCTCGATAGACGTGCAAGCGGAACCGGAGGCCACCCCCTTCGTTGAAGACACCGTGTGTGAACCTCGTCAGGAAGGCAAGCAAACCCCATTGATCATGTCTATAAAATCCCAATTCCCTCTAAGTCTCGCTTATGCATGTTTAGGAGATTACCTTGTGTCGATTCTACCGCATAGTTGAACCCATATCCGATGCATGACTTATCATCTTGTCACAGTAGTAAGCAAACCACAATCCTAGCTGACATAGCAGTTGATTGATATCATGTGGCCCCTGCAACTGTTAATGCTTATTGCATGCTTAGTGGTACAATGAGGTTGCTTTTGATGTGAGTCGGGATGATAGTGAACATGGTGTTGATAAAAGTGAAACTGTGTTGGTGAATCCACCCTAATACAAGGTGAACGATGAGAGGCTGTGTAGGAGTACACAGTGGGTTGTCTCGTTGAACACCGCCTTAAGCACCGAGTTCTTGTATGGTAATCCAAGACAAAGAGTACAACAACACATTGGGCTCACTGACCCCTCTCGGCCTAGTACCTTGATCCGTGTCGACGTCCAGGAGTCACATTAGTTCGGGCTTTCCATTTGACATCTGCATAGAAAAGAATGAAGGAGTGGTTGCATCATATAGATATGTGGGTGCACCTGTGAGGCAGGAAAACCATATGCCAGAGGTGGCGTCTCAGTCACTTACATTGTTTGAGTCCGTTTCGTTGATCCGGCCGGGCTCTCGAGCGGCGGCAAACTCAGATAGTCGACTCCTGGAATAGACCGGTTGTGAGCGAAGTGTCGTGGTGAACATCCAAGCTGTCACCTCTTGAACGGTGGCGAGACCTGGCGGTAACCGATGGTCATGTGTGTGTAGCTTACACACTTACAAGGTTAACAAAACTATTCGAATAGCCGCGTCCGCGGTTATGGACCACTTGGAACCTGTACCTGATTATTAGACAACTTGAATGGATACTTCTAAAACTCGCAAGATAAGCGTGAGTGCTATGGTGTGCTTCCTCGTGGGGAAGTCGAGGAAGTAACCATAGTGGTGTATTGGTTGGAGACTTGGATAGTGGACTCGTGTACACTTCTTACCTCAAGTCTGGGACTCGTAGTACAGAACTAGCCAAGTCAAAGCTGGCACTTCTGCAAGATGAAACCCCACCTCCTTTTACCTTGATACTTGAGCATGAGTAGTGTAGTTCTGATGTATGTCTTGCTGAGTACGATTTTGTACTCACGTTTTCTTATTCTATGTTTTAGATGAGAAACCGGACCCCGATGGAGTCACCGACCTGAAGCTCGACGTTGACCTTGGTAGCATAGTTCATGACAGCAGTATGGTCCCTCGTGGAAGGGCATGTATGTTTACCAGGCTTCTCTAAGCCATTTGTTAAACTTGTCTGTACTCAGACCTAATTTTCTTCCGTTGTATGATGTAATGTTGATCACATACATGTGATCTTTGTATACTCTATGTGTAAGTAAATAAAGAGTACTTTGTAGAGTTATGTGATGATACCTGCTGTTCATACTAGACACGTGTGATGCGTGTATGATTATAACATGCATGTCTTAGTATGGGTTTTCGAGACCTTAGTTGTGATCTGGCTGGTGGTCTTTTATACACCAAGTGGCCCTTAGATGTGCGCAGCTTGGGGCATCGCGATGCGATTGCTCGTGACTCTGTCACATGCACACTTTGTTTTATGATCGAGCCTGCCCTAGACCCCGACTAAGTGATCGGGCTGGAGTAAGTCTATGTAAGAGTTAGGATTCAATCGATAACATGGTTGAGCCGACTTGTCTATGAGTATGGGATTCACCACCCAAAAGCATCTAGATGATCATCCGGCCTGAATGGGATGCCCCTCATGTTCGATGCTTACCGAGAATGTTCTATGCTTGGCCTTGTCTGCTTAGACAAGTGGGTACGGTTCTCGGCTCTCCATGTGATTGTATCGTGACTGGAATTACATGCGCTAACCCCGGGTCCCGACAGCCGGGCCCGCCTCCCCGCCGCCACAGCTCCGGACTCCGGTGAGCCACCGGTGCGCCACCGCAGCAGCCACCCCGCCGACACCCTCCTCTCCTCTCCTCTGCGCCTACCCTCTCTCGCCCCTGACCTCCTTCCCCGCCTTGCCTTGTAGGTCGCCGGAGCCCGAGCAGGGGGCCGCAGCCGTCGCGCGCCATGGTGGCCGGGTCCGAGCTCGAGGAGCTCTCCACCACGGCGTCGGATGCCGCCGCGCCTGGGAACAGCCGCCGCCGCCTCGTCCCCAGCCCCCCTCGCCGTGCCCCTAGGGTCCCGCGCCTCCTCGCCTCCCGGTGCCTCGCCGGAGATGCCAGCAACGGCCGCCGCCGTCGCTGCCTGGATCGGGAGGATCCAGCAGCTGACGCGCTCGCTCGCCCACGTGGACCAGCCTCCTCCCAGGCCGCGTCCCACCAGCCACCTGCGGCCCAAACCGCCTCCCTGGCCCAGCCTCTCCAGCCGCTGACTTGGGTGAGCCGGCCTGCCTCCCCCTCCTCTGTGTTTTTTTATTTTTTTTATTTTTACCCTGCCTGTATTTTTTTTCTAAGTCTGGAGTAAACTGTCTGCTGTTTCAGTTTTGCGATTAGATTTTCCGTAAATCTGTAGCTCGGATCGCGTTGCGCCCAAAAGACGAATTGCTTAGAATTGCGTGCTCTAGCTTTCATCTTTTGTGAGTTAATTGTTTTGAGGTTGTTTAGATATAGTTATTGCTGTTCAAACAGGGCTACCTGTCGTTAACTGTTGCTAAGTTGCTGTAACTGTTATTTTATTGCAACTTCGGGTGACGATTGCTTCGCAACCGTTCATCGGAATTGATTGATTCCTTTTGCATCCTATTAAGCATTGTTTCTACTTCAGTTCTATGCATTCACATGTCATATTTGCTTGCTGCATGGTTATTGTATCTTGCTCCAAAGTAGCTACCCTGCTGTTAGTGTGCTGCTGTTTATATTTTGTTGCAACTTCGGTCGACGAGTATGTCGCGACCGTTTATCGGAATTGAGTGATTCCAATTGCATATTGTTAAGCATGATGTATACATTAATTATATGTATTGCTTTGCCATTATATGCTTTCTGTTCATATAGTTATTTAGCTCCAGAGTTGCTATGCTGCTGTTTTTGATAGCCACCTCTGTTTTTCTCTAAGTCTGTAACGTCACGATGCCATGTTGTTTTCTTAATATCGTTTGATCTATGATGCCTTTTTGCATGATTCTTTTTTCCATGCCTTACCTATCATGTCTACTTTAATTGCATGTCATTTGTGAGCATGTTTGCATTCATTGTCCTGTTTATGCATTGCTCTAAAGTGTGCTTCGTGATGTGGGCAGATTGTGCCCGTAACTTGTTTTGCTTGTATCTTTTTAACCGTAACTCCGTTTGGAGTGTTCTTTATATGTAAGTTGATTAGTTTTTCGTGTAATTTGTGTTTATGCTATTGTTTTATGTTGTTAACCAACCAAAAATGTGGTTTAGGACAGAACAGTACTAAATCATTTAATTGTCGTGGAGCACTTAGTGGTATGCCATGTTTAGGTTGTGCCTCACTTAAATTGACTAGCATAGATAGTTTACTTATGCTTCACCTTTTGTAATGTTTGTGTGCTATGACATGCTTCTGTGCTTTGCCATGTTAATAACCGTTGGTTGATCACCTGTAGCTAAGCTACTTGAACCACCGTAAACGTGCGGTATTCGTCCTGTGTGACCGATACCCCCACTTAAACTGTTAGTAACCGCTCTCGACGGTAGGTGCGATGTCTCATGTTTCCTTCTTTTTGATGCTTGTTCGTGTTTGCTTCTTAGTAATAGATGCTTGCTCGTTGATTGCTTTCCAGTGTTTATCGTCTTGTGTGCTTCCGCGGGTACCTTCGGAGACGTTGTGAGCGTGCGATCGACTACACCTTCGGAACCCTACTTATCAACAGGCAAGGACTATACATTACTTATGATCCATTCTATTTCAACCAGAGGTTTGCATGCTAGTCTAGGTTAAGCTCGATGTTTGATCCTGCCACATGTTTACAGCCTCTTTCATACCGATACAGCTATGTCCCCTCCCAACAAACCTTGTACTGCTATGTTACTATTGCTCGTTGCTCATCCCCTCCTTAGTATGCATGCTTAGGATGCTACGATGTTACCTTGTTACTCCTTGGGTTGGGATATCACATTATTATATTGTTGTTGATGATATGATTATTATACTATTCGACAAAGGATGGAAGGTCTAGGCTATCCCGTCTCGACGCTTTGTTCCATTCGAGTCACCTAGGATCCGAGTTCCGGGTATTGGTTTTAAGACTGAGCGTGCCTAACCGCGTGTGCGATTTTATGGGGTCCCCTCTTCTTACCTACCTAGCTTCAAACATTTCTAGTGGTGGCCCAAGCTGATTTATCATTTGAAACGTGTGTGTGACTGGTCCGCGGCCGGAAGATTTCGAACAACTTGGGCCAGCGGAGACATGGTTTCTCTAGTTGGTCCACCCCAGGGAGCTAGGGGGTTGTCCACATCTGTTTGGGCAACCTATCCGACCTCATCCACACGGTAGAGGCCGATTCAAGAGCGCGGCCGGCTTTTGAGTTGGATGTCGACTCACGGGGGGCCAACCGGATTTATTCGTTGTTAGCTAGAGGGACCTGTCGTTCCGGATCTCTTGGGACTAAATCATAAAATGGTTGCCTATCATGGGTAGCAACTGAGAGTGATGGGCGTGCGTGCGGAGCCTCGTAATGGGCAGTTGGTACACCCCTGCAGGGTTAAATCTTTTCGAGAAGCCTTGTCCACGGTTATGGACGACTTGAGACCTACTCCTTGTTCATAGACAACAACAACTGAGATAATCTTAATATAACCTGATGAACGTGTGTGTGCCTTGACTGCTTCTTCTTCGTCGGGATGCGAAGAGGAGGACAAGGATAGGATAGGTGTTATGATTGCGAAAGTAGTTTATAGCAAGACTTGTTGGAGGCGATTCCTCATCGAATGCTTGGCTTCTTATCTTACTCTCTAGATCGTTAGCCACTTCATAAATGGTAGTGCGGCAGCAACCTCACCACTTACCCCTTCCTTACCGTAAACTACTAGTTGTCCTAGAATGACGAGTGATGAAGCCTTGCTGGGTCAGATGACCACTACAGTTGGATGCTGAGTACCTCTGTACTCATGATACTACCCCCAAACTCTTTTCAGGGTTTTTGATCGACAACAGGTATGGTGATCGACGTTTCACGTGGAGACTCGACGACGACTAGTTAGGCGGATCCCGGCGGAGGTCCTGGACCCGTGTGGTTATGGGATCGATGTTTTCTCTTTGCCAGTAGGCATTTGATTGTAGTATGTACTCAGAGATGTTCCTTCCGCTGTTGTATTGTATTTGAGGCAATTGTATGCCGATTGTATGAGATGTTGTATCCTTGTATCTGTAATGTTGTGATATCATGTTGGAAATCCGGGGCATATGGCTTTGTCGTCATATGTCGCGGTGGGACCGATATGTGCTTCGTCCCCGGATCTGGGTGCAAACACCTAGATCTGGAATTGTACCGCATATCGGGCCTTACAGTGGTCCGGTGCCGCGGGGCGGCACCGGCGAGCAGCGGCCTGCAGGCTTCGGCGAGGCGTGGCGGCGCTCGGGTGGCCGACACGGGCCAGGGAGGCGAGGCGGCGTCGCGACCCGGGGAGAGGAGGCGGACGAAGGCGGTTGGCGGCGCGGCTCCGGCAGGCTCGGCCGGCAGTTGCCGCGGCCACTGGCGTTGGCGCGGACCGGGGACGGGGCGGCGGCGTCGGGGTGTGGACAAGGTGGTGCGCGCTGGCCTGGGCGGCGCGAGAGGCGGCCGGCTGCACGAGGACGGCGGCAATAGTCCGGGCGACGCGGCTCCGGTGGTGGATTCCGGCGAAGTCCGGTGAGTTCGGTCTCGTCGGTGGCGATGCAGGACCCGCCACTTAGGGTTTTCTTTTTAAAAAAGAAAAGAAAAAATAAGTTTTCTGGAAATCTATTTATATAGGAACATAAATGAAAAAGAGAAAAAAAACAATTTAAATTGACTCGGGCCCAAACTACCCACGGGCGAGAAAGCAGTATTGGGCCGACTGGATGGCCCAACTACGGTCACGTTTTTTTCTTTATAAAACGGTAGTTCAAACAATACTATAAAATAAAATATCTATCAGGAAAATATGAAATGAATTTCAAAATTCATGAAATAATCTCAATAAAATTATGCAATTAACATATTGACCAAAATGATAAATAAAAACAATGGCATTTTTCCAATGATTTAGTTATAAAATATTTTACAAATATACAAAAATCTCAAATAATTATTTAAATATTTTCCATTCCATTTTCCTAAAGAAGTCATTTTATCTTCTCTCAAGTTATTTTTTTTTGAATATAAAATTATTTAAATAACTCCAATTAAAATAAAGTCACATTAAAACATTTCCAACTTTCTTTTATAATGAAGGAGTCATTTTACCTTCTCTCATTTTATTTTTAGTTGGATTTGTTTTAAATGATAAATTCCAAAACACCAACAAGGAATATTAGGTAAAGTCTTTTTATTCCATCTCATTTTTAATATTCAGTTCAACTCCAAAAGTTTTAAATCTTAGTGAAAATCAAACATATCAAGGAAACAATCATTATTATAATAAATTATTAACAATCCAAAATTTCCAAAAAATTTGGGATGTTACAATCGGCCATAGATATTCTTAGGGTGATATTTACGTATCGGCCATGTCTTGTTCTTAGGGCGATAATGATATATGGGCCACTAGCCCATTCAAGCTTCTTGCCACACACTTGGGTGTTATTTCTTCAAATACTTGCCATTGAGAGCTTTAGGCAGCATCGTTCTTGTATGGATTTCACCAAATATTTTCGGGAACTATTCTTGTAATCTTGAAAGGACCTTCCCAACTTGGTGACCACTTCCCGAATTTTCTATCTGTTGAACCAATTGGTAGAATCACCTTCCACACAAGATCTCCAATCTGAAAATTCTTCAATTTCACCTTCTTATTGTAAGCTCTTGCAACTCTCAACTTGTATTTTTCTATGGCCTTTAGCGCATCCAAACGCTTATCGGTGACCTCATCAATATAATCCATCATCAAATTATAAAATTCACTGCTGATAAATCATTTTTTTTGGCTATCCTCAAGGCATTCAAATTAACTTCCACGGGTAGAACAACGTTTTGACCATATACCAGTTCATATGGACTTACCTTCGTAGCACCATGCCTCGAAATCCTATGTGCCCACAAAGCTTCATACAATAGCTCATGCCATCTCCTTGGATTATCTTCAATATTCTTCTTGATGAGATCGATCAATATCTTATTACTGGACTCAGCTTGTCCATTAGCTTGGCCATAATAAAGGGAGGATTTGAGAAACTTTATATTATAAGATTCGGAAAATTCTCTAACTTGATGTGCCATGAAAGATGAACCTTGATACGTAGTCAATGTTTGAGGGATGCCGAATCTATAAATAATCTGTTCGGCTATAAATTTAATTACCTCCACATGCGTCATATTCCTGAGAGGTACTTCTTAAGACCACTTGGTGAAATAAACAGCCGCCACCAACACAAACTGACGTCCCTTTGAAGAGGAAGGATGAATTTTTCAATGAAATTTAATCCCCAACCTCTGAAAGGCCACGGCTTGACAATAGGATGTAACATAGCAGAGGGAGCCAACTGAATATCACCAGACTTTTGACAACCTTCACATCCTTTATAGTATTTTAAGAAATCACTAATCATAGTCGGCCAATAAAATCCAGCACGTCGCAATAACCCCTTCATCTTTGGAGCCGACTAATGAGTACCACAGATTCCTTCATGTAACTCTCCCATAGAAACTCTCTCTTGATCATCATTCAAGCACTTTAAAGAAACATCATAAACCGTTCGGCGATAAAGATGATAATCTCTAAACTCGTACTTAAAAATCCATACGCCAAACAGTCATGTCCACCCTTTTACTAGGATCACACAAATAATCAATAATGGGCTTCCTCAAGTCTTGATTTTCACCTGCACCAGATTTTCCATTAGTTGCCGAAGTAGTAAGTTCTAATTCAGCCTCTTCCATATTGGCAATACAAGACATCGGTTCTTGAGAAATATGAAACATGCCACGATCAGCATGATAACCAGATGCTTGTTGTTCCAAATCATTTGTTTTCCAATTATCATGTCTAGGTATATGAGCAATGCTAAAATAATCTAAAGTAGAAACTACATCTAGACATTTATCAAGATAAACATTGAGTGATTCATCAAAACACATGAAATCCAAATATACTTGCTGCTGTCGAGACCCGGAATATGCGTATGTAATTCTAGTCACAACTCAATCATATGGATAGCCGAGAGTCATACCCACTTGTATAAGCAGACAAGGCCAAGCACAGAACACTCTCGGAAAGCATCGTACGTGAGGGGCATCACATCCAGGCCGGATGATCAACTGAGATGGGTCCTCATCGCCCGCTCACAAGTCTAAATGATTTTGGGTGGTGAAATCCCATACTCACAGAAAAGTCGCCTCAACCATATTATCGATTGAATTATAACACTTACATAAACAGACTCCAGCCCGATCACTTAGTCAGGGTCTCGGGTGGGCTTGATCATACAAGAAAGTGTGCCACGTGACAGAGTCACGAGCAATCGCATCGCGATGCCCCAAGATGCGCACATCTAAGGGCCACTTGGTGTATAAAAGACCGCCGGCAAGAACACAACTAAGCTATCGATCCCCACACTAAGACATGCTCGTTATAACCATACACGCAACATACATGTCTAGTGTAAACAACAGGTACTCATTGCATGAACTCTACAAAGTATATCTTTATTGACTTACACATAGAGCATACAAAGATCACATGTCTGTGATCAACATTACATCATACAACGGAAGAAAATTAGGTCTGAGGACAGACAAGTTTAACAAAAGGCTTAGAGAATCCTTGTTCAACATACATGCCCTTTCACGAGGGACCAGACTGCTGTCTGGAGCTATACTAGCTGAGTCAACGTCGAGCTTCAGGAAGGTGACTCCATCGAGGGCTGGGTTCTCATCTAAAACATAGAATAAGCAAACATGAGTACAAAGTCTTACTCAGCAAGACTTACATCAGAACTATACTACTCATGCTCAAGTTTCAAGGTAAAGGGAGGTGGGATTTCAACATGCAGAAGTGCCAGCTTTGACTTGGCTAGTCCTGTACTACGAGTACCAGACTTGAGGTAAGAAGTGTACACGAGTCCACTACCAAGTCTCCAACCAATACACCACTATGGATACTTCCTCGACTTCCCCAAGAGGAAGGACACCATAGCACTCACGCTTATCTTGCAAGTTTTAGAAGTATCCATTCAAGTTGTCTAATAATCAAGCACAGCTTTCCAAGTAGTCCCTTACCGCGGACGCGGCTATTCGAATAGTTCTGTTAACCCTGCAGGGGTGTACTGCTACACACATGAAACCATCAGTTACCGCCGGGATCTCGTCACCCTTCAAGCGGGTGTCGGCGAGGATAATTTCCACAACTTTTACCTCACAGCAAATTCTAATCCAGGAATCAATCATCCGAGTTGCTCACCGCTCAAGAGTCTGGCCGGCTCAACGATACGGACTCAGACAATGCAGGCGACCGAGACGCCACCTTAACAGATGGTTTTACTGTCTCACAGGTGCACCCACATATCTAAATGATGCAAACGTTTATTCATTCTTTTTCTATGCATATGCCAAATGGAAAGCCCGAACTAGTGACTCCTGGACTTAAACTGGGGTGAGTTAGTAGGCTGAGCGGGGGTCCATGTGCCAAACATGTGGTAGTACTCTTCGTCTTGGATCACGACACAAGAACTCGGGCTTAAGGCGGTGTTCAACGAGACAACCCACTATGTACTCCTACACAGCCTCTCATCGTTCACCTTGTATTAGGGTGGATTCACCAACAAAATTTCACCTTCATCAACACCATGTTCACTACCATCCCGACTCACAGATCAAAGTATCCTCATTGCAATCTCTAACCATGTAATAAGCAGTAACAGTTGCAGGGGCCACATGATATCAATAAACTCCTATGTCAGCTAGGATTCTGGTTTGCTTACTACTGTGACAAGATGTTAGGTCATGCATCGGATATGGGTTCAACTATGCGGTAGAATCGATAACAAGGTGATCTCCTAAACATGCATAAGAGAGACTGAGAGGGAAGTGGGATTTTATAGACTTATTCAATGGGGTTTTCTTGCCTTGCTGACGAGGTTCAGCATCGGGGTCTTCAACGAAGGGGGTGGCCTCCGGTTCCGGTTACACTTCTATTCGAGCAAACAGCACAAACATTGTAATCAATATAATGTACCATGCACAATCACATGATCAAGTTGTAGAACATGATGTATATGGTGATTTTAATTGAAGTGTATTGCAAAAGATTTTGCAAATTCAAACTCCAAATTCAATTTCAAATTATTCCGTATGCACCTTTGTCACTGTTCACCCATTTTAAAATGGTCAAACATAGAAAAAAAATTGCATATTCATAATCCTTGCATTTTTCTGATAATTTTTCATATATTATATGTTTAATTTGGAATTAAAATGAATATTCTATGAATTTTAGAAGTTTCAGCTAATTTCTGCAATTTATGGATTTCTTTTTAAATCTTTTCTATTTAATGCATCATCATTGCGTCATCATGACGTAAGGGGGGGATGACTGGTGGGGTCAGGCTCTCATAGGCTCTGGGGTTAATCCCCTATTTAATTAAAATTTGATTTGATTTGGGGGGGGATGGCCCCACCTGTCATTGACCCATGGGGTCAATTAGGAGGAGGTTAGCCCCCTAAGTACACTGGAAGGTGGGCCTACCGGAGTTCTCGCCGACGACGACCACTGGATGCGGCGGCGTCCACTAGAGAGGCTCCCTCCGGCCACAGGAGGCAGCGGGAGTACCACCAAATTGCTCCCCGCACACGTGCGCTTCGAGTGGAGCACACGCGCTCGCCGAAGGAGGCCGGAGGCCACGGAGGGGAGGAACTCCCGCGGCGGCTGGAGCACGGTCTCGGTTGAACCGGCGTTTGGGGCCTCGAAGGGAAGTACGGGAGGGAAAGGGTGAACGGGTAGCTCACCCTGGTTACGCCGGGCACGTCGGGGAGGTCGGAGAGGCGGTGAGGGTGTGATAATTGCTCGCCGGAGCTCGCGGTTGCCGGCGGTCAAATCCTGAGACGTGCGTTGTCGTTGGTGGATATCGGCGCGATCTGATGAGGAGAATCGACGAGGACGTCATCCCCAGTCCTTCTGGGCACGGTGGAGCAGCGGGGGGTGGCACGATGACGTGGACGCGCGCTGCGCTGGTGGAATCCTCCTGGCAGGAGGAAGAAGACGACCCTGCCCCTGTGTGGGCTGGGCTGGTCTTCGGGTGCAGATGGGCCAGGTGGGCCAGAAGGTAAGTGGTGAGTTTTCTTTCTCCTTTTCTTTTATTTCTTTTCTTTGTTTTTCTCTGGTAAAAATACCAAGGAATTTTATAGAAATGCCCAAATAATTTTAAAAGTCTTGGGTGACCAGTAGCAAACCACATCCAAGTTATGGGAATTTTTAAAATTCAACACATTTGAATTTCAAATCAAATAGGGGTCAAATTTAATTTCCAGGGCACATTTTGAATTTAGAAGATTCCATGGGCATGGGAATGAACCCAAACCACTTTTAAAATTATCACCATCATTTATAGGAATTTTCCAAATATTCAAATGGTTTTTGGAAAAAGATTTTTATCTGGCCATTAGAATTAATTTCTCAGGGCTTTCTTTTCCCCATTTTTGATTTTCTTTTGAAATTTTCACATGATGCAAAGGGACAAGAAAGCCCTAGCACTTACCCTAGTTGGGGTTCTGACAGCTGCACAACTAATAACGAATCACCAAAAGACTCAATATGTGTAGCACCTATAGCAAGAAGAATCTCTGAACCGAATTAGAACACATTCAACTTTAATTATTCGTGCAACAATATTCTAAGCGGTATGAGGCTTCAAAACAGCACCATAAAGAGATATACGAACTAAACCATCAAAATATAATCTCCATGGCACTAATGAGACAAGCTTCATGTCAATATCATGCTCATCATCAATATGATGCTCAACAATATAAATAACAATGATTTGGCTTCTCATAAATTCAAAAAATTAATTCGCCAGATCATATTTAGCCAAAGCATAATCTCACTCACCAATTCTGCAACTATCAATTGGTCTATGCAACATATTTCAATGAATGTGCAACTTGTCTCGGTTTCAAATAGGACTAAGGATGATGTTTAGAAAACCACACCGGGTATGTTTAGATATATTTTTAGGACGATAGAAAAATATCGGCCATTACCATAAGGCTCATGTAGAATCCATCCACCAAAGCATATATAGCGTAAATAAACAAATGGAATAACAAATCAAATATTTTGGCCCTTTGAATTAGCAACAAAAATGTAACTAATCATATGTATTTTAATCTGGTAACACCCTATCATGATGGAAGAAAATGTATTCCATCCATGGATGAAAATAAGCCCATGCAGGGTAACCAATCATACCTGAGGATGAATTCCATGGTAAGGGCGTCAATGAAATGTTTGAAGAATATGAATGTTGTACTAATCGAATATTTTGATTGGATGATGGAAAACTTCGGCATAATCTTTTATGAGATGATTTCTCCTTCTTCACTTTGGTTGTATTCTCTACAATAGAAGCTTGCACATAATTTTCTGTTTGATTGTTCTTCTTGGGAACCCAAGCCAGATTCTTCTTTTCAAGTTCTCGTGCACTAAGATTTTGGAATTTCTTCTTCTGCTAATACGATAAACCGAGTGGACGTCTCGGTTGTGATTCCTTTTCAGGCAGTGGAAATTCCTTTTGACACGATATACTTGCTTGACCACCTCTTTCTTCTTCCTTGAGCTCAAGACCGATTCCTTTTGATTGAAACGGTCTTTCTTATGCAATTATTCATCAAATGTGGACCTTCTTGGAGCTGCATAATCTTGATGAGATGGTTCAAAATAAGATGGATGATGTGCCCTAGAATTATACCTTTCCCGTGATGCTTGTTGATTCATATAAGCATAGGGAGGTATCCATGACACTGGTATTGGTGGCCCAAAATAAGGATATGCGTATGATGTATTGAAATTATCACTTTGCCAATATCGGTCCTCGGATTTGCGCCTAGGGGTTGATCTTGATGCTTTTGAACTACTTGGTCGATAAGAAATTTTCTCCTTACTTATCTTCTGATATTTTTCCAATAGTTGCATGAAAGTGACCTTTGATTTCCTACCCTTGCGCTTATCCCGTCCTTTGCTCTATTTGGTTTTCCTTGCATCGATCTTAGGATTTGCTTGCTTCCCCCCAGTGCTTCGCGTCTTCATCGTATCTTTGATAGAGCCTTCGGCCTCAAGAATGTCATCATTGTGCTCATGAATAATTTTGTCTGTGCTTGAAAGCTTGATCCCATCACTTGCAGTCATTACCTTTTTATATTCAAATGAATCGGCTTGAAGCAGCCGATGTAGAAACTTTTTTCCATCAGGACAAATAGGAATAGCATGATGATCTCTTGGTGTTTTAACAAGTTTCAATCGTCCGCTATCAATGGCCGATTTAACTATTTGACGAAACATATCGCAGTCCTCAAAATTATGCTTGAACAAATCATGCATCTTACAATACATTCGTCCTTGGACTGATGGCTTGACATGGTGATCAAGAATTCTAATATAATCATTCTTCAGCAACAAATCAAAGATCTGATCACACATATTCGAATCGAATGTAATATTTTTTTTCTAGCCGATCTTGGTGTGAGAACGGCTTTGGAAGTAAGAAAAGAAATGGTTCAGATTTTGCATCATCCCATTCGGTTATGCATTGCATTTTGCACTCTATCTCTGAAGACTTTGAATTAGAAATTATACTATCATCGGTTTTCTCAAAAGATTTAGATCTTGGCTTTATTTTTCTGAAATCAAAACTGTTATAACAATTATCCTTATTCATTGGTCTCTCAATATTTGTTATAAGAATTTTGCTAAAAGTTGCATCAACAATAAAATTATGACCAAATCTGAAAATGGACAAATTACTTGCTAGACATACCTTTTCATAAATGTTGGGCGAGCATGATGGCCGCGTGAATTGAATAATAGTTTGCTCCAGTTTTGGATGACTCTCTAATGTCTTGTCCTCATCTTTGTCTTTGTTCCGTGCTCCATCACTCGAATGATTATCAGGTGAACTTTTGCTCAGCTGCACGCTTGTGTTCTTTATGCTCATCAATTTCTGTGGCATAGAATTCAGAGGGCAAGAAATAGGTTCCCTTAGCTTCAGAAAAATCAAGCACGGTTGTTATGTGCTTGCCATGCCCTTTCTCAATGATGTTTTCCTCTTTGTATTTGATGGATTCGGAACACACACTAGTTGATTCGGATTTTCCAGCCAAAGAACATTCAATCTTCGAATCATCACTCTTTTCATCAATTGGCAAGGCTTCTTTTCTTTGAGACAATCATTTTTCTATTTGCTCCAAACGGCGAGAAACTGATTTAGCTTTAAGCTTCTTCTCAAGATCAGCCCACCCTGGACAAGATTCCCCCCCCCCCCCTACCAATGCTTTTAACTTTATGATTTTTCTCAATCTCAGCCCACTACGGGTAAGATTGCCCTCCAATGCTTTCTGATTCTTTCGGCATTGGAACTTGAGTGTTGCTGAAACTTTGCAATTGTATAGGCGGTATATAGTATGCTGGAGCAATAGGAGAAACCATATGCATTGGTTAGTAATGGTGCATATTTTAGGTAATGCGCCACTACTATGAATATTATATTTTTTCCTTTTACTTTTCTGTATTTGCATAGGTTACAAACAGATATAAACAGCAGATTTATAAACAACACAGATATAAACAGAAGATTTATCGAATACAATAGAAGATTAGTCTCCAAAATACAACAGAAGATTAGTTTCCGATTACTAATCATCATCTTAGCTTCCGAATTCCAAATACCGAACAAAGATAGAACATTACAAGTCTCGAGTAGCGAGTTTGTCTTCACATTACAAGTCGATATGTAAACTACCATGACATAGAAGAAGAGGGTTGCAGTCACGATGAGCATCATCGTGACCAAAGTGATCTTGATCTGGTTCCTTCTCCTCTCCCTCCTCTCCCCCGCTAGATAGCACGCGTATCTAGCTTCCGCCTCCGCCCTTGTTGGGTACCCTTTGTAACTGTTACCGCTAAAACGGTGAACCTATCTCCGACAATCCTCCCAGTCGTCGTAGACTCCGGGAATCCTACCAATGTACACGACTTACGACGGTCATATTGCAAACCTATCCAAGATGCCATATTTCATATTGCAATTTTATTTGGCATGACCTTCCCTAAATATTAGGACAAAAAAGAATGAAAAGTGTGCCAAATTATCACCGAAACGGAAATGAAATAACATTCTGGCAAAATATTGGCAACTATCGCATATGTGAGGTACCTGCAAACACACGTACATACATATCCCATGATCATCACACACCAATTATCAGAACACACATACATATATACCCCATGATCATCACATCACACCACACATATACACCGACAAAAAGTGTGTTCGAGAGAGAACAAACTAGATCTACACAATAATAAAGAGATATACCTTACTTACGAATGAAAAAAGGAGATACAGCTACTTATTTTGGGTAGATCTATGGTGCAAATAAGGTGAGGAGAAGGAAGGAACCGAGAGAAGCTTGTTGGAGGTGGAGAAAGTGTGTGTGGTGTGTGGGCTACCAAATCATCTAGCTCCCCCGGAGTTAGTAACAGCGCATGTTATCCAATATGCGCCATTACTAACTCTGGGAGAGGTGGTCCCAAGCCAGAGGGGGGGACGAGGACAGTAATGGCACACCCTGCAGGCATGCGCCATTAGAGTTACATACTTAGTAATGGCGCACCTCTCCAATATGATCCATTGCTATGTCTCACGCCTTGTCCCACCCCTCCCCTGACTTAGCAATGGCGCGCATCCAAGAAGTGCGCCATTAGCATCCATGGTGTCTTATGGCGCACTTCTAAAAAGTGCGCCATTGCTAAGTCAGGGGAGGGGGCTGGTCCAGAAGCGAATGGGAAGTTGTGCACTTGTGGGTACGTGCGCCATTAGTAACAAGGGCACTAATGGCGCACCTGGACATGGCGCGCCATTGCTACTTAGTAATGGCGCAATTCTCATGTGGTGCACCATTAGTGTCCATATTATCTATAGCTATTTCCCAGTAGTGATAACACTTGGACCACACCTAGTTCAGTTATGAACTCCTTCATCCAAACCACTTCCTGCGCTGCTTCTAAAGCAGGACCATATTCCTCCTCCATTGAAGATGCCGCCACTACGGGTTTCTTGGAGCTCCTCCAACTCACCATTGCTCCATTCAAGAGGAAAACGTATCCAGATTTTGACTTGGAGTCATCTGTATTGGTGTCAAAGATAGCATCGACGTAACACTTTGCATTGAGATCTTCTTCATTATCATACACGAGGAACATATCCTTAGTTATTCTTAAATACTTAAAGATATTCTTAACCGTCTTCCACTGCTCCAAACCTGGATCCGATTGGTACCTTCTAGTCAAACTTATAGCATGTGCCACATGCGATCTTGTAGACAACATAACATACATGACATGGGCTATGGCTGAGGCATAGGGTTTCAAATTCATCACCTCTCTATCTGATGTTGTAGCTGGACTTTGAGACTTACTCAACTTCGTACCTTGTAACATGTGTGACGAGGGGATGCCCCCACGACCCCTCAGCATGAGGGTACCCGGTACGTGTCCAAACAGAAGACCCACTGGAATCTTCGACTGGCCCAAGATCAGACCACCCAAATCATCAACGGCTGCGCCTATATGGAGTCCAAGGCGGTCCGGAGTCCAAGGCGTGGCCGCCAAGAATAACTATATTAGGCAATGGCCTCTATAAACCTAGCTGGAATCCTCGAGACCCAGCCTAGTATATAAAGGCTGGGAGAGGGGATGTCTAGGCCATCCAATCTCGCATAGCTTCACCCTCGACGAGAGCACTCTCGTCGAGACCTCCACTGTAATCGCCTCCACCATATAATACATCGAGCATGAAGTAGGAGTTTTACCGATCTAGGGCCCTAAACCCGGGTAAATCTTTGTCTCCTGTTAGCCGAGGAGCATCGCCAAACTGCACTCCTCTCTCTATGATCTAAACCTAGGGTTCCTAACCATGGGATTTGCCAAGGCCGATCCTCGTCAATTGGCGCCGATCGTGGGGAAGACGCAGGTTGGAATCACTATCTCGTCGGTCCCTCCATCAGCAACTGGAAGTTCGGCGACTTCAGCAATGATTCAAGAAAGGACCGATCCACTTGGAAACCTAGAGATCACCGCAAGTTTTCCGATCTTGCAATCTGGCGCACTCGATCCTTTAATCGGTCAAGCTCAAACCTTCAGCGGTTTTCAAGGCTATGTCCAGCGGCGAAGAAACCGGCGATCTACGAAAAAAGCTCAGTCAACACCGGAAAGATCAAGGCCGGCGTCATCCGAAAATTCGGACTTCAACATAGAGATCTCACTCGACCAAGTACCCGTCACGACGGCGACTCCTGCCATCAACTCGACCACTCGCCACGACGAAACGTACTTCGATTATGTCGGAAGGCTAGGAGAATTCTCCAAAAGCATCCGAGACTACTTGATCCACAACGGGGTCGATCTGTACCCTAGATTCCACTCTCTCTCTCTCAAAGGACCACTCATATCGAGTCATTGGCAAAAGGCTACACGACGACTCGAACAATCTCACACCCGGAGAGCAGTTGGACGGAGTCTGCACGATCCACTACTTTGAAGATGATGAAGGACGGATCAGGGCGACCCACACCCTCGGAAATTGTAGACTTTTCACCGAGATTTCCAAAATACACATGGAAGACATGGAGCACAGATCCAAACGGACTCGCGGGACGTCACCCACACCAACACCTAAAAAAGAAGAGACTTATCCACCAGCCCTCGGACGAGTATGCATGATCCAAGAAGGGCGCCCATAAAAAAAGAAGCAAGAAGCATGCATCCTCCAAGCTTACGTGGCCACGGAACAGCTAGTAAAAGAACTCTATTCCTATGCGATTCATAATTCAGCATCACCTTCTCGCAAAAAGACCACCGACCAGCAGTTCCGAGACCTAGACACACACCATTAGTCCTCAAAGCACTGATAGGAGGCTACGACGGAGGAAGCAGCATGGACATCATCTTCACCAACACCCTACGTAAAATGGTGATCCCGCGGTCAGCCTCGAAGAGCTAATATGTCACCCTATATGGCATAGTACCAGTCAAGGCAGCCTCATCTCTGGGAAAAATCGAACTCGACGTGGTCTTCGGGAGCAGGAATAACTTTAGGAGAGATATCCTCGAATTTGAAGTGGTAGACTGGTAGTCTCAATACGACGCCATACTTAGTCGACCAGCCTGTGCTCAATTCATTGCAGTACTGCACTACGCATATTTCAAGCTAAAGATGCCAGGACCCGCAGGAGTTATCACAATCAATGGATGCTTCATGAGATCAAACAACTGCGACTGCGATTTCTACTGAGTCTCCCACACTTTCGGAGCACAACAAGAACTCAAAGAAATAGCCATGGTTGTAGACGGAAGCGTTTTACCACTCTCAAATCGAAGTGAGATGAAGGATATCACTCAAAACTTCAGTGTAGACAGCGACAACGTCACCCATCAAGTGCACCCAACAGACCCATACAAAACAGTACGGATCTACGCTCACCTTCCCGAAGAACAGGCGAGTGCCCTCCTAGCTCTCCTCAGCAAGGAGTGGAACATTTTCTCCTGGTGCCCAGCCGACATGCATTAATACGACGAGAGTTCGCAGAGCATGCACTACAGATCTACCCAAACACTAAACCAGTGAAGAAGGCGTTGCGCCGATTCTCCAAGCCAAAACGCAGAGCCATTAGGGAAGAAGTCAATAGCCTACTCGACGCAAAATTCATCCGAGAGACGACGAAGGCCACTTGGGATGCAAACCCCGTGTTGGTACCTAAGAAAGACATCGGCGTGCTACGCATGTGCATCGATTACGGACCCGTCAACAAGCACTACCCAAAGGATCACTTCCCCCTCCCAAGGATCAACTAGATCATCAACACTACCGTGGGATGTGATCTCCTATGTTTCCTCGACGCGTACTTAGGATACAACCAGATAAGGATGAAGGAAGATAATGAAGAACACACCTCGTTCATCACCCCTTAAGGTGTATTCTGCTATAGGACAATGCCTTTCAGGCTGAAGAACGCCGGAGCAACATACCAACGGATGATGCAAGATTTCCTAAAGGACCAAATAGACAGGAAAGCCCAAGTTTATGTAGACAACATTGTGGTCAAAACCTACAAGGAAGAAACACTACTCGAAGACCTCCGAGAAACTTTTGGAGCACTCAACCACTATAGGATCAAGCTTAACCCGAAAAAGTGTGTTTTTTGCGTACCAGCCAGCAAGCTACAAGGATACATGGCGTCCGCCCAAGGAGTCGAGGCCAATCCAGAAAAAGTCCAAGCACTCGCAAAGATGAAAGAACCAATCAACATCAAAGGCATACAACAACTCACAGGACGAGTCGCCGTCCTCAGTCGCTTCATCAGCAGGCTAGAAGAAAGGACAGTGCCATTCTATCAGCTACTCGGGAAGGGTGGAAAGTTCGAGTGGACAGAAGAGGCACGAAACGCATTCGCCAAACTCAACAAAATCCTATCAACACCGCCCATCCTCGTAGTACCCAAGGAACGGGAATCGCTATACCTCTACATCGCCGCCAGGAGCAGCGTGGTAAGCACAATACTCGTTGTCGATCGCACCGAAGAGGGCAATGTACAAGGCATCCAGAGACCAATCTACTACCTTAGCGAAGTACTCACACGCTCATATCAAAGATGCCCGCATTATCAAAATCTGGTCTACGCCATCTTCATGACCTCTCGCAAGGTATCACATTACTTTGACAAGCATCCAATAACAGTGGTCAGTAGCGCACCACTCTCGGACATCCTCAACAACCCAGGCGCTACAGGCCGCATCGCTCAATGGAACATCGAGCTAGTCCTCATGACCTAAGATTTAATCACCCAACAGCTATCAAAGCCCATGTCCTTCCAGATTTCCTGGTCGAGTGGATGGAAATACAGACGCCCGGTCCCTCAGACCTCTCCAACACTTGGAAGATGTTCTTGGATGGATAAAAAAGACAACAAGGAGAAGGAGCCGGTGTGGTGCTAATCTCCCCCAAAGGAGAATAGATAAAATACATATTACAGATCAACTTCAAGAAGGCATCTAACAATGAAGCGGAGTACGAAGCCCTCCTCCACGAAATGTGCATGGAAAAAGCTTGCGGTGCCACCCATTTACTCATCTATGGCGACTCCAATCTCGTCGTTCAGCAAACAATGAGAGAATGTGAAGCCGTCGCAGACAACATGTCCACGTACCACAAGCTCTACAACACCCTAGAAGGCGATTTCGACGGATGCGAGCTCAACTACGTCACAAGAGAAAATAACACGAAAGCAGGCAAGCTTGCAAATATTGGATCCACCCGCAGACCAATACCACCCGGAGTCTTCCTCTAGAGCATCCATGATCGCTCCATCAAAGAAGAAAATACACTCGAGCCAACTGCGATCAAGGAAGAAACCCCTACAAGCGTAGCAGCAGACCAGGACACCTGACCTGAGCACACAACATAAGTGGATCCAACAACCGAAGAAGAAGCCGGTGACGCGGTAGAGGAGGAAGAGCCTCTACCACCCGAAGGACTAGCATGGACAAGACCCTTCTTAAACTACCTGATACAAAACAACCTAACACAGGATGTCACAGAAGCACGACACATCACTCGACGCTCCAAAGCCTTCACCATAATCAATAGGGAGCTCTACAACCGCAACATTTCTCAGGTGCTCCAAAGATGCATCAAAGAAGAAGATGACAAATCCCTACTACTCGAGATTCACGAAGGAATCTGCAGCCACCACGCGAGTAGTCGCGCCTTGGTATCCAAAGCCTTTTGGGTAGGTTTCTACTGGCCAACTGCTATGAGAAACGCAGAGGACATTGTACGACGCTGCGTTGTTTTCCAGAAATTTTCCAGCAGGACTCACGCACCAGCTTCAGAAATCAAGACAATCCCGCTGGCCTGGCCCTTCAAAACATGGGGAATCGACATGGTAGGACCTCTCAAGAAATCTTCAAAGGGTGGTCGCACCCACCTCCTCTTGGCAGTTGACAAGTTCACAAAGTGGATTGAAGAATTACCCATCACCAGATCGACTGCTCTCATAGTCGTGAACTTCATCAAATCCATCATATTTCGCTTTACAGTGCCAAACAACATCATCTCTGACAAAGGCACAAACTTCACAGCTGACGAATTCCAGAACTTCTGCAAAGAACTAGGCATCAAAATCAACTATGCGTCAGTCTCACACCCGCAGTCTAACGTCCAGGTCGAGAAAGACAACGGTCTGGTATGCGGCGCCATCAAGAAACGACTACTCGCACCACTCGAGCATGTCGCGGGAAACTGTGTCAAAGAGCTACCAGTTGTCCTATGGAGCCTACGAACAACACCCAACACCTCTATAAGGCCCGATATGTGGTACTATTCAAGATCTAGATGTTTCCATCCAGATCCGGGGACAATGCCATATGCCCCGAATTTCCAACATGACATCACAACATTACATCTACAAGGATACAACATCTCATACAATCGGCATACAATTGCCTTAATACAATACATCAACCTAAGATACATGTCTGAGTACAGACTACAATCAAATGCCTAGTGGCAAAGGTAAAACACACCATTCCCGTAACCACACGGATCCAGGCTCTCCGCCAGGATCTGCCTATCTAGTCGTCGTCGAGTCTCCGCAAAGGCGTCCAGAAAAAGGGTCGTCGAGCTCCTCTGACTTCCAAGATCGTTTGCATAACATGCGTAAAAGAGAAAATAAGGGGTGAGCTATATCAACAAGTCTTGTAACTAAATTCTCAAGGGAAGATAAGGCTAGTGGTGAGGTTGCAGATGCACTAGCAATATATGAGTGGCTAACGGTCTATTTTAGAGTAAGAAGAGAACCAAGCATTCGATGAGGAATCGCCTGCAACAAGTCTTGCTATCAGCTACTTACGCAAAAATAACACCTATCATATTCTTGTCCTCCCCTTCGCATCCGGACGAAGAAGAAGCAGTCAAGGAACACACACGTTGATCAAGTTATAGTTATGATTCAGTTGATGTTATCTATGAACAAGACGTAGGTTCCAAGTCGTCCATAATCGTGGACACGGCTTCTCGAAAAGATTTAACCCTGCAAGGGTGTACCAACTGCCCATTACAAGGCTCCGCACGCACGCCCATCTCTCTCAGTTTCTACCCATCACAGGCAACCATTTTATGATTTAGTCCCGAGCGATCGGGAACGACAGGTCCCTCTAACTAACAACGCACAAATCCGGGTGGCCCCGGGGAGTCAACACCCAATCCAAAAGCCGGCCACGCTCTCGGATCGGACTCTTCCGTCTAGACGAGGTCGGGGTAACTAAACCATTGATATGTCCCAACCGTATCGATAATTTCTTCTTGCTCCATCCATGTTTTGTATGATATTGCCATGATCTAGATATACTTTCACACAGTTTTGATCATATTTGGACTAACATATTAACTCAGTGCACCCTAGTGCCAGTTTCTGATTTCTGCTGTTTTTTTTGTTCCAGGTTTCCCCCATATTAAAAGTGCTCCAAAAATTCGGGAAAATCGGATAAAAAATCAGCGCATCGGAAGCATCCAGAACCCCGAAGGAGGGGCTGGGGGCCACCACCAGGTGCCCAGGCGGCCACATGGCGCGGCCTAGGGCTTGGCCGCGCCGGGGGGCGCCTGGACCCCTGGTGCCCCCCTGGCTGCCCCCCTTCGCCTATATATTCCCCGTGAAGTGAAACTTCCGAAAAGAGAACCACTTTTCGCGATCTCGCCTCTGTTCCGCCGCCGCCGCACTTACAAGATCGGGACCGCCAGAAGACTTCTTCCCGGCACCCTGCCGGAGGGAGGTTCAACCTCTGGGAGCTTCCCCTTCACCATGGACGCTTCTGGGATGTGCCATGAGTAGTTTCCTTTGGACCATGGGTCCGTGATCAGTATCTATGTGATGTTCTCCTCCCCTCTTTGTTCTTCATGGTTTAGACCTCGTGAGCTGCCCTACATGATCGAGGCACATATGTAATCCTTATGTTGTTGCTATGCTGAGTTTGATGGGATCTGATAGATTTTGAGATTATGTTCAGATTGTGATTGAGTAATATATTTGGTTCTTACCTTTTATATTTTTGTTCCTAAGTAATTCTTGCATGTTCTCCATTGCAGTTTATTGCTTTGGCCAAGTAGTAGGTAGTAACTCCAAGAGGGAACGTTATGCTCGATTGTGGGTTCATGCCCCCTGATGACACGCTTGAGTGACAGAAACATGAGTGTAGGGGATGTTTTGTTGCCACAAGGGGGAAAACAACGGTGCTTGTAACCACGGTTGCAGGGATTGTTTACTTTACGCAAAGTGCTTTTAATGAAGTTGTCTGTTGCTTTGGGTTTACACTTTGGGTGGGGCTCGCAACTTAATACCAGCGAGATGTTCTTGATAGATATCTCAAGGTGGATGATTGGTAGTAGATGCAGTTGGATTTCGGTCTACTTATTTTGGCGTGCTGCCCATGCTTTTGAGCCCCTTCCTTTCTTTTGTAGCATAGTTAGCATTGCGGTGCATTTATAATCCTGTCAATTGCCCATCTGTAATTTTTTTACCTCGCATACCAGTTTTATCGTCTTTTGGGAGAGATACATCAATAGTGAACATGACGGGACCCCGGTCCATGTTCTCATCACTGTTTACACGCTCATTTACTTTTCTTCTTTTACTTTCAGTTGCTATCATTATCATTATCCCTTGTGTTTTGATCCTCTGTAAACAACAAGCTCGGAGAGGTTGACAACCTCTCTGAACTTCGTTGGGAGAAAAGTTATTAGTGACTGTGTGCAGGTCCAGGTGAAGTAAAGAACCTCGGTTGTGAACGGCGCCATTGTTCGCTTCACCACCTACTTATCATCTTCGGAGTCCTACTAGTCGATACTCAACCTTGGTGTCCTCACGAAGGGAAACTTTTCGCTACGCTGCATCTCACCTTCCACTTGGGGTAACCAACGAAGGGCGAGAAGCAATTATCAGCTCTCGCGTATCAAGCAAATTTCTGGCGCCGTTGCCGGGGACTTGGAGTGATAAGATAGGGGAGTTGCCCAATACCTTTTACCTTTACTTTTTAGTCTTGTTAGTTTACTTTTCACTTTTTATCTCAGTCTCCTTTATGAAAAACCACAAAAATAGTTTCTACCTTTTGCCTTTGTCTTGGTTTGCTTAGTTATGCTATCTTTACCATGGGTGTGGAACCACCCAAATATGGTAGGATGGACATTTTTCACCTGGATCGTCTTCGATCAATTTGTGCTCGTGCTAAAAACCCAACCGACTTGGTTGAGGGAAAATCATTGGATGAGCATGCTCATTATACGCGGCACCGCCTATCTCAGAAAGGGAAACACTTATGGGACCAAATACAAACTTCTTATTGCTATGCTAAGTGTTTATGCTACATTTATGATTTTACTTGCTACTCTAATATATATCGTCAACACCTTCCTTTCCAATGTGAGTTTAATGAAAATGATATGCTATCTTCTTATTCTAAAGGTGTTTATGATTACTTTGATGTTGAAAAGATTTAAGAATTTGTTGGTTTTAAGGGTGCTTATGAGATTGCTTCTTTGATTGAAAAGTATTACGATACTATTTACAAGTCTGATAACTTTGATGTTCTTGCTTATTGCTTTGAGAATTATGTTTGCAATGATTATATTGAAGATTTTAAAAACAAAATGTTTGCTTCCCAAGAAGAGACCAATGATTGCTTTGAGGAGGAATCCCATGATTCCGAGGACTCACTTGAAATATCCCTTTCTAAAGATCTTGATAATTTCTTTTTTGATGGCCAAGATGCCACTATGGATGATGCTTACAAAAATGAACTTGCTATAGTTCCTTATGTTAAGCAAGAAATTATTGCTATTTCACCCACACTTGATCTCCCTATTATCCTTTTGAAATCTCAAACTCATATTCCGGAGAATTTTTTCTCTTATCAAGGCTCAATGTGATGGGTTGCATTTATCTTATGATCCTAAAGACCGTGTTGAAAACTATACACGTGTGCTTGTAGGTCATGATAAACATGATTTATGTGATAGTTATATTCTTGATGTTGTTCATGGCACTACTGAAAATTACTTTGAGAGGGGAAAGCTTGGTTATAGAAACTTCCATGTTACAAAAACACCTCTCTTTATGTTGAAAGTTTTGAAGTTGTTCTTGTTCCACCTTCCTATGCAGGTCACTTTGTGATCTTTGATTTATTTTCTTACAAGATGCCTATGCATAGGATGTGGGTTAGTCTTAAATGTGTTCCATATTTTCTTCTTGATGCTCTCTTTTGCTTCAAATCCTAATTATTATGAGAGCATCTTTTATTATCTTCATGCCTAGCTAAAAGGAGTAAAAGAATGCGCTTGTTGGGAGGCAACCCAAGATGTTTTTACTTCTGTTTTTAGTGGTATTGATGCTTGTTACTACTGTAGCAACATCATTGTATCTTTATTTTCAAGCTTTGTGCCAAGTTATAGCCTCTTATGATAAAGGAAGAAAAAGTTGTGACATGCTTTCCAGAAAACAGATTCTGTCTTCTCGACGGAAAAAATTGAAACAAATCAACAGTTCATCTTTTTGAGCTGAATTGCTTACACAGCATGCTCTATACAATTGTGATACTTTCGTATGTTCTAAGTTTTTTTTATTTGAGTTGTAGAAGTACCCCGAAAAAATTCTCTACTACCTGTTGTTCTGTTTCGGAGATTCTGCCACGTTTTATCTCTACTTACTTTTGCAAACCTTAAGCTTGCTTTTTCTTTGAAAAAATCTTTTGGAAATCTTGAGAAACAGTAGCTCTTCAAAAATATCTTTATATCCAGTGGGAAAAATTATTTTATTAAGGGTACTAACCTCTGTAATCAGCTTATGATGAGTTATGTATGAAGGGAGTTTTCAAGTGTGTGATGGAAGATGATGAAAGAAGATCCGGGTGTGTCAAGCGCTCAAGCTTGGGGATTTCCCCATGCATCCCCAATAAATATTCAAGGAGACTCAAGCGTCTATGCTTGGGGATGCCCCCATGCATCCCCTTCTCCATCAACAATCATTAGTTCGTCCTTTGTCTCACTATATTTTTATCACTTCATGCGTTATGTGCTGTGCTTGGAGTGTCTCTCTCTTAGGTTTTATTTTTTGTTTTCTTTAGCTTTGCTTGCTTTTCATAACAAGTTAGACCCCATCTAATTTTGTGTGGGAGAGAAACACGCTCCACTCCAATCTAGAACACATCATAGAATTTTTAATGCTTATCTTTTTGCTGTTGTGTGTTCTTTATCTTTTCGTAGCTACTGCCATGTTTAGTTTTAGTTTTAGTTTATCTTTAGAAAATAATTTTGTGTGAGTTTTTACTTATGCATGTAGAAAATATCACCCTATGCATGTGTAGGAAGTTTTATATTATTATTGCTGCAAACCTGGTAGGGTAGCCACATGATCTTACCCTGTTTGCTTAGACAACCTAGCACGTGCGTGCTATATATTTGCTATGCTTGTAGACGTGGATTGGTTTGAGATTTCATTGAGCTATGTGAGGATTTAATTACTTGACTAGCAAAATTTTAATTAGAATACACCTCTGGACGGGCAGGGAGTGCTTCCTGGGGGCTCGTGCCTTATCTAAGGCGAGACCAGGTTGTACCCCTAACAGTTGGTTTTGGTGGTCCACAGTACGTCATGGTATCTACCCTCTAAACGTAAGTGGGCGCCGTCCAGGCTCAAAAAGATCAGACATACTTGGTGACTAGGAGCCTCCATGTACAGCCGCTGGCCATATGGGCTCTGGCTTAGTTGAGTACGATGTAGGAAGCCTCTCCCGTGCAAAGCTAGCAGAAGTAGATGTGATAGTTGGTACCGGCTTGTCGTTGGGTGTAGGTCACCTCTTCTGAAAGACTTCGTCTCAATCTTCGGGTTGAGTCCAGCGGGGAAAGTTTACTAACCTCTACAGAGTAAAAAACTAATCATGATTAGCCGTCTCCCTGGTTATGGACATCCTTGAGCTACTAGACAGTACTGTTACTGGAGGATCTTGACATATGAATCACCATAATAATTTGAGTGGGCCAGATTTATTAAAGGGTGTGGATTGGAACTGGTGTGCCCAGTTCGATCTTAATTAGTAAGTTAAACTAAAATTTTGACTAGGTATCAGCTTTCTGCAAAACAAAACCATAAGCCTATCCTTTGACTACCTTGCATGTAGTGATAGGTCTGTTATATCCTTTTCCGTGCGACTTGGCGTACAAATCAGATGTACTGGCCCGTTGTCGGGCTGTAACCTTCGGTGTTGCAGGTTTTTCAGACGACCAGTAAGGTGCGTTTAGGGTTGCGGGTCTACACTCAGCATGTTCGCTTTTGGATGTTGATGGGACTCCTTGTTATTTGCTATTGCTTCTACTATATTTATGTTGAATAAGCTAGCCTTGAGCTACGCAACTTGTTATTTATTTTATTCTAGATCATACGTTGTAATAATGATGCACTTGTACTTTGATATACATCTATGATACTGTGTGTGCCAGCGAGTTCGATCCAGGGACTGGCACTTGATCACAGAGACTTCAATTCTATGTGAATTGGGTCGTTACAGTTGAGAATGCTATCATCAGTGGATTTGGTGAAGGCTTCTCAGTTTGAGCTGCACTTGCGTGAGCTAGCTGATACACGAGAGAGGATAATTGCTTCTCGCCCTTCGTTGGTTACCCCAAGTGTAAGGTGAGATGCAGCGTAGCGGCAAGTTTCATTCGGTGAAGATACCGAGGTTGAGATCGACCAGTAGGACTCCGACAATGATAAGTAGGTGGTGAAGTGAAAAATGGCGCCATTCACAACTCAGGGTTGCTTACTTCACCTGGACCTACACACAGACACAATTAACTTTGCTCCCAACGAAGTTCCGAGAGGTTGTCAATCTCTCCGGTCTTGTTTTTTACAAAGGATCAAACACAAGGGATAATGATAATGACAGCAGCTGAAAGTAAATACTTGTAACAGTCCAGATTTCACAAAAATTAAAAAAATGTTTTTGATCTGAATTGTTTGATTTTCTGATTTTTTGCAGTGTTTGCATCCCCGATTTATCGATCGGCGATTATTTTCCCTCTCTTATCTTGTACCGGACGGAGACCGACCCTTGCCACCCTGACACTCGACCTTTGCGACACCGGGCTTCGCCCGATCACCGTCGCGAAAACCGCACGAGACCAGCCGCAACCAATAGAACGAAAAACCCTGTTTAATAAGTAAACGGGATATTTTTATAGCGCGCCGGAAAGTGTTCTCGGAACGGTACCAGCACGAGGTGAACGACGCCGGCTCGACGCGCTGATCGCGCAGTTCGAAGTTTTACCCGAAACGGAGGTCCTGTGGACCCTCGGCGGTTAGAAACGTAAACACCGCGCGCGAGAGGGAAAAACCGGGGATGTTTTTGCGAACTGCCAGCCACCTGGGCTATATAAAGACAACCACTCCCCCCACCCCTTTCTAGGGTTTCCCTGAGCCAAAATTGCAGCCACACCCCCAGATCTGCGCCAAATTTTCATCCAAAAGCCCCCAAATCCCGAAACCATAGATCCAAATTAACCCTGGCCGTTAGATCTCGAATTGGAGGGCCAGATGAGTGCCACGTCGCCCACAGCCTCCTCCCAGCCAGCTCCACCACGATTAGGGCTCCGCAGGGCCCTAGATCTTGCCACCGGGCCCGCCAGGCCCATCTGGCCATGGAGCTATCGTGGCCTCGCTGTGCCGCCGCCGGCAGCCGGAGTAGCTGTCGTGGCCTCGTCCTCTCTCCTCACCTCTCTTTCCTCTCTCTCCCGTAGGCCGGCGAGGTCCTCCACCGCGCCATGGACGGCCGCCGCGCCGCCGAGCTCGCGCCGCCGTAGCTTGCCGCGCTGCCGCCGGATTAGGACGACGCGCCCCTCCGACCTCCAGCGCCACGCCAACCCCCGCTTCCTTCACGCCGCGGCGCCTCATCGCCGACGAGTGTCGTCACCGTCCGCCGGCCGCCGGATGCCTCGCCCCGACCCGATCCGATCTGGATCGGGCAAAAACCGCCGCCGCTGTGGGCCGGGTGGGCCCCTGCGGTTCCGCCTCGGCCCGCCACCCGACCTGCTCCGCCTCTCGCCCAGGGCGAGTCCCTCTATCCGCCGCCAGCCGCAGATGGGCTGAGGCCCACGAGGTGAAGCCTTTTTTTCCCTCTGCCCCCTGTAATTTTCTCTAAGTCCCAGAATTTTTGTCTGATGTACCTGTTTTGCAAAGCGATTTCCCGTTGACTCGTAGGTCGGAACAAAGTGAATTTTTTTGTATTGTTTGCTCTCTGTGCTCTTTAATCCATCTTTTGTGAGCATCTTGATCCGAGGTCATCTTGCTTGAGTAATTGTTGGTCAAACAGGGCACCATATCGTTAATCTGCTAAACTGATGTTAAGTCTGTCTGAAACTATTGTCTTATTGAAACTTCGGGCGACGGTTGCGTCACAGCCGTACGTCGGATTGGAGTGAATATTTTTGCATCATGTTAAGCATTGCTTATACTTCAGTTCCATGCATTCACATGCCATATTTGCTTGATGCATGATGATTGTATCTTGTTCCAAAGTAGCTACCCTGCTGTTAGTGTGCTGCTATTTATATTTTGTTGCAACTTCAGTCGATGAGTGTGTCGCGACCGTTTATCGGAATTGAGTGATTCCAATTGCATATTGTTAAACATCATGTCTACTTCCATTATATGTATTGCATTGTCATGATATGCTTGCTGGTCATATAGATATTGAGCTCCAAAGTCTGTAACGTTCCGATGCCATGTTGTTTGCTTAATATCTTTTGATCCGTGATGCTTATTTGCATGATTCTTTTTGCCATGCCTTCCCTGCCATGTCTACTTTAATTTCATATCATTTGTGAGCATGTTTGCACTCATTATCCTGTTTATGCATTGCTCTAAAGTGTGCTTCGTGATGTTGGTAGATTGTGCTCGTAACTTGTTTTGCTTGTATCTTTTTAACCGTAACTCCGTTTGGGGTGTTCTTTATATGTAACTTGATTAGTTTTTCGTGTACTTTGTGTTTATTCTGTTGTTGGCTGTTGTTAACCAACCTAAAATATGGTTTAGGGCAGAACAGTACCAAATCCTTTAATCATCGTGAGGCACTTAGTGGTATGCCATGTTTAGGGTGTTGCCTCGCTTAACTTGACTAGTATAGGTAGTTTACTTTGTGCTTAACCTTTTTCCATGATTGTGTGACATGCCATGCTTGGGTGCCTTGCCATGTTAACAACCGTTGGTTGATCACTTGTAGCTAAACAACTTGAACCTCTCTAAATGTGCGGTATCGTCGTGTGTGACGAGTACTCCACTTAACCTGTTAGTAACCGCTCTCGACGGTAGGTGCTATGTCTCATGTTGATTCTTGTTGATGCTTGCTCGTGCTTTATTCGTAGTAATAGATGCTTGCTCGTTGACTGATTTCCAGTGTTTACCGTCTTGTGTGCTTCCGCGGGTACCCTTCGGAGACGATGTGAGCTTGCGATCAACTACACCTTCGGAACCCGACTTATCAACAGGCAAGGACTATACATTACTTATGATCCATTCTATTTCAACCATCGGTTTGCATGCTAGTCTAGGATAGGTTCGATGTTTGATCCTACCACATGTTTATAGCCTCTTTCAAACCGATACAGCCATGTCCCCTCCCAGCAAACCTTGTACTGCTATGTTACTATTTCTCGTTGCTCAGCCCCTGCTTAGTATGCATGCTTAGGATGCTACGATGTTACCTTGTTACTCCTTGGTTTGGGCTATCACATTATTATATTGTTGTTGATGATATGATTATTATAATGTTGACTATATTCAACGAATGATGGAATGTCTAGGCTATTCCATTCGAGTCACCTAGGACCCGAGTTTCGGGTATTGGTTTTAAGACTGAGCGTGCCTAACCGCGTGTGGGATACTATGGGGTCCCCTCTTCTTACCTACCTAGCTTCCAACATTTCTAGTGGTGTCCCAAGCTGATTTACCATTTGAAACCCGCATGCATAACTGGTCTGCAGCCAGTGGATTTAAAACAACTCGGGGCAGCAGAGACAGAGTTCCTTTGTTGGTCCACACTGGTGAGCTAGGGAAGTCCCCTGTTATATAGGTGAGGCTAACCCCGACCTTAGCCATACGGAAGAGTCCGATCCGAGAGCTTGGCCGGCTTTTGGATTGGGTGTCGACTCCCCGGGGGCCACCCGGATTTGTTCGTTGTTAGTTAGAGGGACCTGTCGTTTCGGATCTCTCGGAACTAAATCATCAAATGGTTGCCTCATCGAATGCTTGGCTTCTTATCTTACTCTCTAGATCGTTAGCCACTTCATAAATGCTAGTGCGGCAGCAACCTCCCCACTTACCCCATCCTTATCGTAAACTACTAGTTGTCCTAGAATGACGAGTGATGAAATCCTTGCTGGGTCAGATGACCACTACAGTTGGATGCTGAGTACTTCTGTACTCATGATACTACCCCCAAACTCTTTTCAGGGTTGTTGATCGACAACAGGTATGGTGATTGACGTTTCACGTGGAGACTCGATGACGACTAGTTAGGCGGATTCCGGCGGAGGGCCTGGACCCGTGTGGTTATGGGGATCGATGTTTTTCTCTTTGCCAGTAGGCATTTAATTGTAGTCTGTACTCAGACATGTATCTTCCGCTGATGTATTGTATTAAGGCAGTTGTATGCCGATTGTATGAGATGTTGTATCCTTGTATATGTAATGTTGTGATATCATGTTGGAAATCCGGGGCATATGACTTCGTCATATGTCGCGGTAGGACCGATATGTGCTTCGTCCCCCGATCTGGATGGAAACATCTAGATCTGGAACAGTACCGCATATCGGGCCTTACAATACTGAAAAGGAAATAAGCTTGTAAACTGTGATGATAATATGGACTAGGGTCCCGTGATGTTCACTAGTGATGTCTCTCTCCTAAAAGACGATAAAACTGCTATGCGAGGTAAACAAATTACAGAAGGGCAATTGACATGATTATGAATGCACCGCAATGCTAACTATGATACAAAAGAAAGGAAGAGGCTCATAAGCATGGGAAGTACGCCAAAATAAGTAGACCGAAATCCATCTGCATCTACTAATAATCATCCTCCTTGAGATATCTATCCAGAACATCTCGTTGGTATTAAGTTGCGAGCCCCACCCAAAGTGTAAACCCAAAGAAATAAACAACTGCATTAAAAAGAACTTTGCATAAAGTAAACAATCCTTGCAACCGCGGTTACAAGCATCGTTGTTTTCCCCCTTGTGGCCACAACACATCCCCTAGACTCATGTTTCTGTCACTCAAGCGTGTCATCAGGGGGCATGTACCCACAATTGAGTATAACGTTCCCTCTTGGAGTCACTACCTACTACTTTGCCAAAGCAATAAACATCAACGGAGAACGTGCAAGAAATACTTAGGAACAAAAATATAAGAGATAAAAACCAATATATTACTCTATCACAATCGGAATATGATGTCATAATCCATCACATCCCATCAAACTCAGCATAGCAACAACAAAAGAATTACAAATGTGCCTCGATCATGTAGGGAAGCTCACGAGGTCTAAACCATGAAGAAAAAAGAGGGGAGGATAACATCACATAGCTACTGATCACGGACCCATGGTCCAAGGTAGACTACGCACGGCACATCCTAGAAGCGTCCATGGTGGAGGAGAAGCTCCCGGAGGTAGATCCTCCCTCCGGCAGGGTGCCAGGAACGGTCCTGACGGTGCTCCCGATCTTGGAAGCGCAGTGGCGGCGGAACAGAGGCAACTTTGCAAAACAGGGTTTCGTCCTCGGAGTTTTCCCGTCACGGAGATTAAATAGGAGAAGGTGGGAAGCCAAGGGGGCCACCAGGGGTCCAGGCGCCCCCCGGCGCGGCCAGGCGGCCCTCCTTCGGGGTTCGGGAAGATTTCGGTACGCTGATTTTTTTATCTGATTTTCCCAGATTTTTGGAGCACTTTTTATATGGGGGAAAACTGAAATAGAAAAACAGCAGAAAACAGGGACTGGCACTTGGGTGCACTGAGTTAGTAGGTTAGTCCAAATATGATAAAAAATGTATGAAAGTGTATCAACATCATAACAATATCACACAAAACATGCATGGAACGAGAAGAAATTATCGATACGTTTTGGGCGTATCACTAGCTTCCAAGGCCAAGCTGGTGAAGTCCAACATGCACGTAAGTACTTATGTAAGTTTTCTACCCAGTGGGTGTCCGAGTGTCTTCCTGGCAAAAGTGTTGTTACTTTGTAGGTTTGAAACTTCCCCTGGGGACACTTCTTAGTGTACCCAGTGGGTGTAGCCCCCAAGGCTCCGAGTAACTTTAAGAAATTATTCGGAGTCTTTAGTAATGAGGTTAGAGATTAGTGGACTTCCGTTGGGAGCACTTCTTAGTGCACCCACTGGGTGTAGCCCCCAAGGCTCCAAGTAGCTTTGTTTAAGTTATTCGGAGTCTTTTGTGGGGGGACTTTTATTTTTATGAACTTACGATGGGAGCACTTCTTAGTGCACCCGCTGGGTGTTGCCCCCAAGGCTCCGAGTAACTTTGCAAAGTTATTCGGAGTTTCTTGTGAGGAAACTTTGTTCTTATAAACTTCCGGTGGGAGCACTTCTTAGTGCACCCACTGGGTGTAGCCCCCAAGGCTCCTAGTAACTTTTGGAAGTTATTCGGAGTCTTTTATGAGGAGACTTTTCTTTTGGTTCTTCTCGTGTACTTAGGAGGCTTTCAAGCTGGGTTCTTCCTTTGTAAAATTGCAAGAGGAGAATGCAGCTGCGAAGAAGGCGTATGATGTGCTGAATGAAGAGCACAACAAGCTGAAGAAGCAACATGCTGAGGACAATGGTGATTTTTCCTGGTCTAGGTTTTGTACAAGCTCTTGTATTGGTATCCTTCTTATTCTCTTGTGTTGTGTGATATATGTTGTCTTTATTTCTGGTGTGCTAATGCAGAGGTGGCCAAGAAAGCTTTTGATGCAAAGGTGAAGGAGAATGATGATTTCGGGGCGAAAATGAAGAAGGAGATGGACCAAGCCGAGAAGCGTGCCAAGGAAAAGAAGGCTTTGGAGAAAAGCTTGCACTACTACAAAGTGGCTGTGAAGGAGAATGAGGCCAGTATTGCAGAGCTTGAATCTGATCTGGCGAAATTATCCAAGCTGCACACCAAGGAGGAGGAAGATCACAAAGCCGAGCTGGAGACAACTCGGAAAGCTGTGAGGGCCGCTGAGGAGTGTTGCGCTGGGCGGTTTGCTGTCTTCAGCGAGACTTTATCTGGTGAGCTTTGTGATATTTCTTCTGAAAACATGTGGTATCATGCCAATCTGGCATATGCTGATCTTGTTTTGTTGTAGAATATGGTACCGACCCGGATGCAAAGCAGGCCCGAATGGCAGAATTTGCTGAAATGATGAAGAGGGACAACTATACGCCGGTGACTACTGAGTTTTCTTTGGCCAAGAGATTTGCCGAGGAGGTCATGGGTGCTACCCTCGCACTGAAGAGCAAGCTATCACCTGGCGAGGGAAGTCGAGTGAAGCTTGATACTGTGGTTGCCATCTTGCAAGCAGCTCCTCAGCAATTGGCGCGCTGGAAACGATCTGCGACGCGGAGGGGTGCAAACTATGCACTGGCGTTGACAAAGGCCCACTTTCCTGAGCGAGTCCATAATATTGAAAGGGTTGGTGGTGTTGATCCTGAACAGGGACAAAGATGCACCTCATTCCTTCCTCGGTATGCCGAGACTGCCAGTCGGATCACGTTGATGCCTGATCTGGACCTCTTTGTGGAGTCGAGTGGTGTCGTGAGTGAGTCGGACGAGGCCTTTGATGAATGAGCGAGCTTAGTTGGTGTGAAGCGACACAAAAACTCTTTAAATTTGCCTCGGGATGCTGAGTGGACCTGTAATGAAACTCGTCGTTAGTGTTGTGTCCTAGGCACTATACATGCTTTTGCTTGAGCTTATCTATGAGTGCTTCTGAAATGGTTATCTCGTTGCAGCCCCCAAGTCTTCAGAGACTTGGTGTACTTAGGAAAAAAATTCTAAGTTCTCATCCGATCTGCGCACAGCTCGGATGAAAACCTGATTTTGAAACATTAAGCAACCCCCAAGTCTTCAGAGACTTGGTGAGTAATTAGGAAGATTTTTCTAAGCTCTCGTCCGAGCTGCGCACAGCTTGGATAAAAACCTGATTTTGAAACATTAAGCAGCCCCCAAGTCTTCAGAGATTTGGTGAGTACTTAGGAAAAATATCTAAGTTCTCATCCGAGATGCGTACAGATCAGAGGAAAACCTAATTTTGAAACATTAAGCAGCCCCCAAGTCTTCAGAGACTTGGTGAGTACTTAGGAAGATTTTTCTAAGTTCTCATCCGAGCTGCGCATAGCTCGGATAAAAACCTGATTTTGAAACATTAAGCAGCCCCCAAGTCTTCCGAGACTTGGTGAGTACTTAGGAAAAAAATTCTAAGCTCTCGTCCGAGCTGCTCACAGCTCGGATAAAAACCTGATTTTGAAACATTAAGCAGCCCCCAACTCTTCAGAGACTTGGTGAGTACTACGAAGATTTTTCTAAGTTCTCGCCCGAGCTGTGCACAGCTCAGATGAAAACTTGATTTTGAAACATTAAGGAGCCCCCAAGTCTTCAGAGATTTGGTGAGTACTTAGGAAAAAAATCTAAGCTCTCGTCTGAGCTGCGCACAGCTTGGATAAAAACCCTGATTTTGAATAACTGGTAAAAAATACAGAGGTTGGACACGACACATTGTTGTGCCAAACAATATCTTATTCAAGTCTGACATCCGCACTCATGCATAGAAACGGCATAACAACTGGGCGTTCCATGCATGAGGCTCCTCTATATTATTAGTTACATCATACAACCGATAAGATCCATTACACAATACCCTGGAGATGACGTAGGGCCCTTCCCATGGGGGAGCTAATTTGTAATCCGAAGTCTGCTTGATACGCAATACCATGTCACCTTCTTGGAATGAGCAAGCTCGGACATGTCGGTCATGATATCGGCGTAGGTCTTGCTGGTAAAATGCTGAGCGGGTGTGAGCTAAGTTCCGCTCTTCTTCCAAGAGATCAACACCATCTTGTCATGCAGCTGCGGCTTCAGCTTCAGTGCACTGGCGTATTCGGGGGGCGTTGTGCCTAAGGTCACTCGGAAGACCCGCCTCTGATCCGTAAACGAGGAAGAAAGGGGTTGATCGAGTGGAGCGATTAGGTGTTGTCCTCAATCCCCATAGGATCGAGGGAAGCTCATCGACCCAAGCGCCTGCTGCTTCCTTAAATTCCCAAAGGAGACGGGGTTTGATTCCTTTGAGTATTAACTCATTTGATCGTTCAACTTGGCCATTAGATTGGGGGTGTGCTACTGTGGCAAAATTAACCTGAATACCATTGCTCCAAGAGAATTCCTTAAACTCAGCCGAGTTGAAGTTCGACCCATTGTCTGTGATGATGTCATGTGGCACGCCGAAACGGTGTATGATCCCTTGTACGAAGCTAACCGCTGTGTCTGAGTCTAGGGCTCTGATAGGTTTTGCCTATATCCATTTGGGGAACTTGTCCACTACGAATAAGATGTGGGTAAAACCATATTTTCCTGTTCTCAATGGTCCAATCATATCAATCCCCTATACTTCAAATGGCCAGGCTAGAGGGATTGTTTTTAACTCAAAAGTTGGTTTGTGTGGTTGATTGGCATAAAATTGACATCCTTGGCAATGGTCCACAATATACTGAGCATCGTTGAGGGCCTGTGGCCTGAAGAAACCAGATCGGAAAGCTTTTGCCACTAGTGTCCTACTTGAGGTGTGGTGGTCACAGTCGCCTGCCTGGATGTCTTGCAAGATACAACGGCCTTCGTCCTCGGAGATGTATCGCTGAGGGAGCTGAGTGATGTTGTTTCTGTACAACTCTCCATTGAGCACCGAGTAGGATATAGATTTGCGGACAATCTGTTTGGCTTCTATCTATTCTTTGGGAAACTCTTGCCTTTGTAAATAAGCCAAGATTGGGAGTGTCCATTCGGGAGGAGTGACTTCCACATCAAAAACCATATCAACTACTGCGGGTATATCCTCCTTGTTGGGTATATTTTTAAAAGAAATCATATCTGGATCTGCCTCCAGGAAAGGATCTTCTTTAACTGTTGGAGAATGCAAGTGATCCAAATAAATTCCAGATGGGATCTGACTCCTAGTAGATCCCAACTTGGCCAGATCGTCTGCTGCTTGATTCTCAATCCTTGGAATATGATGGAGCTCTAGCCCATCAAATTTTTTCTCCAATTTTCTCACCGCTACACAGTAAGTTGTCATGGTTGGGCTCTGAATGACCCATTCCTTCATTACTTGATTTATCACCAAGTCCGAGTCTCAAAATACCATCATCCTCCTGATTCCGAGTGAAATAGCCATTCTCAAACCATAAAAAAGGGCTTCATACTCGGCCTCGTTATTTCTTACTGGTTAATGTATTTGGAGAACATATCTCATCTCATATTTCCTTGGTGAAACTAGTACCACTCCTGCTCCTTCTCCGTTCAGCATCTTGGATCCATCAAGAAACATTGTCCAATGTTCTGGGGTTGGCTGTGGGGGGTTTTGGACTACAATCCACTCGGCCAAGAAGTCTACCAGTGCTTGCGACTTGATTGCTTTTTTGGGTTGATAATGGATGTCATAAGGTAGCAAATCCAAACTCCATTTTGTAATTCTTCCCATTGCATATCTATTATTCATGATTTCTGCGAGAGGGGCTTCTGATACTACTGTGATGGAATGGTCTTGAAAGTAGTGTGCAAGCTTCTGTGAAGCTAAGTAGATTCTGATTGCCAACTTCTGGTAGTGAGGATATCTCTGCTTGGATGGTGTAAAGACCTCGGAGATGAAGTACACATGTCTTTGTACCTTCTGTGCCTTCCCTTCTTCTTCTCTTTCCACCACTATAGCTACACTGACAACTCGGCTTGTGGCTGCAATATACAATAAGTGTGGTTCTTTTTCTTTAGGTGCTGCAAGGACTGGCCGAGTTGACAATTGCTTCTTGAGTTCTTCGAAGCCCACTTGACCTTCATCAGTCCAAACGAAATTCGGAGATTTTTTAATCAGCTGGTAGAGAGGTAGGGCTATCTCTCCGAGTATGGAAATGAATCGGCTGAGTGCTACAAGGCAGCCTGTTAACTTTTGGACATCTTAGAGCTGCTGAGGTGGCTTCATACTCTGGTTTTCTGCAATTTTTTCGGGGTTAGCTTCTATCCCACGCTTGGAGACCATGAATCAGAGTAGCTTCCATGCTGGTACACCGAAGACACATTTCTCGGGGTTAAGCTTGATATTGTAGGCTCGGAGGCTCTGAAAAGTTTCAGCCATGTCTGCTAACAAGCTGCTTCCCTTGACCGACTTGATCACAATGTCATCCACATAGACCTCCACGTTTCTACCAATTTTCCAAATCAAGCAGTTCTGCATCATATGTTGATAAGTGGCTCCTTCATTTTTAAGCCCTAATGGCATCGTGGTGTAACAGAAACATCCGAATGGAGTTATGAATGTTGTTTTAAGTTCATCTTGTTCATATAACCTGATTTGATGATAACCCGGGTACGCATCGAGGAAACATAATCTCTCGCAACCGGATGTGGAATCCACAATCTGGTCAATGCGAGGAAGAGGAAAATGATCTTTTGGACAAACTTTATTGATATGACGAAAGTTAACACAACTTCTCCAAGTTTTATCTTTCTTTGGAACCATTACAAGATTTGCTAACCACTCGGAGTGGAAGATTTCCCTAATGAATCCGGCTGCTAATAGTCTTGCCACTTCTTTTCTGATAGCCTTTCTTTTCTCAGAAGAAAAACGCCTAAGTGACTCTTTCACCGGTCTTGCCTTTGGATCAACGTGTAACTTGTGCTCAACCAACCCCCTTGGGATTCCAGGCATATCAGCAGGCTTCCATGCGAAGATATCCCAATTCTCACGGAGGAAGTTGATGAGCTCGAGTTCCTATTTGGGATCCAAGTTGTTTGCAATATTGGTTTACTTGTCTTTACCGGTAGGATGTATCTGCACCCTCTTGGTTTCTCCTGCCGACTCAAACAAAGATGTGTTCTTTGGCTGCAGCAACTCGGACGAATCATCGGCTTTTTTGTACTTGGCTATCTCAACTTCGGCCATTTGTTGGTCAGCTATCAGCGATCCTTTCTGCAATAATACTTCGGCTTTCTTGTAATCTTCTGAGATAGTGATCACGCCGTGTGGGCTAGGCATTTTTAGTTTCAGATAGACGTAGCATGGTATGGCCATGAACTTTGCATAGGCTGGCCTTCCGAGTAGGGCATGATAAGCACTCAGAAAATCTACTACCTCAAAGTTGATCTTTTCTTTCCGAAAATTACTCGGAGTGCAGAAAACCACGTTGAGTGAGTGTTCCTTTTTTCCCAGGATGATTCCATGGAATTCCAGGTAACTTTTGCGAAGCTTGGACATTGGAATGTTCATACTCTTCAGAGTGCTGGCACAGAGAATGTTTATACCGCTGCCTCCATCCATTAGGACATTTCTGAGTCTGAAGTTTCCACTCCCCGTTTCTACTAGAGGATCAACAATTAGAGCGTGCTTTCCTGGGTGAGGGATATGGGGAGGGTGATCCGACTGGTCAAAGGTGATTGGAGTATCGGCCCACTTCAGGTAGCTCGAAGTTGATGGAGCTGCCGAGTTAACCTCCCTGAACCATATCTTTTCCACTCTCTTCGACTCCCGACCTGCGAAAATGACCAGCACGCCGTCTTCTCTTGGGAAACCTTCGCTGTCTAGATCTGGGCTTGCTTCCTTCTTTTTGCCAGTGAATTTGTCCTGCTGAGGTCCTGTCTTCGCATTCTGGGTTGCTCTCCTGATCAGACGACACTGCTAAGATGTATGCTTTGGGAGAATCAACTTTCCTTCAGCATGTCGGGTTGTGTGAATAGGACAGGGCTAATCCAAAATCTCATCGTAATTTGACGGCTTTTTCTGATGTGGATGCCACCCCTTTCGCGCCTGACCTTTGCCATGAATCCCTGAGGAATTTGATGCTGCAATTAACTCTGCATCTGTTGGGGCGTCTTCTTCTTTTCGCTTGTTGTTGCCTCCAACTTTCTGCTTCGGGGTCGATGCCGAGCTGTGGCCTCCTCGGTGCTGCTGGGTCTTCTGGCGAATCTCCTCTTCACCATTGGCATACTTATTTTCTATTAACCTTCCGAGTGAGGTAACATGGGGTGATCTTCCCAACTTGAGACTCTGTTCTCTGTATTGAACACCTTGCTTGAAAGAATGTATAGCCTGGAACTCAGAGATACCTTCTACCGAGTTGTGAAGCGTGATCCATCTCTGGATATAATCATGAGTGGATTCGGTATTTCATTGCATGCATAGCTGCAACTCGGTCAGTCCTACAGGCCTCTTATACGTCCCTTCAAAGTTCTTAACAAAAACCCTCTCGAGGTCCTCCCAAATCCAAATGCTGCTGGGGGGAGTTGGTTCAACCATGTCCGAGATGAGCCTTCCAGCATCAAGGGCCGATGCATCATAGCTATCTCATCTCCTCCCCCTCTGATTTGCACGGCTATTCTGGAATCATCCAACCATGTCTGAGGTTTGGCATCACCTCGGTACTTATCTACTCCTTGAGCTATCCGGAAGTGAGGAAGAATGGGGGCAGACCGAGTTCTCTCGCTGAAGGAGACTGGTCTTGTAGCCATTGAGGGACGAGCCTGATCTTGCCGATGACACCTAGCATGATCAACTTTGTTCTGCACCAGATGACTTCGGACATCGTATTCGATATCAGCATATCGATTGGCTTGATGACTAACTCTATGTTGATAAAAATCTTCTCTCCGAGGAGCACCCGATCAGACCTGTGAGCCTCATAGTTACCTGGTCTTCTATACTCTGCGTGCTGATGCTGATCTTGGCGGTAATCTCCTCGGGGTTCATTTTTGCGCCGAGGGGAGTTGTTCCTATTTCTTCGTTCTTCACCATAAGGCGTATGCACTGACTGCGATGTTCCTACGGGAGGAACCTGAGGGTGGAACCGCTGCTGTGATTGACTGACTGCAGCATTTTGGTCTATTGCGGTTTGCAATATAAATGCCAAGTGTTGAATTCCCTCTACCGCCGATCCACTTGGATGCAGATAGTTTGCAATCCGAGTCGCGGCTATGAGATTTTCTACTCGAGTCCCCATAGCTCGGAAGGTTTCTCGTCCTTTCCCTCGCAGCTTTTGACTCATTCTGCTTTGCTTGAGCCGAGCGACCTCTCGAGCCTGACGCTCCAAGGTGTTTTCCAGCAAGGCCAAACACTCCCGCTCGGACAGGTTGGTTAACCTAGCTGCCTCTAGGCCCCGTCCTTCCGGAGTGCTTGTGTCAATGGGAGTGTTCAATAGTCGCTCAGCCGCCTCTGCCTCCTCTTGTTCTTCCTTAGTAAGAGGTCGGGGCTGCAGACTCGGCCCTCCGAGTTCTAACCTTCGGAAGGCAAACGTGCGTCGAGTTGGCTCTCGACCGTCATCCCCGGACGGGCTATTAGCTTCATCTCGGGCATGATCATCTTGGACTAGTGACGGTTGAGGCGGTGGTGTTTCCGCCATGCACACTTCTGCAACTGCGATTGGAACGCTGCTGCTACCTTCTTGGTCTTCATCAGGTTCAGCATCAGATAATACCATGCCATCATCTTCAGCCGAGTTGCACAGATGAAAAAGAGATGCCGATGGGCCTTCTCTTGCAATCAATTCATCAAGGGCTCTCTGGGCTGACTCCACCGAGTCGATGACTGCCACCTGCTGCACCTTGACTTGTTTGTTGCGATGAGGAGCGCGTGGACGACCCGAACGCTTCTTCTTGTGGAGAACTAATAGAGGAGCTGGTGCCTGACGATGAGCCGACAGCTGGAGGCGTATAGCCCTCGATTCGTCAACTCGGAAGTGGACGCTGCCTCTCGGAGGTAGCAATTGCGCCTGGAGCGGCGAATCCGCAAGTCAAGCAGAATCATCAGCCACGAAGGCCAATGACCCAAAATAAAACACATCTCCGACGATGAGCTCAGAGCCGCGAATCGACGAGGAGGATGAAGAAAACGCCATCTCTATGATTGCTGATCAACTCATCCCCATGGTTGGCGCCAACTTTCGGGGGTATAATCCTGACAATAGATATAGGGGTATAATAGGAGCTAAATGAATCCGAACGTAGAGTGGTTGACGCAAAGGCAAATTATACAGGTTAGGCCTCTCCTTAGAGATAAAAACCTTAGTCCTGTCCCAGGCTGACTGGGGTGTGCTTGCTCAAATTATGAAGGTGAGAGTTGCGCGTAACCCTTTTTGGGGAGAGGGGGGAGGCTTATAAAGAGTGCGCCTCTGCCCCTTCAATGCTCCAGTAAATGGGTCTTAATTACAAGGTTAAATAAGTATAATGAATACAGGAAACGGTCTTTTCATTACTGCTAATTGTGGAGGAGAAACGCCCGTGGTCTTTAATGCTTCGCGCCCGTTGCGTTCCTACCCTCCGAGTAAAGAACAGTTCGCCGATCCCCTTTTCCGAGTAACTGACTACTCAGAGCCTTTTTTCTTTCCGAATGACTAACTACTTGGAGGCCATCTCTTCTTCCGAGTAACTTGTTACTCGGAGACACTGTGAATCGAGCATGTGAGTTTGATAAAGCTTTGTATGCTTTGACGATTTTATTTATTTTATTGGGTGTATTTGAGAGACAAAGGATCTGAGGGTACCCCTTGGTTTCCAATGCCTAAGGGTATACCTTTGGTGTGACCACTACACCATGGACGCTTCCGGATGTGCCATGAGTAGTTTCCTTTGGACCATGGGTCCGTGATCAGTAGCTATGTGATGTTCTCCTCCTCTCTTTGTTCTTCAAGGTTTAGACCTCGTGAGTTGCCCTACATGATCGAGGCACGTATGTAATCTTTCTGTTGTTGCTATGATGAGTTTGACGGGATCTTATGGATTATGAGATTATGTTCAGATTGTGATAGAGTAATATATTTGGTTCTTATCTTTTATATTTTTTTCCTAAGTAATTCTTGCATGTTCTCCGTTGTTGTTTATTTCTTTGGCCAAGTAGTAGTTAGTAACTCCAAGAGGGAACGTTATGCTCGATTGTGGGTTCATGCCCCCTGATGACACACTTGAGTGAAAGAAACATGAGTCTAGGGGATGTGTTGTTGCCACAAGGGGGAAAACAATGGTGCTTGTAACCGCGGTTGCAAGGATTTTTTTACTTTACCCAAAGTTCTTTTAATGCAGTTGTCTGTTGCTTTGGGTTTACATTTGGGTGGGGCTCGCAACTTAATACCAGCGAGATGTTCTGGATAGATATCTCAAGGTGGATTATTAGTAGTAGATGCAGTTGGATTTCAGTCTACTTATTTTGGTGTACTGCCCATGGTTTTGAGCCTCTTCCTTTCTTTGGTAGCATAGTTAGCATTGCGGTGCATTTATAATCCTGTCAATTTCCCATATGTAATTTTTTTACCTCGCATAGCAGTTCTATCGTCTTTCGGGAGAGAGACATCACTAGTGAACATCACGGGAACCTGGTCCATATTCTCATCACTGTTTACACGCTCATTTACTTTTCTGCTTTAACTTTCAGTTTCTATCATTATCATTATCCCTTGTGTTTTGATCCTTTGTAAATAACAAGACCGGAGAGATTGACAACCTCTCTGAAATTCATTGGGAGCAAAGTTATTTGTGTCTGTGTGCAGGTCCAGGTGAAGTAAACAACCTCGGTTGTGAACGGAGCCATTGTTCGCTTCACAACCTACTTATCATCTTCGGAGTCCTATTGGTCGATACTCAACCTTGGTGTCCTCACCAAGGGAAATTTGCGCTACGCTGCATCTCACCTTCCACTTGGGGTAACCAATGAAGGGCGAGAAGAAATTATCATCTTTCGTGTATCACCCATCACTGTGGGCAACCCCCTAGCTTCCAGGTGTGGACCAACGAAGGAACTCTGTCTCCGCTGGACTGAGTTTTTTTAAAATCTGTTGGGGGCCCAACCAAGCACACACACGGTTTCAAATGGTAAATCAGCTTGGGCCACCTCTAGAAATGTTTGGAGCTAGGTAGGTAAGAAGAGGGGACCCCATAGCATCCCACACCCGGTTAGGCACGCTCAGTCATAGAACTAATACCCGGAACTCGGATCCTAGGTGACTCAAATGGAACAAAGCGTCGGGGCGGGATAGCCTACACCTTCCATCCTTCGTCGAATATAGTCAACATTATGATAATCATATCATCCACAACAATGTAATAATGTGATAGCCCAAACCAAGGACTAACAGGAGAACAGTTGATAGCATCCTAGCATGCTAAGAAGTGGTTGAGCAGCGAGCAATAGTAACATAGCCGAACAAGATTTGCTGGGATCTGGAGGAAATGGCTGTTCGGGTTATACCTAGGCGCGAGTGATCTGAAAGTTATAAGCCTGATATATGCTCCCCCTTACCTAATGAGAAGACGAAGCCGAAGGTGTAGTCGATCGTCTCCGAGAGTACACGCGGAAGCACACAAGAAGGAAACACTGGAAAAGAAATTCGACGAGCAAGCATCTATTACTACGAAGCAATCACCTACAAACAACATCAAGAAGGGAACACAAGACAATGCACGGTATCGCATCTATCGTCGAGAGAGGTTACTAACAGGTTAAGTGGAGTATTGGTCACACACGACGATACCACACATTTAGAATGGTTCAAGTTGTTTAGCTACAAAACATGAGCAAAGGTTGTTAACATGGCATCTCACTCATGCATGTCATATCACACAATCATGGAAAGATGTAAAGCATAAGATAAACTATCTATGCTAGTCAATTTAAGTGAGGCACAACCTAAATATGGCATTCCACTAAGTGCCCCACAATGATTAAAGCATTTGGTACTGTTCGGCCCTAAACCATATTTTAGGTTGGTTAACAACAGAAAACAATGGCATAAACACAAAGTACATGAAATTCTAGTCAAGTTACATGTAAAGAACATTCTAAACGGAGTTACGGTTAAAAAGATACAAGCATCACAAGTTACGGTACATGCTGTTAACATCAGGGAGCATACTTTAGAGCAATGAAACAATTAGCTACTGAATGAAAACATGCACGAAAAAGATGTGGATCAACAATAGACATGAGCATCAGGAACAAGTAATTGTAACTCATGCAAAATGTAAGAAAATACTACTGGTCTAGGGACTTGGTGAAAAACAAGGCATGTGACAACAAACAGTAGGGTTGCACTTTGGGAGCTCAACAACTATCTGAACAACAACGATATCATGGCATAGCAATATATGACATAAAAATATACATGGCAAGGATCAAATAATTACATTGGAGGTAAAGCATATGAGGCATGGATCGCTAACTATAAGGCATCAAAGTTGCAACTAAACATAAACAACAGCACATGTTATCCAGGTCACTACTTTGGAGGAAGATATAAATTATGTACAACAGGCAAACATGGCAAAGGAATGCATCTAAATGAAGTGCACATGATTCTTAACACACACAAGAAAGAATCAATAGCATAGGCCTCATAGATGTGACACAATCATCAACCAAAGTTGCAATAAAATAACAACAGCAACACTTAACAGAAAGTAGCAGCAGTTAACGATCTGGTACCCACTTCAACAGTGACTAAAAAATTTTAGATGGCCTCAAATTAATTATCTCACTAATGCAAAAAGTTAGAGCACATCACGCATAACAATTTTCCTTTCGGGTGCATATTCATCCGAGCCCTAGATCTATCGCAAACTACATCGCGAAACAGTAAACATCAGCAATTTCTAAAGACTTGGAAAAATATGAGAAAGAAAAAAGAAAACGGAAAAGAAAAAAAAGGGCTGGGCGGCCTCACCATGGGCCGGCCCAACCGGCGGGTGGCGTTGCGGAGCCTAAGCCTCGCCTACAGGCGAGGGGAGGCCACGGGACGCAGGCGCGGTGGATGGGCTGCCTGGGGCACGCCGACCCACATCGGCGGCGGAGGCGTGTGGCTTGGGGATGATGCCGGCGAGAAGGCGGCGGCGCTGCGCCGGTCTTTGGAGAGGGGGTGGTGCAGGGGAGACAAGGATGGCTGCGGGACGACGCGGGGTCGAAGGGAGGCCCGACTCCGATGCCGGGGATCTCGAGGCGGCTCGGTGGCGAAGGGCGGCGGTTGTCGAGCTCGTCGGTCGTCCATGGCGCGGCGGCGGATCCTGCTGCATAAGAGGGAGGAGGAGTGAGGGGAGAGGAAGGGGAGAAGGCGCGGCGCAAGGGGAGGCCCTCACCGGCGGCGGGCAGCCGGAGTTGGCCGGGGCGAGGCGGACGCCGGCGGGAGATCGGGCGACGGAGGCTTCTCGGCCCGGTTCGGGTGAGGCGGCGGACGGAGGTGGGCCCGAGCGCGGCTGGAGGCTTGCTAGATCCACTCCGGGGCGAGGTGGCGCCATCTGGAGCATTGGATCTCAGATCCGACGGCTCCGGAGGACCCAGGGGTTAGGGTTTTGAGATTTGGAGGCTGGTTTGGGCAGATCTGAAAATTTAGAGGGGGTGGCTGCAATTTTTACAAGTGGGAAACCCTAGAAGGGCTAGGAGAGGGGGTGGTCCTTATATAGGCTGGCCTAGATGGCAGGTTTACGCAAAAGCCCTCGGGTTTTCTCTCTCGCGTTAGGTACTCCACGTTTTTGACTGCCGGGAGTACATATGACCTTCGATTCGGACGAAATCTCGAACCACGCACTCAGCGCGGCGAGCCCGTCAATCGTACCTCACTTCTATACCGTTTCGAGAACATTTTCCGGCACCCAATAAAATAATCCATTTAATTACAAAATGGGGTTTTCATTCCGATGGCGATGGCTGGTCCTGTGCCGGTTGCGACAGTGCTCGGGTGAAACCCCGGTGTCGCAAATGTCCTGTGCCATTGGGAAAAGGTTTAGTCACGCATCCGATACGAGAAAGAGGGGGAGAAATATTCACCGATTATTAATTCGGTGAGTAAAACACTGCAGAACAACTCGGGCAATCAACACAACAACGCAACAAACAAAATTTTAATTAGGGTGGAATTTTCGGGCTGTTACAACCTCAACCCAATACACTCTCTTCTTCATGGCGTATGGAGCAGAAGCAGTCACTACTAGGGAATACCCTTATGGTGGTGCCCTTTTTGTGTGTTTAGTGGCGCATTAGGGATGCGCCACTAACTACAAGCCACTAATAAGGGCTTAGAGGTGGCGCATTCTGGATGCCCCACCCCTAAGGCCCTTAGGTGTGGCGCATCTCAGAATGCGCCACCTCTAAGCTCTTAGGGGTGGCGCATTATGATATGCGCCACGCCTAAGGTTCCTTAGGGGTGGCGCATTCACAGTGCGCCACTAAATCCAGAAAAAATGCACCACTAAAGAATTACAGAAAACAAAAAAAAAGAATTACAGAAAAGAATAAAGACATTACAGATATTTTTATTATATTACAGAAATGCAAAATACAATATAACAATGAGGCCAACAATTATTGATACAAAAGAATTGCATTATAATTCTTATTTCAAAGATTTAGAAAGGTTTAGAGGCCAACAAGATTCACAAGATTACATCCATCACAAAATTACAATGAGTCCAACAATTATTGAAAACCGAAAGCTACTTTTGTCATTGTATCTTGTTTGCTCTTCAACCTGCACAAAACAAAGCTTTAGAGGTCACATCCATATGAATTCATACCAAAGGAGAACAAAGCAATCTAGCATCTATTCTTATCAACAACTTAAAGCAAGTCGATCAACGGCGAGAAGCATGCACATATGCATAAAAATGCATATGCAGTGACCTTGATACACAAAGAGCACCAAGAATATTTGACACTACCATCTACTACACAAAGAGTACATCCAAATTACATGTAGGGCATATATAACATAAATTGTTCAATTGTTCTGACTCGGCTCGGGGAATGGGCGGCATCCTTCTTTCGTCATGAAAGGCCTTCTGTCACGCAGGGCCTTTAGGCGGACTTCTATCTCCCCATGGGATGGTGCAATGTTCGAGTGGAAGATCGACCCCCTCATTTGTACTTCATGACGGATGATAGTCACCATCTGCGCTTGGATGTGAAAGAACTCCTCCTACAGATTTGCATCGGCGATTTCCGCCTTCCTTTCGTCCCACGCTCTGAGATGACTTGGCAGCGTAAGGTTGCGTTGTTCCTGTACAATCGCCCTCATGTGATGAAGGGCGTAGTACGCATCCCTCACACTGCCAGTCGGCTGCTTGACGCACGGGAACTGCGTTACGTGGTTGAACACATTCACGTCAGGCTGATTTTTCCTGAACTTGTGCTTCATGATCTTGCCTCCGGCTTTTATGTAGCCGACAAGAGCATCATCCAAAACTCTCATGATATACTTGTAATCTTTCTTATTCACACTCCCCGAGTCTAAATACACGGCATGCGAGTGTTGTGGTGAAAAGCAGATGAGCACGCAGTCTTGATCCTCACTGCATAATTAAAACAATCCAAAAGGAATGTTGGAAGAGGACAATGGAAAGCTAAGAAAGCAGATATGCTATGGAGGCGAGCGAATGACTTACTTGGGAGAGTAGGTCATAAGAAATGAATCCTTGTCGGCATTCTGTAGCATGAAGTCTGTGATGTACCCCGCCGCAAGAGCCGCGTCCCCGTCGTCCATCAAGATGCTTTCACGCATGTAGAAGGGCTCCAATATCGCGACGCTCGGGGTCTTATCTCTCCTGATACTCATAGAAAGGCTGAGCGAGAACAGACGGATAAGGCTATGGTCCAGCCGCTTGAGATGGTACAAATTGAAGATCTCCGAAAATCGCAGGATTATCATATCCGCGGGGATAGTGTTGATGAAGCCCATGTTGAGTGGCACCTTGGCCATGAAAACCGGGTACGAGGGATTCTATTCTCAAAGAAGAATCTTCTCTAATGCCATAATACTATGATGCACATTCTGCATATCTGAAGTTGCAAGGTCCAGCATGTCCTTAGGAAGCATCGCCCTACCATCCACATGGATTTCAAACGAGAGATCCTTGGGTCTTGGTGGCCCGTCATGAGCCCGGATCGGCATCGAAGGTTGGCTACTCGAAGTGATGCTCTTCTTTATTTTCCGTCCCTTCTTCTTTTCTGATTTTGAGCAGTCACCAGCCTTTATCTGCTCAGTGGTCGCCTTATGGAGTGTGGACGGGCTGAGAATATATCTCCTTGTGGCATATTCTTGAGGCTCGGTGAAGGCGCAAGCTGCTGGAGACATGTCCTGAGAAGCAGCGAAGAGACGCGTGGAGCAAGCAGGCTTCGCCGCAGGATCAGCTGGACCGCGAGCTTCCTCGTCATGCTGATAGGCTCCTTCAGCAGGAGGCATGAATAAGTCATCAGCATCATACAAAGTATTGATGAACTGGTCGACGCTGATATCATCATCAAGATCATCGTCTACTTGTGCGCCGATGGGATCATGTGGCGCCGACACGATGACTAGCGGTGTTGCCCTAGGTGTGGTGCCCCTTTCCCCCGTCATTAAACGCATTTGGCTCTTCGGCCATAGGCATATTTGGTTGAAACAGTCACTGAGGACTGCCGGCTCCTCCTCATCGTATCCGGGGGGTTGAATGGGAGGTTCAACTCTCTCGTAGCCCGGAATCACGAGAGAGATTTGAACCCTATGCATCTCCGGTTCCATCGGCATATTGTGCATGATTCGATTTTGTGGTTGAATGATTTTACCTTTGGAAACATCCTTCAACTCGCCGTCCACGACTTGTAATGGAATGCATGGAGTGTCCTCCTGCGAAAGATATATATATATATATGCATGTACGACATCAGAGAGATTCCACTAAAAAAGTCAAGGAGATGAAGTCCTCGTTTGAGTTGTAGACGCTTATATTTACCTTGAGGGCGTCGAGGTCGGCTAGTGAAGAGACCCCGCCGATGACGGCGGGCATGCAAGAGACGGAGGGCGCGCTGCCTCCCGTGGCGTCGGTCGCCCTATTTGCGCTGCCGCCGGGTGCATTATTGTTATGCCCCGGTTTCTCAATTGTGGCTGGAGTAGTTACCATCACGTCCGGCGTCGCCGCCGCGGTGTTGGCGGCCGGAGTCACCAATACGCCGGGAGTCGGTGCGGGAGCCACCACTACGGAGGGAGTCGGGACTGCAGGCGCCGTGGTGCCCGAGTTGCTACCGACCATGCTGGGGACTGGTATGGGCCCTTGTCCACCACGCGCTTGCCAATTCGCCAGTGACTGCATTATATCTGGAAGGAGAGCGTTCATCGTCTTCGCCACTTCGTCCTGGACAAGCTGCGGAAGCATGTTCACCTTCTCCTCCAGTCCACGAACATAAGCGGCATCTTCTTCGGTCCTTCTCGCCTTGCGCCACCTCGAACCGGACTGCTCCGCCGATTTTCCATAATATTCGGACCAATTTAGGTCCGCACCAAAGCCGACCACACGGCCGGATGACGATGGCTTCGCCGTCACGTCGTCAACCTTCTTGACCTTGTTCAATGCCCTGTTAAAGGCGTTGTCCCACGAGCCAGCCGGCTTAACCGACGAATCCTGCGATGAGGCGATTTTCATTTCCGCTTGCTGCAAAAAGAATGTGAAACGTTAAGAAATTGTGAACTTCACTCGATAATTCAATCGACAAGGTCGCGTGGTAAACTACTTACCACGGAAGTCGTAAATTCCTGAATCTTAGGATCGATAATTATTTTCGAGGTTTCTTTGTCCTTATAGCTCCGGGCCCTCACAAAGAATTCAGTTGCGGATCATCTTTGTATTGCTGGAAGGGGTTAGGTATGCCCGCAGCGGCGTACTCGGCATCCTCCTTGTCGCATTTAGGCTTGGAACTTTTGTAACCACCGGCTCCGAGACGGTGGTTACCGATGACCTGCGACCGCATGGCCTTGCCCTTTGCACTCGCGGCCTTGGCTTGATCGGACTCACACCTAGCCTTGAAAAGGTTGTAGGTAGCTTTGTCGATCAACGGCTCTTTCTCCTTGAGCTCCTCCCAGGTTTTGTTCTTTTAAAAAATTGCCCTCTTCACCCGGGTTTTCCAACTGGACAAGGCCTTGCTCATCTTCCTGAGGGCCCATGTGTTTACTTTGATCCCTCTGAGTTTGGTGTTATCGTACGGATCCGGAAACTTGTATCGTCTGTGCAGATTTTTGATAAGAAGCTGACAATAAGGAATATTCTCACGACTCCTGAGGTTAATCGTGGTGATCCGCACAGTGTTGCGGAGGATCGCCGCGACTTGACGGCCGTACCCTTCCGAAAAATGTTCGGCTCTTTAGGAATCCCGACGGCGGTCACAATAGTAAACTCTTGCCTGATGACGCCGACCTTGGTCGGTTTCCGATTCCTCTTCTTCGATTGGGTACCATCTGTGTTGGAGCCACCGGTCCCATCATCCTCGCCGATGTTCCTCTCTCCGTCTGTCATACCGGCCTCCTCCTCCAAGTCATCATCCGATGAGTCGGACTCCGACTCTATCTCCTCCTCATACTCCTCCTCGCCCGGAGGTACTTCCTCTTCTCTCTGCTTCTCGACCTCCTCCTAGGAGTATTCCCAAAATTGCTTCCTTTTTTCTCCCGGCTGAGAAGAAGGACCGGCGTCGGCTCCGGTCGACATGTTTGCACTAGTACAATATTAAGAAATGCAACTACTTAATTAATTAGCACAATAAATAAATGCAAATACTCTCATGTTAAGAAAAATAGCAAAGGTCATGCACGAATTCACGGAAAAATTCGGCATGACCTTTGCTCTTTTTCTTAACATGAGAGTTCCCCATTCTCAACCGAAACGGAAGTTAATCAACATTTCGGGAGAAAGGGGATAATAATTTTTACCTGCACAAAACAAATGCCTACATGTAGGCACAACAATGCACAAAAATAGATATTCAAACAGTAGATATTCAAGAAACATATACTTGCAAATGGATAAAAAATGAGATTGAATAAAACAGCGGACAAACATGATGAAATAAACATGATGAGATCATGTAACAATGGCACATCAAAATATAAAACTATCGAAGAACAGATTCTACACTTTCTAGTTTCATCATTATGTTCATAAGAACAAATGCTTACCTACTGGTTTTTTATAAGAACAAATGATATAGCTACTTCATCACTGTCCTAAGATTCTAGTAAAACTAGTACATAACCCATGTGTTGCATTTTTTAAAGAGAACCAAGGAATGACCAAAGCTACAAAAATTCCCTAGCTACTTTAGCAAATTCCCTAGATACAGGACACACACACACACCTCACACACACACACACACACACACACAGGACACACACACACACACAGAGGACACACACACACACAGGACACACACACACACACACACATAGAGGACACACACACACACACACACACACACACACACACACACACACAGAGGACACACACACACACACACACACACACATCCTATAATGATCCCAACAGCATGTGTGTTCTGCATTTAGAAATTTTGTGCACTAAGCAATAATCCTAGCAGTAAGCAATAATCCTAGCTATTTAGATTGAATGTACAGTAGCAAAATTAATATTGGAGCACATAACCAAGCAATTTTTCACTACTATGCCACACAAACTACAATGATCCCAACAGCTAGCTTTCAAGTGCAGAAATTCTATTCCATGGCTACCACACAAAACAAAAAAAACTTGTGTTCCATTAATAAGAACATATGCTATGCATCAAATTCAGAATTGCATGAACACCTAACTGAATTTTGTGTGCAAATGTCTGAATTTTGTGCGCAAATGTCTGAATTTTGTGTGCAAAACAACCATGACAAGGTACTAACTGAATTTTCTTGTACTAACTCTAATCCCTCTTCCCCCTAACACTAATACCTCTTCCCCCTAACACTAACAACAACATCTAACCCATCCCCCCAAAGGATTTATGAGCAGCAGGGGGAGTGGGGGTTGGGGGCGGCGCCATGGCCACCACGGCCGTAGTCGGAAGCCAGCAAGGGGAGGGAGGGGGTACCTGGCGGTGGAGGGGCGTCTCCTAGGTCGCCGTGGAGGGGTTGGGCAGGCTCCGGTGAACGGAGGGGAGGGGGCGGGGGCGGCTCCGGTGGAGGCAGTCGGCGAGGAGAGGTGGGACTCCGGTGGCGCGAGGCGGCTCCGGTGCGGCGGCTGGGGCTCCGGTGCGATGGCTAGGGCTACGGTGCGGCGAGGGCTCCGGTGCGGCGCGCTAGGGCTCGAATGGGTACTGTGTACAAGCAAGGGGAGGGCCCCGTGGAGGTTAAGGCTTAGGGGTGGCGGATTTTTCCAGAATGCGCCACCAACAGGTTTCTTATGCGTGGCGCATCTTGGCAAAATGCGCCACCCATAACAAACCTGTTGGTGGCGCATTCTGGCAAAATGCGCCACCCCTAAGAGCACTTAGTGGCGCATTTCAACAATATGCGCCACCCCTGAGCTTTTTTTATTTTTTAATTAAAGTTTAAACAATTATTTATTTTTTAATTAAAGTGAAACCATTTAAAAATAATAATTATGGAGTACATTTTTCTATAAAAGTGGTCAAACTTTATTAAGATTGACTTTGACCAAATCTTATATGCGGAGTAGAAAGAAACGGAGGGAGTACTTGCTCTAACCGACCTTTTGAGAATGGTGATTCGATTGTGTATCGTCGATGTTCATACACTTCAAACTATGATCCAAACATAATAATGTGATCATATCGATCCACGTACCATGCCTTAACCGTGTCGTCGCCGAACCAAGATCCACAAACACAAGGTATAGCGGCATTTGGAAACATAAGATTGTGATCATCAATTACAAAGTGCATATTAAATCCATGCATACACAAAGTGATCATGAATTACAAAATATTTTTCTTAAATTTGGAGCTAGCTATCTAGCTATCGTTTCCTCACGATCTTCTTCTTGCCCTTCTTTGTCGTGGTTGAATAATTTAGGCCCGGGACGCCTTCACTTTTCCTCTTGAATGAGAGGAGACCTTTCTTCGGTAGGGTTGTGGTGTATGTATCCTGAGCGGCGTAGTCATCCTCCATCTTCGGGTCGCCGTACTTGTCAAAGTCTTGCTCGTTGGCGACTCCATCCATTCCGATGATGTTTCTTTTGCCTCTCCTCACTACAACGCGGCTCGGCTTTGATGGGTCGGTAATGAAGAATCATTGGTCCACTTGGCTAGCCTGTACCCATGGCTCATTTTTTGCGGTGACGTTTGCGCCCGCAGACTTGGATTTGGCTTCGGGTATAACCATGGTGGTGAAGTGCCGGTCTTTTTTTACGACGCTCTTGGCCCATCTCACACGAACATCGACACCTTCTCTCCACAGTAGTCGAGCTCCCATATGTCCTCGATCCTTCCATAGAATCTTTCCTTGACGTCATCGGTGTAGAATATCCCCGTTACCCCTGAGTTCTGGTAATCGCAGTTATTGTCCTTTTCCTCCGTGTAAAATGTGTAGCCATTGATATCATACGCTTGATAGGTCATCAGGTTGCGTGCGGCACCCTGTGACAAGGTGAATATCATCTTTTCGTCCTCGGAAGCGTTCCTTCGCGGGGGATTAGCACGAAGCTCGTCCCTGAACCAAGTCATGAAACCGGAGTTGTGCTCTTTGATTAGCAGTGGATCTCAGTCCGTTATCTGCAGGCCCTGGTCACTGTACTTCTTCTAGATTAAATCCTTGTGCTTTACTATCCAAGGATCGACCAGCTGGATGTGTTGTAGCGCGACTAGGCTTGCTCTTTCAGAGTCGATGTCTCGACCGTCAAAGTTGACATGCATTGCGCGACTTCCCTCGTGGTGACCACACCCATCGGTCCTGCCAAAGTGCTTGTTGACGGCCAGACCAACAGGGTTCTCGGTGTTGAGATAATTCATGCAAAAAGAGATGCACTCTTCTGTTAGAAAGCCCTTCGCGATGCTTGCATCTGGACGAGACCTGTTACGAACGTATTTTTTGATGTGTCCATTCATCCTTTCGAACGGCATCATGCTGCGCAGAAACGCAGGCCCGAGTTGGACGATATCCTCCACGACGTGGATCGGCAGATGCACCATAATGTCGAAGAACGCGGGCGGGAAATAGATCTCAAGCTTGCATAGTATGAGCACGATCTCCTCCTGTAGCCTTTTGAGTTGCGTAGCGCAAATCGACTTCCGGGAGATGACGTCAAAAAAGTTGCAAAGGCCAAACAACGTTTTACGGACGTGCTCGTCCATTATCCCTCGCATCGCAACCGGGAGAATCTGCGTCACAAGCACGACACAGTCGTGAGATTTCATCCCGCTGAAATGCTGCTTCGCCTCGTCTAGGTATCTTCTTATCTTCCCCGCGTAGCCGTTCAGAAATTTTACTCCTATGAGGCAGTGGATAAACCGCTTGATCTCCTCCTCGCACAGAGTGAAGCATGCCGGGGGGCAGTGATCAATACGGACGGTCTTCTTCTTGGTCGTCCTTTTTCGTTTGCGAGAGTTTTGCGTTTCCGTATCCTCTTCCTCCTCCGGCTCATCATCGTCGGCACTAGGGGGGTGAAGTTCCCTCCTGATGCCCATAAATTTCAAGTCATTCCTTGATGTTGGCCCGTCCTTGGTCTTCTCCGGCATGTTGAGCAGCGTGCCAAACAAGCTCTCACACACGTTCTTTCTGATATGCATTAGATCAAGGCTATGAGGACTGCGGAGTAGACTCTAGTATTCCAAATCCCAGAAAACAGACCTCGCTTTCCATACCCTCATCAACGGCTGAGTCTTCTTTTTTTTTCTTTCCCGGCGCGGAGCACTCTTTCCAAGTTTTCAGCAAGTTGTCGATTTCTTTGGCGCTCCTTCGAGCTGGGGGTGCTCGGAGCTCCTCGCTTCCATCGAATAGATGTCCCTGTTTTCTCCACGCGTGTTTCTTGGGAAGCCAACTCCGAGACCCCTGGAACACGGTTTTTGAAGATCCGGGATCTTTTGGTAGCTGGCGGTACGTTGTATTATCCATGCACCTAACGCATGCACAGAATCCTTGGACCACCTGCCCTAAGAAATATCCGTATCTGAGATAGTCGTGCACCATCGTGATCACCGCGGCTTTCATTGGGAAATATTCTTTTGCCGCGGCGTCCCACGTATTGACTCCATCTTTCCATAACGTTTCTAGCTCCTCTTTCAACAGCTGCAGATATAGATTGAGGTCCGTACCTGGTTGTTTCGGCCCTTGAACTAGCATACACATTGTTATGTACTTTTTCTTCATGCACTTCCAGGGGTGATGGTTGTATATGCATACAAACACGGGCCAGGTACTGTGTGTGCTGCTCTGGCCACCAAACGGATTGACTCCATCGGCGCTCACACCAATCCTGAGGTTCCTTGGTTCTTTCCCAAAATCTGGGTCGAGGTCCAACGCAGTCCATTGGCTACCATCTGAAGGGTGCCTCAGCATGTCCTCCTTTTCCGGATCCGGGTTTGGGTCATCCTCTTTTAGCTTCTTTCTATCCACGTGCCAGGTCATGAGCTTTGCTTCCTCGGGATCTACGAAATACCTCTGCAGACGTGGAGTGATCGGAAAGTACCATACTACTTTTCTAGGAACTTTCTTCCCTCTCTTGTATCGGCTAACACCGCACACCGAACATGTGGTTTTATCTTCGTCCTCACCCTGATAGATCATGCAATCATTTATGCAGACGTGGTATTTAACGTGCGGAAGATCGAGAGGGCAAAGGATTTTCTTGGCCTCAGCGATACTAGTTGGGGACGTGTTGCCCTTCGGAAGACGATCGTGCTAGAATGCCATGTTATCATCGAAGCTTTCGTCAGTCCATTTGTGTTTTTCCTTCATCTCCATAGCCCCAAGTGTTACATTCAAGCGGGTATCCCCGTCGTTGCATCCTTCGTACAACTTCGTAATCGCGTCTTTCTCGAGTTGCGCCATCTTGGCTTTCTCTCTAGCTGCACCTCTTGCGTTCAACGCCTCTTTGACAAGCATCTCTTGAACATGAGGGTCCCACACCCAGCTTGAATCCTCATCATGTCTGACATCTTGATCTTCATGTACGGCATCTTGATCTACATGATCCGCTTCGGCATCTTCTACATGATCATGTACAGGATGCTCTTCGTCTTCTCGCCCGCCGCTGTTTTCTGCTTGCCCTTCCTCATTTACTGGCGCCCCACCATTAAAGTCCTCCTCCTCACCAGCTTCATCACTTATCCATCGTGTGTAGCCATCCATCAAACCATTATGCTTCAGGTGTCTTTGCAATATTCCGGAATCAGGCACGATCACGCACTGTAGTTTGCATCTCCGACACGGACATCTTATATCCGACCTATTATTCCTTAGCATGTCGTTTGTCACACATTGCATCCACCTAGCCACGGTGATACCGCTCAGCATCTCGCGGACCATGTTCGATCACCTGCGTGCACGGAGAGAGCAACCCAATTATATATCACAGTCGTCGCCTGAAAAATTCGGCATGAACTTCCCTAATAATGCATGGGAGCATGCGGAGAGTACGCCAGAAGTTTGCCGAAACGGAAATGAATCGACATTTCGGCAAAACATTGGCCACTCAAGATACACATATACATCAAACCACCATAAGCTTCACATATACATCAAACCACCACAAGCTTCACACATACATCAAACCCAAGCTTCACATATACAACAAACCCCAAGCTAATAAAGGCAAGTATATGGGTCATAAATGGAACTAAAGAGTTTGGGAGGAGGTCAACTTACTTCAATATGAAATAAAATAGATGTAATGCCAAGTATCGATGGATAAATGAAAGAAATGAGGTGGGGAGGAGGAGAAAACACAATAGATGTTGGGTTTGAAGAGTGGATCTAGTTTGAGAATTGTGTGAAGTGAATGAGAGGTGGTAGGTGGGGTGGAGTAGATAAGGGCAGCTCTAGGCATTTAGTGGCGCATATAGAAAGTCAGTGGTGGCGCATTGGTGAAATGCGCCACCCCTAATCTCTTATGGGTGGCGCATTAGAGAAATGCGCCACCCCTAAGGACCTTATGGGTGGCCCATTTACAGAATGCGCCACCCTTAAGCTCTTAGGGGTGGCGCATTCTGTAAATGCGCCACCCATAGGCTCCTTAGGGGTGGCGCATATTGCTAGATGCGCCACGTATAAGATCATCCAGGCTGGCCCACTCTTAGGGGTGGCGCACTGGAAAATAATGCGCCACCCATAAGACCTTATGGGTGGCGCATTATTTTCCAGTGCGCCACCCCTAACAGATGGTGGCGCACCGCCTTCTATATGCACCACTAATAAGCTTTCCATGTATAGCTATTTCCCTAGCAGTGAGTACTCCCACATGACCTAAGATTTGGTGCCCCGCGCATCACCGGATACAAAGAAGAGGAGGCGGAAGCAGTACACGAGGACGACAAAGACGTAGCAGATGAAGCACAAGACATAGCCCTATCATGATCAAAAGGGTACCAAGAGAAGATGCGCGCATACCAAAGCAGTTGACTCCGCAACAAGGTCTTTAGCATCGGGGACCTTGTGCTGCGACTGAAGCAAGAAAAGTGCATAAACTTGCCGCACAATGGGAAGGGCCCTAATAATCTCCAAACTGATTGGAGGAGGAGCCTACAGGCTGAAGAACCCAAAGACCGATGAGGACGTAGGCAATCCTTGGAATGTGGCAAACTTACACCTCTTCTATCCATAGATCGCCCACAACCACTCTCCCGACCTTTGTTTTAAAGCAATCAGAACATTGCTCAAGGCTGCCTAAGCCAGTCATGTAAACACCGAGCAATAAAGATATGCATTAACGCAGCACACAAGTCATGGAACTTGGGGACTAGAGAGCGGCTTCACCCTCCCCCTCGAGGTGTTTTCCCTTACGCGACTCCTTATACTTCTACACTCGGGGGGTAGAGTGCGGCTTCACCCTCTCCCTCGTGGATTTTTCACTTACGCGACTCCTTATACAATTACTCGGGGCTAGTGCGCGACTTCACCCTCTCTCCCAAGGCGTTTTCGTTAGGAAACGCAATAGAAAAAAAATTGGCCTACGTAGCAATCACCAAAGATCATCTATTAAGATTGCATCCAAGGTTTTAGGTCATGGCTCACCAACCGATGTAGCGGAAGTAGATTTGGTGAAGACCGTCGGTGCAGATCCCCGCAGCTAGGAATTTCAATGATTTCCCAACTGCGAGAATATCGATCCCTCGAACCGTCCCGCGATCTAGTCCCATGAATAAGTACCACGAACAAGTTCCTCAAAGAAGAGTCAAATGCACAACCCCTGCATTAGTATCCACACATCCCGTAGTAGCAATCCATCAGCCCTCCTCCATCTAGAGAAGAACTCCACCGTGAAAACTAGAGGGAGAAAACCCTAACGGATTACGATCGAGAACAGGGTCTGAACCAGGTTGTAATTGTGGAGCAATGGGGTTTAGGGGGAGGAGGGGTTGCACAGGGGGCCTTGGGATCAAGTGTGCTTTGCCCCCACCCCCTCCTCTCATAATATAGGTGGCCAGGGGGCTGTCCTTGCCGACCTAGGGCTTGTGGAGTCCCCATGGGAATCCTACTCCCAAAGGGATTCCTTCCATAACAGGAGTCCTATCGGGGGGATAACTCCTAGACCCGGAAGAATTATCCAAGAAAGCCTTCGCGACCAAGAAGAAGAGAGAGACGGCTTATGGTCCGGCTCACCGAAGAAAAGGCCCAGAAGAGAGGTTTGATCCATGAGCCGAACCTACCTACAAGGTGAATATCGACGTCAAAGAAGGAAGGAGTCCAAGCTACCTTGAAGAACATGACAAGTCATCAAAGAGATAGAATAGGACTCTACCTTATGTATAGTCGGTTTCCTTGTAAAATCCTAGGACTCGGCATGTATATAAGGCGAGGCCTCGAGATGTCCTAGAGGCGAATCAATCTAGCATAGTTCTTGAGACACCGGCGAACCCTAGCGCCTTTGTAATCGATATCTTCCACATATAATATAATAAAAACAAGAAGTAGGTCTTTACCTCATCGAGGGGCCGAACCAGGGTAAATTTCACGTATATGTCTTCACTGCATCCATCAAACCATGATTTACAAAAAATGGCGACGCGACATAAATCATGGGGGCTTATACAAAAAATATCAATGCGACAACGAATCTGATGGGGAAAGACTCGACTTTCCCTTTCCAATGCTAGCCGCATCCTTTCTAGCACCGGCATGCGACCCAATGGAAGAAATTCCACTAGCAACCTTCAGGGAAACAGCTTGGGGAGCCGACATCAAATGCGTCTGGTTGTCTTCACCATAACCAGGTTAAAAAACATTCAGCTCTAGCCCATCAGACATCACGGTGGCATGCCTCCGCACATCCTTCACCATCCGAATATAATCAGCTGGCTCATACTTTGAGCCATCAGCCTCGAACCATGGAAAACGAAGTGCCGATTTTCCCGGGTCCACGCTTGGATGATAAATTTTTCACAAGGTCAGGGCTTGAATCACACCTTTCCGTCAAGAAGAGTTCTTCACCTCCTCTACCCATTCCGGGGCCCTGGAGAGTTCTCGTAGAAAATTATTTGTTCAAAGCTGGATCTGTGAGTCGACCTGACAAAACCCTTATGACCCGGCAACCACCAAGGTGCATGCTGGCTATGAGATCGCTGATGACTGACAAGTCATCGCCGCCTTTCTTCAGCAAGGAATGCCTTTCCCCTGGAACTTTCTCTCCGAAATAAGAACAAGGACAAAGTATATATCCCCTTTGAGTACAATTTTTTTTTGTTCGCCGAACCAGGTCATCACACTTGTGTAAATGCTAGGGAAAGACGCATCCCCTTGGGTTGGTGCCTTTACCTGTACAACAACCAACCCTGCGTGCAGAGTTAGAGCCCGATTACTTTCCAATCCACTAGTACCTGAGGTAGTCCTAGGCGTGGACGCCGAAGGTGTTACCATTGTCCCCTGACTCAAACTAGTAAACTTATCAAAAGTAATTCCTCACCCGACTGGCAAGGAGCCAGCAGCAGGGAAGGAAGCCACTTTCCCTAATTCATAGAGCTCATCTTGTAAGACATGTCTCCTACAAGAGAAAACAATAAGTCGTTAAGAGATATATCAACTAACATATAAACATGGTAGAAGAAGATTAGCTACCCAATCACCACTTTGAAATTATCAAAACCCTCGTCTTCCGACTCATCGGATGATGGTACTCTGGCTCGACTACTACCCCTGCTTAGGGTAGGGTCCCCATAACTCGACAACCGAGCCCAAACCTCCCTATCGATAAACTGGGGGCTCGCGCTCGAAGGAGAAGCCAGGATCTTCTCGTGACAACGTTTATTTCCCCTCGCCACCTATACGGTTGATGAGTAGAAGGAATTATTCCAAAAATACAAAAGCACGGGCATAAAGTCCCATCAGAATAAAGACCTTTTCATCCAAAGGGGCTACATACGACTCCCCGCTGTCACTCGTCGGAGAGTCAGCCCCGTCATCCTCTTGTTGCTCCTGAAAAGTCAACTATCATGGTCATCGGTATGATTTCGGAAGTTGACACAAGAGATAGGTGAATAAGGAAAATAAAATAGACCCTTTTCGACTCCTCATCATCCTCTTAGATTTTTTCGACGGAAGCCGAGGAACGCGTCGTTGACCACCATGGATCATCGACTTATAAAAATTATAGATACACTAAGAAAGTTGCACTTCGTCAAAGGTTTGAAACAATAAGAATTGGTACCTGAGGAGCTCGATTTCGATCCCAGAAGCAATTCAGCCCTACTTGGTTGATTGCCGCAACTAGGTCTACAAGGAGTCTCTTCAGGGACTGAATCAGTCCAGTCGTCCCTAGTGATACATGAGAAAAATTCATGTCATCTCCCGGACCAGAATACTCACATAAAAGAGGGGAATGTACGCTTAAGGGATGGATCCGCCATCCGACCCAACACTTCACTAAATCAATGGCACTTAAGCCATGGTATAAAAGGGCATCAACCTGCCAGAGAACTGGCTCAAGCTTTTCCTTATCTTCCATGCTGGGCCAGTAATTCTGGACTGGAGAATATATAAGGCGATCTTCATGGAAACCTGGCAACGGCGGCTCAACCTCTGGGCTGGTATCTTTGCAATAGAAAAAGGACCTCTGCCATTCCTTGACCCAACTATGGAGTTTCATTTTTGGGAAATTACGGCGAGCATGTCGTTGAATGGAGACACCTTCGCATTCCATGGGACGAACCCTGCTCCGTTTGGTTTGTTCGTTCCCATAGAAAAACTCATGGAACAAAGGATTTGAAGGCTCCACTTGAAGGTACACTTCGCAAAAAATTGTGAAGTTGCTGATGTTCAAAATGGAGTTGGCCGATAAATCTTGAGGGCACAACCCAAAGAAATTCAAAACACTCCTAAAGAAACGGGAGCCCGGAGGGCGGAAACCACAAGTTACATGATCCACGAATACTACAACCTCATATATCTTTTGTTGGGGATGAGTCTTGTTAAGAGGAAAATGCCACACGATAGACCTGTGAGAAGAAAGTAAGCCACCAGCTTCCAGCTCGGAGAGCCGTTCTAGGCCTGCTGAAGACCTGAACCAGTCGGCTTTCAAAGTAAGTTTGTCCTGAGGCTCAACTGACCCAGCGACTCTCCTCTTTTTGGCCATCTCGACCCTTTTGGTGGCAATAGTACAGGAAATTTTTAAAATTCGTCTGGACCAACATCAAAATAAAACAGTAGATTAGAAGATTGAAAAACCTGCAGTTTAACTCTAGGGGAGGGTTAAAAATATCATAAATTAGTCATGAATGGATTTCCTGGATAAATTCCACCCGATTTCACGGAAATAAAGGAAGAATTCGTATATAAATTCGAACAAATGAGGATCTGCTGAGAATACTCAAAACCACTAAGAAATTACGAATCAAGTAATCCAAGAAAGGAGAAAAAATCTGGGCGAACAAGAATTCAGCCAGAAAGGAAAACTTACAAGCATGGAGATTAGCGCAGAACCCTCGTTGACTAGAACGGGTGGAATCATCGCCTAATCAAGGAAATCCGTGAGAAACGGTGCCTTCTCTGAGATCTCTTAAGAAGGAAGAGGAGGAAGGAAAAAGACGAGAAGAAGATAAAAAAAACGAAGGAAAGGTAGATCCTATTTATGAGAACCCCGATCCAATCAAAAGTGCGAAAAAACCCGCATTATGAATAAATGGAGACCCCTCGATTCTCATGTATGATGAGACGGGATAGTAAGGGCGGCACCTCAGTTTTGGTGTGAGGAAATTAATTGCATGCAATATTTTATAGATAAAATCATCAAGAGTCAAGCAACACGTGTACCTTTAAGGGCTCCTTTGACTTGTTTTTACGGCTGCACGGAGCATCTCATTTCTGAAGAGAAGATTTCCCTAAAGACGGCTCTACGCCAATCCTGGGGGCTACTGTCGGGGGGATAAATCCTAGACCCGGAAGAATTATCCAAGAAGGCCTTCGCGACCAAGACGAAGAGAGATTCGATCCATGAGCCGAACCAACCTACAAGATGAAGATCGATGTCAAAGAAGGAAGGAGTCCAAGCTACCTTGAAGAATAAGACAAGTCGTCAAAGAGATAGAATAGGACTCTACCTTATTGATAGTCGGTTTCCTTGTAAAACCCTATGACTCGGCGTGTATATAAGCCGAGGCCTCGGGACGTCCTAGAGGCGAATCAATCTAGCATAGTTCTTGAGACACCGGCGAACACTAGCGCCTTTGTTATTGAGATCTTCCACATATAATACAAGAAAAGAAGGAAGTAGGTGTTTACCTCGTCGAGGGGCCGAACCTGGGTAAATTCCCGTGTTTTCCTTGTCCCGATCTACGGATCGACTCTCCACCGACCGACTCTCCCTCCTTGATGCACTCGTAGCTAAGTCCCACAATCAAGTTCTCAATGAGGACATCTGGTGTGATTTTCCCACGACAAGTCCTACCCCAAGGAGGATTGCAATCCTACTTGGAGTAGGATTTCTACCTTATCGCGCCCTCCCCACCTCCAAGATGACTTGGGGAAGCCTAGGTGGCTTACCGCCCAAGTTCAGTTGTGGGTGTAGTGGGTGGTACTTTGTGGAACCTTCTAGAAGCTTCCAGGACCTTCCGGAACCATCCGGGATGGTTTCGGGACATTTTGGAAACTTCTGGAAAACTTCCAAGACCTTCCGGGGCCGTTCTCGGATGTTTAGGAACCATCTGGATAGTTTCCGTGACCATCCAAGTTACAGTTTAAGCCACCCGATGACCGCGAAAGTTGTCGGGACGCCCAGCGATTATCCGTAAACTATTACGGTTGATCCAGGACTTCCCCAGTACCATTATCATATGCTCCGGAACCTCCTGGGACTACTCTAGAGTGATCTGGACATATCCTTAAATACCCAGAACTACTTATGTTGCCCTTATGAACAATTGCATAAATACCCGGAACTACTTCTGGTGCCCGTATGAATTATTATGCTTTGCTTCCACTAAATATTCTACCATTCCAATATTCTAACAGACTACTTCTCGTTAAGTGTGTGGCCGAATAGGTTCGGTATTATCCAGACATGACTCAGAACATCTTCCGGACATAGGGAAAAAACCTTTTGTCAATATCCAATAATCAAGAGCGGAGCCATGGACACCCATGTTGACTCCCGCACATACGCAAAGAAACTTCGAGTGAACCTTTATGTTTAGTCATGTACCATTCCTATTGCTTCGCTATATATGACAAATTTAGAGGAGAGAAGTTTGGCACCCATGTGTAACAACTTCTTGAAAATAAGCCACTCGTTATCCTCTATGTTCGTTTGTCCCTTTTTCTTGTTATCGTATTCCGGTATCCCCGTGACTAAATCACAACGCGTCTGGCCAGACTAAAATGGATACCGTCATATCGAGTGGGCCCGATGTAAATATCTCTTCATAGTGAAGGAGAAAATCCTAGTCCTTAACTATCGCAGTTATTAGAAACACTATGTGATGTACCCATAAATTATTTTACTACTTCCCAGTAATGGGAAGATTCATCTAAGAACCAAAGTACATCTTCCTGTGTGAAGGAACTCGACACTATCATGGTCTAAGGAATTATGTATATGATAACATTTCATGATATGACTTATAACCTTGTTACGATGTGATCTCTAAGTATATCATTCAATACTGGGGTCGGTTCAACCATCATTGTTCTGCTAACAATATCTTCTCATTTCTCCTGACATCCTTGTCACAAGAACAATCTCCATGATTAAGAAAACATAATCATCAGTTAGCACATGAGCTGGTCTTAGAGGATAAACCAGGAACTCTTGGTGTTTACATTTCCACACATGAAAATGAGTTTTCTTCTGAATCTCACAGTCAGAGTCATTGCAATTATAGCACAGAAATATAAACATTAATTATGAACATGCAAATATATATAATAACATTTTATTATTGCCTCTAGGGCATATTTCCAACAGTCTCCCACTTGCACTAGAGTCAATAATATTGTTAGTCCTTGAGCACTTTGTACCTATGGCATACCAGTGTAATGCATGCTTCATTTTTGGTATAGAATTCATCTACGGATCTAACCTTTCAGGCCCGTTTGTATCTTTCATATCTTTACATTTTTACTCTATCATAAAATTCACTAATTTTATCAGTTTAGCTTTGTATATGTTTGAATCATTTGGCAGGACCTTTGTTCCTTAGAATAGGTCATGAAATCATTCATCAATGTTCCTTGAACTACAAGAATCTAGGAAACCATACCACGTTCATAAATGAACTTATGATTCAAAATACCCTCCTTGTTACTTCTTCAAGCAACCATATACTTAGCCTATGTTATAGAATTCTCCACAGTATCTTGACTGACACAGTTCCACCATACTGGGCCACCCTTATGTGTGAAACACATAATCACAATTAAAATCGAAAACCGGTCAGAGTAATTATGAAGACTGAATTGGTGTAACTGATTTACATCAAAATTCAGCTGGTGTAACTTATTACAACGAGCTCTTCATTATCTCCATTTTCTGAGAAACATATCTTATATTTCATAAGTTTAACTTTCGACTCTTTGTCCAATGATCAACATGTTGATCTTTTTGGTATCTTTCTCACAACCTTTTGGAGCACTGGACATTTCTGGTCGTTTCACCTATTATGGTGTACATGATTAATCCAAACACACAGGTGAGTGAAATTCAAATCATTTGTTTTTCTTATTTGTGTTCATGAACAGTGATTTCCGCAAACAACTTTTCACCATGACATCGGAAGAACATCCTTCTTGGCATTTTCATAATAAACTACTTTAGTATCATGTCAATATGTAACGTTGGCTTTAACATGATTAGCCACTTACTATCTTCATAGATCACTGTGCTCAATACTAATGCTATATTAGCCCAAGTGCTTGAGCTGAAAACTATTTTCAAAGAAGTCCTTATTCGTGTCAAGAAATTTATATCATTTCTAATCAACAATATTTCATCTACATAAGGTTTTAGAAATATTATTTCATCTCCCACTTATTTCATCAATATTCAAGCATTTTAGTTATTCCTGATGAGAGCAAACTCTTTTCGCAATTTCATCACAACGAAAATTCCAACTCCATTGTGCTAGCTTCAGTCCATTACTGGATATCTGAGGCTTGCATCTATTACAACATCCTTCGAATCGACAAAACATTCATGTCATATCACATATACATCCTTCGTTATATTTCCTTGTAGGAACTTATTTTTACGCTCATTCTATCATATACTATAAATGAGATATGTAGTAATTGCTAGTATAACCCGAACTGACTATAGGATCTCTACGGTCGACACTACTTCACCGTAGTCAATCTTTGAACTTGCTAGAAAACATCTTTCCAACGATTTGAGCTTTATGGATAAACAACTTCATCCATATATATTATTCCTCAGACTCTAAGTCTTTCGGAGGCTCTATCAAATTCAAAACTTGACTTACTTCTATGGATACTATCTCGGATTATTTCGCATTTAGCGAAATCCCGGAGTCAGGGCCCATCAACACTTCTTCATATATCACAAGTTTATCATTTTGAAATAATAATATATCGTTTAAGTATCATGAATGTTTGTACGAGTTTTGTCTAACCTCTGTGGTTCAGCTACGCACTTATTTAAATATTTCACAATCTTGCCAATTTGCATTGTCCTCCCACTCACTCTTTTGCACGAAACTTTTTTCTTCAAAACACACCGTTGTTCACAACAAATAGTTTTGCTTTGGTGTAGTGATAGAGGAATACCAAACCTTTTGGAATAACCTTGACAAAGTAGCACTTATCTGATTTTGTGTTTTGAGTATGTCAAACATATGTCTCATATACCCAAATTTTTAGAAAAGACAATATGGTTTTAACAGTCCATACCACATCTAATATACTGTCATTTCACCAGATTTGATGGTGCTCTTTTCAGTGTAAAATTCGTAGTCACTAATGCGTAACTTTAACAAGTATAATGGAAAATTTATAAATGTCATATTTGATCTTATCGCTTCATACATGGATTGATTAAGTCTCTCGAAAAATTTACTCTTAGTGGTGTTTGACTAACAGCAGTCTCTCACGGAGCATTCACGAGCTCAAGCAAGGAATAAGTGTGAGGTGCATCCACTCGGAAAGTCGTCGAGTGGGCTAGTAGTGTGAACACCCATGGAGCGTTCGAGTACTCTGGTGGATTGTTCTTCTGCTTGTACTTTGAGGCTTTGTTGTTTAGTCCGAGTAGTCACTCGAGAACTTCATCACTTGGGTGAGGGAGCACCCGAACTCTATAGATGTATTTGTTATTATTGGAGGGGAGTGGCCACTCACACCCTCGAAGCTTAGTCCATGCTGCTTATGTTCTTTTCTTTAGAAGTAACAGGCGCTCCCGATGGGAGTAAAATTTTGGCGTAAAGCAAAAGTGTAAAAGAAAGCAATTCTACCGAGAGAACCTGTTTGCTTGATCTACTGATAAGAAGTGGTCCACGGTCACAAAATCCCTTGCGCTAGCGTGCGCTCAGTATGCTCTGCTGGGATGGGACGTCACATGAAAGCCTGACAGTTGTAGAAAACTGCGTGATGTGGTCAGGTGTGAAGTGATGTATCGTGATGCGGTAATTTCGCGGCGCGTGATGACGACTCCTTGTTTTGCGTGCGAAATGGGCGGCGTGGTTACTGCGCCAGTTGAGATTTCCATGCCGCATGGGCATAGTGGGATCGTTCCACATCAAGTAGGTTCCGTAATCGACGGTGGGTGGATAGCCCGTCGGTGCTTGTTAAATACGAGTGGCCCAGGTAGTTTTAGGTTTTACCCAGCTCTCGCATTCTCCTTCTTCGTCTTGTTCCTCTGCTTCTTTCCTCTTCGTTCCTTTGCTCCACGCGGCTGCCTGCGAAGACCATGTCTAAGCTCACGGAGAGCACAAAGGCATCCATGGGTACGTCGCAAGAGTCGTCGGGGAGGATGACCGCAAGATGGGAGTGATCGTCCTTTGAGGTTGCTGATCTGGATGTGATGGTGGAAGATCGACTCGTTTCTGAAGGTGCTGCTCACATCCCTGGTGAAGAGGAGGTGCCTACACCCCATGGCGATAAACGGGTATGCTTTCAGAGCTATTTCCTCCGTGGATTTTCTCTTCCTGTTCACCCGTTTGTCCGTGGGTTACTCTTCGCTTAGCAGCTTCAGTTGCATGATTTGACGCCCAATGGGGTGCTGCGCATAGCATGCTTCATCATGTTATGTGACTGTTTCTCGGGAATCTGTCCCCACTGGGGGCTCTGGAAACTCCTCTTCAATGTGAAGAGGACTAATTCTGAATATGCCATTGGTGGCGTCGGCATTTCCATTAAGGATAAAAATGCTTATTTTGATCTGGAGAATCTGGATTCTGTCCATTTGTGGCGGAAAGACTAGTTCTATTTGAAGGAGCACCATGTTGATGGCCAGAAGTTTGGTCTTGATCCGTTTAACCTAGTTGCGCGAGTGACTAAGCAGTCATCTTGGTTAAATGTTCTTTCTTCTGATGAAGTGGCTGTCGTGGAGCCCTTGGTGTGAACACTCGCGGATCTGAAGGGGAGGATATCTGGTGGGCAGATTTTTGTTGTCTTTATGAGGAGGCGCATCCAGCCGCTGCATGTCAGAACCCCAACTAGGGTAAGTGCTAGGATTGTTTGACCCTTTTGCATCATGAAAAATTCAAAAAGAAATTCAAAAATGGGGAAGCGGAAAGCCCTGAGAAATTATTTGAAATGGCTAGATAAAAATATTTTTCCAAAAATCTTTTGAATGTTTGGAAAATTCCTATAAATGATGCTGATCATTTTAAAAGTGGTTTGGGTATTTTCCCATACTCATGGAATTTTCTAATATTCAAATAGTGCTCTGGAAATTAAAGTTTACCCCTATTTGAATTGAAATTCAAATTTATTGAATTTCAAAAATGTCCAAATTATTTATGTGACTAGCTACTGGTCACCTAGTATTTATAAAAGTATTTGGACATTTATTAAAAATGCCTAGCTATTTTAAATCTAGGCAAAACAAATGAAACAGAAAAACTAAAAAGAAAAGCAAAAGGAGAGGCTTACCTTGCGCCCACAGGCGAGGCCCACCTCTCCACTGGCCTGGCCCAGCCCAGCCCGAGCTCTGTCGTCTTCTACCCCTTGCCCCGAAGCTGCTCCGTGGCAGACGGGAGCGCGCCGACGCCACGTCGCCACCGTGAGAGACGTCTAGGCCTCCACTTCCTCTCTCCTTCCGCCACGCCACGCCCAGAGCACGCCCCGCTCTTCTCCCCCTCTCTCTGGACCTCCTCCCCCTCTCCTCCTCGTGGATCTCGCGCAGGCGCGAGCACAGCCGGAGGACGCCGGCGAGCTTCTGCATGGACAACGACGACGAGGCGCCGCACCAACGTGTTTTTCACATCCCAACTTTTGTAGTTCCTTTATTAGAATGCTAAAATTTAGGGCTAACAAAAAACTTTGCATGGTGGTAAGTGTTGTGATGTTGAATCTATGTTTCACTGTGTGTGCTTAGTGTTGATCATGCTAAACTTGGGTGGTTGTCTTTTGTGGTCAGTGTACTCGTGTGAATAGCATAGGATTTTCACACTATCTTGTTGATCATCTCGGCATGATCATAAGCACGGCCACACTACTACCCTAGTATGCACAGATTAAGACCGTCACCTCACGTACCACTATCGCACTCTCTCACTAATAGATGGTTTTGCTTCCCGTTTCTTTTGTTTGTTTCGGTATAAAAACCTTATTTATTTTGCGTGGTAAAAATTATGCTAGTAATGATTTTGATCACCACAAAGCCCTAAGGCACTACCTTTTCGCGCGTTAAATAAAACTTAAACAAAGATCATTTAAAATCCGATTAACATATTGGAGATCCAATAAAAATTCATGCATGACCATGATCCACCCACAATACCCAACAATTATTTTTTTATATATAGAAATTTTGTTTAGGCATTTTCACAAACACATGGGGTGCATTGTTTTATTAGCTTGAATTTGTGTATTAGGAACCTTAATAAAAAAAACTACCCTAGCCTCTCCCGTACCCCCCCCCTCTGCTAACGTCAGCTCCACCCCCCCCCCTCTGTGACGTACGCACCCCCACGTCAGCCCTCGCCACCGCCTCGACTCCCCAGTAGGCGAGGAGGCCGCGCTCGCTCGCCTCCCTCTCCCGCTCCCGCACCCCCCCTCCTTCCAGCTATAAAAACCCGCCCCAAAGCCCCTCCTCACCCCACTCATCCCACAGCCCAGCTCCACCCCCCCCCCCCACTGATCGGTAGCAGAAGAAGAGAACAGAAGAGGAGGAAGAAAGAGGGAAGGAGGAAAGGAGGAAGGAGGAGGAGGGAGGAGGAAGAAGAGGAGAGGAGGGAGAGGCCGGCGAGCCTCTCCACTCCCGCGACCCACGCCGGAGCCCCGCCGTCGGAGGAGCCGCCGCCGAGGACGGATCCCGGAGGAGCCGCCTCCCGTTCGTCTACCTCCACGCCGCACGCCGTCGCCGGAACGACCCCGGTGAGCCGCTCGAGCCCAAAAATGTCCGTCGCTAGCGCCGCTGTTTTACCACGTTGCATGCGCCCTTTTAACGCAAAAATGGAACCCCCAGCCTCCCCTCTACCCCCGCCGCCGCTCGCCACCGGCCGCCGGCCGCCGGAGGGCCGCCGGCGAGGCCAGGCTGCCCCCTGGCGCCATGGGAGCTCCCTCCCGAGCTCCCAGCCGGCCCGAGCTAGAAGACGGCCCCTGGCCGTCCGATCAGACTTGATCTAACGGCCAGAAGGCCCCCGTACCCCTTCGTTTAAAAAAAAAACACAGCAGCGCCCCGTGCTGGGCTCGGCCCGTTAAAAAAAATAAAAATAATAACTGTGCCCGGTGCGTCCAGTAGCCATGGGCCGGCTGTAATTTTTCTTTTTCTTAAAAACTGCAGCACTAAAATAATTCTAGACAAATAACCATAGCTCAGAAAAATGTGAAATAAATTTTGTGTGGTTTAGAAAATTGTGTTTTATTTTTCTGTATACTTAGAATAATTTTTGTGCAGTGTCAAATTAATTGGTTTAGTTTAAACTAGTTATTTGTGCTTATTAGCATCTAGTAATAGTTTTAATCAATTCCCTGTAAACCCTAAAAATGTAATGTTGATTTTTATTTACTCCTGTGTTTATTCTTGATTTTTCTGTGTGTGTAGAATTATTTTAGGACTAAATAAATTTGTGGCCTTTTATTATTATTATTATTGATACTATTGCTAGTTATTCCCTTTGTAACTTATGTTAGTACTATTTTGATGATTAGTTTAATATTAAACTAGCATGTGGCCAGAATGTTATCGCTTTGAACTTGGTTATGTTATTAAACAAGTTAATAAGTTGTTTGTAAATCACTTAACTTAACTCTAGTTAAGAATTACTTAATAAAATCTTATTTTGGTAATCCTTTTAAATTTATTCCAATACCTTGTCTTGATATTTAACTTTGAAGGGATTGATTTAGTATTTAAATGCTAGTACAAATGATACTCTTAATTACTAGTTGTTTGATAGTAAAGTGGAGTGTTGTGTGCCTTGTTTGTTTTTGCCCGATTGTAATGGCGGATCTGTTTCTTCCGCAACGTGTAGACGATACGACGTACGTTGCAGGTGAAGACTCCTCCCTTGCCACCGAAGAAGCCGATCCAGGGTACATCGTCGAGGAAGGCAAGCCACCGTCGAACCTCAAACTCCGCATTACCCATTTTTACTTTCTTGGTATCATTTATATTGTATCATGCTAGTATTAAATTCATATGGTTTGGGATTATAATAGTTGTATTATAGAAACTCCACACCACCCCATAGCCTACCTAATTGGGAAAAAAAACTAAGTAGAACCCCGATGATCCCGGCATTCTGCCGAGACCATCACTCAGCTCTAGTGCTTAGTATTACATAACAACTTGGAAAGTCATACTCCATCCTACTTGGTACGACATTCACCTAAGAAGGTGGTATAGCCGGGATTGTGGAACATCGTCGGACATGGACAAAGTCTGGAGGGACTCTCTATTTGTGCCGCCAAAAATCTAGCATTACAGTACAACCACTATACTCTGGTATGGGACAGGGCTAGTTGGAAGCTTGTTTGTCTTAGTACGGGGGTCCTATAACTACACATGGATGCGTGATTCCACGAATCCGATAGCCCTCGAAGTCGATGGGTGAAATTCGCTAGGCTTAGTGTCGGAAGGAACCTTGGTACTCTTCGACTACGGTGCAGGCTTGGGTCCAAGAGGAGCATGTGCTGTCACACGGAAAGTCCCTGCAGTACGCAAGGGGTGGATTCACCTGTACTAGGGCAGACAAGGGGAAAGCTAAGGTCGATTATCCGAGACCCGCATACTGAAGTATGACGATCCGTGGGGACACACGGCGGATGTATCGAATGTGGTGGGTAAAGTGTACAACCTCTGCAGAGTATAAATCTATTCGAGTAGCCGGAGGCCACGGTCATGGACAGCTAGTGAGGCCACACATTGTGGGGACTAGATGAGAAAGCCGGTACTGAGTTTATGGTTCGCGATGATGGTTGAAAATGGGTTGGACTTGACTATCCAAATGCAATGTGGGTAAATAAAACTTGCCAAGTTTAAAACTTTGCCAACTTAATAATAATGTTGAGTAGATAGGAAACCCTATGAGAAACCCCACCGTATAGCCATCCCATTATTTTCCTGTACAAAACTTTGTTTCTTTCTTTAGGTGGTTTGCGAGTACTTTATGCGTACTCACGGCTTGTCCCTGGTTATTCCATCGGCCAGGCTTGGAGGAGCAGGTATATGACGACGATGCTACCGGCGAATACTAGGACGTGTTATGCTCTGATCTACCCTGTGGATTGTGTCGCCCCTACCTTGGTTGCTTTTGCTTTTCCGCTGCTATTTGAGCCCGATGAGGCAATGTAAGACTTTATTAATGTATGACTTGTATTCGGTATTGTATGAACATTGAGACTATGATATTCATGTCGAGTTGTGTGTCATGCGAACTGATCATGGGAGCATGACTGTATACACAGCTGGTCGCTTCGGACATATAGTCCGGGGTGCTCACAGTGTCCATCAGAACCGCGGTCGTCTTCTCCGTCGATTTGAGGCGTCAATTCGAGCTCACAGGCCCCAGAGCGGATGCCAGCTTCAACTTCCTCCCGCCGGCCACCGTGGACTTCGAGCTCGAAATACGCCGCCGGCCAAGTTTCTCCGCCTCCCCTGGCTTCTCCTTTACCCTCCCGGTGAGCTCTTGGTTCGTTTCCCCCTAACCTCAGCTCCTCCCGTGCCCCCAAACGTCGACGCCTTCTCCCAGTGGCTCCGGCCGCCGTGAAAGTTGAAGCCGCCGACGCCGTGGTCCTCCCCGGCGACGATGGACTAGTCCATCGTATGCGCGAGGCCACGGGGAGCCAAACGGCACCCTCTGCAAGGCCCCTGGTGGCCGGAAGCCCACTCCGGCGAGCCCTCCTCCATGTCTGTGGCTGCCGCCGGTTAGCCTCCGGCCATTAGGGCTAATGACCCTGCTAATCCCCCCCTAGCCCAATGACATGTGTACCCTAGAGCCCCCCTAACACCCTGTTAACTCTAATTAAACGGTTTTTAACCCAGGCTCACTGACCTGCGGGTCCCACACGTCAGGTTGACCAGTCAGCGGCCCTGACGTCAGCATGACACAATGCTGATGCAGAAAAGCCTTTTCCAGAGATTTAAAATAATCCAGAAAAATCCAGAAAATCATTTAAAACTTGGGAAATTCATAACTAATTGATTTTAACTCCAAATATAACAAATAATATGTCTAAAAATATCAGAAAAATCCAAGGATTATGAATATGGGCTCTGTTTTCATGTTTGACCAATTAAAATTGGGTGAACTGTGCAAAACATCCATATGGCTTTATTTCAAATTCAAAATTGAAGCACATTTGCAAATGACTTTGCATTTGACATCTTTTAAATGGAATTGTACCAACATTGTGACCAAGAACATCACCATTTCAATATTGATCATGTGTTTGATGCATTGAAATGAAATTTATATTTATTCTTTGTTTGGTTGTTTGCTCGATAGACGTGCAACCGGAACCGGAGGCCACCTCGTTCGTTGAAGACCCCGATATCGAACCTCGTCAGCAAGGCAAGGAAACCCCGTTGATCATGTCTATAAAATCCTATTTCCATCTCAGTCTCGCTTATGCATGTTTAGGAGATCACCGAGACACGTTCTTTCGCATAGTTGAACCCATTCCGATGCATGACCTATCATTCTATCACCGTATTAAGCAAACCACAATCCTAGCATAATTAGGAGTTGAATGATGAGCATGTGGCCCCTACAACTGTTACTGCTTTTGATGCTTAGTGATACAATGAGGATGTTTTGATTGTGAGTCGGGATGGAATGAACACAATGGTGTTGATGAAAGTGAAACGTGTTGGTGAATCCACCCTAAACAAAGGTGAACGATGAGAGGCTGTGTAGGAGTACACAGTGGATTGTCTCGTTGAACACTGCCCTAGGCCCCGAGTTCTTGTTTTGTGATCCAAGACAAAGAGTATGACCACATGTAGGGTTTTATGGGAGCCCCGTTTGGCCTCTTTACATACCCGATCCGGTCCAGGAGTCACAATAGATTCGGGCTTTCCATTTGGCATATGCATAGAAAAAGTATGATGAAAAGGCTGCATCATCCTAGATATGTGGGTGGACTTGTGAGGCAGTGAAACCATCTGGCAGAGGTGGCGTCTCGGTCCCTTACATTATCTGAGTCCGTTTCGTGGAGCCGGCCGGACTCTCGAGCGGTGCCAAACTCAGGTAGTCGAGTCCTGGATTAGAGAAGGTGATGTGAGGTTAGTGCCTTGGTTTCATCCACGTCCGACATCCGCTTGAAGGATGCCAAGAACGAGGCGATAAGTGATGACACGCGTGTGAGGATGTACACCCCTGCAGGGTTAATGAACTATTCGAATAGCCGTGTCCGCGGTTATGGACTACTTGGAGACCTCTACTTGATCATAGACAACTTGAATGGATACTTATAAAACTCGCAAGATAAGCGTGAGTGCTATGGTGTGCCTCCTCGTGGGGAAGTCGAGGAAGTAACCATAGTGGTGTATTGGTTGGAGATGTAGTGGACTCGTGTACGCTTCTTACCTCAAAGTCTGGTACTCGTAGTACAGGTTAGCCAAGTCAAAGCTGGCACTTATGCATGATGAAACCCCACCTCCTTTACCTTGATACTTGAGCATCAGTAGTGTAGTTCTGATGTAAGTCTTGCTGAGTACGACTTTGTACTCACGTTTGCTTATTCTATGTTTTAGATGAGAACCCGGACCCCGATGGAGTCATCAACCTGAAGCTCGACGTTGACCTTGGTAGTATAGTCCCAGACAGCAGTCTGGTCCCTCGTGGAAGGGCATGTTGGTTTTATAAGGCTTCTCTAAGCCATTTGTTAAACTTGTCTGTACTCAGACCTAATTTGCTTCCGTTGTATGATGTAAAGTTGATCACAGACATGTGATCTTTGTATGCTATATGTGTATATCAATAAAGAGTACTTTGTAGAGTTATGTGATGATACCTGCTGTTCATACTAGGCATGTGTGCTGCGTGTATGTTTATAACATGCATGTCTTAGTATGGGTTTTCGAGACCTTAGTTGCGATCTGGCTGGCGGTATTTTATACACCAAGTGGACCTTAGATGTGTGCAGCTTGGGGAATCGCGATGCGATTGTTCGTGACGCTGTCACGTGCACACTTTGTTGTATGATCGAGCCCGCCCTAGACCCCGACTAAGTGATCAGGCTGGAGTAAGTTTATGTAAGAGTTAGGATCCAATCGATAACATGGTTGAGGCGAATCGTCTATGAGTATGGGATTCACCACCCATAAGCATTTAGACTTGTGAGCGGATGTTGAGGACCCATCTCAGTTGATCATCCGGCCTGAATGGGATGCCTCTCACGTTCGATGCTTACCGAGAACGTTCTGTGCTTGGCCTTGTCTGCTTAGACAAGTGGGTATGGTTCTCGGCTCTCCATGTGATTGTATCGTGACTGGAATTACATACGCTAACCCCGGGTCCCGATAGACTTGGTATCAGAGCAGGACTGTCTGTAGGCTTATCAAACCCTTGGTCGAAGTCGAGTCTAGCATTCTAGAGTTATATAGTTACTTGGGTATATAAGGGAACAACGTAAGGCTTCTTTTTCTCCTTACCCTCATCGATCTGAGTTCTGGGTCACCCTTATCTTTTCTACGGGATGATAGGACTAGGCTCATCTATGTCTGACTAGAAAATCTTGTTGACTGCTTCCTTGTAGCCATAGGACAGTCATGGTCGTCTAGAGTCTTCATGTTTTGAGTTCCTTGAGGAAGTTTGTCCAATCTCCTCGAGGTTGTCTTGTTTTCCATCCTGGTGTAGCCGTTATGCTGCCGGATTTATCCCGTGTTTCTGTGGATCATTATCTTCGCATTTCAATCTTTTCCGCCTTCATCATGTCTTGTTATCCTTGAATCCATCATTCAACCTGTTCTGATTGTTGATTTTTATCACACAGGATGTCAGGTGGAACTCGTAGTGCTGTTCGTCGGAATCGAGACCGTGTTCGGAATCGAAATGATGATGAACCTCTACCACCGCCTTCTGCAGCGGAAATCATGATGGAAGCTGAGAAGAATCAACGTGATCAAACACGCCTTCTGGAGCTCATCGAGCAGAATACCTCACGTCATTGCAATGTGGTTGTGAGCATTCAGGACTTCATCCTCCTCAAGCCACCGGTATTCCAATGTTCTTCTGAGCCCCTTGAGGCTCCCGATGACCGAGTTATATTCGCGGCATACTTTCTGGAAGGTGCTGCTGCTGAATGGTGGGAGAACTATGTTGCTATGCAGCCAGATAGTCATCTAGTGACTTGGCAGGAGTTATGTGTTGCCTTTCGAGGGTACCACCTTCTGGATGAGTTGATGGAGCGCAAGAAAGAAGAGTTCTGCAACCTGACTCAAGGAGAAATGTCCATCCATGAGTATGTGAGAGAATTCAACCGTCTTGCCCGGTATGCCCAAGATGAGATCACCACCGATGCCAGAAAGCAGGCAAGGTTCCGTAAGGGACTTAGCCCCATCCTTCGTCATGATCTCAACCTCGTCGAATTTGCCACCTTTGAGGATTTAGTCAACAGATCCTTCAGAGATGAGCATGGCAATGAAATTTTCGAAGAGTCTCGCAAGCATGCTCTTGAGCTTGCTCCTTCTTCAAGTTCAGCCCCTCAGAAACGCCGAATTTGGATTCCAACCAGAGCCATACCTCAAAACCTTCTTCAGAGACCACCACCGAATATATGCCATCCACCCCAACACATTGTTCCTCCCAGGAATGATGGTGTGCAATCAAGTAATCCTTCTCACAGCAATTCAGACAGGGTTTGTTTCACGTGTGGTCTGGCAGGCCATTACTTCCGACAGTGCCCTACAGTGTTGGTGGCACCACGTCGACCTAGTCACAAGCCTCCAAAGAAATCAACCACCAAAGCCATCCCAGCAAAGCTTTCAATCACAAGTAGTGGTTGTGTGAACCAAATCTCAGTTGAGAAAACCACTGCTGCTTCTGACGTCATTCTTGGCACACTCCCAGTCAATCATGTTCCCGCCTCCGTTCTTTTCGATCCAGGAGCTTCTCATTCATTCAGGTCGGAGAGTTATGCACTTCGTCATGAGTTCCCCTTTGAAGAAATGTTTTCTCCAATGATCATTCAAACTCCTGGTTCAAAGTGGCAAACTAATAGAGTAAGCCATGGCAATCAAATTGCAATTGAGGGTTTAGTATTCCTTGCTTCTCTAATAGCCCTCAAGTCTTCGGACATTGATGTCATCCTAGGAATGGATTGGTTATCAAGGCAGAATGCTTTCCTTGATTGTAAAGCCAAATCAGTCAAACTCACCCATCCTTCATGCCAGATCATTGACTACACATCACCCAGTCCTAGAACCCAGATGCATACTTTGAATGTGCTTCCCCTTCCTAACCTTGAAGATGTTCCGGTGCTTCGTGACTTCCCGGATGTCTTTCCTGAAGAGCTGCCGGGAATGCCACCCGACAGGTGTGTAGAATTCATAGTTGATCTTATACCAGGCACAGCCCCAATCTCGAGACGCCCATATAGAATGGCCCCACATGAGTTAGCTGAGCTAAAAACCCAACTTGATGCTTCGTTGGCAAAAGGCTTCATCCGCCGTAGCTCATCGCCATGGGGTTGCCCCGTTCTGTTCATAACGAAGAAAGATGGAACAGAAAGGATGTGCGTAGACTATCGCCCGCTAAATCTAGCGACGATAAAGAACAAGTACCCACTGCCCAGGATCAATGATCTTTATGATCAACTTGCAGGATCCTCTGTCTTCTCCAAGATGGATTTGAGATTAGGCTATCATCAAATCAAAATCCGAAATGATGACATTCCCAAGACGGCTTTCACTACTCATTATGGTCTTTACGAGTATACCGTCATGTCCTTCGGTTTGACCAATGCCCCCGCCACATTCTCGCGCTTGATGAATTCGATCTTCATGGAGTACCTAGATAAATTTGTTGTAGTTTATCTTGATGACATTCTCATCTACTCGAAGAACGAAGAAGAGCACGCAGAACATCTTAGGTTGGTATTGATGAAACTTAGAGAGCACCGCCTTTATGCTAAGTTCTCCAAGTGTGAATCTTGGCTACCAGAAGTGACCTACTTAGGCCACGTGATTTCTGCGAAAGGTGTTGCAGTCAATCCCGAGAGAGTTCAGGCCGTCCTTGACTGGACTCCACCTGAATCGGTTAAGCAAGTTAGGAGTTTTCTTGGCTTAGCAAGCTATTGCCGTCGCTTCGTCGAGAACTTTTCTAAAGTTGCAAAGCCTCTTACCGAACTCCTCAAGAAAGATAAGAAATTCCAATGGACCCCCAAGTGCGAGGAAAGCTTTCAAGAGCTAAAAAGAAGATTGACTTCTGCACCCGTACTTGCACCTCCAGACACAAAAAGGGATTTCGAGATCTATTCTGATGCTTCACGGCAAGGGTTAGGATGCATACTTATGCAAGATCGACATGTGGTAGCTTATGCTTCACGCCAGTTGCGGCCACATGAAGAGAACTATCCTACCCATGATCTTGAACTCACTGCCGTAGTTCATGCCCTGAAGACTTGGCGAAATTACCTCCTTGGTAATCGTTGTGAGATCTATTCCGATCACCAAAGCCTCAAATACATATTCACCCAGCCAGATCTTAATCTCAGGCAAAGACGCTGGATAGAGTTGATAAAATATTATGACTTAGGAATTTCTTACACCCCAGGCAAAGCCAATGTCATGGCTGATGCACTAAGTCGTAAGTCGTACTGTAACAACCTCATGTTACAGCAGTATCAACCACTTCTTCATGAGGAATTTCGAAAGCTCAATCTCGAGATAGTTCCTCGTGGATCTCTTTTCAACTTGGTGGCGAAACCAACCCTTGAGGATCAAATCATAGCCGCCCAGAAACAAGATAGTAGTATTCAAGAGATCAAGGAGAACATTGTTAGCGGAGTTGCTAAATGTTTTTCTACAAATGATCAAGGAACGATATTCTTTGAAAATCGTTTAGTAGTTCCTAAAAACGAAGACCTAAAGCAGCTGATCCTTAAGGAAGCTCATGACACTCCCCTCTCAATTCATCCCGGTAGCACAAAAATGTACCGAGATCTACGCCAGAGATTTTGGTGGACCCGGATGAAAAGAGACATTGCACAATTTGTTGCCGATTGTGATGTTTGTCGTCGCATTAAGGCAGAACACCAAAGACCTGCTGGTACTCTTCAACCATTGTCTATTCCTGAGTGGAAATGGGACAAGGTCGGTATGGACTTCATCACCGGCTTTCCAAAAACCCAGAAAGGAAATGATGCCATCTTCGTGGTCATTGACAGGCTTTCCAAAGTTGCTCACTTTCTTCCTGTTCGCGAGTCTAAAACTGCTAGTCAGTTGGCGGACTTGTATGTCTCTAGAATAGTGTCTCTTCACGGTGTTCCTTTGGTGATCAATTCTGATCGTGGTAGCCTTTTCACCTCTAGATTTTGGGAAAGTTTTCAAAATGCTATGGGAACTCATCTATCCTTTAGTACAGCTTTCCACCCTCAATCTAGCGGTCAAGTTGAAAGGGTTAATCAAATCTTGGAAGACATGCTCAGAGCTTGTGTTATCTCTTTCGGAAAGAATTGGGAGAAATCTCTTCCATTTTCCGAATTTGCTTATAACAATAGCTATCAATCTAGTCTGAACATGGATCCCTTTGAATTCCTCTATGGCCGACGATGTCGAACACCCCTAAACTGGTCAGAAACCGGTGAAAGACAACTCTTTGGACCAGATATGATCAAGGAAGCAGAAGAACACGTTCGCATTGTTCGTGATCGATTGAAAGCCGCTCAGTCTCATCAAAAGAGCTACTATGATCGTCATCATGGAGAGGAGAGCTACAATATTGATGAGAAGGCTTACCTCCGGGTTACTCCTCTGAAGGGAACCCAAAGATTCGGTATCAAAGGCAAGTTGGCCCCATGTTACATCGGACCTTTCCGCATTATTGCTAAACGTGGAGAAGTTGCCTACCAACTTGAACTACCTCCGCACCTTTCCCGAGTACATGATGTATTCTATGTGTCACAACTCAGGCGTTGCTTCAAGGACCCCATCCGCTAAGTCGACCATGAAACGCTTGGTCTCCAAGATGACCTTTCTTATCGAGAATACCCTGTTTGTATTCTTGATTCAGCAGAGCGTGTCACTCGTCGTCAGAAGATCAAGTTCTTCAAAGTGCAATGGTCACATCACTCCGAGAAAGAAGCAACATGGGAAAGAGAAGACCGCCTCCGTGCCGAGTACCCCACCTTCCTCCCGATGACTTCTGAATCTCGGGAAGAGATTCTTTTGGGTGGGGGCGAGTTGTCAGAACCCCAACTAGGGTAAGTGCTAGGATTGTTTGACCCTTTTGCATCATGAAAAATTCAAAAAGAAATTCAAAAATGGGGAAGCAGAAAGCCCTGAGAAATTATTTGAAATGGACAGATAAAAATATTTTTCCAAAAATCTTTTGAATGTTTGGAAAATTCCTATAAATGATGCTGATCATTTTAAAAGTGGTTTGGGTATTTTCCCATACTCATGGAATTTTCTAATATTCAAATAGGGCTCTGGAAATTAAAGTTTACCCCTATTTGAATTGAAATTCAAATTTATTGAATTTCAAAAATGTCCAAATTATTTATGTGACTAGCTACTGGTCACCTAGTATTTATAAAAGTATTTGGACATTTATTAAAAATGCCTAGCTATTTTAAATCTAGGCAAAACAAATGAAACAGAAAAACTAAAAAGAAAAGCAAAAGGAGAGGCTTACCTTGCGCCCACAGGCGAGGCCCACCTCTCCACTGGCCTGGCCCAGCCCAGCCCGAGCTCTGTCGTCTTCTACCCTTCGCCCCGGAGCTGCTCCGTGGCGGACGGGAGCGCGCCGACGCCACGTCGCCGCCGTGAGAGACGTCTAGGCCTCCCCTGCCTCTCTCCTTCCGCCACGCCACGCCCAGAGCACGCCCCGCTCTTCTCCCCCTCTCTCTGGACCTCCTCCCCCTCTCCTCCGTGTGGATCTCGCGCAGGCCCGAGCACAGCCGGAGGACGCCGGCGAGCTTCTGCGTGGACAACGACGACGAGGCGCCGCACCAACGTGTCCATCAAAACCGCGGTCGTCTTCTCCGTCGATTTGAGGCGTCAATTCGAGCTCACAGGCCCCAGAGCGGATGCCAGCTTCAACTTCCTCCCGCCGGCCACCGTGGACTTCGAGCTCGAAATACGCCGCCGGCCAAGCTTCTCCGCCTCCCCTGGCTTCTCCTTTACCCTCCCGGTGAGCTCTTGGTTCGTTTCCCCCTAACCTCAGCTCCTCCCGTGCCCCAAACATCGACGCCTTCTCCCAGTGGCTCCGGCCGCCGTGAAAGTTGAAGCCGCCGACGCCGTGGTTCTCCCCGGCGACGATGGACTAGTCCATCGTATGCGCGAGGCCACGGGGAGCCAAACGGGACCCTCTGCAAGGCCCCTGGTGGCCGGAAGCCCACTCCGGCGAGCCCTCCGCCGTGTCTGTGGCTGCCGCCGGTTAGCCGCCGGCCATTAGGGCTAATGACCCTGCTAATCCCCCCTAGCCCAATGACATGTGGACCCCAGAGCCCCCCTAACACCCTGTTAACTCTAATTAAACGGTTTTTAACCCAGGCTCACTGACCTGCGGGTCCCACACGTCAGGTTGACCAGTCAGCGGCCCTGACGTCAGCATGACACAATGCTGATGCAGAAAAGCTTTTCCAGAGATTTAAAATAATCCAGAAAAATCCAGAAAATCATTTAAAACTTGGGAAATTCATAACTAATTCATTTTAACTCCAAATATAACAAATAATATGTCTAAAAATATCAGAAAAATCCAAGGATTATGAATATGGGCTCTGTTTTCATGTTTGACCAATTAAAATTGGGTGAACTATGCAAAACATCCATATGGCTTTATTTCAAATTCAAAATTGAAGCACATTTGCAAATGACTTTGCATTTGACTTCTTTTAAATGGAATTCTACCCACATTGTGACCAAGAACATCACCATTTCAATATTGATCATGTGTTTGATGCATTGCAATTAAATTTATATTTATTCTTTGTTTGGTTGTTTGCTCGATAGACGTGCAACCGGAACCTCGTCAGCAAGGCAAGCAAACCCTGTTGATCATGTCTATAAAATCCTATTTCCCTCTCAGTCTCGCTTATGCATGTTTAGGAGATCACCGAGACACGTTCTTTCGCATAGTTGAACCCATTCCGATGTATGACCTATCATTCTGTCACCGTATTAAGAAAACCACAATCCTAGCATAATTAGGAGTTGAATGATGAGCATGTGGCCCCTAAAACTGTTACTGCTTTTGCTGCTTAGTGATACAATGAGGATGTTTTGATTGTGAGTCGGGATGGAATGAACACAATGGTGTTGATGAAAGTGAAACGTGTTGGTGAATCCACCCTAAACAAAGGTGAACGATGAGAGGTTGTGTAGGAGTACACAGTGGGTTGTCTCGTTGAACACTGCCCTAGGCCTCGAGTTCCTGTTTTGTGATCCAAGACAAAGAGTATAACCACATGTAGGGTTTTATGGGAGCCCCGTTTGGCCTCTTTACATACCCGATCCGGTCCAGGAGTCACAATAGATTCGGGCTTTCCATTTGGCATATGCATAGAAAAAGTATGAAGAAAAGGTTGCATCATCCTAGATATGTGGGTGGACTTGTGAGGCAGTGAAACCATCTGGCAGAGGTGGCGTCTCGGTCCCTTGCATTATCTGAGTCCGTTTCGTGGAACCAGCCGGACTCTCGAGCGGTGCCAAACTCAGGTAGTCGACTCCTGGATTAGAGAAGGTGATGTGAGGTTAGTGCCTTGGTTTCATCCACGTCCGACATCCGCTTGAAGGATGCCAAGAACGAGGCGATAAGTGATGACACGCGTGTGAAGATGTATACCCCTGCAGGGTTAATGAACTATTCGAATTGCCATGTCCGCGGTTATGGACTACTTGGAGACCTCTACTTGATCATAGACAACTTGAATGGATACTTATAAAACTCGCAAGATAAGCGTGAGTGCTATGGTGTGCCTCCTCGTGGGGAAGTCGAGGAAGTAACCATAGTGATGTATTGGTTGGAGATGTAGTGGACTCGTGTACGCTTCTTACCTCAAAGTCCTGTACTCGTAGTACAGGTTAGCCAAGTCAAAGCTGGCACTTCTGCATGATGAAACCCCACCTCCTTTACCTTGATACTTGAGCATGAGTAGTGTAGTTCTGATGTAAGTCTTGCTGAGTACGACTTTGTACTCACGTTTGCTTATTCTATGTTTTAGATGAGAACCCGGACCCCGATGGAGTCATCAACCTGAAGCTCGACGTTGACCTTGGTAGTATAGTCCTAGACAGCAGCCTGGTCCCTCGTGGAAGGGGATGTTGGTTTTCCAAGGCTTCTCTAAGCCATTTGTTAAACTTGTCTGTACTCAGACCTAATTTGCTTCCGTTGTATGATGTAATGTTGATTACAGACATGTGATCTTTGTATGCTATATGTGTATATCAATAAAGAGTACTTTGTAGAGTTATGTGATGATACCTGCTGTTCATACTAGGCATGTGTGCTGCGTGTATGTTTATAACATGCATGTCTTAGTATGGGTTTTCGAGACCTTAGTTGCGATCTGGCTGGCGGTCTTTTATACACCAAGTGGCCCTTAGATGTGCGCAGCTTGGGGCATCGCGATGCGATTGTTCGTGACGCTGTCACGTGCACACTTTGTTGTATGATCGAGCCCACCCTAGACCCCGACTAAGTGATCGGGCTGGAGTAAGTTTTGTAAGAGTTAGGATCCAATCGATAACATGGTTGAGGCGACTTGTCTATGAGTATGGGATTCACCACCCATAAGCATTTAGACTTGTGAGCGGACGTTGAGGACCCATCTCAGTTGATCATCCGGCCTGAATGGGATGCCCCTCACGTTCGATGCTTACCGAGAACGTTCTGTGCTTGGCTTTGTCTGCTTAGACAAGTGGGTACGGTTCTCGGCTCTCCATGTGATTGTATCGTGACTGGAATTACATACGCTAACCCCGGGTGCCGACACTGCAGCATCGAGTGCACCCTATGTGGCGGAACACAGGACTCGAGGAACCGACTAGGTGCACTCCCGTAGACATTTCGGGTAGTGATCTACTGTTTCGAATCTAGAAAATTACCAAGTGCACGAGTACTGGTCTCGAGAGTTCTATATTTCCATATGTGGCTGACGTTCTTTTGCATGAGGTATTTCTTCGTGCCTTGGTCACCTTATGAAATTGTCCGAAATCTTGTTGTTTGCTGACTGAGCTTTGTTTTGTAGATCCATGTTCCTCTGGTTAGCAATCCACCACTGTCTGAGGATGCTGAGATGTTGGAGGCTCCCGATGTGATGCTGGTGGATCCAGTGCCTACGAGAGGCGAAGGTTCTAGTCAGCCTTCGCGTGCTGATGCTGGCGAGCCGACGGGTGCTGGTGTTGGTGGTAGGCCTTTAGTTGATGATGATGATGATGACCAGGATCCAATGCGCATTAGGTGTGGTCACTCCTCGGTTCCTACCAAGCAGCCAACTGGAGGTGGTGGTAGAGTTCTTCCACCGGTGGCGCCCGATGTTGCGCCTTCCCCACCTAGGGCTGCTGCGAAGAAATGGAAATTTGGAATGCTTATTCGTCTGGGTGCTGCGCCCATTGGGTTTGTACTCCCTCCTTCAGATTTCTTGTGTTTCTTCTTTGAATTGTTGTACTGATAACTGGTATGCTGCAGCATTGTGCCTGTTCCGGCTGCCTCTTCGTCGTGTGCTGCTGCTGCTGACCTGCATTCTACTGACTCTGGTACGGTGGCTAGATAGTCAGGTCATACGGCCACTCCCACAGTCTCGGGTGCAGGCGCGACTCCCGCGACCGCTCCTTCTGGTGGTTCTAGAGCGGCTACAGAAGGAAATTCTTCCTCAGATGTGAAGCCTGTGGTTGTTGAAGGGTACGTCTTGGAAAAGAAAATCCTTCTGATTCAGGATAAAGTTGTGTTCTTTGATCGGATGGCTGAGCAGGTATTGGAACTTTTTTTCGGAATTTCAGTGGGGGCTCGGCAGCGCTCCCGAGGGGAGTAGCCAACGAGGCTGCGAACAACCACTTGTGGTTTGTTGCAGTATTGAACCGTTTTCCTTTGCATGACCTTGATTTCTGAATTTCATTGGGGGCGCGGGAGCACTCCCGATGGGAGTATGCCCCTGAGGCTGCGAGCAACCACTTGTGGTTGGTTGCAGTCTTGAACTGTTCTCCTTTGTATGACCCTGTTTCTTGCTTTTGTGCTATTGTAGCCATTGTTCCAGATTTGCGAGCGCATGTTGACTGATGCTCATCGGTCTCGCTGTGCCCATGATGTTATCCAGGGGAAACTTACCCTCATGAGGCGTGAGTCGCTTTGATGCTTTCTGTGCTGCTGTTGTTTTGTTGTTGCTGCTTTGGGTGGTTTATGATGCCCTTGCTGTAGGCCGCAAGAAGGAGGTTGAGAAGCGGGCTTCCACGACGGAGAAGGAACTAGCCTTGCTTCAGGGCACTTTGGAGTCGAAGAGAAAGAGTTTCACCTGCACCTTGGTGAGGTTGATCGTCTTCGATGGGCGGAGGAGCAACTTCGGCATGCCGGTATGACTGAGGGTGATCGCCTTCCCGCCTTGGCGGGTGGTCTGACAGGTTGAAATTTTTACTCTTGTTCTTTTTCTTTTTTGGTGACTTTTGGCTTGAACTCTGATCGTTGTTTTTCTCACATTGTAGGCTCCGTGGGTGTTGAGATTGCGACGGCTGCTTCTGTGGAATCGAACATTATTCGTGGTGTCGTGGATGCCGTGTCGAATACTGCAGATGTCGTCAAGGCCGTCAGTGATCGAGTTGTTACCCTACTCAGAATTTTGCACGAAAACGTGTATCTAGGAGAGGAGGATGGGCCCGAAGGTCTCGATTTGCTGGTTGCTTCCTTTCGCTCGGGTGGTGGACTCTTGGAATGCTTTGTCCGTGAAACCGTGGTGAGTGGGCTTGCGACGTCCTTTGTTGTTCTCTTAGGGCGCGGTGTGCCATTTGAGGATGACATTGGTGGACAACGTTCCCAATTACATGGAGGAGCAGAGCATGCGGTCCACTGAACTTGCTCACCGGCTGCAGTTGGTTGTAGAACCTGATATCCACAAGTATGAGGGTACTGAGTAGATGGGGGGAAAACTTTTTTTCCTTGAGCTTGTTTCTTTGGATGATTTCTTTGATTTTGTAATAAGTATCCTCTGGAGCATAAGATGTTGAATTTTGCTGGCGATATTGCTTTGTTCTTGGGCTGTGCTTTCCTTCCGTGTTTGACTCCTTTTGCTTTTCTTCTTGCGGTAGCCATCCTCAGGCTTAGAGTTTGTTGAAGGAGGACGCTCGAGAGGGTGCCTACGAGTCCCTCTTCTTGAGACTTAAAGACGCGGAGCGTGAGATTAGCCGGCGCAAAGGTGTTGTTGCGATCCATCGCTCGAAGCATGAACATGATGAGGCTGCATTGGATAATTTGGTTGCTTGGATACCAAAGTTGTCAGATCTGCTGAATGGCAAGTGTTGATGTTGTTGACACACGAACACATTCACCTGTACCCGCAACGCTGAGGGAGATACTCCGCAACTCACGTCGCGGGAGGCCTGCCGGAAGCGCGAGACGCAAGACAGTCCGGCAGGCGCTTTTGAGACCAGACGTCCCGGTTACTCGGGAGGGACCCCGTCGGAGTAGCCCGGCGATGATTGGCTGCTCCAAGTCGTCCTGAATGCCCCTGGAGCCTTGTAGATCGTTGCCCCCAAATCTGAAGAACAACGAAGAACAAGAAGCAAGGTACAAGGGAGATAGATAGATGAACGATAAAGATGTAGATGTGTTTTGTTCGATTGTGTGTTGTTTCAATCCGCCGTCACCCCATCTATATATGAGGACGCTGGGCTTTCCGTACAAGAAAAGGACTCCAAATCCCGTCCAAATCTTTCCAAACTTAACCGAACTCGGATTACAGGTGGGCCTAGGACAGTAGTTCGGTTTTTGGTAGTTCCAGGGCTGTAAACAACCTCGGATGAAAAAACTCAAAACATCTAATTTGTAGCCCTCGAAATTTCCAAGAATTTTCATGTTGAACGTTTTTTGATTCGGGGCCATCTTGAGGGCCGAAATCCTCACGCTTTCCATCAGACAACAATTGTATATGTGTCTGGCTCCGGGCGTCACGTCACGTTTTCCATCACACATCGGTTGCATGGGTGTCTGTCTCCGAGCGTCAGTTTTTGCTCTTTGACAGGGCTGTACTCCGAGGGCTATAACTTTTTCATACGAACTCGGAATGAGATGATTCAAAAACCAAAATCGACCGGTTCGATGAGACGAAGCCGCGCCATGTAGAACATTTTTCCATTTGATGATGTCTTGAAGGCCTAATTGGCAGAATAGTACTTCGAATGCCAGGATCTTATCGCGTCCAACATAGTTTCGGCCCCCAAGATGGAATCGGATGACGATGGCTCGAACTATAAATATGTTCAAATTGACGATACCAAAAAATTTCATGTAGATCACTTCTTCATTTGAGGTTTTCTTATATAGGTTCATTGCCGTGCCTAAAACGGGTATCAACACATGCCCCCCTCTTTTTCGGCAAAACTTGTGTGCCGAAAAATATCTTGTCCAGGCTTATTCTAAGGACGATGTCAACACTCCATCGGCCATGCATGTTCTTAGAGCGATAGTTGTATATCGGCCATGTCTTCAGACTGGCTATCTCATGAGTCAAACCTCTTCAAATATTTGTTGTCTTGATAACACAAGTGTCTTCATGAATGCATTTCATGGTTTAACCTGCCTGATCTTTTCAACTTGGATCCTACAACTAAGAAAGACATATTTGTTCCAGCCAACCATCCGGCTTGCACTAGATCTCTCATTAGTGGCCGCAGCAGCAAGCTTTAAGTCGGCCTCTTCCATATTGGAAAGACTAGGCATCCGGGTTTTTTTGAAAAATATGAACCATGCTACTATCAACATGATAACCAGATGCTTGTTGCCCCAATTCATTTGCTCTCCAAATGTCAGGCCTAGATATATGATCAATGCTAAAATAACTCAAAGTAGAATATATATTTAGGCATCTATCAAGATAAACATTAAGCGATTCGTCAAATCATATGAAATCCATAGATATTTGATGCACAACTAATAACGAATCACCAAAAGCCTCAATATGTGTGCTCCTATAGCAAGTAAAATCTCTAAACCGGATAATACATATTCAGCTTTGATTGTTTGTGAAAAAATATGCTAAGCATGATGAGGCTTCAAAACAGCACCATGAGGAAATATAAAAGCAATACTAAAACCTTGGCCGTTTGCTACAAACTAAACCACCAAAATATAATCTCCATGGAACTAATGAGACAAGGTTCATAAAAATATTGTTCTCAATAATAAAAGCAACAATGATTTGGCTTCTCATAGATTCAAACTATCTATATCATACCTAGCCAAAGCATAATCCCACTCACTAATTCTGCAACTTATGAATTGGTCCATGCAACATATTTTTAACGAGTGTATACCTTGTCTCAATCTCCAATAAAACTAAGGACTATGTTCAGAAAACCACAACGGCCATGTTTAGATGTATTCTTAGGACGATAGAACAAACATCGTCCATTAGTATAAACAACATGTAGAAATTCATTCACCAAAGCATATATAGACGAAACAAGGAAATGAAATAACAAATCAAATATTTCGGCCCCTTGAATCAGCAACAAGAATGTAACTAATCAAATGCATAGTGACTTGGTAATCCCCTATCATGATGTAAAAAATTGTATTGCATCCATGGATCAAAATAAGTGCATGGAGGGTATCCAATCATACCTGAGGATGAATTCCATGATAAAGGGATCAATGACATGTTTGAAGAATATGAATGATGTGCTAATCGAAGATTCCGGTTGGATGATGGAAACCTTCGGCTTCATCTTTTATGAGATGATTTCTCCTTCTTCACTGTGGTTGTATTCTCTAAAATAGAAGCTTGCACATCATCTTTGGTTTGACTGTTCTTATTGGGAACCCATGCCATATTCTTCTTTTCGAGTTCTCATGCACTAAGCTTTTGCAATCTCTTCTTCTGCCAAAACGATAAACCAAGTGGACACCTCGGTTATGATTCTTTTTCAAGAAATGGAAATTCCTATTTGACCTTGTGCACTCTCAGCTCCTTTTGTTCAGATTTGGCATCTTGATTTTGAAGATTTGTTTGCTCCTCTTCTTTGCCTTTAGCAGCCAATGTCAACACTTTCATTGGCTCTTTATCATTTGAAATAAAATCTGATGTGGCACATTCACGACCATCCCTTTTGACACGATATACTTGGTTGACCGCCTCTTTCTTCTTCCTTGAGCTCCGGACCGATGCCTTTTGATTGAAAAGGTCTTTGTTATGAAATTGTTCATCAAATGTGGACCTTCTTGGAGCTGCATAATCTTGATGAGATGGTTCAAAATAAGATGGATAATGTGCCCTAGAATTATTCCTGTCCCGTGATGAATATTGATTCATATAAGCATAGGGATATATCCATGACGCTGGTATTGGCGGCCCAAAATAAGGACATGAGTATGATGTATTGAACTTATCACTTTGCCAATACCGGTCCTCAGATTTGCGCCTAGGGGGTGATCCCGATGCTTTTGAATTACTTAGCCGATGAGCAATTTTCTCCTCACTTATCTTCTGATATTTTTCCAATAGTTGCGCGAAGGTAACTTTCTTCTTACCCTTGCGCTTATCTCGGCCTTTGTTCTCTTTGGTTTTCCATGCATCGATCATAGGATTTACTTGCTGCCCCCCAGTGTTTGCCGTCTTCATCAGAACTTTAATAGAACTTCCGCCTTCAAGAATATTATCATTGTGCTCATGAATAACATGTTTACTTGAAAGCTTGATCGCATCACATGCAGTTTTTACCTTCTTGTCTTCAAATGAATCGGCTTGAAGCAGCCGATGCAAAAACTTTTTGCCATTAGGACCAATAGGAATGGCATGATCATCCTTTGGTATTTTACCAAGTTTCAATCGTCCGCTATCAATGACCGATTTAACAATTTGACGAAACATATTGTAGTCCTCAAAATTATGCTTGAACGAATCATGTAACTTACAGTACATTCGTCCTCGGATTGATGGCTTAACATGGTGATCAAGAATTCTAATATAATCATTCTTCAGCAACAAATTAAAGATCTGATCACAAATATTTGAATTGAAGGTCATCTTTTTTCTTTCTAGCCGATCTTGGTGAGAGAACGGCTTTGGAAGTAAGCAAACGAATGGTTCAGATTTCGCATCACCCCATTCGGCTATGCATTGTGCTTCGCACTCCATCTCCGATGACTTTGAATAAGAAATTATACTATCATCGGTTTTCTCAAGAGATTCTAATCTGTGCTTTATTTTTCTGAAATCAAAACTACTATACCATATATGTCTCACTTGAGACCAAATGTAAGCCAAGTATGAAACTAGCAAAGCTATCCATGTATATATATAATTTAAATGAAACAATGGGAAAAGCTTTTTCTGTAATAATAAGTCACTACCGGTCTCTCTATGTGACACAATGTGTTGACCGATATGCTTTGTTATAATTGTATTGCTATCAAGTAAATTATCCTTCTTCATTGGTCTCTCAAGATTTGTTATAAGAATTTCGCTAATAGATGCATCAACAAAAAAGTTATGACCAAATCTAAAAATAGATAAATTACTTGCTACACATACCTCGACATACACGTTGGAAGAGCATGATGGTTGTGTGAATTGAACAATAGTTTGCTCCAGTTTTGGATGACTCTCCAACTTCTTGTCCACATTTTTGTCTTTATTCCATGCTTCATCACTCGACTGATCATCAAGTGAAATTTTCTCAACTGCACGCTTGAGTTCTTGATGTTCATGATTAACCCAACTTTGTTCGGCCATATCACTTTGTTCTTGATGCTCATCAATTTCTGTGGCATGGAACTCATAGGGCAGTAAATAGGTTCCCTTAGCTTCAGAAAAATCAGGCACGGTTGTCATGTGCTGGCCATGCCCTTTCTCAATTGTGCTTTCCTCTTGTAAGGACCGATATGCGGTACTATGCCGGATCTAGATGTTTCCATCCAGATCCGCGGACGAAGCACATATCGGTCCCACCGCGACATATGACATAGCCATATGCCCCGGATTTCCAACATGATATCACAACATTACAGATACAAGGATACAACATCTCATACAATCGGCATACAACTGTCTTAATACAATACAACACCGGAAGATACATGTCTGAGTACAGACTATGATCAAATGCCTAGTGGCAAAGAGAAAAACATCGATACCCATAACCACACGGGTCTAGGCCCTCCGCCGGGATCCGCCTAACTAGTCGTCGTCGAGTCTCCACGTGAAAATTCGATCACCATACCTGTTGTCGATCAAGAACCCTGAAATGAGTTTGGGGGTAGTATCAGGAGTACAGAGGTACTCAGCATCCAACTGTAGTGGTCAGCTGACCCAGCAAGGACTTCATCACTCGTCATTCTAGGACAACTAGTATTTTACGGTAAGGATGGTGTGAGTGGTGAGGTTGCTGCCGCACTAGCAAATATGAAGTGGCTAATGACTCTAGAGAGTAAGATAAGAAGCCAAGCATTCGATGAGGAATCGCCTCCAACAAGTCTTTCTATCAACTACTTACGCAAGAAAAACCCCTATCCTATCCTTGTCCTCCTCTTCGCATCCCGACGAAAAAGAAGCAGTCAAGGAACACACACGTTGATCAAGTTATATTAAGATTATCTCAGTTGTTGTTGTCTATGAACAAGGAGTAGGTCTCAAGTCGTCCATAACCGTGGACACGGTTTCTCGAAAAGATTTAACCCTGTAGGGGTGTACCAACTGCCCATTACAAGGCTCTTCACTCACGCCCGTGTCTCTCAGTTGCTACCCATGATAGGCAACAATTTTATGATTTAGTCCCAAGAGATCCGGAACGACAGGTCCCTCTAACTAACAACGCACAAATCCGGGTGGCCCCCGGTGAGTCGACATCCAACTCAAAAGCCGGCCGCACTCTCGAGTCGGCCTCTACCGTCTGGACGAGGTCGGGTTAGCTACCCAAACAGATGTGGGCAGCCTCCTAGCTTCCAGGTGTGGAGCAACAAAGGAACTATGTCTCCGCTGGCCCGAGTTATTTGAAAATCTGCGAGGTCGACACTCGCACACACACGTTTGCAAAAGGTAAAACCAGCTTGGGCCACCACTAGAAATGTTTGAAACTAGATAGGTAAGAAGAGGGGACCCCATAAAATCCCACACGCGGTTAGGCACGCTCAGTCTTAAAACCAATACCCGGAACTCGTGTCCTAGGTGACTCGAATGGAACAAAGCGTCGAGGCGGGATAGCCTAGACCTTCCATCCTTCGTCGAATATAGTCAACATTTATAATAATCATATCATCAACAACAATATAATAATGTGATAACCCACACCAAGGAGTAACAGGGTAACATTGTAGCATCCTAAGCATGCATACTAAGCAGGGGCTGAGCAACGAGCAATAGTAACATAGCAGTACAAGGTTTGCTGGGAGGGGACGTGGCTGTATCGGTTTGAAAGAGGCTGTAAACATGTGGTAGGATCAAACACCGAACCTATCCTAGACTAGCATGCAAACCGCTGGTTGAAATAGAATGGATCATAAGTAATTTATAATCCTTGCCTGTTGATAAGTCGGGTTCCGAAGGTGTAGTTGATCGCAAGCTCGCACCGTCTCCGAGAGTAATCGCAGGAGCACACAAGACGATAAACACTTGAAAGCAATCAAGGAGCAAGCATCTATTAATACGAAGCAAACACGAGCAAGCATCAACAAGAAGGCAACACGAGACATCGCACCTACCGTCGAGAGCGGTTACTAACAGGATAAGTGGAGTACTCGTCACACACGACGATACCGCACGATTATAAGGGTTCAAGTTGTTTAGCTACAGATTATCAACAAAGGTTGTTAACATGGCATCTCACTCAAGCATGATATAGCACACAAAAATGATAAGAGGTGAAGCATAAAGGAAATTATCTACGCTAGTCAATTTAAGTGAGGCACAACCTAAACATGGCATATCACTAAGTGCCTCACGACAATTTAAGTAATTGGTACTGTTCTGGCCTAAATCATATTTTAGGATGGTTAACAGCAGTAAACAATAGCATAAACACAAAGTACATGAAAAACTAATCAAGTTACATATAAAGAACACCCCCAACGGAGTTACGGTTAAAAAGATACAAGCAAAACAAGTTTGGAACACAATCTGCCAAACATCAGGTAGCACACTTTAGAGCATTGCATAAACAAGATAATGAATGCAAACATGCTCACAAATGATATGAAATTAAAGTAGACATGACAAGCAAGGCATGGAAAAAATAATCATGCAAAAAGGCATCATAGATCAAAAGATATTAAACATGCAACATGGCATCGGAACGTTACAGACTTTGGAGAAAAACAGATGTGGGTGTCAAACACAGCGGGATAGCAACTTTGGAGCAATAAATAATATAGCTCAGAAGGAATACATGACAAGTGATTGCATATAACTGAATTAGACATGATGCTTAACAATTTGCAACTAGAATCACTCAATTCCGATGAAAGGTTGCGACGTAACCGTCACCCGAAGTTTCAATCAAGCAACAATTTTCAGCAGCCATTAACAACAGTTTGCAATTAAAGACGGGATGCCCTGTTTGACCAACAGTAACACAATCAAGATGGCCTCAAATGGATTAACTCCCAAAAGAATTATGATAGAGCACATCAACAGCAACAAAATTTATTTTGGGCGCAAGTTCATCCGAGGTACAGATCTACCGTAAAACTACGCGCAAAACAGTACAAAACATTAACAGAACAGGACTTAGCAGAAATTCGTAGAGGAAAATAAAAAAAAGGCAAAGGAAAAAAAAGCCTCACCCATGGGCCAGGCCCATCTGGCTGGAGGGGCCATGGGACAGGGGCGCGCTGGAGAGGTAGGACGGCTGCGGAGATGGGTCGCGGCCCACAGCGGCGACGGTTGGTGGCGCCCCGTCCCGATCCAGATCGGGCGGCGGCTCGTGCCGTCGGCCGGCGGCGCTCTGTTGGCCTCTCCGATGAGGACGGCGGCCACGGCGGTGGGAGGCGGTGCAGGGCGGCCGGGATCCTGATGGCGTGAGGCCCGGCGGCTCCTTCGGGTGGTGCGGCCAAGAGCTCGGAGAGGCTGACTTCGGCTCGCCGGCCAGCCATGGCGTGGCGGCGGCTCGGGCTTCCTGCCACGGCGACCTGTCAAGGAGGAGGGGGAACGGTGAGGGTGAGAGAGGGAGAGGAGGAGGAGAAGAGTGCGGCGCGGGAGGGACCTCACCGGGGCGCGGCGGCGCACGGCTCGCTGGACCAGGAGGCGAGGCGGCGACACCATGGGAGGAGGGCTCGGGTGGTGGCGAGCTCGGCTCAGATCGGGCCGGCAGCGGCGGCTGCTCGGCCCGGCGGGGCCCGGTTCTACTGGAGGGGCGGTTTGGGCGACGTGGCGCATCCAGATCCGTGGATCTGCACATCCAACGGTCTGGGATGTCTGGGAGCTAGGGTTTTGAGATCTGGGGCTGTTTTGGGGCAGATTTGGGCAAAGTGGAGGGGGGTGGCTGCAATTTTGAACTAGGGGAAACCCTAGAAAGGGGTGGGAGTGTGGTGGTCTTTATATAGCCCAGGTGGCTGGCAGTTTGCAAAAACATCCCCGGTTTTTCTCTCGCGCGCGCGATGTTTACATTTCTGATCGCCGGGGGTCTGAAGTACCTCCGATTCGGGTAAAACTTCGAACTACGCGATCAGCGCATCGAGCCCTTCAATCGTACCTCACTTCGATACTGTTCCGAGAATATTTTCCGGCGTGCTATAAAATAACCCGTTTAAATATTAAACGGGGTTTTCGTTCCGTTGCCTGTGGCTGGTCTCGTGCGGTTTTCGCGACGGTGATCGGGTGAAACCCGATGTCGCAAAGGTCGAGTGTCAGGGTGGCAAGGGTCGGTCTCCGTCCGATACGAGATAAGAGGGGGAAAAATAATCGCCGATCGATAAATCGGGGATGCAAACACCGCAAACAAATCAGACAACGAAAACATAAATTTTTATTTTTGTGAAATCTGGGCTGTTACACCTCTTTGGATTTGATGGATTCGGAACACACACTAGTTGATTCGGCTTTTCCAGCCAAAGAACTTTCAATCTTCGAATCATCACTCTTTTCATCAATTGGCAAGGCTTCATTTCTTTGAGCCAATTCTTTTTCAATTTGCTCCAAACAGCGAGCAACTAATTTAGCTTTAAGCTTCTTCTCAAGCTCAGCCCACCCTGGACAAGATTGCCCCCCAATGCCATTAGCTTTAAGATTTTTCTCAATCTCAGCCCACTCCGGGTAAGATTACCCTCCAATACTTTCAGACTCTTTCGGCATTAGAACTTGAGTGTTGCCGAAACTTTGCAATTGTATAGGGGGTATATAGTATGGTGGAGCAATAGGAGAAGAGATATGCATTTGTGTGGAACTATATTTTTCCTGGCATAACCTATCAATTGGCAGTGATTCATCTTCTCGCAAAACTCTAGCTTCTATTGCATAATAGTCAGGAGACAAACCACTAAGACATAATTCCATACAAATATCACTAATACTGTCATTTTGGGCTTTCTTCCTTTCTAAAGCTGCTACCTCAGCATCTACTGTCATTTTGGATTGCCAAATTGCAAGTTAGGTGCCGATGAATAAAAAGGTGAAACACTTTGTTGCATGTTATTGAATTTTCCTACATGGGGTGTTTCAACTCTACCAACCGAGCTCATCATGGTCTTCATCGGCATATGGATTCCTGGGGTTGTCGATGCATGAGAGTTGTAATACATATGGTGCATGTTACTAGTATCATAAGAAGTTGAAGCATGTAAATTACTTTCAATCGGTCCGTGCATATAATTATATGTATAATTGACAAAACCAGGGTTGGCCGATAGAGTATACTCATTGAACGATCTAGTAACACCATATGAGTTATTTGCATCTACATGAAGGGATTGGGTATTAAAATTACCTTCGTAGATAGCAAATCCTTGATGACGATCTTTTCGTAGCAAGAACCGGCCGGAGACCGTTCAAAGCTTCGTCCCCAGCGGAGTCGCCAAAAAGTGTGTTGACACACGAACACGTCCACATGTACCCGCAGCGCCGAGGGAGATACTCCGCAACTCACGCCACGGGAGGCCTGCCGGAAGCGCGATACGCAAGACAGTCCGGCAGGCGCTTTTAAGACCAGACGCCCCGGTTACTCGAGAGGGACCCCGTCGGAGAACCCGGCGACGATTGGCTGCTCCAAGTCGTCATGAACGCCCCTGGAGCCTTGTACATCGTAGCCCCCAAATCTGAAGAACAACGAAGAACAAGAAGCAAGGTACAAGGGAGATAGATAGATGAACGATAAAGATGTAGATGTGTTTTGTTTGATTGTGTGTTGTTTCAATCAGCCGTCACCCCATCTATATATGAGGAGGCTGTGATTTCCGTACAAGAAAAGGACTCCAAATCCGGTCCAAATCTTTCCAAACTTAACCGAACTCGGATTACAGGTGGGCCTAGGACAGTAGTTCGGTTTTTGGTAGTTTCAGGGCTGTAAACGACCTTTGATGAAAAAACTCAAAACACCAAAGTTGTAGCCCTCGAAATTTCCAAGAATTTCCATATTGAATGTTTTTTGATTCGAGCCATCTTGAGGGCCGAAATCCTCAAACTTTCTATCGGAAATCAATTGTATAGGTGTCTGGCTCTGGGCATCACGTCACGTTTTCCATCAGACATCGGTTGCACGGGGGTCTGGCTTCGAGCGTCAGTTTTTGCTCTTTGATAGGGTTGTACTCTGAGTCTGTAAATTTTGCATATGAACTCGGATTGAGATGATTCAAAAACCAAAATCGACCGGTTCGACGAGACCAAGCCGCGCCATGTAGAACATTTTTCCATTTGATGATGTCTTGAAGGCCTAATTGGCAGAATAGTACTTCGAATGCCAGGATCTTATCGCTTCCATCATAGTTTCGGCCCCAAGATGGAGTCGGATGACGATGGCTCGAACTATAAAGATGTTCAAATCGACGATACCAAACTTTTTCATGTAGATCACTTCTTCATTTGAGGTCATCTTATATAGGTTCATTGCCGTGCCAAAAACGGGTGTCAACAGATGTTTGGCATTTCGGTTGTTCGAGTACTTCTTCTTGTGCTATGGATGATCTTTGTCCTTTGTTTGATTAGTTGGAAGTGTTGTCTGGCCGATCCCGTGAGGAAGAGGAGGATTTGCAGTCGTAGTTGTCGCGACTGGACGATCCGGCCGTGCAAACTTAAATCCACTTTTGATGTATAGGGTGCATGCACGGGCGCTTTCTATTCTTTGTCTGCGAGTTAACTAGTTACCCAGAGCCCTTGCTTACTGTTGCATGGTGCTTGGTGGTACTTTATCCGAGTTTTATCCATTGGATCCTGTTCCGACGACCCTAGAGAAGCTTTGCCGAGTGTTTTCTCAACCCGCAGAGCTTTGCCGTGCTGTGAATTATCAAGTTCATGCGGGGCCCGTTGCGCCTTTGCTTTTGTGCATAGTCACTTTCCCGGGATAGATCTTTTGCTGGCGGCTCACGGTCCTCCTGGTGGTCGTGATGAGCTGATGGGGGAGCACTATGAGGCGGCGGATGCACCCTCGCACTTGGTTGTTTTTTTTTCAATTTACTGGCACTTGCTTATGAAGAAGGTTTGCGAGGAGAATGACCGCATACTCGGTGCGCTTTGTAAATTTAAGGCGGTGCCCGGTGTATTGGACTTCTTGTAGCCTGTAGATTCTTCTTTGTTTGTTCAAGACTTGCATGTGTGGGACTTGCCCTTGTGTAATGAATGTGGGAATGTTGTAGTTTGGTCGCATGAGAGGTTAACACCGTGGGGGTGGCTGCTACGCGCGAGCCCCCGAGTTATTAAGCGCCTCGGAGGGTGGCAACTGCGAGCGAGCCCCCGAGTGTCAATTTTAAGTCGCGCGAGCGGATAGCGCCTCGGAGGGTGGGTGCTGCGAGCAAGCCCCCGAGAGCCAAGTTTAGGTCGCGTAAGCGAATAATGCCTCATAGGGTGGCTGCTGCGAGCAAGCCCCCGAGTGCCTAGATTAGGTCGCGTAAGCGAATAATGCCTCTGAGGGTGGCTGCTGTGAGCAAGCTCCCGAGTACCAAGTTTCGATCGCGTAAGCAAAGAACGCCTCGAAGGGTGGCTGCTGCGAGCAAGCCCCTGGGTGCCAATTTTAGGTCGCGTAAGAGAATAATGCCTCGGAGGGTGGCTGGTGCAAGCGAGCCGCCGAGTGCCAAGTTTAGGTCGCGCAAGAGAATAATGCCTCGGAGGGTGGCTGCTGCGAGCGAGCACCCGAGTGCCAAGTTTAGGTCACGTAAGCGAATAACACCTCGGAGGGTGGCTGCTGCAAGCAAGCCCGCGAGTGCCAAATTTTAGGTCACGCAAGATATTTGGGGAAAAGGCTTCCTTACTCTGATGTTTCCCTGATGTTCTTACACGAAGGGGCTGAGAAACATCATTTTATTTGGATCGATGGCTTGGTAGCTCTAGGAGTGAAAATTTGGTGCTAATATAGTTGGTGGGCGGGGCTTGCAGCGCCGTTTTCTCATTTGTTCTCCTTGTTGGACTATTCTTCTGGCTCTGCCTTTGCGCTATTTGAGTGCTTCTGCTTGTTCGATTGCTTTGCTGCTTTGGTGCGCTCCGAAGGCTTCCGATATCTTGTGGAATTCAATGTGACATCGATCGGATCAACGACGTTGTCGTTGATGGTGATGACTCCCTTTGGCCCTGGAATTTTCAGTTTGAGGTACGCGTAGTGGTGTACGACAATGAAGCGTGCGAAGGATGGTCGACCGAGGATGGCGTGGTACTATGACTTCCAGTCGACCACTTTGAAATCTAGTGTTTCCTGTCAGAAGTTACTTGCGTTGCCGAAAACCACTTCCAGACTTATCTTGCCAAGGGGGTACACTGCTTTGCTTGGCATGATTCCGTAGAAGGTCGTGCCCGATGTTTTGAGTGCTGAGGTTTGGATGAACATCTCTTCTAGAGTCTTGGTGAATATGATTTTGATTCCACTACCTCTGTCCATGAAGACTCGCGACATGTCGTAGTTTCCGATTCTTGCATCGAGTAATAGTGCGGTGTGCCCTGGAAGTGGGATAGCTAGTGGGTGGTCCTCCTGGGAGAAGGTGATGTAGGTCTCGGACCCGCAAAGGTATTCTAGGATGGATGGGTATGAGGAGATCGACTGTAAGGAAAACTTGTCTGGATACTTGCTTCGGATGCCTATTTGATGGTGTTCCTTCCTGGATCATGCAGATTCGTTCATAGGCCGTTGGGTATTCTTCATTTTTCTTCGGGTGCCATGCGTCGTTGATGTATGGATGCTACCTGTCTTGATGGGATGGTAGGGGCGGGCGGTGTGTTGTGTGCGATTGGCCCGATTGCTATGCTTGCGAGTTGTTGCGAGGTTGGCGTTGTGGTCTGGCTTTTTTATTCTGAGAGCTCGGTGAAGCTTCTGCAGTCTCTCAAGGTGTGCCCTGACCTTATTTCTCTGTGCTTTTCTTTGAATCCATGGAGTGTGCATGGCCCGTCTAGTTGCTCTTTGCCTGAGCGGGGTGCTCGAATGTCATCTTGTGGCTGCCGTGGTATCCACTCGCTCTTATGGATATGTGGTGGGTCATCTTAGTTGTTCCTCCGTTGCGGTCTGTTGTCATCGCGATGTATGTTGTCTCTGTCTCCTGGGAAGCCAGCCACGACCATGTCGGGTTCCTTGTCGTCGTAGAAATTGCGCCTGGCTTGCTTTCTTCTTCGGTCAAAGCTCCTATCCTCGCCGTAGTAGTTGTAGTCGTGTTCGGCGCAAGTCATCTGATTCGTTGTGTATGGAGTCTTCTTTGTCAGCCCAATTATTAGCATTTCCAATAGTTGCGCGAGTGCTTGGACTTTGAGCTGTCCAAGCTGTTCTTTGAAGTCTATGTGCTGCAATCATCGTCCGAATGCGTCGATTGCGCTTTTGTCTAATATGTCCTCGGCTGAGTTTTTGATTATAGTCCACCACTAGATGTATGCTTGATGACCCTCAACGTAAAGGGATCTATTGTAGCATTTTCATTAAGTAAGAGTGTCCAACCCAACGTGGAGCAAAAGGTATTCATAGGTGATTTTGGAAAAGGAATAACTGTAAACACTGAAAGATAAATTTTTAGGGGTTTTTGATATAAGCAACAATAAGGTAAAAGCAAGCAAAGTAAATACCATTGAGGAGCAGCAAGTGTCCCAATCCTTTTGTGCAAAGGATAAGCCTGGCAACTGAACTTATAAAGACTAAAGCGTTCTTGAGGACACATGGAGAGGTAGTCACGTGCTTTCGCCATACTCCGTATAGATAACAAGTGTTGTTCTGATAAGTGTTGAGTGGGTGGATCTATGCTAGCACACCTTGTAGACTAAGATAAGTGCACTCTTATGATTAAACATCTTGCAAGCATCCGGAAATACAAGATAGAAATGAAGGCAAAGCCTAACCACAGAAATAAGATCAAGGATCCAGTATTCCCTTTTGCAAAAGTGTGCAAACTGGGGTTCGGGTTTCTGTCACTCCGGCAACCCACCGTAAGCATTCTTAATACACAATGTATTCCCCTAGGTCCTTAAGAAGGAGAAGTGTTGAGTGGTCGACTCACACAACACCACTAGGAAAATAACAACACAACTTCAGTATCGAACAACACAAATTACTTCAACATCATATGACTACTAGCAACTAGACTTCTCCCATGTCCTCTAGAACTAAAGTAACTACTCACAAGACATAAAATAGATCATGATCAGAGGTGATAAATATATGATAAATAATCTGGACATAATGGTATTTCTCCACCAAAACTCAATAGAATTCACCACAAAGTAGTAATCAACACCGGTAGAGTCGAGAGGATAGATAGCACGGATTACAACACAAGATGAACTTGTGAGGTGAGATTGGATGGTCGTGGAGATGGTGATGATGTTGGGGATGATGTTGATGATGATCTCGATGATGCCCGTGACGATGGTGATGACGATGGCGATGATCTCCCCTTCCGGGAGGTGATCTCCTCGGTGGAATCTGCCCTCCTGAGAGCCCTTTAGGTTTCCGCCACGGAGCGGCGGCGGAACTCCTTGTAAGCCTCCCTTTTTAGGGGTTTCGCTTCACGAGGGGTATATAGGCCAGAGGGGGGAGCTGGGAGTGGCCCCAGGGCTCCAGGCGCCCTCCCGGCACGGCCAGGGGTGGGGCCGCGCTAGGTGGCCGCCTGGGGCTCCTGTGGGCCCCTCTAGCCCCTCTTCGGCGAGTCTTCCTTATTCTTCTGAAAAATACCCCCCGTGATTTTCAGGTAATTTGTAGGTATTCTTCTTCAGCAACTCGGCATCCACTTTTTATCGCTAAATCTGGCGTCTGCTGCTTCGGCATCGGAAAGTTGCAAATTGTGTAAAACAAGCCAAAACAACATACGAACATCATTGTAATGTGAAATATATCAATGAATAAGGATGATTACGATATAAAATAGTGATGAATTTTGGACGTATCAACTCCCCCAAGCATAGACCTCGCTTGTCCCCAAGCGAAAACTGTAAACCTTTCCACAAGTTTTAGAGAGTGAAGTGTCCACAAATAAAATACGGACAAGAAGCATCGTGATCTTTTCACCAAACTAAAACATCCTAAACAGCAATCTCCAACTCATAAAGCCCTTATGAAAGAGTAATAACAATTATAATCAAAAGTAGGGCTAAGGAAACTCATCAAATCATGGAAAACAATTCCTTTGGTCAAGGGACAACTAAAAGCTTTTACCTTTGCTCTTTCTCTTAATATTTTGAAGAGACAATTTGAAAGTTTCGAAAGAACAAGTTATTAGTCATGAAGTGCAAATGCTAACACAAAGGAAGATGTTTGTTTGGCAAATGCTTTTGCAAACAACTTACTTATCAAGAGATAATGTCAACAATGATATGGCATGGTAAAACTTTAATGCAACATTATATTGATGAATCTTCATCAGCATCAAGTGTATGTTCTCTTTGGGAAAGGAGGAAGTAGGGAAAACTGACTCAACACAAAAGTAAAGGAAAAAGCCTTGTAAAGGAAAGCAGGGAAAACTCAAGTGCTATCCTTAGATCAAACAGAATGAAAACAAGTTTTGAGAGGTGCATCATTTGTCAACGAATGCTAATAGATAACTCAATTGCTTCTCAGATTGGACAAGTTTCGAGGAACAACTCCCAAACGGGGACGATTACATCCTCCCAATCTCCTTTGTTTATCACTGCCAAAGTTTTCCGATTTCTCATGAACAAAGCATGAAGGAGGGTTTTGTATGTTGTATTATCTTTTGTGAGCTGGGCGCACTCATGCCAGTTCCTCCTCGTATTAGGGGTTTCCAGATTAGACATGCAATCCTGGGATAAAACATGTCCAACTTAAGAAGGTCCTGAATTAACTACTACTTCCTCATGAGCTAAAACAGGGGCACAAAACAGAAGATTTTGAACATCTAAGGATAACACAAAAATTCTATGCTTTAGGAGTGGTATGGCAGACTCATATGGAAGGTACTGGTTTCAGGGTATGGATGTACAAGCAGAATTCTGCTTAGTACAAAGGTTTGGCTAGCAAAGGCTTGAGAGAACAGACAAGTGATGATGACTTGGATGCAAAGCAATATAAAGCATAAACATTAAAAACAAGCGTAGCACATCAAGTTGTCTTCCTTGTCAACATAACACTACAAGCATAATAACAAAGAGGGTTTGGCTATGTCGCTACTTCGAGAAAAATAACATGCTTGTTGCTATGACCAAAGCTATGTTTTCCAAGATTAAATAAAGTTTTCAAAGCCATACCTGATATAAGGTCAATACTCCCCACAAGAATCACCATGAGGTCGATTGTGTGAAGAAAATACCGGGTGCAGCGAAGGGATCAATAAACTTCTCATTAATATTCCATCATAGACGACTCCACACTCACGGATACATAACTCTCCAAAAAGGAGTGATAGACCTCAAAGCAAACACCTATTTTATAAGATAACTTCCCTAGACATGATACGACTCCACTTGACTCTAAAAGACAAATATAAAGATAAAAATACCGGGCACTCCCCCAAGCTTGGAACAAGCTAAGGGGATGCCATTACCCGAGGAGTTTTACTCCTCATCCTTGTTCTTGTCAGTCACGTACTCCTTGGCGAAGCGCTTCCATGGAAGCTGTTCTTCAGTCTCAAAGGATATTCCCGTCTCCAAGATCCTGCACTCAGCACCCAAACCCATGCGCAGAAACTTTAGTTCATACTCACAGTTCTGGTTCTACAGATCATAGATCTGTGCTTGGAGCTCATAAACTTTTTCTTCTAGTGCGGCCAAACTTGACCACATCTCCTTCATATCCTTCTTGTGGGAAGCCTCAATCTCGTTCATGATGTTGAAGTTAGCTTCCACACCATGCTCCACCTTCTTCTTGAACTTGAAGACCTCATGTTCCATCTCCTTCAGCCGCTCCTCGGTGCTCCCCTCCTTGACTGGTCCCTTCAGATCCTCCTTGTGGAGGTCACCGTCCTCCACATGAAGGATCTGGGGGTGCTTCTTCACCTCAGCGAGGTAAGGGTTGATAACGTTGACGACGAACTTGTCCTTGGGGGAACTTGGGGAATCCATGGCACCTAGGTCTAGCTGAAAACTTTCCTGGCAGAAACAGATCGAAAAGAAAACACACGGAATCGCGAGATACGTTGCCGGAATGATCGGGCATATAAATAGCAAAAATTTCTGCACAGAAAGGAAGGTAACAGGTCAAGGGGTACCCAGGCGGCCTCCCGGTGCGGCCAGGTGTGGGGCCGTGCCAGGGGGCGCCTCGGCCCCTTGGAGCTGGTCTGCGACTCCACTTAGGCCTCAAATTTTCTATATTTAGCAAAAACTCATAATCTGGAACTTTTATGGCGGTTTCGCGATGTTTCCTTACTGTAATACATACCTTTCCTTATTCTGCTCCTGCTGGTGTCTGGAACAGGGATGCAACATGTTCTTCATGAGATTTTGTGTACACCAAATCCACATCAACATTGACAGGATCTCCTGCAATGTAATGCTTAAGACTTTGCCCATTCACCACTTGAGGTTTGGTGCCTTCGAAATTGTTAATCTTGATTGCACCTGAGCGGTAGACTTCCTCAATATGAAATTGCCCTTCCCACCTGGAAAGTAGTTTACCTGGAGAAAACCTGAAACGGGATCTAAACAACAAAACTTTATCACCAACATTAAATTAACATTTCAGAATCCTCCTATCATGCCACTTCTTTACCTTTTCCTTGAACATTTTAGCGCTCTCGTAAGCTTCACTTCTCCACTCATCTAGAGAACTCAAGTTCATGAGACCCTTTTCACCGGCTAACTTCGGGTCAGCATTAAGCTCTCTAATAGCCCAGAAAGCTTTGTGTTCTAATTCTAATGGCAAATGGCAAGCCTTGCCATAGACCATCTTATAGGGAGACATGCCCATGGGGTTTTTGTAAGCAGTTCTATACGCCCACAAAGCATCTCGTAACTTATTTGACCAATCCTTTCTATTTCTATTGACTGTCTTCTGTAAGAACAACTTGATCTCTCTATTGGTGAGCTCAACTTGCCCACTAGTTTGAGGGTGGTACGGTGAAGCAATTCTATGACTGACATCGTACTTGGCTAAAGCTTTTCTAAAAGCTCCATGTGTAAAGTGCTAACCCCCATCAGTCATGAGGTACCTGGGTACTCCAAACCTAGGAAAAATTACATCCTTGAGCATTGTCAAAGATGTCTTGTGATCAGCACTTTCATTGGGGATTGCCTCTACCCACTTGGTTACATAATCAACAACAACTAAAATGTGAGTGTACTTGTGTGAGGAAGGAACCCATAAAATCAAAACCCCAGCAATCAAAAGGCTCAATCACTAGAGAGTAATTCATAGGCATCTCATTCCTCCTACTAATATTACCAACTGTCTGACACTTATCACAGGATAAAACGTAATTTCTAGCATCCTTAAAGAGGGTAGGCCAATAAAAAACCCGATTGAAGAACCTTATGCGCGGTACTCTCACCAGCATGATGTCCTCCATAAGGACTATCGTAAAATTATATGAGAATGTCCTTCTGTTCGTGTTCCGGTACGCATCTTCTCACGATCCCATCTGGACCTTCTTTGAAAAGATGTGGGTCATCCCAATACTAATGCCTGAAATCATGAAAGAACTTCTTCCTTTGCTGAAATGTTAAACCTGGAGGCAAAAACTTTGCAACGATAAAGTTAGCATAATCTTCAATCCAAGAATCGGAGAGAGATTGTACTTTAACAACAACTAGTTGTTCGTCTAGAAAACTGTCGTTGACTGGAATGGGATCATGCGGTATATCTTCCATCCTTGAAAGATTATCCGCCACCGGATTGTCTGCTCCTTTCCTATCGACAATCTGCAAATAAAATTCTTGAAGAAGGAGTACCCATCGGATGAGCCTTGGTTTGGCATCCTTCTTCTCCATAAGATACTTAATGGCAGCATGGTCAGTATGAACAATAATCTTAGAATCAACAATATACTTCCTAAACTTATCACAAGCAAACACTACTGCTAAGAATTCCTTCTCAGTAGTAGCATAATTCTTTTGAGCACTATCAAGAGTTTTGCTAGCATAAGATTTAACATTCAACTTCTTATCAACCCTTTTCCCTAAAACAACTCCAATAGCAAAATCACTAGCATCACACATAATTTCAACAGGTAAATTCCAATCAGGTGGTTGTACTATAGGAGCGGTTATTAAAGATCTCTTAAGAACTTCAAAGGCTTCCTTACAATCTTCATCAAAAAAAGGGAACATCCTTCTGGAGAAGATTAGTGAGGGGTCTCGAAGTCTTAGAAAAGTCTTTAATAAATCTTCTATAGAAACCAGCATGACCGAGAAAACTACGAATACCTTTGATGTCCCTTGGATATGGCATCCTTTCAATTTCTTCGATCTTGGCCCTGTCCACCTCAATTCCCCTCTCGGAAATCTTGTGACCAAGAACGATCCCCTCATTGACCCTAAAGTGACACTTCTCCCAGTTAAGCACCAGATTTGTCTCCTCACATCTCTGCAAAACTTTATTAAGGTTGTGGAGACAATGGTCAAAAGAGGTTCCATAGACGGATAAATCGTCCATGAATACCTCAATAATTTCTTCAAAAAAACCATGAAAGATAGCAGACATACACCTTCGAAAAGTAGCAGGGGCATTACACAAACCAAAAGGCGTACGTCTGTAAACATAAGTACCATAGGGAAAAGTAAAAGTGGTCTTCTCTTGATCAGTAGTGTTAACATGAATTTGAGAGAAGCCAGAATAACCATCAAGATAGCAAAAGTGAGTATTTGTGGATAACCTTTCAAGCATCTGGTCGATGAATGGCAACGGGTAGTAGTCCTTCCTGGTTGCCTTGTTTAGCTTCCTGTAATCAATACATATTTGATATCCAATAATAATTCTCTGAGGTATTAGTTCATTCTTATCATTAGGAACCATAGTTTTTCCTCATTTCTTTGGAACACCATGAACCGGGCTTAGCCACTTGCTATAAGCTATAGGGTAGATAATACCTGCGGCTAGAAGCTTGAGAATCTCAGTCCGTACAACATCCATCATTTTAGGATTCAACCGTCGTTGATGATCAACAACTGGTTTAGCATCAGGTTCAAGGTTGATGGTATGTTGACAAATAGACGGACTAGTCCCCTTAAGGTCATCAAGGGTATAGCCAATTGCACCTCAATGTTTGTGAAGTACTTCCAATAGACGCTCTTCTTCATACCCTGAAAGGTTAGAATTGATAATAACAGGGTATACTTTCTTTTCATCTAAATAAGCATATTTGAGCGAATCGGGAAGAGGTTTAAGATCAAACACTGGATCTTCTTCTGGTTGTGACAAAATTCCCAAAGGCTCAACTAGAAGGTTGTGCTTTAGGATAGCAGGTTGTCTTAAGAATATTTCATCCAGCTCATTCCTCTCCTGCATATGCAAATCATTCTCGTGGTCTTCCATGTATTGCTGCAAAGGATCGTTAGGAGGGATAGCAATGGAAGCAATATCTTCAATAATCTTATCATTACTAGGCAAATCAGTACCACGAGGCTGCTTAGAGAACTTTGAAAAGTTAAATTCATATGGCTCACCATTGAATTCAACAGAAACTTTACCTTTCTTGCAATCTATTATAGCTCCACAGGTTCTAAGAAAAGGTCTATCAAAAATAATAGGAGAAAAATTATCCCTTATTGAACCAAGTACTAGAAAGTCGGTAGGATATTTTACCTTTCCGCATAATACTTCAATGTCTCTCACAATTCCAATAGGAGAGATAGTTGCTCTGTTTGCAAGATGAATAGTAACATCAACTTCTTCAAGTTCACATGGTGAAATTTCACCCATGATCTCTTGATACAGTGAATACGGGATAGCACTAACACTCGATCCCAAATCGCATAGCCTATAATAATTATGATCTCCTATTTTAACAGATACTACTGGAGTACCTAAAATTGGGCCTTTATTCTTGGCTGTGACAAGATTAGTGGAAACAACACGAAAAATTATATTGGAATCTAAAGCATCATTAGTGATAAGATCCTTAACCAATGCAACTCGAGGATCGACCTTGATCTGGTCCTCAGGTTCATCAATTCTTCTCTCACTCTTATTCATTATGCCTATCACAAAAGAGTGCTCCCTTATTCTTACGGAAAAAGGGGTCTTTTCATATATAACTGTAGGCGCAATAGGGTCAGCAACATGAATATCAACAGGTAACTCTTTGAAGGGTTTATGATGCTGACTCTTCTTCTTCTTGGAAGAGTCAATATGAGAGGCAAAGTCCTTAAAAAAATCAATCATTAGATGGGAATCAAGAAAAATCGTAGAGCAAAAGGCATTAAAGGAAACAGTTTTCACATAGCTCTCTATATAATCATGCTCATAATTTATACTGGGTTCAATACCTTTATCTATTTCCCAATCTTCGGTATTCTTCTGGATCCTTTCAAGGAGATCCCATCTTTATTCAACGCTTTTTGTTTGAAATACCCCACTAGAGGAGCCATCCAACATCTCCTTATCTTGCCGAGAAAGTCTAGCATAAAAATTTGTAAGTATAGTTTCCTTGGGGAGATCATGAATAGGACATTTGAGCATCAGAGATTTCAATCTCCCCCAAGCTTGAGCGATGCTTTCTCCGTCACGAGACCTAAAGTTATAGATATAATTCCTGTCTTGATGAATTTCATGAAGAGGATAAAACTTGGTATAAAAGAGGGACATAAGCTCATGCCAATCTAGCAAATGAGAGTTATCGAGAAGCTTATACCAATCTGAAGATTTATCTATAAGCGATACGGTGAATAATTTCTTCATGACAAACTCCTTTGATACACCTGCAAGCTTAAATAATGAACATAGTTGTGACAAATATAGAAAGTGTTCACTGGGATGTCTGTCTCCTGCATAAAGATTAGCCAAAACACAATCGATAATACCAGCTGGTATTTTATAAGGAACAATTTCAGTAGGGGGAGGTACAACCACCACAGATGCAGGGTGTTTGCCCATAAGCAGCGATCCAATAGCTAGGTTGTGCATACGGACAAAGAACAGCAACAGCAAAATAAAAGCAACGATATACAAATTCCGTACCAGCTTCACTTACCAATAGCGCTAAGCTCCCCGGCAACGGCGCCAGAAAACGTAGCTTGATGACCCTCAACGTAAAGGGATCTATTGTAGCGTTTTCGATAAGTAAGAGTGTCAAACTCAACGAGGAGCGAAAGATATTGATAGGTGATTTTGGACAAGGAATAACTGCAAGCACTGAAAGATAACTTTTTAGGGGTTTTTGATATAAGCAACAATAAGGTAAAAGCAAGCAAAGTAAATACCACTGAGGAGCAGCAAGTGGCCCAATCCTTTTGTGCAAAGTATAAGTCTCGCAACTGAACTTATAACGACTAAAGCGTTCCTGAGGACACATGGAGAGGTAGTCACGTGCTTTCGCCATACTCCGTATCGATAACAAGTTTTGTGCTGATAAGTGTTGAGTGTGGATCTATGCTAGCACACCTGATGTTGATGATGATCTCGATGATGCCCGTGATGATGGTGATGACGATGGCGATGATCTCCCCTTCAGGGAGGTGATCTCCTCGGCGGAATCTGCCCGCCAGAGAGCCATTTTCTTCTCTGTAGGTTTCCGCCACAGAGCATCGGCGGAACCCCGTGTAAGCCTCCATTTTTAGGGTTTTCGTGTCACCAGGGGTATATAGGACAGAGGGGGGAGCTGGGAGTGGCCCTAGGGCTCCAGGCGCCCTCCCGGTGTGGCCAGGGGTGGGGCCGCGCCAGATGGCCGCCTGGGGCTCCTGTGGCCCCCCTCTGGCCCCTCTTCGGCGAGTCTTCGTTATTCTTCTGGAAAATACCCCCCGTCGATTTTCAGGTAATTTGGAGGTATTCTTCTTTAGCAACTCAGCATCCACTTTTTACCGCTGAATCCTGCGTCTGCTGCTTCGGCACCGGAAAGTTGCAAACTATGTAAAACAATCCAAAACAACATAAGAACATCATTGTAATGTGAAATATATCAATGAAAAAGGATGAATTACGATATAAAATAGTGATGCATTTTGGACGTATCAATGCTCTAAGGGACTCTCGGGTTCCCTGCCTGCAGGCTTTAAATTCTTCGAGTGACGCTGGTCGTTTGTATGTTGACTTGAAGTTCTCGATGAAAGAACTGCAGAATTTCTTCTAGGAGCTGATGGAGCCTCGCTGTAGGTTCTTCAACCAGTGCCTTGCTGACCCTTCGATCATAAGTTGCACGGACTACATGGCTGTAGTGTTGGTGCCTCAATGGAACTTGACGACCATTAGGTAGTTGTCGAGCCATCCTTCTGGTTCTTCGAGTCCGTCGTATTTTTGGGTTATTGAATTCAACTAGAAACCGTTGGGCATCTGATACGTCCAAAATGCATCACTATTTTACATCATAATTCACTTCTATTCATTTATATATTTCATGTTATAATGATATTCTTATAGTGTTTTGGCTTGTTTTACACAGTTTACAACTTTCCGGTGCCGACACACCAGAAGAAAGAATCGGCGGGGAAAAGTGCACATCAAGTGGCCATAGCATCACATCTCCAAATGACCTAAAACTCATGAGGCGTAACTTTCATAAGAATTGACGAAGACCAGCCGAAGGACACCCGGAGGGGGCCAACAGGATCCCAGGCGCCCTGGTGGCGCCCCCCCTCATGGCGCGCCAGGAGGCCACCTGGGAGGTGGTCCCCACTCTCGGAGCCCCCTTATGTCCTACATCTTCCTCATGACCTAAATACCCCAGAAGAATAAGAGTTTCGGAGTTCCACCACAGCTCTGTGGAAAAAACCTACAAAGAAGAAAAGACCTTTCCGACGGGCAGATTCCGTCGGGGAGAACTCCTCCCGAAGGGGGAGATCATCCTCATCGTCATCACCATCGTCACGGGCACCATCAAGATCATCATCACCATCACCCCCCCACCAGCACCATCTCCATCATCATCCCATCTCATCACACCATTGCAATCCAAGTTGTAACTTTCACTATTCATCCCCTCTACTTTACCGGTGTTGATTACTCTTTTTTGGTGAAAGCTATTGAGTTTTGTTGGAGGATTATTGTTATGACCAGATTTTTATCATATATTTATCACCTCTAATCATGATCTCTTTTATTTCTTGTGAGTAGTTCCTTTATTTCTTGAGGAAATGGGAGAAGTCTAGTTGTTAGTAGTCATATGATGTTGAAGTAATATGTAATGTTTCATATTTAAGTTGTGGTGTTATTCTAATAGTGGTGTTGTGTGAACGTCGACTACATAACACTTATCCTTTTCAAGGACCTAGGGGAATACATTGTGTATAAAGTATGCTTATGGTGGGTTGCCGGAGTGACAGAAACCTGAACCCCAGTTCGCACACTTATGCAGGAGGGAGTGTTGGATCCAAAAGTTTATTGCTATGGTTAGGCTTTTCCTTGATTTCTCTCTTGTATTTGAGGATACTTGCAAATGGTATAATCATAAGAGTGTACTTATCTTAGTATAGAAAGTGCACTAGCATAGGTTCACCCACACAACACTTATCAACACGAAACATTGTACTAGACGGAATATGGAGAAAACACATGACTATCTCTCCCGTGTGTGCTCAAGAATGTATTAGCTTTTATAAGTTTGATCCTTCGTCCTATCCTTTGGACAAAAGGATTGGGCCTTTGTTGCACATTAGCAAAATTTACTTTATTTTCTTTTATCTCTTGTTGCTTATACTAGATAACCCATAAAAAGTTACCTTTCAGTACTTGCAGCTATTGGTAAGTTAAATTGGTAAGGAAACCCTTATACTATACGGGCAGTTTTTTTTCTGTATTTACTTTTTTTCCCTATGGACCACTTTGCTCTTGGTTCTTTGCTTTTGGGGAACCGCCCCACCATTACTATCTTGGAGAAGGCTCCCCCACCTACTGAAATTGTGCCATTCAAAATACCAAGTGGTATTGTTGATTATATTTTGGCTAATCGATATGCAGGAGATAGACATCCAGGCGAACACTTGCTATATCTTTCACAACTATGCTCCTTATTTAAGCTTGCAGGCATATCAATGGACTTTGTAATGAGAAAGCTATTTTCTCTATCATTAAGAGATAAGGTTTTGGATTGGTATAGGCTTCTTGATAACTCTCATTTACTAAATTTGCAAGAACTTATGTTTCTCTTTTATGAAAAGTTTTATCCTCTTCATGAAATACATCGAGACAAGAACTATTTCTATAACTTTTGATATCGTGATGCAGAAAGCATCGCCCAATCTTGGGGGAGATTGAAGTCCCTAATGCTCAAATTCCCCAATCATGAGCTCCCCAAGGAAATAATTCTTACAAATTTTTATGCAAGACTTTCTCGTCAGGATAAAGAGATTCTCTATGGATCCTCTAGTGGGGAATTCCGCACCAGAGTGTTGAAGAAAGGTGGGATATTATCGAAAGGATTCAAAAGAACGCTGAAGATTGGGAAATCGATAAAGGTATTGAACTGATATAAATTATGAGCATGATTACATTTTGAGCTATGTGGAAACTGATTACTTCAATAACTTTTGTGCTAAGATTGGTCTTCATTCCCAACTTCTGATTTATTTTTGCAGAAACTTTCCCTCTCATATTGATTCCTCTAAAAATAAGGAGGATCCACATCATAAACCCTTTAAGGAATTACCTGTTGATATTCATGTTGCTAACCCTATTTTTCCTGCAGTTATATATGAAAATCCCCCTTTTCCCGCAAGGATGTGGGAGCATTATTTTGTGACAGGTATATTAAATAAAAGTGAGATAAGAACTGATGAGCATGAGGACCAGATAAAGGTCGATCCTCAAGTTGCATTGGTTAAAGATCTTGTTACTAGTGATATTGTAGATTCCAATATATATTTTTGTGCTGTTTCTACTAACCTTGTCACAACCAAGAATTAAGGCCCAATTTCACGTACTCCAGTAGTACCTGTTAAAATAGGAGACCACAATTATTAGGGGAAATGGGATTTGGGATCCAGTGCTAGTGCTATTCCTTATTCACTCTATCAAGAGATCATGAGTGTGATTTCACATTGTGAACTTGAAGAAGTTGATGTTACTATTCATTTTGCAAATAGAGAAACTATCTCTCCTATTGGAATTGCGAGACATGTTGAAGTCTTGTGTGGAAAGGTAAAATATTCTACCGACTTTTTAGTACTTGGTTCAGTGCAAGATAGTTTTTGTCCTATTATATTTGGTAGACCTTTTCTCAAGACTTGTGGAGCTATTATAGATTGCAGGAAAGGAAAAGTATCTGTTGAATTCAATGGCGAGCCATATGAATTTAAAATTTCTAAATTCTCCAAGCAAACTCGTGGCACTGATTTGTCTAGTAATGATTAAGTTATTGAAGATATTGCCTCTAATGCTATTCCTCCTGACGATCCTGTGCAGCAATACATGGAGGACCACGAGAATGATATTCATATGCAGGAAAGAAATGAACTAGATGAAACCTTCTTGAGACAACCTGCTATCCTTAAGCACAACCTTCCGTTTGAACCTTTAGGAATCTTATCACAACCCAAAGAAGACCCGGTGTTCGATCTAAAGCCTCTTCCCGATATTCTCAAGTATTCTTAATTAGATGAAAAGAAAGTGTATCATGTTATTATCAATTCTAACCTTTCAGGATATGAAGAAGAGCGATTATTGGAAACCCTTTGTAGACACCGAGGCGCTATTGGATATACCCTTGATGATCTCAAGGGAATTAGTCCATCTATTTATCAACATACTATCATTGTTGAACCCAAAGATGAAGGATGTTGTGAGGACCGAGATTCTCAAGCTTCTAGCTGCAGGTATTATCTAACCTATAGCTGATAGTAAGTGAGTAAGTCCAGTACATTGTGTTCCTAAGAAGGGAGGCACGACTATTGTTCCTAATGATAAGAATTAACTAACCCTCAAAGAATTATTATTGGATACTGAATGTGTATTGATTAGAGGAAGTTGAACAAGGCAACGACGAAGGATAACTATCTGTTGACATTCATCAACCAAATGCTTGAAAGGTTATCCAAAAACACCCCCTTTTGTTATCTTGATGGATATTCTGGCTTCTCTCAAATTCATGTGAACACTGCCGATCAAGAGAAGACCACTTTTTCTTGTCCTTTTGGTATTTATGCTTATAGACGTATGCCTTTCGTTTTATGCAATACCCCTGCTAATTTTCAAAGTTGTATGTTTGCTATCTTTCATGGTTTTTGTGAGGAAATTGTTGAGGTATTCACTAGTAGAGAAAAGGCTATACATGGAATCACTATTAGTGGTGCATATTCAAAGCCATGCGCCACCATTTGTAAGGGGTCGCGCACTGGTACAAAATGCACCACCCCTAGGACCTTAGGGGTGGCACATTATTTTCCAGTGCACCACCCCTACGAGTTGGCCATCCTGGATCAGCTTATACGTTGAAATGCCCCACCCCTAATAACTTTATAGGTGTCACATTCTCAAAATGCGCCACCCCTAACACCTTATGGGTGGCGCATATTGAAAATGCGCCACCCCTAAGACCTTATGGTTGGTGCATATTGAAAATTTGCCACCCCTAAGACCTTATGGGTGGCGCATTTTGAGATGCGCCACCCCTGAGTTGCAAAATGCGCCTCTAAATACCTGGATCTTACCTTATCTACTCCACCCCACCTACCACCTCTCATTCACTCCACACACTTCTCAAACTAGATCTACTCTTCTCACCCTAGATCTACTCGGTTTTCTCCTCCTCCCCACCTCATTTCTTCCATTTATCCATCCATACTTGGCTTTAAATCTACTTTGTTTCATATTAATGTGAGAGGACCTCCTCCCCAACTCGTTTCACTAGTGCTGTTACGGTCTATCGAAATGGTTTTTGACCCCTATCACCTACGGGAATTCGAACCGTCGCCTTGCTCTCGATTGTGATAGGGGTGCCTTTTCCACACGAGAGCGATAAACCGTTTTCTATGTGGTGACGTCAAAAGACGTTTCGGTTTAAAAAATTATGTCCGATGTACGACAATATCCCACACGGCCATTGCCAGAATGACCTTGTGGACATAACATATGTATCACATGCAGTTCATTAAACACGATAGTTTGCAACGCGACCACAAACTCAAACAAGCAATAGAAAAGCACCGTCTGTGACACTACATAGATCCCACACAGTTTCTTTATGGTAGCGGGTTTGGGTTTACACTATCGAGTTTTGGGTGTGGGGTTGTAACCCTTCTGTCAGAACCCCAACTAGGGTAAGTGCTAGGGCTTGTTGATCCCTTTGCATCATGAAGAAAATTTCAAAAGAAATTCAAAATTGGGGAAAAGAAAAGCCCTAGAAAATTTAATTCAAAAGGCCAGATAAAAATTGCTTCCAAAAATTCCTCTGGTATTTTTGAAAAGTCTTATAAATATGCATGATCACATATAATGTGAAGTGGGTCCCACTACATGCACCAAGATTTCTCAAAAATTCCAATCAGCGCTTGGAAATTAAATAATAACACTATTTGATTTGAAATTCAAATTATTTGAATTTAAAAAATCCCCAAACTTTGTGAGTGGATATATATATCTCTAGTAAGGCCACATAAAATATTTGGGCATTTATAAATGTGCTTTACTAATTTTTTTCAAAGCAAAACATAAAGTAGAAAATAGAAAAACTGAAAGAATAAAGAAAAAGGGCCTTACCTAGGATTTCAGCCCAACTCAAACACCAGCCAGCCCAGCCCAGCTTCCCTCCCTGTCGTCTTCCCCCCCGGGCACGAGCACAGAGCTGCGTGACCGGCATGCCGTGGTCGCCGTGGCGCCGCCACGCAACCTGCTCCCCTGGCCATCTCCTCGCGCATGGAGAAGCCCCTCGAAGCCCCGTGGCCATTACCCCTCCTCTGTCTCTCTTTCCTGCTCTCTCTCGCTCGACTGTGCCACCGTCCGAATGCGGTCGTAGAGTGCCGCCGTGGATACTCGCGGCCGACGAGCACCCGAGCCCCTATAACCATGTCCAGGAGATCCATCTCCATCGTCTACGTCGCCGTGCAACGGATCAGGAACCTCCTCGACCTGAAGCCACTGCAATCGCCGTCGCCATCTCGCCGGAGCCGCGGGAGCTCGCCGTTGAATACGTCGCCACCGCGCCTTCCCCAGCCACGCCGTCCTCACCAGCAAGTCCAGGGTGAGCATACGCTTCTTTCCCCTCTCTCCGCGGGCGATTTGGTGCCCGAAATCGCCATCGCCACCGTGCTTCGTCTCCGGCCGCCGTGCCCGTCGTCGTAACCGTGGCCCGAGACCTCCCCGTGACACCCTGCTGGCACCACGCGATGCGGACGACGACGAGACACACGCCTGTGTCCTCCTTTTCCCTCCTTGTTCCTGAAACCGCATTCCGGCGAAGTTCCAGCGAGGCGCCGCCGTCCAAGAGCTCACCGGCGACGACCCCGGCCAATTAGGGCTAAACCCACCCCTAATAGCCCCCCTAACCCCACTGACAGTGGGCCCATGCCTTAATTAAACCAAGTTTAATTTTAAACAGAAGTTAAACTAACCCCTAGCCACTGACTAGTGGGACCCCCCTATCAGGGAGGCCCACACGTCATGCTGACGTAGGCATGACACCATAATTCCCTTTTCTAATTAAAAGAAAATCCAGAAATTACAGAAAATAGATTAAACTTCAATAATTCAAAGAAAATTCAAAATAACTCCAAATTAAGCATATAATATGTCTAAAATGATCAGAAAAATGCAAGGATTATGAATGTGCAACTTTTTTCTATGTTTGACCGTTTTAAAAGGGTGAACAGTAGCAAACATGCATATGGCATAATTTGAATTTGAATTTGAATTTGAAGTTTGAATTTGAAAATTCTTTGCAATACACTTCAATTAAATGGAATGTGCCACAAACCAGTACCCTATCCCTCATGTCACAACATTTACATGTGCTTGAGCATTGTAGTTTATTTGTGTCCCCCTTTGTTGATGTTTGTGCCGGTAACAGTGCTTCCGAGACGGAGGTCACCCCCGAAGAAGAAGTTCGATAAACGAGTGTATTGTCAGCAAGACAAGCAAACCCCCATTGATCATGTCTATAAAATCCTACTTCCCTCTCAGTCTCGCTTATGCATGTTTAGGAGATCACCGAGACACGTTCTTTTGCATAGTTGAAGTCATTCCGATGCATGACCTATCATTTAGTCACCGTATTAAGCAAACCACAATCCTAGCAGATTTAGGAGTTGAATGATGAGCATGTGGCCCCTACAACTGTTACTGCTTATTGCTGCTTAGTGGTACAATGAGGTTACATTGAATGTGAGTCGGGATGGATGATCATAGTGATACTGATGATAACGTGTTGGTGAATCCACCCTAATACAAGGTGAACGATGAGAAGTTGTGTAGGAGTACACAGTGGGTTGTCTCGTTGAACACCGCCTTAAGCACCTAGTTCTTGTATGGTAATCCAAGACAAAGAGTACAACCACACATTGGGCTCACTGACTCCTCTCGGCCTAGTACCTTGATCCGTGTTGATGTCCAGGAGTCACATTAGTTCGGGCTTTCCATTTGGCATGTGCATAGAAAAAGAATGAAGGAATGGTTGCATCATATAGATATGTGGGTGCACCTGTGAGGCAGAAAAACCATCTGCCAAAGGTGGTGTCTCGGTCACTTGCATTGTTTGAGTCCGTTTCGTTGATCCGGCCGGGCTCTCGAGCGGAGGCAACTCAGATAGTCGACTCCTGGAATAGACCGGTTGTGAGCGAAGTGTCGTGGTGAACATCCTCGCTGTCACCTCTTAAACGATGGCGAGCAAAAGGAGATAACCGATGGTCATGTGTGTGTAGTTTACACCCTTGCAAGGTTAACAAAACTATTCGAATAGCCGCATCCGCGGTCATGGACTACTTGGAACCTGTACCTGATTATTAGACAATTTGAATGGATACTCTAAAACTCGCAAGATAAGCGTGAGTGCTATGGTGTGATCCTCGTGGGGAAGTCGAGGAATTAACCATAGTGGTGTATTTGTTGGAGACTTGGTAGTGAACTCGTGTACGCTTCTTACCTCAAAGTCTGGTACTCGTAGTTCAGGACTAGCCAAGTCAAAGCTGGCACTTCTGCATGTTGAACCCCACCTCCTTTACCTTGAAACTTCAGCATGAGTAGTATAGTTCTGATGTAAGTCTTGCTGAGTACGACTTTCTACTCACGTTTTCTTATTCTATGTTTTAGATGAGAACCCAGCCCCCGATGGAGTCACCCCCCTGAAGCTCGACGTTTACTAAGCTAGTATAGTTCCAGACAGCAGTCTGGTCCCTCGTGGAAGGGCATGTTTGTTGAACAAGGCTTCTCTAAGACATTTGTTAAACTTGTCTGTACTCAGACCTAATTTGCTTCCGTTGTATGATGTAATTTTGGTCACAGACATGTGATCTTTGTATGCTCTATGTGTAAGTCAATAAAAAAGTACTTTGTAGAGTTATGTGATGATACATGTTGTTCATACTGGACATGTGTGCTGCGTGTATGATTATAACATGCATGTCTTAGTATGGGTTTTCGAGAGCTTGGGGCATCGCGATGCGATTTCTCGTGACTCTGTCACGCGCACACTCTGTTGTATGATCGAGCCCGCCGTAGACCCCGAATAAGTGATCGGGCTGGAGTTTGTTTATGTAAGGGTTATGATTCAATCGATAACATGGTTGAGGCGACTTGTCTATGAGTATGGGATTTCACCACCCATAATCATTTAGACTTGTGAGCGGGCGATGAGGACCCATCTCAGTTGATCATCCGGCCTGGATGGGATGCCCCTCACGTACGATGCTTTCCGAGAGTGTTCTGTTCTTGGCCTTGTCTGCTTAGACAAGTGGGTATGGCTCTCGGCTCTCCATGTGATTGAGTTGTGACTGGAATTACATACGCATATTCCAGGTCCCGACAGACTTATTCCGGGTCCCGACAGAGCAGGACTGTCTGTAGGATTATTCAACCCTTTGTCGAAGTCGAGTGTAGCATTCTATATTTATATAGTTACTTGGGTATAAAGGGAACAATGTAAGGCTTCTTTTTCTCCTTACCCTCATCGATCTGAGTTCTGAGTCACCCTCATCTTTTCGGCGGGAAGATAGGACTAGGATCATCTATGTCTTACTAGAACATCTCGTTGGTTGCTTCTTTGTAGCCGTAGGATTATTGTGGTCGTCTAGAGTCATTGTTTTGGTGAGTTCCCTGAAGAAGTTTTGTCCAATCTCTTCAAGGTTGTCTCAATTTTCATCACGGTGTAGTCGTTATGCTGCCCGAGTTATCCCGTGGTCCTTTTGTAGTCATTGTTGTTGCATTACAATCTTTTCCTCCTAGTCAGGTCCTCTTATTTTTGATTCCATCGTACAACCTGTTCAGATTGTTGATTTTTATCACACAGGATGTCAAGTGGAACTCGTAGTGATGTTCGTCGCAACCGAGACCGTGATCGGAATCGAAGTAATGATGAACCTCCACCACCGCCTTTTGCGGCGGAAATCATGATGGAAGCCGAGCGGAATAGACATGATCAAACACGCCTTCTGGAGCTCATCGAGAAGAATACCGCCCATCATCGCAATGTGGTTGTGAGCATTTAGGACTTCATCATCCTCAAGCCACCGGTATTCCGATGTTATTCTGAGCCCCTTGAAGCTGATGATTGGCTCTGTTCCATCGAGCGTAAGCTTGATACTGCAGATGTTGCTCCCGATGACCGAGTTATTTTCGCGGTATACTTCCTGGAAGGTGCTTCTCTTCAATGGTGGGAGAACTATGTTGCTATGCAGCCCGATGGTCACGTAGTGACTTGGCAGGAGTCCTGTGTTGCCTTTCGAGGGTACCACATTCTGGATGAGTTGATGGAGCGCAAGAAGGAAGAGTTCTGCAATCTGACTCAAGGAGAGATGTCCATTCATTAGTATGTGCGAGAGTTCAACCGTCTTGCTCGTTATGCCCAAGATAAGATCACCACCGATGCAAGAAAGTAGGCAAGGATCCGTAAGGGACTTAGCCCCATCCTTCGCCATGATCTCAACCTCATCGAATTTTCCACCTTTGAGGATTTAGTCAACAGATCCTTCAGAGCTGAGCATGGCAATGAAGTGTTCGAAGAGTCTCGCAAGCATGCTCTTGAGCTTGCTCCTTCTTCAAGTTCAGCCCCTCAAAAAACGCAGAATATGGATTCCAACTGGTGCCATACCTCAAAACTTTCTTCAGAGACCACCATCCAATCTATGCCATCCACCTCAACACATTGTTCCTCCCAGGAATGATGGTGTGCAATCAAGTAATCCTGCTCCCAGCAATTCAGGCAGGGTCTGTTTCAAGTGTGGTCTGTCAGGCCATTACTTTCGTCAGTTCCCTCAGGTCTTGATGACACCACGTCATTCTCGACACAAGCTTCCAAAGAAATCAACCACCAAAGCCTTTCCAGCAAAGCTTTTAGTCACAGGTAGTGGATATGTGAACCAAATCTCAGTTGAGGACACCACTTCTACTTCTGACGTCATTCTTGGCATACTCCCAGTCAATCACGTCCCCGCCTCCGTTCTTTCCGATCCAGGAACTTCTCATTCATTCATGTCGGAGAGTTATGCACTTCGGCATGAGTTCCCCTTTGAAGAAATTTTTTCTCCAATGATCATTCAAACTCCTAGTTCCAAATGGCAAACTAATAGAGTGAGCCATGGCAATCAAATTGCAATTGAGGGTTTAGTATTCCTTGCTTCTCTTATAGCCCTCAAGTCTTCAAACATTGTTGTCATCCTAGGAATGGATTGGTTATCAAGAAAGAATGCTTTTCTTGATTGTAAAGCCAAGTTAGTTAGACTTACACATCCTTCAGGCCAGACAATTGACTACACATCACCCAGCTCTAGAATCCAGATGCATACTTTGAATGTGATTCCCCTTCCTGACCTTGAAGATGTTCCGGTGGTTCGTGACTTCCCGGATGTCTTTCTCGAAGAACTTCCAGGGATGCCCCCGGACAGATGTGTAGAATTCATGGTGGATCTTATACCAGGCACAACCCCAATCTCCAGACACCCATATAGAATGGCCCCACATGAGTTAGCTGAGCTAAAAACCCAACTTGATGGTTTGTTGGCAAAAGGCTTCATCCGCCCTAGCTCATCACCATGGGGTTGCCCCGTTCTGTTCGTAACGAAGAAAGATGAAACAGAAAGGATGTGCGTAGATTATCGCCCGCTAAATCTAGCAACGATAAAGAACAAGTACCCACTTCCCAGGATCAATGATCTTTATGATCAACTTGTTGGATCCTCGGTCTTCTCTAAGATGGATTTGGGATTAGGCTATCATCAAATCAAAATCAGAAACGAGGACATTCCAAAAACTGCTTTCACTACTTGTTATGGTCTTTACGAGTTTACCGTCATGTACTTTGGTTTAACCAATGCCCCTGCTATTTTTTCACGCATGATGAACTCGATATTCATGGAGTATTTGGACAAGTTCGTTGTGGTTTACCTCGATGACATGCTTATATAGTCGAAGAACGAAGAAGAACATGCCGAGCATCTTAGGCTGGTATTGATGAAACTTCGAGAGCATCGCCTTTATGCCAAGTTCTCTAAGTGCGAATTTTGGCTACCAGAAGTGGCCTACTTGGGCCACGTGATTTCTGCGAAAGGCATTGTTGTCAATCCCGAGAGAGTTCAGGCCGTCCTTGACAGGACTCCACCTGAATCGGTTAAGCAAGTTACGAGTTTTCTTGGCTTAGCATGCTATTGCCTCCGCTTCGTCGAGAACTTTTCTAAAGTTATAAAGCCTCTAACTGAACTGCTCAAGAAAGATAGGAAATTCCAATGGACTCCCAAGTGCGAGGAAAGCTTTCAAGAGCTAAAGAGAAGATTGACTTCTGCCCCCGTACTTGCGCCTCCAGACACCAAAAAGGATTTAAAGATCTTTTGTGATGCTTCACGGCAAGGGTTTGGATGCATACTTATGCAAGATAGACATGTGGTAGCTTATGCTTCACGCCAGTTGCGGCCACATGAAGAGAACTATCCTACCCATGATCTTGAACTCGCTGCCGTAGTTCATGCCCTGACAACTTGGCGACATTACCTCCTTGGTAATCGTTGTGAGATCTATTCCGACCACCAAAGCCTCAAATACATATTCACCCAGCCAGATCTTAATCTCAGGCAAAGACGCTGGATAGGGTTGATAAAAGATTATGACTTAGGAATATCTTACACCCCAGGCAAAGCCAATGTCATGGTTGATGCACTAAGTCGTAAGTCTTATTGTAACAACCTCATGTTACAAAAGTATCAACCACTTCTTCATGAGGAATTTCGAAAGCTCAACCTCGAGATTGTTCCTCGTGGATCTCTTTTCAACTTGGTGGTGAAACCAACACTTGAGGATAAAATCATAGTTTCCCAAAGGCGTGCATGAGGTGTTCGCCGGATCAAGGAGAACATTGCTAGCAGAGTTGCTAAATGTTTCTCCACAGATAGTAAAGGAACGGTATTCTTTGAAAATCGTTTGGTAGTACCTAAGAATAGGGATCTACGGCAACTCATCCTCAAAGAAGCCCATGACACACCCCTCTCGATTCATCCCGGTAGCACAAAAATGTACCGAGATCTATGCCAGAGATTTTGGTGGACTAGGATGCAGAGAGACATTGCTCGATTTGTTGCTGAATGTGATGTTTGTCGTTGCATTAAGGTAGAACACCAAAGACTTGCTGGTACACTTCAACCTTTGCGTATTCCAGAGTGGAAATGGGACAAAGTCAGTATGGACTTCATCACCGGCTTTCCAAAATCCCAGAAAGGAAATGATGCCTTCTTCGTGGTCATTGATAGACTTTCAAAAGTTGCTCACTTCCTTCCCGTTCGCGAGTCTATAACCGCTAGCCAGTTAGCGGACTTGTATGTCTCTAGAATTGTGTCTCTTCATGGTGTTACTTTGGAAATCAATTCTGATCGAGGTAGCCTTTTCACCTCTAGATTTTGGGGAAGCTTCCGGAATGCTATGGGAACTCATCTCTCCTTTAGTACAGCTTTCCTTCCTCAGTCTAGCGGTCAAGTGGAAAGGGTTAAACAAATTCTTGAAGAAATACTCTGAGCTTGTGTTATCTCATTCGGAAAGAATTGGGAGAAATCTCTTCCATTCGCCGAATTTGCTTATAACAATAGGTATCAATCTAGTCTGGACATGGCTCCCTTTGAATTCCTCTATGGCCGACGATGTCGAACACCCCTAAACTGGTCAGAAACCGGTGAAAGACAACTCTTTGGACCGGATATGATCAAGGAAGCAGAAGAGAAAGTTTGCATTGTTTGTGATCGATTGAACGCCGCTCAGTCTCGTCAGAAAAGCTACTATCATCGTCGTCATAGGAAAGAAAGCTACAATCTGGATGAGAAGGCTTACATTCGGGTTACTCCTCTGAAGGGAACCCAACGATTCGGTATCAAAGGCAAGTTGGACCCACTTTACATCGGACCTTTCTGCATTCTTTCCAAACGTGGAGAAGTTGCCTACCAACTTGAACTACCCCCGCACCTTTCCCGAGTACATGATGTATTCCATGTGTCACAACTCAGGTGTTTCTTCAAGGACCCCATCCTCGAAGTCGACCATGAAACGCTTTATCTCCAAGATGACCTTTCTTATCAAGAGTACCCCATTCGTATTCTTGATTCAGCAGAGCGTGTCACTCGTCGTTAGCAGATCAGGTTTCTCAAAGTGCAATGGTCACATCACTCCGAGAAAGAAGCAACATGGGAAAGAGAAGACCGCCTCCGTGCCGAGTACCCCACCTTCCTCCCGATGACTTCTGAATCTTGGGATGAGATTCTTTTGAGTGGGGGCGAGTTGTCAGAACCCCAACTAGGGTAAGTGCTAGGGCTTGTTGATCCCTTTGCATCATGAAGAAAATTTCAAAATAAATTCAAAATTGGGGAAAAGAAAAGCCCTAGAGAATTTAATTCAAAAGGCCAGATAAAAATTTCTTCCAAAAATTCCTCTGGTATTTTTGAAAAGTCTTAGAAATATGCATGATCACATATAAAGTAAAGTGGGTCCCACTCCATGCACCAAGATTTCTCAAAAATTCCAATCAGGGCTTGGAAATTAAATAATAACCCTATTTGATTTGAAATTCAAATTATTTGAATTTCAAAAATACCCAAAAAAAATTGAGTGGCTAGATATATCTCTAGTAAGGCCACATAAAATATTTGGGCATTTATAAAAATGCTTTGCTAATTTTTTTCAAAGAAAAACATAAAGCAGAAAATAGAAAAACTGAAAGAATAAAGAAAAAGGGCCTTACCTGGGATTTCAGCCCAACACAAACACCAGCTGGCCTAGCCCAGCTTCCCTCCCTGTCGTCTTCCCCCCCGGGCATGCCGTGGTCGCCTTGGCGCCGCCACGCAGCTGCTCCCCTGGCCATCTCCTCGCGCCTGGAGAAGCCCCTCGAAGCCTCGTGGCCATTACCCCTCCTCTGTCTCTCTCTCCTGCTCTCTCTCGCTCGATTGTGCCACCGTCCGAAAGCCGTCGTAGAGCGCCGCCGTGGATACTCGCGGACAACGAGCACCCGAGCCCCTGTAACCTTGTCGAGGAGATCCACCGCCATCGTCTAGGTCGACGTGCAATGGATCAGGAACCTCCTCGACCTGAAGACACCGCAATCGCCGTCGCCATCTCGCCGGAGGCGCGGGAGCTCGCCGTTGAATACGTCGCCATCGCGCCTTCCCCATCCACGCCGTCCTCACCTGCAAGTTCAGGGTGAGCATACACTTCTTTCCCCTCTCTCCCACTACTAGGAGAAAGGCTAGTAGTAGCGCCCCCTTTTGGCTTATCAGTAGCGCCCCAGGGCGCGCTACTGCTAGCACGCTACGGCTAACTTGTAGTAGTAGCGCGCGTACGCACCCGCTACTACTACACCAGTAGCGCCCCCTTAGAGCCCGCTACTACTAATACAAGTAGCGCGTACAAGTAACAGGGTGCTACTTGTATTTATTTTTCATTTTCTGTTTCTTTTTCCCATCGTATTTTTGCTGTATTTGTACATGTATTATACAATATAGTCTCATACACATACACAGGTTTTCTACAGAGTACAAATCTCATCATATCATACACATACAATAATCTGATGACCATATATATATCATCATGATCTCTCATATCCAACACAAATGATGTCTCTCATCATGTCATCTCTAAAATAGCGATAGAAGTTGTCACAATATCTTAAATACATGCAACTACAAGCAAGTTTCATCATCCATCTAAACTATGATATATACTAGAAGAGCGGTCACTATGAGGAAGAGTGGAATTATGTAGTAGCTCATGAAGCGCCGCCTCCGATCTTCCTCTCGCGCTAGCGTAAATCTCAAGTAACTAGCTTCCGCTTCCTCTCTGGTATTGAACCCTCTTTGGCTGCCGCCCGGGAACCGGTGCACTTGGGCCTGACACTCTGGCCACTCATCGTACACTCCTGGAACCTTCCCTATGTACACGGCATAGCACTTCTTCGCCATAGATGATCTATGTACCTATTAGAGATGCATATTCATTATAGGAATTCAACAATAGTACACAACATAATATACTTGAGCAACACGAAGACAAAAAGTTAGTGAATAGATGCAACATAAAGTAACATACATAATATAACATACACACGTTGTTCATGGTACCCCAACTAATTCACTAGCTAGCAAGAGTTACGCAAGTAGTTCAACATGACCGTTAAATTACATCACAAAGGTTTCATATCGCTTCCAAAAGTATAAATTCAACCGAGACATCATCATCGGCATAGTCAATACACTAGAACTTCCATCCATCCATATTTGGGAGGACGCACCCTAGCTTATTGAACGGCGTAATGTCCAAAAGCTGCATTCCTACGCGAGTTTTAACATCAGCTCGCGATATTGGGCCGTGGTAGAACTTCCCCTCCTTGTCGACGACTTCTTTCATGATGATGGTTGCAATATCCTTCAGGATGCGAAAGAAGTCATCTCTTACTTTATAATCCGGTTCGGCTAAGTTTTTTGCCCATATCATGATATGATTGTCATCTTTGCTTGCCATGCGAAGACGTTGCTGATCCTTTCTGAACTCCATCATGAGATGGATGACATAGTATCCATCATTTGTACTTCCTTCCGGTTGATGGATACTGCAGAAGTTGGTTTTATGCGAGAAACACGGCGCACCCTTCCTTCGTTACTTTTTCTCGATGTGGCCACCCCTCATGCCGAAGCCCTGGAGAGTGGAATCCAGAAGACTCATTACTTTGGTGTAGTCCTTCCTTTTGAAGTTCCTAGAAGAGTCGAAATACACGCCATGGGAGACTCACGGGAAAAGAACGATGAGGACGGTGTGCCCCTCTCTGCGCAAAATAAATGCACCTCAAATTAGCTAGCCTCCATATGAGCAAAGGAATGATTGAAATGTAAAGGAAATCGGGCAATGACTTACATTGGATGATAAGGCACGAGAACCATTTCCTTCTCCTTATTCATCAGCATGAACTTTTCGATGTACTCCCTAGCAGTTTTAAGTTCATAGTCACCGAGCGACAAGAAGGACTCATGCATGTAGTATGGATCTGCCACCGCGATTTGCGAGATTTCCTCTCTTTTGATGACAAAGCTCATATGGAGCGCAAAAAGGCGGACGATCGTAAAATCGAGCCACCTAGTGAGGAACATCTCAAAGATGTGATCAAACCGCAGGAAGAACACTTCCGCAGGCGCCGTGTCGACGTAGCCCATGCCCGGAGGCACACACACCGCATAAAGTGGATATCCTGGATCCTTCGACGCGAGAAGGCTTTTCTCTGTCGACAGTACATGGTCGTGTAGTCTCCTGAGATCCCCTGATATGCTCTCCAGCGGCTTCGGCAGGAGGATCGGCTCGCCCGCAACATGGATCAACGCCGTACCTTTCATCGGTACACGGTCTGCAAAACTGGTTGGCGGTACCGACTTGCTGCTAGAAGCATTGACAACATTTTTGGCAGCTAAGTCTTTCCTATTCGGTCTCTTCCTCGGCTTCTTCTGGGGGAGAGGTTGTGATGAGCCTTTCATAGCGCCCTTGATCGCCAACCCAAGTGTTGACGGGCTGAGCAAGGGTTGTTCATGCTGGTTTGAGGAGGCATCTGGAGGCGTGTCCTGCAAGGGTTGCACGAAGAGAGACTTTTTGCACTCAGACCTAGGATGCTCCTGCTCCGACAGAATATCCATCTCCTCGTCCACATGCTCCTTATTGGCCGAGTCATATGGCTGACTCATCATTTCTACTTCCTGATTAATGAAGGCGGTGTTGAGGAATTGCATAAGGTCGTCCATGTCATCATCCATTGCTTGCTGGAGCACGAGGGAGAAATCACGATCCACTCTTCTTGGGCCGCCTTCCTCGCGTCGCTCGCTGCTCTCACCCAGCATAACAGGCGGCGCTAATAATTGTGGAGGCGGGGTGGTGGTGTTCATACCTTCTTGGGGATGTGTTGTCGTTAGTTTGGTCATCACGGCGGCCGACTCGACACGAAGAAGACCCTTTGGCCATAGGATGAAATAGCCCTTGCAGTCTGCAAGCCGCTTAGGGTTCTCGTCTTCCTCTCCCCCGAGTTGTACCTGAGGAGCCAAATCCTCGTGGCCCGGTTTGACACTCGCCACGGAAACCTTGAAAGTGGTATTGGGCATCTGCATGGTGTGGATCATCCGATCCGTGGGATTTATTATCGTTGCCTTTCCCACATCCACCGTATGGCCATTGATCATGTATAGTAAGGTGCACGGGGTTCTCTCGGCCTGCGGAAACATGTCTACGGCGTCAGACATCCAAAAGACAACGAAAAAGGGATATATTATAGATATGTTGGTGTGACGCGTAATTACCGTGAGGGCGTCGAGCTCAGCCAAAGGCGAAGGCCCGCCTAGCACGCCAGAGACAGAGGACGGGCTGCTATGAGCGGCTAATGGAGCATGTCCGGATGCGAGAGCAGGCCCCACTGGTGCGATGTTCACCGAGTTGCTCCCGACGAAGCTAGTACGGGGAAAATCCGCTGCCGTTTTGTCTGGATTTTGCTTCGTCCACTCGATAACAGCCGGGATCAAGGATGAAACCGAAGCTGCGAACACATCTCTACAGGCAGCTAAAGCTGCATTGACTGCCGACTTGATCATCTCTTGTTTGGTCGCTTGTTCGGTCTCAGCTGCTTTTTTCTCAACCGCAAGCTTCACCTTCTCGTCGATGTTGACCTGACTAAACTTCCTTCTCTGCCTTTTGGCCTCAGGGTCCTCGTGGTAGTAGTGCTTCCACTGGGCACCGTCTCCGACGCCGTGCACACGTCCATGCTGCGGCCGAGTGTCCAAAGGGAGGCCCTTCATTATGTTCAAGGCCCGGTTGAGATGGGTGTCCCACTTGGGCCTCATCGTCGACTGAGACGATGAGTCCCTTTCGGCATCAAGCTTGTGTTGCTCTTTCTGCGAAAGAAACGTGGACCATTTACAAATGTTACTACAACGTTTATTCTGACTTGATTAGAAGCTAATATAAGGTGGAAAAAAATTACCAGTAATCTCATCAATTCCCTCGTGGGCGCGTCCGTGGACCAAACCTTTTTCTTCGAGTCCCACTTGTAGAGGGCCCTGATGAAGTCATACTCCTGCGGGTCGGTGAACTCCGCCAAGGGGTCTGGGATCCCCGCGGCTTCACGTTCCGCATCCTCCTTGTCCCATATGGGCCTTTTGCCAATGTAACCACGGCTTCCGAGGCGGTGTTTCCCCGTGTTCATTTTCTGAAGCCCCTTGAATTTCGCAGACCTAAGCTTGGCTTCATTGGTAGCGCAAGTGTCCTTGAATTTTAAGAACTCAGCTTCCGTAAGTGATGGATTCTCCACAAAAATCTTGGACAAAGGTTTGTTCTTCTCAATCAATCGTTTCACCCTCACTTTCCACGCGGACAATGCGTTGCTGAACTTGACCATGCCGGCGGCGTTTATGTCAGGCATGGCATCATCATCCCACGGTGTTTTGCTCTCAACCCGATCCGGGAACTTGAATCTGTTGTGCAGCTTCGTAAGGAGTAAATGTTCCATATTTGGTATACTCCTCAAGTCATAGTCGTTGATGCTCGCGGTTTCCCGTAGGATGCATCCGACTTGGTTGTCGTAGCACTTGCGAGCTTCCGCCGGCGCTATTGGCTCAAATTTGCCAGGATGCACCTCTGTCACTAGCAGTTTGTCGGTGCCGATCTTGTTTTGTTTTCGTACCCTATCCTTCTTCTTATTTGTTGGTTCATTAGCGGCTTCAGCGCCGCCAGTGTCGGTGGCACCGGTGTCAGTGCCACCGGTGCCATCAGGAGTGCTGTCGGACTAGATTTCGGCGTCCGTCGCACTAGCGACATTTGGACCTTTGTCTTGTAGCTGAGAAGACATATGGTCGAGGAAGGCGTGTTCATGCTGCTGGTAGTCAAAATCTTCATTTGCACCGGCTTCGTCGTTGGTCGACATGTTTCCTACGATATATTTAGTCTCCAAGTTTAATTCTCAAACTATAAAAAAAGGACTAAATACCGTCCTATCCAATACCGGGCACTCGATATGTCATACTATGTAGCACAAGTCATGTCGAAATTCACGGTAAATTTTGGCATGACCTTTGCTAAAAAGTGGACATATCGGGAACCTAAAATTTCCCGGAACGGAAATAAATCAACATTCCGGCAAAACATAGGCCCCTCGGATCCCTGCATATGGAAAAAAGAAGAAAATCCATACACAATATCATTTCATTTGCACTGCACAGCACAGCCCGAGTTATTAACAGCAGCAACTGTGCTACAACGTCCCATCAAAGCATCTTTCCAACAAGCTTAACAGCTCAACTGAAACCAATTAAGTAAGAGGAGGAACTAATAACAACTGCAACACAGAAAATACAACAATATAGTCATACATTTTTATTTAACTACTAGTGATGTGAGGCATAAATATTCTCCTAAATATGAACTATTCACAAGGCCACTTACCAAATACTAAAAGCAACCACGCCGAGGTATGCACGCTCTGGTCTAACTGTACTTGTACTATTCCCTCCTTTTAAAAAAAATATAAGTTTTTTTAGATATTTTAATATAAACTATATATGTAGTAATGTAGATGCATTTTAGAGTATAGATTCACTTATTTTGCTTTATATGTTGTTGTTTTTTAGCAAAAGAAAAGGGGTTGCCCCCTTCCCCGATTTCCATTAGAGAAATCATAGAAGTTTGTTGCTTTATATGTTGTTCATACTAAAATCTCAAAAGGCTTATATTTAGAAACGAAAGGAGTATGTCATAAGCTTTGCAAGCTCTCAATCAAACAGAAAGAACAAGCACATGATTCTTCATGCCAGTAACAAATCGATGTCATCAATCATCATCCCAATCCACCCATAGCCATCTTTCCTCGATCTTCATTCTTTACATTTTCTTACTGTATGTGAATCGTTTGCTAGGCCCATGAAAAAACTGCATATAAGATGAATAGATGCTTCTCTTTTTATTACTGTTTACTAATAGCATAATACAAATTCTATATATGCTATAATTTCTTTAGGTGTAATATTGGGCTATAGTTTTCTTGAACCGGATATTATTGAGTAGATTAAATTTTGTGATGTTTTTGAAAACCGGGAGGCCACCGATTTTTAATGTACCCATATCAAGTTTGGAATCGAAACATAGCATGTATGAGGTCTATTAGGGCCCTAACCCTGCCAAATTTTTCCTTAGGCCTCCGTTGAAAATGTGTACATGCATGTAGGTGTGTTATACATATGTAATATATCTGTAAAATTCATTGCAAGCGGTTTAATTTGAAAGCTACAGAAAAAAAGACTAACGTGTGGATCGCAAGCATGCTGAATTGTGAAGCATACAGAGGCCTGCAGGCATACCGGGGAGGCGCGGCGACGACGATGACGGCCGCGGAGGCGAGGTGACGAGGGCGGCGGAGGCGCGGCGACGACGACGGCGGCCGGGGAGAAGTTCGAGAGGGAGAGATAGATGGGAATGAAAAGAAGAACCCGCCCGACCGGTTTAAGTGAAACTTAGCAGTAGCGCGCCCTGGCACGCTACTGCTAAACGTAGCAGTAGCGCGCTCTGACAGGGCCCGCTACTGCTAAAACTTAGAGGTGACCCGCTTAAGTTTAGCAGTAGCCCGCTCTGACAGGGCCCGCTACTGCTAAACCTTAGCAGTAGAGAGCGCTGACAGGGTCCGCTAATGATATTGCTGGCATTTTTTTCCCTCTTTCCATTTCCTTTTTAATTTTTTTCCCGAACAACGACCGATACAATTTATATAATGTATATATAACAGCGGCAATATATAATTTGACCGATCGATAACGCGGTTAAAGTGCAAGTATACAAAATAGATACATATATAGATTACAAAACACATTTAGTTTCTCAGCGTCGAGGACGTTTCTTAGTGATTAGTTTCTTTCCTTTTTTGTTTGTTTCCGAATAATTTAGGCCCTCGTTGTGACTTTTCCTTTTCCATGGAGTACGATCTTTCATAGGTAATGTAGTCTTCATTCCTCTTTTGACATATGCTTCATCGTCGTCGTCATCTTCCCTCATCGGGTTGCCGTACTGGTCATAGTCTTCTATGTTGGCGACTCCATCCATTCCGACGATGTTTCTTTTGCCTCTCCTCATGACAACACGGCTGGGATTGCTCGGGTCGGTTATGTAGAAAGATTGTGTCACGTGCTTAGCGTGTATCCATGGCTCATTTTTGGCGATGACATTCACGGTAGCGCTCTTGGCGTCGGGTATAGACATAGTAGTGAAATACCGGTTTTCTCTTTCAACATTCTTAGCCCATCTGACACGGAACATCGTCGCATTGTGTAGTCCATAGTAGTTAAGCTCCCAGATCTCTTCGACCCTTCCGTAATATCTTTCAGTTGAGCCGTTGTCGTCAGTCATGCACTCTATCGTCACCCCCGAGTTCTGGAAATCACTTTTTCATATCTCTGGCCTCCGTATAGAACGTGTATCCGTTTATATCGTATGCCTGATAGGTGAGGAAGTTGACAGCAGGGCCATGTGCTAAGGCATATATGAGCAATGCGTCTGTAGACCCCTCTTTCGGGGGATTGGCAAGAACATGCTCTTTGAACCAAGGCAAGAAAGTGGAGTTGTGCTCTCTAGTAACTTCGGCGTCCGTCTTGCGTAGGCCCTGGTCATGGTACTTCTTGGCGATGGTTTCTTTGTGCAGTGTCACGAAAGGGTCTACCACGTCAAGATGTTGTAGCACTACTAAGTTTGCCCTGTCAAAGTCATTGCGTCGATCCGAGTGGTCGACATGCAGTTCCCTCCGACTGTTGGTGTGACCTTCTCCTCCGAGCCTCCCATGGTGCTTGTTAACGGGCAAACCAACAACAGGGACGTCGTCATCTCCGTTGCTTAGATAATTCTCGCAGAAAGAGATGCACTCTTGTGTCAGATAGCCCTGTACGATGCTTCCATCTGCTCGGGACATGTTACGAACGAATCCTTTGATGACCCCATTCATCCTCTCGAACGGCATCATGTTGTGCAGGTATGACGGGCCAAGGTCGATGATGTCGTCCACAATGTGGACACACAAATGCACCATGACGTCAAAGAACGCGGGCGGGAAGTACATCTCGAGCTCACATAGTATGACAACAATCTCTTCCTGTAGCCTTGTGAGCTGCTTCGAACTGATCGACTTTCGAGAGATAACATCGAAAAAATTACAGAAACCAGTAAGCGTGTCATGGACATGCTTGTCCATTATCCCTCCAAGGGAAACCGGTAGTATCTACGTCATCATCACGTGACAGTCATGAGACTTCATCCCGCTGAACCTTTTTTTCTGCATGTCTATATATCTGCTTATCTTCCCACAGTAACCGGAACTAACTTTTATTCCGGTAAGACACTTGAAAAATTGATCGATCTCCTTCGTATTGAAGGTGAAGCAAGAAGGGGGGCAATATTTCTCTTCCTTCTTCTTTACTTTTTTGCCCCGCCTGCTGTCCCCCGCCTCTGTCTCTGTCCCTGTATCGGCCGTTTTACGGGGCATGTGGAGATCTGCCCTTATTTCCAAATCTTCCAAGTCTCTTCTTGCCTTCGGCCCATCCTTGCTCTTCTCCGGCTTGTTCATCAGTGTGCTAAGCAAACTCTCGAGAACATTCTTCGTGATATGCATTTGATCAAGACAATGAGGTGTATCGAGTTTGGGCCAGTACTCCAAGTCCCAGAAAACAGACCTTGTTTTCCATACCTTCAGCAGCGGCTCCGGTTTTTTCATCTTTCCAAGCGCGGGGCACTCTTTCCAGTTTTTCAACAACTCATCAATTTCGGCGCCACTCCTCTTACGTGGAGGTCCTTGATGCTCAGTCTCACCATTGAATAGATCTCCACGGTTTCTCCACGGGTCATTCTTCTCGAGCCATCTTCGATGCCCCATGTACACGATTTTCGCAGACCCACCATCTTTCGTTAGCTGCTGAGACGTTGTATCATCCATGCACCTCGTGCATCCGCAATATCCATGGCACACCTAGCCTGATACATATCCGTGACCGAGATAATCGTACACCGTCGTCAGCACCGCGGCTTTCATATAGAAATATTCTTTTTCGAAAGCGTCCCATGTCTTGACTGGTGATTTCCATAACATTTCTAGCTCCTCTTTCAATAGCTCGAGATATAGATTAATATTATTTCCCGGCTGTTTCGGCCCTTGAATCAGAATTCTCATGTGTATGTACTTTGTCTTCATGCACTTCCACAGGGGAATGTTGTACATCCATACAAACACGGGCCATGTGCTATGGTTGGTGTTCTGCTTGCCAAACAGATTCATGCCATCTGAACTCACACCAAGCATGACGTTCCTTGGATCAAGATGAAATCCATATTCGGCGTTCAACACTCTCCACTGGCTTCCATCCACAGGGTGTCTCATCTTCGGATCATCTCCATCATCGGGCACCTTCCTAACCGTGTGCCACTGCATGAGCTCAGCTTCCTTAGGATCTACGAAATAACGCTGCAGACGAGGAATGATCGGAAAGTACCATACAACTTTCTGAGGAGATTTCTTTCCGGCCTTCTTGTATCTATCAGCATTGCACACCGGACAACTGGTTTTTTCTGCGTTCTTGTTCCGATAAATGATGCAATCGTTGATGCATGCATGGTATCTAATGTGCGGCAGATCAAGAGGGCACACAATCTTCTTGGCCTCATCGACACTAGTAGGACAAAGGTTCACCGGGGGAAGAACTGTCTTGTTTAGATACTTGAGATGATCATCGAGGCTTTTGTCGCTCCATTTGTTTTTAGCCTTCCTCTTTAGAAGTTCGAGCGTGAAACTCAAGCGGGTCACCTCAGGGGCGCAACCATCATACAATGGAGTCTTCGAGTCTACCTCCAGTTGCTCCAACTTGGCCTCCTCTCTAGAACTAGCTCTGTCGCTAGTCGTCTTCTTGCGAAGCAGGTCTCGAACATGAGGGTCCCGCACGATTGAATTTAGTAGCGACGAAGGATACGTCATGTCCGCATCTTCTCCGTCATGTTCGGTCTGATCTTCTCCGCCATTACCATGTGCGGCCTCTTCTCCACCGTCATTTCTAGCGCCCTCTTCGTCTTCGGATCCATCAATCATCTCTTCATCCGCTGCCATAGGGTTATTGGTTGCACTATCGATATCGTCATCATCATCTTCAGTTATCCATCGAGTATAGCCATCCATGAAACCATATCTAAGCAGGTGCGCCTTCAAACGTCCATCCTTAAAGGGATCCAGCCAGACGCCTTCTTTGCATTTTCGACAAGGACATAAAATCTCCTTTTCATTTTTTTCAACCATGTCGTCCACTACGGATCGCAAGTATATATCCACCATCCTTCCACAGACCTTCATGGTCGCCTACGAGTTATACAAATAAAAGATTATAACAACATGCATATGCATATCAAATTCATACAAAAATTCGGCATGACCTTCCTAAAAATAGGACATATAGAGTTTGCCCGAAATTCGCCGAAACGGAAGTAAATCGACATTTTGGCAAAAAATAGGCAAACTCTCATATCACACACCCATACACACACACACAAATATTTTCATTGATGCAAAGAACAATTTTTTACACACATCTCATGCATCCACGTACCTAGCTAGCTAGTAATTAATTAAGAGAGAGAGATAGAAAGTATATACCTTTTGTTAAAATATCACACTTGGGAGAAGCTTGCACTAGCTAGTGAGGGGAAGGAGACAAAGGTGAGAAAGAGAGATAGCTAGATGCATTTATGCATGGTATGCGGTGGTGGAGGAGGAGCAAATTAGAAGGAAAGAGAGAGATATTGCATTAATGAAGATGGTGTGTAGTGCATTAATGGAGATGATGTAATGCATTAATGGAGATGGACAAGAGGGGGAGGGGGATGGTTGGTGGAAAGGTGGCTGCTGCGCCTTACCAGTAGCGCGTGTACCGCTACGGCGCTACTGCTATTCTTTTAGTAGTAGCGACCCAATAGATCACGCGCTGCTGCTATTTGCGGGCCTCTGGGTTAAGTTGGGTCCACATTAGCAGCAGTGGGCGTAACGGAAGGGCACTACTGATAAGTAGATAGTAGTAGCGGGCTTTCTAGGGGAGCGCTGCTACTAAAACTTATCAGCTGGGTTTGGTGGAGACCACCTTTACCAGTCGTGGGTCCACAAATGAGGCGCTACTGATACAGGCATATCAATAGCGAGCGTCCATATACCGCGCTACTGCCTGTCTTTAAAGGGCGTTACTGTTAAGCCTCTACCTATAAGCTTTTCCCTAGTAGTGTCCGCGCGCGATTTGGTGCCCGAAATCTCCATCGCCGCCGTGCTCCGTCTCCGGCCGCCACGCCCGTCGTCGTAACCATGGCCCGAGACCTCCCCGTGACCCCCTGCTGGCACCACGCGATGCGGACAACGACGAGACACACGCCTGTGCCCTCCTTTTCCCTCCCCGTGCCCGAAACCGCATTCCGGAAAAGTTCCGGCGAGGCGCCGCCGTCCCAGAGCTCACCGGTGACGACCCCGACCAATTAGGGCTAAACCCACCCCTAATAACCCCCCTAACCCCACTGACAGTGGGCCCAGGCCTTAATTAAACAAAGTTTAGTTTTAAATAGAAGTCAAACTAACCCCTATCCATTGACTAGTGGGAACCCCCTGATGTAGGCATGACGCCATAATTCCCTTTTCTAATTAAAAGAAAATCTAGAAATTACAAAAAATAGATTAAACTTCAATAATTCAAAGAAAATTCATACTAACTCAGATTTAAGCATATAATATGTCTAAAATTATCAGAAAAATGCAAGGATTATGAATATGCAACTTGTTTCTATGTTTGACAATTTTAAAATGGGTGAACAGTAGCTAACATGCATATGGCATAATTTGAATTTGAATTTGAAGTTTGAATTTGCAAATTCTTTGCAATACACTTCAATTAAATTGAATGTGCCAGAAACCAGTACCCTATACCTCATGCACAACATTAACATGTGCTTGAGCATTGTACTTTATTTGTGTCCCCCTTTGTTGATGTTTGTGCCGGTAACAGTGCTTCCGAGACGGAGGTCACCCCCGAAGAAGAAATTCGATAAACCAGTGTTTCGTCAGCAAGGCAAGAAAACCCCCATTGATCATGTCTATAAAATCCTACTTCCCTCTCAGTCTCGCTTATGCATGTTGAGGAGATCACCGAGACATGTTCTTTCGCATAGTTGAACCCATTCCGATGCATAACCTATCATTTTGTCACCGTATTAATCAAACCACAATCCTAGCAGATTTAGGAGTTGTATGATGAGCATGTGGCCCCTAAAACTGTTACTGCTTATTGCTGCTTAGTGGTACAATGAGGTTACATTGAATGTGAGTCGGGATGGATGCTCACAGTGATGCTGATGATAACGTGTTGGTGAATCCACCCTAATACAAGGTGAACGATGAGAGGCTGTGTAGGAGTACACAGTGGGTTGTCTCGTTGAACACCGCCTTAAGCACCTAGTTCTTGTATGGTAATCCAAGACAAAGAGTACAACCACACATTGGGCTCACTGACCCCTCTCGGCCTAGTACCTTGATCCGTGTTGATGTCCAGGAGTCACATTAGTTCGGGCTTTCCATTTGGCATGTGCATAGAAAAAGAATGAAGGAATGGTTGCATCATATAGATATGTGGGTGCACCTGTGAGGCAGGAAAACCATCTGCCAAAGGTGGTGTCTCGGTCACTTGCATTGTTTGAGTCCGTTTCGTTGATCCGGCCGGGCTCTCGAGCGGAGGCAACTCAGATAGTCGACTCCTGGAATAGACCGGTTGTGAGCGAAGTGTCGTGGTGAACATCCTCGCTGTCACCTCTTAAACGATGGCGAGCAAAAGGAGATAACCGATGGTCATGTGTGTGTAGTTTACACCCTTGCAAGGTTAACAAAACTATTCGAATAGCCGCGTCCGCGGTCATGGACTACTTGGAACCTGTACCTGATTATTAGACAATTTGAATGGATACTCTAAAACTCGCAAGATAAGCGTGAGTGCTATGGTGTGCTCCTCGTGGGGAAGTCGAGGAATTAACCATAGTGGTGTATTGGTTGGAGACTTGGTAGTGAACTCGTGTACGCTTCTTACCTCAAAGTCTGGTACTCGTAGTTCAGGACTAGCCAAGTCAAAGCTGGCACTTCTGCATGTTGAACCCCACCTCCTTTACCTTGAAACTTCAGCATGAGTAGTATAGTTCTGATGTAAGTCTTGCTGAGTACGATTTTCTACTCACGTTTTCTTATTCTATGTTTTAGATGAGAACCCAGCCCCCGATGGAGTAACCCTCCTGAAGCTCGACGTTTACTAAGCTAGTATAGTTCCAGACAGCAGTCTGGTCCCTCGTGGAAGGGCATGTTTGTTGAACAAGGCTTCTCTAAGACATTTGTTAAACTTGTCTGTACTCAGACCTAATTTGCTTCCGTTGTATGATGTAATTTTGGTCACAGACATGTGATCTTTGTATGCTCTATGTGTAAGTCAATAAAAAAGTACTTTGTAGAGTTATGTGATGATAAATGTTGTTCATACTGGACATGTGTGCTGCGTGTATGATTATAACATGCATGTCTTAGTATGGGTTTTCGAGAGCTTGGGGCATCGCGATGCGATTTCTCGTGACTCTGTCACGCGCACACTCTGTTGTATGATCGAGCCCGCCGTAGACCCCGAATAAGTGATCGGGCTGGAGTTTTTTTATGTAAGGGTTATGATTCAATCGATAACATGGTTGAGGCGACTTGTCTATGAGTATGGGATTTCACCACCCATAATCATTTAGACTTGTGAGCGGGCGATGAGGACCCATCTCAGTTGATCATCCGGCCTGGATGGGATGCCCCTCACGTACGATGCTTTCCGAGATTGTTCTGTGCTTGGCCTTGTCTGCTTAGACAAGTGGGTATGGCTCTCGGCTCTCCATGTGATTGAGTTGTGACTGGAATTACATACGCATATTCCAGGTCCCGACAGACTTATTCCGGGTCCCGACAGAGCAGGACTGTCTGTAGGATTATTCAACCCTTTGTCGAAGTCGAGTGTAGCATTCTATATTTATATAGTTACTTGGGTATAAAGGGAACAATGTAAGGCTTCTTTTTCTCCTTACCCTCATCGATCTGAGTTCTGAGACACCCTCATCTTTTCGGCGGGAAGATAGGACTAGGATCATCTATGTCTTACTAGAACATCTCGTTGGTTGCTTCTTTGTAGCCGTAGGATTATTGTGGTCGTCTAGAGTCATTGTTTTGGTGAGGTCCCTGAAGAAGTTTTGTCCAATCTCTTCAAGGTTGTCTCAATTTTCATCACGGTGTAGTCGTTATGCTGCCCGAGTTATCCCGTGGTCCTTTTGTAGTCATTGTTGTTGCATTACAATATTTTCCTCCTAGTCAGGTCCTCTTATTTTTGATTCCATTGTACAACCTGTTCAGATTGTTGATTTTTATCACACAGGATGTCAAGTGGAACTCGTAGTGATGTTCGTCGCAACCGAGACCGTGATCGGAATCGAAGTAATGATGAACCTCCACCACCGCCTTTTGCGGCGGAAATCATGATGGAACCGAGTTCTTGTATGGTAATCCAAGACAAAGACTACAACCACACATTGGGCTCACTGACCCCTCTCGGCCTAGTACCTTGATCCGTGTTGACGTCTAGGAGTCACATTAGTTCGGGCTTTCCATTTGGCATGTGCATAGAAAAAGAATGAAGGAATGGTTGCATCATATAGATATGTGGGTGCACCTGTGAGGCAGTAAAACCATCTGCCAAAGGTGGCATCTCGGTCACCTGCATTGTTTGAGTCCGTTTCGTTGATCCGGCCGGGCTCTCGAGCGGACGAAACTCAGATAGTCGACTCCTGGAATAGACCGGTTGTGAGCGAAGTGTCGTGGTGAACATCCTCCCGGTCACCTCTTGAACGGTGGCGAGCAAAAGGCGGTAACTGATGGTCATGTGTGTGTAGTGTACACCCTTGCAAGGTTAACAAAACTATTCGAATAGCCGCGTCCGTGGTCATGGACTACTTGGAACCTGTACCTGATTATTAGTCAACTTGCATAGATACTCTAAAACTCGTAAGATAAGCGTGAGTGCTATGGTGTGCTCCTCGTGGGGAAGTCGAGGAAGTGACCATAGTGGTGTATTGGTTGGAGACTTGGTAGTGGACTCGTGTACGCTTCTTACCTCAAAGTCTGGTACTCGTAGTTCAGGACTAGCAAAGTCAAAGATGGCACTTCTGCATGTTGAACCCCACCTTCTTTACCTTGAAACTTGAGCATGACTAGTATAGTTCTGATGTAAGTCTTGCTGAGTACGACTTTGTACTCACGTTTGCTTATTCTATGTTTTAGATGAGAACCCAGCCCCCGATGGAGTCACCTTCCTGAAGCTCGACGTTGACTAAGCTAGTATAGTTCCAAACAGCAGTCTGGTCCCTCTTGGAAGGGCATGTTTGTTGAACAAGGCTTCTCTAAGCCATTTGTTAAACTTGTCTGTACTCAGACCTAATTTGCTTCTGTTGTATGATGTAATGTTGGTCACAGACATGTGATCTTTGTATGCTCTATGTGTAAGTCAATAAAGAAGTACTTTGTAGAGTTATGTGATGATACCTGCTGTTCATACTAGACATGTGTGTTGCGTGTATGATTATAACATGCATGTCCGATTATGGGTTTTCGAGACCTTAGTTGAGATCTGGCTGGCGGTCTTTTATACACCAAGTGGCCCTTAGATGTGCGCAGCTTGGGGCATCGCAATGCGATTGCTCGTGACTCTGTCACGCACACACTCTGTTGTATGATCGAGCCCGCCCTAGACCCCGACTAAGTGATCGGGCTGGAGTTTGTCTATGTAAGGGTTATGATTCAATCGATAACATGGTTGAGGCGACTTGTCTATGAGTATGGGATTTCACCACCCATAATCATTTAGAATTGCGAGCGGGCGATGAGGACCCAGCTCAGTTGATCATCCGGCCTAGATGGGATGCCCCTCACGTACGATGCTTTCCGAGAGGGTTTTGTGCTTGGCCTTGTCTGCTTAGATAAGTGGTTATGGCTCTCGGCTCTCCATGTGATTGAGTTTTGACTGGAATTACATACGCATATTCCGGGTCCCGACACCTTCATGTATGACTAACGATTTGCTACAACTGTTTGTGTGCGACCATACTATTATCATCCACGGGTACTAAATTTTAAATGCTTGCACGGTCTATATGTTCCAAACGGTTTTATTTCAGTACACGTGTGCCAAGTTAGAGAGATCACACACATTTCATGTTTCCGTATTGTGTGGGATGATATTCAGAATCGCAAACAGTTTTTGCAATCAAAATGTGTGGTCTGTTGTGGATACTGGCTGATGGTTTTTATACGCGGAACGTGTATGATGCATGATCTAATCGACATGGTTTTCGGAGGGACAACTTTTCTGTTGTTGGGATCTATGCAAACGATTGGTCCCAAGAAACCGTGTGAAGCATAATCTATAGAACATAAATTATTTCACCTTAATTTATTACCAGCATTTACAATTATTCTGTATTTGAAATTATAAATTGAATTTAATAATAGGTGAAACTCAAAATTATATACATCCAATTTACAAAGGTTCAACATTCAAAAATAATACAAATCACATCAACTAATGGTCTACCCTCAAAAAAACTAATGTTGAAGAATTGCATAAACAACTTTATCACAACAATGAACCAGATGAGTATTAAACGCGGTATAGAGCGAGCCAAAAGTCATTTTCGATGTCAGGGCAGTTGTAGAAGCGGAATGCCCATATTGTTCCCTCCTTCATGCTGAAGGCGCACACAACTTTGGTCCAACCTCCTGTGATGACAACACGTCCATCCTTCAAAGACTCAAGGAAGACATGTAGACCGTCTTCATGATAGCCTGGATGATAAACTTTTATTTTGGATGCCTCCGCACCAAGCATGGAGTTTGCTACATAATCTTGAGTAAACTGCTTTTGGAACCACTGAAAATTATAACATTCAGATACTGGTGAGTGATGACTAACAACTCAATATGAGAATGAAAAAGGAAAGTTGTATAGTTCTTACCATCCTGAAGTTCATAGTTGTCTTGGATAAAGAATAGACAAAGAGTTTAATTCTCATCTCCTGTCTCTTTCTCCTAACAATCTTTTTTAGTTTCCTCACTTGGCGATCGGTCATGAATATTTCACTACCCCACACGCAAAAAGGGTCGATGTGTGGATCTGAACCCCTGTTGTATGTATCTATAGAAGCAACATCTAAACCATTAAAATATATAATGTACTTGTGGAATGAGGCAATAAAGGCCACGGGATGAAACTAACCTCGATGTTGAACAACGACATCTCCCATTATTTTTCCTGCATAAGTGCATATTGGGATACAAATTATCAGACTATGAAAGATATCTTGATTGTTAAGTTTTAAGATGCTGTTAAAGGAAGGGGTAAAATTGAACCATTTATTTGGAAGATAAACGTAAAATGAGATAAATCAAAATTAATCACAGTATAGATTGTTCGGATGTGATCATTTAACATGATGGTAAAGCAACGGAATGAAAATAGAAAAGCATGTTAACTGGAACATGATTGATAACAACTAATTACTGTGATTACAACTGGTATTGGTGAAGTTTAACTGAGTATTTATTAATACTTAAATATCACATTGTGCATAAGAAAGAAACACAAACTAGTTAATGGTAGATCATGGCAGTAAAAAGATAGTTTGATTGTGTAGATTAATATCCAAGGGGAAGCAACATAGAGAAAAGTAGGGATTCGTGTTAACTAGATGGGGATTGGCAAGAAACAAATATAGACATTAAAAAAGGTATTGGTGGAATCGAGGTGACTAGTTGAAACCTAAATATCAGTATGCATAACAGAGGCCAACATATCAAAGTTTAACATATCATGGCATCAGTGTCAATGAATAAGTAGATCATAGTAGCACCATTTAGATACTTGGAATGAGTTACAAAGAGATATGTACATGATTGTCATCCCCAAAAATGCTTACCCAAGAACCACATTTTTTATCTGTGTATAATGGTACCCAGCTCTAGTAAGGGCCTTGTATAACACACCTGAGAGATAATGTATGTGGATTCACTTGATCCTTCTAGATATATGGTGGAGGCTAACTAATCCTGTAATGTGGCACCATTTTCCATGGTGCCAGAGAGTAGTCAAAAGAGAATTAAAGGTTCTCACAAGAGAAGAGTACCATTATGCACAGATCGGACATGATTTAGTGGTAACCAAACACAACATAGTTGAACATGTCATTGCATCATCAAACCAATAGAAGTAGCATAGCTGACTGGTTGATACCTAAATATAGACATTTTTAAAATGCGCCACCCACAAGCCCTTATTCTTGGCGCATCCTGGAAATGCGCCACCCATAAGAGTCTTAGGGGTCGCGCATTCTGAAAATGCGCCACTATTAAAAATTGAATTTTGAATCTGGATCTGGATAACGATTTTTTTTTATTTTTTTATTTTTTTATTTTTGTTTCTTAATCTCAAGTTAGTATGCTTAGTGCCGTGTAACTCTGCTTAATCTCAGGTCAAATTGACCTCCGTGGTCAAACTTCCCAATGGGTCACCCATCCTAACACTACATCAGCCCCAGCACGCTTACCAAATACCACTCGAGCTCACTTGGCAGGCACTTGTTGATATATTTATCATATAAATCCTATTAAACCATGTTGATGTTTAGGACCTTGTTGATGTTCATGGGTGTGCTAAAATTTTCAACTTTATTTGAAACTTTCTCGATCGATCCTTTAGCATATTTTGAACTTTTAAAAAAATTGAAAAAATAATTTTTATTTTTTATTTTCTTAAATTTTTTAAATGTTACTAGCTAAAATTTTCAACTTTTTTTTGAAATTTCTGTATCGGTCCTCGAGCCTATTTTGAACTTTTTTTAAAAAATAAAATAATAATAAGTTTTTTAAATTTTTTTCTCTTACTAGTGGCGCATTTCATACAAAATGCGCCACTACTAATTTTGAATTTTTTTTCAATACTTTTGGCTCCAGATCTTGAAATGCCCCTAAATTTTTTTCTGTTAGGTTTTTGAGGATTCTAAAAATATTCAACGGGGTTCCCCCGATTGAATTTGGATATAACTTTTCGAGTAGATGATTTTTCATATAATTTTTTTTTCATCAGAGTTCGTATGCAAAAGTGATGCCCATTTTACAAATTCTCGAGAGATTTTGCAAAAAAGTCAAAATTCATGTTTATAAATTTTAATAATAACTAGACCACATATTACATGGGAATCTTATTTTCTTTTATTTCCAGAATGCACCACCTATAAGGTTCTTAAGGTTGGCCCATTTCTCCAAATGCGCCACGTATAAGAGCTTATAGGTGGCGCATTTTGAACCAGTGCGCCACCCCTTACATCATAGTGGTGCATTACATATAAAATGCTCCACTAATAAGAATTCCATGTATAGCCTTTTCTCTAGTAGTGATATGTGGAAATTCTTAGGTGGCGATTATTTGGGGTTGTGTGTGGGGATATGGATGGAAGAGGGTGTTTCACCGGATCCATTTACGCAGATGGTACGAGGAAGGGATGCAGCTTGGTGGTTTACCTGATAAGAACAAGAGGAGCGCGACAGCTCGGAGCAGATTGTGGCGGCGGCCGAGGAGGAGGGGGGCTATGAGTGGGTTGGGGGTTGGGGTGGGGGGAAGAAGGCTGGAATACACACATAAGGCGCGGATACTGAAAATTTCGCTTGGAAACTGGAAACTTGAGCGGGGGAAACATACATTGCACACAGTTCCTTTCGATAAACGTGTGCCATACAGGGGAAACTATCCATATGGAACCCCTCATCGCCAAAATTTTGAATCACCTATCTTTAAGTTCCAAACACTCGGGGTAGGTGTGGTGATAGAGATCGGACACGATAAGGTTGTTCCGGGTGTCCATAATAGGATGACTATCCCACACGGATTTGTTTGTGAAAAGAAACATGCGTCAAAATATAACACATGGACCACACAGTGTGAGGTCCGGGCGCGCCATACGAAGCGGAACCGATGGGAATACACACACGTCTAGGGGAAGTAAGTGCGCCATTACTTACCATGTAGACTTGAGTGCATGAAGTTGAGGCTCAAAAAGAAACTACATGCAATTGAGAAAGAGGAATGCGTAGTGGGGAAACCGCCGATTCGTCCACCCCCCTCTATGATAACCGGGTCCCTCAGCCCTCGCATGAATCATTCGCCTCCAAATTAACCATCGTCTTCCTCCTCATGCGCTCACATGCATCGCGCCCCTTCGATCCCTGCCGCCGTCGGCCACTTCACCACCACCCTGAAGTTTCAAAAAAGCACAACGCCGATGGCAGAGTGTCGGAACATCAACCATGATCACTCCATCGATGCCCACCTTGGGATGAAACTTTATGTCTGGTACGCCAATGACCCCTGCAAGGCTGCCATCTGCATCAAGGAGCTTGAGGAAGACCTGGCGACGATGCGCTACAAGGTTGTTGGTCTTGACATCGAGTACACCAAGGATCATAGTAGGGCCGCCGTCATGCAGTTCTGCGTCGGGTAGAACTTCCTCCTGTACCACATAAATAGGGTTGTCGGCCTCTGCCAAAGGCTCAAGGCGTTCCTCTCCAGCGAGTAGTATACCTTCGACACCGTCGACACCGCAAACGACAAGAAGGTGCTTAGAAACTCTTGCTTGCTGGTAACCAACCTCGTCGACCTACAGAAGCAGTACAGGGTGGCGGACAACCTCAAGAAGGAAGGTGAACGGGATTCCCAGGAAGACCTCGCCGTTTCCATCATCTGCCCTTCCTACAAAGGCAGGAAGAGCGGGATGGACAAATCTACGAAGGAACGGTTGCACTCCTCATGGGAGGACGAGCTCACTAGGCCTCACGTCGTCTACGTGGCGTTGGACGCCTATGTCAGTTAGGATACATACAGGCACATCTCAGCAATGCAGGAGTGCCTCGTCCTGGGAGAAATCCTTGACGATCCTGCGGATGACCCGGTGGCGAGCAACGGAAGGAAGAATAACAAGCGCGGTGGGAGCATTCGACGACGACGATGAAGCGCGCGTGGAACGATGATCAAACTAAAAGTGCATGCAATTAGCGTAGTAATGGCATTAAAACACTTATATACTATGTACGTATTTACTAGTTTTGGTGTATAATTCATAAAACTTGATTACTTGTGAATTGCATATTTATGATCACGAATTGTGCAGGGTATAGGTTAAGAAAACGGTTGTAATATATAACGAGTTAAATACAATATCCATCGGAACTGCAACAACATGATGTTCGTTCATTTGCGACCGTTTGATCCGTACGCATTGGACGGTGCAGGGCGTGCGATCCGTGGTGATGCGTTTTGGCAAATCAGAACGCACAGGAGAATTTAGAGGGTATATGTTAAGCAAACAGTTGTCGTACAAGAACCATGTGCTTTACCGTGTCACCGAAATTTTGTCATCTAACATGAAGTGTTTGATACATGTAAGTCATCAATTGAGATTAGATAGTTCCTAGGGGTTTATTTACACTTGAGCTATGTTTTTTTAGTCATTTTCATCTTCCGTTTGATATATGGCGCTAAGTCAGTTTCATGTGCACTCGATATGAATTCATTTCCATTTGAACTACGAGTGCAACGAAATATGACCAAATGTGTGCTGCAAATCATGTGTGTGCTCTCGTGTTAACATGCAGCACACAACGTGGAATTGAAATGAACTTACCGCACCTCGATCACGTCTTTCGACCATGAAACATTGAGTTCGGTGGGTTTTAAATTACAAAAAAATAAAAAAAAGGGAATCGCTCGGAAATACACGAGACTTTGCATGGCGTCGTGAGAAGGTAATACTGTGATGTGGTAAAATTTTCAGGCATTTTAAGAAAGTCTATCATGCGATCACCTTGCAAACGGGGGCATCTCTCACGAAGGACCATGGTTTCGATATGTATGGAACGAGTCATGAAATGTTCGGGTTACAAGTAGATTGTATTGTTACTTCGTCGATAATGGTTGCTTTTTTCAAAGCTGCCACGCGTCTATACGTGATATGTATTCGAATTTGGACGCATTCCTTGTTATTTTGGTATTATTAAATATTTTTTGCAATTACAAACCGAGGAAAAAGAGTTAAATACAATATCCATCGGTACTGCAGCAGCATGATGTTGATTCATGGGCGACCGTTCAATCCGTGCGCATTGGACGGGACAGGGCGTGGTGATGTGTTCTGGCCAATCAGAACGCACGGGCGAATTTCGCAGGGTATAGGTTAAGCAAACGGTTGTCGTACACGAACCGTGTTCTTTACCATGTCACCAAAATTTTGCCATCTAACGGGATGTGTTCGATACATGTAAGTCATTAATTGTAGACTAGATATTTCCTATGGGTTTATTTACACTTGAGCAATGTTTTTTGTCATTTTCATCTTCCGTTTGATATATGGAGCTAAGTCAGTTTCATGTGCACTCGATATAAATTTATTTGCATTTGAACTATAAGTGCAAGGAAATTTGAAAAAATGTGTGCTAAAATATCATGTATTTGCTATCGTGTTAATGTGCTGGAAAAACTTGGAATTGAAATGAACTTGCCGCACCTCGGTCACGTCTTTCGACCATGAGACATCGACTTTGGTGGGTTTTAAATTACTAAAAATTCAAAAAAAATGAGAATCGCTCGGAAATACAAGGGACTTTGCGTGGCGTTGTGACAAGGTAATATTGTGATGTGGTAAAATTTTCAGGCATTTTGAGAAAGGCTATCATGCGATCGCCTTGAAAACAGGGGAATCTCAGCAATGCAAGAGTGCCTCGTCCTGGGAGAAATCCTTGACGATCCTGCGGATGACCCGGTGGCGAGCAGCGGAAGGAAGAATAACAAGCACGGTGGGAGCAGTCGACGACGACGATGAAGCGCGCGTGGAAATACGATCGAACTAAAAGTGCATGCATTTAGCGTAGTAATGGCAGTAAAACACTTATTAGTATGTTTTAATTAATCTGTCGGATTATGCATGTAGTTATATACTATGTACGTATTTACTAGTATTGGTGTATAATTCATAAAACTTGTTTACTTGTGAATTGCATATTTATGATCACGAATTGTGCAGGGTATAGGTTAAGCAAACGGTTGTAATATATAACGAGTTAAATAAAATATCCATCGGAACTGCAACAACATGATGTTGGTTCATTGGCGACCGTTTGATCTGTACGCATTGGACGGTGCAGGGCGTGCGATCCGTGGTGATGCGTTCTGGCCAATCAGAACGCACGGGAGAATTTCGCAGGGTATATGTTAAGCAAACGGTTGTCGTACACGAACCATGTGCTTTACCGTGTCACCAAAATTTTGTCATCTAACAGTAAGTGTTTGATACATGTAAGTCATTAATTGAGATTAGATAGTTCCTAGGGGTTTATTTACACTTGAGCTATGTTTTTTTAGTCATTTTCATCTTCCGTTTGATATATGGCGCTAAGTCAGTTTCATGTGCACTCAATATGAATTCATTTCCATTTGAACTACGAGTGCAACGAAATATGACCAAATGTGTGCTGAAATATCATGTGTGTGCTCTCGTGTTAACATGCAGCACACAACATGGAATTGAAATGAACTTACCGCACCTCGGTCACGTCTTTCGACAAGAAACATTGAGTTCGGTGGGTTTTAAATTACAAAAAAAAGAGAATCGCTTGGAAATACACGAGACTTTGCGTGGCGTCATGAGAAGGTAATACTGTGATGTGGTAAAATTTCCAAGCATTTTAAGAAAGTCTATCATGCGATCATCTTGGAAACGGGGGCATCTCTCACGAAGGACCATGGTTTCGATATGTATGGAACGAGTCATGAAATGTTCGGGTTACAAGTAGATTGTATTGTTACTTCGTCGATCATGGTTGATTTTTTTTCAAAGCTGCCACGCGTCTATACATGATATGTATTCGAATTTGGATGCATTCCTTGTTATTTTGGTATTATTAAACTTTTTTTTCAATTAGAAACCGGGGAAAAAGAGTTAAATACAATATCCACCGGTACTGCAGCAGCATGATGTTGATTCATGGGCGACCGTTTGATCCGTGCGCATTGGACGGTATAGGGCGTGCGATGCGTGGTGATGCGTTCTGGCCAATCAGAACGCACGGGCGAATTTTGCAGGGTATAGGTTAAGCAAACGGTTGTCGTACACGAACCGTGTTCTTTACCATGTCACCAAAATTTTTCCATCTAACGGGATGTGTTTGATACATGTAAGTCATTAATTGTAGACTAGATAGTACCTATGGGTTTATTTACACTTGAGCTATGTTTTTTTGTCATTTTCATCTTCCGTTTGTCATATAGAGCCTAGTCAGTTTCATGTGCACTCGATATAAATTTATTTGCATTTGAACTATGAGTGCAAGGAAATTTGAACAAATGTGTGCTAAATATCATGTATTTGCTATCGTGTTAATGTGCAGCACATAACATGGAATTGAAATGAACTTGCCGCACCTCGGTCACGTCTTTCGACCATGACACATCGTGTTTGGTGGGTTTTAAATTACTAAAAATTCAAAAAAAATGAGAATCGCTCGGAAATATAAGGGACTTTGCGTGGCGTGGTGACAAGGTAATACTGTGATGTGGTAAAAATTTTCAGGCATTTTGAGAAAGGCTATCATGCGATCGCCTTGCAAACAGGGGAATCTCTCACGAAGGACCATGGTTTCGATATGTATGGAATGAGTCGTGAAATGTTCGGGTTACAAGTAGATTGTATTGTTACTTCGTCCATTGTGGTTGATTTTTTTTTCACAGCTTCCATGCGTCTTTACGTGATATGTATTTGAATTTGGATGCATTCCTTGTTATTTTGGTATTTTTAAAGTTTTTTGCGCTTACAAACCGGGAAAATAGAGTTAAATACAATATCCGCCGGAACTGCAGTAGCATGATGTTGGTTCATTAGCGACCGTTCGATCCTTGCATATTGGACGGTGCAGGGCGTGTGATCCGTAGTGTTGCGTTCTGGCCAATCAGAATGCACGGGCGATTTTTGCGGGGTATAGGTTGAGCAAACGGTTGTCGCACACGAATCGTGTGCTTTACCGTGTCACCGAAAATTTTCCATCTAACGGGACGTGTTTGATGCATGTAAGTCATTAATTGTAGATTAGATAGTTCCTATGGGTTTATTTACACTTGAGCTATGATTTTTTTGTCATTTTCATATTCCGTTTGATATATGGCGCTAAGTCAGTTTCATGTGCACTCGATATGAATTCATTTTCATTTGAACTACGAGTGCAACAAAATTTGACCAAATGTGTGTTGAAATATCATGTATGTGCTCTTGTGTTAACGTGCATCACACAACGTGGAATTGAAATTTACTTGCCGCACCTCGGTCACGTCTTTTGACCATGAAACATTGAGTTCGGTGGGTTTGATATTACAAAACATTTAAAAAAATTAGAATCGCTTGGAAATACATGAGACCTGCGTTTCATCATGAGAAGATAATACTGTGATGTGTTAATATTTCCAGGCATTTTGAGAAAGGCTATCCCTGCAAACGCAATGTACGTGGCTCCGTTTTGCTTCAGTCATACTCGAGGTATCAATTTCAGTGCGCAAAGTGTAATGACAAGGGAGGACTGTGCGTCCTCGATCGCACACAGGAGTTGTTCAAAATCACCGTGCGAAGTGATTTCTTGAATCCCACAGTATCTTCTTGTACACCCCTCTTACCCAGATGTAATCCAGACAAGGTTCTCACTGCTAACAAAATTTATGAAATAGAATTGTCAAAATCTAAAGTTCTGTTGATGTGATTTTTTTGTCGAGTACTTGAAAGCTCAAGAATGATCAGAGGGGGAGGGGGTGAATGATCACTTCAAAAATTCTAAAGAACTTAGAAGGAATTCATGCCAACTTCGAAGGACTAAAGGAAACTCGAAGGAAATAGAGTATTGAAAGTCATGCTTTGATCGTAAGGATTATGAACAAAAGGAAACAACGAAGGCAAACAGGCATACGAGTAAATACAGAAAGTAAATACTAGAAGGAAAACGAGCCTGACACAACGATGTTTGGTAAACCAGTCCACACTCTGCAAAGTTCTACGTCTGGTTGGAGGGACTGGTGATTGAACACCTGGAGAAAAACTGTCTCCATCCTATTCTCCACTGCAACAAACTCCTCGAGCTTGTCCAGTTTTCACTCGTGGTAGAGATTCAGGACATCTCCGAAGCCTTCACAAACTTCCTTCAGCAGCGACAATTTCTCTTTGACTGCTTGACAGGCGATGCCTAACCGTCTAGGAGACTTGCAGTTCTCCAAGATAAAAAGATCGACTAATTTCAACCTAAGTCTTGTGAATTGTTCAACTAAGTTTGGACTTGGGTTTTGGTTTTCTCTCGAATTCTCTCTCAGGATGCTCACAGTACTTCTGTCTCAGAATATTTAGTGGAGCAGCCAACCACAAATGGCGGGTGGGTGCGGGGGTATTTATAGGTGGTAATCCCGATGGGTGAAATGATTGTAGTGACCCGGTGCAACCTCTTGACGCGTGTCCAGAACGGTCGGATTTTCAATCACTGCGCTACTTTTCTTGCAAAACAAGTAAGCTGACTGACCGAACGAGTTCTCTCTCGAGGCACGAAGTGCGATGACTTTTCCTTCGGGCTTTTACTCGACTCAATGAGATTTCTCTCGGTAGTCTTTTTGTGGATTTATGTTGAGCACAGCAAATTCACGTGGACTAAGAGCTCAACTAGCTAACCCCTCTTGATAGTATAGTGTTTCTTACGACTCAATAAAATAAAGAGAAACTAGTAAAAAGACTAAGTCTTCGTCCAGCTTCAGCTTTCTCCTTATTGCGCTTTTACTTGAGAGTATCTTCTTTCTCGAAGACATTTTTGGGGGTCGTCTTCCTTCAAATGCTTCGGTAATGATCTGCAGCTTCACTGCAGTGAGTTGTCCTTCGACCTTCTACTTGCAAACTCCATTCTTTCGGAACCTAAGTATTTGTTTATACTCGAAAACAATATTAGTTCCACTACTTCTTTGTCCAACAATCTCCAAAACCTTCGGGGGAAAACTTGCTCTTACGATATCCCCCTTTTGGGACGATTGTTGACAAAACATGCATCGATAAATGATTAGAAAGTTTTGATTTTACGATGATAAACTAGTGCTAAGATCGATGATATGCTCCCCCTTGATGTGTGCACGGAAGATGTAAATTTCTAGTGAAGTCCACATTTGTTAAGAGTTGAGTCGAGGGAAAAACATCATAATCTTAGCGAGGAAGATTGCAGTCCAAATAATATTTAACGAGTAATATGCAATCTCCTCGATTAATCTGTGTACTTGTATGAAATATAACTTCCTGCAAAAGGTTATGTAACGCAAGCATAGTAGATAGATATCTTATGATAAATGCAGCAATTCACATACCTACTTAGAGTTAGTTACAACCAGATCGAATATAAATCGAATGTTTATTGAAACAACTCGGAAAATCAAAGTTTAAAGATCAACGACCAAAAAGCAAATACCTTAACCCCGATGGCAAACTATTCCTTCGATGCCACTACATCTCCCCCTTTTTGTCACAACGAACAAAAAGTCGAGAGAATTGGGTCGAAAGAAATCCCTACTCGCTGGAGCAGTGTTGGCGACGTCGAGAAGATTCGGCGAGGGTAGGGGCAGGTCGAAGTGGGCGGCTGCCTCGAGGAGTAATCCTCATCCAGAAGGAGTGCTGATCACCAGAGGATTCCAGTTGGGACTCCGGAGGGGTCTTGATGCTTCGAGGAAGCGGAGAGTAAACTCTCGCTTGACGTCGAGGTTCTTGCTCGGGGTCGGAGTCGGAGGAGACAACATCCAAAGTGATGTGATAATAATCATCGACACTGAGGACGTCCCTGTTCTTCGGCAGCAATGGGATTGTAGAATCTGGTCGATCGACACGAACATCATTTGTCCATTGCCTTTGCAGATGAGGAGGAAATCCTTTGAATTCACAGCGCTGCAGCTGACCGAGGGAATTTAATTTCCTTAGACCTTTCCATTCTCGACGAAGACATTCACGAAGAAGTTGCTTGTTGTTCATGGTGATGTTGCGCAGGTGATTGATTTCAGTCATCATCTTCTATTTTTGTACGAAATCTTGGTCGATGTGATGCTGAAGCATTTGCTGAGATTGAAGAGAAACTTCCATGTGGTGCACTGGCTTCATAAACTTCGAGCGAGCATTTATTTCGGTCATATGCGCTCGAATTCTAGTATGCTCAGCAAATCAATCATTGGGTCGAGCAAAAATCTGCAACACTTCTCTGAGTGGTAGAGTAAATATCTTTGGGTAGATTGACACGGGGAATGGCACGTCCTGAGAGTAATTGCAGATTTCCATGAGCCACGGTGCATAAGGTTTGTGTGTATTGTGATCATCACCACATGAAACAATCGTACGAATGAAGTAGTCTTCAAAGTCGAAAGGAAGACCATGGACCAGCTTTATAAGTGCGAGCTGCACATCGTTGGGAATTGGAAAGTCATCATGCACATCGAGCATTGGCATAAAAGTCTTCGACAGAATGTAAAACCATGATTTGGCTTCGAAGACTAAGTGCTTGGGCTTCGGCTCATCAGGGTAGTGATCTCCTACGACATATGGATTCATCAGCGAGGAAAATTCAGCTGGAGTTGGGGCAGGCATATCATGCAGCTTGTGTGGCAATCCTTCGAAACGAGGCAATTTGATTACTGCCAGAAATTCATCGACAGTCATGTGAAACACTTGGTCTTGAATCATGTAGTCAAATTTCCAAGTCTTCGAGTCTTCAAGATCACCAATGACATAGAGTGTGGCATAAAACTGCTTGATGAGCTCTGGATTGTATCCACAGTCGAGACCAAACCAATTGTGAGCATGAAGACCATCAATTGTCTCATCCACATTCTCGAAGCAGGACGTGGTGTAGACCGAAGGCAAATCAAGGTATTGATGTTGTAAATTTTTGTCCTTGTTGTAAAGCACACGAGTGTAATAGATAACTTGCTATTGGGTCCAAAACCAAAGAGAATATGCATTCCTTTGTTTCTCGTAGGGATTGGCCCCGAAGAAATAGGGCTTCTGTTCTCGCCTCTTGAAGATAGGTCCTCCACGAGGGACATCTGGGCGGAACAAAGGCAACATTTCTCTCGGATACACAGAGTGCAGCAAGTCATCAACAGGAAACACTTCGGCTGCATTGTCTGGCATTTGCAGAATTGGCTCAGCAACTCGAGGTTGTGAGGATGGAAAATTGACAATGTTCTGGGCTGGAATAGCAGCAGGAGCATTTTCCTCGGCTTTCTCATCGACGACAACTCCTTCGTCGGCATTCTCATTTTTCTCGGCCTCTTCAGTTTCCATTGCATCGATATCAGCATCAAGCTGTCATCAAGCTGTTCGAAAGCATCTATCATTTCTTTGTTCAAAGAATTTGAGAAGGATGAGGAGCTAACAGAACTTTCATCTCCAGAACTTTCTTCTTCGGCAGCGGCCTCATCTTCAGGAGGCGATGCCTCTTGGCGAGAGGACATGGTGGTCACATCCACTTGCTCTTCTTCTCCTTCGTGCAGAGTTTGGGCAGAGGAGTAATATTTCTGCCTGGATGGAACTGGGGCAGGGGGTTCTTGCTTGACCTGAGCAATCTGCTCGGTCTCAACTTGTGCTTGGGGCACAACAGCAGGGTTGTTAGATGGAATATCTTGTCGAAGTGGTGAAGGGGCGGGTGGTGGCGATGGATCTTTTGATGGAGTAGGCTGGCGCGGTGGTGGAGTTTGTTGGCGAGGTGGTGGTGTTTTTGCTCGAGGTGGAGTGGGTTGTTTGGCAGGGGTAGTTCCTTGTCGTGCTGTTGCAGCAACGACGTCGGAAGACTTCTTCTTCTTGGATGTCTACTTGATCTCTAGCGTCCCACGCTCATACGATGGGGTAGTGGACTTTCTCTTTTGAGATTGTCTCTTGGTGAGAGCAGCATTGTGCTCTTTGCACATATCTATGACAATTTGTCGAACCTTTTCATTGACAGCAGAGATATTTTCCTTTTGCGCTCTCCTTGAGTCAGCGAGTGTAGCGAGCTTGGACATGAAAAACAGTCGGGACTCTAGGTCCTCAGTTTCTTCTCGAAGCTGCTTTTTATAGAATATTTCTTGCTCGCGGTCCATGCGGTCTTGGGTGAGATAACCATCCCAACGAATCATATATCGAGCAACTCGATCTTGGATTTATGCGGGAACATCATCCTCTCGAGTTACTTTACTAGGAGTGGTGGCCATACGCTAAAGAAAATTTGATATTTGTACTGCATCCCATGCAGCAGTGGCGGAGGAATCTCCTTCGTTGGAGCTTTCTTCATCGGCACGAGGGCCGGACACAGCAGGTGCAGCAGGGGTAACGGGTGCCGGAGCAGCACGAGGGACTGGAGCTGCCTCGGATTTCAGTCAGGCCTCCTTGGATTTCCTTTCGGCGTCCTTGGTGGCCTTGGTAGCAGCAACTGGTTTTGTTATGGCACCTGGGGCCGCAGCTTTATCCTTCGATGCTCCAGTTGCCTCAACATTCTTCTTTGCAGTACTAGTGGCTGTAGCTTTTTCTTTCGTGACTATGGGAGTGACAACCTTCTAGGTGGCACTAGGGGCCACGTCCTTTTCTGTCGGTGCTGGGTTTTTCTCAAGCTGTCGGAGGAGGAATATCCTCGACATCAGCCTCAATACCTGGATCTTGTTTCTCGATACTGGCTTCTTCCTCGTCAGAATTTTCTTCAGGCGGAGAAACAACAATGACCTTTTTCTGGCGTTTGGCAGATTTCTTGTCAGTCTTTTGCTTGGTGATAGGACCAACATCTTCGTCAACTCCTTCGTTGCCCTCAGCAGCAGCAGCAGCTTTCATGGACTTGGCCTCCTTTCTCTTTTCTGCTCGCTCAGCTCGAGCAGCAACCAACTCTTGAAAATCTGCTGGGGTCTTGAGAGTAGATGGATGAGCATCAGCTGGCGGAGGAGGTCTGTTTGCTTTGGTCCACTTGGGCCTCAACGCCTTGACATCTAACCATGGGTTCTTTAGTGCAAAAAGTCTTTCCCAACGAGGGATTATAGCCTTGTATTCATACCAATGAAGAGCTTGAAGCCTTTGAATTTCTTGCAGCCTTTTTTCTCCCGTTCGAGCATCTTACACAGAGCCTTCAGGCGTTCTTAGATTTTTCTGAATGATCAAGTCCTAAGACAGGCCTTCTGAATTGTTGGTGAGTTTTGTTCGGCCTCCTGCAGGCTTGGGCTCCCTGATGTTACCAGCGTTCTCAGACATTTTCCTGCGAATAGGATAGGTACGAGGGAAAATAGACAAGATGTGAACATGTACCAAAACATTTTTGAGGAAAATCATTTTGAACGCAACAAACATATAGAGGGATTTATCTTTAAAGAAAATTTTCATACGAGTGCTAGGCTAGATTTCCATCGGGTGCAAGTCTAACGAAGAACTGATATGAATAAGGTGCTTAATGCGTAAATCTATCGATATGAATCTGAGAGGTTTGCCTAAGTGAGAAATTCCACGGAACGAGGGATTTCTTACCTAGATCGGATGGGAATTCGATAGGAAAAGCTAGAAACAGATTTCTCACAGTGCAAAGATCCAAACGGATCGAACAGACCTAGAAAAAATAAAAGAAAATTAAGAACAAATATGAGCTCGATGAATGGGATAGATTGGAATCGAGTTCAGAGTCGTGCATACCCTAACTCGATGATTGTACGGCGACTACGGCGACGAAGATGACGATCTGCGTCGACGGGAAAGCCTCCGGCAGCGAAGCGGCGAGGGAATTGACGGCGACGGAAACTGCACGGCGGCGCGCAAGAGCTCGAATGCGAGAGGGAGAGACGAAGTTGAGGAACGGGGGGAACAGTGCCGGTGGGGGTGGATCAGTATTTATAGGGCAGGGATCTGACGTAACAAATCTGATCCAATGGCGCAGATCTCGCGTCTCTCCGAATACAACGGACGGATTTGGTGGCAGTAATCGCGGAAAGATTCCAACGAACCGAAAGAAAATTGCTCCACGTCCGAGAACAAACTCATCAAACATCGAGTATAAAAGTAGATAAAAGTTCGACAGATACTCCTTCGGAATTAATGACATTCGAAGATAATCTTAATCGAGTACAAATGTACATGTTCACGAGAGAAAAGCAAAGATGGGGTAGGGATAGAATAGAGGGAAAACAGGGTCCGATACATAATCAATTCGGAAGAAATCGAACAACAAGAAAACTCGGAGTGATAAGTGTATAGGACAACACCAAACGAATAAGAACAAAAACGAAAAAGAATTATGAAAGAAAAACAACGAAACTAAACTAATGCTAGAGGGGAAACTTATTATATATAGTATAGATAGTTTTGATCTTACTTCACGTTGCGTGAGTCCAATATGTTTAACTCACACCTTAGTGCACAGAACATTTTGTCATCCAGGGGTTTCACAAAGATATCATCCATTTGATCTTCGGTGCGAACATGACTGATAACAATATCTTCTCGCTGAACGTGATCTCGAAGAAAATGATGCCGACTATCAATATGCTTCGTTCGAGAGTGTTGCACAGGATTATGGAGAATTTTGATAGCACTCTCATTATCACATAGCAATGGAATTTTCTTCATGAGAATACCATAATCTTTCAGTGTTTGCTTGAGCCACAGAATTTGAGTGCAGCATGAACCGGCATCAATGTACTCGACTTCACCCGTAGAGATAGGTACACAATTCTATTTCTTCAAAGCCCAAAAAACAAGAGATCTACCGAGAAAATGACATGTGCCTGAGGTAGATATCCTGTCGACGCAATCACCAGCCCAGTCAGAATCAGAATATCCAATGAGATCAAACTGGGCACCTTTGGGATACCAAAGTCCCAAGGTAGGTGTGTGAGCAAGATATCGAAGAATTCTCTTGACAGAAATATGATGTGATTCCTTCGGGTTTGCCTGAATACAAGCACACATACAAACTGATAGCATTATGTCAGGTCTAGATGCACATAGGTAAAGAAGCGAACCGATCATCCAGCGATATTTGTTCTGATCGAAAGGTTTTCCTTCTCATCTGCATCTAGGTGAACATTCGTAGGCATTGGCGTCTTGATAGTTTTGCAATGGAGAAGATCAAACTTCTTCAGGCAATCTCTGAGATACTTCTCTTGAGAGATAAATGTCCCATTCTTCCGTTGACGGATTTGAAGTCCGAGAAAGAACTTCAATTCAAATATCATAGACATTTGATATTTCTTCGACATCATTCGAGCAAATTCTTCGCTGATATCAGGGTTAGTACAGCCCAATATAATACCATCGACATAAATTTGACACAGAAAAATCTCATTTTTCTATGCACGAGTAAAAAGAGTCAGATCTGTTGTTCCTTGTTTGAAGCCCTTTTTCAGAAGAAAATACTTCAGTGTTTCATACCAAGCACGAGGTGCTTCCTTTAACCCATAGAGGGCCTTGTGCAACCTGTACACCATATCTGGATTCTCTGGGTCTTCAAAACCTGGTGGCTGCATAACATATACTTCTTCTTGGATTTCACCGTTAAGAAATGCGCTTTTGACATCCATTATATATAGCAAAATACCATTGTAATTTGCAAAACCAAGCATGACACGAATGGATTCAAGTCGAGCGACTGGAGCATAAGTCTCACCGAAATCAACACCTTCGATTTGAGTGTAACCTTGTGCAACCAGTCGAGCTTTATTCCTTACCAAAATACCATCTTCATCTTGCTTGTTGCAAAAAATCAACTTTGTACCAATGATATTATGTTTCTTGGGATCAGGTCTTTCGACGAGGGACCAAACTTTATTTCTCTCGAACTGATTAATTTCTTCGAGCATTGCAGTCATCCAGTCTGAGTCCTTCATGGCTTCAAAGAATTTCGACGGTTCTAGCATGGATACAAACAAGAAATTTCCACAGAAGTTAGCTAATCGAGTACGAGAGCGAGTGGTGGGACGGCCTGGTAGACGAATCTCTTCGAGCATTGAGTCGATGTCCACTCTTATTCGAACATGAGATAAAGCTCCTTCGATAGCTTGTGGTTCTGGTCGATATTCGGGATCATCTTGGCCTTCAGGATCAGCTTGTCCTTCGGGATCATTTCCTTCGGGTTCAGCTTGACCTTCGGGTTGAGCATTTTCTTCGTTCATTTGATTTCCTTGGCCCTGTGCATGATTGACTTCAGGATGTTGATCTGCAGCGCCCCGGGCTATGTGTGGGAACATTGGATCATCACCATCCTTGTTGACTTGATGTGCATTTCTTTCTACATGACGAATATCTCCAATAGCCATGTACCTGATAACTTCATCAAAAGTGGTTCATCTAGGTTAAGAGGTAATTGCTCCTTTTGAGAGCTGTTAGTTCTATCAAATCGAACATTTACAGTTTTTACAACTTTGCCAAGATGAGAGTTGTATACTCTGTAAGTGTGAGAATTCGAACCATAACCTAAGATAAAACCTTCGTGTGCCTTTGAGGCAAACTTGGAGCTATGATTGATATCTCTGATATAACATGGAGCACCAAAAACCCTGAGATATGAAACATTTGGCTTTTTACAAGTGATAAGCTCATGTGAAGTTTTCTTCAGAAATTTGTGCAGATAAACCTTGTTGATGATATGACATGCAGTGTTAATTACTTCGGACCAGAACCTGATAGGATTCTTGAATTCAGCAAGCATTGTTCTGGCCATTTCAATAAGAGTTCAATTTTTTCTCTCGACCACACCATTTTGTTGCGGTGTATAAGCAGCCGAGAATTCATGAGTAAAGCCATATTGATCAAGAAATTCTTCAATATGAGTGTTTATGAATTCTGTACCATTATCACTTTTGATATGCTTGAGAGATAATTCATATTCAGTCTGAGCTCTCTTTGCGAAACTGTTGAAAAGTTCAACAACTTTGCTCTTGTCATCTAGAAAGAAAACCCAAGTATAAAGAGAGAAATCATCAACAATAACCAGACCATACTTGTTACCTCCAAGACTAGCATAATTTTGAAGTATGAAGTAATTCAAGAGGACGAGTAGTGGTCATGATAGTCTTTGCTGAGTGATGTTTCTTGGCAATCTTTCCGTCTTCACATGCACTGCATAGACGATCTTTATCGAATTTCAAATTTTCAGTACCAACGATATTCTTCTTCGAGATAAGATTTTGAAGATTTTTCATCCCTGCATGACCAAGTCTTCTATTCCATAACCAACCAGATGTGGCTTTAGCCATTAAGCATGTGGACACAGCAGGTCCCGAAGAGAAATCAACAATATAAAGATCACCTTTGCGATATCCTTCGAACACGAAGGAATAATCATCCTGTAAAAAGACAACACAATGAGAAGCAGAGAACAATACAAGCATACCCATATCACAAAGTTTTGAGATAGACATAAGATTATACCCTAGAGATTGAACAAGTATTACTTTTTCAATATGCTTATCCTTCAATATAGCAACCTTACCCAAACCAAGTACTTTTCTTTTGTTGTTGTCACCGAGGGTAATATATCTGTGAGAAGATTCAGTAAGTTTGTCTTCGGTGAACAAATCTTTGTCTCTGGTCCTATAATTTATACAACCACTATCCATGACCCATTCGGATCCATCGGAGACATAGCCCTGCAGAAGAATTAGTTCTTCTTAACCAACCACAAACGAGAAGGTGACTAAGCCCCTGTTTGTTTAGGCTTTAGCTTGTTCTTTTACAGCTTCTAGGACCTTAAAAGCTTAAGCTCAAACAAACACCCAAATCTCAACCAGTGGCTTGGTAAAAGCTGGCTCCAAAATGCACTGCGTTGGAAAAGCTCCTCCCAGCGAGCTTCTGGATGCCCCCCGCAGCTTCTCACCCGCTCCTCATGAAAATAGACCCGAGGGGCAAATAAATTACATGCAATGTGCCATCAGCCCCACGCAGAATAGCTGCGTCTTTCCCCAGCGCCTCCCTAGCGTCATTCCCCCCACCCCGTGACAGCAGCACCTTCCTCCCATAGGGTTCCTCGCCGCCCGCCGCCTGCCGCATCTTCCTACCATCGTTGGACGTCGGACCACCGCCGGATCCCAAGTCCGTCCGCGCCAATTGTGGCCTCCTGCGCCTCCTCGCCCCCCATGGAGGCTGGTGCGGGCTAGGAGCAGGACTACCCCGCCCCCAATCTTCCTTGCCGCCGGACCATCGCCGGAAGCCGGATCCCGAGTCCGGCCGCGCCAAGCCGTGGCCTCCTCGCCCCTCCATGGAGCCTGGTGCGAGCTAGGAGCAGGACGCCCCCTCCCCCAATCTTCCTTGCCGCCGACCTGTGGTCAAGCAGCCGAGGAGGCTCTCTTCCTCCATAACCTAGGCGCCCTTCTTACTCAAACGAATCACATCAACGCTGCTCGTCAAGGTAGCCATGTTTTTCCTTAATTTTTTTGAGCTTTTCCTCCCCTGTTTGTGTTGCTAGAATAAAAATTGCTCATTACACTTCTGGGAGGTATGGATATGTTGCATGAGAGGATTAGGGACATGAATGAGTGAAATGAAATCTGAATATATATTTGTGTTATAGGAAATAGGCTGCTGGACATGGATATGGTGTATCTCATTTATTTGTATTGTTGTGAAATCTGAACATACTTGATGTTTACATAAATCTGTGTTAATTACATAGATGGTAAAAGAAAAGGAACCTAAGATGAAAGCCAATTTGTATCTGGTCGTTGCTCAAGTATTTTGTGAGCTGTGTGCTGATGAGGTTGAAAAAGGAAACAAACCTTCAGCTTATATGAATGACAGTGGATACAAGAATGTCGCATAAGGGTTCCTTGAAAGAACTGGAAGACATTATGTTATAAAACAATTCAAAAATATGTGGGATGCGATGAAATCTTTGTACCTTGCATGGAAGCATTTCAAAGGTAAAGCAACCGGACTTGGTTGGGACGATGATAAGCAAACTATTACAGCTGATGATGTGTGGTGGAAAGAAACCATAGAGGTAGAATTTCTATCTCTGTTTTATCTAGAAAAACATAGCGTGTTCTATTTTTTTTGCAATACAACTGTGTACTGAATTGACTTGTTCTTTTGTGTAGAAAAATAAACTATGTGCTAGTTTTCGCGATGGACCTCCGCCATATTTGAAGGAACTTGAGAATATGTTTTCGAATGCACATGTTGATGGTACAAGTTCTTTTATGCTTGGGTTGATGCGGGAGAGGAAGGAGAGGAAGTTGAAGAAGATGATGAAGTTGAGGAGGTTGAGGAAGTACATGCCACCCCGCTTGCGAAGGTGCGTGGGGCAGGAAAGCGTCCATTGAGTGGTGGTGGCCCTAGCCCAAATATCAAGAAGCCTTGTATGTAAAAAGACTTCAAACGCATGGTTGATCATTACACTTCTGGGAAGTCAGCGGTTGCATCTGAAATTGAAGATGTCATGGCTAAAGTTGTTGATTGTGGTGCAAAGGAATGAAGCGAAGAGTACTACATGGCAACTAAATTATTTGCTAAAGTTGAGAATCGTGTCTTCTTCAATACTATGAAGACACGAGATGGTCATTTCGTGTGGCTAACAAGGATGTATCAAGATAGGAAGAGGAACTAGAATGATTATTTCACTTTTGCATTGAACAATTACATTGTATCAGCATAATTAAATGTCATTTCATTTTGCATCGAAACCTTGTATCGACACAATTTAATGTCATTTCCCATTTCCATATCTATTGGTCTGATGGTTTGGTTGCATATGTGTTGTTGATACTCAAGTCCGTGTTGCATATGTACCTTGTATCAGCATAATTAAATGTCATTTCCTTTTGCATCGAACAATTACTCAAGTCCGTGTTTCATATGTACTAACAATATGATGTTACTTTTTTAGATAAGCACAAGTGAAAGTGCAAGTGCTGATGAAGATAGTGAGAGTGCTGATGAAAGAAATGAAGATACGCTAATGTTATTGGTTTGGTATTATGTCTTGAACCACTCTGAGAAGTTTTTGAAGAAGAAGAGGAGGAATATACCATTGTGCACAGGACACCAATGGGTTGTTGAAAACCTAAGTGATGATAAGTGTTGTTACAAAATTTTCAGAATGTATCCGAATTGTTTTCATGCACTACATAGAACACTTGTGGATGGCTACAACTTGAAGTCCAGACGTGAAATGAGTTCTATTGAGTCTCTTGCTATGTTCTTGTGGATGGTTGGAGGCCCTCAACCAGTGAGTCAAGTTGAGAATCGCTTGAAGAGATCCACTGAAACTAATCATCGCAAGTTTGAAGAAGTGTTGCACTACTTGATACGCTTAGCTTCGGATAATATCAAACCAAGAGATCCACAATTCTCAATTGTGCATGAAAGACTTCAAGATTCTAGATTTTGGCCTCATTTTAACAATTGCATTGGGGCAATTGATGGAACACACATATGTGTTGTTGTGCCGGCGATTGATATTGCTAACAATATTGGTAGGCATGGATATCCGACACAAAACGTGATGGCAGTGTGTGACTTTGATATGAGATTCACATCGCCGGGTGGCCGGGATCCGCACATGATACACGGATTTTCAAAGATACATTGACAAAATATGCGGATCGATTTCCACATCCACCTCCAGGTTAGCTTGTGCACTTTTTTCTCTAAATAAATATTATCTTGTTTGAATTGCCTCGCACTAACAATTGCAATTTTAGGAAAATATTATCTTGTTGATTCGGGTTATCCTAATGAGACCGGATATCTAGCTCCATTCAAGGGAACAAAGTACCATCTACCGGAGTTTCGAAAAAGTAGTCAACCAATTGGAAAAAAGGAGATTTTTAACCATGCTCATTCTTCAATTCGCAATGTCATCGAGCGTTCCTTTGGTGTCTTGAAGATGAAATGGCGTCTTCTACAACATGTCACAAGTTGCCCAGTAGAGAAGCAAACCCGCATAATAGTTGCATGTATGGCGCTCCATATTTGGACAAGAGAGTGTAATCTCCATGACAAGGAGTTTTACTTGTGTGATGTAACGACCCGATCCCGAATAGGACCAAAGTCTCTGTGATCTGTGCTAGTCCCTGGATCAACTTTGCTGGCACACACAGTACTCGATGAATAACAGAATAAATCACATGTCTTTTATTACATTGGAGAGTTCAAAATAGAATTTTTTTATTACAATAGCATGGCTTAAGGCCATAAAAAACTGCGGAAGCAATAGTAGTAGTAGTGGTCCATCCGACTCCACGACAAAGCGTTGAGTATAGGACAATAACCTATTTGCACCTTAATCACCGTCAGAGTAATATGCAACAATCGTACAACCCAAATAGGGTCAGTACTTTGAATGTATGGCAAGTAATAGCAAGGAGAAGAAAATGAAGTCCTACAATACATGCATTTGGCTAGTGGAGCTTCTATGTTTCAATTTGCATAAAGATAAAATTTTCCCTATAGAATAGGTGTTCCTAAAAATAATTTCAGCAATAACAAGCACAAGACAACCCATGGTAATTATACCCAAAATGATTAATTAAAGATGATGAGATTTCTCAAAATTACCATAACTAGACGCTCAAATTGTCCAATACCGGGGACTCAGCTAATCGATTAGATTTATACGCTCTGCAGAGGTTTGTGCACTTTTCCCCACAAGACTCGACCACCTCCATTGGTATTTACCACACTACACGTTGTATGGAAACTGGAAGGTCGAGACAAGGTCTTTTAGAAGAGTTTCCCTCACTCCGGCAGTGCCCATCCCACCTACCAACACTACATTCGTAGCACCACCTAGCAAGAATCACTACTACTAATCAACCAAGCCAGAGCCCATAATAGCTGGTGGTTGCACACGTAAGCTTCTAGCAATGACAATATGATAAAATCTCTTTAAGCCTGGGTGGCTTTCTGCAGTTATTTCTGGCCAACTCCAGGTCATTTAGGCATTTCCACTGGTTCCTCCAGGGTGCCTCCAACCAATCCACCCAGGTAGTTCATTGAGTTTAACTTGGTCCTGATTTACTACAAAGTCACTCACCTCATCGTGAATTCACTCCTCAATCCACGTCTACAATAGCAAAGAACTACAATTTCCTACACGATGGTGACAAGTTAAACCTACCACAATTTCTACTGGGTTTGCGTGAAAGTAAATTTCTAGTTATGCATTCTAAGAAAAAGGGGTACTACATGCAATAAAACATAGGTAAAGTGGAAAATGATCAAAGGTAGACTTGCCTGGCTGCTGGTGATCAAACTCTAAGGACCGGAAGTACTCTGCTTCGCACTCGGGACAATCTATCGCAAACAAACAAGTGCATCCAATCAAAACATAATACAAAAGAAAACGAAAACAATGTTTCGACAAACTTTGAAAAGAAAAAAACTGAAAAAGTTTTTGTAAAATAGAACAAAATTTGTGTAAAACTTGTTGATGAAAGCCATAAGGGATAGGGATAATTTAGGGTTTCGATTTGCAAAAAGAATCGGTCAAAACCGAGCTACGGTTATAAAGTTACGGCCAAACGAAGTTTAAATTTAAATATGTCCAAACTAATATTTTAAAATTTCAAAATTTTAAAAAATGGTTTCCACGCGATAGAGGGATGAAAAACTTAAACGTGGGATTTGGTTTCGTTTAAAAACTAATAAACGAGTAAAAATATATAGCTAAAATAAGACTATGGGCTAAATGGCTAAAACAGAAAATTAAATAATTAGATCTAAGTCCCTGACTATCGTGTGAACAGCGGGGGCTAAAATTCTAATCTAGTGAACGTTCTCTAAATAAAAAAATGTTTCGGTTTTTTTACAAAACTTTTTTTTCTAAGACATCTTCTTCTACACCGAGAAGAAACGCACGTACATGAGGTTGGCTGGCGGCGGCTCTTCGTGGGGGCGTCGGCTCCGGCGGGGATTGCCGACGAGGAAGTAGTCGGGGAGGGGCATCAGGGCGTGGGGAGGCGCGGGGTGGTGGCGGCGGTCTCCGGCGACGTCGTAGATGGTCGGGACAAAGCGGTGTTCCGGCGAATTCCGACGGGCGCGCGAGCTCGGAGACGGGGCTTTGATGCAATAGAAGAAGCAAAAACTTGTCCATAAGGTGCGCAACGACGAGGGCATCCAATTTCTAGAGTTTGGGGTCTCGAGACGGCTTACCGGCGACGTGATCAACGCCGAGGCGGAGCTCGACCGGAGAACTTCGGCGAGCAAATACTCGGGCTACGATGCGGCTTTTAGCTAGATTTTTGGGGGCTTTGGACGAGTGGGAGGAGAGGCACGTAGGGGTGGTTTATATAGGGGGAGGGGGTGTCCAAATGCGTGCTCCCGGCGATGAAATCCGGTGAGTGCGGAAACTCCGGCGAGGTTTTCAAATGGTGGCTTAATGGGGGCCATAATGGTGTCGGGCGGAGAGGGGAGGTGCGTGATACGCGGGGAGGCGGGGAAGGAAGGAAGGAAGCCGCCTGGTGGCTGGCATGGCCGGGCGTGGCGCGGTTGCTCCCGTGCCGCTGCTGCTGCTGCTGCGTGCGTTACACACGCGAGGAAGACGGGGGCGCGGCTGTGGGCCTGCGCGGCTGGGCCGACCTGCTGGGCTGGCCTGGCGGCCGAAATTGTTTTTTAAATAAATAATACACCGCTAGAAAAATACTTAGTAATTTTTTTTAAATCTTAGAAATATATAAGGAAAATATTGTTAACTTTTTCTGGCCAAAATAAAATAATACAGAAAAACTATTTAAAAATAAGTTCAATAAAACTCTAATATAACCTCAAAAAATATTCTCCAAGCCCGGAGGGAGTGGACCGAAATACGCAGAGCGTAGGGAGTGCCTAGCTCTGATACCAATTTAAAGCTCAAGAATGATCAGAGGGGGAGGGGTGAATCATCACTTCAAATATTCTAAAGAACTTAGAAGGAATTCAGGCAAACTTCGAAGTACTAAAGGAAACTCGAAGGAAATAGAGTATCAAAATTAATGCTTTGACCGTAAGGATTATGAACGAAAGGAAACAACGAAGGAAAACAAGCATACGAGTAAATACAGAAAGTAAATACTAGAAGGAAAACGAGCTTGACACAAAGATGTTTGGTAAACCAGTTCACACTCTGCAAAGTGCTACGTCTAGTTGGAGGGACTCGTGATTGAACACCTGGAGAAAAACTCTCTCCATCCTATTCTCCACTCCAAAAAACTCCTCGAGCTTGTCAAGTTTTCACTCGTGGTAGATGATTCAGGACATCTCCGAAACGTTCACAAACTTACTTCAGCAGCGACAATTTCTCTTCGACTGCTTGACAGGCGACGCCTAACCTTCTAGGAGACTTGCAGTTCTCCAAGATAAAAAGATCGGATAATCTCAACCTAAGTCTTGTGAATTTCTCAACTCAGATTGGAATTGGGTTTTGGTTTTCTCTCGAATTCTCTCTCAGGATTCTCACAGTACTTCTGTCTCAGAATATTCAGTGGAGCAGCCAACCACAAATGGCGGGTGGGTGCGGGGTATTTACAGGTGGTAATCTCGATGGGTGAAATGACTGAAGTGACCCGATGCAACCGCTTGACGCTTGTCCACAAAGGTCGGATTTTAAATCACCGTGCAACTTTTCTTGCGGAGCAAGTAAGCTGACTCACCGAACAAGTTCTCTCTCGAAGGCACGAAATGCGATGACTTTGCCTTCGAGCTTTTATTCGACTCAGTGAGATTTCTCTCAGTAGGATTTATGTGGGTTTATGTTGAGCAGAGCAGATTCACTTGGACTAAGATCTCAACTAGCAAACCCCTCATGATAGTACGGTTTTTCCTACGACTCAAGAAAATAAAGAGAAACTAGTAAAAAGACTAAGTCTTCGTCCAGCTTCAGCTTTCTCCTCGTTGCACTTTTACTCGAGAGCGTCTTCTTTCTGGATGACATTTTTGGGGGTCATCTTCCTTCAAAGGCTTCGGTAATGATCCGCAGCTTCGCTGCAGTGAGTTGTCCTTCGACCTTCTACTTGCAAACTCCATTCTTTCGGAACCTAAGTATCTGTTTATACTCTAAAACTATTTTAGTTCTGCTACTTCTTTGTTCAACAATCTCCAAATCCTTCGGGGGCAAAACTTGCTCTTACAGTACTGCATATCTGTACTTAAGCCAGATTGTGAGCCATACAACATTCGTTAAATTATTGTTGTGCAATAATTTATGTTAAGATCATATTTGCATGAGTACATAAAAATACAGAAATAGTTGCTCATTCCTACTATATATTTCCTACAGTGCATTCCTTGATTTACAACAACACCTCTGATACATAAGTTTTCGTTGTACCTGAATGAAAACTCAACTAAAGTTACAGTATAGACGAATGATGGATACAAGTTCAAAGTTTGGCTTAATACAGATGCTGAAGGTCGCTGCTATTTTCAGAAGTACTTGTGGAGAAAGTTTGCTAAACGTTATGTACTAAAAGCTGCCACGAAATAGTGGATGTAAGACAACCTGGTGATATCATACATGTAAAGTTCCCAAAGCATATCCGTCGATGGACTCACAATCAAATTCAGTATTCTTTCAAGTCTTGCATGTGTCTGTCCTGGCTTACTAATTAATTAATTATTCAAGAAAAATATATATAAATACTGACAAGCATTATTTTATCCATGCAAACTTTGTTGAACGCGTACTTCAAGTTATGAAGATTACTCCTCAATCTACATTTCACTGGCAAGATTTGGAGCCAATCTTTGAAATTGGTGGAAGAATTAAATCGATTATTGAGCGTTTCCAGGCAGGAAGTAGGATGGAATTATGTGTGCCAATCGTGCATACCTTGAACAGAACGAATTGTATCAATGGAAAATCATGGTACATAATCTTTTATGTTATATATCCTTTCGTAATATATACATTCATCCAGTGTTACAATTGTTTTATCGGTCTTGCAATAGGTATTGCCGCATTCAGTTGTTCCTGAATTGATCCGCTCTGCTGGTCCAATAACGCTAGCAATTGGTCAGAATCAGAAGGTGATGTCAACGTACATCCTTTTCCCTAAAAATGGATCAATTACCATTCATAACTGGTACCATGTGATGGAAATTCGTCCACAGTTGAAAAGGGGAGACAAAATTTTGTTGTATTTGTGCCAAGGCACTAAAGGCCATTTCCTGTTCATTCAAGACATTATGTAATGCAGATCCTAGGAAATATTTTCCTCAAATCCTTGATGCTGAGTATTGTATTATTTTTACAACAGTATGTTATGTACATGTGAGCTCAAATGTTGTTAAGTAATCCTTGCTCCGTATTATCTTAATTAGATGCCCTTCTCAGAAATAGTCGTTTCTAGTAATGTTCATATACATATGATAAGTACGAAGTTCATTTCATACAACTACTAAGATAATTGATTACAAAAATGTGTGCCTACATAGCATACATTTTCGATAAATAACATATTTCTGTTTCACTACATCATTGCACACAATTTTGTATTTTCGAACGTCTTCAAGAGAAGCTAGCCATCGCTTTTAGAAAGGAAAGAGAATAAAAATAAGACGCCATGCATCACCAACCCTTAGATTTTCGGAAACGTTTTTTATATCTTTTACTTCGCACTTTTTTAATTAAAAACGTTTGCTTTACTAAGGTAGAAATTCATTTTTTCGAACCGTTGGTGTTCTAAGGAGGAATCCCAAACACTTGATTTTAGGAACTGGGTGCCATGCATAACAAACACTAAGATTTATAGGTTCCTAATAGATTACACATCCCACACGTTTCAGTAAATACAAATGATTGTGAAGATGGGATAGCAGTTCATTCTTTGCAACCGTGGGTGTTCTGGCTGGTCATGCAGACGGTTGTTTGAACGAATCGTCAACTCTTGTTTCACAGACGAAAGGATTTTCAGAAACGTGCCTGATAGATTAGGAAATCCAAACAATTTAGTTACTATGAATGATTGCGTAGACAGGCTGGCATTCCTTTATATACAACCGTGGGTTTACGCCCTAAACATCCCAGACCGATTTTCAAAGACCCGTCAGCCCTACATCACCCACGCAATAATTTTTAGAATTGTGTCCTTTCGGGTATGTTTCCTAGACGGTTCAGTTTCGCCCAAACGGTTTTTTATTTATACCATTTGCGTTGATAGCATCGCAAACAGTTTCGTACAAGGGACGGGGAAAGGAGTATCGTATTATCCCCTCTTTGAAGTAGTGTTTCTTCCATTTATCACCCATACTTGCCTTTATTAGCTAGATATACTTGTTTTCTTGTCCTCCTTTTGTATGAAGTTTGTGGTTTGATTTATATGTCTATGTAAAGCTTGTGGAATGATGTCGTATATGTGAAGCTTGGGGTTTGATGTATATGTGAAGTATATATGTGAAGCTTGTGGTGGTTTGATGTATATGTGAAGTGTATATGTGAAGCTTGTGGTGGTTTGATGTATATGTGAATCTTGTGTTGTATTGATGACGTGAAAATGAGTTGCCAATGTTTTGCCGAAATGTTGATTCATTTCCGTTTCGGAAAATTTCTGGTGCAATCTCCGCATGCTCCCATGCATTATTAGGGAAGGTCATGCCGAATTTTTCCGGCGACGACCGTGATATATAATTGTGTTGCTCTATCTATGCACGTAGCCGATCATGGTCCGCGAGATGCTGAGCGATATCACCGTGGCTAGGTGGATGCAATGTGCGAAAAACGTCATGCTACGGAATAATAGGACTGATATAAGATGTCCGTGTCGGAGATGCAAACTGCAGTGCGTGACCGAGCCTGATTCTGCAATATTGGAAACACACCTGAAGTGTAATGGTTTGATGGATGGCTACACACGATGGATAAGTGATGAAGCTGGTGAGGAGGAGGATGTCAATGGTGGGGCGCCAGGAAACGAGGAAGGGCAACCAGACAACAATGGCGGTCGAGAAGACGAAGAGCATCCCGCACATGATCATGAAGAAGATGCCAAAGCAGATCATGTAGATCAAGATGCCAAACATGAAGATCAAGATGACAAACACGAGGATTCAAGATGTGTGCGGGACCCTCATGTTCAAGCGCTGTTTGTCAAGGATGCGTTGAACGCCAAAGGTGCAGCTAGAGAGAAAGCCAAGCTGGCGCAACTCGAGAAAGACGCGGTTACGAAGTTGTATGAAGGATGCAACGACGGGGATACCCACTTGAATGTAACACTTGGGGCTATGGAGATGAAAGAAAAACACAAATGGATCGACGAAAGCTTCGATGATAACATGGAATTATGGCACGATCGTCTTCCAAAGGGCAACACGTTCCCAACTAGTATCGCTGAGGCCAAGAAAGTCTTATGCCCTCTCAATCTGCCAAACTTTAAATACCATGTCTGCTTAAATGATTGCATGATCTATCGGGGCGAGGACGCAGAGAAAACCACATGTTCGGTGTGCGGTCTTAGTCGGTACAAGAGAGGGGAAAAAGTTCCTAGAAAGTGACATGGTACTTTCCGAACATTCCTCTTCTGCAAAGGTTTTTCATAGATCCCGAGGAGGCAAAGCTCACGACCTGGCACGCAGATAGAAAGAAACTAAAAGAGGATGACCCGAACCCAGATCCGGAAAATGAGGACATGTTGAGGCACCCTTAAGATGGTAGCCAATGGACTGCATTGGACCCCGCATACCCAGAATTCGGGAAAGAACCAAGGAACCTCAGGATTGGTGTGAGCGCCATGGAGTCAATCCGTTTGGCAGCCAGAGCAGCACACACAGTACCTGTCCCATGTTTGTATGCATATACAACCTTCCTCCCTGGAAGTGCATGGAGAAAAAGTACATAACATTGTGTATGCTAGTTCAAGGGCCGAAACAACCGGGTACGGACCTCAATATGTATCTCCGGCTATTGAAAGAGGAGCTAGAAATGTTATGGAAATACGGAGTCAATATGTGGGACGCCACAGCAAAACAATATTTCCCAATGAAAGCCGCGATGATCACGACGGTGCACGACTATTTCGGATACAGATATTTTTCAGGGAAGGTGGTCCAATGTAAGGCCCCCGATGCAGTACTATCTCGAGTTAGTCCCTTTCGCGTCCCACCTGAGATAGAAGCGCATAAGTGGCCACCGACGCATGATACTCGCACTCGTATTGCTATCGGATTCTCGACAACAGGTAAATGAAGCATGAACAACTAAGACATAAATATATAAGTCCAGGGCATACACTCGCCGCTGGTGTTTATTACATCATCTCAGAGATCATAAGATCCAACATTACATCATAACATCATCCAGAAGACACACACGACTGGGTACGGTCAAGATCCAAATGGCCCTAGAGAGGGCTGCACATAAACATGTCCACCCACGAACCCAACTATTGGCCTACTGGGCGAAGTCTTCCTCATCGTCATCCTCCGGGGGCACCTCCACGAAGTAGCGTCCGGTGCTCGGGTCGAGGTACTAATCAACTGCAGTGGCCGATCAGGCAAAACATAAAGGGGAAAATAAAAGCGAGTGAGAATATATAAATGCAGTATAAATAACTTCTCACGGTAAGGAAAAGTAGTGGTTGAGGTTGCAGCCGCACTACATATATGAGTGGCTAACGATCTATTAGAGTGAGGGAAGATCCAAGAACTCGTTGATGATCATATCAATAGGTCTCTATCCACCTACTTACGCAAAACATAACACAACCTTGTCCCCTCTTTGTCGCCCCGGACGAAGAAGAGCAATCAAGGCAACTCACACATTGGCAACTTTTAAAGCATGATTAAATTGATGTCACTCTACGAACAAGGAGTAGATATCAAGTCGTCCATAACCGCGGACACGGCTTTTCAAAAATATTTAACCCTGCAGGGGTGTACGAACTGCCCATCATAGGCTTCGCATGTACGCCCGGTTTCCACTTGGCTGGGTAAACGCCTGAAACTCCGGAACGTCAGAGTCCTTCTAACTAACAACGCACAATTCCGGGTGGCCCCCGGGGAGTCGACATCCAATCCAATAGCCGGCCGAGCTCTCGGATCGGCCTCTTCCGTCTCAACAGGGTTTGGGTCAACGTGAGGTCCCGGGCCCTTGCCTGTCAATCTTGGACCAACAAAGGAACTAGGTCCTCGCTGGTCCGGGTTGGTTGTAAAACTGCTCGGGTACCAACCAAGCACACGCACGTTTGCAAATAGTAAATCACCTTGGCCCACCTCTAGAACTGTTTGAAGCTAGGTAGGTAAGACAAGGGGACCCCATAGAATCCCACACACGATTATGCACGCTCATCAAGAAACAGAATAGCCGGAACTCGGGACCTAGGTGACTCAGATGGAACAAAACACCTGGCGGGAACAACCGGGTATCCCATCTTTTGTCAAATATAAGTTAACATCATAATAATAAATATCAACCAATTTCTGATAATAGCATGATAAACCACCAGGAAGCAATGGGTACAAGCAGCAGGTAAATGGCCTACAGATACTAAGAAATGGTTAAGCAAGCAAGGTACATAGCCAAACAAGGTTTTGCTAGGATGTGGGGGCATGGCTGTATGGGTTTAACTCAGAGGCACAAGCACATGGTGGTAGGATCAAACAACCGTTCTAAAGTACAGCTAGGCAAGCGAGCTGAAATCTATAGGGAATGATATATAAACCCCCTTGCCTGGGTAAGCAGTCGACGGAGCAGACGTAGCAGGGTCCTCGGGCTCGGTGTCGGAAATCTCCACGTAGGTCTCCTCGGCAGTCTCAGGTGCTAACGTAAGGTACTGGCAAGGAAAAGCACACAAGTAAACATCGAGATCAAATGCACAAGCGTGGCTGAGATGATGAAGTTTAACAGGCATGATGTGACCCTATCTAGTCAAATTTAAATGGAGGTGTTGACGACACGTCAACAACTTCATATGAAATTATTTATTTTTTATGGCTTTGGTCATAGCCTAAATTTTGGTGTAAGTAACATGGCAACATGGATGAACAACAATAACAAGTTAAAAAAGAAAAGTGCATCGTGAAATTAAACTATCAATTCCGAAAACGGAGAGGTGTCGATGAACTTGACACCAAAAGGAAGTATCAATGAAGAAAGGTCAACATGAGACAACAAGATGGAAGGGGAACAGAAGACTTTGAGAGCACCAACATGTGGAGGCTCAAAGAATTGTTCCAAAGATAGAAGGTGACACAGACCAAGGTGGTGCATGTAGTGAAAAAGATCACTACCATTTGGATTACACAAATTCAAAATCATGATCAGCACCACATTATCCTAGATGAAAAAACATTTTTCCAAAATGGCATAGGCCACCATGGGACAAATGCAAAAGATTTGAAAGCAACTAATTTTGGCGGCACACATATGGAAACCTTACATCTCACCCAATTTTATGTTGCCCAAAACACAAAAAGGGCGCCGCCATTCAAATCCTTGATTTTTTCTGTCGCATGAACATGTATGACATGTTGGCATTCCAAAAGGGGTTCGCAAATTACAAGGACTTGAACTTATTGCTAAAATAAAAAGAAAACAGAAGGAAAACGGGAAAAAAGGAGAAGGGATCGGCCTCCAACTGCACTGGGCCGAAACATGCCTCTCTGGGCCAGCCAATGCCTCTCTAGCCTGGGCAGCAGCCCACCATGACCACATCCACTGGCAGAAGGGACCAGCCTATCAGCGAGCCAGCTAAAAAAATGGGCTTAATTCCACACGCCCGGGGAGTCGAAAAAACGACCTCGAGGTCGACTCGCAGCGAGCCAACCAGCTGAGCTAGGAACGGGAGCACGACAGGCTAGCTCTTTGTAACAAGGTGAAGTGCAACGGGTGGGAAAACTGTAGAACCATGCACCTCTAACTGAACATGTAACTGTCACACCCCGGGTGTCACAGTACAATAATCACTTTTACTGTTGCCCAGTCACCACTATTAGGCAGGTGATGATCACTCTTGCTCATGACTAATTCAGATTCAACCCGTATAAAAATTCCATAACAATGTGGAAATCAAACTTTTAAAGGTGATAAATCTGAAGGTCCATAGCCTTTCAAATAACCCACATGGTATTACAGAATTTAAATCAATATGTCAGCATTACTAAATTGTCCCGAGAAAATTAAATAAAACTGATGTATAAAAGTTGCAGGAAAATTTATGGAAAAATATTTATAAATATCTAATAATCAATGGGTCATGAAAAAATAGGAAAAAGAATTTATTAAAATGGTTTACTATTTTAATCCAATCAAAACTTTGTCAAAACGATGGCATTTAATCCCTTTTGAATAATACCAAAATTCAAATGAATTTATTTGGGCACAAAACTTTTTGTGGAACCTCAGTAATTTGCAACAATAATATTAGGACCAGCACCGCATTTTGCAAAAAGGTAAAACCTAATAAAACAATTGCAAACGAAAAAAGACAGAAAACAAAAATTAAAAGAAAGGAAGATGCCTATCTACCGCACAAGGCGCAGCCAACCTCCACCACGGCCCACCTGAACCCCACAGCCCAACCCATGTCAGTTTTCCGCTACGTCCGTACAGGGGGGAGGCAGGGGCATGGCGTGGCAGCCATCCGAGCCGGCCATGGCCGCGCTGGGCTCACTGTCAGCCATCCACGGCTCACCGTCCTGGATACGGACCCCCCCCCTCGAAAGCCCTAGATCGAACCCTAGCCCCCAGTTACCCTCTCCCTCGCTCCCTTGTCTTACCCCTGCGCGAGAAATAGCCTCATCGCCATCGCCCCGTGGCCAACGGCCTCGCCCCGCCGTCCATCGCGTCTGGGAGCCTCACCGTCCCCGACTCCGTCGGCCTATGGGCGGAATCGTCCTGCGGAGCACCACAACCACCGCCCCGGTCATCTTCATCGCCGCCGGCTGTCACCTCGTCTACGAAAAAATCGTCGCAGGCTCTGCTCACCTGCAGGCTCCCTGTGAGCTCCCATATCCATTCCGCTCCTTCTCTCGTCAGCTTACCGCCATAGCCGCGTTCCCCTAATCCGGTCGCCATGGGAAGGAGATCGAGCTCCTTGAACCTCTGCGCTGCTGCTGCTCACTGCGCGCGGTCGTGTCACCACCCTGCCGGGCGTGCCTGCCACCCACTCCCCCCTGCGGGTCACGTCTGGCCGCTGCGGCTCGTTGCCGTCGGCCGCAGCCACGGCCATGGCCACGGCCGGGCTGTGCGGTTATGGTCTTTGTGCCACTTCCAGGTGGGGCTGGCCTGGTTAAGTAACCTCTGTTAGTTCTAACCCACCGTTAGGCCAAAGCTAATACCCCCATGTGTGTATGACAGTGGGCCCAAGGCCATTAGTAAGAAGCTAATATAAATAACTGTTAAAATATAGCCCTGTTAGACATACATGTGGGGCCACCCCGTTAATTAACTTTCTGGTTTAATTAAACTATTAATTAAACATATGTGTCTATGACACCTGGGCCCCACCTGTTTGTTAGATAAAATAAAAATTATTTATAAAATATCTCTATGACATGTGGGTCCACTTCTGTTAATTACTTTGTTTATTTTAAATAAATCTTATTAGCCACTGTGTCAATGACAGGCATGGCCCACTGGTCAGGTTTGACTAGTCAAACTTCACTGTTCTGGATAATGTTGGGATTTAATAATAAAAATAATTCAGAAAATCTTTTAAAATGATTTAAACTTTAAAATTGAATATCTTTAGACCGTAAGTCATATTCAAAAACTTTATATATGAAAATTGATCAAAAAAATATAATGAATACAAATACGCTACCCGTATACCCACCGCACCCCCCTATTTGTATTGCTATTATTGCCGTGTATTTATTGTTTCTCCCCCCTCTTATTGTCCGATAGACCCGACGACCGCTGTCGACGCCCGTGTGATCGACTACGTCGTCGATGACTCTACCCCTACCGTCGAGCTTCCAGGAAAGAAGAGCCATTCTCTTCCCCAGATATCGCCTATCTTTCCGTACATTTATTGTAGTAGGCATTGTTACTTCTGCTCCTATGATTACAATCCTATTCAATTGCATAGCCTATTTTTGTCGCCCCGGTATGTAACTTCCATTATCCTATGCTGCCTATTATAATTATGCATATTTCAGCAGTGAGCCCTGCGCATTGTTAGATAGGATTAGCTCGGCTCCGCCTAAGGCCCCGTACAATGCAGACACCGCCTAAGGCACAATATATATAACCGCAACAGGTACGGTACAATGCAATATATATAACCGCAACAGGTACGGTACAATGCAGACACCGCCTAAGGCCCCGTAGCTCGGCTCCGCCGAGCCACCATCAAGTGGAGCCATCTAGGAGTAATCCTCCTACTCCACTCGTTGCTGACTCTGTATAGCCGCTCTAGGTACCTGAGCAACAGTTGTCCTTAAAGGTAAGAGTCGGGCGACCCAACAGTGCCCGCGAGCGGTATTGCGTCGGGAACGACAAGGAAGGTACGACCGACGTTACTGGCGTTCTTGGCCCCTGCTCGTATCTCGTGAGAGTTACCAAAACACGAAAGTCGAGCTCTACCAAGAGCCCACTCGAGATAAGGTAATGAGTCGGTTCACCTTGTTGGTAACGGCAGAGACTTGGTGGGACGACAGGGCAGGCACCGATGTACTGTTCGTCCTGACTGCTGTCGTTGTTCGTGGGTCAGTTAAGTCAAGGCAACGATAATGGTTGTCACGCAGGTTAATTAAAATGCTAAATGGTTCGGTGGATGACTTGAGAGGCCCGTTGGTCTGTATGCACTACCTTCACGTGGGATAAGGAGTTTGTCTAAACGGTCTTCAGACATCAACAGTACCATGGGCTGATTGGCGGGAAGCGTTCTTGTCTTCTTTGCGGCAGCAGGTGTGTTTGGATTTTCTTTTGCTTCACCGGCCAGTCTCGTACCGTTCAGGAGGGCGGAAGGTTGAGGGATCTAGAACCCTGAGCGCATATGATATAGTCCGACGGATGGCCTCTCTGCTGACCCTAGGATGGGTTGCATCGTGTCGGATAGCTTTGGTGGAGCTTTCCCTAACAAGGTTCCCGTCACCTTGGAGATCCGAGCGTGCAGGCTGAACAGTAGTGCACCCCTGCACGGAGTTTAATCTATTCGAATAGCCGTGTCCACGGTAACATGATGCTTTATGCTGAAGCTGGACCTTACCACTACAAACTACTACTATTAATATGTTGGTTCCGGGTTTTCTTCCGCGCGGGGAAGTCGAGGAGGGGAACTCGGAGGCATATATTATTATTAATTATTATAACTTACTATTATACAATGTTGAAGCAACTTCTGCTTCGTTTTACTTTATGCTTTATAGAAACTGTTGGCTGTTCTCATCTTGTGCTGCAAGACTCGTCAGAAGATGCTAGTCTTCGATAGGCCTAGCTTCTTATCCTTATTCTGATTTCTATCTTGCAGTCCACTCTATACAGCCTCCTCTTTCCATTTGATACAAATGCTTAAATGCTTAGTAGCGGACGTAAGACTCGCGGGTATGCTAGATACTCACCCTTGCTTTATTTCCCCCTTTTGTTTTGCCTGATATGCCGCTGGAGTCGACGTTGGAGCCTTGGTGTCCAGGAGAAGGAGATCCCCGATGCCGACCACCGCAACATGAAGATCCCTGATGCCTTCTACGACATCGAGTTCCCCGTTGACCAGGAGTAGCTTGGAGGTTCCCAGGAAGGAGGCCTCGCCTTTTTGATCTGTTGTTATTTGTGCTTGCCTTCTTAAGACAACCTTGTATTCTTGTGTCTGTACTTAGATACTATTGCTTCCGCTAAATTTGTTCTCTCCAGCTGTTATATCCGAGCCCTCGTGGCCCCTGGCTTGTATTAAAACAGCTTGTATTATTTTATTTGTAGAGTTGTGTTGTGATATCTCACAGTGAGTCCCTAATCTCGATCGTGTACCTTGCGTATATGATTACTCACGGTTTGATTTTGGGGGCGTCACAAGTTGGTATCAGAGCCGACTGCCTGTAGGACACCCCCTTCCAACTCCTTGGTCGAAGTCGAGTCTAGTCGTTGCAAAACTACTTTACTAACAGTGTCGTGTGGTTTATCGGCCCACGTCGCAAACTGGGTGGTATTAGGATCCTTTTCTCCGTACCTTTACTCTAGGACTCTTCTCTCTCTTCTTTTCGGTTAAAGATTTTGCTAACTCTGACATTAGCATCTCGTGACTACTTCCTCCCGGAGATCCCTCATCCCAGATGATCGCTTGCTTCACGAGAAGATACCGAAGATTACTCTCCGATTAAATTCCCGAGACCATATGTGTCGATAACCTTTACAATTCACTTCCATCAATAAGTCTGTATGTATAACCACATACACCTTTCGTTCATCCATTCAATCCCAGTTGCTTTTGTGTTCACAAGATGCATCGAAATACTTTCCGTTGTGTCGGGAATCCTTTGAGCCTACTGCCTTGAAGCTTCTTTTCACCCTGCGGATAATTCCTCACATTTATCGAGGATCCGTTCATCCTAAGTGTTTCATGTGATTCCCATAATACTTTCAAATACTATCCGATCTTGCGCCAATCCTCGACAGCCTACTGCTTTGGAGATTCTACTTGCCTACTTGCACTATGATTAATCCCGTTTGTCTTGTGGTCTTCGATGCCCTCCCTTTGCAGTGCCATTCTGATCTGTGGAATCATCGTCTGTGCGATTGCACGCAATCATCCGTTCACACCTATGAATCCAATCTTCCGGCTCAGACTTCATTCCAGACATGAGCTGGATATCGATAAATCAAACCTTGATTGATTGTCCGACTAATTCCATTGAACTTACTCAGCTTTTAATCAGAGCATCTACTTCCGATCCTTCATTTTGGAAATCATAATTCCTTTGTACTTAAGCATCGAATTATTCTTATACTTTGATCATCCGATGCCCTTGCATCCCTTCATCTTATGGTTGAGTACGGATACTCACACCAGACTCTCTGTACGCCACCTGACCTTTTTGGTGGATTACTTCCTACCGTCTCCTTGTGTCCTAAATCATTGACGATTTTCCCCTGATATGAAATGCCTTTGGCGAATGGTATCATCTGCTGCGTGTCATCAGCCTTCTGCTATCAAACTTGTATCTCTTGTTCCTGTTTTTTGTCGTATAGATTCGTAAGATGTCCATATGGGTTGTATCTATGCTTTATTCATATGTGTGAACACATGAACTTCTATGGGTCTTACTCTACTGGTGTTATGCAAGATAAATTTTTGAACGCTACTAATTCATCGACGGCGAGGAGTGAATGAAAGGCTATGCATTGAAGAAGTGGGATTCTACCCTGAACCTTCGTGTTGCTGCCCATGGATACTATGTAGAACTTATCATGAAAGCTTCTTGTAAAAGTAATTGTCCCCTTGGTGGAAATTCTTCTTGCGTCTGTGATTTTTCGTTCTACCTTCGAGTATTACTCCTGGTATCTCGAGGATATCATGCCTTTGCACTACATCTTATGAATTGTGATGAAATAATGCCTATCCCTTTCATAGCCATTTCAGGGTTCTGGGTGTCGTCGACCGAGAACACCGAATACCTTTTTCTTCACCATTCCTTTTGCTTGGTGTCGCCGTTGTTCGATTTTATTTTCTGGAAACCTTTTGACATGATGTGTCGTTGTCATCATCAACATTTTGCCTTCTTCCAAGTGTCAATTTAATTCATTGTGGGAAATACCATTCTTGCCCCTCGATGATTTGTGTGATCATTGACAACCCCTTTTGACTCCCTGCCAATACAAACTTGGCCATGTATATCTTGCTCTGCTTTCCCTTGGGAAAGATATACACCTGATACTTGTGTATCCTCACATTTTCCTTTCCATTGGTCTGTTTAACCTTTCTTTTAATATAAGTTATCCGCAGAGTGATAATTCCCAGCTGATGTAAACAATTGGGTGTACTACTTTGTCCCTACAACCTGTTATGATTGTTAATGACTTTTTGGTGACCACCGATGGTCGAGAACTTTTCCAATTGGTCCGCCTCGTATTAACGAGCAGGCAAATGGTTCTCTTCGTCCCTCGCCCTTGGTACCGACGTTGTTTCCGACATAGCTAAAAAGTTGTTCTCTGACTTACCTTGCAACTTGATCGCATTGTTTGTCACCACCCTTCTTTTTCAATGTGGGCCCATAACCCACAGTTCCAAAGTATCGAAACCTGACTCTCTTGTACCTTTCTGTTCTCGAGTTTATTCCTCTTGCTTGACCTCGTATGCAACTCACGAGTCCTCTACCTTGTGATATCCAGCTTGATATCAGACTCAGTGCTTATGCCTGATGCTCTGGACCCCTTTTCATCCTCCGTTATCATCGTCGAATGCTTGCATATCCGCTTGAAAACTTCTCATGCCTTGTTTTGTTTCTCTCGATGTATCTCCCTGAGTTTAACTTGTAAGATACTTTGTACCCCATCCCCTTGGACCATCTCGATTGATTGATCTTGTACCCATCCGACCCCTCAAGTTTTGCCCCTAACCGATTCGTAGGTACGTTGCAGCCGGAAAGAACGATGACAACCCGTCGAGATGCACTGATGCAGAGAAATGAAGATATCAACGATAACAATTAACTGCTTCGAGAAGGGTAACAATACCAAGAAGACTCGTTAGAATACGAAACCGAAACTTACCCCTTACCCTACTTTTAATTCTCGGGACGAGAATTCTTTGTAGGGGGGGGGAGATTTGTAACACCCCGGGTGTCACACTACAGTAATCACTTTTACTTTTGCCAAGTCACCATGATTAGGCAGGTGATGATCACTCTTGATCATTACTAATTGAGATTCAACCCGAATAAAAATTCCATAACAATGTGGTAATCAAACTTTTAAAGGTGATTAATCTGAAGGTCCATAACCTTGCAAATAACCCACATGCTATTACAGAATTTAAATCAATATGTTAGCATTACTAAGTTGTCCCGAGAAAATTAAAGAAAACTGATGTATAAAAGTTGCAGGAAAATTTATGGAAAAATATTTATAAAATATCTAATAATCAATGGGCATGACAAAATAGGATAAAGAATTTATTAAAATGTTTTACTATTTTAATCCAATCAAAACTGTGTCAAAACAATGGCATTTAATCCCTTTTGAATAATACAAAAATGCAAATAAATTTCTTTGGGCACAAAACTTTTTGTGGCACCTCAGTAATATGCAACAATAATATTAGGACCAGCACCACATTTTGCAAAAAGGTAAAACCTAATAAAACAATTGCAAACGAAAAAAAGAAAAAAAACAAAACTAAAAAGAAAAGGGAGATGCCTATCTACCGCACAGGGCGCAGCCCACCTCCACCCCGGCCCACCTGAACCCCACAGCCCAACCCATGTCGGTTTTCCCCTACCTCCGTACAGGGGGAGGTAGGGGCATGGCGTGGCAGCCATCTGAGCCGGCCATGGCTGCGCCGGGATCACTGTCAGCCATCCACGACTCTTCGTCCTGGATATGGACGCCCCCCTCGGAAGCCCTAGATCGATCCCTAGCCCCTAGTTACCCTCTCCCTCGCTCCCTGGTCTTACCCACACGCGAGCAGTGGCCGCATCGCCATCGCCCCCGTGGCCAACGGCCTGGCCCCGCCGTTCCATCGCGTCTGGGAGCCTCACCGTCCCCGACTCTGTTGGCCTGCGGAGCACCACAACCACCGCCCCGGTCATCTTCATCGCCGCCGGCCGTCGCCTCGTCTACGAAAAATTCATCGCCTTCGAGTCTTCCCCACGCAGGTTGTTCTCACCTGCAGGGTCCCTTTGAGCTTCCATCGTCATCTTAGCCGCCGAAGCCGCGTTCCCCTGCATCGGACGCCAGGGCCAGGAGCTCGAGCTCCTTGCGCCTCTACGCTGCTGCTGCTCGCTGCGCACGGTCGCGTCACCACCCTGCCGCGCGTGCCTGCCGCCCGCGTCCCCCCTGTGGGTCACCTCCGGCCGCCGCGGCTCGTTGCCGTCGGCCACAGCCACGGCCATGGCCACGACCAGGCTGTGCGGTTATGGCCTTTGTGCCACTTCCAGGTGGGGCTGGCCCGATTAGCTAACCCCTGTTATTGCTAACCCACCGTTACGCCAAAGCTAATACCCCCATGTGTGTATGACAGTGGGCCCAAGGCCATTAGTAAGAAGCTAATATAAATAACTGTTAGAATATAACCCTGTTAGACTTACATGTGGAACCACCCCCTTAATTAACTTTTTGGTTTAATTAAACTATTAATTAAACATATGTGTCTATGACACCTGGGCCCCACCTGTCTATTAGATAAAATAAAAATGATTTATAAAATGTCTCTATGACATGTGGGTCCACTTTTGTTAATTACTTTATTTATTTTACATAAATCTGATTAGCCACTGTGTCAATGACAGGCCTGGCCCACTGGTCAGGTTTGACCAGTCAAACTTCACTGTTCTGGATAAAGTTGGGATTTAATAATAAAAATAATTCATAAAATCTTTTAAAATGATATAAACTTTAAAATTGAGTATCTTTTAAACCGTAAGTCAGATTAAAAAAATTTATACATGAAAATTGATTAGAAAAATATAACGAATACAAATACGCAACCCGTATACCCACCGCACCCCTCTAACACAACGAACATCGACACCCCCACTCCGGACCGTCTTTTCGATAATTGCCCGATACCGTATAACTATTCAGATGAATTTCTTCTGAAGATGAAATTGTTCGGAATGGATCAACTAACACGGATACACCATCCATATGCTTGTCAGATGTCCACGGCACCTCCGGCGTGGTACCTTCCCCCTCCGGACAACCTGTCCGGTAATCACCCGGAGCCGGTATTTCATCCGCGGGGGAATGCCCGCTCCGAGCAATACCCCATGCACTACGTTAGAACACCGTTAATATTGCATTTGCCATGTATTGTATTTGTAATTTTGTATTGCTATTATTGCCGTGTATTTATTGTTTCTCCCCCCTCTTATTGTCCGATAGACCCGACGACCGCTGTCGACGCCCGTGTGATCGACTACGTCATCGACGACCCTACCCCTACCGCCGTGCTTCCAGGCAAGCAGAGCCATTCTCTTCCCCAGATATCGCCTATCTTTCCATACATTTCTTGTACTAGGCATTGTTACTGTTGCTGCTACGATTCCAATCCTATTTAATTGCATAGCCTGTTTTTGTCGCCCCTTGATGTACCTTCCTTTATCCTATGCTGTCTATTATAATTATGCATATTTCAGCAGTGAGCCCTGCGCATTGTTAGACAGGATTAGATAGCGGGCTGTGACCACTCAGGGGAGTGACGTGGATACAATATATATAACTGCAACAGGTACAGTACAATGCAGACACCGCCTAAGGCCCCCTAGCTCGGCTCTGCCGAGCCACCATCAAGTGGAGCTACCGAGGAGTAATCCTCGTACTCCACTCGTTGCTGACTTTGTATAGCCGCTCTAGGTACCTGAGCAACGGTTGTCCTGAAAAGTAAGAGTCGGGCGACCCAACGGCGCCCGCGAGAGGTATTGCATCCGGAATGACAGGGAGGGTACGACCGACGTTAATGGCGTGCTTGGCCCCTGCTCGTATCTCGCGAGATTTACCAAACCAGGAAAGTCTTGCTCTACCAAGAGCCCACGCGAGATAAGGTAAGGAGTCGGTTAACCTTGTTGGTAACAGCAGAGACTTGGTGGGATGACAGGGCAGGCACCGATGTACTGGTGGTCCTAACTGCTGTCGCTATCCGCGGGTCAGTTAAGTCGAGGCAACGATAACGGTAGTCACGCAAGTTAAATAAAATGCTAAATGGTTTGATGGATGCCTTGAGAGGCCCGTTGGTCTGTACGCACTACCTTCATGTGGGATAAGGATTTATGGGCTCCCCTGCGTCGTAGTTTGTCCGAAAGCTCTTCAGACGTCAGAAGTACCACGGGCTGATTGCCGGGAAGCGTTCTTTTCTTCTTTGCTGCAGCAGGTGTGTTTGGATTTTATTTTGCTTAACCGGCCAGTCTCGTACCATTCAGGAGCGCGGAATTGTGAGGGACCTAGACCCCTGAGCGCATAGGATATAATCTGGCGGATGGCCTCTCTGCTGAGCCTAGGATGGGCAGCGCCGTGTCGGATAGCTTTGGTGGAGCGTTCCCTAACAAGGTTCCTGCCACCTTGGAGATCCGAGCGTGCAGGCTGATCAGTAGTGCACCCCTGCAGGGAGTGTAATCTATTCAAATAGTCGTGTCCACGTAACAAGACGCTTTATGCTGAAGTTGGACCTTACCACTACAAAGTACTACTATTAATTTGTTGGTTTCGGGTTTTCTTCCTCGCGGGGAAGTCGAGGAGGGGAACTTGGAGGCATATATTATTATTAATTATTACAACTTACTATTATACAATGCTGCAACAACTTCTGCTTCGGTGTTACTTTATGCTTTATATAAACTGTTGGCTGTTCTCATCTTGTGCTGCTAGACTAGTTAGAAGATGCTAGTATTTGATAGGCCTAGCTTCTTATCCTTATTCTGATTTCTATCTTGCAGTCCACTATATAGAGCCTCCTCTTTCCATTTGATACAAATGCATAAATGCTTAGTAGCGGACGTAAGACTCGCGGGTATGCTAGATACTCCCCCTTGCTTTATTTCCCCCTTTTGTTTTGCCTGATCGGCCGCTGCAGTTGACTTTGGAGCCTTGGAGTCCAGGAGCAGGAGATCCCCGATGCCGACCACCACAACATGAAGATCCCCGATGCCTTCTACGACGTTGAGTTCCCCGTTGACCAGCAGTAGTTTGGAGGTTACCAGGAAGGAGGCCTCGCCTTTTCGATCTGTTGTTATTTGTGCTAGCCTTCTTAAGGCAACCTTGTATTCTTGTGTCTACACTCAGATACTATTGCTTCCGCTAACTTTGTGCTCTCGAGATGTTGTATTCGAGCCCTCGGTGCCCCTGGCTTGTATTAAAACAGCTGGTATTATTTTATTTGTAGAGTTGAGTTGTGATATCTCACCGTGAGTCCATAATCTCGATCGTGTACCTTGTATGTATGATTACTGTACATGGTTTGATTTTGGGGGCGTCACAATAACAGGCGGCGGCAGGAAAACTCTGGCGACGAACGCGGCGGCCGTGCTCCATCAGAGGCTAAACGATGAGGTGTTATGCATAGATGCGACTGTCAAGTACCCATTTTTTCTCACACACGCGTCGGGGTCTCGACGACGGTGTCCGGCTCCTTGCCACACTCTCACGACGGCGCGCACCACATCAAAGTTCAGAAACGTACGGAGGTGGCCTGTTCCAGTGAAAAGGGCGTCACCCACAGCGCAGCTTCGACGTCATGGATAGATGGAAAAGAAAGGGGGCACCACCACATAGACGTAGGTACCCGGAACTCATCGCACGGCGGCCAAAGGGTTGCCCTTTCTCGCCGGCAGTAGCACGGCGGCAACGGCACCTGCACTGCACAAGTTCAGAGCGGCGAACATTGAAATGGAGTCGAGGCCAAGGCGGCCTCCCGGGTTCCATAGGCACACACGAAACGTGCTCTGGGCACGCGTGAGCACGCCCGAGGAGCGCCACGATCACGACGTTCACGGTTGCACAACGGCGAAGGCAAGTGGCGGCAACAGCGTGACACTACGGCGCAAGAACGGTCTACGGCGAGCTGCCGGTCAGAGGGGGGTTTGTAGCTCACCTAGGGGGAGTCGAGGACGAACTCGAGAAAGTGCAGAGGAGGAAGAAGACCACGCTGGCGTCGGGGAAGAAAGACCCGGGGCTGGCGTCGACGGCTCGAGGACGTCTAGGACCTCCTAGTGTGGACCTGCAAGGGGGGAACGGTGAGGTAGGGCTGAAGGAGGACGTGCGCAACCGCATGCTTTCCGACAACTCAGAATGGCGGCAATTTCTTGCCAGGCGGAATAGGGACCCCGAGGGCGTCCATGGAGGCGGCGGCGCAAGGAATTGGAGGGGGGAACGATGCGCCTAGGGTTCCCGGAGCTGGAGGCGGCCTGGCTCTATAGGTGGAGGCTCCCCAGCCACGTCAGCCACCTCGACGTCGACGTGGTTCGCCGGTGTGAGAGAGGAGCGGGAGGGCACCCCGGCCATGGTGTAAAGGCGACGCGCGGGAGCCTTTGGATTGGAGATCAACGGCTGACGCTGCATCCCTCGTACCAGTTCGGAGCTAGGCTAGAGCCCAAGAACGGATGAGGCCTAGGTGGGTTGGGCTGAGTCCCGGAATTGAAAAAAGAAAACCCCCTAGCCTTTTCCATTTAATAAAACAGAGGGAATTTGGGGAATTTTCTAGGGAGAATTACAAGGCTTTAATATGCAAAAAATATGTTAAATAATCCTTGCAATATTCTGGAATCTCCAAAATTGGTTTCAACCATTTTGGAGCAAGCAAACTTTTGGGCACTATTTGCATTTGAATTCAAGTTGAACTACAACATGAATTTCCATAGAGCAATAACTCAAAGTGTCCAATTGGAAAAGCTTGGGAAAGGGAATATTGGGCTATGCCAACTTTGGGGTCTTGGGTAGCACACATGCAAATGGGAAAATTCTCCAAACACCCTTCTTGAACCAACTTGTTTGAACTCAAAAGCAATTGAAAACCCTTTGGCATTTTAAATCACCACACGGAATTACAACATCTAACACCATGTCAAGTTTGGAATTCAAATGACAAAGAAAAATTACATGCTGATTACAAGAATTTCTCTTGGGCTCTTACAGCTCTCCCCTACAAACGCAGGCTCTTGTTCCGAGATCTAAGTCCAAAAAACTCTGGATACTCGGAACGGAGATGATCTTCACGCTCCCAAGTTTCTTCCTTCTCCGAATGATGTGCCCACTGCACCTTCATGAACTTGACGGTCTTGTTGCGAGTCTTCCGCTCGGAAGTCTCAAGAACACGGACTGGACGCTCTGAGTAGGAAATGTCTGCACTCAGCTGGATCTCGCCCAATTCAACGGCCTGCTCTGGCTGCTTGAAGCACTTCTTTATCTAGGACACATGGAACACGTCGTGCACCATAGCTAGACTCTCGGGAATCTCGAGCCGAAAAGCAAGAGGTCCTTTAGTCTCAAGGATGCGGAAAGGTCCGACAAATTTTGGAGCAAGCTTTCCTTTGATGCCAAAGCGGTGAGTTCCCCCCAATGGAGACACTCTTAGGTACACCCAATCACCAGTCTGAAAAGCTACACCACAGTGCCTCTTGTCACAAGATTGTCAATGACGACAAACATGGCATTGTTCTTCTTTTGCGACAAAGGAAAGCCTGTAATGAAATCCATCTCTATGTGATCCCATTTCCACTCCGGAATCTCAAGTGGCTGAAGCAACCCTACAGGCTTCTGGTGTTGTGCCTTCACTCTCCTTCACACATCACACAAAGACACAAAACGGGCAACATCCCGCTTCATACGAGTCCACCAAAATATTTGCTTGAGATCTTGATACATCTTAGTGCTTCCAGGTTGAATTGATAGCTTGGAATCATGGGCCTCCTTCATGATGACCTCTCTGAGATTTCTCTCCTTGGGAACAACAACTCTCTCCTCAAAGAACACGGTGCCGTCATTATGCACTGAAAAGCAACCGTACTTAGGAACTAAGGTGGCAATAACCTGTTTGATCTTCTGAATCATCGAGCTACCAGACTGAGCTTCACGGATCTTTTCATGGATAGTAGGCTCTACCACAAGGTTGGCAAGGTAGCCTGCTGGAACTAGCTCGAGATTGATCCTGCGAAAGGACTCACACAAATCAGGGTGGATCTTCTGCACCTGGTTATTATTGCAATCGCCCTTGCGGCTCAGCGCATCAGCTATGACATTCGCCTTCCCAGGCGTGTACTGAATATCGACTGTCTACTCAGTAATGGTTTAAAACCATCTTCTTTGCCTCAAGTTCAGATTTGGCTAAGTGAACAAGTACTTCAGACTCTTGTGTTCGGTGAACACATCCACCTTCCACCCTAAGAGGAGGTGTCGCCAAGTGATCAAGGCGTGCACAATTGCTGCAAGCTCCAAGTCATGCGTGGGATAATTCCTCTCAGTTGTCTTCAAGTGCCGTGAGGTATAAGCCACAATGTTCCTACCTTTTATCAAAACTCCACCTAGCCCCTGCAATGAGGCATCACAAAACACCTAAAAAGGTTGTGACTCATGTGGCGGTGTGAGAATTGGAGATGTGGTCAACTTCTTCTTCAACTCCTCGAAGGTTGACTGGCAAGCCGGTGACCAAGTGTATCGTTTGCCTTTCACAACAATTCAGTCATTGGATTTTCTATTTTGGAGAAATTCTGCACAAACCTTATGCAATAGCTGGCGAGGCCGAGAAAACTCCTTAGCTGCTTCACATTCTTTGGCGGAGCCCACTCTTGAATAGTGCGGACTCGATCTGGATCAACCGCAATACCCTCAGCGGAAATGACATGGCCAAGAAAATTGACCTTGTCGAGCAAAAACTCACACTTGGAGAACTTGGCATAGTATCGGTGCTCTCTCAGCTTCTGCAGCACCAGGAGAAGATGTTCCTCATATTCAGCCTCCGACTTGGAAGACACAAGAATGTCGTCGAGGTAGAGGATGACAAACACATCAAGCCACTCTTGGAACAAATAGTTCATAACTCTCATGAATGTTGGAGGGGCATTTGAGAAGCCAAATGTCATGACTGTGAACTCATACAATCCATAACGTGTGCTGAAAGCGGTCTTGGGAATGCCCTCTTCACGAACACGGATTTGGTGATACCCCATCCGCAAGACAAGCTTGGAAAACACCTTTGCCCCATTCAACTGTTCGAACAGATCATTGATGCGGGGTAAAGGGTACTTTTTCTTGATGGTCTTCTTGTTGATGCTGCGATTGTCCTGAACAAAGCGGCTAGTCCCATCTTTCTTCTGGACAAACAAAGCTGGTGCACCCGAAGGGGAAGTGCTCGCGCGGATAAAACCGCCTACCTCCAACTCTGTCAACTGCTTCTTGAGCTCAATCAACTCCTTCGAACACATCTTGTACGGATGCCGAGAAATTGGCTGAGTACGAGGCTCTAACTCAATAACGAACTCAATAGCTCAAACTGGGGGAATTCTTGGCAACTCCTCTAGAAAGACGTTTGGAAACTCATAGAGGACTTTGACTTCTTCGAGAAAAGGTGCGACTCCTACGTTCAGGGCGTACAATTGTGCTGCTCCTACCATTGAGCCACAAGTGTACAAGATTTCTGCTCCTGAATCATGTGTCAACTTCACGGATCTTGAAGGACAATCAATGTTGGCTTTGTGCTGCACAAGCCATTCCATGCCCAAGATGACATCGATGTCGGAACGGTTCAACACGATCAACAAAGCTGAGAAGGGAAGTCCCTGGATATGAATCTCCACATCTGGGACAAAGACAGACGTATTTGTCTTGGAACCCGGAGAAACAATAGATAGTTTGTCACAACCCCAAGTTAGGTATGTGGTAGGATCAAGAGCTACATTGCATTCATGAAAATTTTCAAAAGAAATTGGAATTGGGGAAAGCAGAAATCCCTAAAGAATTTAATTCAAATGGCCAGATAAAAAGTTGCTCCAAAAATCATTGTGATATTTTTGAAAAGTCCTAGAAATAAGTGAGATCACATATAAAGTGAACTGGTTCCCACTCAAGGCTCACTGATTCTTCAAAAATATTAAAAGTGGCTTTGGAAATTAAAATAACCCCTATTTGAATTAAAGTTAAAATTATTTGAATTTTAAAAGTGTCCAAATTTTATAAGTGGCTAGATCTATGTAATGTGAGGCCATATAAAAAATATGGGCATTTATAAAAATGTCTAGCTATTTAATTAGCTAAGACAAACAAATGCAGAAAAAAATAAAAAGAAAAACAAAGGACAGGGGCTTACCTTACGCCCAGGGGCGCAGGCCCACTCACCTAGGCCGGCCCAGCCCAGCCACCTCGCTTGTCGTCTTCTACCCCGCGCCCAGAAGCAGCTCGGTGGCGAAGCGAGAACGCGCCGACTGCCACCGCGACGCCCTCAACGTTCCAGGCGTCCCCGAGCCACCTCTTCTCGCCACGGAGACGAGGAGAACACGGCTCGTCACTTCCCCCTTCTCCCTGGAGCTCTTGTGCCCTCTCCACGATTCCCCCTTTCCACCCGAGCGCCGCGGGCTTTCACCGCCGTGAGAACCCGCAGCCAACGCCGGAGACAGGCCCGGAGAGCGTGTCCCTCGTGCGCACCATCAACGTCCACGCCGATCTGGAGGAGATGGGGATGTGATTCCGCCCGAAGCCGACGCAATCTTCATTCCCACCTCGCCAGAGCCGCCGCACGATTTCTTCAATTCCGGCCACAGTGCAGCTTCTCTGACCACGCCACTGCATCCTTTGAGTTCACGGTCAGCTCCTGCTTCACCTCAGCTATCACACGGCCAACCCCTCGCTCTCTTTCGCCATTCACCATGAAAGCCGAGGAGCACCGCCGCCATGAACGACGTCGAGGAGGCTCCATTTCTCCTTGGTCTCGTCCGTGACGTCTATGGCGTTCCTAGTGCTCCCAGGGTCACGTAGCACTAGCGCAAGCCCAAGCTCCGCCCCTGCAGCAACCTCGCCGCCAACCCCGAGCCACCACCGCCGCTAGGGCTTGACGCCGGCGTTGCTAAGGTGAACCCCAGCACCTGTGCCTTGCCCCATTCGATGTGCGAGAGCCAGGGCTTCAAATTGGTGGTCGTAGCGCACCAAATGGCTCACTGGAACGCCTTCCCATGGACGCCGCCGTGCTGGTGGGTCGCTGGAGACTCGCCGCCGGTGTGCTCCACATGGCAAGGGTTAAGTAACCCTTAAACCCACCCAAGTGTCACTTACAGGTGGGCCCTACCCCCTGTTAACCTCTAATTAATTTAAATCAACAGATATAATTAGAAGTGAAACTGAAAGATGGGTCCCAGTGGTCAGAAGCCCCCCCCCCACGTCATGCTGATGTCAGCATGACGCCATAAATCAATTTCTCTTTAAAAAGAAAAGCAGAAAAATCCAGAAAATGAATTAAACTTTGTAAATTGATAACTAATTCATTTTAACTCCAAATTGGACAAATAATATGTCTAAAATTATCAGAAAATTCAAGGATTCTGATTATGCAATATGTTTTCATGTTTGACCAAGTTTACTTGGGTGAATAGAGAGAAAAATTCATATGAATTCCTTTTAAATTCAAAATGGAGTTTGAATTTTCAATTCATTTGCAACAGACTCCTTTTAAATGGAATAACTCACACATCAGTACACATACGTCAAGTTTCAACCTTCAACTCATGTGTTTGAGCATTGTCTTATTATTGTTTCGATGTTTGTGTTGTTTGTCGAATAGAGGTGGAGCCGGAACCGAGATCACCCCTTCGTTGAAGACAGTGTGTTTGAACCTCCTCAGCAAGGCAAGCAAACCCCCATTGATCATGTCGATAAAATCCCACTTCCCTCGCAGTCTCTAGCTTTATTTTTAGACAACTTTAATTGGAAACTTATAAAACTTGCCAAGATAAGCGTGAGTGCTATGGCATGCTTTCTCGTGGGGAAGTCGAGGAAGGCACCATAGTGGTGTAATTGGTTGGAGATGTAGTGGACTCGTGTACGCTTCTTACCTCAAGTCTGGTACTCGTAGTTCAGGACTAGCCAAGTCAAAGCTGGCACGTCTGCTTATGAACCTCACCTTCCCTTTACCTTGATACATGTGCATGAGTAGTATAGCTCCTACACAAGTCTTGCTGAGTACGACTTTGTACTCACGTTTTCTTATTCTATGTTTTGGATGAACCCACAGACCCCGAAGGTGGATTCTTCCTGGAGCTCGACGACTGAAGCCAAGCTAGTGTAGTCCCTGTCAGACGACAGGTCCCTCGTGGAAGGGCTTGTTTATAAATAAGGCTTCTCTAAGCCATTTGTTAAACTTGTCTATACTCAGACCTACTTTGCTTCCACATGCTTGTTGTAATGTTGGATCACGGTCCCGTGGTCTCTGTGTGCACTCTGTAAGTGTTGTCAATAAAGTTGTACACTTTGTAGAGAATTGCAATGATACCTGCTGTTCATACTAGACATGTGTGCTGCGTGTATGATTATATCATGCATGTCTTAGTATGGGTTTTCGAGGCCTTAGTTGTGATCTGGGTGGCGGTCTTTTATACACCAAGTGGCCCTTAGATGTGCGCAACTTGGGACATCGCGATGCGATTGCTCGTCACTCCGTCACGTGCAAACTTTGATGTATGATCAAGCCCACCCTAGACCCCGACTAAGTGATCGGGCTGGAGTAAGTCTATGTAAGGGTTATAATACAATCGATAGTATGGTTGCGGCGACTTGTCTATGAGTATGGGAGTTGTACCAGCCCAGATTTCATAAAAATTAAAAAAATTGTTTTCGGTGTAAATTGTTTGATTGTCTTATTTGTTTGCAGTGTTTGCATCCCCGCTTTATCGATCGGCGATTATTTTCCCCCTCTTATCTCGTACCGGACGGATACCGACCCTTTCCTCCCTGACACTCGACCTTGCGACACCAGGTTTCACCCGATCACCGTCGTGCAAACCGTACGAGACCAGCCGCAGCCAACGGAACGAAAAACCCCATTTAATAATTAAACGGGATATTTTTATAGCGCGCCGAAAAGTGTTCTCGGAACGGTTCCAGCGCGAGGTGAACGCCGCCGGCTCGACGCGCTGATCGCGCAGTTCGAAGTTTTACCCGAATCTGAGGTCCTGCGGACCCCCCGGCGGTCAGAAACGTAAACACCGCGCGCACGAGAGAAAAACCGGGGATGTTTTTGCAAACTGCCAGCCACCTGGGCTATATAAAGACCACCACACTCCCACCTCTTTCTAGGGTTTCCCTAGTCCAAAAATTTGCAGCCACCCCCCTGAGGTTGCTCAGATCTGCCCAATTTAGCACCGAATCCCGAAATCCTAGCCCCTGGCCCCTCCAGAGCCGTTGGATCTGAGATCTGACGCTCCAGGGAGTGCCAGGTCGCCTCCCAGCCTCCACCACCCTCTCTCTCCTCCAACTCCCTCCTCCTCCACTCCCGAGGGAAGAAAGCCACCGCCGCCTCCTCCGGCCGGCGAGCCGCCGCCCACCGGCGACTAGCAGCTGCCCGGCCAGCCTTCTCCTCCCCTCGCGCCTTATTTCTCTCCTCTGCCTCACCCTCCTCTCTCCCGTGTGAAGTACGCCCGCACAGGAGCCGCCATGACCATGGAATGGAGAGCTCGCCCGCCATGGCGCTCGACTAGGGCTCGCCTCACCGCCTCCAAGTCAGGCGACCCCGCCGCCGTCTTCCGCCGCCATAGCAGCCGGGCTGCCCGCGCCGCCTCATCCGCCCCGCAACCATCCTCGGCTCGTCGCCGGCCAAGAAGGCCGCTGCCGGCAGCCGCCCGTTGCCGATCCAATCGGGATCGGGACGAGGCCACCGTGACTGGGCCGGCCTGCCAGCGTTCCAACGGCCCACCGCGCGGCCCAGGCGCCCTAGCTCGGTCCGGCCAGATCCGCTAGGCCGCCTGATGGGCCTCGACCCATGGTGAGCCAGCCCAGCGCCCTTTTTTTATTATTATTATTTTCCGTCTATTTTTTTCTTGTCACTAAATTCTGCTAAGTCAGAGATAAGTATGCTGCTGATCCCGTTTTGCAAAGCGATTTCCCGTTGACTCGTAGGTCGGAACGAAGTGATTCTTTTTCTGTATGGTTGTACTCTCTGTGCTCTAGCATCCATATTTTTTGAGTATTTGCATCTGAGGTCATATTGATTGTGTAATTTCTGGTCAAACAGGGCCACTGGTCGTTAATTGCAACTGCTGCTGTCAAACTGTCTGAAAACTGTTGCTTGATTGAAACTTCGGGTGACGGTTGCGTCGCAACCGTTTATCGGAATTGAGTGATTCCAATTGCATATTGTTAAGCATCATGTCTACTTCCATTATATGTATTGCATTGACATGATATGCTTGCTGGTCATATAGTTATTGAGCTCCAAAGTTGCTATCCCGCTGTTTTTGACAGCGACCTCTGTTTTTCTCTAAGTCTGTAACGTTCCGATGCCATGTTGCGTTCTTAATATCTTTTGATCTATGATGCCTTTTTGCATGATTATTTTTGCCATGCCTTCCTTGTCATGTCTACTTTAGTTCCATATCTTTTGTGAGCATGTTTGCATTGGTTATCCTTTTTATGCATTGCTCTAAAGTGTGCTTCGTGATGTTGGCAGATTGTGCCCGTAACTTGTTTTGCTTATATCCTTTTAACCGTAACTCTGTTTGGAGTGTGCCTTATATGTAACTTGATTAGTTTTTCATGTACTTTGAGTTTATGCTATTTTTTGATGTTGCTAACCAACCTAAAATATGGTTTAGGACAGAACAGTACCAAATGTTTTAATCATCGTGCAACACTTAGTGTTATGCCATGTTTAGGTTGTGCCTCACTTAAATTGACTAGCATAGATAGTTTCCTTTATGCTTCACCTCTTGACATGTTTGTGTGCTATGCCATGCTTTCTTGAGTTGCCATGTTAACAACCTTTGGTTATCACCTGTAGCTAAACAACTTGAACCCTTGTAAATGTGCGGTATCGTCGTGTGTGACGAGTACTCCACTTAACCTGTTAGTAACCGCTCTCGACGGTAGGTGCGATGTCTCGTGTTGCCTTCTTGTTGATGCTTGCTTGTGTTTGCTTCGTAGTAATAGATGCTTGCTCGTTGATTGCTTTCCAGTGTTTATCGTCTTGTGTGCTTCCGCGGGTACCTTCGGAGACGATGCGAGCTTGCGATCGGCTACACCTTCGGAAACCGACTTATCAACAGGCAAGGACTATGCATTACTTATGATCCATTCTATTTCAACCAGTGGTTTGCATGCTAGTCTAGTTTAGGTTCGATGTTTGATCCTACCACATGTTTACAGCCTCTTTCAAACCGATACAGCCATGTCCCTTCCCAGCAAACCTTGTACTGCTATGTTACTATTGCTCGTTGCTCAGCCCCTACTTAGTATGCATGCTTAGGATGCTACGATGTTACCCTGTTACTCCTTGGTTTTGGGATATCACATTATTATATTGTTGTTGATGATATGATTATTATAATGTTGACTATATTCGACGAAGGATGGAAGGCCTAGGCTATCCCGCCCCGACGCTTTGTTCCATTTGAGTCACCTAGGATCCGAGTTCCGGGTATTGGTTTTAAGACTGAGCATGCCTAACCGCGTGTGGGATTTTATGGGGTCCTCTTTTCTTACCTACCTAGCTTCAAGCATTTCTAGTGGTGGCCCAAGCTGATTTACCATTTGAAACCGTGTGTGTGCTGGTCAGCTGCCAGTAGTTTTCAAACCAACCTAGACCAGTGAGGACATAGTTCCCTTGCTGGCCCACCTTGTTCAGCTGAGGACCCTGTTTCCCATGTGTGATTAACCGGCTATCCAAACCCGAGACAGATGGTAGAGACCAGATCGAGAGAGCGGCCGGCTCCTGAGATGGATGTCGACTCACCGGGGGCCACCCGAATTTGTGCGTTGTTAGCTAGAGGGACCTGTCGTTTCGGATCTCTTGGAACTAAATCATAAAATGGTTGCCTGTGATGGGTAACAACTAAGAGAGATGGGCATGCGTGCGGAGCCTTGTAATGGGCAGTTCGTACACCCCTGCAGGGTTAAATGTTTTCGAGAAGCCGTGTCCACGGTTATCGACGACTTGAGACCTACTCCTTGTTCATAGAAAAAAACTTCTGAGATAATCTTAATATAACTTGATCAACGTGTGTGTGCCTTGACTGCTTCTTCTTCGTCGGGATGCGAAGAGGAGGACAAGGATAGGATAGGTGTTATGAATGCGTAAGTAGTTGATAGCAAGACTTGTTGGAGGCGATTCCTCATCGAATGCTTGGCTTCTTATCTTACTCTCTAGATCGTTAGCCACTTCATAAATGCTAGTGTGGCAGCAACCTCACCACTTACCCCTTCCTTACCGTAAACTACTAGTTGTCCTAGAATGACGAGTGATGAAGACCTTGCTGGGTCAGTTGACAACTACAGTTGGATGCTGAGTACTTCTGTACTCATCATACTACCCCCAAACTCTTTTCAGGGTTCTTGATCGACAATAGGTATGGTGATCGACGTTTCACGTGGAGACTCGACGACGACTAGTTAGGCGGATCCCGGCGGAGGGCCTGGACCCGTGTGGTTATGGGAATCGATGTTTTTCTCTTTGCCAGTAGGCTTTTGATTGTAGTCTGTACTCAGACATATATCTTCCGCTGTTGTATTGTATTAAGGCAGTTGTATGCCGGTTGTATGAGATGTTGTATCCTTGTATCTGTAATGTTGTGATATCATGTTGGAAATCCGGGGAATATGACTTCTTCATATGTCGCGGTGGGACCGATATGTGCTTCGTCCCCGGATCTGGATGGAAACATCTAGATCTGGAACAGTACCGCATATCGGGCCTTACAACTTGGTATCAGAGCCTTACCGACCGTAGGATCCCTTCTCTGGCCGAAGTCGAGTCTAGACAAAAACTATTTGGTAGTTACTAAGTTAGCTATCGGAGAGTAGGATTCTTTTTCCTCCTTACCCTTGCTCTGGTCAGGACAAGTATCGTAAGTGTTTTAATTCTCCCCTATCCCCTTCAAAACTCTAGGATCTCGAGTGTGTGGAGTATCGGAACCGTTACAATGCCTTGCTTGCAGCGTATTGTCTCGATTCCGATCTCAGGTTTGGGAAATCCTGTAGTACCTTTAGCTTTCTCCGATTCTGTACATCATCTTGGTCGTCCTTTGCCCTCCATCCTTTTGCCCGGTGTTTTCACGAAGCACTGTCCTTTGATCCATCTTTCGTTGTCGTTCTTCCTCTTGAACACCTCGTGGTTTCGTTTTCCGATGTAACCATCTCCCTGCGGAAAGTATCTCGATGGAGCTTCGACGTTCGACATGGAGCAGAGTCCCTTGTTGGTGGTGTTGAAGAATCGTCGACTCTCTTTTCTCTCCCTCATCCCCTCTCCCCCGGATCGTCCTAGATCTCGGGACAAGATCCCTTGTTGGTGGTGGTGTATTGTAACAACCCAGATTTCACAAAAATTAAAATTTTGTTTTCGGTGTAAATTGTTTGATTGTCCGATTTGTTTGCGGTGTTTGCATCCCCTTCTCCCTGGAGCTCTCCTGCCCTCTCCACGATTCCCCCTTTCCACCCGAGCGCCGCGGCGGTTCACTGTCGTGAGAACCCGCAGCCAACGCCGGAGACAGGCCCGGAGAGCGTGTCCCTCATGCGCACCATCAACGTCCACGCTGATCTGGAGGAGATGGGGACGTGATTCCGCCCGAAGCCGACACAATCTTCATCGCCACCTCGCCGGAGCCACCGCGCGATTTCTTCAATTCCGGCCATGGTGCAGCTTCTCCGACCGCTCCACTGCATCCTTTGAGTTCATGGTGAGCTCCTGGTTCACCCCAGCTATCGCACGGCCAACCCCTCGCTCTCTTTCGCCGTTCACCATGAAAACCGAGGAGCACCGCCGCCATGTACGACGTCGAGGAGGCTCCAGTGCTCCTCCGTCTCGTCCGTGATGTCTGTGGCGTTCCTAGTGCTCCCAGGGTCACGTAGCACTAGCGCAAGCCCAGGCTCCGCCCCTGCAGCAACCTCGCCGCCAACCCCGAGCCACGGCCGTCTCTAGGGCTCGACGCCGGCGTCGCTACGGTGAACCCCAGCACCTGTGCCTTGCCCCACTCGATGCGCAAGAGCCAGGGCTTCAAATTGGTGGTCGTAGCGCACCAAATGGCTCACTGGAACGCCGTCCCGTGGACGCCGCCGTGCTGGTGGGTCGCCGGAGACTCGCCGCCGGTGAGCTCCACGTGGCCAGGGTTAATGAACCCTTAAACCCACCCCAGTGTCATATACAGGTGGGCCCTGCCCCCTGTTAACCTCTAATTAATTTAAATCAACAGATTTAATAATCAGTGACGCTGACAGATGGGTTCCAGTGGTCAGAAGACCCCCCCCCCCCCACGTCATGCTGATGTCAGCATGACGCCATAAATCATTTTCTATTTAAAAATAAAAGCAGAAAAATCTAGAAAATGAATTAAACTTTGGAAATTCATAACTAATTCATTTTAACTCCAAATCGGACAAATAATATGTCTAAAATTATCAGAAAAATTCAAGGATTCTGATTATGCAATCTGATTTCATGTTTGACCAAGTTTACTTGGGTGAACAGAGAGAACAATGCATATGAATTCCTCTTAAATTCAAAATGGAGTTTGAATTTGCAATTCATTTGCAATACACTCCTTTTAAATGGAATAACTCACACATCAGTGACACATACATCAAGTTTGAAACTTCAACTCATGTGTTTGAGAATTGTCTTATTATTGTTTCGATGTTTGTGTTGTTTGTCGAATAGAGGTGGAGCCGGAACCGAGATCACCCCCTTCATTGAAGACACTGTGTTTGAACCTCGTCAGCAAGGAAAGCAAACCCTCATTGATTATGTCGTTCAATTCCCACTTCCCTCTCAATCTCGCTTATGCATTGTTTAGGATGATTACCATCCTACGTTTCTACCGCATAGATGAACCCATTCCTTTGCATGACCTATCATTTTTCACCGTAGTAAGCAAACCACAATCTAGCAAATGTAGGAGTTGATTGATATCATGTGGCCCTGCAACTGTTACTTCTTATTGCATGATTAGAGTGATACAATGTTGTTACTGGTATGTGAGTCGGGATGGTAGTAATCATGTCGATGATGGTGGAAATGTGTTGGTGAATCTACCATAATACAAGGTGAACAATGAGAGGCTCTGTAGGAGTACACAGTGGGTTGTCTCGTTGAACACCGCCCTAAGTCTGAGTTCTTGTCTGGTGATCCAAGATGAAGAGTCCAACCAAACATTGGGCTCACTGAACCCTCTCAACCTACTAACTCATCCCTGTCGATGTCCAGATGTCACAGTAGTTCGGTGTTCTGGTAGGTACGTGGCCTGTCTGCTAAGTGAGAGAACGGCTCAGCCGACACCGGCTTATGAACCACACACACATCATCTGGGTCCACTTCGGTAAAATGGCCGGGTTCACGATAGTGGTAGAAAACCAAGGTAGGCGGCTTTCTTGGACTAGATCGGCTATGAGGTAACAGTTGTGGTGAACATCCTCGCCGACACCCCTTGAATGGTGTAGAGGCCAAAGGTGGTAACTGATGGTCATGTGTGTGTAGCGGTACACCCCTGCAGGGTTAACAAAACTATTCGAATAGCCGCGTCCGCAGTAAGGGACTGCTTGGAAAGCTAAGCTTGATTATTAGACAACTTGAACTGGATACTTATAAAACTTGCCAAGATAAGCGTGAGTGCTATGGCGTGATTTCTCGTGGGGAAGTCGAGGAAGGCACCATAGTGGTGTAATTGGTTGGAGATGTAGTGGACTCGTGTACGCTTCTTTCCTCAAGTCTGGTACTCGTAGTTCAGGACTAGCCAAGTCAAAGCTGGCACGTCTGCTTATGAACCCCACCTTCCCTTTTCCTTGATGCATGTGCATGAGTAGTATAGCTCCTACGTAAGTCTTGCTGAGTACGACTTTGTACTCACGTTTTCTTATTCTATGTTTTAGATGAACCCACTGACCCCGAAGGTGGATTCTTCCTGGGGCTCGACGACTGAAGCCAAGCTAGTGTAATCCCAGTCAGGCGACAGGTCCCTCGTGGAAGGGCTTGTTTATAAATAAGGCTTCTCTAAGCCATTTGTTAAACTTGTCTGTACTCAGACCTACTTTGCTTCTGCATGCTTGTTGTAATGTTGGATCAGGGTCCCGTGATCTCTGTGTGCACTCTGTAAGAGTTATCAATAAAGTTGTACACTTTGTAGAGAATTGCAATGATACCTGTTGTTCATACTAGACATGTGTGCTGCGTGTATGATTATATCATGCATGTCCTAGTATGGGTTTTCGAGACCTTAGTTGTGATCTGGCTGGCGGTCTTTTATACCAAGTGGCCCTGAGAGGTGCGCAACTTGGGCCATCGCGATGCGATTGCTCGTGACTCCGTCACGTGCACACTTTGATGTCTTATCGAGCCCGCCCTAGACCCCCACTAAATGATCGGGCTGGAGTAAGTCTATGTAAGGGTTATAATACAATCGATAGTATGGTTGAGGCGACTTGTCTATGAGTATGGGAGTTCACCACCCATATCATTTAGGATTGTGTGCGGACGATGAGGACCCATCTCAGTTGATCATCCGGCCTGGATGGGATGCCCCTCACGTTCGATGCTTTCCGAGAACGTTATGTGCTTGGCCTTGTCTGCTTAGACAAGTGGGTACGGTTCTCGGCTCTCCAAATGATTGTGTTGTAGCGAGTCTTGCATACGCTAACCCCGGGTCCCAACATAGTTGCTAAGATAAACCTTGCGGATGTAACTCAGCACGCTCAACAAAAGCTCTGGAGACGAAAGAGTGGGAAGCTCCGGAATCGAACAAAACTGTCGCAGGAACTGAACTAACAAACAACCTACCAATCACAATCTTAGAAGACTGCTGAGCATCATTCATCATCATGTTGTTCACCCGAACTGCACGTGGAAGTGCCCTCACCATCGCAGTGCTCGGAGTAGAGCGAGGTGGGGCAGTGGGAGCCGAGAAAAGGGCGGATCGGTGCACTTGGGAGAAGTGTGCCCGGGCTCTCCACACTTGTAGGAGATCACGCCCGACCTCGGCGGGGGATGCGGCCTGGGTGGCCTCGTGTGTGGTGGTGTAGAGTGAGGGGCCTAATGAACTGGGACTGGAGGGCGGGCAAAAGTGCAGACAAGTGCCCCCTTGGCTGGAACTGCTACCTCTGTGGTGGCGCCTCTGTGACCCAAGTCTTTTCCTTCTTGTGGACCATCGTTGTGGAGGTATACTCTCTCTGGCTCTTTCTGTCTGCGTCCCACTCTGCTCTGGCTGACTCCTGGCGGATAGTTGAATCCACGAACTCTGAGAATAGCGTAGGGTTGCACTGGGTCAGCGCATACTTGATCTCCGTGTTGAGACCCCCGCGGAACCTGGCAATCCGCTTGGCCTCTGTGGAGACCACCTCAGTAGCGTACCTGGCGAGCCTGACGAAGGTCAGGTTGTACTCCTGGACTGACCTCTCGCCCTGTCTTAGAGCCAAGAACTCCTCTCTCTTCCTGTCCATCAAGCCACTCAGAATATGTGTTTCTCTGAAGTCTCTGACGAAATCCTCCCAGGTGATCTCAGCATCGCCTTTGTTGGTCTTGTAGGTACCAGCTTTCTGCTACACCCTGAAGCTGGAAGGAGGCGAAGGTGACGTAGTTGACTGGCCTGGCGGTGTTTGCGTTGAAGTGCTTTTTGATCTCTGCTATCCAGTCATCCGCTTCCAGCGGGTCTCGAGCCTCTGAGAACCTGGGGGGTTGATAGCAAGGAACTGATGCAAGGTCGTGTGCTGTGGTCACTCATTCCTATGGGCAGTCTGGTTCTGTAGCATCTGCAAGATCGCAGTTGTGCCTTGAGCCACTGCGGCCACAGCCTCCCCAAGGATAGGGTTCTCCGGCGGCTGCATGCTCCCTCTTGGCATCCTGTATACAGGAACACTTATGAGAACATGCCAGAAATTTTGATGAAACCAGAAGATAAAGCAATATTGACAACAAAACTTCCTCACGAGGTATGAGGAAGCCGAAAGCTGAATATACACCAAGGTTAACCCCGGAAAGTCCGAGAGCTAGGTGCTACTTGAATCCCCAAACCGAGATCATCTGAATCCAAGATAATAATCTGCTAGCGAGCACACAACAATATATACGAGTGGTTGAAGACCTGAACATTGGGACATCTTCCCTAAGCGGCCCACCGAAGCGGTCTCCTATAGGGGGAGGAACCACATCCGAAGGATGCCAACCATCCCCGTATAGGAGTTTCACCTGAGGTACGCCGTAAGCGAGGTGGAGCTGTCAACCCCAAGTGGCGGCTCAGTGTTCTCAATGTATGCCAACCTTTCTTTTCGCTAGCAAAAATTATAGAGGAATCGGAGCCCCATGTAAACAAGAACCTAGATTTGTTTTGAAAGGATAAGTTGTAGAGAGAAAACAATGTTTCACTTCCTCATGGAAGAAGGGGAGGGAGGTTGGGGTAACAAGAAAAGGAAAGAGTTCCTACTCTCCGATTTTTCCCTAGTAACTACAAAATAGTTTCTAGACTCAACTTCGGCCAGTAAGGGGTCCTACAATCAGTCCTGCTCTGATACCAAGTTGTAAGGCCCCCGATGCGGTACTATCTCGAGTTAGTCTCTTTCGCGTCCCACCTTAGATAGAAGCGCATAAGTGGCTACCGACATACGATACTCGTACTCGTACGCTATCGGATTCTCGACAACAGGTAAATGAATCATGAACAACTAAGACATAAATATATAAGTCCAAGGCATACACTCGCCGCTAGTATTTATTACAGCATCTCAGAGATCATAAAATCCAACAGTACATCATAACGTCATGCAGAAGACACACACAACCGGGTACGGTCTAGATCCAAATGGCCCTAGAGAGGGCTGCACATAAACATGTCCACCCACGGAACGTCGGAACCCAACTATAGGCCTACTGGGCGAAGTCCTCCTCATCGTCATCCTCCGGGGGCACCTCCACGAAGTAGCGTTCGGTGCTCGGGTCAAGGTAGTAATCAACTGTAGCGACCGATCAGGAAAAACATAAAGGGGAAAAGAAAAGAAAGGAGTGAGAATATATCAATGCAGTATAACTAACTTCTCACGGTAAGGAAAAGTACTGGTTGAGGTTGCAGCCGCACTAGCATATATGAGTGTCTAACGATCTATTAGAGTAAGGGAAGATCCAAGAACTCGTTGATGATCGCATCAATAGGTCTCAATCCACCTACTTACGCAAAACATAACACAACCTTGTCCCCTATTTGTCGCCCCGGACGAAGAAGAGCAATAAAGGAAACTCACACATTGGAAAATTTTAAAGCATGATTAAATTCAAGTTATTCTATGAAAAAGGAGTAGGTATCAAGTCGTCCATAACCGCGGACACGGCTTTTCAAAAATATATAACCCTGCAGGTGACGGGGATGAGCCCCGGCAAATCCCATGGTCAGGGACCCTGGGTTAGTCATAGAGAAGGCATAGGTTAGAAGATACTCGTCGGCTAACAGGAGAAGCTCGTCCTGCTTGATATTATTGCGTGAGGGGGCGATTACAGTGGAGGCCAGGCGAGTTCTCGCAAGACCAGGAGAGTAGATGCGTATTGGATTGATCTGGATGTCTCCCCTCCCAGCCTTTATATACTACGCTAGGTCTCGGGGAGTCCATACTAGGTTACAAAGATAGTTTCCTAGTTCTAGTCTTGCCTTGTACGCCAAGTTGTGCCTTCCATACTAGTCGCGGACTCCTACGTCGGTGCTTGGTCGGGCTAGTCGTGGGCCTGTCGTGGCTTCCTAGCGGGCCTTCTGTCTTCGTATGCACCGGGTATCCTCACACGTATGAGTCGTGGGGTCACCCCCTCGTCAGTAGCCCCCGAGTGCCTGGGGAACTCGAAGAGTCGCGCAGGGACTCGAACTCTTCAATGCTTTATTGTTTGTAGGCGCGGCATTTCTGCGGGTCGCTGGCAGATTTGAGCCATGACAATACCTGTTTTGATGGATTGCTAAGCTGAAAGGGCCCAAGGAATGGACTGGTCGAGCCTTGTTGAATTGCGCTAGTGGAAAATACCGCAGTAGCCCAATGAAGATCACGTCCCTCGACATGAACTTGGAACGACCGGTGTCAAGCAAAGTCATGCCGCTGCAGGTCTTATAGGATCAATTGCTGCCAGTCTAAGAAAATAGCCTGAGCGCGTCCGCTCGGCTCTTTCTATCATGTGAGCGCATGGAATAGGTCGGGAGTGAAATCGCTCTGCGGCAAGTCCCGGCCCGGCCTTTCTGCGCAGCGGGGTCTTGCCTGCACGCTAAGCTTTCGTGGCATCTGCGGGAAGAAGGACCCGCAGCTGGCGTCGACGGCTCGAGGACGTCTGGGACCAACTAGCGCGGAGCTGCAAGGGGGGAAGGGTGAGGTAGGGCTGAAGGAGCACGTGCGCAACCGCGCGCTCTCCGACAACTCTAAACGGCAGCGGATTGCTCGCCGGCTCACCGGAATTCAGGGGGAACAGGGTACCCCGAGGGCGTCCATGGAGGCGGCGACGCGAGGAATTGGAGGGGCGGAACGATGCGCCTAGGGTTCCCGGAGCCGGAGGCGGCCTGGCTTTATAGGGGGAGGCTCCCCAGCCACGTCGGCCACCTCGACGTCGACGCGGCTCGCCGGTGTGAGAGAAGAGCGGGAGGGGACCCCGGCCATGGTGTAAAGACGACGTACGGGAGCCGTTGGATTGGAGATCAACGGCCGACGCTGCATCCCTCGCCCGGTTCGTAGCTGGGCTAGATCCCAAGAAGGGAAGAGGCCCAGGTGGGCTCGGCTGAGTCCCGGAATTGAAAAAAATAAAACCCCCTGGCCTTTCCATTTAATAAAACGGAGGGCATTTGGGGAATTTTCTAGGGAGAATTACAAGGCAATAAAATACACAAAAATATATTAAATAATCCTTGCAATATTCTGGAATCTCCAAAATTGGTTTCAACCATTTTGGAGCAAGAAAATTTTTGGGCACTATTTGCATTTGAATTCAAGATGAACTACAACATGAATTTCTAGAGAGCAATAATTCTAAGTGACCAATTGAAAAAGCTTGGGAAAGGGAAATATTGAGCTATGCCAACTTTGGGGTCTAGGGGAGCACACATGCAAATGGAAAAATTCTCCAAACACCCTTCTTGAACCAACTTGTTTGAACTCAAAAGCAATTGAAATGAATTCAAAACCCTTTGGCATTTTAAATCACCACATGGAATTACAACATCTAGCACCATGTCAAGTTTGGAATTAAAATGACAAAGCAAAATTACATGTTGATTACAAGAATTTCTCTTGGGCTGTTACATCCAAGGATTCTGTGCATGCGTTAGGTGCATGGATAATACAACGTACCGCCAGCGAGCGAAAGATCCCGGATCTTCGAAAACCGTGTTCCACGGGTCTTAAAGGTGGATTCCGATGAAACACACGTGGAGAAAACTTGGATATCTGTTTGATGGCAGCGAGGGACTCCGAGCACCCCCAGCTCGAAGGAGCGTCAAAGAAATCGACAACTTGGTGAAAACTTGGGAAGGGTGCCCCGCGCCTGGAAAGAAAAAAAGAAGACTCACACCGTTGATGAGGGTATGGAAAGCGAGGGCTGTTTTCTGAGATTTGTAATACCGGAGTCTCCTCCGCGGTCCTCATAGCCTTGATCTCATGCATATCACAAAGAACGTGTGCGACAGCTTTTTTGGCACGCTGCTCAACATGCCGGAGAAGACCAAGGACGGGCCAAAATCAAGGAACGGCTTGAAATTTATGGGCATCGGGAGGGAACTTCACCCCCCTAGTCACGATGATGATGAGCCGGAGGAGAAGGAGGATATGGAAACGCAAAACTCTCCCAACTGAAAAAAGGTGACCAACAAGAAGACCGGTATTGATCACTGCTCCTCGGCATGCTTCAATCTGTGCGAGGAGCAGACCAAGCGGTTTATCCACTGCCTCATTGGAGAAAAATTTCTGTACGGCTACGCGGGGAAGATAAGCAAATACCTAGATGAGGCGACGTAGCGCTTAAGCGGGATGAAATCTCACGACTGTGCCGTGTTGATGACTCAGATTCTCCCTGTTGTGATCCGAGGGAAAATGGACGAGCACGTCCGTAAAATGTTGTCTGGCCTTTGCAACTTTTTCGACGTCGTCTCTCAGAAGTCGATTTGCGCTACGCAATTCACAAGGCTACACGAGGAGATCGTGCTCATAGTATGCGAGCTTGAGATCTATTTCCGCCCGCGTTCTTCGACATTGTGGTGCATCTAGTGATCCATGTCGTGGAGGATATCGTCCAACTTGGGCCTGCGTTTCTGCGCAGCATGATGTCATTCGAAAGTATGAATGGACATATCAAAAGGTACGTTCATAACAGGTCCCGTCCAGATGGAAGCATAGCAAAGGGCTTTCTAGACGAAGAGTGCATCTCTTTTTGCACGAATTTTCTAAACAGCGAGAACCCTATTGGTCTACCTGTCAACAAGCACTTTGGCAGGATCGATGGGTTTGTTCACCATGAGAGAAGCCGTACAATGCATGTCAACTTCGAGGGTCGAGGCATCGACTTTGAAAGAGAAAGCCTAGTCGCGCTACAATACATCCAACTTGTCGATTCTTGGAGAATAAAGCACAAGGATGTAATCAGGAAGAAGTACAATGACTAGGGCCTGCACATAACGGAACGAGATCCACGACTAATCAAAGAGCACATATCCAGTTTCATGACTTGGTTCAAGGAAGCCATGAAGGAAAGATTACGAGGAAGAAAATATGATATTCACCTTGTCACAGGGCGCCACACGCAACCTCATGACCTATCAAGCGTATGATATCAATGGCTACACATTCTACACGGAGGAAAAGGACAATAACTGAGATTACCAGAACTCAGAGGTAACGCGGGATATTCTAGACCGATGACGTCAAGGAAAGATTCTACGGAAGGATCGAGGACATATGGGAGCTCGACTACTATGGAGAGAAGGTGCCGATGTTCTATGTGAGATGGGCCAAGCGTGTCGTAAAAGAATACCGGTATTTCACCACCATGGTTATACCCGAAGCAAAATCCAAGTCTGCAGGCGCAAACGTCACCGCAAAAACTGAGCCATGGGTACTTGCTAGCCAAGTGGACCAATGCTTCTTCATTACCGACCCATCAAAGCCTAGCCGCATTGTAGTGAGGAGAGGCAAAAGAAACATTACCGGAATGGATGGAGTCGCTAACGAGCAAGACTTTGACAGGTACGGCAACTCGAAGATAGAAGATGACTACGCTACTCAGGATACATACACCACAACCCTACCGAAGAAAGATCTCTTGTTCAAGAGGAAAAGTGAAGGCGTCCCGGGCCTAAATTATTCAACCACGACAAAGAAGGGAAAGAAGAAGATCGTGAGGAAACGCTAGCTATCTCCAAATTAAAGAAAAAAATTGTAATTTATGATCACTTTGTGTATGCATCGATTTAATCTGAACTTTGTAATTGATGATCACATTCTTAAGTTTGGATCATATAGTTTGAAGTAGAACCATCTTTGGTCAGCAACCCCAATCCCTCGCCACTCACCGGTGCACTTTGATCGGAAGCATCAGGCCCGCGTGCTAATCCATTATGTTCAAAACGTTAAACCTAGGGTACACCATAGCAAACTATAAATTGTTCACCATAGCAAGAAAGCATGTCATTTGCATTGATAGGCTAGATAGATAGGCCAAATAATTAAATAAGATAATTAAAAGAAATCTTAGGGGTGGCGCATTTTGCCAAAATGCGCCACCAAGTGGTTTCTTATGTGTGGCGCATTTTGACGAAATGCGCCACGCATAAGAAACCACTTGGTGGCGCATTTAAGCAAAATGCGCCACCCCTAAGCCTTAACCACTTGGAGTCATTGTGTTTTGAGTTCTTACATTCTCAACATTTTATGTCAAAGTTCCTTTATAAGCACTTACATAGTCACGGTTTTTAATTCACGATGATCTTACGATGAAAAACCAAGCGTCGAAGAAGAGCCGTCAAAAACTGAAAGAAATGACGTTTTGGTCGAAATTGTCGTAACCTTCACGACGATTTCTGGAAATTTGTAAGAGCAAAGTTTTGCCCCCATGTGTTTTGGATATTGTTGGACAAGACAGTAGAGGAAATAACAATGTTTTCTAGTGTAAACAGTTGAATAGGTTCCTGAAGGACAAGCTAGGTGATAAAGCTTCAGGGAAGATTTTCAAGTTATCGAAGCATTACCCCTTGAGCGAAGCTTAATCATGGTGGATGACCACCAAGAATGAAGGCGTCCTAAAGCTCAACTCATTGAAGGAAATGAAGAAGACGGCGCAAGACTTAGATGTTTTTGCTTAGTTCTTTTTCTGTTCTTTGAGTCATAGGACAAACCGTACTATCAAGATGGGTCTTCAGTTTGTGGACACCGAAGTTATTGAGAAAATTCTCAGATCAAATCTAAGCAACGTGAGAAGCCAGAGTGAAGAAATCTCATGTGAACTGAGTTAAGTTTCGGTAGCGAAGACTTGTTTCTTTGGCTTCCGAAGCAGAACTAAGTCTGTGAGTCAGCTTTACTTGTTCCGCAAGTAAAGTTGTGCAGTAATTACAAATCCGACCGTTGTGGACATGTGTCAAGCTTTCACTTCAGGTCAAATGAGTCATTTCGCACCTCGGGAACGCCAACTATAAATACTCCGCCCCCTCCTCAATTTGAGGGTGGCTGCCCTGAGAATTGTCCTGAGAGAGACTGAGGAGAGCACCCCAAGAATGCCACCAAAGCAAAACCCAAAACCGAGAATACTAAAGCCTAAGTTCCATTGATCTGAGTAGATTCGAGATGACTTAGGTGAAAGCTTACTAGCCTTTTATCTTGGAGAACTGCAATTCTCCTAGATGGTTAGAGTGTCGACTTCAGAGAGCGAAGAGTAATTGTCGCCTCAAAGATCAAGTTTGTCAAAGGTTTCGGAGATTCCCTTGATAATCTACCCCGAGACAAAACTGACCAAGCTCAAGGAGATTGGTGCAGTGGAGCAACGGACGGAGAGAGATTTTCTCCAGGTGTTCAATCACCAGTCCCTCCAACCAGACGTAGCGCTTTGCAGAGCGTGAACTGGTCGAACAAACATCGCTGAGTCATAGCTCATTTTACTTCAAGCATTTACCTTCCGCATTGCATTTGCTTCCCAGTTATTCTTCAATGCTTTTGGATTCACTGCATTTAGTTTCACTTCCAGTTTTATTTCCCTGTCACTTGTTTCTGCTTCCCTTTTCGGCTTTACTTATGCTTTACTTCAATGCTTCAGTCAAAAATTTGAAGTGATCATTCACCCCCTCCCCCTCTGATCACATACTTGGACTTTCAATTGGTATTAGAGCTAGTCACTCCCTACACTCTGTGTGTTTTGGATTAACCTCCTAGAGTGCTTTCAAGTATGTCTTTCGCAGCTATTCGCTCCGGCGAACCTATTCCTGTTTTCAAGGGGAAGAACTACCCTTACTGGAAGGATAAAATGAAGATACATATCATGGCTATCAATTCAGATGCCTAGCAAGTTGTCTTGAAAGGAGTCACAATCAAGGATGAGAATGCCATCACTCCTGCTGAAGCAAAATTGATTGATCTTGATTCTGAAGTCTGGGTATTCATCACCAACCATTTGACTCCAGAGAAGTATAATGAAGTGAAGAATGTCCCATCTGCCAAAGGTTTCTGGGATTATCCTGAAAAGATTGGAGAAGGAGTATCGAATCAGAAAGATGCCAGAATTGACACTCTCTGAAGCAAATTCTATCAATTCAAGAGAAACGAGGGCGAGAAATTCAACTCCATTTACAGCAGACTCATTGCTATTGCAAATGAGCTGATTTCCCCCGGTGCTGATGACATTATTCCTCACTCGGTTGTAAGAACTTTTCTTCGCTCATTGGATGATTCTTTTGATCACATTGTGCTGATGATCAAGAAAAGAACTGATTTCAGAAATCTTGTTGCCGCTGATATCCTTGAGAGACTCAATACTTTTGAAATGGAAGAAGATGAGAAACGTGACATAAATGGCTCTCGAAGAAGATCACATGCTCTAAAAGCAAAAGCTTCACATCACTTCTCACCTGAAGTTAGTTCTGCTTCCGGTGTTGAATCAGATGATCCTGCAAGAATTGGGAAGGATTTGGCATTGATCATGAGACGCTTCAACCGCTTCCAAATAAAAGGTTTTTCTTCACCCAAGAAGAACTACTCTTCAAGGAAATCAAGTTACTCATCTCACCGTTCATCCTCAAGAAGCTCTCCATCGAAGGACAACTACTGCTACAAGTGCAAGAAACCAGGTCATTACATTGCTAATTTCCCATTGTGGGAAGCTGAAAACAAATCAAAGCATTCAATCAGAGATTCTTCAAGAAAGTCCCACAGATCCTACAGAAGCTATGAGTCCAAGAGACATGATTCCAGTTCAAGAAGAGAAAAGAAGAAAGATTCTGATGATGACAAGAAAAAGAAGTATCACAAGAAACATGAGAGTTCTTCTTCAAAGACACATTCTTCTCATCGTGCCAAGGCCTATCTGGGAAAAGAGATGAACTCTGAAAAAGAAGCCTCTGGTTCCGAAGCAAAATCAGGCTCAAGATCTGCATCTGGTTCTGAGTCTGACGGCGTTGCTGGATTGGCATTTGCTTTGGTCGGTGCTTCGAGCTCATTCTTCACCAACAACAGCAGTGAAGATGAAACTCATGAATAATTCTTCATGGCCAAAGCAAAGGTATCTTCATCCAAAGTTACCTATGATACTTCTCACTGTTCTTCATATGACAGTGATTCCAAGATAAGCTATGCTAAACTTGCTAAAATTTCTTCAATCCAACAAGATGAACTTGATTTGCTAAGAAAAACCATTAAGAAATCAGAAACTCTGTTCATCGATGAGATAGAGAAAAGTCAAACTTTAACTAATGAGCATGCTGCTCTGAAGGAGAAGTTTGAAGAATTATCCTCTCGGCATGATCTTTTTTCAGTTGATTATGAGAAGCTTAACTATGAATTTCTTCAAAGGGAAATGGCTCTCGAAAAACCGAAAGAGGCTCATGAAGAGTTCGAAAACAACAATCTCTCTCTCATGGCTCAACAAGGTTCTGAAGCAAATCATAAAAAATGATTCACCTTGCTTAACTTGTCTGGAACGAAGCAAAAATGATTCCAAAGGCAAAGCTCCTATTATTATTGATGATACTAATGCCTTAGATGAGGAATACTTTGCTGTTACCGAGGAACTCCTTAGGTTGAAAGATTTATTTGAAACAGGATTATTCAAAAGTGTCCAGGGACACCAACACCTTTGTGATATCCTGAAGAAGGCTCTACTTCACAGGAATCCTAGGAATGAAGGTGTTGGCTTTGAAAGGAAGCTAAACCCTGATGGCACTTACTGGGAACCTGAACAGTACCCAAAAACTGTATGGGTCCTAGCAAAGAATAAGCCTATAGATATTGCTAATCTTTCAGGTTATAACTGCAAAATTGATAAGGCCATTGTTGACGAATCACTTGATTCCGACTACAAGCTTATCAAGAACCAGGAAGGAAAGATTTCGGCCGAATACATTGGTGCCCCTCCAAAGAATGGTTTCTATAAGAGACAAATCTGGGTGCGCAAGTCACTCGTTGAGAAATTTCCTGCTAACCATTCTATGCAGGGAAAGTCTTCAGTACCAATGAAACACTTCTATTCTCTCGAAGAGAGAAATGATTCACTGGTGCCCGAATCAAATGTTCCTCAAAAGGAATACTATCGCACTGGTCATTATACTTACCGTCACCATGATAATAATGATAAGATTGCATATGCTCATTCATATCCTAACCCTTCAGAGAGGACTTACATTTATGGTGTACTTGATTGTCCCCCTAGGCAATATAACCCTGTTCTAATTGATATTGCTTCAACAAGTGCTTCCACCTCTTCTCAGTCACCTGATCCTTTGTGGGTGGTTAAGAGGAACTAATTCTTCTGCAGGGCTATGTCTCCGGTGGATCCGAATGGGTCATGGATAGTGCTTGCACAAATCATATGACTGGAGACAAGGAGTTCTTCACCGAAGAAAAACTATCTCAATCTTCTCAGAAGTACATTATCTTCAGTGATAACAACAAGGGTAAAGTTTTAGGATTGGGTAAGGTTGCCATATCGAAAGATAAGCACATTGACAAGGTTATGCTAGTCCAATCTCTTGGATATAATCTTATGTCTATTTCTAAGTTATGCGATATGGGTATGCTTGTTCTATTTTCTGCTTCGCGCTGTGTTGTCTTTTCACAGGATGACTATACGTTTGTCTTCGAGGGTTACCGAAAAGGAGATTTATATATTGTTGATTTTTCTTCGGGCCCTAATGTATTAACATGCCTAATGCAAAAGATTCATCTGGTTGGTTATGGCTTCGAAGACTTGGTCATGCAGGGATGAGGAATCTTCAAAATCTAGTGATGAAGAAGCATGTTATTGGTCTTAACGAAGTAAAATTCGATAAGGATCGTCTCTGCAGTGCTTGTGAAGCTGGTAAAATTACGAAGAAGCATCATTCAGCGAAGACTATCATGACTACTACTTGTCCCCTTGAATTGGTTCACATGGATCTTTTCGGTCCTCAAAATGATGCAAGTTTGGTAGGAAATAAATATGGTCTCGTCATTGTTGATGATTTTTCTCGTTATACTTGGGTTTTCTTTCTGGATGACAAGAACAAAGTTGTTGAAATCTTCAAGTCATTCTCTAAGAGAGATCAAATAGAATATGAATTATCTCTGAAGCATATCCGAAGTGATAATGGAACTGAATTAAAAATACTCATATTGAATAATTTCTTGATGATCATGGATTTACTCATGAATTCTCTGTTGCTTATACACCTCAACGGAATGGTGTAGTTGAAAGGAAGAATAGAACACTTATTGAAATGACCAGAACAATGCTTGCTGAATACAAGACTCCAATAAGGTTCTGGGCCAAAGCAATTAACACTGCATGTCATATCATCAACAAGGTTTACCATAAAAAATCTCTGAAGAAGACTTCACATGAGCTTATCACTTGTAACAAGCCAAAATTTTCGTATCTTAGAGTATTTGGTGCTCCTTGCTTTATTAGAGATATGAATCATAGCTCCAAATTTTCTCCTAAGGCACATGAAGGTTTTCTACTAGGTTATGGCTCAAATTCTCACACTTACAGAGTGTATAACTCCCACTATGAGAAGGTTATGGAAACTGTAAATGTGAGGTTTGATGAAACTAATGTCTCTCAAAAATAAATTTGCCTCATGATCTAGATGAATCTCCTCTTGATGAAGTGATCAGGTCGATGGCTATTGGAGAAACTCGCCCTGTTGAAGCAGTTGCTCGTCAAGCTAATCAAGATGACGATGATCCAATGTTCCCACACATATCCCGGGGCGCTGGAGATCAACATCCAGAAGCTAATGATGAACAGGACGAAGAAGAACTAGTTAACGAAGAAAATGTAGATCCTGAAGGAAATGCAGATCCGAAAGGAAATGCTGACCCTGAAAGAAATGATCCTGAAGAAGAATCAGAGCCACAAGTCATTGAAAATGCACTGACTCGAGTGTGAAGAAGAGTTGATGTTGAGTCGATCCTCGAAGAAATTCAACAACCAGGTCGTCCCACAACTCGTTCTCGTACTCGTTTGGCTAACTTCTGTGGAAACTTTCCATTTGTCTCCATGCTAGAACCTTCAAAGTTTGATGAAGCCATGAAGGATACAGATTGGTTAACTGCTATGCTCGAAGAACTTAACCAGTTCGAGCGAAAAAAATTCTGGTCCTTAGTCGAAAGGCCTGATCCAACGAAGCACAACATCATTGGTACGAAGTGGATTTTTTGCAACAAGCAAGATGAAGATGTATTGTGGTAAGAAACAAGGCACGACTGGTAGCACAAGGGTACACCCAAATCAAAGGTATCGATTTCGGTGAAACTTATGCTCCAGTTGCTCGTCTTGAATCCATTCATGTTATGCTTTCTTTTGCAAATTTCAATGGTATTATACTTTATCAAATGGATGTGAAGAGTGCTTTTCTTAACGGAGAAATCGAAGAAGAAGTGTATGTTATGCAGCCTCCAGGTTATGAAGAAACGAAGAATCCTGACATGGTGTACAGGTTGCACAAGGCGCTCTATGGGCTGAAGCAAGCACCTCGTGCTTGGTACGACACCCTGAAGGTCTTCCTTCTGAAGAAAGTCTTCAAACCAGGAACAACTGACCCAAATCTTTTCACTCGCTGATATAATAGTGATTTGTTTGTTTGTCAAATATATGTAGATGATATTATTTTTGGCCGCACTAACACTGAAGTCAGCGAAGAATTTTCCAAGATGATGTCAAAGAAATATGAGATGTCTATCATGGGAGAATTGAAGTTCTTCCTTGGACTTCAAATTCGTCAACAGAAGAATGACACCTTTATTTCTCAAAAAAAATACCTCAAGGATTGTCTGAAGAAGTTTGGTCTCACTGATTGCAAAACAATTAAGACTCCAATGCCTACCAATGGCTTCCTTGATGCAGATGAAAAGGGCAAAGCCGTCCACCAGAAGAAATATCGGTCCATGATTGTCTCTCCCTTATATCTTTGTGCATCTAGACCTAACATTATGCTTTCAGTATGTATTTGTGCTCATTTTCAGGCCAATCCAAAGGAATCACATCATACTGCAGTAAAGCGAATTCTTCGGTATCTTGCTCACATACCAACCTTGGGCTTGTGGTATCCCAAGGGAGCTCAGTTTGATCTTATTGGCTATTCTGGTTCAGACTGGGCTGGTGGTCGTGTTGACAGGAAATCAACCTCAAGGACTTGTCATTTCCTTGGAAGATCACTTGTGTGTTGGTCTTCCAAGAAGCAAAACTGTGTATCAATATCTACTGCTGAAGCCGAATACATTGTTGTTGTTTCATGTTGTACTCAGATACTTTGGCTGAAGCAAACGCTGAAGGATTATGGTATTCATGTGAAGAAAATTCCACTTCTATGTGATAATGTGACTTCAATCAAAATTGCTCACAATCATGTGCAACACTCTTGCACGAAGCATATTGACATTCGCCATCATTTTCTTCGTGATCATGTTCAGCGTGAACATATTGTGATTAGTCATGTCAGAACTGAAGATCAACTGGCTGATATATTCACGAAACCATTGGATGAGAAAAGGTTCTGTGCGTTAAGGTGTGAGCTCAATATTTTGGACTCACGAATTGTACTGTAAGACCAAACCTTTACCTCCATGTATATATTCATTTACTTCGTTGTTCGTTTTTGGTTTTGATATTTGTTTTTGCTTCGGTTTCTAGTTTTCATTTTTCTTCGGTTTCTATTGGTTTTTCTTCGGTCTCTATTGGTTTTTCTTCGAGGTGATAAGTTTCGGACCCTACCCCCTCTTTTCTTTTTCCCTATTTATTCTATCTGTCTAAAATGGTTGAGCACACTTGAAACGGAAATTATTTTGCTTCGAACGTCAATGAGTTCCGAATCAAATGCTTCCAATTTTTATCGAAGTTTTACTCTTTTCTTCCATATTTGGGCCGATGAATGCGGAGCGTCAGTCGCTCGGAACCGTCCGATCTGATCTGACAACTCCTATCAGACCAACCTATATACGTCCCTCGCCCAGCGACAGAACTTCTTTCCAAACGCTCCAAAACCATATTTCTCTCGCGCGCCGCCGTTCCTCTCATCCTTGCTGTCGTGCTCGCTGCTTAGCTACCGGAAGGACTCCGCCGTGGATATCCCGCCGACGACGAGCATCTCCATCCGCTCCTCGCCGCCGTAGCTGCTTCGACGTCGCCGAATTAGGGTATGACGAGGCCTCCGATCAAATCCTCCCCTCTGTTTGTATTCCTCCAGATTGGATCCGTTATCTTAGTCGTGCTTTTCGTTGGATTTCCTTAGGGTTTCTCGATCCGTTGGATCCTTGCTCCGTTAGTAATCTTGTTTTAGCAAGAAAAAGCTTCCCATCTCGATTCAGGATTGTAGTTAGGGTTTGATGCCATCTGTTCTGTGTTAGGGCTTGAAGTTTATCATTGTTGAATTGATGTTGCTAAGTCTAGATCAGAACAGGCCGGAAACATCACCCATATTCAACTGAATCTCTTGGCAAAATCATGTTTGTTTGGTCTATACTTTTGCTGGTGCTCAGACCATACTTGTCTTTTTCCCTTGCTACCTTTGTGCTCTTTCACAGGATTTCTGAGGATTTAGGCTTCGGTGATGAGTCGCCAGTACTTGATCACCTCAACGAAGCAGAACAGGTTTCTCGCAAGAGAAAAGGAGGCAGAACAAAGGAAACAAACAATGCAAGAGGCATTCCTGAATCCATTCGGATAGAACTTGGATATGATACACCTCTAGAAGAGACCAAGGATCAGCGCAAGGTTCGTCTGCAAAACATTCGACGCAACTGGGCCATCAGGTGGTACGAATACAAGAGCATCCCGGACTGGAAATGGGCAATGCAGTTTCCCTTCAATCCACCCTTCCTATACACTTCACACCCTAAAGATACACTGAAGAAAATCGCCATCTGTACTATCCAGTTCCACCCAAATATCCTCACCCCAACACCCTAAAGACTCCGGATGATTATCCAGAAGAAAAAGAGCGATTGAGAATCGCTGCGGAAAAGAAAAGACTCAAGGAAGAAAAGAAGGCAGCCAAGTTAGCTGCTGCTGAAGCTCATGGTGTTGGCCCGAGATCTAAGAAGAAGAGGAAGCTTAAGAAGAAATCTGCTTCACCCCCTCATGCTTCCACCGATGAAGAAGAGCAAGCTATACTGGGACGAGTAGCTCTCGAAGACTCTATTCTTGAAGAGTCAAATGCTGAAGCAGATGGCGAATCTGAATCTGAAGCAGATGATGAGTTAGAACCTGACCCCCCCAAGAAGCAAAGGATTTGGCTTCCCTTGAAGAAGAAGCCAGGAGAGAAACAGGCTGCAAAGGGGATAAAAATTCAAGACCGCACAGATAAGCCCGCAGCTCGCCCCACCATTGAATTGTCAAATTTGGTAGTTGCGAAGCCCTTGCCTCCAAGTCACCAGCTGATGCCCTCAACACTAAGAGGCGATCCAAGCTGAGGCACGACCCAACAACGGATGAAGAATCTACTAAGGCTGCTGCATCAGCGAAGCCCAAGCAGTCTGCAACACCAAATCCTTTAGGGAAGCGAAAGCTACTAAAGCTGAACTGAAACAGAAAGACCTCGAGGAGGCACTGTACAACAGCGTTCTTGCTAGACAATCTGCAGAGAAGCTGAAGGCAGAAGAAGCAGCTGCAAGAAAGAAAAGGGAGCTAGACTCCAAAAAATTTGCTGCTGAGAAGGCTGAGACGAAGCAAAAACCCGAAGCCGAGAAGAATGAAGAAAAAGCTGCTGCTGAAGCTAAACTGTTGGCTGAACATGAAGGTAAACGCAAGGCCTCTCTAGAAGGCCTCAGAACGAAGAAGGCTTAGAAAGCAGCCAGGGCTACCCAGAAGAAGGAAGTGGTTGATATGACTCCCTCTGCTGAAGCAATTCCACCGAAGAAGAAAGGCATTTCTATGCCTGAAGTTCAAGCTGAAGCCGATCGCCATAGTAAACATCAATTCCCTGATCCTCGTGAAGGAGAACTATGGGATCAATTGGGCATGAATGAAGCCCTTTGGATGAAGTGTGCTGCTGAAGATCCTGAAGCTGTTGATCTCGGTGAAGTCTACATCTGAGGCTCCATCGAAGCAATGATCTCTAATATGATCAGTCAGCTGAAGGACTTGCACTCAAGAGATAGAGCTGAAGTTGACAGGATTCACAACTATCAGAAGCGTGCCGAAGCTGAGTCTGATGAAGAATTCAAAAAACACGCCATGAAGTTGCTTCAGAAGGTGACTGACGTCAACACCACCACCATGGAAAACATCAAGATCTACAAGGGAAAGATTAAGGCTGCCGTGGATGAAATGGTCAAAACACATAATGCTTCAATCATGGAACGAGATTCCCGGCAGTGTAAGGCCCTGCTGGAAGCTGAACCAGCTGCAGCAAAGCCTGCTGAAGCCAAGCCTTCAGACCCTTCTCCGAAGAAAAGGACCACCAAGAAACGGAAGGTCACTTTGGCCTCAGCTGATGACATGGATTCGAGTGATAAACCAACCAGCCAGCCGAAGGAAAATACTGAAGAAGTTCCCACTCCTGCTCCCCGGCCAAAACCTTCCCAGCCAAATCCAAAAGCTTCATCTCCACTCACCAAAACCCCTACACCTCCTCCTACCAAATCCACTCCCAAGAAAACTCATGGCACACTCACACTCACTCCACCTCCAAAAGCTCCAACCCCCAAGCGAACCCCAACCCTAACTCCAACACCTGCACCAACACCTGCAGCCATTCCACCTCGTGCACCTACACCAACACGTGCTCCATCCCCCGCACCGCAAAGGACTCCTACACCACCTTCTGCTCCCGCACCACCCCCATCAACTCACCCGGAAACCAATGAACCCTCACCCTCCAACTCTAGAACGCGCAACTCGCGTGATTATTCTTCAGCACGACCTGCTTAGGAATCTGAAGCCAATGTGCCTCGCACCGAAGCACATGAAGATGAAGATGAGCAAGTGCAGATTCTGAATCTCCTGCAAGAGCAAGCGTTGATAGTTGCTCAGACCGCTGGCCCTTCAAGAGCCAACCCGATAGCTCCTCTGCAAAGGATTCGCGCTCGTTCGCGCCCCTGCCAAGACAACCATCTGGATTCAAATTACCCTCGTGAAACTTTTCCAATATTCAAGGGCGCTGGCTGTTCTTCAAGGAACGGTCCAGAATTTAGCTTGGAACAACATCAGAAGCGTCACCGTTTCTTTGGTGTCAGTCCATATGCTTCAGACTGAACAGCGGATGATCTTCATTTCTGGACTGCGGAACAACAAATCTTATACACCAAGGTTATATGTCAGCAAGGAGTTTTGTTTCACCACAGGTATCTGGATATGAGAAGTCTTTCCACTGCCACTTGCTTCCAGAACATCACCGAAACCATTGAGAATCAGAATCTGACTCGGCTGGTTGCTTTGAGCACTCCCTTCAATTCTGAACTCATTAACCAATTTATGCCACACTATATGTTTGTGGTGATGCAAATGAACCCCGCACCTGGATACTGGAATGGATGATCCAAGGTGAAATTTTTAGAATGTCTTCCGCAGAGTTCATGGAAATAGTCAATATTCCAAGGCATACTGGCAAACTGGAAAAGATTCACTTAGAGCCAGATCTGACTAAAGAACAATTTTCTACCTTGTTGGATACGGAACTCACTGCAAATTTTATTCCAGAAAATATTCGCCCGAAGCATTTGAACTTCCTTTCCAAGACATGGTTTTACATCCTGTCGAACTCTTTGATTCCATTGAGTACTGCTTCGGAGGAATCCAATATTTATCCAGAGACAAGGCATGCAATTATGAAGCTCACTCATGGTTTCGTATTTGACATCGAGGACTGCTTCATTCGAAACTTGGTCCATGCTGCAGAATTTCCCTATACACTGAAGCTATATGCTCCTTGGCTGCAAGTTGTCTGCGATCATGGCCGCAACGAAAACTTTGTGGCTCGCCATCATCCGAAGCTCTACCTTCCTCCAGTGCGTGACACTTTGTAATTGCTGAGGAAACCCAATGACATCTTTGCGACATATGTCGGAGTGCGCCATGAAGTTAATGAGCGTCACATCTCGAAGAAATTCCAGAAGGACTTCCATCATTTTGAAGTTAATCACCGGTCGCGGCAAATGCTCGAAAACTATATTGACGCAAATCAGCGCCAGATGCAGTTCCTTGATGATGAAAGCAAACGCATTGGCAATATAGCTCTCAAAAACAATCAGTATCTGCGAGTGCTCAAACGACATTCCTGGAAGGGACTCCGAAAATTCAACTCAGTTAAAGGCCTTCGTAGAGATCGCATTTACAAAGAGTATGAGCACCTCCAGCTAGCGAAATTTTTCCCGAGATGATACAGTGGACCGCCCGAATAAAAAGCTTCCTCCCCTGCACAAGATTGATGAAGTATTATTCGTCAACGAGCCAAAACCCATCAGGCCGGACACCGTCTCCGAAAATGACTCCATCACCTCGAAGGACGACGACGGACTCAACGACAGCGACCTCGACATCAACCTCATCACTCAGACGCTACTTGAAGCTCTTCCTTCGCCTGCGTCGGAAGAAGAATCATCGGGAGATCAATCTTCTTCGGATGAGTCTTCGTCAAGTTCTGTTCTTCGGGCTCCAAGGGTGCTGATGTCGCGTAGTAAATCTCTCGAACCTCTTCCCAACCTTTTGTCCCATCATTGACAAAAATGGGGAGAATGAGGGCATCTATGAGTTAGATTTGCATCGGGGAAAGGGCTTTGGCTATTTGCATTTTGCTTCACTTGGTTTAAATTACAACAAACATTCCATACTCTTCGATTGGGTTGTAACTTAAGTTTTCAGTCGGTTATAATACTCCTGTGCTACACTTAACTTTTAATAACCCTTGGCTCGCAAGTATTGCTTCGTATCCTCTATCTTGTAGGTGGTTATTATTTTCTAAGTCAAAGGTCATTGGAAGCAATTGCACACATTTTTGGACATATATCTTTAAATGCAATTGTCTTCGCTAAGATATTTGTTTTTCTCTCCACCAAATAAATATCTCTCAAGCATTAACTTCGATTATATAAATCTTCGATGCTTGCATTCATGGGGAGCCAAAACTTCATATCTTAGAATTTTTCCCATCTCTTCACAAAAACTTAAATATCTTTTATCGATGCCTGTTTTGTCAACAATAGTCCAAAGAGGGGGAGATTGTAAGCGCAAAGTTTGGCCCCCCTGTGTTTTGGATATTGTTGGACAAGACAGTAGAGGAAATAACAATGTTTTCTAGTGTAAACAGTTGAATAGGTTCCTGAAGGACAAGCTAGGTGATAAAGCTTCAGGGAAGATTTTCAAGTTATTGAAGCATTACCCCTTGAGCGAAGCTTAATCACGGAGGATGACCCCCAAAAATGAAGGTGTCCTGAAGCTCAACTCATTGAAGGAAATGAAGAAGACGGCGCAAGACTTAGATGTTTTTGTGTAGTTCTTTTTCTGTTCTTTGAGTCATAGGACAAACCGTACTATCAAGAGGGGTCTTTAGTTTGTGGACACCGAAGTTATTGAGAAAATGCTCAGATCAAATCTAAACCAAGTGAGAAGCCAGACTGAAGAAATCTCATGTGCACTGAGTTAAGTTTCGGTACCAAAGACTTCGTTCTTTGGCTTCCGAAGAAGAACTAAGTCTGTGAGTCAGCTTTACTTGTTCCGCAACTAAAGTTGCGCAGTAATGAAATATCCGACCGTTGTGGACATGTGTCAAGCTATCACTTCGGGTCAAATGAGTCATTTCGCACCTCGGGATCGCCCACTATAAATATGCTGGCCCCTCCTCCATTTGCGGGTGGCTGCTCTGACAATATTCCTGAGAGAGACTGAGGAGAGCACCCCAAGAACGCCACCAAAGCAAAACCCAAAACCCAGAATACTGAAGCCTAAGTCCCATTGATCTGAGTAGATTCAAAATGACTTAGGTGAATGCTTACTAGCCTTTTATCTTTGAGAACTGCAATTCTCCTAGACGGTTAGAGTGTCGACTTCAAAGAGCGCAGAGTAATTGTCACCTTGAAGATCATGTTTGTCAAAGGTTTCGGAGATTCCCTTGATAATCTACCCCGAGTCAAAACTAACCAAGCTCAAGGAGATTGGTGCAGTGGAGCAACAGACAGAGAGAGATTTGCTCTAGGTGTTCAATCACTAGTTCCTCCAACCAGACGTAGCGCTTTGCAGAGCGTGAACTGGTCGAACAAAGATCGTTGAGTCACACTTCGTTTTACTTCAAGCATTTACCTTCCGCATTGAATTTGCTTCCTAGTTATGCTTCAATGCATTTTGATTCACTGCATTTAGTTTTGCTTCCTGTTTTACTTCCCTTTCAATTGTTTCTTCTTCCCTTTTCGGCTTTACTTATGCTTCACTTCAAAGCTTCAGTCGAAAATTTAAAGTGATCATTCACCCCCTCCCCCTCTGATCACATACTTGGACTTTCAAAAATTAGATGATAAAAAATAACAGAACTCTCTAGTATGAAGCATTCCCTTCTTCCCACTAATTCATCCTAGAGGTCTTGTAGAAGAGAGGAAGTAATGGCTATCATGGTTATCGAGTCAAAACGAAAGCAACTTCTAACAATAACATACATTGCGAACATTGGTATAATTGGAGTATTGTTCATTTCTGAAAATACATGACACAGTTCATCTTTGAGTATAAATAATGCAACAACAAATTAACTTCAGGTTTGCAAAGGACAAGAAACAATTGATTTTCTTGCATTGTTGTTATCAACACTTAAAAACAATTGATAGTATTGTTTTATAGCCTAAATTCAGTCTGAGTTACTGAGTAATATGTAGACTAGCAGTTGTGATGATTGTGTAGTTCTGTTGCTCGAAGTCTATAGGGCAGTCTAATAAGCATGGGCATGAATAAACCGAAGCATATCAAATGAAGGTAGTTAAAGTATTGAACATGGTGAGAAGCACTATATGGTAATGGGAGATCTGGACTACATGCACCTATCATGTCACAACATTGAAAAAATGTGTATGATAATGAAAAGGTACATCAGAGCTTTCATATATACCAGAGATAGATTGGCTTACGATCCCGAAAGTTTCCTGGTTGCAGATTAGATCGCAGTGACTTGAATTCACTCCTTGGGAATACCAATAAGCTCCACAACATGTTGTATCACAACCTGAAACTTCAACATAAAGTATGGCAACTCAGCACCAAGAATAGTTAATTGGTCTCATAAAACTTCAGTAGGAAACTTAGAGAGAAGTAAGAATGATGCTTATAATATTCATGCAGATTGACGCAATACAATAGCCTTCAGTCAACTTACTAATGACGAATATGATATAAAGCATTGAATTTTCAGTTCAACAATATTGCATTGCATCAGTATTATTAAATAGCATACCACATGAATACAATAATGCAATTTACAAGCATACAGGCGATCATAATTCGCAATTACATTTTTGTTATATACTGGTGTTAAGCCTAGCTGGCATCATTCCTCCACATAAATGTAAATGTATTCCTCCACATAAATGTGAATGTGTTGCTCCCGAACTGCATCTAAATCGAAAAAATTCTGCACCTGTAATAGTCACGTGTCAAAACACAAACAAATAAACAAAACAAGTGAACACTAGATGGTGAATAAAAATATCAATTAATTATTTGATTGCTCTGTTCTCTTTTAGATACCGTTTAAGATAACTTGTTGGAAACTACAACTAATACATAAACAAAAGTAAGATCTTCTTTTGCCTTTACGTTGATGAAAGAGTGAAAAAGCTAATTCTACACATCAATGCAAAACTAATGCGCCCAGTACGAGCACATGTGAAAAGTAGCACACACAATGTGGGAACCGATAGCTCACAATAGATTAACCACTTACACTCTACCTTGATATCTGAATTTGAGTAAAATTTTGAATAAGCTACTTAACTATATGTACGTACAGAAACCACGTTCCTACTGATAGTTGGTAATTCCCATTTGTAGTTTATAAGGTCGAACTATGTTTTTATAAGTCCAGGAACTCCACATCAGCCTCTCAATCCTAAACGCATATGAGCACAATAAAGAGGTTGTATTCAGTTAACAAGCATGTGGATTCAGCATCTACAGTGTGTGCGCCATCCAATCCACACCAAGTCACCGTCAGTACTTGATGGCATACCTATCTCGAACTTGAATTCAGGTACTAACACAAGAGTATCTCTTCCAACCAATGTTTAAAATTGTCGGCTATTGAAAAAGCGGCAGGCTTCAAGACAGCTACCCAGCAGCTATTGTAGCCAATCGCTGAAGCTATTACAAATAGCGGTTTTCAGAAAATTCAGAATACAGTGGACATACACATCTATAAAATTCAGAAAAACACTGGACAACAACATTTAGAAAATTCAAAAAAACTATGGATTTTCACCAAGTTTAAAATATATCCAGACTATGGCCATACAGTACCCATACTATGCCCATACATTAGCCGGAACTATGCTCATACACTACCCAGACTATGCACAACACTAACCAAACTATGCCCAGAACTGAAGAACAACTTGGAGCATAAAATCTGAAGGTGGGGATTGTGGCGTGAGCAGAAATTTGTGAAGTTGAACTAATAGATGGACTAAAATATATGGATGATGAACTGAGCACTGAGGAAAGTCATTTACCACTATAGAGTCTAAAAACAATGAGCTACAGAAGCTCCTAGTAAGCAATGAGCACCTTAAATTGCATCAAAACATATGTACAGATTGTGGTTGGTCTTACTGAAACGAGAAGATCTGTGATAGTTACCTCTCCGGTAGCTTGAACTCGGGGTTGTGGCCGGCGCCAACACCGAGCTCCCACGTGAAGGACTTGAGAGCATTCTCCTCCTCCTCCTAAGTTTCACCCCTCATGGGGCCCATGCCAGCCCAAATCACCAGCTTGAACTGTACGTGCAAGAACAAAAAAATGTCAACTTAAACCTGCAGGGTTCAGATCCTGACTCCTAAGCCTAAGTAACTCATCATATTAGTTTTGAACAAGAAAATGTTATAGCCTCGAACAACTGTCGTTCGATGTTTACGTATGCAGAAGATTTCTCTGGAGAAGAGAGAATAGGTGCAGCCATTGCAGAATTCTTGTTGGGAGCCATTGATGAAATTGGTCTAGCAAACTTACTCCAAGTTGTAACAGACAATGCATCTAACTGCATACTTGTACGCAAAGAAATTCAGAAAGTGAGTGCTTCCTAGTTTAGTTTTACTTATTAGTTGTTTGCAACTGACTTTTATTTTTTCTTGCACTCAATATAATTGTGTTTTATTTTCTAAATTCAAGAAAATTGCAGAAGATGCAACAGTAACCTTCTCCGCTCTAAATTCAACACCTTCAACACGAAGCAGGGCATATTCGCATTGGCTACTGTTCAAGCTGATGCAACTACAATGAATGCAATAGATTGGCGGTTTAATTATGGAGCAGAAACTCCAAGTTTGGCTGAAGTGGAAAAAAAGGTTCTCTCCCAGCCCATTAGTAGCTCATCTGCTGAAAGAAACTGGAGTACGTAATCCAACATACAAAATGTGAAGAGAAATCTGTTGAATACAAAATCTGCAGATAAGCTCATCTATATACACTCGAACAAGTGTCTCAGTAGAAGGTTTTCAGAATTGTACAAGACAGGATCACATTATAAATGGGATGTTGATCCCGAAAATGGTTTTCTGGAAGAATCTGCTTTGAAGATTGAGCAAATGCGTTGGAAGGTCTTAGAGGGAAATGATGATAATCCAACATCTGATGATGCACCTCAACCACCAAGAAAAACTCAGGAAAAAATAAAATGATGAGTGGTACATTGCTTTAAACTTAAGAGTATTCAGTAGTTAGTATTTCACTAGAAATTACTTATCATAGTTTCTTTTTTGGTGAAGGTACGTTATGATGAGATGATGGAGATGGACGTGATTTGGAGATACATGGAAACAAGATATTTATGCATTTATATTCTAGCTTTTGTAATCTGCAGAATTTTTCCTAGTACTCCCTTCTGAACTTGAAATAAGTCATCAAAATTACGTACTGTATTTTGCTTCGTACTCCCTTCCGATCTTGAAATAAGTCATCAAAATTACATACTTGTGTTGACATGGTTAATGTACGACTTGATGGGATTATTATCCTCAACTGTTCTAGGGTCAGCGAACCAAATCAACAGGGGTGACAAGATGTCGTTCCGGAGTCATCGACCCAAATTGACAAGGGTCGCGTTCCTCGACCCGGCGTTTCGTTCCGGGATCACCGTGCCCAAATAGGTTGGTTCACGTTCCACCTATCGACCGCTTCGCTCGAAAGATGTATACCCCCTTCGCTCCCTACTACTGGCCACCCATCGATCCTCGACCCTCATTTCCGTTCCTCGATCCCATCGTTCTGGAAACTTGGCAACTATGATCCAACATAGATTTAGTATTGTGGACAGCAAAATGCATGGCAAGTAAACTGAGTGTTCATCACGCTTTGTATGCAAGATTAAAAGTGCAGATGTTTTTAGTTCTAAATGTGTCACAGCAAGGCAAATTTAATACTAACAACTAACATGTCTATCACGATACACACATCGACCTGGATCATAATTCATCAGTTGAGAATAAACTAAGAGAAAATACTTCTTACCAAGAACAATTGCTTCAAATGAAAGTTCAAAAGTATATGCAATGTTAAATATTAAATTCAGTGGTGAAAACTGGAAATAACTGAAATAATGCACCAAAATAAACATGAGACTGTACAAAACTATAAGCACATATCTACAGACATGCCAACCTAACGCGGCCAAAACGGCCACAAAACAGGACATGCAATGAATTCATAATACAAGGGAGGAGGGATGGTGGACGGGGTGCGTGCGGTTACCTTGAGGTGCTCAGAGAGGACGGAGGGTGAGCAGCTTGTCGTATGTGGTCTGGTCGAAGAGCACCGGTTTGTTCGCCTTCAGGTTGTCGTAGGTGGCCTGCTATACGTAGGCCTCGCTGAGGTTGCCCTCCATTTCGCCAGATCTGTGCTGAGCGAGACCTCCCGTCCGTCCCATCCACGCTACGGTGGAGACTTGTTCTACACCCTTTCGTGTAACAGCGTCTGCAACAAGGGGAGATACTGAGAGAGGAACAGAGAGAGAGGGAGAGAGAGAGAGACAGATAGAGAGAGAGAGAGAGAGACGACTTGGGAGGTGCAGTGGAGGCGGTGCCGCAGTCTTCGACGTCTTCTATGGCGAGGAAGGCGACAAGTTTGATTGCGGTGGACCGCCCTTCGGGCGCTGCTTCCATCGAGGGGGGAGGGGCACCGCGGTAGGGTTGGATGTCGGCGGCGGGAGCCGTGGGGATCTAGCCATGCGGTTGGGAGAGATGAGAGGATGGAGGTGTGCGGGGATGCAGATCTTGCGCCACCGTCTTGGATAGACGAGAGCAGCTCGGGGCGGCTCGATCGAAGTAGAGGGGGTGGCGGCGCGGGTGATGGCGCGAGAGTTGACGGGTGTAGTCTTCTCGCCCTTCGTTGGTGAGCCCCAAGTGGAAGGAGTGATGCAGCACAGCAGAAAATTTCCCTCAGTAAAGATACCAAGGTTTGTCTCCAGTAGGACTCCAGAGATGATAAGTAGGTGTCAGCGGCGCTACTGACGCGGACCTGCACACAGACACAAATAACTTTGTTCCCAACGAAGTTCAGAGAGGTTGTCAATCTCTCCGGTCTTGTTGTTCACAAAGGATCAAACACAAAGGATAATGATAGCAACTAAAAGTAAAAGCAGACAAGTAAATGAGCGTGGAAACAGTAATGAGGATATGGACCGGGATACCTGATGTTCACTAGTGATGTCTCTCTCCCAAAAGACAATAAAACTGCTATGCAAGGCAAACAAATTACAGAAGGGCAATTGACAGGATTATGAACGCACCGCAATGCTAACTATGCTACAAAAGAAAGGAAGAGGCTCAAAAGCACGGGCAGTACGCCAAAATAAGTAGACCAAAATCCAATTGCATCTACTACTAATCATCCACCTTGAGATATCTATCCAGAACATCTCGCTGGTATTAAGTTGCGAGCCCCACCCAAAGTGTAAACCCAAAGCAACAGAGAACTGCATTAAAAAGCACTTTGCGTCAGGTAGACAATCCTTGCAACCGCGGTTACAAGCACCCTTGTTTTCCCCCTTGTGGCAACAGCACATCCCCTAGACTCATGTTTCTGTCACTCAAGCGTGTCATCGGGGGGCATGAACCCACAATCGAGCATAACGTTCCCTCTTGGCGTTACTACCTACTACTTGGCCAAAGCAATAAACAACAACGGAGAACATGCAAGAATTACTTAGGAACAAAAATATAAGAGATAAAAACCAAATATATTACTCAATCACAATCTGAACATAATCTCATAATCCATCAGATCCCATCACACTCACCATAGCAATAGCAGAAAGATTACGAAATTGCCTCGATCATGTAGGGCAGCTCACGAGGTCTAAACCATGAAGAACAAAGAGGGGAGGAGAACATCACATAGCTACTAATCAAGGACCCATGGTCCAAGGAAAACTACTCACGAGACATCCGGGGAGCATCCATGGTGGAGAGGAGACTCCCGGAGGTCAATCCTCCCTCCGGCAGGGTGCAGGGAAGAGGTCTTCTGGTGCTCCCGATCTCGGAAGAGCGGCGGCGGCGGAACAGAGGCAAGATCGCGAATAAGGGTTCTCTTTTCTGAAGTTTCCCGTGACGGAGAATATATAGGCGAAGGGGGGTAGCCAGAGGTGGACCAGGGGCCCCAGGCGCCCCCCTGGCGCGGCCAGGGGTGGGGCCGCGCCGGGTGGCCGCCTGGGCCCCCCCTGGCTCCCCTCTGACCCCACTCGGGCTGTTCGCGAAGCTTCATGTACGCTGATTTTTCCTATATTTTTCCCGGAATTTTTCTGGCACTTTTTATATGGGGGAAAACTGAAATAGAAAAACAGCAGAAAACAGGAACTGGCACTGTGGTGCACTGAGTTAATAGGTTAGTCCAAATATGATCAAAAGTGTATGAAAGTGTATCTATATCATAGAAATATCACACAAAACATGCATGGAGCAAGCAGAAATTATAGATACGTTTTGGACGTATAACCATCCCCAAGCTTAATTCCTGCTCGTCCTCGAGTAGGTAAATTATAACGGCATAATTTATGTGGTGACATGCTAGAAACCATAAAAGAACTTTGAAAAATAAAGCAATCAAGGTTAGAAACTCAACTCAAGTCATAACATGCAAGAGTCTATATTAGCATTAAAACAAGTAACAAAAGAACAAAAGGTGCAAGAGCTCTCGCTATCCGTGACTCGAATGTCTCCAAATGGTGTTTGCGTGCAAAAAGGGGGATAGGGAATACGAGAAAAAATAATTTATTTGTTGAGAACTCAATCTACTAAAGTTTCACACTTGGTCTTTTTCTGGAATCTTATCTTGACTCGTCCCCAGACCACTAGCCAGGTACAAGTCAATTTGATCCACTCCTTTTTCAATATTTTGAGCACTCATGCAATGGATGAGCGTAAGCACGAGAGTTGACACTTTAGGATGGCAAAGAGAGAAGTGTGGAGGAGGAAGACAAAAAGGGTGAGAAAGGCTCACATCAATGAGGACTATCATAGGCAAGAGATGCCAAATGATAGATATGATGTGAGGAGTACGGATTGCCATGCAACGGATGCACATACGAGCTAGGAAGCTCTCTAATGGAACTAGTGGGGGTGCATCTAACTTGCTCGCTCATGAAGACCTAGATCTCGTTTGAGGAGGCTCATCCTTGGAATATGCAAGCCAAGTTCTATAGTGTGAAGGTCCCGACATAGCTATATGCATAATGATCATCTCTATGGAGTACAAGGATATAAAGGGAATACTAGTGTGGATCTCTCAAAAGGATAGTAGTGTTTCCCCTTTCTCTCTTTTTATTTCTTTTTATCTTTTTTTCTATTTTTTTGTATTTTTTGTGGCCTCAATGGCTCTTTCTATTCAATTCTCATTTCTCCTCTTTGGGATCTTTTATTGTGTCCACTTTGGGATCTTTTCCTCACTTAAGGGCAACACTCTATTTTACAAGAAGGTAAAGGAGATCTTTCACACTTTACAAGGTACTCAAAATCATAAAGAAAATATAACTATCATGATGTATGCAATGTATGTCGCTGCCAGTGTAGCAGGAACATGTATGACATGAAAATCAAGTCATGAAGAGGTGGATGTTGCATGGCAATATATCTCGGAAAGGCTATGGAAATGCCTTGATAGGTAGGTATGGTGGCTGTTTTGAGGAAAGATATGAGGAGGTTTATGATGACCGAGCGTATCATGCCAAGTGTTTGGATGAACCGGTGAAGCTGGACACCAACTCTCGGAGTGAGAAGAAGGCAATGCACGGCACGGGAGAGGCTAGCAAAATATGGGAAGGTGGAAGTGTCAACTTTCAATACTCACATTAGTTCAAAGAACTCATGCACTTACTATCGGTAACTCTCAATCTAATAAGGAGGTTCACATAGAGACAAGTACCCCGAGGAGGAGTGTATCGGGGTTTGGTTATCCTTGCGCATCCTCGACTCATGGTACGTGAGTGTACTCTAATATTCGATCCCTCCAAAGATTAGTGATCCATCTAGTAGCTAGAGATCTCAACTGGTTTTTTAGGTTTTGAAAATACACACGGATTTCCCAAAATACGACACCTATCACTAATAGGCTAGAGCTCTTGACACCAAAAGTTCAAACATTACTCACATCAAAACTTCAAAACTATTGCAAGTGACTACTAGAATTAAATAGCAACCTCAATTACCTACTTCGAAGACAAAACACAACTCAGTGCAACAACCAACTATCTTTAACAAGATAAATATGAAAACTAAAAAGAGTTCCAGCAACATACTAAACAAAATCCAAGGCTCTTGCTAAAGACAAACTAAGACTAAAACTAAGCATGGCAGTAGCTACGAAAAGATAAAGAACACACAACAGCAAAAAGATAGGCAGGAAAAATCCTATGATGTGTTCTCGATTTTGAAAGTGGAGCGCGTTTCTCTCCCACACAAAGTAATACGGGAAACTTGTTATGAACAGAAAGCAAGCTAAGGAAAACTAAAAATAAAACCTAAGAGCGAGACGCTCCAAGCATAGCACATAACGCATGAACTGATAAAAATATAGTGAGACAAAGGACGAAATGATGATTGTTGATGGAGAAGGGGATGCACCGGGGCATCCCCAAGCTTAGACGCTTGAGTCTCCTTGAATATTTACTGGGGATGTATGGGGGCATCCCCAAGCTTGAGCGCTTGACACTCCTGGATCTTCTTTCATCATCTTCCATCGCACACTTGAAAACTCCCTTCATACATAACTCATCATAAGCTGATTAGAGAGGTTAGTACCCTTAATAAAATAATTTTCCCCACTGGATATAAAGATATTCTTGAAGATCTAATGTTTCTCAAGAGTGCCAAAAAGTTTTTGCAAAGAAAAAGAAAGTTTATGGTTTGCAAAAGTTAGGAGAGACAAAACGTGGCAGAATCTGTGAAAAACAGAACAGCAGGTAGTAAAGAATCTTTTAGGGGAACTTCTACAACTCAAATCAAAAAACTCAGAACATACGGAAGTTTCAAAATTGTATAGAGCACGCTGTCAAGAAAATTCAGATCAAAAAGATGATCTGGTGATTTGATTCGAATTTTTCTGTCAAGGGACAGAATCTGTTTTCTGGACAGCATGTCACAACTTTTGCTTCCCTTATCATAAGAGGCTATAACTTGGCACAAAGCTGAAAAATAAAGATACAAAGATGTTGCTACAGTAGTAACAAACATCAAGACACAACAAAGGCAAAAAGAAAAACCTAAATTCGTTGCGGGCTGCCTCCCGAAAGCGCTTTCTTTTATGCCTTGAAGCTAGGCATAATGCAAAAGAAGAATCAAGGGTCTCCAAGATCAGAATCATAAAAACCTTCAAATTGATTTTCAATAATCTCATTCTTCTTCTTCCTAGGAAAGAGGTACTTACCTTTCGCCACACCGCGTCAGCATATGTGCCCGTTACCAATATCAATGAAGTCTTTCATAGCACGGAGGAAGTCTCTTCCGAGCACAATGTTACTTTGGTTTGGCTCCATGATGAAGAAATCCATTGGTGCAGTCCTATGAAGGAATGCAACTTGGACTTCTTTTACCTTTACTTTAATCTCTGAAATATCTCCATTAGAATGTTAATGATAAGATGATAATTTATCCATATCTAGCTTCAAAGAATCATAAACTATTCTTGGCATAGTAGAAACTGTGGATCCAATATCACAAAGAGCAAGGAAGCCTTGGTTAGAGATGCTAATCCTAACAAAGGGCTCCCAATCATCATCTATCTCCAACATTTCTTTCTTGTTGGACTTAAGTTCCTCTACTTTCCTCAAGTCTAGAGAATCCAATCTTTTTTCAATAGTGGCAAGTCTATCTATGACAGTATCAGTACTGCGGTCATAAACAAAATAACTAGATAGACTATGCAAAATATCAAGAGCCCTAACTTCATCACACTCTCGAAAATCCCCTTCAGCTATAATATCAAGAGAGTGTTTACACCATTTAAAAAGACCATGGTAAAAATTTCTAAGCACAATTTTTATAGGTATCCAAGGCATAATTCTTTTATGTGCTTCAGAGATTCTGTCCATTGCCTTCTTCATACTTTCTCCATCTCTTTGACGGAAATCGAGAACTTCCGATTCCGGCAAAGCACCTAGCCCTAACATGTTCATCTAAAAAGGAGGACTACTAACAGCAAGATAAACAATTTTTTTGTGATTTTTGATAAAATACACAAAGATAAAAACTGAAAGGTAAACTAACAAGACTAAAAAACAAAGGTAAAGGGTAGTGTGCAACTCCCCTATCTTAGCACTCGGAGTCCCCGGCAACGGCGCCAGAAATTTGTCTTGATGGCACGAGAGTTGACGGGTGTAGTCTTCTCGCCCTTCGTTGGTGAGCCCCAAGTGGAAGGTGTGATGTAGCACAGCAACAAATTTCCCTCAGTAAAAATACCAAGGTTTGTCTCCAGTAGGACTCCAGAGATGATAAGTAGGTGTCAGCGGCGCTACTGACGCGGACCTGCACACAGACACAAATAACTTTGTTCCCAACGAAGTTCAGAGAGGTTGTCAATCTCTCCGGTCTTGTTGTTCACAAAGGATAAAACACAAAGGATAATGATAGCAACTGAAAGTAAAATCAGAAAAGTAAATGAGCGTGGAAACAATAATGAGGATATGGACTGGGATACCTGATGTTCACTAGTGATGTCTCTCTCCCAAAAGACGATAAAACTGCTATGCAAGGTAAACAAATTACAGAAGGGCAATTAGCAGGATTATGAACGCACCGCAATGCTAACTATGCTACAAAAGAAAGGAAGAGGCTCAAAAGCACGGGCAGTACGCCAAAATAAGTAGACCGAAATCCAATTGCATCTACTACTAATCATCCACCTTGAGATATCTATCCAGAACATCTCGCTGGTATTAGGTTGCGAGCCCCACCCAAAGTGTAAACCCAAAGCAACAGAGAACTGCATTAAAAAGCACTTTGCGTCAGGTAGACAATCCTTGCAACCGCGGTTACAAGCACCCTTGTTTTCCCCCTTGTGGCAACAACACATCCCGTAGACTCATGTTTCTGTCACTCAAGCGTGTCATCGGGGGGCATGAACCCACAATCGAGCTTAACGTTCCCTCTTGGGGTTACTACCTACTACTTGGCCAAAGCAATAAACAACAACGGAGAACAGGCAAGAATTACTTAGGAACAAAAACATAAGAGATAAAAACCAAATATATTAAGCAATCACAATCCGAACATAATCTCATAATCCATCAGATCCCTTCAAACTCAGCATAGCAATAGCAGAAAGATTACAAAAGTGCCTCGATCATGTAGGGCAGCTCACGAGGTCTAATCCATGAAGAACAAAGAGGGGACGAGAACATCACTTAGCTACTGATCACAGAACCATGGTCCAAGGAAAACTACTCACGAGACATCCGGGGAGCATCCATGGTGGAGAGGAGACTCCCGGAGGTCAATCCTCCCTCCGGCAGGGTGCAGGGAAGAGGTCTTCTGGTGCTCCCGATCTCGGAAGAGCGGCGGCGGCGGAACAGAGGCGAGATCGCGAGTAAGGGTTCTCTTTTCTAAAGTTTCCCGTGACGGAGAATATATAGGGGAAGGGGGGAAGCCAGAGGTGGACCAGTGGCCCCAGGCGCCCCCCTGGAGCGGCCAGGGGTGGGGCCGCGCCGGGTGGCCGCCTGGGCCCCCCCTGGCTCCCCTCTGACCCCACTCGGGCTCTTCGCGAAGCTTCATGTACGCTGATTTTTCCTATATTTTTCCCGGAATTTTTCTGGCACTTTTTATATGGGGGAAACTGAAATAGAAAAACAGCAGAAAACAGGAACTGTCACTGTGGTGCACTGAGTTAATAGGTTAGTCCAAATATGATCAAAAGTGTATGAAAGTGTATCTATATCATAGAAATATCACACAAAACATGCATGGAGCAAGCAGAAATTATAGATACATTTTGGACGTATCAACATCCGCAAGCTTAATTCCTACTCGTCCTTGAGTAGGTAAATTATAACGGCATAATTTCTGTGGTGACATGCTAGAAACCATAAAAGAATTTTGAAAAATAAACCAATCAAGGTTAGAAACTCAACTCAAGTCATAAATGCAAGAGTCTATATTAGCATTAAAACAAGTAACAAAAGAACAAAAGGTGCAAGAACTCTCGCTATCCGTGACTCGAATGTCTCCAAATGGTGTTTGCGTGCAAGAAGGGGGATAGGGAATACGAGAAAACATTATTTATTTGTTGAGAACTCAATCTACTAAAGTTTCACACTTGGTCTTTTTCTGGAATCTTATATTGACTCGTCCCCAGACCACTAGCTAGGTACAAGTCAACTTGATCCACTCCCTTTTCAATATTTTGAGCACTCATGCAATGGATGAGCGTAAGCACGAGAGTTGACACTTTAGGATGGCAAAGAGAGAAGTGTGGAGGAGGAAGACAAAAAGGGTGAGAAAGGCTCAAATCAATGAGGACAGTCATAGGCAAGAGATGCCAAATGATAGATATGATGTGAGGAGTAGGGATTGCCATGCAACGGATGCACATACGAGCTAGGAAGCTCTCCAATGGAACTAGTGGGGGTGCATCTAACTTGCTCGCTCATGAACTAGGGATACGTGATGTTCACTAGTGATGTCTCTCTCCCAAAAGACGATAAAACTGCTATGCAAGGTAAACACATTACAGAAGGGCAATTGACAGGATTATGAACGCACCGCAATGCTAACTATGCTACAAAAGAAAGGAAGAGGCTCAAAAGCACGGGCAGTACCCCAAAATAAGTACCCCGAAATCCAACTGGATCTACTACTAATCATCCACCTTGAGATATCTAAACAGAACATCTCGCTGGTATTAAGTTGCGAGCCCCAGCATGCACGAGCTCAGCTCAAATACCCCGTAGCATGCAGAAAGAGAGAACACCCCAACAGTTGTTCGCTGGTCAGCATGCACGAAGATAGAACACTCACGTTTCAAAAAATGTAAGAAATAGAATACTTGTTTAAATTTTAAAAAATCCAAAGCTTGTTAAATTTTGAAAAACGGTTTAGAATTTCCAATTTTTTTTAATTTTTCAAAAAATATTCAGATTTTTTTAAATTTTCAAAAAATGTTCAAAGTTCCAAAGTTTATTAAATCTTCAAAAAATTGCAAGAATTTGTTTAAGTTTTCAAAAAAAATTCAAAAGTTCAAACTTCGTTCAATTTTCAAAAAATATTTAGAATTTAAAAAAATTGTTTAGATTTTAAAAAATGTTCAAAATTTGTTTATTAAAAAACAAAAATTCGAAATTTGTATAAATTTTCAAAAAAATAAATTGTCAAAAAATGGGAATTCCAAAATGTTTTTAATTTTTCTTCACTTTTTACAAATTTGTTCACCATTTAAAAAAAATATTTGAAATTCGAAATTGTTCAGCATGTCTAAACACATGCAGGTTGCCAAATAAAGTATCAGCTCAAACAACTGCACATGCATGTACCCATCATGTCTGGACTTAGCATGTATCAAATGGGAACAACCATGCTAAGGTGGGAACAACTACCAAACACACCCTAGGGTTTCCATCTGGTATAAAGAGGTCGGGAAATTGGCATTGGGCTGGAGAGATTGGAGCACCTGAGCGCCAAAGTTTTCTAAAAAAAATTAAAGCGGCAAAGTGTATTATTTTTTTGGGTTTGGATAAATACTTAGGGGTTTTTTAGTAATATAAAATAAAATTTTGTAGAATTAATGATTATAATCATACTAAAAATACAGTAGCATGAATCTCTCCTAGCTAAAAAGAACATAGCGTTCTGTCGTCCATTCTCCTTTCGTCTAACTTCGAAAAAATCGCATGTATCAAATTAACTATCTTTGACCCACCCTAATAATCGGCGAGGATATTAATGAAGCAGAGGGCACATTAATATGTCAATATTTCTTTCCACATCTTCGTTCGTCCTACAAGGCGCGTCGCGTTCCCATGACCCCATAACACGGTTGTCCCCCACTACGTTGTCTAACCGTGGGTGCGCCCTCCTCAGTGGTCGGTGCAAGTTCTATGTGACCGTGATCTCTGCTGCAACAACTTATTGTGAAATAGAAGAGGCATGCAAGACATGGCCATGGGTCAGCGGCCTCTCATATGTCCCCTCGTGTGGGGGCCATTGTGTGCCGCCACCTCAGGATCTGGAGTATGTCCTTGTTGAGATGGGCTACCAGCAAGTGTAGAGGCATCTTCCGTGCTCCACCTGCCGTCAACCTCGCCGTGAGCATCAACATGTGTTTTCCTAACATACCTGATCTTTACAAGCTAATCTTTGCCTATTATTCTTGCAAATTCGCCATGTTTTATCATTATGTCTCGCCATCAACTACTTGATAATATCATAGTTAATCTCCCTTGTATTTTACACCTAAAATGGTGCGTGAAGTTTGTTGCTGATACACTTTACTACTAGGCACATGTTGATCGTCACCAGTTCAACTGATGTGTGGCTAGCTATTATGAATCGATTGGCATATGAATGACAAACACATGCATAAAATTAGGTATTTAATTTCTACGTCCAAAGACCAATGTTATAGCCACACTTGTGGTATAGTTTTTTGAAATGTGCCAATATTATACACAAGTGTGGAGCTTGGGATAATGAACAATGTTGTTTAAGGAAGCTTTCATTTTCTTTGCACAAAAAACCATTTTTTATTTTTTGAGTATCGAAAACAGGGGGTTTTTGTGAAAAAATTGTAGCAAACTATTTTACAAAAATAGTAGTCATATTTTATGTGCAATTAATCAAATAATTTTATATATTATATAATTATTATTATAATCTGTTTGGGTTTTATTTAACTTTTATTTAGTTTAATTATGTTTTCCCTTTTTTATATTATACCAAAATACCTTCAACTATAGAGGTGATTTTATTTGTTTAAATAATAATTAAATACACAATCAATAATTTATTTAGGAAATGATTAATTATTGCTAAGTTTTAGTGGTGATCATTATTGGCTATTTTTTATAAAGAACCTACAAAATCTTTATTGCAAAATTGTACCAAACCAATTTACAAAAATATTAGACCATACTTTATGTATAATTCACGAAATAGTTGGATGCAAAATGTGTTTCATACACACTCATAAAATAAGAAATAATTCTGCAGATTCAGCTCGAATTGGTTCAAATTTAAACTACAAGTGATAGATAGTTTTCTCTTTATTTATCAAAGAAATAATTTATAGGAAAACAAGTAGCTATTTCATCATAGATCTACCAAAAGTTTGTCAAGAATAAAGACCTAGCTACGAACACCAAATAGATGGATGCGGTGGGATTGAATGGACCCCACTAGTGACATGTAAGCATAGTTAAAAAAGGTTACGACGTTATTATAATCATCGTAAATGTGATGACGATCTAAATAGGTCGTAATCAACTAAAAATAACTCCGGAAGATGTGTGGCTCAGTTTATGACGATCTCATCTTATGTGGTTACGAACTTTTTGACTCACATCGTCGTAATTTATATATGGATTTGACCCCTCAAATGGTTTACGACCATCTCGGGTGAAATCGTCATAGATTTATGACGAATTCAGCCACGACCTTTGAAAGAACGTCATGTATGAGCATATTTGAGTTCTTAATTTCTTGACATGTCGAGTCAAAGTTATTTTTAGGCAAAATCATTAGTTTCCTAAAGTCCGTCGTGTTTGAGTTCTTAAGTACTCGACATGTTCTTAAGAAAATGTTAAAAGAAAAAAAAAAGGAAAATAGTGTAATAGAGAAGCCAACTTCTCTTTGGCTACTGAATATTACTACAGAATGGATTGCAATGTGTACTAAGTTATTCACCAGTTCAAACAAAGTGCCAGCAAGTTTGGAAAAAGTTTATTTTAAAAATATATCAATATGAAAAAAAATCTTCCATTACATACAATAGTGCATATTGTTAAGTTATTTATATAGACATCTCTACCTTGTAAAAATTAAAGTTCAGTTAGCAAATGTATTTCCAACAAATACAACATGCATGGAAAATTCTGTTCTTAGAAACATGAACTAGGGAGCTAGATAAAACATGTTAATTATATTCCGTAGTACTGAATGGTGACAAAAAATATTAACACATCAAATAAATTATGTCAGGCAGTGCATGCAAAAAATATACTACATCTTAGTTGATCTGTACAAAGCTCATCACAATGATTGACAAAAAATATACAACTCCATCCACGACCATTTCGTTATTTCCAACAAGCAATAAGAGAGACCATCATAGTGATGAAGTAGGTATAGCATTTGTTCTTATAAACACTAGAAGCTAGCTATAGCGTCATTGGGATTTGTTTTGTGTATTTCCAAAACAAATAGATAGTTAGATGGTGCTCTGTTTTTTGAAGTGAAATTGGTCATGCCTTTGGGGAATTTGATGGTGCTCTGTTTATGCCATGGTGCTCTGTTTAATTTCTTGTATGTTTAAGTTGTTTAGATGATCACAAGATCATTAGTGATCATTAGGGAAATCTGGAAAGGAGATATTGTCCATACCAATAATATGAACCAGGCCACTTAGCACATACAAGATCTGTGTATGGTCTGTTTTTAATAGATTTGGAACAGAGAAAAGGAAGTCCAGCAAGCACAACATATGTTCTTATTAATATCTTCTGGTTGAGCATAGCTTTAAGTTGGTTTGCATCATCCTAAAAATCCAGCACTTGTCATATAGATGTTGTTAAGCATATATCAATACACTGTTTTACTTGATATTTTGTGACTTTGGTTATGAAATATGATAAGAACAAATGCTATGTTGCTGGTTATTGTCACCTACATGTTATTCTATATTTTGCATCAATTTTGCTAGCCTATATATATAGGTAAATTATTTGTATATATATATATATGTTGTGTAGATTATTTGGGACACTTAGGTGCCTGGGCACCTTACAACTTGTACGCTTATATTTCATTGGGTATTTTGGTATGGTTAAATACGATGAGTACGCATATACCTATAAATAATTTTTAATCTTTGGTAGGTATATATACCCATGAAGATTTTTTCATTTCATGATGTTGTAGAATACGTACATATGTTCGGGTATGTACGCGTACATTTCACGTTGGGTATTTAGTTTTAGACAAATATGATTAACACACACATACCTAGAAATAATTTTTAATCGTCCGTAGGTATATATACCCACAACTAATATATACGCACAACTAATTAAAATAATAAACCCTTCGAGATTAAATTTAGAGGAAAGGATCTTAGGCACCTACGTGTCCCAAATGGTTGTCCTATGTAGGTAAATTATTTGTATATATATATGTTGTGCAGGGACTGTCATTATCCCCTTTCTCCCGAAATGTTGATTAACTTCCGTTTCGGTTGAGAATTGGGCACTCTAATGTTAAGAAAAATAGCAAAGATCATGCCCAATTTTTCCGTGAATTCGTGGATGACCTTTGCTATTTTACTTAATATGAGAGTAGTTGCATTTCTTTATTGTGCTAATTAATTAAGTAGTTTCTTTTCTTAATATTGTACTAGTGCAAACACTTTTACCGGAGCCGGCGCCGGCCCTTCTTCTGATCCGGGAAAAAATGAAGCAATATTGGGAATACTCCCAGGAGCCCGCAGAAGAGGAAGTACCTCTGGGCGAGGAGTAGTACGAGGAGGAGATAGAGTTGGAGTCCGACTCATCAGAGGAAGACATGGAGGAGGAGGCCGGTATAAACGGGGAGAGGAACACCGGAGAGTATGATCCGACTGGTAGCTCAAACACAGATGGTAACTAGTCGAGGAAGCGGAATCGGAAACCGACCAAGGTCGGCACCATCAGGCAAGAGTTTACTGCCGTGACCCCCGTTGGGATTCCTATAGAGCCCAAACATTTTTTGGAATGGTACGGCCGTCAAGTCGCGGTGATCCTCTGCAACACCATGCCGATCACCACGATTAACCTCAGGAGTTGTCACAATATTCATTATTGTTATCTCCTTATCAACAAGCTGCATGGACGATACAAGTTCCCGGAGCCATACAATAACACCAAAATCAAAGGGAACAAAGAAAACAAATGGGCCCTCAGGAAGATGAGGAAATCCTTGTCCAGTTGGAAAACTCGGGTGAAAGAGGAAATTTTTGAGAAAAAAAAAACCTGGGAGGAGCTCAAGGAGAAAGAGCCGATGATCCACGAAGCTACTTACAACCTTTTCAAGGCTAGGTGTGAGTCTGAGGCAGCCAATGTCGCGATGTAAAGGGCAAGGTGATGCGGTCGCAGGTCATAGGTAACCACCGTCTCGGAGCCGGTGGTTACAGAAGTTCCAAGCCTAAATGGGACAAGGAGGAAGCCGAGTATATAGCTGCGGGCATACCTAACCCCTTCGAGAAATACAATAGTTATCCGCACACCGAATACTTTGTGAGGGCCCGGAGCTTTAAGGACAAAGAAACCTCGAACATAGTTGTCGATCCTAAGGTTCATGAGTTTACGACTGCCGTGGTAAGTTGTTTACCAAGCCACCTTGTCGATTGAATTCTAGTTAATGAAGTTCACAATTTCTTAATGTTTCACATTCTTTATGCAGTAAGAGGAAATGAAAGTCGCCTCATCGCAGGAGTCGTCGGTTAAGCCGGTCAACCCGTGGGACACCTCTTTTAACAGGCCGTTGAACAAGGTCAATAAGGTTAACAATGTGGCGGCGAAGCCATCGTTAGTACGCCGTGTGGTCGTATTTGGTGCAGACCTAAATTGGTCCGATTATTATGGAAAACCGATGGAGCAGTCGGTCTCGAGGGGGCGAAAGGCGAGAAGGACCGAAGAATATGTCGATTATGTTCGTGTACTGGAGGAGAAAGTGAACATGCTTCCGCAGCTTGTCCAGAACGAAGTGGCAAAGACAATGAGAGCCTCATGGCTGAGATGATGACATTGGTTTCTCGCCCTTCGTTGGTTACCCCAAGTGGAAGGAGAGATGCAGCGTAAGCGGCAAGTTTCCCCTATGTACAGGATAGGGCTTGTCTCCAGTAGGACTCCGGCAATGATAAGTAGGTGTCAACAGCGCAACTGACGTGGACCTGCACACAACACAAATTATTTTCTTCCCAATGAAGTTCAAAGAGGTTGTCAATCTCTCTCGTCTTGTTGTTTACAAAGGATCAAACGCAAGGTATAATGATAACATCTAGAAAGTAAAAGCAGGAAAATAAATGAGCGTGTAAACATTGATGAGAATATGGACCGGGGTCCCGTGATGTTCACTAGTGATGTCTCTCTCCCGAAATACGATAAGACTTCTATGCGAGGTAAAAAATCACAACTGGGAAATTGACAGGATTAAAAACGCACCGCAATGCTAACTATGCTACAAAGAAAGGAACATACTCGAAAGCATGGGAGGTATGCCAAAATAAGTAGACCTAAATCCAACTGCATCCTAGACTCATGTTTCTATCACACAAGCGTGTCATCGGGGGCCATGAACCAACAATCGAGCATAACGTTCCCTCTTAGAGTCACTACCTACTGCTTGGCCAAAGCAATAAACAGTAACAGAGAACATGCAAGAATTACTTAGGAACAAAAATATAAAAGATAAGAACCAAATATATTACTCAATCACAATACGAGCATAGTCTCAATATCCATCAGACCCCTGCAAATTCATCTTAGCAACATTAGAAAATTACATATGTGCCTCGATCATGTAGGGCAGCTCACGAGGTCTAAACCATGAAGAACAAACAGGGGAGGAGAACATCACATAGCTATTGATCACGGACCTATGGTCCAAAGGGAGACTACTCACGGCACATCCGAGAAGCGTCCATGGTGGATGGGAAGCTCCCGGAGGTCAAACCTCGCTCCGGCAGGGTGCCGGGAAGAGGGCTGCTAGCGCTCCCGATCTTGGAAGCGTAGCGGCGGCGGAACAGAGGCGAGATCGCGAAAAGGGTTCTGTCTTCGAAGGTTTCGCATCACAGAGGTTAAATAGGCGAAAGGGGCAGTCAGGGGGGCCACCAGGGGTCCAGGCGCCCCCCGGCGCGGCCAGACCCTAGACCACGGCAGGTGGCCGCCTGGGTCCCTAGTGGTGGCCCTTTGGCCCCACCCAGGTGATTCCGGAAGGTTCCTTCACGCTGATTTTTTATCTGATTTTTCCCGAGTTTTTGGAGCACTTTTAATATGGGGGAAACCTGAAATAGAAAAACAGCAGAAAACGGGAACTTGCACTGTGGTGCACTGACTTAATAAGTTAGCCCAAATATGCTCAAAAGTGTACGTATGAAAGTGTATCTAGATCATAGCAATGTCACACAAAACATGCATGGAGCAAGTACAAACTATTGATACGTTTGGGACGTATCAACATCCCCAAGCTTAATTCCTGATCGTCCTCGAGTAGGTAAATGATAATAAGCATAATTTCTGTGGTGACATGCTAGCAACCATATAAGAACTTTGAAAGTAAAGCAATCAAGGTATGTGAGTCAATTCAAGTCATAACAAGCAAGTGTCTATATTAGCATTCAAACAAGCAACGAAAGAATATTAGGTGCAAGAGCTCTTAGCTATCTGTGACTCGAATGTCTCCAAATAGTGTTTTCATGAAAGAAGGGGGATATGGGAATACAAGAGAAAAATATAATTGTTGAGAACTCAATCTACTAAAGTTTCACAATTGGTCTTCTTTGGAATCTTATCTTGACTCGTACCCAGACCACTAGCCAGGTACAAGTCAATTTGAAGCATTCCTTTTCGATATTTTGAGCACTCATGCAATGGATTAGCGTAAGCACGAGAGTTGACACTTAGGATGGAAAAAATACAAATGTGGTGGCGGAGGAAGTAAAAAAGGTGAGAAAGGATCACATCAATGAGGACAATCATAGGCGAGAGAATGCCAAATGATAGATATGATGTGAGGAGTAGGGATTGCCATGCAACGGACGCATATATGAGCTAAGAAAATCTCTCCAAAGGAACTAGTGGGGGTGCATCCAACTTGCTCGCTCATGAATACCTAGAGCTCGTTTGAGGAGGCTCATCCTTGGAATATGCAAGCCAAGTTCTATAGTGTGAAGGGTCCCCACATAGATATATACATAGATGATCATCTCTATGGAGTACAAGGATAAGAGGTAGTACTAGTGTGGATCTTTCAAAAGGATAGTGGTGTTGCCCCTTTCTCTCTTTTTCTTTCTTTTTTTCTCTTTTTTTTTTTTTGGGGGCCTCAATGGCTCTTTCTATTTAACTCTCATTTGTCCTCTTTGGGATCTTTTAATTTTGTCCACTTTGGGATCTTTTCCTCACTTAAGGCCAACACTCTATTTTACAAGAGGCTATAGAAGATCTTCACACTTTAGAAGGTACTCAAACATAAAGAAGATGTAGCTATCCTGATGTATGCAAATGTATGCCTCTGCCAGTGTAGCAGGAACATGTTTGACATGAAGATCAAGTCATGAAGAGGTGGATGTTTCATGGCAATATATCTCGGAAAGGCTATGGAAATGCCTTGATAGGTAGGTATGGTGGCTGTTTTGAGGAAAGATATAAGGAGAGTTATGATGACATAGCCTATCGTGCCATGGGTTTGGATGTACCAGCGAAGGTGGACGCCAACTCTCGGAGTGAGAAGAGGGCAATGCATGGTACGGAAGAGGCTAGCAAATATGAGGAGGTGGAAGTGTCAACTTTCAATACTTACATTAGTCCGAAGAACTCATGCACTTTTTATCGGTAACTCTCAATCTAATAAGGAGGTTTCACAAAGAGACAAGTAACCCGAGGAGGATTGTATGGGGGTTTGGTTATCCTTGCGCATGCTTGACTCATGGTACGTGAGTGTACTCTAATATCTGATCCCTCCAAAGATTAGTGATCCATCTAGTAGCTAGAGTTCTCAACTAGTTTTTGTAGGTTTTGAAAATACACACGGATTTCCCAAAATACAACACCTATCACTAGTAGGCTAGAAATCTTCAAAAGTTCAAACATTACTCACAACAATATCTTAAAACTATTGCAAGCTACTACTACAATTAAATAGCAACCTCAATTACCTACTTCAAGACAATACACAACTCAGTGCAACAACCAACTCTCTTAACAAGATAAACATGAATACTGAAGAGAGTTCCAGCAACAAACTAAACAAAATCCAAGTCTCTTGTTAAGGAAAAAAGCTAAAACTAAATCTAAAAATAGCAGCAGCTACGAAAAGATAAAGAACACACAACAGAGAAAGATATGCATGATAATCCTAAGATGTGTTCTAGATTGGGGTGGAGCGTGTTTCTCTCCCACAAAAAATAATCTGGGGTCTAACTTTTTATGAAAAGCAAGCAAAGCTAAAGAAAACTAAAAAGGAAACCTAAGAGCGAGACGCTCCAAGCATGGCACATAACGCATGAAGTGATAAAAATATAGTGAGACGAAGGACGAACTGAGTATTGTTGATGGAGAAGGGGATGCACGGGGGAATCTGATACACGAGAGATGATAATTGATTCTCGCCCTTCGTCGGTTACCCCAAGTGGAAGGTGAGATGCAGTTTAGCGGCAAGTTTCCCTAGGACTCCGTAAATGATAAGTAGGTGGTTCCGCAAGTGATTTGTCGTTTGAAGATAATCACTTGCTTCTCCTGGACCTGGACATAGACACTAATAACATTGCTCCCAATGAAGTGCAAATAGGTTGTCAATCTCTCCGGTCTTGTTGTTTACAAAGGATCAAAACACAAGGGATGATGATATTGATAGCAACTGAAAGTAAAAACAGAAAAGGTAAATGAGCGTGTAAACAGTGATGACAATATGGACCGGGGTCCCGTGATGTTCACTAGTGATGTCTCTCTCCCAAAAGACGATAAAACTGCTATGCGAGGTAAACAAATTAAAGATGGGCAATTGACAGGATTATAAATGCACCACAATGCTAACTATGCTACAAAGTAAGGATGAGGCTCAAAATCATGGACAATACGCCAAAATAATTGGACCGAAATCCAACTACATCTACTACTAATCATCCACCTTGAGATATCTATCCAGAACATCTCGCTGGTTGTTAAGTTGCGATCCCTACCCTGTGACGCCCCCAAAATCAGACCGTGTACAGTAATCATACACACAGGGTACACGACTGAGATTAGGGTGCCACGGTGATAATATCACAGCACAACACTAAACACAAAAGGATAAACAAATATATTACAATAGAGGGGGTCACGCGGACCCGAATATATAAGTCATACAAGCCATAATATCTGAGTACAGACATAGTTAGTCAAGTTTTGCCTTAAGAAGGCTAGCACAAATCACATCAGAGATACAGAACGAAAAGGCGAGGCCTCCTGCCTGGGATCCATCGAACTACTCCTGGTCAACGGGGAACTCCACGTCGTAGTAGGCGCCTCCGGGGTACTCCTGCTCCTGGGCTCCAACGTCGGCTGCAGCGGCCGATCAGGCAAAACAGTAAAGGAAATAAAGCAGGTGAGTATCTAGTATACCCGCGAGTCTTACGTCCGCTACTAAGCATTATGCATGGTATCAACGGAATGAAGAGGCTGTATATAGTGGACTGAAGACAGAAAATCAGAGCAAGGGTAAGAAGCTAGGCCTATCGAAGACTAGCATCTTCCGACGGTGTCTTGCAGCATGAGGTAAGAATCAGCCAACAGTTTATATAAAGCAGTAAAGTAACAATGAAGCAGAAGTTGCTATAACATTGAATAATAATAATAAGTTGTAATAATTAACAATGCCTCCGAGTTCACCTCCTCGACATCCCCGCGAGGAAGAAAAACCCGGAACCATACAGTTTAATAATAATAGTTTCTAGTGGTAAGATCCAGCTTCAGCATAAAGCGTCCTGTTACCGTGGACACGGCTATCGATAGATTAATCTTCCCTGCAGGGGTGCACTTGTGTTACGCTACACGCACGGATCTCCAGGGTGGCGGGAACCTTGTTAGGGAACGCTCCACCGAGGCTATCCGACAGTTCATAGCCCATCTTTCAAACTCAACAGAGAGGTCATCCGCCTGACTATATCCTATGTACGCGGGGCTTTGGACCCTAACCCCGACGTACTCCTGCACGGTGCGAGGCTGGCCAGTGAAGTTAAATCAAAGCAAATACAAATCACACTGCCGCGGCAAATAAGACAACACCACTTCCCGGCGCAGGCCGCAGTACTTCTGACGTCTGAAGAGTCCTCGGACGACACTACGAAGCAGAGGAGCCCATAACTCGTAATTCCCACGGGTAGGTAGTGCGTACATGGCGTATAGCCAACTCAAGACATTCACTTAACCATTTAGCATTTTAATTAACCTGCGTGACAACCGTTATAGTTGCCTCGACTTAACTGACCCGCGGACAACGACAGCAGCCAGGACCACCAGTACATCGGTGCCTACCCTGTCGTCCCACCAAGTCACTACGGTTACCAACAAGGTGAACCGTCTCCTTACCTTGTCTCGCGTGTGCTCCGGGAGGAGCTCGACTTTCGTAGTTTGGTAACTCTCGCGGCCAACGATCAGGGGCCAAGCACACCGATACACTGGTCGTACCCTCCCTGTCGTCCCGTCGCAATACCTCTCGCGGGCACCATTGGGTCGCCCGACTTCTTACCTGAAGGACAACCGTTTACAGGACCCTATGGCGGCAAGACAAAGTCAGCCTTGAGTGGAGTACAAAGATTACTCCTTGATAGCTCACACTTGAGGTGACTAGGCATAACCCAGATAGGGGCCTTCGACGGTGTCTGCATTGTATCGTACCTGTGGAGTTATAATATTTGTATCCGCGTTCACTCCCCTGAGTGATCACGGCCCTCTATCTAATCCTAGCTAACAATGCGCAGGGCTCACTGCTGAATAAAGCATAATAATAATAATAGGCAGCATAGGATAAAGGAAGGCACATCAAGGGGCGACAAAATCAAGCTATGCAATTGAATAGGATTGTAATCGTAGCAGCAGAAGTAACAATGCCTAGTGCAAGAAATGTACGGAAAGGTAGGCGATATCTGGGGAAGAGAATGGCTCTGCTTGCCTGCAAGCTCGACGGTAGTAGTAGGGTCGTCGACAACGTAGTCGTACTCAGCTGCGGTGTAGTCGACGGCAGCAGCGGGGTCTACCGGAGATTAAGGGGGAAGAAACAGTAAATACACAGCAAGCATATACAAACAGATGCATGACATGATAGATGAAATGTTAACGGTATTCTAACACAGTGCAATACACATTGCTCGGAACGGAAATTCATCTGAGGATGAACTACCGGCTCCGGGTGATTACCGGACAGGGTGCCCGGAGGGGGAAGGATCAAGCCGGAGGTGTCGTGGTTACCGGAACCACATAAGGGGGGTGTATCCGTGCTATTTGAACCATTCCGGACAACTTTCTTGTTCGGAATAAATTCATCCGGGCACGCTAAAAGTACCGGACCATTTATCGGACAGTCGGTCCGGAGGGGGAATGTTCGATGTTCGTTGTGTTAGAGCGGTGTGGTAGACATACGGATAGCGTATTCGTATTCGTTATATTTTTCTGATAAATTTTCATGTATAAAGTTTTTGAATCCGAGTTACAGTTTAAAAGTTATTGAATTTCAAAGTTTAAATCAATTTAAATGATTTTCTGGATTTCTTTTATTATTTATTCAACATTATCCAAAACAGTGCTGACATGTGGGACCCACATGTCAGCCTCTGTTATTTATAAAACATTTAATTAAATTAACAAAATGCCACTGGACCCACCTGTCTGTGACTGATTAACTTAACTAAACAGTTTTAATTAAGTTTTTATTAAATTTTAAATTTAATCAAGGAGGGCCCGCATGTCAGTGACTGGGGCTTCCCAGTCAGCATAGTTGACTGGTCAACCCAGTCAACTGGACCACGGGGGCCCACTGGCAGCGACCCAGGGGGTTGCCCCAGGGGTGCCACGTCGGAGGCCACCGGCGGCTGGTCTCCGGCGAGCTCCCACGCGGCGGAGCGCACTGGAGCTGCACGGGATTCGTCCACAGGGCACCAAATCGACCAACGTTTGATCCTATGGCTTCCTAGCGATGCGCAGCCGAGCGCTACTTCAACAATGGCGGAAACAGCGCTCGGGCATCCATGGCAAGTCGAGCTACGTGAAGCAAACGAGCCAACTACCGCGTAAAACAGAACGAGTGGACCAGCAGCAACATGGGGGAGTCGAAATCTTGAGCTGGTGCGGCGTAGGTGTACTGCTATGACGACGAATGGCGGCGGCCGGAGTAAGCGAATGGTGGTTTCTGTGCCGGAGCTTATCGGGCGGCTACTGGGAGTTGGGGATGGCGGGCATGCTCACTGTGATCACGCAGACGGTGGAAGTGAGCTCGCGGACGAGTCGGGGTGGCTGGAATCGCTCAGAGATCTCGCCGGGGCCGAGGAAGAGGAAGAAGACGTCGCGCTCGTTGTAGTCGATCCCGCCGCAATTCCAAGCGCACGCAGACGAAGTCGACCACCGCACGCACGCCAGACACGTTTTGATCGCACGGGAAGGTCACTGGCCACGGTTGCTCACCACGGCGGCCATGGCGGCTCGGCGGGATTTTTCCCCGACGCGTGAGAGAAGGGGAGGAGGGGAATGGAGGTGCGAGGATAAGAGGGGAATGGTGGCCTGGGGCGAAGGTCCAGGAGGGAGAGGGCGTCGTCCTTATCGCGTCGGCGCCGGGAGGGAGCAGGTGAAGGGCGGGGCCACCTTGGCAGCGGCGTGCCCACGGCGGGCTGCCGTACGGGGCAGGTGGGGGGGGGGGGTGGTTGGAGGAAGAAGACAAGGTGAGGTGGGCTGGGCTGAGGTGGCCTTCGCCCCAGGCGACATTTAGCGCTTTCCTATTTGTTTTGTTTTCTATTTACTCTATTACTTTTCTGTAATTGATTTATTAACCCTAGCATTTTTGTAAAATATTATTGGTGTTTGTAAATTAGGTTTACATATTACTGAGGAGCCACAAAAGTTTTTGCAGCAAAATAAATTCATTAGGTATTTCTTTTAAATATTAAATGCCCAAAGTAGGGGTTGTAACCTACTGTTAGAATTGTTTGGAATTTTCTACAACTTCAAAAATTACCAAAGTTGTTCCAACATGATTATAATGATTTTAGGCAATTTACAAAAATAGTTCCATGATTTTTGGAACAACATTATTTCAGCATTTTTGTTTTATTTTTCATTTAAAGTAGTTTCAACTAGGGTTTGGTTTGTTAGATGAGCAAGGTGCATTTGGCTTTGGGATTTGATCCCAAGGGCTCAAGTACATGCTGCATGGGGTGTTGATCAACCACAGCAAGGTTTGATCATGAGCATCACAAAGTTTTATCAGGTACAAGGGAGATCAAACAGTGATAATTCAACAGTGTTGATGATTACCGTTACAGGCATCTGAGGGTGTTACATACCCAAAGTGTAAACCCAAAGCAACAGACAACTGCATTAAAAAGCACTTTGCGTAAAGTAGACAATCCTTGCAACCGCGGTTACAAGAACCGTTGCTTTCCCCCTTGTGGCAACAACACATCCCCCAGACTCATGTTTCTGTCACTCAAGCGTGTCATCGGGGGGCACGAACCCACAATTGAGCATAACGTTCCCTCTTGGAGTTACTACCTACTACTTGGCCAAAGCAATAAACAGCAATGGAGAACATGCAAGAATTACTGAGGAACAAAAATATAAAAGATAAGAACCAAATATATTACTCTATCACAATCTGAACATAATCTCATAATCCAGCAGATCCCATCAAACTCAGCATAGCAACAACAGAAAGATTACATATGTGCCTCGATCTTGTAGGGAAGCTCGGGAGGTCTAAGCCATGAAGAGGGGAGGAGAACATCACATAGCTACTTATCATGGACCCATGGTCCAAAGGAATCTACTCACGACACATCCGGGAAGCGTCCATGGTGAAGGGGAAGCTCTCGAAGGTCGATCCGCCCTCCGGCAGGGTGCCGGGAAGAGGTCTGCTGGTGCTCACGATCTTGGAAGCGCGGTGGCGGCGGAACAGAGGCGAGATCGCGAAAAGGGGTTCTTTTTTCAGAAGTGTCACATCACGGGGAATATATAGGCGACGGGGTGCAACCAGGAGGGCCACCAGGGGTCCAGGCACCCCCTGGCACGACCAAGCCCTAAGCCGCGCCAGGTGGCCGCCTGGGCACCTTGTGGTGGCCCCCGGCCCTCCTTCGGGCTTCCGGAAGCTTCTGATGTGGATATTTTTTATCCAATTTTCCCGAATTTTTTGAGCACTTTTAATATGGGGGAAACTTGGAATAAAAAAATAGCAGAAAACAGGAACTGGTACTTGGGTGCACTGAGTTAATAGGTTATTCCAAATATGATCAAAAGTGTATGAAAGTGTATCTAGATCATAGCAATATCACACAAAACATGCATGGAGCAAGCAGAAATTATCGATACGTTTGACACGTATCAACATACCAAAGCTTAATTCTGCTCTTCCTCGAGTAGGTAAATGATAACAAGCATAATTTATGTGGTGACATGCTAGCAACCATATAAGAACTTTGCAAATTAAAGAAATCAAGGTATGTGATTCAATTCAAGTCATAACATGCAAGAGTCTATATGAGCATTGAAACAAGCAACGAAAGAACATTAGGTGCAAGAGCTCTCGCTGTTCGTGACTCGAATGTCTCCAAATGGTGTTTGCGTGCAAGAAGGGGGATAGGGAATACGAGAAAAGTATATTTTTTTAGAACTCAATCTACTAAAGTTTCACAGTTGGTCTTGTTTGGAATCCTATCTTGACTCGTCCCCAGACCACTAGCCAGGTACAAGTCAGTTTGATCCACTCCTTTCCGATATTTTGAGCACTCATACAATGGATGAGCGTAAGCACGAGAGTTGACACTTAGGATGGCAAAGAGAGAAATATGCTGGAGGAGGAAGAAAAAAAGGTGAGAAAGGCTCACATCAATGAGGACAATCATAGGCGAGAAGGCCAAATGATAGATATGATGTGAGAAGTAGGGATTGCCATGCAACGGATGCACATACGATCTAGAAGCTCTCCAATGGAACTAGTGGGGGTGCATCTAACTTTCTCTCTCATGAAGACCTAGAGAACTTTTGAGGAGGCTCGTCCTTGGAATATGCAAGACAAGTTCTATAATGTGAAGGTCTCCACATAGCTATATACATGAATGATCATCTCTATGGAGTACAAGGATAAGAGGGAGTACTAGTGTGGATCTTTCAAAAGGATAGTAGTGTTGTCCCTTTCTCTCTTTTTATTTATTTTTCTCTTTTTTTTTGGTGGCCTCAATGGATCTTTCTATTTAACTCTCATTTGTCCTCTTTGGTATCATTTATTTTTTCCACTTTGGGATCTTTTCCTCACTTAAGGGAAACACTCTAATTTACAAGAGGGTATAGAAGATCTTTCACACTTTACAAGGTACTCAAATCATGAAGAAGATGTAGCTATCATGATGTATGCAATGTATGCCGCTGCCAGTGTAGCAGGAACATGTATGACATGAAGATCAAGTAATGAAGAGGTGGATGTTTCATGGCAATATATCTCGGAAAGTCTATGGAAATGCTATGATAGGTAGGTATGGTGGCTATTTTGAGGAAAGATGTAAGGAGGTTTATGATGGCAGAGCGTATCATGCTAAGGGTTTGGATGTACCAGCGAAGGTGGACGCCAAATCTCGGAGTGAGAAGAAGGCAATGCACGTCACGGGAGAGGCTAGCAACCATGAGGAGGTGGAAGTGTCAACTTTCAATACTTACATTAGTCCAAAGAACTCATATCTACAGCTGAAGCCGAATACATTGTTGTTGGGTCATGCTGTACTCAGATTCTGTGGCTGAAGCAAACGCTGAAGGATTATGGTATTCATGTGAAGAAAATTCCCCTTCTGTGTGATAATGAGAGTGCAATCAAAATTGCTCACAATCCTGTGCAGCACTCTCGCACGAAGCATATAGACATTCGCCATCATTTTATTCATGATCATGTTCAGCGTGAAGATATTGTCATAAGTCATGTCAGAACTGGTGATCAATTGGCTGACATTTTCAAGAAACCATTGGATGAGAAAAGGTTTTGTGCACTAAGGTGTGAGATCAATATATTGGACTCACGCAATGTAATGTAAGATCGATCCTTTACCTCCATGTATATAGTCATTTACTTCGTTATTTGTCTTTTGGTTTCGTTGCTTGTTTTTGCTTCAATTTTATTTTGCTTGGATATAGTCCTCACTGCTTATCACCTTTTGCTTCGTTTGGGTTTTCTTCGAGGTGATAAGTTTCGGACCCTACCCCTTTTGTTCTTCTTCTTTCTTATTTTGTCTGTCCAAAGTGGTTGAGCACAATTGAAACGGAAAGTATCTTGCGTCGAACTTCATTGTGTTCTGAATCAAATGCTTCCAACTTTTATCTAAGTTTTACTCAAGTCGAAGACATATTCTTTGTTCGTTGAGATCCCATAAAATCCGGGTTGTTGAGATTTTCTCGTGATTCGCAACGAAATCCTCGCCGTAGAATTCGGAGAGACGGATGCTAGAAGCCGTTCGATCAGATCTGACAACTCCTGTCATACCTACCTATATAAGGCGTTCCCCCAGCGAATCCAACTCACCTCCTCATTCACATCTCTCCGGAACCCTATCGCTCCCGAGCGCTCCGCCGATCTCCTCGTCTCCGTTGCCGTTCTCGCTGCTTCACGGTCGGAATAGTGCCGCCGTGGACTTCACGCCGTCGACGAGCACTTCCTCTCCGCTCATCGCCGCCGTAGCTGCTCGACGCCACTGAGTTAGGGTACGCCGAGCCCTCGATCCAATCTCTGTTTCTCTCTCTGTTCATCCTATTCTAGATTGGATCCGAGTTTTTAGCTTTGTTGATTGGATTGTTTTTCCTAAGTTTGTTTGATCCGTTGGATCTTTGCTCCGTTGGGAAACTTGTTCCTTCTAGCAAAAGATTCCCATCTCAATCCAGGTTATAAGCTAGGGTTAGATGTTGTCTGTTCTGTGTTAGGGTTTGTCACTCTATTGAGATTGCAAAGTCTAGCTCAGAACAGATTGAATATCTCTCCCATATTCAACAATGAATCTCCTATCAAAACCTTTTTCTTTGTGGTCGAAACTTTTGCTGATGCTCATTCCATACTTGCCTTTTTCCCTCGCTACCTTATGCCTTTCACAGGATGTCTGAGGATTTAGGCTTCGGGAATGAGTCCCCAAATCTTGATCATATCAACGAAGCAGAACAAGCTGCTCCGAAGAAGAAAGGTGGCAGAACCAAGGAAACCAACAATACTCGAGGCATCCCCGAATCCATTCGCATTGAGCTTGGATATGATACGCCTCCTGAAGAAACCAGAAATCAGCGCAAGATTCGCCTGCAAAACATTCGTCGTTACTGGGCTGTCAGATGGTACAAGTACAAAAGCATCCCTGACTGGAAGTGGGCTATGCAATTTGCCTTCAGTCCACCCTATCAATATACTTCGGCCATGTGAAGTCAGTACACCGTAGAAAATAGATACTTGTACTACCCAGTTCCACCCAAGGTCCCTCACCCCAATACTCTCAAGACTCCAGATGACTACCCTGATGAGAAAAAGCGATTGAGAATCGCTGCTGAGAAAAAGAGACTCAAGGAAGCTAAGAAAGCTGCCAAGTTAGCTGAAGCTGAAGCCCATGATGTTGGGCCTAGCTCGAAGAAGAAAACGAAACTTAAGAAGAAATCAGCTTCTCCTCCTCATGCTTCCACATATGATGAAGAGCAAGCCAGACTAGAGCAAGCTGCTCTGGAAGATTCAATGTTGGACGAATCAAATGCTGCTGCTGACAACGAATCCGAATCTGAAGCAGATGATGAATCGGATCCTCCTCCCCCCAAGAAGCAAAGGCTAAGGATACCTTTGAAGAAGAAGCCAGGAAAAAAACCTGCTACCAAAGGAATAAAGATTCAAGATCCCAAGGACAAGCCCTCTGCTCGTCCCACAATTGACCTATCAAACTTGGTGGACGCAAAGCCCTTGGCCTCCAAGCCACCGACTGATGCTCTCAATACTGAGAGGCGATCGAAGCAGAGGCATGACCCTGCCAAGCAACAATTTGCAAAGGCTTCTGCACCAGCGAAGTCCAAGCAGTCTGGCCCACCAAACCCTTCAGCAAAGCGAAAGCTCACTGAAGAAGAATTGAAACAGAAATACCTTGCGGAGGCACTTGAGCGAATCATTCTCGCAAGAAACGCTACAGAAAAGAAGAAAGCAGATGAGGAGGCCGCAGGAAAGCAAAAGGAGTTGGACTCCGCTAGATTGGCTGCTGAAAAGGCTGAGACAAAGCACAAGCTCGCTGAAGCCGAAATGAATGAAGAGAAAGCTGCCGCTGAAGCCAAACAGCTGGCTGAACATGAAGCCAAACGCAAGGCCTCTCTAGAAGGCCTCAGGACAAAGAAAGCTGAGAAAGCGGCTAGGGCTAGTCAGAAAAAGTCTGTTGTTGAAATGACTCCCTCCACTGAAGATATTCCATTGAAGCAGAAAGTCATATCTTTGCCTGAAGCTCAAACTGAAGCTGATCGCCATAGTGAACATCAGTTCCCTGACCCTCGTGAAGGCGAACTATGGGATCGGTTGGGCATCACTAAAGACCTTTGGGAGAAGTGTGCTGCTGAAGAACCTAAAGCTGTTGATCTAGGTGAAGTTTATATCTCAAGCTCCATCGAAGCAATGATCTCCACAATTATTAGTCAGCCGAAGGATTTGCATTCAAGGGATAAATCGGAAGTGACAGAGATTCAAAACTATCAGAAGCGCGCTGAAACTGAACCAGATGAAGAATTCAAACATCACGCTTTGAAATTGCTTCAGCAAGTGACAGACGTCAACACCACCACCAAGGATAACATCAAAATCTTCAGGGGCAAGATTAAAGTCGTTGTCGATGAAATGGTGAAGACCCATAATGCATCCATTATGGAAAGGGATTCATGGAAGCGCAAGGCTCCGCAAGAAGCTGAACCTGCTGTTGCAAAGCCAGTTGCTGCCAAAGCTACTGCTTCAAAGGCTTCGGACCCTTCTCCAAAGAATAAATCTACCAAGAAGCGGAAGATCACTTTGGCTTCAGCGGCTGACATGGAAACCAGGGATGAGTAGCCGAAGGAAACCCCTGAAGAAGTTCCCACTCCTGCTCCGAAGCCAAAACCATCCCAGCCAATACCAAAGACTTCAGCTCCACCCACCAAAACTCCCACACCTCCTCCTACCAGATCCACTCCCAAACCAACTCCACCACAGAAAGCTCCTACCCCCAAGAGAACCCCTACCCCAACTCCAACACCTGCATCAACTCCTGCACCCATTCCACCTCGTGCACCCACACCCATCCGTGCTCCAACCCCCGAACCGCAAAGGACTCCCACACCACCAGTTGTTCCCGCACCACCTCCATCACCTCCCCATGAAGCAAATATACCCTCTCCATCCCACTCCAGAACCCTTGGCACCCGAGACTATTCCCCTGCCAGAAGCGCTCAAGAGTCTGAATCCAATGTGCCTCACACCGAAGCACATGAAGATGAAGACGAACAAGTGCAGATACTGAATCTCTCGCAAGAGCAAGCGCTCATAGTCGGTCAAACTGCTGGCCCTTCTAGAGCCACTCAAATAGCTCCTCTGCAAAGGTTTCACACTCATTCGCGCCCCTGCCAAGACACCCAGCTTGAGTCAAATTACCCTCGTGAAACTTTTCCTATGTTCAAGGGCGCTGGTTATTTTTCAAGCCATGGTCCGGATTTCAGTTTGGAACAACATCAGAAGCGCCACCGTTTCTTTGGTGTCAGCCTTATGCTTCAGCTCGGACTGCAGATGATCTTCGCTTCTGGACTGCAGAGCAACAAATTTTATACACCAAGGTTTTCTGTCAGCAAGGTGTTCTATTTAGGCACAAATATCTGGATATGCGAAGTCTTTCCACTGCCACTTGCTTTCAAAACATCACCGAAACCATTGAGAATCAGAATCTCACTCAGCTATTTTCTTTAAGCACTCCCTTCAATTCTGAACTCATCAAGCAATCCTATGCCACTCTTTATGTTTCTGGTGATGCAAATGAACCCAGCTCATGGACGCTGGAATGGATGTTTCAAGGTCAAATCTTCAGAATGTCTTCAGCCGAATTCATGGAGATAGTCAATATTCCAAGGCATTCTAGAGTTCAAGAAAAGATTCACTTGGAACCTGATCTGGCTGAAGAACAATTTGCTACCCTACTGGATACAGAAGAAACTGCCAATCCTGAAAATATTTGCCCGAAGCATTTGAAATTCATCTCCAGGACTTGGTTCTACATTTTTTCTCAATCCTTGATTCCTTTGAGTACTGCTTCGGAAGAATCAAACATTCTTCCTGAGACAAGGCATGCCATTATGAAGCTCACTCATTGTCTCATTTTTGACTTTGAAGACAGCTTCATCAGGAACTTGGTTCATGCAGCAGAGCTGCCATTCACACTGAAGCCTTATGCTCCCTGGCTGCAAGTTGTCTGTGATTATGGCAGAAATGAAGACTTTGTGGCTCGCCATCATCCTAAGCTTTTCCTTCCACCAGTGCGTGACAATTTGGAATTGCTGAGGAAACCCAATGATCCGTTCGCCACATATGTTGGTGTGCGCCATGAAGTTAATGAGCGAAACTTATCCAAGAAATTCCAAAAAGACTGGCACCACTTTGAAGTTAATCTTCGGTCGCAGCAAATGCTCGAAAACTTCATTGAAGCCAATCAGCGCCAGATGCAATGTCTTGCTGATTAGATAAACCGCGTTGGCAACATTGCACTCAATAACAATCAGTATCTGCGTGTTCTCAAGCGTCATTCCTAGAAGGGACTCCGAAAATTCCACTGTGTAAAAGGCCTTCGTAAAGATCGCATTTACAAAGAATATGAGCACCTCCAGCGAATCTTTTCCCGTGATGATACGGTGGACCGCCCAAATCAAAAGATCCCTCCCTTGCACAAGATTGATGAAGTTTTCTTCGTCAACGAACCCAAACCCATCAGCCCTGACACCGTCTCTGAGAACGACTCCATCACATCAAAGGACGATGAAGGCCTCGATGACAGCAACCTCGACATCAACCTCATCACCCAGACGCGCCATGAAGCCATACTTCGTCTTCTTCCGAAGAAGAATCCTCTGGCGATCAATCTTCGTCGGATGAGTCTTCGTCAAGCTCAGCTTCGTCGGGTTCCCAGGGTGTTGATTCCGCGCAATAGATCTCTCGAACCTCTTCCCAACCTTTTGTCCAATCATTGACAAAAAGGGGGAGAATGAGGGCATCGATGATTTAGATTTGCATCGTTGAAAGGTCTCTTGCTATTTTGCTTTTGCTTCACTTGGTTAAGTTACAACAAACTTTCCATTCATTTCGATTGGGTTGTAACTTAAGTTTAACTTCCGTCTTGCTACTCCTGTGCTACGCTTAAGTTTTAATAACCCCTTTGCTTGCAAGTATTGCTTTGTATCTTTTATCTTGCAGGTGGTTATTATTTTCTAAGTCACAGGTCATTGGAAGAAATTGCATATATTCCTGGATATATATCTTCAAATGTAATTGTATTCGCTAAGATATTTTTTTTGCTCTCCACCGAAGAAATTTCTCTCAAGCATTAAATTCGATTATATAAATCTTTGATGCTTGCATTAAGGGGGAGCCAAAAAATTCATATCTATGAGTTTGTCCCATCACTTCACAAAAACTTCAATATCTTTTATCGATGCCTGTTTCATCAACAATAGTCCAAAAAGGGGGAGATTGTAAGAGCAAAGTTTTGCCCCCGTGTGTTTTGGATATTGTTGGACAAGACAATAGAAGAACTAACAATGTTTTCTAGTGTAAACAGTTGAATATGTTCCTGAAGGACAAGCTAGGTGATAAAGCTTCAGGGAAGGTCTTCAAGTTATCGAAGAATTACCCCCTGAGCGAAGATTAATCACGGAGGATGACCCCCAAAGATGAAGGTGTCCTGAAGCTCAACTCATTGAAGGAAATGAAGAAGACGGCGCAAGACTTAGATGTTTTTGTGTAGTTCTTTTTCTGTTCCTTGAGTCATAGGACAAACCGTACTATCAAGAGGGGTGTTTAGTTTGTGGACATCGAAGTTACGGAGAAAATGCTCAGATCAAATCCAGACCAAGTGAGAAGCCAGAGCGAAGAAATCTCATGTGCACTAAGTTAAGCTTCAGTAGCAAAGACTTCGTTCTTTGGCTTCTGACTAAGTACTAAGTCCATGAGTCATTTTTACTTGTTCGGCAAGTAAAGTTGCGCAGTGATTACAAATCCGACTATTGTGGAAACGTGTCAAGCTGTCACTTCGGGTCAATTTGGTCATTCCACACCTCGGGATCGCCAACTATAAATACGCCGCCCCATCCTCCATTTGCGGGTGGCTTCTCTGAGATTATTCCTAAGAGAGATTGAAGAGAGCACCCCGAGAACTCCACCAAAGCAAAACCCAAAACTCAGAATACTGAAGCCTAAGTCCCAATGATCTTAGTAGATTCGAGATGACTTAGGTGAAATCTTAGTAGCCTTTTTATCTTGGAGAACTGCAATTCTCCTAGACGGTTAGAGTGTTGTTCTTCAGAGAGCGAAGAGTAATTGTCGCCTCGAAGTCCAGTTTTTCAAAGGTTTCGGTGATTCCCTCAATAATCAACCACGAGTGACGAATTGACCAAGCTCAAGGAGTTTGGTGCACTGTAGCAACGGACAGAGAGAGATTTGCTCCAGGTGCTCAATCACCAGTCCCTCCAACCAGACGTAGCGCTTTGCAGAGCGTGAAATGGTCGATCAAACATTGTCGAGTCTCAGTTCGTTTAACTTCAAGTATTACCTTCTGTATTGCATTTGCTTCGCAGTTATGATTCAATGTGTTTTGATTCACTGCATTTAGTTTTGCTTCCAGTTTTACTTCGCTGTTCCGCCTTACTTATGCTTCACTTCATAGTTTCAGTCGAAATTTTTTAAGTGATCATTCACCCCCTCCCCCTCTGATCACATACTTGAACTTTCACTCATGCCTCGCCTCTTCTCCTCTGTGCAGAACCGACGCCATTGGAGCCTCCATGGAGCTCGGGCCGAGCTCGCCGTGGCCAGCCCAAGTCGCCTCCCCGGCCCAACTCGCATCCGCGGCCCAGCATGCCCCTGCAGCCTGTGCAGCGCCTCAAGGGGCTCCGCCCACTGGGTGAGCAACGCCCCCTTTTTTATTTTTTTTATTTTGTTGCTTCAGTTCGAGTTGGGCCTGGCCCAACAGTAGTAGATTTGGCCCAGAGTGGGTTAGTTTTTTTTTCTGCTTGTTTATTTGGCAGATTGTGTCTTATTTTTGCGAGGCTCGTATCTTTTTAACGGTAGCTCGGATCGCGACGCGTAAAGCATGAAATTTGCTTAGAATTTTGTGTAGATTAATAAAATATTCTTTGTTGTCATGTTTGACTTTGTTTACATGCTGTTTTACTGGTAATTACAACTTCTTGCCACTGAAAATTGTTTTTTAATAACTTTTTAACCGTTGCTCTGTTTAAAATGTTCTTTATATGTAACTTAACTAGGATTGCATGTAGATTGTGTTTATGTTGCTTTTGCTTTCTAATACAAATTATAAAATATTGTTTAGGGAAAAACAGTACCAAACATTATAATTATCGTGGGGTCCGTAATAGTTGCCATGCATAGGTTTTACGCCCCACTTAAATTGACTAGCATAGATAGTTTCCTTTATGCTTCACCTCTTGCCATGTTTGTGTGCTATGGCATGCTTGAGTGAGATGCCATGTTAACAAACTTTGTTTATAACCTGTAGCTAAAGAACTTGAACCATTGTAAACGTGTGGTATCGTCGTGTGTGACGAATACTCCACTTAACCTGTTAGTAACCGCTCTCGACGGTAGATGCGATGTCTCGTGTTGCCTTCTTGTTGATGCTTGCTCGTGATTGCTTCGTAGTAATAGACTGCTTTCTCGTTGATTGCTTTCCAGTGTTTACCCTCTTGTGTGCTTCCGTGGGTACCTCTCGGAGACGATGCGAGCTTGCGATCTACTACACCTTCGGAATCCGACTTATCAACAGGCAAGGACTATACATTACTTATGATCCATTCTATTTCAACCAGCGGTTTGCATGCTAGTCTAGGTTAGGTTCGATGTTTGATCCTACCACATGTTTACAACCTTTTTCAAACCGATACAGCCATGTCCCCTCCCAGCAAACTATGTACTTCTATGTTACTATTGCTCGTTGCTCAGCCCCTGCTTAGTATGCATGCTTAGGATGCTACGATGTTACTCTGTTACTCCTTGGTTCGGGATATCGCATTATTATATTGTTGTTGATGATATGATTATTATAATGTTGACTATATTCGACGAAGGATGGAAGGTCTAGGCTATCCCGCCCCGACGCTTTTTCCATTCGATTCACCTAGGACCCGAGTTACGGGTATTGGTTTTAAGACTGAGCGTGCCTAACCGCGTATGGGATTTTATGGGGTCCCCTTTTCTTACCTATCTAGCTTCAAACATTTCTAGAGGTGGCCCAAGCTGATTTACCATTTGAAAAACATGCATATATATCTTGTCGGGTCGCTCCTAGCAGATATCCTTTGAACCAACCCGGACCAGCGGAGACATGGTTTCCCTGTTGGTCCACCTTTGAGGCGTCTTGGTAACCCAAACCCTGTTGAGATGGAAGAGGCCGTTCCGAGGGCGCGGCCGGCTTTTGGATTGGATGTCGACTCCCCGGGGGCCACCCGGATTTGTTCGTTGTTAGTTCGAGGGACATGTCGTTCCGGATTTCTTGGGACTAAATCATAAAATGGTTGCCTATCATGGGTAGCAACCGAGAGATATGGGCGTGTGTGCGGAGCCTTGTAATTGGAAGTTGGTACACCCCTGCAGGGTTAAATCTTTCCGAGAAGCCGTGTCCACGGTTATGGACGACTTGAGACCTACTCCTTGTTCATAGACAACAACCCTGAGATAATTTTAATATAACTTGATCAATGTGTGTGTGCCTTGACTTCTTCTTCTTCGTCGGGATGCGAAGAGGAGGACAAGGATAGGATAGGTGTTATGTTTGTGTAGTAGGTGGATAGCAGACTTGATGGAGGCGATTCCTCATCGAATGCTTGGCTTCTTATATTACTCTATAGATCGTTAGCCACTTCATAAATGCTAGTGCGGCAGCAACCTCACCACTTACCCCATCCTTACCGTAAACTACTAGTTGTCCTAGAATGACGAGTGATGAAGTCTTTACTGGGTCAGTTGACCACTACAGTTGGATGCTGAGTACTTCTGTACTCATGATACTACCCCCAATTTCTTTTCAGGGTTCTTGATCGACAACAGGTATTGTGATCGACGTTTCACGTGGAGACTCGACGACGACTAGTTAGGCGGATCCCGGCGGAGGGCCTGGACCCGTGTGGTAATGGGGATCGATGTTTTTCTCTTTGCCACTAGGCATTTGATTGTTGTCTATACTCCGACATATATCTTCCACTGATGTATTGTATTTAAGGCAGTTGTATGCCGATTGTATGAGATGTTGTATACTATATCTGTAATGTTGTGATATCATGTTGGAAATTCGGGGCATATAGCTATGTCATATGTCTCGGTGGGACCGATATGTGCTTCGTCCCCGGATCTGGATGGAAACATCTAGATCTGGAATAGTACCGCATATCGGGCCTTAGAACTTGGTATCAGAGCCTTACCGACCGTAGGATCCCTTCTCTGGCCGAAGTCGAGTCTAGACAAAAACTATTTTGTAGCGACTAAGTTAGTTATCGGAGAGTAGGAATCTTTTTACTCCTTACCTTTGCTCTGGTCAGGACAAGTGACGTAATTGTTTTAATTCTTGCCTTATCCCCTTCAAAATCTAGGATCTCGAGTGTGTGGAGTATCGAAATCGTTACAATGCTTTGCTTGGGAAGTATTGTCTCGATTCCGAGCTCAGGTGGGAATTCCTGTAGTACATTTAGCTTCTCCAATTTTGGGTATCATCTGGGTCATCCATTTCATCCATCCTATTACCGGTGTTTTCACGAATAGCGTTGAAAACAATATCCTTTGATTCGGTTATCGTTGTCGTTCCTCCTCTTGACACCGACGGTTTCGTATTTTCGACGATGTCGTCTCCCTACGGTAAGTTTCTCGACGGAGTTCGCCATTCGACATGGAGCAGAGTCCCTTGTTGGTGGTCTTGAAGATCGTCGGCTCTCTTCTTTCCCCCTTCCCCTCTCCCCCGGATCGTCCAGGATCTCGGGACGAGATCCCTTGTTGGTGGTGTTGTATTGTAACAGCCCAGTTTTCACAAAATTTAAAATAATTGTTTTCGTTGTGAATTGTTTGATTGTCTGATTTGTTTGCGGTGTTTTCATTCCCGATTTATCGATCGGCGATTATTTCCCCCCTATTATCTCGTACCGGACGGAGACCGACCCTTGCCACCCTGACACTCGACCTTTGCGATAGCGGGTTTCACCCGATCACCGTCGCGAAAACCGCTCGAGACCAGCCGAAGCCAACAGAACGAAAAACCCAGTTTAATAATTAAACGGGATATTTTTATAGCGCACCGGAAAGTGTTCTAGGAACGGTTCTAGCGCGAGGTGAACACCGCCGGCTCGACACGCTGATCGCGCAGTTCAAAGTTTTATCCGAATCGGAGGTCCTGCAGACCCACGGCGGTTAGGAACGTAAACACCGTGCGCGAGAGAGAAAAACCGGGGATGTTTTTACAAACTGCCAGCCACCTGGGCTATCTAAAGACCACCACTCTGCCACCCCAACTTAGGGTTTCCCCTAAGCCAAAATTGCATCACTCCCCTCAAACATAGCCCCAATTTTCGCAATTTGGCCTTTTTTTTGCCACCCTAGCCCCTAGGCGATCTGGACCGTCAGATCTGGCGATCCGACGACCCAGATCCACCCAGCCTCCTCTCACCTACCTCTCCTATCCTCCTGGCCGTGGGCACGTCGCCGCCTCCAGCCCGAGGAGCTCGCCGTCGCTGCCTCCAACTCCGGCCGACGCCGGCAGCAGCCGCGCCCCTCCTCTCTCCTCCCGCGCCATTCCCCTTCCTCTCCTCTCCCTCTCACGCCTTGCCTCTTCTCCTCTGTGCAGAACGGCCGCCATTGGAGCCGCTTTGGAGCTCGGGCCGAGCAGGCCGTGGCCAGCCCAAGTCGCCTGCCCGGCCCAACTCGCATCCGCGGCCCAGCATGCCCCTGCAGCCTGTGCAGCATCTCCGTGGGCTCGGCCCACTGGGTGAGCAACGCCCCCTTTTTTTTTTTGTTGCTGCAGTTCGAGTTGGGCCTCGCCCAACAGTAGCAGATTCGGCCCAGAGTGGCTTAGTTTTTTTTTTCTGCTTGTTTATTTGGCAGATTGTGTCTTATTTTTGCGAGGCTCGTATCTTTTTAACGGTAGCTCGGATCGCGACGCGTAAAACATGAAAGTTGCTTAGAATTTTGTGTAGATTAATAAAATGTGCTTTTTTTTGTCATGTTTGACTTTGTTCACATGCTGTTTTACTGGTAATTACAACTGCTTTCCACTGAAAACTGTTTCTTTAATAACTTTTTAACAGTTGCTCTGTTTAAAATGTTCTTTATATGTAACTTGACTAGAATTGCATGCAGATTGTGTTTATGTTGCTTTTTCTTGATAATAAAAATTACAAAATATTGTTTAGGGAAAAACAGTACCAACCATTATCATTATCGTGGGGTCCGTAATAGTTGCCATGCATAGGTTTTACACCCCACTTAAATTGTCTAGCATAGATAGTTTCCTTTATGCTTCACCTCTTGCCATGTTTGAGTTCTATGCCATGCTTGAGTGAGATGCCATGTTAACAACCTTTGTTGATGACTTGTAGCTAAACAACTTGAACCATCGTAAACGTGCGGTATCGCCGTGTGTGACGAATATTCCACTTAACCTGTTAGTAACCGCTCTCGGCGGTAGGTGCGATGTCTCGTGTTGCCTTCTTGTTGATTCTTGCTCGTGATTGCTTCGTAGTAATAGAGTGCTTTCTCGTTGATTGCTTTCCAGTGTTTAAGCTCTTGTGTGCTTCCGCGGGTACCTCTTAGAGACGATGCGAGCTTGCGATCTACTACACCTTCGGAATCCGACTTATCAACAGGCAAGGACTATACATTACTTATGATCCATTCTATTTCAACCAGCGGTTTGCATGCTAGTCTATGTTCGGTTCAATATTTGATCCTACCACATGTTTACAACCTTTTTCATATGTACTGCTATGTTACTATTGCTCGTTGCTCAGCCCCTTCTTAGTATGCATGCTTAGGATGCTACGATGTTACTCTGTTACTCCTTGGTTCGGGATATCACATTATTATATTGTTGTTGATGATATGATTATTATAATGTTGACTATATTCGACGACGCTTTGTTCCATTCGAGTAACCTAGGACCCGAGTTCCGGGTATTGGTTTTAAGACTGAACGTACCTAACCACGTGTGTGATTTTATGGGGTCCCCTTTTCTTACCTATCTAGCTTCAAACATTTCTAGAGGTGGCCCAAGCTGATTTACCATTTGAAAAACATGCATATATATCTTGTCGGGTCACTCCTAGCAGATATCATTTAAACCAACCCGGACTAGCGGAGACATGGTTTCCCTGTTGGTCCACCTTTGACCGGCGAGGGCCCGAGGCCTCACGTGAGGCGTCTCGGTAACCCAAACCCTGTTGAGACGGAAATGGCCGATCCGAGGGCGCGGCCGGCTTTTGGATTGGGTGTGGACTCCCCGGGGGCCACCCGGATTTGTTCGTTGTTAGTTAGAGGGACATGTCGTTCCGGATCTCTTGGGACTAAATCATAAAATGGTTTTATCATGGGTAGCAACCGAGAGATATGGGCGTGCGTGCGGAGGCTTGTAATGGGCTGTTGGTACACCACTGCAGGGTTAAATCTTTTCGAGAAGCCGTGTCCACGGTTATGGACGACTTGAGACCTACTCCTTGTTCATAGACAACAACCCTTGATCAATGTGTGCGTGCTTGACTGCTTCTTCTTCGTCAGGATGCGAAGAGGAGGACAAGGATAGGATAGGTGTTATGTTTGCGTAGTAGGTGGATAGCAGACTTGTTGGAGGCGATTCCTCATCAAATGCTTGGCTTCTTATCTTACTCTATAGATCGTTAGCCACTTCATAAATGCTAGTGAGGAAGAAACCTCACCACTTACCCCATCCTTATCGTAAACTACTAGTTGTCCTAGAATGACGAGTGATGAAGTCCTTGCTGGGTCAGTTGACCACTACAGTTGGATGCTGAGTACTTTTGTACTCATGATACTACCCCCAATTTCTTTTCAGGGTTCTTGATCGACAACAGGTATGGCGATCGACGTTTCACGTGGAGACTCGACGACGACTTGTTAGGCGGATCCCGGCGGGGGGCCTGGACCTGTGTGGTTATGGCGATCGATGTTTTTCTCTTTTCCACTAAGCATTTGATTGTAGTCTGTTCTCAAACATATATCTTCCACTGATGTATTTTATTTAAGGCAGTTGTATGCCGATTGTATGAGATGTTGTATACTGTATCTGTAATGTTCTGATATCATGTTGGAAATCTGGGGCATATGGCTATGTCATATGTCGCGGTGGGACCGATATGTGCTTCGTCCCCGGATCTTGATGGAAAAATCTAGATCTGGAACAGTACCACATATCGGGCCTTACAGCAATAGACAGCAACGGAGAACATGAAAGAATTACTTAGGAATAAAAATATAAAAGATAAGAACCAAATATATTACCTCGCACACTTGATAGCAAGACTTGTTGGAGGCGATTCCTCATCGAATGCTTGGTTCTCATCTTACTCTAAAATAGACCGATAACCACTCATATATTGCTAGTGCGTCTGCAACCTCACCACTACCCCATCTTACCCGTGAGAAGTTAGTTACAAGACTTTTGATATAATCTCATCCCTTCTTTTCTTTTCCCTTTTATGTTTTTCCTGATCGGCCGCTGCAGTTGATTACTACCTCGACTTTTCTTCTGGACGCCTTGGCAGAGAGTCGACGACGACTAGTTAGGTGGATCCCGGCGAAGAGCCTGGACCCGTGTGGTTACGGGAATGGTGTGTTTTACCTTTGCCACTAGGCATTTGAATGTAGTCTGTACTCGGACATGTATCTTCCGCTGATGTAATGTATTTAAGGAAATTGTATTCCAATTGTATGAGATGTTGTATTCTTGTAGCTGTAATGTTGTGATATCATGTTGGAAATCCGGGGCATATGGCTTCGTCATATGTCGCGGTGGGACCGATATGTACTTCGTCCCCGGATCTGGATGGAAACATCTAGATCTAGAACAGTACCACATATCGGGCCTTACATCTATCCTCCCTCCAGCAGGGTGCCGGCAAGAGGGATACTGGCGCTCCCGATCTTGGAAGCGCGGTGGCGGCGGAACAGAGTCGATATCGCGAAAAAGGGTTTTTTCCTTGGAGGTTTCGTGTCATGGAGATTAAATAGGCAAAGGGGGGCAGCCAGGGGGGCCACCAGGGGTCCAGCCCCCCCCCCCCGGGCGCAGCCAGACCCTAGGCGGCGCCAGGTGGCCGCCTGGGTCCCTGGTGGTGGCCCTCTGCCACACCCAGGTGATTCTGGAAGGTTCCTTCACGCTGATTTTTTATCTGATTTTCCTGAATTTTTGGAGCACTTTTAATATGGGGGAAACCTGAAATAGAAAAATAGCAGAAAACAGGAACTGGCACTGTGGTGCACTGAGTTAATAAGTTAGTCCAAATATGATCAAAAGTGTATGAAAGTGTATCTAGATCATAGCAATATCACACAAAACATGCATGGAGCAAGAAAAAATTATAGATATATTTGGGACGTATCAGCGCCCTCGTTCTTGATATGATGTAGTCACTGGCGAACTGGCAGGCGCGTGGTGGACAAGGGCCCATACCGGTCCCCAGCATGGTCGGCAGCAACTCGGGCACCGCGGCGGCAGTCCCAACTCCCGCCGTATTGGTGGCTCCGTCCGCCAACACCGCGGCGCCGGACGTGATGGTGATGTAACACCCTCAGCATCTCTAACAATAATCACTGACAATGTTGATCATCACTGTTGATTAATCACTGTTGGTCCCCTGTCATTACTCAAACTTTGTGTTGAGCTTAACCAAAACATTGATGTAGGTGATCAACAAACCATGCCCCATGTGCATGATCACTTAAAGTCAAATCAAAAGTCAAAATCCGATTCAAATGAGGTTAGCAAAATGTGGCAAATTAAACCTTGATCAAAATTTATGAAACCAATTTTGTAAATTGCCAAAAATCAATATAACCATGTTGGCGTAACTTTGGTAATTTATTAACCCATGGAAAATTGTGAATAATTAGAACAGTAGCTAATAAAGTCCATTTTTGCAATTCTAAATCTAATTAAAACATACATTGAATTTTAAAATGAACCAAAGTTGTTGTATCACCTACATGGGGTATAACTTTGATTTAGGAACCCCCAACATATCTTATAAAAATGCAAGATAATAAAAACAAATACAAAAGAGAAATAACAGAGAGAAATAAAAACAGAAAAATGGAAAGTATTTAAATCTCGCCTAGGGCGACAGCCCACCTTGGCCCAAGCCCACTTCCCCGCTTGTCTTCTTCCTCCCACCTGCTCTCAACTGCCCCGTACGGCGGCAGAGCGCGGGCACGCCGCTGCCAGCCCGGACCCGCCTCCGCTCTCCCTCCCGTCGGCGCTGGAGGATAAGGCCGCCCCTAGTGCAACCCCTAGACACGCCCGCCACCATTACCCCTCCTTCCCCACCTCACACGCGCCGGGGGAAAATCCTCCTGAGCCCGTCGTCGCCGCCGTCGAGCTCCGGCGCGGCCACTGATATCCCTGAGCCCCGCGACCTTGTCCTCACGGTGCTCCATAGCCTCGTTCGTCTACCTATGCAAGGAATCGAGCAGTGGATCCCAGCAGCGACGACTACGTCGTCGTTCCCCTCCTGCGCCGCCGGGACATCATCGTCGAATTGCCGTGCTGTCGAGCCCTCTCCGAGCCCACTCTAAACGGCTACACCCCGCCGGTGAGCTTCTCGTCCGTCGCCTACTCCTCGCGCCCGCTCTCTTTCGCTCTAACACGATCCGCCAATGGCGCCGTGGGCTCGCCGCCGCGGGTGAGCTCGCGAACATGGCTGGAGAACACATTTCGCGCGCTGAGCACGCCATATTGCTTCTTACGCTCCCAGGAACTGAAACCAGTACCACACGCCCAAGCGCACGCGTTAGGTCGTCGATTTCGTCGGCGCTTGGTTTCGGTCCGCCTCCGCGCTCTTTGTCATCATCGACTCCGGCCATCCCCGGCGAGGAAACCACCACACAACGTCGCGCGGCGAGCTCCACTGTCGAATGCGCCCGACCACGCCCCCTCCCGTAGACTACAGTGGGCTCGCCGCCAACCTCGCCGGAGTCCAGCCGCCGGCGAGCCCCCACCATCGCTGACCTATGAGCCCTCGTCGTCAGCATCTCATTAGCAGCTAATCCCCCCGGGTCACCTCCAAGTGGGCCCAGCCCCCTAATGGCCTACTGTTAAATTAAACAAACAGAGACCCCTTGTACCTATGACTAGTGGGCCCCTGGCCTTTTTAATAGTTAAAACTGTTTAATTAAATTATACCATATGACATATGGGTCCCACCTATAAGTTAATTATTTAACTAAATTAATTACTTCTGTTAGTATGACATGTGGGCCCCCACTGTTATTAAAAATAATAAAATGTTTTATCAATATGTGAGGCTGACCAGTGGGTCCCAGGTTTGACTAGTCAAAACCCTTATGGATAATGTTGTATTAAATAATTAAAAAGAAAATCCAAAATTGATTTAAAAATGATTAAAACTTTGAAATTCAATATCTTTTAAACCGTAAGTCAGATTCAAAAACTTTATACATGAAAATTGATCAGAAAAATATAACGAATACGGATACGCTACCCGTATGCCCACCATCCCCCCTCTAGCATACCGAACATCGAACCGTCCCCCTCCGGACCGTCTGTTCGATGAATTTTCCGATACTGTTAAATTATCCGGATGAATTTATTCCGAACATGAAAGTTGTTCAGAATAGATCAACTAACACGGATACACCCTCCCTACGTTTATCGGATGTCCACGACACCTCCAGCAAGTTACCTTCCCCCTCCGGGCACCCTGTCCAATAATCACCCGGAGCCGGTACTTCATCCCCGGATAAATTCCCACTCCGTGCATCGTGCATCGTACTGCGTTAGTTCACCTCTAGCTTAACGTTTGCCATGTATTATATTTGTATTGCTATTATTGCCGTGTATTTATTGTTTCTTCCCCCTGTCTTATTGTCCGATACACTACTAGAGAAATAGCTATACATGGAAACCTTATTAGTGGCGCATTTTATATGTAATGCGCCAATATGTTGTAAGGGGTGGCGCACTGGTAAAAAATGCGCCACCCATAAGCTCTTATAGGTGGCGCATTTTCCAAAATGCTCCACCCCTAAGAGTGGGCCATCCCTGGATCCCCTTATACGTGGCGCATTTGGAGAAATGCGCCACCCCTAAGAACATTATAGGTGGCGCATTTTGGAAATGCGCCACCCCTAAGAACTTATGGGTGGCGCATTCTGGAAATGGGCCACCCCTAAGTAATTATTAGTGGCGCATCCAGAATGCGCCACCCATAAGCTCTAAGGGATGGCGCATTTCCCATATGCGCCACTACTAAGAAAAAACTGTGCGGGAAAATTCCCAAATACGCCCCCCCAGTGGACCGCCTTTTCAATTCGAAAAAATTAAAAGAAAATGATAGAAATGTCAAAAAAAAAGAAAATAAGTTTCCCAAATGATATGTGGTCTAGTTGTTAGGAAAATTTACAAATATGAATTTCGACTTTTTTTGCAAAATCTCCCGAGAATTTTGTAAAATGGGCTTAACTTTTGCATACGACCTCCGATGAAAAAGTTTTTTATATGAAAAAATATCTACTCGAAAAGTTATATCCTCAAAAACCCAACAGAAAAAAAATTTATGGGCGTTTGAAGATCCGGAGGCCGAAAAAATGAAAAAAATTGAAATTTTTTTTGAACTTAGTAGTGGCGCATTTTGTATGAAATGAGCCACTAGTAACAGAATTTTTTTAAAATTAAATTTTCTTGAAATTTTTTGAAAAATTCAAAATAGGCTAGAGGACCGATCGGGAAGTTTCAAAAAAAGGTTAAAAATTTAGCTAGTAACATTAAAAAAATTGAAAAAAAAAATTTAAATTTTTATTTTCAAATTTTTTGAAAAAAGTTTAAAATATGCTAATGGTCCCATCGTGAAAATTTCAACAAAATATTGAAAATTGTAGCACACCCATGAACATCAACAAGATCCTAGATATCAACATGGTTTAATAGGATTTATATGATAGATATATCAACAAGTGCCTTCTAGGTGAGCTGGAGTGGGAGTTGAGTAGAATCGAGAAGTTAAGCGTGCTGGGTTTGGATTAGAGCTAGGATGGGTGACCCTTGGGGAAGTTTTCCAATGGAGGTTAGTTTGACCTGAGATTAAGCATAGTAACAGAGCATTAAGCATACTAACCTGAGATTAAGAAAAAAATAAATTTCTTTTTCCAGATTCAAAATTCAAAATTTAATTTTTTTAATAGTGGCGCATTTTCAGAATGCGCCACCCTTAAGACTCTTATGGGTGGCGCATTTGGGCTTATAGGTGGCGCATTTTGAAATGCGCCACGCATAAGAGTTTTAGGGCTGGCGCATTTCAAATGCGCCACTATTAAGGCCTTATTAGTGGCTTGTCCTTAGTGGCACATTTGAAATGCACCACTAAAGGCCAAAAAAGCACGCCACTATAAGGCCTTTTCCTAGTAGTGGTAGTCTCGACGTCTGCTGCTGATGCCCCTGTGATCGACTACTTCGTCGACAACGACCGTACCTCTACCGTCGAGCTTCCAGGCAAGCAGAGCCATTCTCTTCCCCAGATATCGCCTACCTTTTCCGTACCATTCTTCCACTAGGCATTGTTACTGCTGCTGCTACGTTACAATCCCATTCCATTGCGTAGCCTGTTTTTGTCGCCCCTTGATGTACCTTCCTTGATCCTATGCTGCCTTTTATATACATTATATTCAGCAGTAAACCCTGCACATTGTTAGTCAATACGATTAGATAGAGGGCTGTGTTCACTCTGGGAGTGAATGCGGATACGATATATTAAAACTGCTACAGGTACGGTTCAGAGCAGACACCGACTCAGGCCCCTACCCCGCCTCTGCCGAGCCACCTCAAGTGTGAGCCATCAGGGAGTAATCCTGGTACTCCACTCGTTGCTGACTCTATATAGCCGTTCTAGGGTACTGAACCACGGTTGTCCTTACAGGTAAGAATTCGGGTGACCCAACGGTGCCCGCGCAGGGCATCTTAGCGGAACTACAGGTCAGGTGTATTCCACCGGTGTGCGGCGGGCCTTGTACTGTTCGTGGCCGACAGATATCCTGTTGTATGAAAGTCGAGCTCTTCGGAGCAAACGCGAGACAAGGTAAGGAGACGGTTCACCTTGTTAGTAACCGCACGAGTTGGTGGGACGTTAGGGCAGGCACCGATGTTACTGGTGGTCCTGACTTCTGTCGTTGTCCGCTACTCATTCAATAAGGGTCAACGATAACAGTTGTCTCGACAGAAAATTAATAAAATGCTTAACGGGTTCGGCGGAAGACTTGAGTAGCCTTTTGGCTGCTACGCAATACCTATACGTGGGAATTACGAGTATGGGCTCCTCCGTGACGTACCCTCGTTCGAAAGCTCTGAAAGACGTCCAATTCAACATTTCGGCACGGTCGGATCTCGCCGATGGCGCTGGAATTCACCGTCCTCGCAACGACCCGGAGAGCGAGGGGTGATAGGCCCATGACCCCCTTGCCCTTAGGGCTGTAGACCGGCGGGGACCTCTTTGATGAGCCATAGGATGGACTGCGTTTTGTCGGATAGCCTCGGTGGGGCATTCCCTAATAAGGTGTACGCCACCCTGGAGATCTGATCGTGTAGGCTACCCAGTAGTGCACCCCTGCAGGGCAGATTAATCTATTCGAATAGCCGTGTCCACGGTAACAGGACACTTTATGCTGAAGCCAGATCCTACCACTACAAACTACTACTATTAAACTGTTGGTTCCGGGTTTTCTTCCTCGCGGGGATGTCGAGGAAGGGAACTCAGAGGCATTATTATTATTAAATATTACAACTTACTATTTTACAATGCTGCAGCAACTTCTGCTGCATTGTTATTACATTCATGCTATTGAACTGTTGGTTGATTCTTACCTCATGCTGCAAGACTCGTCGGAAGATGCTAGTCTTCGATAGGCCTAAATTCTCTTCCTTATTCTGATTTCTACCTTGCAGTCCACTATTTACAGCCTCCCCTTTCCATTTGATACAATGCATAAATGCTTAGTAGCGGACGTAAGACTCGTGGGTATGCTAGATACTCACCTTTGCTTTATTTCCCCCTTTTCGTTTTGGCTGATCGGCCGCTGTAGCCGACGTTGGAGCCCAGGAGCAGGAGATTCCAGGAGGATCCTACTACGACGTCGAGTTCCCGTTGACCAGGAGTATTTCGATGGGTCCCAGGTAGGAGGCCTCGCCTTTTCGATCTGTATCTCTGATGTTATTTGTGCTAGCCTTCTTAAGGAAAAACTTGACTAACTATGTCTGTACTCAGATATTATTATTCTATGCCTTATGTATTCGGGTCCGAGCGACCCCCCCTTTGTTGTATTATATTGGTTTATCCTTTTGTGTTTAGTGTTGTGCTGTGATATTTACCATGACACCCTGATTTCGATTATGTACAGTGCGTGCATGATTAAGTACATGATCGCAAATCGGGGGCGTTACAGGTGACTCCTCCATCCACGATCGAGCAACCTGTGCATAATAATAATGCAGCCGACGGCAGCCAAAATAGGGCAGCCAATGCCAGGGGAGGCAGCGCGCCCCGTGTCTTGCATGCCCACCGTCTTGGCGGGGTCTCTTCATTGGCCGACCTTGACGCCCTCAAGGTAACTATAAGCGTCTGCAACTCAAAAGAGGACTTCATCTCCTTTCCTTTTATCACTGGCATCTCTCGGGTGCCCTACATGCATATATCTCTTTCGTAGGAGGACCCTCCATGCATTCTATTACAAGTCGTGGACGGCGAGTTGAAGGATGTTGCCAAAGGTAAAATCGTTCAACCACAAAACCGAATCATGCACAATAGGCCGATGACACCGTATGTGCATAGCGTTGAAATCTCTCTCGTGATTTCGGGCTAAGAGAGAGTTGAACCTCCCATTCAACCCCCCGGATACGATGAGGATGACCCCGGCAGTCCTGAATGATTGTTTCGGCCAAATATGACTATGGTCGAAGACCCAAATGTGTTGATGACGGGGGAGGGGGGCACCACACCAAGGAAAACATCGGTAGTCGTTGTGCCGGCGCCACATGATTCCATCGACGTACAACAAGACAATGATCTTGATGATGATATCCTCGCAAACCATTTCATCAACACTTATTCATGCCTCCTGTTGAAGGAGCCTACCAGCATGACGAGGAAGCTCGCGATGTCTTCACTGTTTCTCAAGAGATGTCTCAAGAAGTTTGCGCCTTCACCAAGCCTAAAGAGGATGCCACAAGGAGATCTATTCTCAGACCATCCACACTGCATAAGGCAGCCACTGAGCAGATAAAGGCTGATGAATGTTCGAAATCATAAAAGAAGAAGGGACAGAAAAGAAAGAAGAGCACTTCTGGCAGCCAACCTTCGATGCCGATCCGGGCTTAGGACGGGCCACCAAGACCCAAGGATCTCTCGTTTTAAATCCATGTGGCGGGTAGGGTGATGCTACCTAATGACATGCTCGAGCTTGCAAGTTTGGATATGCAGAGTGTGCATCACAGTGTTATGGCATTAGAGAAGATACTTCTTCGAGAACAGAATCCCTCGTACCCGGCTTCATGGACAAGGTGCCACTCAACATGGGCTTCATCAACAATATCCCCGCGGATATGATAATCCTACGATTTTCAGAGATCTTCAATTTGTGTCATCTCAAGCGGTTGGGCCATAGCCTTATTCGTCTGTTCTCGCTCAGCCTTTCTATCATTATCAGGAGAGATCAGACCCCGAGCGTCGCAATATTGTACCACTTCTACATGTGTGAAAGCATCTGGATGGACGACGGGGACGCGACTCTCGCGGCGGGCTACATCAAAGACTTCATGCTAGAGAACGCGAACAAGGATTTATTTCTCACGACCTACTCTCCTAAGTAAGTCATTCGCTCACCGCCGTAGCATATATGCTTGCTTAGCTTTCCATTGTCCTCTTCCAACATTCCTTTTTTATTGTTTTAATTATGCAGTGAGGATCAAGATTGCGTTCTCATCTGCTTTGAACCGAAACACTTGCATGCCGTGTATCTAGACTCGGGGAGTGCGAAGAAGAAAGATTACAAGTATATCATCAGAGTTTTGGATGATGCTCTCGCCGGCTACAAAGAAGCAGGAGGCAAGATCGTGAAGCTCAAGTTCCGCATGCATCAGTCTGGAGTGAGCGTGTTCAACCACGTAACACAGTTCCCGTGTGTCAAGCAGTCGGCTGGCAGTGTGAGGGGTGTCTACTACGCCCTCCATCACATGCGGGAAATTTTACAGGACCGGCACAACCTTACGCTGCCAAGTCATCTCAAAGAGTGGGCCGAAAGGAAGGCGGCAACCGCCAGTGCAAATCTTAGGCAGGGGTTCTTTCACATCCAAGTGGAGATGGCGACTATCATCTGTCATAAAGTACAAGTGAAGGGGTCGGGTCGATCTTCCACTCCAACATTGCACCATCCAATGGGGAGATAGAAGTCCGCCTAAAGGCCTTGTGTGACACAAGGCCTTTCATGACGAAAGAAGGATGTCGCCCATTCCCTGAGCCAAGTCCGAACAATTGACCAATTTATGTTATATGATAGTCGTTTGATGAATGTGTGCCCTCCATGTAATTTTCATGTACTCTTTGTTTAGTAGATGGTAGTGTCAAATACTCTTGGTGCTCTTTGTATATAAAGGTCACTGCATATGTGTAAGAGAAAAGTTATACCCCTATGAGTTTTGTATATTGTTGGGAAAAACAGTAAAGGAACTGACAAGTTTTCCAGTGTGAAACAGATGGTTAGGTTCCTGAAGTTAAAGGTTGGTGATAAAGCTTCAACGAAGATTTACATAATTACTGAAGAATATCCTCTGGAGTGAAGCTCATCACGGATGTCGACCCCTAAAAAGATAAGGAATCCTGAAGCACGTCTCATCGAAGGAGATGACCAAGATGGCGCAAGACTTAGTAGTTTTTGCGTAGTTCTTTTTCACTTCATTGAGTCGTAGGAAAAACCGTACAATCAAGAGGGGTTTAGTAAATGTACTCCAAAGGTTTTGGTGAAAAGACTCAGATCGAATCCAAACCAGTGAGAAGCCAGAGTTGAGAAATCTCATGTGCACTAGGTAATGCTTCACCAGCGAAGACTTAGTTCTTTCGGCTCCTGAAGCAGAACCAAGTCCGTGAGTCAGCTTTCCATGGACCGCAAGAAAAGTTGCGCTTTGATTGGAAATATGACCGTTGCGGACATGTGTCAAGCTGTTGCATCGGGTCATTTAAGACATTTCGCATCTAGGGATTTCCACCTATAAATACGCCACCCCCGCCCTCATTGGCCGGTGGCTGCTCCAAGAATATTTCCTGACAGTGAAGAGAGAGAGCACCCCACCGAAGCAAACCAAAACCCATCCAGAGAAGCATAAGTCCTTTTGATCTGAGTTGATTCATTATGACTTAGGAAGAAGTTTGCTAGCCTTTTTATCTTGGAGAACTGCAATTCTCCTAGACGGTTAGAGTGTTGTTCTTCAGAGAGCGAAGATTTATTGTCGCCTCGAAGTCCAGTTTGTCAAAGGTTTCGTTGATTTCCTTAATAATCAACCACGATTGAAGAATTGACCAAGCTCAAGGAGATTGGTGCAGTGGAGATACGGACAGAGAGAGGTTAGCTCCTGTGTTCAATCACAAGTCCCTCCAACCAGACGTAGCACTTTCCAGAGTGTGAACTGGTCGAACAAACATCGCCGAGTCAAGAGTTCGTTTTACTTTCCGCACTTACATTCAGTTTATCAGTTGCTTCAGTGATTTGCTTCAATGCAATTGATTCGATGCTTTTGATTCGCTATGTTTTGATTCAATCCAGTTCTGCTTCAATGTTTACCTTTCTGTTGAAATTCTTCTGCTGCTAAGTTATGCTTCACTTCATAGTTTCATGCAAAAATTTGAAGTGATCATTCACCCCCTCCCCCTCTGATCACATACTTGGACTTACAATTGGTATCAGAGCTAGTCACTCTTTGTTTGGATTAACCTCCTAGAGTGCTTTGCAAGTATGTCTTTCGCAGCCATTCGCTCCGGCGAACCCATACCCGTGTTCAATGGAAAGGACTATCCATACTGGAAGGACAAGATGAAGAGAAATATCATGGCTATCAACTCAACTGCTTGGCAAGTTGTCTTATATGGAGTTACAGTTGAAGACAAGAATGCCATCACTCCTGAAGAAGCGAAGCTGATCGATCTTGATTCTGAATTCTGGGTTTTCATCACCAATCATCTGACACCAGAGAAGTATCATGAAGTGAAGAATATTCCTTCTGCCAAAGGTGTCTAGGACTATCTTGAGAAGATTGGTGAAGGTGTTTCTACCCAGAAGGATGCCAGAATTGACACACTTCGAAGAAAATTCTATCGATTCAATAGAAACGAGGGTGAAAAAGTCTGCTCCATTTACAGTAGACTCAGTGCTCTTGCAAATGAGTTGATCTCACTTGGTGCTGATGACATTACTCCTCACTCAGTTGTTAGAACTCTGCTTCGCTCATTGGATGATTCGTTTGATCACATTGTGCTGATTATCAAGGAAAGGACTGATTTCATACGTCTTGTCGCCGCTTATAGTCTTGAGAGACTCAATACCTTTCAGATGGAAGAAGATGAGAAACGTGACATAAATGGTTCTCGAAGAAGATCTCATGCCTTGAAAGCAAAAGCTTCGCGTCATTCTTCACCCGAAGTCAGTTCTGCTTCAGGTGTCGAATTTGATGATCCTGCAAGCATTGGAAAAGATCTAGCACTGATCATGAGACGCATCAATCTCTTTCAGAGAAAAGGTTTTTCTGCACCCAAGAAGAGTTATCCTTCAAGAAGCTCAAGTCATTGTTCTCACCGTTCATCCTCGAGAAGCTCTCCATCGAAGGACAATTGCTGCTACAAGTGCAAGAAACCAGGTCACTACATTGTTGATTGCCCATTGTGGGAAGCTGAGAACAAATCGAAACATTCGCTCAGAGACTCTTCATCAAAGTCCCACAGATCCTGCAGAAGCTATGAGTCAAAAAGACATGATTCCAGTTCGAGAAGAGAAAAGAAGAAAGATTCTGATGATGATAAGAGGAAGAAGTATCATAAGAAGCGTGAGGGTTCTTCATCGAAGACTCACTCGTCTCGTCGAAGCAGCTCTCACCGTGCCAAGGCCTATCTGGGAAAGGAGATGAACTCTGAAGACGAAGCCTCTGGTTCCGATGCTGAATCAGGCTCAAGGTCTGTGTCTGTGTCCGAATCAGATGGTGTTGCTGGTTTGGCTTTCGCTTCAGCAGATGCTTCAGCAGATGCTTCAGCAGATGCTTCAACCAATGCTTCGAGCTCATTCTTCACCAACAACAGCAGTGAAGATGAAACTCCTGCATATTGCTTCATGGCCAAGGCAAAGGTATCTTCATCCAAATCAAACTATGATACTTCTGATTACTCCTCATATGATAGTGATTCAAAGATAAGCTATGCTAAACTTGCTAAAATTGCTTCTATCCAACAAGATGAACTTGATTCAGTAAGCAAAACCATTAAGAAATCAGAAACTCTGTTGATCGATGAGATAGAGAAAGGTCAAACTTTAACTAATGTGCATGCTGCTCTGAAGGAGAAGTTTGAAGAATTATCCTCTCGGCATGATCTTCATTCAGTTGATTATGAGAAGCTCACCTATGAATTTCTTCAGAGGAAAATGGCTCTCGAAAAACTGAAAGAGGCTCATGAAGAATTGGAAAATGTCTATCTCTCTCTCATGGCTCAACAAGGTTCTGAAGCAAATCATAAAACTGAATCACCTTGTTTAACTTGTTTGGAACGAAGCAAAACTGATTCCAAAGGGAAAGCTCCTATTGTCATTGATGATACTAATGCCTCTGATGAGGAAAATTCTGCTGTTACCGAGGAACTCCTTAGGATGAAAAACTTATTTGAAACAGGCATGTTCAAAAGTGTGCAAGGACACCAATATCTCTGTGATATCCTAAGGAAGGCTCTCTTTCACAGGAATCCCAGAAATGAGGGTGTTGGTTTCGAGAGAAAGATAAACCCTGATGGCACCTACTGGGAGCCTGAGCAGTATCCTAAGACTGTTTGGGTTCTAGCGAAGGAGAACCCCATTGATATAGCTAACCTTTCAGGTTTTGACTGTAAGATGAACAAAGCTATTGTGGACGAATCACTTGATTCTGACTACAAGCTCATCAAAGACGAACAGGGAAAGGTTACAGCTGAGTATGTTGGTACTCCTCCTAAGAATGGCTTCTATAAGAGGCAGATATGGGTGCAGAAAGCACTTGTGGAAAAACTGCCTGCTAACCATACCATGCAGGGAAAGTCTTCGGTACCACCGAATCATTTCAATTCTCTTGAAACGAGAAATGATCCACTGGTGCCCGAATCAAATGTTCCTCAGAAGCAATACTATCGTACTGGTCGCCATACGTATCGTCCTCATAATAATCATACTAAGATTGCATATGCTCATTCTTATGCTAACCATTCGCAGAGGACTTAAATTTATGGTGTGCTTGATGGTACACCGAAGCAATACACTCCTGTTCGATTTAATATTGCTTCAACCAGTGCTTCAACATCTTCTCAGTCACCTACTCGTTTGTGGGTGGTTAAGAAGAACTAATTCTTCTGCAGGGCTATGTCTCCGGTGGATCCGAATGGGTCATGGATAGTGGTTGTACAAATCATATGACCGGAGACAATGAGTTATTCACCGAAGAAAAACTATCTCAATCTTCTCAGAAGTACATTACCTTCGGTGATAACAATAAGGGTAAAGTTTTAGGTTTGGGTAAGGTTGCCATATCGAAAGATAAGCACATTGCCAATGTTATGCTAGTCCAATCTCTTGGTTATAATCTTATGTCTATTTCGAAGTTATGCGATATGGGTATGCTTGTTATATTTTCTGCTTCGCGTTGTGTTGTCTTTTCACATGATGACTATACGTTTGTCTTCGAAGGTTACAGAAATGGAGATTTATACATTGTTGATTTTTCTTCGGGCCCTGCTATATCCAAATGCTTAATGGCAAAAGCTTCATCTGGTTGGTTATGGCATCGAAGACTTGGTCATGCAGGGATGAGAAATCTTCATAATCTGGTGAAGAAGAAGCATGTTATTGGCCTTAGCGAAGTAAAATTCGATAAGGATCGTCTGTGCAGTGCTTGCGAAGCTGGTAAAATTACGAAGAAACATCATTCAGCGAAGACTATCATGACTACCACTCGTTCTCTTGAATTGCTTCATATGGATCTTTTTGGTCCTCAAAATTATGCAAGCCTGGGAGGAAACAAATATGGTCTTGTTATTGTTGATGATTTCTCTCGTTACACTTGGGTTTTCCTTTTGGATGACAAGAGAAAAGTTGTTGAAACCTTCAAGTCATTCGCTAAGAGAGCTCAAACTGAATATGAATTATCTCTAAAGCATATCCGAACTGATAATGGAACCGAATTCAAGAATACTCATATTGAAGATTTTCTTGATGATCATGGTTTTACTCATGAGTTCTCTACTGCATATACACCTCAACAGAATGGTGTAGTTGAAAGGAAGAATAGAACTCTCATTGAAATGGCCAGAACTATGCTTGATGAATACAAGACTCCTATTAGGTTCTGGGCCAAAGCAATTAACACTGCATGTCACATCATCAACAAGGTTTACCTTCACAAATTCCTGAAGAAAACTTCACATGAGCTTATCACTGGTAACAAACCAAATGTTTCATATCTTAGGGTATTTGGTGCTCCATGCTTTATTAGAGATATGAATCATAGCTCCAAATTTTCCCCTAAGGCACATGAAGGTTTTCTTTTAGGTTATGGCTCAAACTCTCACACTTACAGAGTGTATAACTCTCACTTTGGGAAAGATATGGAAACTGTAAAAGTGAGGTTTGATGAAACTAATGGCTCTCAAAAAGAGCATTTGCCTCATGATCTAGATGAACCTCCACTTGATGAAGTGATCAGGTCCATGGCTATTGGAGAGATTCGCCTTGTTGAAGCCAATTCACGTCAAGCTGTTAGGGATGATGATGGTCCAATGTTCCCACACATAGCCCGGGGCGCTGGAGATCAACATTCTGAAGCTAATGGTGAACAGGACGAAGAAGGACAAGGGAACGAAGGAAATGCTAATCCTGAAGGAAATGCCGAAGCTGAAGGTGAAGCAGATCCCGAAGCTGATGCAGATCCTGAAGCAGAAGCTGAGCCTGAAGCAAATGATACTACGTTATCACGAGTTCGAAGAAGAGTTGATGTTGATTCGATCCTCGAAGAGATCAATCAACCAGGTCGTCCCACTAATCGATCTCGTACTGGTTTGGCTAACTTCTGTGGAAGTTTTTCCTTTGTCTCCATGCTAGAGCCTTCAAAATATGATGAAGCCATGAAGGACCCTGATTGGTTATTGGCTATGATGGAAGAACTTCACCAGTTTGAAAGAAACAAAGTATGGTCACTTGTTGACAGGCCAGATCCCACGAAGCACAATGTTATTGGCACAAAGTGGATATTTCGCAACAAGAAAGATGAAGATGGTATTGTGGTAAGAAATAAGGCTAGATTGATAGCACCAGGTTACACCCAAATCGAAGGCATTGATTTTGGTGAAACCTATGCTCCAGTAGCCCGTCACGAATCCATTCGTGTCATGCTTGCTTTTTCTAACCACAAGAATATATTGCTATATCAAATGGATGTCAAAAGTGCTTTTCTTAATGGTGAGATAGAAGAAGTAGTGTATGTTATGCAGCCACCAGGTTTTGAAAACTCGAAGAATCCTGATATGGTGTACAGGCTTCACAAAGCTTTGGATGGATTGAAGCAAGCACCTCGTGCTTGGTATGAAACATTGAAGGATTTCCTCCTGAAGAAAGGCTTCAAACCTGGAACCACTGACCCCACTCTTTTCACTCGATCATATAACAATGATCTTTTTGTGTGTCAGATATATGTAGATGATATCATTTTTGGCTGTACTAACACTAAAATCAACGAAGAATTTGCAAGTATGATGTCGAAGAAATATGAGATGTCTATGATGGGTGAATTGAAGTTTTTCCTTGGACTTCAGATTCGCCAACAGAAGAATGGCACCTTTATTTCACAGGAGAAATACTTGAAGGATTGCCTGAAGAAATTTGATCTTGCTGAATGCAAAACCATCAGAACTCCCATGCCTACAAATGGTTTTCTTGATGCTGATGAGAAAGGGAAACCCTTCGATCAGAAGAAGTATCGGTCTATGATAGGTTCACTCTTATACTTATGTGCATCTACACATGATATTATGCTATCAGTTTGTATTTGTTCTCGTTTTCAGGAAAATTCGAAGGAATCGCATCATATTGCTGTGAAGCGAATTCTTCGATATCTAGCACATGCTCCTTCTTTGGGACTTTGATATCCCAAAGGTACTCAGTTTGATTTGATTGGATATTCTGATTCAGACTGGGCTGGTGATAGGGTTGAGAGGAAATCTACCTCAGGCACTTGTCATTTCCTTGGTAGATATCTTGAGCGTTGGGCTTCAAAGAAACAAAACTGTGTCTCAATATCTACTGTCGAAGCTGAATACATTGCTCCTGGCTCATGCTGCACTCAAATACTTTGGCTTAAGCAGACGCTGAAAGATTATGGCATATTTGTGAAGAAAATCCCTCTGCTTTGTGATAATGAGAGTTCTATCAAAGTTGCACACAATCCTGTGCAACACTCACGAACGAAGCATATCGATATTCGTACCATTTTCTTCGAGATCATGTTCAGCGCGAAGACATTGAGATCAGCCATTTTAGAACTGAAGATCAATTGGCAGATATTTTCACGAAGCCATTGGACGAGAAAAGGTTTTGTGCATTGAGATGTGAGCTCAACATTCTAGACTCACACAATGTTCAGTAAGATCGAAACTTTTTCATTGTATATATTCACCTTCGTTGTGTGTTTGTTTATTTAGTTTCGCTTGAGTTTTCCTTCGTCCAAGTTTCTGTGTTTAGTTTCGTTCGCTATTTGCTTCCAGTTCTGTGTTGCTTTATTTATTCGTTTCTTTTGTCCCCTGTACTTATCACTTTTGGCTTTGTTGTTGTTCTTCGAAGTGATAAGTTTCGGACCCTACCTCTCCATTCTGATTCGATCCCAATCTATTCTGTCTTGAATGGTTAAGCGCAATTGAAATGGAAAGCATATTGCTTCGAACGTCTTTGAGTTCCGAATCAAATGCTTCCAACTTTATCGAAGTTTTAGCTCTCGGTCAAGACTTATTCTTCGGTCGTTGAGTCCCCTTCTTTCTCGAGCCGTTGAGATTCGCTCGCGAAGCGCCATTTCATCTGAGCCGTTGAATCGGAAGAGACACTCGCTGGCAGCCGTCCGATACGATCTGGCAACCGTTTCAGATCGGGCCTATATAAGGCGATCCCTCCAGGGAACCGTTTCCCCACATTCATTCTCTCCCGATTTCCCCGTCTCCCTCCTCGAGCACGCCGCTGAGCTCTCGTCCCCGACGACGACTGCGCCGCATCACTGCCGGACCGCCGCCGCCATGGACGTTCCCCGTCGATGAAGAGCATGTCTCCGCACTCCATCGCTGTAGCCGCTTCGCGTTACCAAGTTAGGGTACGCAAGTTTCTTGGATCCAATCTTCTCTGCGAGTTCCTCATCTAGGGCTTGGATCTAAGTTTTGTTAGATTTTTGTTTTCTGTTTATAGGACTGTTTGATCCATGCTGATCATTGCTCCTTGGGAAAACTGTTATTAGCATCAAAGTAATCCCAGCTTCTCAGGTCAGTTTTGATATTCGATCTATTCTGTGATTTTGGACTGAGTTAGGTCTTGTTCTTGAACTAATTCTAGCCCAATCCATTGACAGATTAGCATCTGATCTTAGATTGCTCTGGGTTCTTGTCAAAATTTTGTTTTGGTCGATACTTTTGCCAGTGCTTATTCATTCCCTTTCCTGTTCCCTCTTTTCTATCTTTCTGGTCACAGGATGTCTGACGAAGAGGCAGCCATGGGGAATGAGTCAACCATCGTTGAAGGACTTGAAAACTATACTGAGCCACCGAAGCAGAAAGGCAAAGGTGGCAAGACGAAGGAAGTCAAAAATGCCCGAGGCATACCCGAAGCCATTCGTCTCAAGATGGGCTATGACACACCTCCTGAGGAATCTGATCATGACAGAAAGATTCGATTGCAAAAGATTCGACGCTACTGGGCCATAAGGTGGTACAAGTACAAGAGCATCCCAGATTGGAAATGGGATATGCAGTTTTCTTTCAGCCCTCCTTATCGATACACTACTGCCATGTGTGCCCAATATAATGCTGCAAACAGGAAAAAGTACTACCCGAAGCCTCCTACTGTACCTCACCCAAACACTCTCAAGAAACCAGATGACTATCCAGATGAGCAAGAGAGACTTGCCATATTGGCTGAGAAGAAGATAATCCGAGAAGAGAAGAAGGCCAAAGCACTTGCTGCTGAAGGCCATACCGAAGCTGGTGCTTCGAAGCCTAAGAAGCGAAGGCTTAGGAAACTGAGTGCTTCACCCCCTCCTGCTATCTCTGAAGAAGAGGGTGATAATGAAGCTGATGACAAAGTTGATCCTGCTGCACAGCTTGAAGACTCAATTGATGAAGATCATGCTGAAGAAGCAGATGATGAGTCTGAGCACACCCCCATTCCCCCTAGTCCCAAGAGACAACGGCTTCGGAAGCCTCTGAAGAAGAAGGCTGGAGAGAAACCGCCTGCTCCAAAAGGCATTAGGATTCAAGATCCAACTGATCCTCCTGTTCCTAAACGAAACATTGATTTGACAAACTTGGTGGTTGAGGATCCTTTGGCTTCAAAGCCACCTCGCCGCCTTGTTCCTGCTGAACAGAGAATGAAGGAGAGGCCTGACCCGAAGGCAAAGCCTACTGCTATGCCCGAAGCTAAAGCTCCTGAACCAGCCAAAGCTTTGAAGCTGAAAGCCTCTGTTGCCAAGCCGGGCCAGACTTATGCCCAGGTCGACACCAAGAAGCTCTCTGAAGGAGAAATGCGAAAACGAGACCGAGCTGAAGCTGAACGCCTTCATGCTGAAGCAAAAGCCCAAGCTAAGGCTGATAAAGAAGCTCAAGAAAAAGAAAAAGCTGATAGAGATGTTGCTCAGTTGGAAAAGCAAAGGAAATAACTTGCTGAATCTAAGCAGACAGCTGAAGCAAAGCGCAAGCTCGCTGAAGCTAAAGCTCAAGAGGCTAAGGCTGCTGCCGAAGCCAAACAGCTTAGTGAAGCTGAAGCCAAGCGCAAGGCTCAACTTGATATTATTCGCACCAAGAAAGCAGAGAAAGCTGCTAGAGCCGCTCAGAAGGAAGCCGCTGTTGACATTGCCCCAAAGGATATCTCTCTGAAGCCAGTCGCAGCTCCTTCCCCCAAAGCTCATGAAGAAGCTGAGCAGAGTGAACATAACTTCCCAGATGCAAGAGAAGGAGAACTTTGGGAATGTTTAAGCCTGAATCAGGCATTCTGCCAGCTTGCAGAAGTTGTGGATCCCAAAGCTGTGGATGTTGGAAATGTTTACATTTCACCAACTCTCTCTGCCATGATTGAAATTTTGTACAATCAACTGAGGGATTTGCATGCAAGAGACAGATCTGAAGCTGCTAAAATTCTGAAGTTGAAGAAGAAAGCAGATGCTGAATCAGATGAAGACTTCAAGATCGAAGCCGAAGCTGCTTCGAAGAAAATTGCTGATGTGAATGAAAAGAAGAAGCAAAATATTCAAGTGTTTCAAGGAAAGATCAAGTCCGCCATTGAAGAATGTTGCAAGACGCACAATGCTTCGGTCATGGCTCTGGACTCCAAGAAGCGCGAAGCCATGCTCAAGAAATTAGCTTCACCCCTTCCCCAGCTGCAACAAAGAAAACGCTGTCTTACCACAGATGTAGACGAAGCTGATGAGGTGACCTCTCATCCGGCCAAGAAGGCCCCAAGGCAAGCATCGCCCCCTTGATGCAAGATTATCACTCTTCCCAAACCATCTGCGAAGCCAACCGCTCCCGAAGTCGTTCTACCCCGTGCTCCAACTCCACCTCCTCCTCAACCCGCACCTCAACATTCCGCCCACGAAAATTTTGAGCCAGAGCCTTCTCCTCCAGCTCAAGACATATCAATTCCTGCAAAGGATTATTCTTCAGCTCACTCGGCTGAGGAGTCTGAAGAACAAGAAGGCGAAGCCAAAGATCAAGCTGCTCCAGAAGATCCTGAAGCCGAAGCCGAAGCCAATGAATTGGCCATCATGACTCAACAGCAAGAGGGAGCCATAGTTGCTCGAAGGCACACTCCGCATTGCATACCTGCCCAGGATACTCAATTGGACTCACTCTACCCTCGAGAAAATTTTCCTATTTTCTTGGGAGATGGTTCTTCTTCTTCAAGACATGGTCCTGAGTTCAATCTCAAAGTTCATCGCCAGAAGCTTCGCTTCTTTGGCGCAAGTCCATATGATTCACCCCGGACTGCAGATGACCTTCGCTTCTGGACAACTGAGCAACAAATTCTCTACACAAAGCTATACTGCCAGAAGGGTGTTCTTTTCAGGCACTAGTACTTGGATATGCACAGTCTAACTTCTGCAACGTGCTTCCAGAACATCATGGAAACCATCGAAGCACAAAATCTTACCAACCTGTTTGCCATGGAGACACCATCCAATTCCGAGCTAGTGAAGCAATTCTATGCCACTCTCTATGTCTCTGGAAATCCTGATGATTCAAGCTCATGGATTCTTGAATGGATGATTCAAGGAAAAGTATTTAGGATGCATTCTGATGAATTCATGGATATTGTAAACATTCCAAGGCACACTGGAGAACTGGCAAAGGTTCATTTGTTGCCTGATCCCACTGAAGCTGAATTTGCTTATCTCATGGATCCCGAAGTCACTGGAGATCACATGCCTGAGAATATTCTCCCGAAGCATCTTGTATTCATATCGAATACTTGGTTTTACATCTTGTCTAACTCACTGATGCCTCTCAGCACTGCAAATGAAGAATCCAACATTCATTATCATACACGTCATGCTTTGCTGAAGCTTACTCACGGCCATGTGTTTGACTTCGAGGACTGTTTCCTTCGCTATATGGTTCAAGCAGCTGAACTTGTACATCAATTGAAGCCACATGCTCCCTGGCTCCAATCCATTTGCAACCATGGATGCCGGGAAGACTTCGTTGCGAAGCATCACCCGAAGCTGTTCTGCCCTCCTGTGCGTGACACAATGAATATCTTAAAAAGGCCAAATGATCCATTTTCCACATATGTCGGAGTCAGACAGCATGTCAATGAACGCAACATGACAAAGAAATTCCAGAAGGAAGTTTATCACTTTGACGTTGGCATTCGCACTCAGCAGATGCTTGAAAATTTCATTGAAGGAAATCAGCGCCAAATGCAACATCTTTCAGATGAGATCAATAGAGTTGGCAACATTGCTTTAAACAACAACCAGTACTTGAAGGTTTTAAAGCGCCACTCTTGGAAAGGATTAAGGAAGTTCAACTCTGTGAAGAAGCTTGAAGCTGATCGTATTTTCAAGGAGAATCCACATCTTCAACGCCACTTCTCCAGAAATGATTCGATCGACCGCCCCAACCCAAAATCCCGCCGCTGGAAAAGATTGATGAAGTTTTATTTGTTAATCCAGTTGAACAGATTCGCCCAGATACCCTATCTGATGAAGACTCCCACACCTCGAAGCAAGAAGATTATCCTCTCAACGACAGTGATCTTGATTTGCTTCAAGCGCCGATGGACATTGACGAGCTGGAGTGGCCTGCTTCAACCGAAGGAGACACTTCAGGAGATGCATCTTCTTCGGGCGAAGACAATCAGCAGGGTCCCCGGGTTGCAGCAAACGCATAAATACTCTTGGTCTGCCTCTCATCCTTTTTTCCAATTATTGACAAAAAGGGGGAGAAAGTAGCATCTATTGAGTTTAGATTCGCTGCGGGGTTTAGGGATTCGATTCGATCTTTTGTGTGTTAAGTTACAACAAACTTTCCATTCACTTCGATTGGGTTGTAACTTAAGTTTTACTTCGGTTGTGAAGTACTACATGTTATGTGTTAATAACCCCCGTGCTTGCAAGTTGCTCTCGTATCCTCTATCTTGCAGGTGGTTGTTACCTATAAGTTCACAGGTCATTGGATGATTGCATATTCTTCAAGACAAATATCCTCTATATGCAATTATTTCACTAAGATATGTGATAGGCTTCCCATCAAAGATATTCTTCATCAAGCATTTACTTCGATTATATAAATCTTCGATGCTTGCATTCAGGGGGAGTCAAAAGCTTTATATCTTAGAGTTTACTCTCAACTCAACTCAAAATTCCATATTTTTATCGATGCCTGTTTTTTCAACAATAGTCCAAAAGGGGGGAGATTGTAAGAGCAAAGTTATACCCCTATGAGTTTTGGATATTGTTGGGCAAAACAGTAGAGGAACTGACAAGTTTTCCAGTGTGAAACAGATGGTTAGGTTCCTGAAGTTATAGGTTGGTGATAAAGCTTCAACGAAGATTTACATAATTACTGAATCATATCCTCTGGAGTGAAGCTCATCAAGGATGTCGACCCCTAAAAAGATAAGGAATCCGGAAGCACATATCATCGAAGGAGATGACCAAGTTGGCGCAAGACTTAGTAGTTTTTGCGTAGTTATTTTTCACTTCATTGAGTCGTAGGAAAAACTGTACTATCAAGAGGGGTTTAGTAAATGTACTCCGAAAGTTTTGGTGAAAAGACTCAGATCGAATCCAAACCAGTGAGAAGCCAGAGTTGAGAAATCTCATGTGCACTAGGTAATGCTTCACCAGCGAAGACTTAGTTCTTTCGGCTCCTGAAGCAGAACCAAGTCCGTGAGTAAGCTTTACTTGGACCGCAAGTAAAGTTGCGCTTTGATTGGAAATATGACCGTTGCGGACAGGTGTCAAGCTGTCGCATCGGGTCATTTAAGACATTTCGCATCTAGGGATTTCCACCTATAAATACGCCACCCCCGCCCTCATTGGTCGGTGGCTGCTCCAAGAATATTTCCTGACAGTCAAGAGAGAGAGCAACCCCACCGAAGCAAACCAAAACCCATCCACAGAAGCATAAGTCCTTTTGATCTGAGTTGATTCATTATGACTTAGGAAGAAGGATGCTAGCCTTTTTATCTTGGAGAACTGCAATTCTCCTAGACGGTTAGAGTGTTGTTCTTCAGAGAGCGAAGAGGTATTGTCGCCTCGAAGTCGAGTTTGTCAAAGGTTTCGGTGATTTCCTCAATAATCAACCACGAGTGAAGAACTGATCAAGCTCAAGGAGATTGGTGCAGTGGAGATACGGACGGAGAGAGGTTAGCTCCTGTGTTCAATCACAAGTCCCTCCAACCAGACGTAGCACTTTGCAGAGTGTGAACTGGTCGAACAAACATCGCCGAGTCAAGAGTTCGGTTTACTTTCCGCACTTACATTCAGCTTATCAGTTGCTTCAGTTATTTGCTTCAATGCAATTGATTCGATGCCTTTGATTCGCTGTGTTTTGCTTCAATCCAGTTCTGCTTCAATGTTTACCTTTCTGTTGAAATTCTTCTGCTGCTAAGTTATGCTTCACTTCATAGTTTCATGCAAAAATTTAAAGTGATCATTCACCCCCTCCCCTCTGATCACATACTTGGACTTACAATATGCATTTTATGCATATGTGCATGCTCCTGCCCATTGATTTTATTTATATTGTTGATAAGAATAGATTCTATATTGTGTTGCTGTCCTTTGCTATGAATTCATATGGATGTGGCCTCTAAATCTTTGTTTTGTGTAGGTTGAAGATCAAACAAGAGATGATGAAGAAAGTAGCTTTCTGTTTTCAATAATTGTTGGGCTCATTGTAATATTGTGAAGGATCTAATCTTGTGAATCTTGTTGGCCTCTAAACCTTAGACGATGGATGCAATCTTGTAAATCTTTGCAATAAGAATTGTAATGCAATTCTTTTTTATCAATAATTTTTGGGCACATTGTAATATTGTGTTTTCAATTTCTGTAATATGATTAAAAATATTTGTAATGTGTGTAATTCTATAGTGTTTTTCTGTTTTCTGTAATCCTGTTTTTTTGTATTCTGTAATATAATTAGTGGCGCATTATGTATTAACTTAGTTGCGCACCAGGAATGCGCCACCCCGAAGGTCCTGAGGCGTGGCGCATTCCAAAATGCACCACCCCTAAGATCTTAGGTGTGGCGCATTTCAAAATGCGCCACGCCGAAGAGCCTTAGGGGTGGCACATTAAGAATAAGCCACCCCTAAGCCCTTATTAGTGGCTTGTTTTTAGTGGTGCATCTATAATGCGCCAAAAAAGGACTAAAAAGGACACCACTATAAGCGCTTTTCCTAGTACTGATTCATGGACGATTTCTCCGTCTATGGGGCCGATTTTGACCATTGTTTCCACAACCTTAATAAAGTTTTGCAGAGATGTGAGGAGAAAAATTTTGTACTCAATTGGGAGAAGTAACACTTCATGGTCAAAGAGGGAATTGTTCATGGCCACAAGATTTCCGAAAGGGGAATCGAGGTAGACAGGGCCAAGATCGAAGCAATCAAGAAGATGCCCTATCCAAGGGACATCAAAAGTATTGGTAGTTTTCTCGGTCATGCTGGTTTCTATAGAAGATTTATTAACGACTTTTCTAAGACATTGAGACCCCTCACTAATCTTATTTAGAAGAATATTCCTTTTGTGTTTGATGAAGATTGTAAGGAAGCCTTTGAAGTTCTTAAGAAATCTTCGATAACCGCTCATATAGTCCAACCGCCTGATTGGAATTTACCTTTTGAAATCATGTCTGATGCTAGTGACTTTGCTGTTGGATCTGTGTTAGGACAGAGGGTTGATAAGAAATTGAATGTTATAGATTATGCTATAAAAACCCTTGATAGTGCTCAAAATAATTATGCTACTACTGAAAAGGAATTTTTAGCAGTAGTGTTTGCTTGTGATAAATTTAGACCATATATTGTTGATTCCAAAGTCATTATTCATACTGAACATGATTCCATTAAGTATCTTATGGAGAAGAAGGATGCCAAACCTAGGCTTATCAGATGGGTTCTTCTTCTTCAAAAATGTATTTGCAAATTGTTGACGGGAAAGGAGGAGACAATCCTGTAGAGGACAACCTTTCCAGGATATAGAATATACCACATGATCCTATTCCTGTTAATGATAGCTTTACTGATGAACAGTTAGTTTTTTTAAGGATGCAATCTATTTCTGATCCTTTGTTTGCATATTATGCTAACTTTATTTGTACCAAGTTTTTACCTCGAGGTTTAACATTTCAGCAAAGGAAGAAATTATTCCACGATTTGAGGTATTACTTGTGGGATGACCCACACTTTTTCAGAGAATGTGCGGATGGAATCGTGAGAAGGTGCATACCGGAGCATGAGCAGGAGGATATCTTGAGGGACTGTCATGATAGTCCCTATGGAGGGCATCATGCCGGTGAGAGGACCGCACACAAGGTTCTCCAATCATGTTTTTATTGGCCTACTCTCTTTAAAGATGCTAGAAAATATGTTTTATCTTGTGATAAGTGTTGGAAATTTGGTAACATTAGTAGGAGAATTGAGATGCCTATGAATTACTCTCTAGTTATTGAGCCTTTTGATTGCTGGGGTTTTGATTTTATGGGTCCTTGATACGCGAGAGATGATAATTGCTTCTCGCCCTTCGTTGGTTACCCCAAGTGGAAGGTGAGATGCAGTGTAGCGGCAAGTTTCCCTCGGTGAAGAGATCGAGGTTTTAAGATTGTCTCCTATAGGACTCCTGCAATGATAAGTAGGTGGATCGGCAAGTGATGTGCCGTTTCAAGATAATCACTTGCTTCTTGTCACAACCCAAGTTTAGGTATGTGCTAGGGCTAGCTTGTGCCTTTGCATCATATAAAAATTTCAAATAAAATCCAAATGGGGAAAGAAGAAGCCCTAATTGAATTTAATTCAAATGGCCAGATAAAAATTTCTTCCAAATATCCATTTGAATGTTTGTAAAATCTCTGAAAATGTGCATCATCATGGTCCATGTGTTGTGGGACCCAATTCATGCCCATGGAATTTTACAAAAATTCAAACATCGCTTTGGAAATTAATAAACCCCTATTTGATTTGTAATTCAAATTATTTGAATTTCAAAAATTCCCAAAAGTTATGAGCGACTAGTGGCATGACACTTAAGGCCATATAAAAAACTTTGGGGATTTTATAAATTCCCCTGCTATTTATTTGGGGCAAAACAGATGGCAGAAAAAAAAAGAAAACAGAAATAGAAAGAAAAAGAAAAACCTAAAGCTAGCCCACCCTACCAGGCCCCCGGCCCAACTAACACTTTCCCCAGCCCAGGCCCAGCCGAGCTTGTCGTCTACCCGAAGCCGCTCAGTGGCGCGCTGGGAGGGCACGGCCGACGCCGCCGTGGCCACCGAGAGCCGTCTAGGCCTCCCCTGCCTCCCTTCTCGCGCCACGATAGCCCCCAGAGCACCCTCGTGCCTTTCCTCTCATCCACGGGTCGCCTTGTTATTCTACCTCGCGGATCTCGCGCAAGCCCGAGCACAATAGGAGGACGCCGACGAGCTTCTGCCTGGCCAACGACGACGAGGCGCCACACCAACGTGTCCAGCAGAATCGCGGTCGTCTTATCCGCCGTTTGGAGCCGTCGATTCAAGCTCAAAGGCCCCGAAGCCGACGCCAGCTCCAGCTTCCTCCCGTCGGCCACCGTGGTCTTCGAGCTCAAATTGCGTCGCCGTCCGAGCTTCTCCGCCTCCGCTGACTTCTCTGTTTCCCTCACGGTGAGCTCGCGCTGCGTTTCCCCCATCCCGCGCCTTGTCCCGTGCCCGCGTTTGCCATCGCCACCTGTACCGAGCTCCGGCCGCCGCGCCATTAGAAAACGATGTCGCTCGGGAGCCCCTGAAGACCCCTTGCTTGCTCTATGCGACGCGGTTGAGCACGGGGCACATGCCCTTGCTAGTCCTGTGGCCTCCCGTGGTCCAAATCGAGCTCCGGCGAGCCCTTCGCCGTGGATATGGTCGCCGCCGGCGAGCCTAACCCTTAGGCCTAATTAACTTACTTAATTAGCCAGGTAACCCCCCCCCCCCAAAGAGGCTGCCAGGTGGGCCCACCCCCCCTTTGAATTAAAATAACAGAGGGATTAACCCCCTGTCCCACTGACCAGAGCCCCAGTGACGTCGGCCATGCATCACAGTGAAGCATTAAATAGAAAAAGATTAAAAGAATTACAGAAAAGACATTAAACTTTGGAAATTCATAGAAAATTCATCCTAACTCCAAATTAAACAAATAATATATGAAAAATTATCATAAAAATGCAAGGATTAAGAATATGCACTTTGTTTTTCATGTTTGACAATTTTAAAATGGGGGAACAGTAGCAAATGTGCATATAGTTTAATTTGAATTTGAATTTGAAGTTTGAATTTGCAATTAAATTGCAATACACTTCAATTAAGATGAATTTGCCACAAACCAGTACCCTTTACATCATGTAACAACATTGACATGTGCTTGTGCATTTACTTTCGATGTTGCCCCCCTTTTGTTGATGATTGTTCCGGTAACAGCTTTACCGAAGCGGAGATCACCCCCAAAGAAGAAGAAGAACGTTAGACCGTGTATCGTCATCAAGGCAAGAAAACCCCATTGATCATGTCTATAAAAACCCATTTCCCTCTCAGTCTCGCTTATGCATTGATTAGGATTATCACCTTGCTATCGATTCTACCGCATAGTTGAACCCATATCTGATGCATGACCTATCATCTTGTCACAGTAGTAAGCAAACCACAATCCTAGCTGACATAGGAGTTGATTGATATCATGAGCCCCTACAACTGTTACAGCTTATTGCATGCTTAGAGTTCACAATGAGGATACTTTTGATGTGAGTCGGGATGATAGTGAACATGGTGTTGATGAAGGTGAAGCTGTGTTGGTGAATCTACTCTAATACAAGGTGAACGATGAGAGGCTGTGTAGGAGTACATAGTGGGTTGTCTCGTTGAACACCGCCTTAAGCCCGAGTTCTTGTATGGTAATCCAAGACAAAGAGTACAACCACACATTGGGCTCACTGACCCCTCTCGACCTTGTACCTTGATCCGTGTTGACGTCCAGGAGTCACATTAGTTCGGGCCTTCCATTTGGCATATGCATAGAAAAAGAGTGAGTGAAGTGTTGCATCATCTTAGATATGTGGGTGGATCTGTGAGGCAGTGAAACCATCTGTCAGAGGTGGCGTCTCGGTTGCCTACATTGTCTGAGTCCATATCGTTGATCCGGCCGGACTCTCGAGCGGTGAAAAACTCAGATAGTCGACTCCTGGAATAGACCGGTTGTGAGCGAAGTGTCGTGGTGAACATCCTCGCCGGCACCCCTTGAATGCCGACGACACCTGGCGGTAGCTGATGGTCATGTGTGTGTAGTTTACACCCCTGCAGGGTTAACAAATCTATTCGAATATTCGCGTCCGCGGTCATGGACTACTCTAAAACTTGCCGAGATAAGCGTGAGTGCTATGGCGTGCTTCCTCGTGGGAAGTCGAGGAAGTATCCATAGTTGTGTATTGGTTGGAGACTTGGTATTGGACTCGTGTATGCTTCTTACCTCAAGTCTGGTACTCGTAGCACAGGACTAGCCAAGTCAAAGCTGGCACTTCTGCATGTTGAAACCCCACCTCCCTTTACCTTGAAACTTGAGCATGAGTAGTATAGTTCTGATGTAAGTCTTGCTGAGTACGACTTTGTACTCACGTTTGCTTATTCTATGTTTTAGATGAGAACCCAGACCCCGATTGAGCCGCCTTCCTGAAGCTCGACGTTGACTAAGTTAGTATAGTTCCAGACAGCAGTCTGGTCCCTCGTGGAAGGGCTATGTATGTTGAACAAGGTTTCTCTAAGCTATTTGTTAAACTTGTCTGTGCTCAGACCTAATTTGCTTGCGTTGGTTGATATAATGATAGATCATAGTCATATGATCTTTGTGTACTCTATGTGTAAGTCAGTAAAGATATACTTTGTAGAGTTCATGCAATGTGTACCTGTTGTTTACACTGGACATGTATGTTGCGTGTATGATTATAACATGCATGTCTTAGTGTGGGTTCGATAGCTTAGTTGTGTTCTTGTCGGCGGTCTTTTATACACTAAGTGGCCCTTAGATGTGCGCAGCTTGGGGCATCGCGATGCGATTGCTCGTGACTCTGTCACGTGGCACACTTTGTTGTATAATTGTGCCCGCCCGAGACCCCGACTAAGTGATCGGGCTAGAGTCTGTTTATGTAAGTGTTATAATTCAATCGATAATATGGTTGAGGCGACTTGTCTATGATTATGGGATTTCACCACCCATAATCATTTAGACTTGTGAGCGGGCGATGTGGACCCATCTCAGTTAATCACCCGGCCTGGATGGGATGCCCCTCACGTTCGATGCTTTCCGAGAGTGTTCTGTGCTTGGCCTTATCTTCTTAGACAAGCGGGTACGACTCTCGGCTCTCCATATGATTGAGTTGTGACTGGAATTACATACGCATATTCCGGGTCCCGACAGACTTGTTATCAGAGCAGGACTGTCTGTAGGATTATCAAACCCTTGGTTGAAGTCGAGTCTAGCATTCTATAGTTATATATTTATTTGGGCATAAAGGGAACAACGTAAGACTTCTTTTTCTCCTTACCATCATCAATCTGAATTATGAGTCACCCTCATCTTGTTCTATGGGAAGATAGGACTGGGCTCATCTATGTCTTACTAGAACATCTCGTTGTTTTCTTCCTTGTAGCCGTAGGAAAGTTGTGTTCGGTTGTCTTGAGTCATTGCGCTTCTTATTCTGAGACTTCTTATGTAAGTGTTGTTCAAATGCTGTGAGGATCTCCATTTCTCTTGCAATTACAGCTGTTATGCTGTCCGAGTCATTCCAGGTTTCTCCATAATCTGATGCATTTGCAAAATCCTTCCTTCTATTTCGGTTGTCCTTTTAGAAGAATTGTTAGGTGGCATTCCAAACAGTTCCATAGATTCGTTGTAGGTTTTATTCTAGAAACCTATATTGATACATTTGCAGTTCTTCCTCCCAGCTTAGATGTCTTCTAGCCAGAATAACCACACTAACCATCGTGTTGGGGTAGTTTGCTACTCTGACATATCTGTTGTAGCCCCTAGTAAGCCGTGGTAATCCTCTAGAGAACCACCCAGTAATCCAACTCCATAAACCTAGCCACCTGACAGATGTGTAGAGTTCTTAGTGGATCTTATGCGAGGCACCACCCTAATTTCCAGACGCCCATATAGAATGGCCCCACATGAGTTAGCTGAGCTAAAAACCGAAAAGGAAGCTTTGTTGGATAAAGGCTTCATCCTCCCAAGATCATCGCCATGGGGTTGCCCCGTTCTGTTCGTAACAAAGAAAGATGGAACAGAAAGGATGTGCGTAGATTATCGCCCGCTAAATCTAGCGAAGATAAAGAACAAGTACCCACTTCCCAGGATCAATGATCTTTATGATCAACTTGGTGGATCCTCTGTCTTCTCCAGGATGGATTTGAGATTAGGGTATCATCAAATCAAAATACGAAACAAGGACATTCCCAAGACGGCTTTCACTACTCGTTATGGTCTTTACGAGTTTACCGTTATGTCCTTCGGTTTAACCAATGCCCCCGCCACTTTCTCGCGCATGATAAATTCGATCTTCATTGAGTATTTGGACAAGTTCGTCGTGGTTTAACTCGATGACATCCTTATATACTCAAAGAACGAAGAAGAACATGCCAAACATCTTAGGCTGGTATTGATGAAACTTCGAGAGCATCGCCTTTATGCCAAGTTCTCTAAGTGCGAATTTTGGCTACCAGAAGTGACCTACCTAGGCCACGTGATTTTTGCCAAAGGCATTGATGTGAATCTCGAGAGAGTTCAGGCCGTCCTTGACTGGACTCCACCTGAATCGGTTAAGAAAGTTAGGAGTTTTCTTAGCTTAGCAAGCTATTGCCGCCGCTTCGTTGAGAACTTCTCCAAAGTTGCAACGCCTCTGACTGAACTCCTCAAGAAAGATAAGAAATTCCAATGGACCCCCAAGTACAAGGAAAGCTTTCAAGAGCTAAAAAGAAGATTGACTTCTGCACCCGTACTTGCGCCTCCAGACACCAAAAGGGATTTCGATATCTATTGTGACGCTTCATGGCAAGGGCTAAGATGCATACTTATGCAAGATCGACATGTGGTAGCATATGCTTCACACCAGTTGCGTCCACATGAAGAGAACTATCCTACCCATGATCTTGAACTCGCTGCCGTAGTTCATGCCCTGAAGACTTGGCGACATTACCTCCTTGGTAATCGTTGTGAGATCTATTCCGACCACCAAAGCCTCAAATACATATTCACCCAGCCAGATCTTAATCTCAGGCAAAGACGCTGGATAGAGTTGATAAAAGATTATGACTTAGGAATTTCTTTCACCCTAGGAAGAGCCAATGTCATGGCTGATGCACTAAGTCGTAAGTCGTATTGTAACAACCTCATGTTACAACAGTATGAAACACTTCTTCATGAGGAATTTCGAAAACTCAATCTCGAGATTGTTCCTCATGGCTTCTTTTCTACCTTGGTGGCGAAACCAACTCTTGAGGATCAAATAATAGTTTCCCAAAGGCGTGCACGAGGTGTTTGTCGGATCAAGGAGAACATTGGTAGCGAAGCTGCTAAATGTTTCTCCATAGATAGCAAAGGAACGGTATTATTTCAAAATCGTTTGGTAGTACCTAAGAACAGGAACCTAAGGCAGCTGATCCTTAAGGAAGCTCATGACACACCCCTCTCAATTCATCCTGTAGCACAAAAATGTACCGAGGACTACGCCAGAGATTTTGGTGGACCAGGATGAATAGAGACATTGCTCAATTTGTTGCCGAATGTGATGTTTGTCATCGCATTAAGGCAGAACATCGAAGACCTGCTGGTACTCTTCAACCATTGTCTATCCCCGAGTGGAAATGGGACAAGGTCGGTATGGACTTCATCACCGGCTTTCCAAAAACCCAGAAAGGAAATGATGCCATCTTCGTTGTCATTGACCAATTTTCCAAAGTTGCTCACTTCCTTCCTATTCGCGAGTCTATAACTACTAGCCCATTAGCGGACTTGTATGTGTCTATAATTGTGTCTCTTCATGGTGTTCCTTTGGAAATCAATTCTGATCGTGGTAGCCTTCTCACCTCTAGATTCTGGGAAAGTTTTCAAAATTCTATGGGAACTCATCTCTCCTTTAGTACAACTTTCCTCCCTCGGTTTAGCGGTCAAGTTGAAAGGGTTAATCAAATCCAAGATGACATGCTCAGAGCTTGTGTTATCTCTTTCGGAAAGAATTGGGAGAAATCTCTTCCATTTGCCGAATTTTCTTATAAAATAGTTTCCAATCTAGTCAGAACATGGCTCCTTTGGAACTCCTCTATGGCCGACGATGTCGAACACCCCTAAACTGGTCAGAAACCGGTGAAAGACAACTCTTTGGACCGGTTATGATCAAGGAAGCAGAAGAGCAAGTTCGCATTGTTCGTAATCAATTGAAAGCCACTCAGTCTCGTTAGAAAAGCTACTATGATCGTCATCATAGGGAAGAGAGCTAAAATCTGGATGAGAAGCCTTACCTTCGGGTTACTCCTGTGAAGGGAACCCAACGATTCGCTATCAAAGGCAAGTTGGCCCCACGTTACATTGGACCTTTACGCATTCTTGCTAAACGTGGAGAAGTTGCCTACCAATTTGAACTACCCCCGCACCTTTCCCGAGTACATGATGTATTCCCTGTGTCACAACTCAAGCGTTGCTTCAAGGACCCCATCCGCGAAGTCGACCATCAAACTCTTGATCTCCAAGATGAACTTTCTTATCGAGAGTACCCTGTTCGTATTCTTGATTCAGCAGAGTGTGTCACTCGTCATCAGAAGATCAAGTTTCTGAAAGTGCAATGTTCACACCACTCCGAGAAAGAAGCTAGATGGGAAATAGAAGACCGCCTCCGTGCCGAGCACCCCACATTCCTCCCGACGACTTCTGAATCTCGGGACGAGATTCTTTCGAGTGGGGGCGAGTTGTCACAACCCACGTTTAGGTATGTGCTAGGGCTATCTAGTGCCTTTGCATCATATAAAAATTTCAAATGAAATCCAAATGGGGAAAGCAGAAGCCCTAGTTGAATTTAATAGAAATGGCCAGATAAAAATTTATTCCAAAAATCCATTTGAAAGTTTTTAAAATCTCTGAAAATGTGCATGATCATGGTCCATGTGTTGTGGGACCCAATTCATGCCCATGGAATTTTACAAAAATCCAAACATGGCTTTGGAAATTAAATAAACCCCTATTTGATTTGAAATTCAAATTATTTGAATTTCAAAAATGCCCAAAAGTTATGAGTGGCTAGTGACATGACACTTAAGGCCATATAAAAAACTTTGGGGATTTTATAAATTTCCCTGCTATTTATTTGGGGCAAAACAGATTACAGAAAAAAAAGAAAACAGAAACAGAAATAGAAAGAAAAAGGAAAACCAAAAGGCCCACCCTACCAGGACCCCGGCCCAACTAACCCTTTCCCCGGCCCAGGCTCAGCCGACCTTTTCGTCTACACCAAGATGGTCGGTGGCGCGCTGGGAGGGAACGGCCGACGCCGCCGTGGCCACCGAGAGCCGTCTAGCCCTCCCCTGCCTCCCTTCTCGCACCACGATAGCCCCCAGAGCACCCACGTTGCTTTCCTCTCATCCACGGGTCGCCCCTGTTCTTCTACCTCACGGATCTCACGCAAGCCCGAGCACAGAAGGAGGACGTCGGCGAGCTTTTGCGTGGCCAACGACGACGAGGCGCCGTACCAACGTGTCCAGCAGAACCGTAGTCGTCTTCTCCGTCGTTTGGAGCCGTCGATTCGAGCTCAAAGGCCCCGGAGCCGACGCCAGCTCCAGCTTCCTCCCGCCGGCCACCGTGTGCTTCGAGCTCAAATTGCGTCGCCGTCCGAGCTTCTCCGCGTTTGCCATCGCCATCTGTACCGAGCTCCGGTCGCCGCGCCATTAGTAACGCCGTCGCTCTGGAGCCTGGACCCCTGGTGGCCCCTCTTTCTGCCCCCCTTCGCCCATATATTCTCCGTGACGCGAAACCCCAGAAAGAAGAACCGTTTTTCTCGATCTCTCCTCTGTTCCGCCGACGCCGCGCTTACAAGATTGGGAGCACTAGGAGACCTCTTCCCGGCACACTGCCGGATGGAGGAACCACCTCCTGGAGCTTCTCCACCACCATGGATGCTTCCCGGATGAACCGTGAGTAGTCCACCTTGGACCATGGGTTTATGATCAGTAGCTCTTTGTTCATCATGGATTAGACCTCGTGAGCTTCCCTACATGATCGAGGCACATATGTAATCTTTCTGCTATTGCTATGTTGAGTTTGCTGGGATCCGATGGATTATGAGAGTATGTTCAGATTGTGTTTGAGTACTATATATGATTCTCCTCTTTTATATTTATGTTCTTGAGTAATTCTTGCATGTTCTCCGTTGCTGTTTATTGCTTTGGCCAAGTAGTAGGTAGTGACTCCAAGAAGGAGCGTTATGCATGATTGTGGGTTCATGCCCCCTGATGACTAGCTTGAGTGACAGAAACATGAGTCTAGGGGATGTGTTGTTTCCACAAGGGAGAAAATAACGAAGCTTGTACTTGCGGGTGCAAGGATTTTTTACTTTATGCAAAGTTCTTTTAATGCAGTTGTCTGTTGCTTTGAGTTTACACTTTGGGTGGGATTCGCAACTTAATACCAGCGAGATGTGTAGGATAGATATCTCAAGGTGGAAGATTAGTAGGTAGATGCAGATGGATTTCTGTCTAATTGTCTTGGCGTACCGCCCATGCTTTTGAGCCTCTTCCTTTCTTTATAGCATAGCTAGCATTGGTTTGCGCACATAATCCTGTCAATTGCCCAGCTGTAATTTGTTTACCTCGCATGGCTATTTTATCGTCTTTTGGGAGAGAGACATCACTAGTGAACATCATGGGATCCCGGTCCATATTTCCAATACTGTTTACACCCACTATCTATTTGCTGCTTTATTTACTTTTCCGTTGCTATCACTATCATTATTATCTCGTGCGTTTGATCCTTTGTAAACAAAAAGGACGGAGAGATTGACAACCTCTCTGAACTCGTTGGGAGCAAAGTTATTTGTTGTGTGTGCAGGTCCAGGTGAAGTTAGCGGCGCAATTGTTCACATTACCACCTTCTTGTATCTGTTGGAGTCCTACTGGTTCGATACTCAACCTTAGCATCTTCGCTAAGGGAAATTTTCTGCTGTCTACATCTCAACCTTCCACTTTGGGTAACCAACGAGGGGCCGAGAACTCGTACCATCAAAAGCAATTTCTGGCGCCGTTGCCGGGGACTCCACTCTGCAAGATAGGGGAGTTGTACACTATCTTTTATCTTTTCTTTTTAGTCTTGTTAGTTTACTTTTCAGTTTTTGCTTTAGTGTCCTTTATCAAAAATCAAAAAAATAGTTATCTTGCTTGCTGCTACTATGGGTTCCTCCGAGAACACCAAGTTGTGTGACTTCACTAGTCACAACAACAGTGAATTTATCTGCACTCCTATTGCTACACCTGCTACTTCAACACCTTCTTATGAGATTAAACCTGCTTTGCTGAACCTTGTAATGAAAGATCAATTCTACGGTGCTGGAGATGTTGCTGCTTTACACTTAAATAATTTTATTGAGCTCTGTCATATGCAAAAGTACAAAGAAGTAGATGGTGATATTGTTAAGCTTAAGCTTTTTCCTTTCTCCTTGAGAGGAGGAGCTAAAATCTGGTTTCAATCCTTGCCTAGGAATAACATAGATTCTTGTGATAAGTGCAAGGATGCTTTTATTGGGAAGTACTATCCCCTTCTAAGATTATCCAATTGAGGAGTAATATTATGAATTTTAAGCAATTGGATAATGAACACGTTGCCCAATCTTGGGAACGCATGAAATATCTTGTTAAGAATTGTCCTACACATGGTTTGACTACTTGGATGGTTATCTAAACTTTTTATGCAGGCTTGAACTTTACCTCGCGGAACATGCTAGATTCGGCCGCGGGAGGAACCTTTATGTCAACAACACTTGGTGCTGCCACAAAATTACTCGATGAGATGATGACCAACTATTCCCAATGGCACACCGAAAGAGCTCCAAGAGGTAGGAAGGTAAATTCTGTCGAGGAGATCTCCTCCCTAAATGAAAAAGTTGACTTGATTATGTCTCTACTTACCAAGCAGTCTCCTATTGATCCTCATGATGTTCCTTTAAATTCTTTGATTGCTCAGGATCAAGTAGATGTGAACTTTATCTCAATAAAAATGCTTATAGGAGTAACTTTGGTAGCAATCCTAGACCGTTCCCCTCCAACAACTATGGGAACAACAACACTTATCCTAGCACCAAGAACTCCACTTCTGAATTAGAAAGTATGCTTAAAGACTTCATCACTACCCAAAAAGCCTTCAACAAGAGTGTAGAGGAAAAAGTAGACAAATTAGATAATATCTCGTCGAAGGTAGAAAATTTATCCCATGAAGTAGAGTTGCTTAAAATTAGAACTTATCCCCTTGAGGAGAGGAAGGTCACTCCTATGAACGCTATCCAAGTGCAAATTAATGAAAACATTAGGATGATGGCTAAACTTAAAGAGAGATGGGCTAGAGAAAAGGAGGAAGAAGGTAGAATTAAGAGTCTTCCTACACACCACACCATTACTACTATCCAAGTTGTTGAGGATATCCAAACTCTTAGCACCCAATGCACCCCTAGTCCCATAGGACCTATTAATGGTGATGCTATGACCTCAACCGTAGAAGAAGAAACTCCTATGACTATAGAAGCTACCAAACAAGTGAGCCTAAATGACACCACTTGCACTTTAATTGATAGTAGTGACCTTGATTTTGATAATGACACCCTTTCTGAAGTTATTTTTTCCTTCACAAGATGTCTAGAGACCCCCACACTAGCACACTTAATCTTGCCTTCACAGAGCATATCACTAATGCTCTCATTAAAGCTAGGGAGGAGAACCTTAGGGTAGAAGCCTCCATACCTAGAAAGGTAGAAGATGGTTGGGATCCTATAATTAAAATTACGTTAAATAACTTCTCTTGCTATGCTTTATGTGATGTTGGAGCTAGTACCTCCATTATGCCCAGAAGAATGTATGATATATTTGATTTGAAACCTTTTGATCCTTGTTCTTTTGGTGTTCGTCTTCTGGATTCTGCCGTAAAGAAACCTTTGGGGAAGATCGATGATGTTCTTATCATTGTAAATGAAAATTATGTTCCCGTTGATTTTACTATTATGGACAGTGAATGTGAACCTTCTTGTCAAATTATTTTGGGACGTCCTTTTCTTCGCACCGTGGGTGCTATTATTGATATGAAAGAAGCGATTAAAAAATTCCAATTCCCTCTCAAGAAAGGGATGGAACACTTCCCTAGGAAAAAGATTAAGTTTCCTTTTGAGTCCGTCACACGGGCTAGTTATTTTCTTGAAAAGACTTGATCTATTTGCATTAAGCCTAGCTAATGGCTTTAAAGAAGCACTTTCGGTAGGCAGCCCGCAACGAATTTAGGATTTACTTTTTGTTTTTCTTCTGTTTTAGTGGTCTTGATGATTGTTACTACTGTAGTAACATCATTGTATCTTTACTTTTCAAGCTTTGTGCCATTTATATCCTCAGATGTCAAGGGAAGTGACTAGAAAAATCACAGAAAAATACAAGTTCATATTTTTGAGCTGAAATTTTTACACAGCGTGCTCTATACAATTATGGAACTTTCGCATGTTCTGAGTTTTTTTATTTGAGTTGCAGAAGTATCCCTAAATAATTCTTTACTACCTGCTGGTCGGTTTTTCACATATTCTGTCCTGTTTTTCCTTTCCTTCGTTTTGCAAACCTTAAGCTTGATTTTTCTTTTCCAAAACTTTTTTGCAATCTTGAGAAACAGTATCTCTTCAAAAATATCCTTATTTCCAGCAGACAAAAATTATTTTATTGTGGGTAATAACCTCGCTAATCAGATTATGATGAGTTATGTATGAAGGGACTTTTCAAGGGTGCGAGGGAAGATGATGAAAGAAGATTCAGGAGTGTCAGGCGCTCAACCTTGGGGATGCCCCCATGCATCCCCAATAAATATTCAAGTAGACTCAAGCATCTATGCTTGGGGATTCCCCCGTTCATCCCCTTCTCCATCAATAATTATCAGTTCGTCTCTCGTTTCACTATATTTTTATCACTTCATGCGTTATGTGCTATGCTTGGAGCGTCTCTCTCGTAGATTTTATTTTTAGTTTTCTTTAGCTTTGCTTGCTGTTCATAAAAAGTTAGAACCTAGATTTCTTTGTGTGGGAGAGAAACACACTCCACTTTCAAAATCTAGAACACAACATAGGATTCTTCATTGCTTATCTTTGTTGTGTGTGTTCTTTATCTTTTCATAGCTACTTCCATGTTTAGCTCTTAGTTTTCATGCTTATCGTTTTAAGATCTTTTGTTTAGTTTGTTGCTGGAACTCTCTTGAGTTTTCATGTTTATCTTGTTTAGAGAGTTTGCCTGTTGCACTGAGTTTTGTGTCTTCACTTGAAGTAGGTAATTGAGGTTGCTATTCTTTTGTAGTAGTAACTTGCAATAGTTTTGATGTATTGCTTTGAGTAATGTTTGTACTTTTGGTGTCAAGAGCTTTAGCCTATTAGTGATAGATGTCGTATTTTGGTCAATCCGTGTTTATTATCAAAACTTAAAAAATTAGTTGAGAACTTTAGCTACTAGATGGATCACTACTGTTTGGAGGGATCGAATATTAGAGTACACTCACGTACCATGAGTCGAGGATGCGCAAGGATAACCAAACCCCCATACACTCCTCCTCGGGGTACTTGTCTCTTTGTGGCACCTCCTTATTAGATTGAGAGTTACCGATAATAAGTGCATGATTTCTTCGGACTAATGTGAGTATTCGACAGTTGACACTTCCACCTTCCCATATTTTTCTAGACTCTCCTGTGACGTGCATTTCTTTCTTCTCACTCCGAGAGTTGGCGTCCACCTTCCCAGGTACATCCAAACCCTTGGCATGATACGCTCTGTCATCATAAACCCCCTTATATCCTTCCTCAAAACAGCCACCATACCTACCTATCAAGGCATTTCCATAGCCTTTTCGAGATACATTGCCATGCAACATCCACCTTCTCATGACTTGATCTTCATGTCATACATGCTACTTGCTTGATCGATGAGCCGCATGCTAGTTGGGTCTTGACCTAATCATTGTACATAACGCTCTAGTATCATTGCATATCCTGCTACACTGGCAGAGGCATACATTTGCATACTTCATGATAGTTACATTTTCTTTATGATTTGAGTACCTTGTAAAGTGTGAAAGATCTTCTATGCTTCTTGTAATATATAGAGTGTTTCAGCTAAAGTGAGGAAAAGATCCCAAAGTGGACAAAATCAAAAGATCCCAAAGAGGACAAATGAGAGAAATAGAAAGAGCCATTGAGGCCACCAAAAAAATACAAAAAAAATAGAAAAAAGAGAAAAATAAATAAAAAGAGAGAAGGGGCACACTACTATTCCTTTTTGAGAGATCCACACTCGTACTCCCTCTTATATCTTGTACTCCATAGAGATTATCATTCATGCATATAGCTATGTGGGGACCTTCACACTATAGAACTTGGCTTGTATATTCCAATGATGAGCCTCCTCAAATGAGCTCTAGGTCTTCTTGAGCAAGCAAGTTGGATGCACCCACCACTAGTTCCATTGGAGAGCTTACCTTAGCTCACATGTGCATCCATTGCATGGCAATCCCTACTCCTCACATCATATCTATCATTTGGCTTTCTCTTGCCTATGATTGTCCTCATTGATGTGAGCCTTTATCACCTTTTTTACTTCCTCCTCCACCATATTTTCTCTTTGCCATCCTAAGTGTCAACTTTCTTACTTACGCTATTCCATTGCATGAGTGCTCAAAATTTCGAAAAGGAGTGGATCATTTTGACTTGTACCTGGCTAGTGGCCTGGGGATGAGTCAAGATAAGATTCCAAAGAAGATCAAGTGTGAAACTTTAGTAGCTTAAGTTCTCAACAGAAAAATACTTTTTTCTCGTATATCCCTATCCCCTTTTCTTGCACGCAAACACCATTTGGAGACATTCGAGTCACGGAAAGCGAGAGCTCTTGCACCTTTATGTTCTTATGTTGCATGTTTCAATACTAATATGGATTCTTGCCTGTTATGACTTGAATTGAATTACATGCCTTGATTGCTTTACTTAAAATTTCTTATATGGTTATTAGCATGTCACCACAGAAATTATGTTTTTTATAATTTACCTACTCGAGGACGAGCAGGAATTAAGCTTGGGGATGTTGATACGTCCAAAACGTATCTATAATTTCTGCTTGCTCCATGCTTCTTTTGTGTGATATTTCTATGATATTGATGAACTTCCATACACTTTTGATCATATTTGGAATAACTTATTAACTCAGTGCACCCCAGTGCCAGTTCCTGTTTTCTGCTCTTTTTTCTATTTCAGGTTTCCCCCATATTAAAAGTGCTCCAAAAATTCAGGAAAAATACAATAAAAAATCAGCGCTTCGGAAGCTTTGGGAATCACAGACGGGGCAGGGGCCAGAGGGGACCTACCAGGGCCCCAGGCGCCCTCCCGGCGCGCCCTAGGGTGGGGTCGCGCCAGGGGGGCGCCTGGACCCCTGGTGGCCCCCCTGGCTGCCCCCCTTCGCCCATATATTCTCCGTGACGCAAAATCCCAGAAAGAAGAACCCTTTTTCGCGATCTCTCCTCTGTTCCGCCGCCGCCGCGCTTCCAAGATTGGGAGCACCAGGAAACCTCTTCCCGGCACCTTGCCGGAGGGAGGAACCACCTCTGGAAGCTTCTCCACCACCATGGATGCTTCCCGGATGAACCTTGAGTTATCCACCTTGGACCATGGGTCTATGATCAGTAGCTATGTGATGTTCTCCTCCCCTCATCGTTCTTCATGGATTAGACCTCGTGAGCTGCCCTACATGATCGAGGCACATATGTAATTTTTCTGTTGTTGCTATGTTGAATTTGCTGGGATCCGATGGATTATGAGATTATGTTCAGATTGTGTTTGAGTAATATATTTGATTCTCCTCTTTTATATTTATGTTCTTGAGTAATTCTTGCATGTTCTCCGTTGATGTTGATTGCCTTGGCTAAGTAGTAGGTAGTGACTCCAAGAGGGAGCGTTATGCATTATTGTGGGTTCATGCCCCCTGATGACTAGCTTGAGTGATAGAAACATCAGTCTAGGGGATGTGTTGTTGCCACAAGGGAGAAAACAACAGTGCTTGTACTTGCGGGTGCAAGGATTGTTTACTTTACGAAAAGTTCTTTTAATGCAATTGTCTGTTGCTTTGAGTTTAAACTTTGGGTGGGATTCACAACTTAATACCAGTGAGATGTTCTGGATAGATATCTCAATGTGGATGATTAGTAGGTAGATGCAGATGGATTTCGATCTACTTGTCTTGGCGTACCGCCCATGCTTTTGAGCCTCTTCCTTTCTTTATATCATAGTTAGCATTGGTTTGCGCACATAATCCTGTCAATTGCCCAGCTGTAATTTGTTTACCTCGCATGGCTATTTTATCGTCTTTTGGGAGAGAGACATCACTAGTGAACATCATGGGATCCCTGTCCATATTTCCAATACTGTTTACACCCACTATCTATTTGTTGGTTTATTTACTTTTCCGTTGCTATCACTATCATTATTATCCCGTGCTTTTGATCCTTTGTAAACAACAAGGCCGGAGAGATTGACAACCTCTCTGAACTCGTTGGGAGCAAAGTTATTTGTTGTGTGTGCAGGTCCAGGTGAAGTTAGCAACTTCCGTTGTAAACGGCGCTATTGTTCACTTTACCACCTTCTTGTATCTGATGGAGTCCTACTAGTTCGATACTCAACCTTAGCATCTTCTCTAAGGGAAATTTGCTGCTATCTACATCTCAACCTTCCACTTTGGGTAACCAACGAGGGGACGAGAATTCGTACCGTCATGGAGCTAGAGACATAGGCCTGTCAGCATGTCCGCGTGATCGGCGTTGTAGGAACCGCACGCCTCTGACAGTCCCGATCTTCAGGGATTGCGCATTGAATGCTCTTGTACCAGGTGTCCGGCCTATGATCTTTCTCGGATAGTTCTCTGTTTACTTCGGCCGAATGCTTCCTGGTGAGGCTGATTGCGCCCTCTCTGGGGCAATCGGCCCTCAACTTGAACAGCTTGGCCCACTTCTTTCTTACTCTTGATTAGCTCGGCCTTGATTAGATCGGTGACCGTCAGGTCAGTGATCTTTGCCTTGATGAATTGTTTCCCTTGGGTGACCCTACCCGGGGGCATTCCCCCGACAGTAGCCCCTGAAGCTGCGGAGGTCCCGCCGAACTCAGAGATGGCGAGGCCTGCACAGGTTCCTTCTATACTTCTGGACTGTTGAATCTTTATTTCTAACCGATTACTCTCAAAGGGCCGATTGGTTGCTATCTGCCGATTGCTCTTGATCTTCTGACCGATTGCTCTCAATGGGCCGATTGCCTGCTATATGCCGATTACTCTTGATCTTCTCGACCGATCTGCCCAACGGTCAGTTTGAGTGGAATGTTGACCGAACTTACCGCTTCGAATTCGCCGGGGAATACGGGACATCGTGCCACGATTTGACATGCCATAACCGCTTCCTCGACCCACGCGCGCACGTCCCGTCCCATCCGCCAGATCTTTTGTTCTCCGAACTAATGTTGCTCTGTGAATACACGCGGCCAAACCGCCTGCCGGATCGGCACACCGGATCCCACTACCTCCTCGCCAGGTCTTTAAATACCCCGCGGGGTGAGAGATCCACCACGCACCCCCACTCCATCTTCTTCCTTGCGCTCTCCTCCTCTGCATCCGCCGCCGCCGCATCGCGCGCCTCTTCGTACTGCTGCCGCTACCCCCAGAGCTTGGGGCTGCTGCACCGAGGACCTCGCGGCCGCACTCCGCCGCCGCCGCCACTGTGCCTCCTCCGCCATGATTGGTGGACACGGATCTTGATTTCCGCCGCCGCCACCATCTTCACCGCCGCCGCCATCTTCACCGCTGTCTTCGTCCTCGTCTTGCTTCTCCTCGCCCACCACGGAGTCCGACGCCTCCATGGGGGACGACGCCGGCGCCACCGCTTCTCAGCGGGGCTCGTGGAAAGGGTCCATCGTGACTGAAATGCACATTGCTCTCCTCCGCCGGTCTCACTAGATTCCGGCGGACCTCGACTTTCGCTTTCCCGGCACCGAGCTTGTACCGGTGCCCCGGGCCAGTGAGCGCGTCGTCTTCCTCATGCAATTTCAGCGCGGCTTCGGGCTCCCGGTGAGCCACTTCTTCCGCGAATTCCTCGACTTTTACCACTTCCAACCGCACCACCTCGGGGCGAATGCCATCATGCTTATCTCTGCCTTCGTGACGTTGTGCGAGGGCTATCTCGGAGTTCGGCCCACCATTTGACTCTGGAGCCAGCTCTTCTACCTTCGCAGTTTCCGGGTGGGCACTGGGCTGTTTTCTATTGACCCCAAGACCAAGAAGAAGGAAGAGGTGAAGGTGATGGCCGAGTGCGATGGAGCCACCATATACATCCGCAAGATCGAACTCTACCCTCATCCTCAGCCACCACAGTCCATCAAGAACTGGTAGATGGTGTTCTTTTATGTCTCTTCACCGAAGGACAAGGACTTTCTTAATCTTCCCGAATTCTCTCTGCCGCCTCCGACTGCGAAGTATCACTGGTACCAAAAGCCAGGGGATGGGTACGTCGACGTGGATCGTCAGATGGCCCAGATCCAAACCCTGATGACTGAAGGATTGCAACCTGCCGACCTGGTGGAGACATGGCCCTGCCGCCGAGTGCTTCCGCTACAACGCCGCTGCCACCGCATCTACGATATGAGCCGCCTCCTAGACCCCACTCGGGTGTCCACGTTCCGCATAAACGAAGCTGAATTCCTCCGCTGAATCAATAGGATCGCTGACCTCAAGGTTGTTGGGCCCTTTGAGTTCGGAAAAATGGCGTACAACCGAGCCCAGCCCTGCCCCGTGGTATGCTCTTGATCTTATCTTTATCTTAGCTTTTATTCTTATCATTGCTGATTCTGATCGGACCTTCCTCCCCAGGAGTTCCTTGGCTCTAGGGTTATGCAGGACGGATAGGCCGCCTCGAGCTACCATCTCGACCGCGCTGAGGAAGACGCCAAGGAATTGGAGCTTGAAGAGGAAACCGATTCCGAGACTGAAGCTCGGACTGCTTCTTTCGGCCTCGGACTCGGCCTCAAACAGCCGGAAGAGTCCGATTCCTCCATCAAACGCTTCATGGTCGAATGGAGCAGTGATGCTGATTCCCTTGGTGACTTCGACGCAGAATCAGAGACGGCCGAGAAGATAGTGGCCGAGGGGAAACGCCCCCGAGCTGACGACGCCGCCGGTACCTCCAAGGCTGCCAAGAAGAAAGGAAAATATGGTGCGTGCCGACCTGTTCCCAAGACGAGTGGCCCTGTGCTCTCTCCCACTCCTCTGAACATTTCTCGTCCTGGCTTCTCCATGGCCATGTTTGCTGCCCAGCTACCCCGAGCTTCTAGGTATGTTTCTTTGCACTGTTCGCTCCTTACCATCCTGCTCAACTAATTTTCTCACTTTGCTCTTTGTTTTGTAGGGTTGCCCGATCTGTCGCTCCCGTGGTGCCTGGGGTGGCTCCGATTGCTCCCCCTGCCACCTCTGATGTCCCTCCGAGCGCGACCCCCACGGCCTCCGCTACCTCCAACATTCCTGCGCCTTCTCGTAAGAGAGCCGCCGCCGACACCACCAAGGCCGAGTGGGCCAAGAAACAGAGAGTCGCTGCTGCCGCAAAACAGGCGCAGCCGACTGCTGGCGTGCAATCGGCCACTCCTGCAATGACCGTCGTTACTCCTCCGCCGATCCTGATGGACCCTTCTGGCATCGCGCACCTTGATGTGCCTATGCCATATCGGTCTACTGTTGATGTTTCTCAGCCTGGGGCTTCTTCAGCCCAGGCCACTACTGTAAATCCAACTCCTGCCGCCAGCTCAGAGGGTGTTGCTGCTGCCTCCCTCGAACCAACTGGTTCTCCACCCGCCGATCCGCAGGTTAGCTTTCCGCTTGCTACTCACACTCCTGCCGGATCCAGCGCTGCCACAACACCGTCCTCCAGTGCCCTTGTGCGCCAGCTGCCGACCACAGGCCGCCAGCTCTCGCGAGATGATTGGTTCCGCGAGGCGTACGCTGGCGCTTCTGACGTCTCCTCGGTCCGGCCTGCTGCCGATTACGCCACTCCTCCGCCTCCTGGATCCGAGGACCATGTCCCGTCCCATCTTTTGAGCAGATTGGGTGGCCTTGCCACCAATTTAGGCGTTTTACTGATGGAGCTTTAGGACAAATCCTCTCTTCCGAGTACTCTACTTCTGTAAGTTTTCCCTTCAGTGGGGGCGCGCCTAGCGCACCCACTGGGTGTAGTCCCCGAGATTCGGGCCGATAGCATGCAATCAGCTTAGATCTTACTTTATTTTAACTATTGTACCTTGCTCAGATCTAACCGACCCCCTTTTTCAGGCCATCTGTGATAGACGCCAAGTTGTGTTTGATGAGCTTTTGGTCGCTTATTCAGCGGGCCAAAAGTCCATTACTGCTCTAAAGAAGAATGATGAAGCTCAGGATGCCAAGATCCAAGAACTGACAGGTATACTTCTGTTTGCTTTTCATCTTTCTCCCGATTGTTATTGCTTCCTTACATGAGTATATACTTGTAGCTGCCGCCACCCGCTCCTCCGAGCTAGAAGCCTCCCAGAAGAGGATCCGCGAACTGGAGAATCAGCTCGGTGAGAAGAATGCCCAGCTCGGAGATGCTGAGAAGGAACATGCTCGAGTGGTTGGTATTGAGACCGAACTGCAGGCTAGAGTTCAAAAGGTGACTGTCGACCTTTCGGCCGTCAAGATTGCTCATGAAGCCTACATGAAGAGGATGTCTGAAGCTCAGATTGAGGTTGAGGGTCAGCTCATGAAGGAAAGGGACGCTGCTGTCAAACGCACCGACGACATGGATGTCCAACACCAGACATAAATCCAACGTGCGCAAGCCAATGTTGACCTTGCCCTCTCCAGCCTCCACCGAGTGGACCTCGCCCTTGCAGGTACTCCTTTTATTCTTCTTATTATTGTATTCCGATCTGATCCTACTTCTCTCTGATGTCATGAGAATTACTCGGCCCTCGTTGGTTACCCAAAGTGGAAGGTTTGAGATGTAGACAACAGCAAATTTCCCTCGGTGAAGATACCAAGGTTTGTCTCCAGTAGAACTCCGACAGCGACAGGAAGGTGACAATGGCGCCACAGATTATGCGGTTGATGTGGACCTGCACACACACAACAGATAACTTTGCTCCCAACAAGTTCAGAGAGGTTTTCAATCCCTCCGGCCTTGTTGTTTACAAAGGATAAAACATACAGGATAATAATGATAGTGATAGCAACGGAAAAGTAAATAAAGCAGAAAAGAAATAGTGGGTGTAAACAGTATTGGAAATATGGACCGGGGTCTCATGATGTTCACTAGTGATGTCTCTCTCCCAAAAGACGATAAAATAGCCATGCGAGGTAAAAAAATTACAACTGGGCAATTGACAGGATTATGTGCGCAAACCAATGCTAACTATGCTATAAAGAAAGGCAGAGGCTCAAAAGCATGGGAGGTACGCCAAGACAAGTAGACCAAAATCCATCTGCATCTACCTACTAATCATCCACCTTGAGATATCTATCCAGAACATCTCGCTAGTATTAAGTTGCGAATCCCACCCAAAGTGTAAACTCAAAGCGACAGAAAACTGCATTAAAGAACTTTGCGTTAAGTAAACAATCCTTGCACCCGCAAGTACAAGCACCGTTGTTTTCTCCCTTGTGGCAACAGCACATCCCCTAGACTCATGTTTCTGTCACTCAAGATGGTCATCAGGGGGCATGAAACCACAATCATGCATAACGCTCCCTCTTGGAGTCACTACCTACTACTTGGCCAAAGCAATAAACAACAACGGAGAACATGCAAGAATTACTCAAGAACATAAATATAAAAGAGGAGAATCAAATATATTACTCAAACAGAATTTGAACATAGTCTCATAATCCATCGGATCCAAGCAAACTCAACATAGCAACAGCAGAAAGATTACATATGTGCCTCGATCATGTAGGGCAGCTCACGAGGTCTAAACCATGAAGAACAAAGAGGGGAGGAGAACATCACATAGCTACTGATCACGAACCCATGGTCCAAGGGGGACTACTCACGGTTCATCCGGGAAGCGTCCATGGTGGTGGAGAATCTCCCGGAGGTAGTTCCTCCCTCCGGCAGTGTGCTGGGAAGAGGTCTCCTCGTGCTCCAGATCTTGTAAGTGCGGCGGCAACAGAACAGAGGAGAGATCTCGAAAAAGGGTTCTCGTCTCGGAAGTTTCCCGTCACGGAGAATATATGGGCGAAGGGGGCAGCCAGGGGGGCCACCAGGGGTCCAGGCGCCCCCCTGGCGCGGCCCCACCCTAGGGCGCGCCGGGAGGGCGCCTGGGGCCCTGGTGGGTCCCCTCTAGCCCCTCCTTGGTGATTCCCGAAGCTTCCGAAGCGCTGAATTTTTATTGGATTTTTCCCGAATTTTTGGAGCACTTTTAATATGGGGGAAAACTGAAATAGAAAAACAGCAGAAAAGTTGGGGTGCACTGAGTTAACAGGTTAGTCCAAATATGATAAAAAAAATTATGGAAGTGCATCAATATCATAGCAATATCACACAAAAGAATCATGGAGCAAGAAGAAATTATAGATACGTTTTGGACGTATCAACATCCCCAACCTTAACTCCTGCTCGTCCTCGAGTAGGTAAATGATAACAAACATAATTTCTGTGGTGACATGCTACCAACCATATAAGAACTTTTAACTAAAGCAATCAAGGCATGTAATTCAATTCAAGTCATAACAGGCAAGAGTCTATATTAGCATTGAAACAAGCAACATAAGAACATAAATGGTGTTTGCGAGCAAGAAAGGGGATAGGGATATACGAGAAAAAAGTTTTTTGTGTTCAGAACTCAATCTACTAAAGTTTCACATTTGGTCTTCTTTGGAATCTTATCTTGACTCAATCTACTAAATTCCACTAGCCAGGTACAAGTCAAAATGATCCACTCCTTTTTGATATTTTGAGCACTTATGCAATGGATGAGCGTAAGCAAGAAAGTTGACACTTAGGATGGCATTGAGAGAATATGATGGAGGAGGAAGACAAAAGGGTGAGAAAGGCTCACATCAATGAGGACAATCATAGGCGAGAGAAAGCCAAATGATAGATATGATGTGAGGAGTAGGTATTTCCAAGCAACGCATGCACATATGAGCTAAGGTAAGCTCTCCAATGGAACTAGTGGGGGTGCATCCAACGTACTTTCTCAAGAAGCCCTAGAGCTCATTTGAGGAGGCTCATAATTGGAATATACAAGCCAAGTTCTATAGTGTGAAGGTCCCCACATAGCTATATGCGTGAATGATAATCTCTATGGAGTACAAGATATAAGAGGGAGTACGAGTGTGGATCTCTCAAAAAGGAATAGTAGTGCACCCCCTTCTCTCTTTTTATTTCTTTTTCTCTTTTTTTTTATTTATTTTTTACTTTTTTGGTGGCCTCAATGGCTCTTTCTATTTCTATCATTTGTCCTATTTGGGATCTTTTTATTTTGTCCTCTTTGGGATCTTTTGATTTTTCCTCTTTGGGATCTTTTCCTCAGTTTAGGGGCAACACTCTATATATTACAAGAAGTATAGAAGATCTTTCACACTTTACAAGGTACTCAAATCATAAAGACGATGTAACTATCTTGAAGTATGCAAATGTATGCCTTTGCCAGTTTAGCAGGATATGCAATGATACTAGCGCGTCATGTAGCAATGATTAGGGCAAGGCCCAACTAGCATGCGGCTCATCGATCACGCAAGTACCATGTATGTCATGAAGATCAAGTCATGAGATGGTGGATGTTGCATGGCAATGTATCTCGGAAAGGCTATGGAAATGCCTTGATAGGTAGGTATGGTGGCTTTTTTGAGGAAGGATGTAAGGAGGTTTATGATGACAGAGCGTATCATGCCAAGGGTTTGGATGTACCGGCTAAGGTGGGCGCCAACTCTCGGAGTGAGAAGAAAGAAATGCACTTTACAGGAAAGGCTAGAAAAATATGGGAAGGTGGAAGTGTCAACTTTCGAATACTCACATTAGTCCGAAGAACTCATGCACTTATTATTGGTAACTCTCAATCTAATAAAAAGGTTCACACAAAGAGACAAGTACCCCAAGGAGGAGTGTGTGGGGGTTTGGTTATCCTTGTGCATCCTCGACTCATGGTACGTGAGTGTACTCTAATATTCGATCCCTCCAAAGAGTAGTGATTCATCTAGTAGCTAAAGTTCTCAACTAATTTAAGTTTTGAAAATAAACACGGATTGCCCAAAATACGACATCTAGCACTATTAGGCTAAAGCTCTTGACACTAAAAGTCCAAACATTACTCATAGAAATACCTCAAAACTATTTCAAGTTACTACTACAATTGAATAGAAACCTCAATTACCTACTTCAAGTCAAGATACAAAACTCAGTGCAACAGGAAAACTCTCTAACCAAGATAAACATGAAAACTCAAGAGAGTTCCAGCAAACAAACTAAACAAAATCTCTTAAAAAGATAAGCATGAAAACTAAGAGCTAAACATGATAGCAGCTATGAAAAAGATAAAGAACACACACAGCAAAGATAAGCATGAGAAATCCTATGATGTGTTCTAGATTTTGAAAGTGGAGTGTGTTTCTCTCCCACACAAATAAAGTTGGGTTCTAACTTGTTATGAACAACAAGAAAAGCTAAAGAAAACTAAAAATAAAACCTAAGAGCGTGACGCTCCAAGCATAGCACATAACCCATGAAGTGATAAAAATATAGTGGACCGAAAGACGAACTGATAATTGTTGATCGAGAAGGGGATGCACGGGGGCATCCCCAAGCTTAGACGCTTGAGTCTTCTTGAATATTTCTTGGGGGTGCACGGGGGGCATCCCCAAGCTTGAGCGTTTGACACTCCTGAATCTTCTTTTATCATCTTCCCTCGCACAATTGAAAACTCCCTTCATATATAACTCATCATAATCTGATTAGCGAGGTTAGTACCCACAATAAAATATTTTTTTCTTTACTAGAAATAAGGATATTATTGAAGAGCTACTGTTTCTCAAGATTGCAAAAAAGTTTTTGCAAAGAAAAAGCAAGCTTAAGGTTTGCAAAATGAAGAAAAGGCAAAACAGGACAGAATCTGTGAAAAACAGACCAGCAGGTAGTAAAGAATTTTTTAGGGATACTTCTGCAACTAAAATAAAAAAAATTCAGAACATACGAAAGTTCCGTGATTGTATAGAGCACGCTTTGTAAAAATTTCAGCTCAAAAAGATGAACTGGCATTTTTCTGTGATTTTTCCCGTCACGAGGACAAAATCTGTTTTCTGGACAGCATGTCACAACTTTCACTTTCCTTGTCATATGAGGCTATAAATGGCACAAAGCTCAAAAAGTAAAGATACAATGATGTTGCTACAGTAGTAACAATCATCAAGACCACTAAAAACAGAAGAAAAACAAAAAGAAATACCTAAATTCGTTGCGGGCTGCCTCCCGAAAGCGCTTCTTTAAAGCCATTAGCCAGGCTTAATGCAAAAAGATCAAGTTGTAACAGTTGAACCATCATCAAGATCATCAAAAAGATCTTCAATAGTACAACCACTATTAAGAGGACTTTCAAATAAAGGCCTAATAAAGATACTTCTAGGGATAAAAGCAAAAGGCGGAAGATCAATTGGAGTTTCATTTATTCTATTAAAGAGAGGTATCTCTTCCAAAGTCTTCACAGTATAAATCCCTTTGGCAATAGATGGGTTATTTTTTAAACGAGGAGCCTTTGGAACGTAAAAGAACCTGCGTTCCTTCTTTGCCGGAGTTTCTACCTTTTTAGTTTTGATTGAGGAGAAAGTAGTACCTAGAGTGTCAATGATTTCCTCAATCTTATCTATCCTATAAGGGTCCAAGTCATGGGATTTGATGGTCTCCAAGGTTTTGAAAATTTTATGCATGGAGCTATCGAGTCTATTCAAATTCCCTTGAATCTTACGATCCAACTCACTTATCTTATTAATGCTTGGCATCTCTTGCTCTATCTTCTCAAGTTTTTTCATAATGTGAGCTAGGGTAATGTCCTCTTGAATGCTAGCAACAGGGGGGTGTCCAACAAGATTTTCCATAATACTAAGAGCTTCCCAAACTGGGACTTCTAGGAAATTCCCGTTGATAGAAGTATCTAGAACAAACCTATTCCAAGAAGTAATTCCAACATAAAAGTTTCTAAGAAGGATAGTAGTGGATTGATTCTTGGTGGCTCTTTTTTGAGAATCATTAATTCTATACCAGGCATCTTTCAGACTTTCACCACCTCTTTGTTTAAAGGTGAGCACTTCTACCTCACCAAAGGCAAAAGGACCAGACATAATGACAACTACTAGCAGGGTAACTATTTTTTTGATTTTTGATAAAGGACATTAAAGCAAAAACTGAAAGATAAACTAACAAGACTAAAAACAAAAGATAAAAGGTAGTGTGCAAATCCCCTATCTTGAAGAGTGGAGTCCCCGGCAACGGCGCCATAAATTGCTTTGATGTCACGAGAATTGCTCGCCCCTCGTTGGTTACCCAAAGTGGAAGGTTTGAGATGTAGTCAACAACAAATTTCCCTCGGTGAAGATACCAACGTTTGTCTCCAATAGGACTCCGACAGCGGCATAAAGGTGACAACGGCGCCAGAGATTTGGCGGTTGACGTGGACCTGCACACACACAACAGATAACTTTGCTCTCAACGAGTTCAGAGAGGTTGTCAATCCCTCCGGACTTGTTGTTTACAAAGGATAAAACATACGGGATAATAATGATAGTGATAGCAACGGAAAAGTAAATAAAGCAGAAAATAAATAGTGGGTGTAAACAGTATTAGAAATATGGACCGGGATCTCATGATGTTCACTAGTGATGTCTCTCTCCCAAAAGACAATAAAATAGCCATGCGAGGTAAACAAATTACAGTTGGGCAATTGACAGGATTATGTGCGCAAACCAATGCTAACTATGCTATAAAGAAAGGAAGAGGCTCAAAATCATGGGCGGTACGCCAAGATAAGTAGATCGAAATCCATCTGCATCTACCTACTAATCATCCACCTTGAGATAACTATCCAGAACATCTCGCTGGTATTAAGTTGCAAATCCCACCCAAAGTGTAAACTCAAAGAAACATACAACTACATTAAAGAACTTTGCGTAAAGTAAACAATCCTTGCACCCGCAAGTACAAGCACCGTTGTTTTCTCCCTTGTGGGAAAATCACATCCATTAGACTCATGTTTCTGTCAATCAAGCTAGTCATCAGGGGGCATGAACCAACAATCATGCATAACGCTCCCTCTTGGAGTCACTACCTACTACTTGGACAAAGCAATAAACAGCAACAAAGAACATGCAAGAATTACTCAAGAACATAAATATAAAAGAGGAGAATCAAATATATTACTCAAACACAATCTGAACATAGTCTCACAATCCATCGGATCCCAGCAAACTCCACATAGCAACAACACAAAGATTACAAGTGTTCCTCGATCATGTAGGGTAGCTCACGAGGTCTATACCATGAAGAACAAACAGGAGAGGATAACATCACATAGCTACTGATCATGGACCCATGGTCCAAGGATGAATACTCACGGTTCATCCGGGAAGCGTCCATGGTGGTGGAGAAGCTCCCGGAGGTGGTTCCTCCCTCCGGCAGGGTGCCGGGAAGAGGTCTTCTGGTGCTCCCGATCTTGGAAGCGCGACGGCGGTGGAACAGGGGAGAGATCACGAAAAAGGGTTCTCGTCTCGGAAGTTTCCTGTCACGGAGAATATATGGGCGAAGGGGGGCAGCCAGGGGGGCACCAGGGGTCCAGGCGGCCCCCTGGCGCGACCCCACCCTAGGACATGTCGGGAGGGCGCTTGGGGCCCTGGTGGGTCCCCTCTGGCCCCTCCTTGGTTATTGCCGAAGCTTCCAAAGTGCTTATTTTTTATTGGATTTTCCCGTATTTTTGGAGCAGTTTTAATATGGGGGAAAACTGAAATAGAAAAACAGCAGAAAACAGGAACTGGCACTGGGGTGCACTGAGTTAATAGGTTAGCCCAAATATGATAAAAAAATGTATGGAATTGCATCAATATCATAGCAATATCACAAAAAAAGAAGCATGGAGCAAGAAGAAATAATAGATACGTTTTGGACGTATCACTCTCTGAACTAACTTTTTTCTCCGATTGCTCTTGCTAGATGCCTGGCCTAACTCCATAACTATAATCGATGAAGCTGTTGCTGAAGCCCGCCGAGTGCGAGGTGTAGTACTTCCTGCTGATGCGGGCTGGGATGCCGAGGACTTTGTTGTTGCTTTGGACGCCCGAATCCACCATGTGAAAGGTGCCCTGTGTACCTACAAGAATGGTATCGAGAAGTTGAATGACAAGCTTTTCAGGGGCAGGAAGAAGCCGATTGCCTTTAAAACAAATGAAGATGTTGCTCGGAATCTCAAGGCTGTGCCTCAACAGGTGGAAAATATGCTTGATTCTGCCTTTCTATCTGGAGTGCAAGCTGCTCTCTCTATTGCGAAGAGTTGGTATCCTCACATTGACCTTAAGCTGATGACTGCTCTGCGGCATGGATCTGAGGAATCCGTTGGTGAACTCTGGGCCCAAATCTGCCACATTGCCCAAGAGCTCGCCGATGGCATGGATCTCCTGGAAGTTACTCCTTATCTTGATTCAGTTGGTCAGCCGACCGGAGTTGCCTCCCTCAGCGACCTTCTATATACCACCAGTGAAGATGCACCCCAGTCCCGACCTGCTCGTCGGACCGGCAGCGATGGCTCTCACTCCTCGGACTATGCTGATGATGATGTTGATGAATAAGGTGAAGACTCCTCCGACGGGCACTCGGTGACTGCTGCCCAGGACCCATCGCACACTAAGACCAAGACAACTGCCTCTTCCGCTCCGGGAGGTGCCACCAGCACGGCCCCAGCTGCTTCAGCTCCTACTGCTCCATCCGCTCCGTACTCGCCGACTGCTTATGCTTGGCACGCCTTTCAATTTCCTGCTTTTGCTTGACAAACACTTAGTTAAATTCCAAGTGCGCCCGTCAAGGGCCACTTTCATGTAATGAACACCATTCGGCCAATAGGCCCTACTTGCTTGTGAACTTGGTTTTCCTCAGACATATATGGCACTCTGCCATTGCGCTTTTCAACCGATTGCCTTTTTCTTTGCTTGTTTTCTCTCTTGGTCGATATTCCCGCCAACCTTACAGCCGACCTGCGGCCTACGGTTGGATCGGAGAATAGACCTCAAAGGAACTTTTGACAAGTACTTCCAGGCTCTCAGTTTTGCTCGCAAAGGTAGGGCTACACAGATGGGCCGATTGCAACCTGTCGACTGTTGGCCAGCCGGTCTGGTCACACTCGGTGGGTCTGCTATCGGCTAACTTCGAATTAGATATACTTTGAGTATGAACACTCCGTTTGATAGTTCTACTCGGCCACATCCACCAGACATTACAGCCGGCCTGCAGTCTGCATTCGGTTCGGACTAGCTTTTGAAAACCCATCGCTCGTTTTGCTCTTTCTCCCAAGTATACCCTTTTCGGGGCAACCGGCCAGTCCCCGGGTCTGCTTTTGCCGACCTTAGGACTGGAAAACATATACACAAATAATTTATAACTCTTGCCGAATGCAGTCTCATGGACGCACGGCTATTCTCATTGATAATATTTCCACAAAGGGAGGGGATACAACAATACCGCTCAACTGTAAAACGGACATAACAGCTCGGCGTTCCAAGGACGCTCCGTTTCTTGCCCCGAAGTGTCCACATATCGGGTTGTCTTCCTGAGATCAATGAGGTAATATGCATAATTTTTGAGTGCTCGAGTGATGATGAATGGACCTTCCCAAGGATAGGATAACTTGTGTTGGCCATCTGATTTCTGGATTCGGCGCAACACCAAGTCACCCTCACGAAAAGCTATGGGACGGATCTTCTTGTTGTGTTAGTGACGCAGTTCTTCTAGTATATTGCCGACCTGGACAAGGCCAGAAGACATGCTTCTTCTCTTAGATCAACACCATCCTCATGAGCTTCCTTGGCTTCTGCCTCCGTGTACTTGGCGTGACAAGGTGAATCGAATTCAATGTCGTAGGGGAGCATTACTTCAGCGCCATATACTAGGAAGAAGGGAGTGAATCCAGTTGAACTGTTCGGTGTGGTACGCAAACTCCAAAACACTGCTGGCAGCACGTCGAGCCATGCGCCAGGTGCTTTCTCTAGTGGCTCCACCAATCTTGGCTTGATTCCGGACAGAATCAGACCATTTGCCCGCTCTGCTTGACCATTTGACCGGGGGTGAGCTACAGATGCCACATCCATCCGGATGCCCTGCTGGAAGGCAAACCGAGCTAATGCCCCTTTTGCAAAGTTTGTTCCGTTGTCAGTGATGATGTTGTGCGGCACTCAATATCTGACCATAATGTCCGCCACGAACCTGACCGCAGTCGGCCCATCTAGCTTCTTGATCGGCCTTGATTCTATCCACTTGGTGAACTTGTCCACTGCTACCAGTAAGTGTGTCATGCCACCTCTTGCTGTTTTGAAAGGTCCTACCATGTCCAGACCCCAAACTTCAAATGGTCATGTGATCAGAATGGTTTTGAGTGCTGAGGCTTGTAAGTGGCTGTTTGCTTTGAATCTCTGACACCCATTGCAGTGCTTGACTAACTCTTCTGTCGCTGCTTTCGCAGTCGGCCAATAAAAACCATGGCGGAACGCATTGGCAACTATTGCTATTGCTGATGCGTGTTGACCACACTCGCCTTGGTGGATGTTCGGAGCAATTCCAGCCCCTTGTCCTATTCCACACACCGCTGAAGGACTCATGTCACACTGCGGTGCACCAGCTCATTGTTGATAATAGTGTATGCTCCAGATCGGCGCTGGACTTGCCGAGCTTCTACTTCATCTTGTGGGAGTGTGCCATCCACCAAAAAGTTTCTGAATGCTTCTGCCCACGATGGTGCAGCAACGATTACCATTACAGCAACTGCTTCTGGCTCTGGCTGTTCGCTTTCTGCCACTGGCAGTCGGAGGAAGAGGGGTCGGTTGCGTCTTGCTTGACCCCCTCAGTCCCAGAGCTGACGACAGCAGCCCCTGGTTCGCAATCGGCAGCCCCTGGTGCGGCCGAATGCTCCTCCATCTTTTGCTTCTTGACCAACTTCTTTGCCTCGAGCTCTGCCATCTTTAGGTCGGCCGGAATAAATATTGACTCTAATTCTTGGGAAGGCTTGTTGGATGGCTTGTGGATGTTTTCTAGAGATACTCCTGGTGGAATTTCCTTTCTGGTAGATCCCAGCTTGGACAGTGCATCCGCTGCTTCATTTTCAGCTCAGGGAACATGGTGGAACTCACACCCTTCAAAGAAACCAGATAACTGCTGCACGAGGAATCTATATCTTGCCATATTCTCATCTTTTGCATCCCAAGTGCCTGTGCATTGCTACACCACCAGATCGGAATCGCCATAACACAGAATCCGCCGAATGCCGATCTCCTTGGCCAATCGGACACCATGCACCAAAGCTTCATATTCGGCCACATTGTTAGATGCCGCGAAGTGAATCTGCAGCACATACTCGAGCTTGTCACCTTTTCGAGAAGTAAGAACAACGCCAGCCCCTAGTCCATTCATCATCTTGGAGCCATCAAAGTGCATTTGCAAGAACTGAGAGTCCGGACAGGGGGGCGTATATTGAGTTTCTGCCCAATCACCCAAAAAATCTGCCAGAACTTGAGATTTGACCGCCATCCGAGGCTCATACTTGATCCCATGCGTTGCAATTTCAATGGCCCACTTTGCCACCCGACCAGATGCGTCCCGACTGCCAATGGTGTCGAACTGAAACCTGTGATCGGATGCGCCTGGAAATAAGGCTTCAGCTTTCTTGCCTCCATGTACACACCATAGCACATCTTCTGATAATGGGGGTAGTTTTGCTTGGAGGTTGAGAACACTTCACTGACATAATACACTAGCCTCTGGACCGGCTGTTCCTTGTCCTTTTCAGGACACTCGACCACCATAACAATATTGACCACCCGAGTAGTTGCTGCAATATATAATATCATTGGCTCTTTTTCTTTCGGTGCTGCAAGCACTGGAGCGGTAGACATCATGCGCTTGAGCTTCTTGAATGCTTTGTCCACTTGCGGGGTCCAAATGAACTTGTCTGTTTTCTTCATCAGCTGATATAGCGGAATTGCCTTCTCTCCCAGCCGACTGAGAAATCGGTTGAGCGACGCCAGGCATCCGGTGAACTTCTGCACATCTTTGAGATTTCTGGGCTTGCCCATCCTCTCGATTGCTGCAATCTTCTCAGGGTTGCACTCTATTCCTATCCCGGAGACAAAAAATCCGAGCAATTTGCCGGCCGGCACGCCGAACACACATTTCTCTGGGTTTAGCTTGATCCGGTACGCTCGCAAATTTGCGAATGTTTCTTTGAGATCGTCCAATAGGGTTGAGCCTAGCACCGACTTTACCACAAGGTCATCTACATATACATGAATGTTCCGACCTAGCTGAGGTCGGACACCTCGCTGCATAGTGCACTGCATTGTACTCCCGAACTGATGCCTCCATCCGGCGCTTTTCAGCGTCTATCTGATCTGACTGCTCCTTCAGAGCCTGACGCACCTTCTCCAGCTCGGTATGAGCCACAGCTGGATCGGCTTGAAGACCTACAGGAGTGTTGAGCACGTACGGTGGGATGCTTGGGCCTGCTGGTGCTGTGGTTGCTGCCCTCGCGGCTCGGGTTGCTGAAGTAGAGCTGTGGCGACTAGACGCTCCCGCCATCATAACCTCCGCACGGATGTGCGCAGTCGTGCCCTCCGTTCCCACGTCATCCGTCCCTCCTGGCAACGGATCCGTGAGCCCAGAAAACACTCGTACCTCCCTGAGAAAACATAGGGAAGTGCCACGACGAAGACGCGATGTCCGCCGAAAGGAATGATGGCGCCGCGCGGCAGAGGCATTCCTGCCCCAAACCGCGAGGCGTTGTCGATGATGTAGCCCCATGCTCCGCTCCTCATGACCAGGCCGGAGGCGAAGCGCACGTGCAATGCAGATGATGGTCCCGTCCGGATTAGAGATCCTGTCGACGCCTCGGCCAGCCCCACGATGGGTGCCAATTGTCGTCGATATGTAACGGCAGATGCCATGGGGATGGCTAAAGAGGGGGACAAACCGAGGTTAGTGTCGCTGGTACCGGAATCGACAATGGGAACACACGGTGAGACACCACGTTGTACCCAGGTTCGGGGCTCTCCGGAGAGATAACACACCTAGTCCTGTCAAGCTAGCTATATAAAATAACTCTGGCTACAATGAATGCTCCTTGAGCTGTTTGAGAGGAAGGAGAAGAGGGCTCTAAGCACAACTCTCTCCTGGCTCTCTCTATGGTCGGTGAGATTGCAATAAGTTCTCCGTTGTCCCCCATGCAGGAGCGGTACCCGGGGCTCTTATAGGCCGAGCCCGGGGTACAAAGGTAAATGTAAAAAGGGGAGGGCCCAGCTGTCAGCCTCAAACAAGCTAGGGACCTCACATCGTGTTCTCACGGATGACCCGGTGTAGACTTGTGGCTCACCATACCGCTATCTTGTGGACCTCCGTGATGAACAGTGGAGCTAGAGACCTAGGCCTGTCGGCCTGTCCGCGTGATCGGCGCTGGAGGAGACCGCACGCCTCTGACAGTCCCGATCTTCAGGGATTGCGCATTGAATGCTCTTGTACCAGGTGTCCGACCTGGGATCTTGCTCGGATAGTGCTCTGTTTACTTTGGCTGAATGCTTCCTGGTGAGGCCGATTGCGCCCTCTCTGGGGCAATCGGCCCTCAACTTGAACAGCTCGGCCCACTTCTTGCTTACTCTTGATAAGCTCGGCCTTGATTAGATCGGTGACCGTCAGATCGGCGATCTTTTCCTTGATGAATTGTTTCCCCTGGGTGACCCTACCCGGGGGTCATTCCCCCGACAGGTTTGGACTTTCCATACAAGAAAAGGGATCAAATTTCCGTTCAAATCGCCAAAATCCGGCCAAACTCTGATTTCCCGTGGTCACTGGCCGGACCGTCCGACTTAAATGCCAGGCCGTCCGTCACATGGTCGGACCGTCTGAGTGGAAATCCGGACCGTCCGACATGGCCGAAAATACTTTATAACCGGAGGTCTTATTCCGGACGTCCGACTTCCATCCCGGTCGGTCCGACCTGGTTTTCCAACGCTGCACTGTTTTGGCCACAACTTCTTCATACAAACTAGGATTTGGACGTTTCAAATATCAAAATCGACAGGTTTGATGAGACAAAGCCGCCAAACGTAGAACATTTTTCCATTTGAATAAGTCTTGAAGGTCTAATTGGCATGATAGTACTTCGAATGCGAGGATCTTATTGCTTCAAACATAGTTTCGGCCCTTGAGATGGAATTGTATGGCGATGGCTAGAACTACAATGTTCTTCACATTGACAATACCCAACTTTTTCATGTAGAGAACTTATTCTTTGAGGTCATCTTATATAGGTTTATTGTCATGCCAAAAACCGGTATCAACACATGCCCTCCTGTTTTTCGGCAAAACTTGCGTGCCAAAAAATACTCTGCACCATATAGGTTCTACGGACAATGTCAACACTCCATCGACCATGAATATTCTTAGGGCGATAGTCATATATCGGCCATGCTTGTTTGAACCTTTCCATGCAGACTTGGATGAAACCTTCTGGACTTGAAAATAATGTCATAAGAAATCCATCAATAATTCTCATATATCAAGATCCATCTCAAAGGTATCCACTAAACCATATTGTCCACCCTTTTTTCGAGAATCTTGTAAACAATAAATAGTGAACTTCCTCCAATCCTTGCTTTCTCTTGCATATAAAAAACTCCAATAGTGGCCGAAACGGTGGGTTCCGGTTCGGTCTCCCCTATGCTGGAAAACTTGGCATTGGCTCTTGAGCAATATGCAATACACCATGATTAACATGATAGACAGATGTCTGTTGTGCCAACTCATTTGCTCTTCAATATCATGTCCAAATATATGAGAAATACTAAAGCAATCCAAGATATAAATTATATGTAAATACTTATTGACATAAATATGAAGTGATTCATCAAAACACATGAAATCCGTATATTTGATGCATAACAAATAACAAATCACCAAAAGCCTCAATATGTGTAGCACCTATAGCAAGAAAAATCTCTAAAATGAATAATAACATCATATTCCGCATTGAATGTTCATGCAACAGTATTCTAAGCGGCATGAGGCTTCAAAACAGCACCATAACGAGATATACAAACTAAATCATCAAAATATAATCTCCATGGCACTAATGAGACAAGGTTTATGTCAATATCTTGCTCATCATCAATACGATGCTCAATAATAAAAATAACAATGATTTGGCTTCTCATAGTTACAAGAAATAAATTAGGCAAATCATATTTAGCCAAAGCATAATCTCACTCACCGATTTTGCAACTATGAATTAGTCTATGCAACATATTTTCAATGAATATGCACCTTGTCTCGGTTTCCAATAGGACTAAGGACGATGTTTAGAAAACCATAGCGGCCATGTCTACATAGAGTCTTAGGACGATAGAAAAATATCGGCCATTACCATAAGGCTAATGTAGTATCCATCCACCAAACACATATAGCCGAAATAAACAAATGGAATAACAAATCAAATATTTCGGCCCTTTCGATTAACAACAAAAAAGTAACTAATCAAATGTACAATAATTTGGTAACACCCTATCATGATGTAAGAAATTTTATTGCATCCATGGATCAAAATAAGCCCATGGAGGGTAACCAATCATACATGATGATGAATTCCATGGTAAAGGCTTCAATGACATGTTTGAAGAATATGAATGATGTGTTAATCGAAGATTTTGATTGGATGAGGGAAACCTTCGGCTTAATCTTTTATGAAATGATTTCTCCTTCTACACTTTGGATGTATTCTCTGCAATAGAATCTTGCACATCACTTTTTGTTTGACTATTCTTCCTGGGAATCCATGCCATATTCTTATTTTCGAGTTCTCGTGCACTAAGCTTTTGCAATCTCTTCTTCTGCCAATACGATAAACCAAGTGGACACCTCGGGTGTGATTCTTTTTCAAGCAATGGCAATTCCTTTTTGACCTTGTGCACTCTCAGCTCCTTCTGTTCATATTTGGAATCTTGATTCTAAACATTTGCTTGTTCCACATCTTTGCCTTTAGTAGCCAATGTCAACGCTTTAATTGTCTCTTTATTATTTGAAATTAAATCTGAAGTGGCACACTTACGACCATCCTTTTTGACACGATATACTTGCTTGACCACCTCTTTCTTCTTCCTTAATCTCGGGACCGATTCCTTTTGATTGAAACGGTCTTTGTTATGCAATTGTTCATCAAATGTGGACCTTCTTGGAGCTGCATAATGTTGATGAGATGGTTCAAAATAAGATGGATAATGTGCCCTAGAATTATACCTGTCTCATGATGGATATTGATTCATATAAGCATAGGGAGGTATCCATGACGCTGGTACTGGTGGCCCAAAATAAGGATATGAGTATGAGGTATTGAAATTCTTACTTTCCCAATAACGGTCCTTAGATTTGCGCCTAGGGGTGATCTTGATGCTTTTGAATTACTTGGCCGATAAGTAATTTTCTCCTCACTTATCTTCTGATATTTTTCCAATAGCTGCGCGAAAGTGACCTTAGATTTCTTACCCTTGCGCTTATCTCAGCCATTGCTCTCTTTGGTTTTCCTTGCATCAATCTTAGGATTTGCTAGCTTCCCCCCAGTGTTTTGCATCTTCATCGGAACTTTGATAGAACTTCCACTTTCAAGAATATCATCATTGTGCTCTTGAATAACCTGTATACTTGAAAGCTTGATCCCACACATGCCGTTTTTACCTGCTTGTCTTCAAATGGATCGCTTGAAGCAGTTGATGCGGAAACTTTTTTCCATCAGGACCAATAGGAACAACATGATGATCCCTTGGTGTTTTAACAAGTTTCAGTAGTCCGCTATCAATGGCCGATTTAACTATTTGATGAAACATATCGCAGTCCTCAAAATTGTGCTGGAACGAATCATGTAACTTACAATACATTCTCCCTTGGATTGATGGATTAACATTGTGATCAAGAATTCTAATATAATCATTCTTCGACAACACATATTTGAATCGAAGGTAATCATTTTGTTTTCGAGCCGATCTTGGTGCGAGAACGGCTTTGGAAGTAAGCAAATGAATGGTTCAGATTTCGCATCACCCCATTTGGCTATGCATTGTGCTTCGCACTCCATCTCAGATGACTTTGAATAAGAAATTATACTATCATCGGTTTTATCAAAAGATTCAAATATTGGATTTATTTTTCTGAAATCTGAACTGTTATATCATATATGTCTCACTTGAGACCAAATGTAAGCCAAGTATGAAACTAGCAAATCTATCCATGTATACATAAAATTTAAATGAAACAATGGGAAAAGCATTTGCTGTAATAATAAGTCACTACCGGTCTCTCTAAGTGGCACAATGTGTTGACCGATATGCTTTGTTATAAGTGTATTACTAACAAGTAAATTCTTCTTCTTCATTGGTCTCTCAAGATTTGTTATAAGAATTTTGCTAATAGTTGCATCAATAATAAAATTATGACAAAGCAGAAAATAGATAAATTACTCGCTAGACATGCCTTTTCATACGCTTTGGGAGAGCATGATGGTTGCGTGAATTGAATAATAACTTGTTCCAGTTTTGGATAACTCTCCAACGTCTTGTCCTCATCTTTTTCTTTGTTCCGTGCTTCATTACTCGAATGATTGTCAGGTGAAATTTTCTCAGCTACACGCTTGTGTTCTTGATGTTCATCATTAACCAAACTTTGTTCGGCCATATCACTTTGTTCTTGATGCTCATCAATTTCTGTGGGATGGAACTCAAAGGGAGGGAAATAGGTTCCCTTAGCTTCAAAAAAATCAAGCACGGTTGTTATGTGCTCGCCACGCCCTTTCTCAAAGGTGCTTGCCTCTTTGGATTTGATGGATTCAGAACACACACTAGTTGATTCGGCTTTTCCAGCCGAAGAACTTTCAATCTTCGAATCATCACTCTTTTCATCAATTGCAAGGCTTCTTTTCTTTCATCCAATTCTTTTTCTATTTGCTCCGAACGGTGAGCAGCCGGTTTGGCTTTAAGATTCTTCTCAATCTCATCCCACATTGGACAAGATTTCCCCCCAATGCCATTAGCTTTAAGATTTTTATCAATCTCAGCCCACTCCGGGTAAGATTACCCTCCAATGCTTTCAGACTCTTTCGCCATTGCAACTTGAGTGTTTCCAAAACTTTGCAATTGTATAGGGGTATATAGTATGCTGGAGCAATAGGATAAGAAATATGCATTGGTGTGGAACTATATTTTTCCTAGCACAACCTATCAATTGGAAATTATTCATCTTCTTGCAAAACTCTAGCTTTTATTGCATTATAACCAGGAGAGAAAGCATTATGATGTAATTCCATACAAATATCACTAACTCTGTCATTTTGGGTTTTCTTCCTTTTCTAACGCAGCCACCTCAGCATCAACTTTAGATGACAGTATGTATGCTCCTGTAGATTGGTCACTTATTTGTCTATAACCATGAAGGTGTGGAGCCGAATTATGAGTATCAACACTTGCATACGGCACTGACAGATTAGTATCATGAGTTCTAGCATATGATGGTTGATGGTAATTGGCTGAATAACTAATGCTAGCATGGCCAATTCCCCTGTCCATCGGCATAGTTAGATTAACATATTGCAAGTTAGGTGCTGATGAATAAAAAGGTGAAACACTTTGTTGCATGTTATTGAAATTTCCTACATGGGGTGTTTCAACTCTATCAACCAAGCTCATCATGTTGTTCATCGGCATATGGATCTCTGGGGTTGCTGATGCATGAGAGTAGGGATACATATGTTTCATATTGCTAAAACTAGAACTTGAAGCATATAGATTATTATGAATCAGCTGTTGCACACAATTATATGAATGATAGATAAAACTAAGGCTAGACAATGCATCATGCTCATTAGGTAATCTAGCAACAACATATGAATTATTTGCATCTACATAGGTGAATTGGGAATTCATACTACCTTCGTAGATTGCATCAACTTGATGACGATCTTTTCATAGAAAGAACGAGCCGGAAACCGTTCGAAGCTTCGTCCCCAACGGATTCGCAAAAAACTGTGTTGACACACGAACACATCACGTGTACCCTCGACGCCGGGGGTGATACACCGCCACTCACGTCGAATGAGACCCGACCAGAAGTGTGGTACATAAGCTGTACGGCATGCGCTTTGGTAGACCCGAAACCCAACACTCCCGGGAGGGACCCCGTCAGGGAGCACAGCAGCTATGGGCTGTCCTAGGTCGACCTAATCGCTCCTAGGGCCTCGTAGATCGTTGTCCTGCAAGAACAAGAACGGACAAAGAACTAGAAGAAAGATATGTTTGTTCTATTCTGGTTTGGAAATGTAGATATGATTGTTCGATTGTGTGTTGTTTCAATCGGCCGTCACCTCATCTATTTATGAGTGGGTTGGACTTTCTGTACAAGAAGAGGGCTCAGATTTCCATCCAAATCGTCAAAATCCGGCCAAACTCGGATTTCCCATGGTCACTGGTCGGACAGTCTGACTTACAGTCCGGACGGTCCGTCACATCGTCGGACCGTCCGACTTGCAGTCCGGACCGTCCGACATGGCCAAAAATACTTCTGTAACTGGAGGTCTTATTTCGGACGTCTAACTTCCATCCCGGATGGTCCGACCTGGTTTTCCGGCGCTGCAATGTTTTGGCCACAACTTCTTCATACGAACTCGGATTTGGATGTTCCAAATACCAAAATCGACCGCTTCGACGAGACAAAGCCGCACCATGTAGGATATTTTTCCAGTTGAAGATGTCTTGAAGGCCTAATTGGTATAATAGTATTTCGAATGCTAAAATCTTATTGCTTCAAAACTTATTTTCGGCCCTTGAGATGGAATCGAATGGCGATGGCTCGAACTACAAAGTTGTTCACATCGACAATACCCAACTTTTTCATGTAGGCCAGTTATTCATTTGAGGTCATCTTATATATGTTTATTGTAGTTCCAAAAACCGGTGTGAATAGTGGCCATAACAGCACATCTCCAAATGATCTGAAATTCACGGGGCGTAATGTAAGGCCCCCGATGCGGTGCTAACTCCAGTTAGTTGCTTTCGCGTCCCACTCAAGTTAGTAGCGCATAAAGAGCCACCGACTCACGACACTCGCACTCGTGGCGCTGCCGGATTCTCAACAACAAGTATAAGAACAAGAACTTTAACTAAGACATAAATATAAAGTCCAAGGAATACATCGTCGTTGGATAAATTATTACATCATCTCAGAGGTCCGTGGACCCAACAGTACATCATGCGACAAGAGGAAGACAATCACGACCGAGTACGGTCAAAATCCAAATTGCCCTAGAGAGGGCTGCACATAAAGAGTCCACCCACGGATCGTCGAAGCCCAACTGTAGGATCTACTGAACGAGGTCGAACTCATCGTCATCCTCCGGGGGCACCTCCATGAAGTATCGTCCAGAGCTCGGGTCAAGAAAGTACTCCACTGCAGCGGCCGATCAGGCAAAACAGTAAAAGCACAAAAGTAAAACAGGGGTGAGATTATATCATTACAGGATAACTGACTTCCTACGGTAAGACAAAGTAAAAGTAAAGGTTGCTTCCGCACTAGCATTTATGGTGGCTATCATTCTATTAGAGTAGAGGTAAGATCCAAGAATACACGTGACCTCGCGTCATAAGTCTGCTATTCACCTACTTACGTCAAACATAACATAACCTGGATCTTCTCTCGGTCCCCCTGGACGAAGAAAAGCAACAAAGGCACTCACACGGTAGGCAAGTTTTAAATATGATTCAAATTGATGTTACTCTATGAACAAGGAGTAGGTCTCAAGTCGTCCATTACCGCGGACACGGCTTTTCGAAAAGATTTAACCCTGCAGGGGTGTACCAACTGCCCATCATAGGCTTCGCATGTACGCCCGGTTTCCACTTGGCTAAGTAAACTCTTGAAACTCCGGAACGTCAGAGTCCCTCTAACTAACAACGCACAATTCTGGGTGGGCCCCGGGGAGTCGACACCCAACCCAAGAACAAGCCACGCTCCCGGGTTGGACTCTACCGTATGACGCAGGTCGGATTGCCGGTAATTCTCACATGAGACCGGGTCCTAGCTGATCAGATGGACCAACAAAGGAACCATGTCCTCGCTGGCCCGGTTTGTTTCGAATACTGCTGGGGTACCAACCAAGCACACACACGTTTTCAAACAGTAAATCAGCTCGGGCCACCACTAGAGTTGTATGAAGCTAGGTAGGTAAGACAAGGGGACCCCATAGAATCCCACACACGATTAGGCACGCTCTTCAAGAAACACAATACCCGGAACTCGGGACCTAGGTGACTCAAATGGAACAAAACACCTGGCGGGAACAGCCTGGTCTCCCATCTTTCGTCAAGTATTGAAAGTTCAAGTATGTGATCAGAGGGGGAGGGGGTGAATGATCACTTCAAAATTTTCGACTGAAACTTTTGAAGTGAAGCATAAGTTGTGCGGAATAGCGAAGTAAAACTGGAAGCAAAACTAAATGCAGTGAATCAAAACACATTGAAGCATAACAGTGAAGCAAATGCAATACTGAAGGTAAATGCTTGAAGTAAAACGAACTGGGACTCGGCGATGTTTGTTCGACCATTTCACGCTCTGCAAAGCGCTACGTCTGGTTGGAGGGACTGGTGATTGAACACCTGGAGAAAATCTCTCTCCGTCCGTTACTCCTCTGCATCAAACTCCTTGAGCTTGATCAGTTCTTCACTCGTGGTTGATTATTGAGGAAATCACCGAAACCTTTGACAAACTGGACTTCGAGGCGACAACTACTCTTCGCTCTCTGAAGAACAACTCTCTAACCGTCTAGGAGAATTGCAGTTCTCCAAGATAACAAGGCTAGCAAGCTTTCACCTAAGTCATCTCGAATCTACTCAGATCAATGGGACTTAGGTTGAAGTATTTGGATTTTGGGTTTTTCTTCGGTGGGGTTTTGGGGTGCTCTCTTCAGTCTCTCTTGGAATGATCTCAGAGAAGCCACCCGCAAATGGAGGAGGGGGCATCGTATTTATAGTTGGCAATCCCGAGGTGCGGAATGACCAAACTGACCCGAGGTGACAGCTTGACACGTGTCCACAACGGTCGAATTTGTCATCAATGCGCAACTTTTCTTGAGGAACAAGTAAAGCTGACTCACGGACTTAGTTCTGCTTCAGAAGCCAAAGAACGAAGTCTTTGCTATCGAAGCTTAACTTAGTGCAGATGAGATTACTTCACTCAGGCTTCTCACTTGGCTTGGATTTGATCTGAACATTTCTCAATGACTTCGATGTCCACAAACTAAATACCCCTCTTGATAGTACGGTTTGTCCTATGACTCAAGGAACAGAAAAATAACTACACAAAAACATCTAAGTCTTGCGCCGTCTTCTTCATTTCCTTCAAGGAGTAGAGCTTCAGGACACCTTCATTTTTGGGGGGTCAACCTTCATGATTAAGCTTCGCTCCGAGGGTAATGCATCGATAACTTGAAAACCTTCACTGAAGCTTTATCACATGGCTTGTCCTTCAGGAACCTATGTAACTGTTTATACTAGAAAACCTTGTTAGTTCCTCTACTGTTTTGTCCAACAATATCCAAAACACACGGGGGCAAAACTTTGCTCTTACAATCTCCCCCTTTTTGGACTATTGTTGACAAAACAGGCATCGATAAAAGATATTGAAGTTTTTGAGAAGGATGGGACAAACTCTAAGATATGAAGTTTTAGGCTCCCCCTGAATACAAGCATCAAAGATTTATATAATCAAAGTTAATGCTTGAGATAATTTTTCTTCGGTGGAGAGCAAAACGAAATATCTTAGTGAGTACAATTGCATTGAAGATATTTATCCAGGAATGTATGCAATAACTTCCAATGACCTGTGACTTAGAAATAATAACCACCTGCAAGATAGAAGATATGAAGCAATACTTGCAAGCAAAGGGGTTATTAAAATTTAAACGTAGTACAGGAGTAGCATGACTGAAGTTAAACTTAGGTTACAACCCAATCGAAGGAAATGGAATGTTTGTTGTAACTTAACCAAACGAAGCAAATAGCAAAAAGCAAGAACCCTTTCCCCGAGGCAAAACTAACTCATCGATGCCCTCATTCTCCCCCTTTTTGTCAGTGATTGGACAAAAGGTTGAGAAGAGGTTCGAGAGAACTATTACGCAGCATCAGTACCCTGAGAACCCGACGAAGCGGAGCTCGACGAAGACTGGTCGCCTGAGTATTCTTCTTCGGAAGAAGACGTAGGAATAGCTTCGTGGCGTGCCTGAGTGATGAGATTGATGTCGAGGTCGCTGTCGTCGAGGCCGTCATCGTCCTTTGAGGTGATGGAGTCATTCTTTGAGACGGTATCTGGCCGGATAGGTTCAGGCTCGTTGACGAAGAATACTTCATCAATTTTGTGCAGAGGAGGGATCTTCTGATTCGGGCGGTCCACTGAGTCATCACGAGCAAAGTTTCGCCGGAGGTGCGGATACTCTTTGTAGATGCGATCTTTACGAAGGACACTGACAGAGTTGAATTTCCGGAGTCCTTTCCAGGAATGACGCTTGAGCACACGCAAGTACTGATTGTTGTTGAGTGCTATATTGCCAACACGGTTGATCTCATCAGCAAGAAACTGCATCTGGCGTTGATTTGCTTCAATGAAGTTGTCAAGCATTTGCTGCGTGCGAAGATTAACTTCAAAATGATGGCAGTCTTTCTGGAATGTCTTGGATAAGTTTCGTTCATTGACTTCATGGCGCACACCAACATATGTGGCAAATGGATCATTGGGTTTCCTTAGTAGTTCCAAGGAGTCACGCACTGGTGGGAGGAAAAGCTTCGGATGATGGCGTGCCACAAAGTCTTCGTTCCAACCATAGTTACAAAGTACTTGCAGCCAGGGAGCATAGGGTTTCAGTGTGAAAGGTAGCTCTGTTGCATGAAGCAAATTCCTAATGAAGCAATCCTCAAAGTCGAAGAGAAGGCCATGAGTGAGTTTCATAATAGCATGCCTTGTCTCTGGATAAAGATTCGATTCCTCCGAAGCGGTACTCAAAGGAATCAATGAGTTTGACAGGATGAAGAACAAAGTCCTTGAAATTAAGTTCAAGTGCTTCGGGCGAATGTTTTGAGGAATATTGTTATCGGTGGCTTCAGGATCCAACAAAGTTGCAAATTCTTCTTCAGACAGATCAGGTACAGTATGAATCTTTTCATGAACTCCAGAATGCCTAGGAATGTTGACAATTTCCATGAATTCGGCAGAGGACATCCTGAAGACTTTGCCTTGAATCATCCATTCCAGCGTCCATGAGATGGGTTCATTGGCATCACCAGACACATAAAGGGTTGCATAGAATTGTTTGATGAGCTCTGAGTTGAAAGGAGTGCTCAACGCAAACAACCTAGACAAATTCTGATTTTCAATAGTTTCGAGGACGTTCTGAAAGCAGGATGCAGTGGAAAGACTTCGCAAGTCCAGAAACTTGTGCCTAAACAGAACTCCTTGTTGGCAGAAGACTTTGGTGTATAAGACTTGTTGTTCAGCAGTCCAAAAACGAAGATCATCCGCTGTGCGGTCCGAAGCATAAGGACTAACACCAAAGAATCGATGGCGCTTCCTATGATGTTCCAGGTTGAATTCCAGGCCATGCCTTGAAGAATAACCAGCACCCTTGAATATAGGAAAAGTTTCACAAGGGTAGTTGGAGTCAAGCTGGGTATCTTGGCACGGGCGCGAACGGTCACGAATTCTTTGCAGAGGAGCAATAGGGTTAGCTTTGAAGGGCCAGCAGATTGAGCGACTACAAGCGCTTGCTCTTGCGACAGATTCAGAATTTGTACTTGTTCGTCTTCGTCAACATGTGCTTCGGTGTCGGGCACATGTGCTTCAGACTCTTGAACTGTTATGGCGGGGGAAAAATCTCCGGATACATGGGTTCTGGAGTGAGTTGGTGATGGGGCATTAGCTTCACGGGGAGGTGATGGAGGTGGTGCGGGAGCAACTGGTGGAGTTGAAATCCTTTGTGGTTCGGGGGTTGGAGCACGGATGGGTGTGGGAACTCGAGGTGGTATAGGTGAGGGGTTTCGTGCAGGCATTGGAGTGGGGGTAGGAGCTTTCTGGGGTGGAGCTTACTTGGCGGTGGTTCTGGTAGGAGGAGGTGTGGGAGTCTTGGTGGGTGGAGCTGAAGGCTTTGATGCGGGCTTGGATGGCTTTGGCTTCGGAGCAGGAGTGGGAACGGCTTCAGGAGATTCCGGGGGCTGTTCATCACTTGTATCCATGTCTACGGCTGAGGCCAAAGTAATCTTGCGCCTCTTGGTGGTTTTCTTCTTCGGTGAGGGTCCTGTTGCCTTTGATGGAGCAGGTTTAGGAGATTGAGCCGGTGCAACAACTCGTTCAGCTTCGGGCGAAGCCTTACATTTCCTCGAATCCCTTTCCATAATGGAAGCATTATGGTTCTTCACCATGTCATCTACAGCGGCCTTTACTTTGCCTTTGTAGATTTTGATATTGTCCTTGGTGGTAGAATTGACTTCTGTCACTTGTTGAAGAAATTTCAGGGCGTGATGTATGAATTCTTCATCAGGTTCTGATTCAGCTCGCTTCTGATAGTTGTGAATCTTTTTCATTTCAGCCCTGTCTCTGGAATGCAGATCCTTCAGCTGAATAATCATAGTAGTGATCATGGCTTCGATAGATCTTCAAATGTACACTTCTCCAAGATCAACAGCATCAGGATCTTCAACTGCACACTTCTCCCAAAGGGATTCAGTGATGCCCAACTGATCCCAGAGATCGCCTTCACGTGAGTCAGGGAAAGGATGGTCACTCTGAGGATCAGCTTCAGCTTGAGCTTCAGGCAAAGATATGCCTTTCTGCTTCGTTGGAATAGCTGAGGGAGTCATATCAACTACGGGCTTCTTCTGACTTGCCCTAGCTTCTTTCTCAGCTTTCTTCGTTCTGAGGCTTTCTAATGAAGCCTTGCGTTTAGCTTCATGTTCAGCTAGCTGTTTAGCTTCAGCAGCAGCTTTCTCTTCATTCTTTGCGGCTTCGGCGAGCTTGCGCTTCGTCTCAGCCTTCTCTGCAGCCATCTTGGCTGAGTCCAACTCCTTTTTCAGTTTGGCAGCATCCTCATCTGCCTTCTTCTTGTCAGCTGCGCTTCTGGCATGGATGTTACGCTCAACTGCCTCTTCGAGGTCTTTCTGTCTCAATTCTTCTTCAGTGAGCTTGTGCTTCGCTGAAGGGATTTTAGCAGCAGACTGCTTGGGCTTGGTTGATGTTGAAGCCTTTGCAGGTTGTCTCTTGGCGGGTTCGTGCTTCTGCTTTGATCGCCTCTCAGAGTCGGGGGCATCAGCTGGTGGCTTGGAGGCCAAGGGCTTCGTGACAACCAAGTTGGAGAGATCAATAGTGGGACGAGCAGAAGGCTTGACCTTAGCATCAGGTTTCTCTCCTGGCTTTTTCTTCAGTGGGATCTGAATTTTTTGCTTCTTGGGGGGAACAGGATCATCCGATTCTTCATCTGCTTCGAAATCAGATTCGTCATCAGCTGCATTGGATTCATCCATGATGGAATCTTCCAGAGCAGCTTGTTCTAATCTGGCATGTTCTTCGTCTTCTGTTGTAGCATGGGGTGGAGAAGTAGACTTCTTCTTCAGCTTCTTCTTCTTGTTTGAGCTTTGCCCAGCACCTTGGGCTTCAGCTTCAGCCAATTTGGCTGCCTTTTTCTCTTCTTTCAGCCTTTTGGCTTCAGCAGCGATTCTCAATCGTTCTTGTTCATCTGGGTAATCATCTGGTGTCTTGAGGGTGTTGGGGTGAGGAAACTTCGGTGGAACTGGGTAGTACAGGTGACGATTTTCTTCAGTGTACTGACTGCACATGGTTGTAGTGTACCGAAAGGGCGGACTGAAGGCAAACTGCATAGTCCACTTCCAGGTAGGGATGCTCTTGTACTTGTACCATCGAACAGCCCAGTACCTGCGAATGTTTTGCAAGCGGTTCTTGCGCTGATCCTTGGTCTCTTCAGGAGGTGTGTCATAACCCAGAGCAATGCGAATTGATTCGGCGATGCCTCTGGCGTTGTTGGTTTCCTTTGTTCTTCCTCCTTTCTTCTTCAGAGCAGTACGTTCTGCTTCATTGATGTGATCAAGGTTTGGTGACTCATTACCGAAATCTGACTCTCCAGACATCCTGTGAAAAGCATAAAGGTAGCGAGGGAAAAGGCGAGTATGGAATGAGCACCAGCAAAAGTTTCGATCCAAAAACAATTTTGACATGAGATTCAGTGAAGAATTTTGGGTAGGGATTCTGGTCTGTTCTGAGCTAGACTTAATCTCACACAAGATGAGCAGAAACCCTAACACAGAACAGATAGATACTAACCCTAACTTCTAACCTGAATCGAGGAGGAAACCTTGACTAGCAGAAACAGGTTTCGCAACGGTGCAACGATCCAACGGATCAAACAACCCTAAAGAAATCATCCAAAAAGACTAAGAACACGGATCCAATCTGAAAAGGAAGAATAGATGAGATGGAGATTGGATCGTGGCTCAGCGTACCCTAACTTGGTGACGTCGAGCAGCTACGGCGGCGATGAGCGGTGAAGACGTGCTCGTCGACGACGTGAAGTCCACGGCGGTGCTCTTCCGGCAGTAAAGCGGCGAGAGCGGCGACGGAGACGAAGAGCTCAGCGGCGCTCGGGAGAAGGGTTCCGGGGAGATGCGAATGAGGAGGTGAGTTGGCTTCACTGGGGTCGGATGCCTTATATAGGCCGGTCTGACAGGACCTGTCAGATCAGATCGAACGGCCCCCAGCGATTGTATCTCCGGATTCTACGGCGAGGATTTCGTGGCGAATCGCGAGAAAATCTCAACGATCCGGATTTGACGGGATCTCAACGACCGAAGAATATGTCCTCGATTTGAGTAAAACTTCAATGAAAATTGGAAGCATTTGATTCGGAACTCAATGATGTTCGAAGCAAATGTTCTCCGTTTCAATTGTGCTCAACCATTTTGGACAGACAGAATAAGAAAGAGAAAGAATAAAAAGGGTAGGGTCCGAAACTTATCACCTCGAAGAAAAACTGAATGAAGCAAAAGGTGATAAGCATAGAGGACTAAAACCAAGCGAAATAAAAATAAACTAAGCGAAGCAAAAAAAAACAACGAAACTGAATAGAAACAGAAGTAAAAAGGTTCGGTCTTACAGTACATGACGTGAGTCCAATATATTGAGCTCACACCTTAATGCACAGAATCTTTTCTCATCCAATGGTTTCGTGAAAATGTCTGCCAGTTGATCTTCAGTTCTGACATGACTAATAACAATATCTTCACGCTGAACATGATCACGAAGAAAATGATGGCGTATATCAATATGCTTCGTGCGAGAGTGTTGTACAGGATTGTGAGCAATTTTAATTGCACTCTCATTATCACATAGGAGAGAGATTTTCTTCACATGAATACCATAATCCTTCAGTGTTTGCTTCAGCCATAGAATCTGAGTACAACATGACCCAGCAGCAATGTATTCGGCTTCAACAGTAGATATTGAAACACAGTTTTTCTTCTTTGAAGCCCAACACACAAGTGATCTCCCAAGGAAATGACAAGTCCCTGAAGTTGACTTCCTATCCACACGATCACCAGCCCAATCAGAGTCAGAGTACCCAATGAGATCAAACTGAGCTCCCTTGGGATACCACAACCCTAAGGTAGGTGTGTGAGCAAGATAACGAAGAATTCTCTTTACGGCAGTATCATGTGATTCCTTTGGATTTTCCTGAAAACGAGCACAAATACATACTGAAAGCATAATTTCAGGTCTAGATGCGCAAAGATATAAAAGGGATCCAATCATAGACCGGTATTTCTTCTGGTCGAAGGCTTTGCCCTTCTCATGTGCATCTAAGAAGCGATTGGTAGGCATAGGCGTCTTAATAGTTTTGCATTCAGTGAGACCAAACTTCTTAAGGCAATCCTTGAGATATTTTTCTTGAGAAATAAAGGTGCCATTCTTCTGTTGACGGATTTGAATTCCAAGGAAGAACTTCAATTCACCCATCATAGACATTTCATATTTCTTCGACATCATCTTGGCAAATTCTTCGCTGATATCAGTGTTAGTGCATCCAAAAATGATATCAGCTACATATATTTGACATACAAACAATTCACCATTATAAGATCGAGTGAAAAGTGTTGGGTCAGTGGTTCCTGGTTTGAAGCCTTTCTTCAGAAGGAAATCCTTCAAAGTGTCGTACCAAGCACGAGGTGCTTGCTTCAACCCATAGAGGGCCTCTTGTAACCTGTACACCATGTCGGGTTTCTTCGGGTCTTCAAAACCTGGAGGCTGCATGACATACACTTCTTCCTCGATTTCTCCGTTAAGGAAAGCACTTTTCACATCCATTTGATAAAAGCAGAATACCATTGAAATTTGCAAAAGCAAGCATAACACGAATGGATTCGAGACGAGCAACAGGAGCATAAGTTTCACCAAAATCGATACCTTCAATTTGGGTGTAACCTTGTGCTACCAGTCGTGCTTTGTTTCTTACCACTATACCATCTTCATCTTGCTTGTTGCGAAAAATCCACTTTGTACCAATGATGTTTTGCTTCGTGGAATCAGGTCAATCAACTAAGGACCAGACTTTTTTTCGCTCGAACTGGTTAAGTTCTTCGAGCATGGCAGTTAACCAATCTGGATCCTTCATGGCTTCATCAAACTTCGACGGTTCTAACATGGAGACAAACGAAAAATTTCCACAGAAGTTAGCCAAACGAGTACGAGAACGAGTTGTAGGACGACCTGGTTGTTGAATTTCTTCAAGAATCGAGTCAACATCAACTCTTCTTCGAACTCGTGATAAGGTTGAATCATTTGCTTATGGCTCAGCTTCTGCTTCAGGATCTTCTTTAGCTTCAGGATCTGCTTCACCTTCAGCATCAGCATTTCCTTCGTTCCTTTGTTCTGCTTCGTCCTGTTTATTATTAGCTTCAGGATGTTGATCTCCAGCGCCCCGGGTATGTGTGGGAACATTGGACCATCATCATCCCTATTTGCTTGACTAGCATTGGCTTCAACAGCGCGAATCTCTCCAATAGCCATGGACCTGATCACTTCATCTAGAGGAGGTTCATCTAGATCATGAGGCAAATGCTCTTTTTGAGAGCCATTAGTTTCATCAAACCTCACATTCACAGTCTCCATAACTTTCCCAAAGTGAGAGTTATATACTCTGTAAGTATGAGAGTTTGAGCCATAACCTAAAAGAAAACCTTCAAGTTCCTTAGGGGAAAATTTGGAGCTATGATTCATATCTCTAATAAAGAATGGAGCACCAAACACCCTAAGGTACGAATCATTTGGCTTGTTACCAGTGATAAGCTCATGTGAAGTCTTCTTCAGAAATTTGTGAAGGTAAACCTTGTTGATGATATGACAAGCTGTGTTAATTGCTTCGGCCCAGAACCTAGTAGGAGTCTTGTATTCAGCAACATTAGTTCTGGCCATCTCAATGAGAGTTATATTCTTCCTTTCAACAACACCATTCTGTTGAGGTGTATATGCAGCAGAGAACTCATGAGTAAAACCATGATAATCAAGAAAATCTTCAATATGAGTATTTTTTAATTCAGTTCCATTATCACTTCGGATATGCTTCAGAGATAATTCATATTCTGTTTGAGCTCTCTTGGCGAATGACTTGAAGATTTCAACAACTTTGCTCTTGTCATCCAAAAAGAAAACCCAAGAATAACGAGAGAAGTCATCAACAATAACTAGACCATATTTGTTTCCTCCCAGGCTTGCATAATTTTGAGGACCAAACAGATCTATATGAAGCAATTCAAGAGGACGAGTGGTAGTCATGATAGTCTTCGCTGAATGATGTTTCTTCGTAATTTTACCAGCTTCACAAGCACTGCAGAGACGATCCTTGTCGAATTTAACTTCGCTAAGGCCAATAACATGATTCTTCTTCACTAAGTTATGAAGATTTCTCATCCCTGCATGACCAAGTCTTCGATGCCATAACCAACCAGATGAAGCTTTTGCCATTAAGCATGTGGATACAGCAGGGCCCGAAGAAAAATCAACAATGTATAAGTCTCCTTTTCGGTAACCCTCGAAGACAAACGCATAGTCATCCTGTGAAAACACAACACAACGCGAAGCAGAAAATAGAACAAGCATACCCATATCGCATAACTTCGAAATAGACATAAGATTATATCCAAGTGATTGGACTAGCATAACCTTGTCAATGTGCTTATCTTTCGATATGGCAACCTTACCCAAACCAAAAACTTTACCCTTGTTGTTATCACCGAAGGTAATGTACTTCTGAGAAGAGTAAGATAATTTTTCTTCGGTGAATAACTCCTTGTCTCCGGTCATATGATTTGTGCAACCACTATCCATGACCCATTCAGATCCACCGGAGACATAGCCCTTCGCCTTGGCCATGAAGCAATATGCAGGAGATTCATCTTCACTACTGTTGTTGGTGAAGAATGAGCTCGAAGCTTTTGACGAAGCATCTGCTGAAGCGAAAGCCAAACCAGCAACACCATCTGATTCGGACCCAGACCCAGACCTTGAGCCTGAATGAGCTTTGGACCCAGAGGCTTCGTCTTCGGAGTTCATCTCCTTACCCAGATAGGCCTTGGCTCGGTGAGAGCTGCTTCGACGAGACGAGTGAGTCTTCGAGGAAGAACCCTCACGCTTCTTATGATACTTCTTCTTCTTGTCATCATCAGAATCTTTCTTCTTATCTCTTTCGAACTGGAATCATGTCTCTTGGATTCATAGCTTCTGGAAGATCTGTGGGACTTGGATGAGGAGTCTCTGAGCGAATTCTTTTCTTTGTTCTCAGCTTCCCACAGAGGACAATCAGCAATGTAGTGACCTAGTTTCTTGCATTTGTAGCAACAATTGTCTTTTGATGGAGAGCTTCTTGAGGATGAACGGTGAGATTAGTGAGTGGAGCTTCTTGAAGAATAACTCTTTCTCGGTGAAGAAAAACCTTTTCTTTGGAAGCGATTGAAGCGTCTCATGATCAATGCCAAATCCTTCCCAATACTTGCAGGATCATCTGATTCGACACCTGAAGCAGAACTGACTTCGGGTGAAGAATGACATGAAGCTTTTGCTTTCAAAGCATGAGTTTTTCTTTGTGAACCATTTACGTCATGTTTCTCATATTCTTCCATTTCAAAGGTAGTAAGTCTCTCAAGAATATTAGCAGCAACAAGACGTCTGAAATCAGTCCTTTCCTTGATCATCAGCACAATGTGGTCAAACGAGTCATCCAATGAGTGAAGCAAAGTTCTCACAACAGAGTGAGGAGTAATGTCATCAGCACCGAGGGAAATCAACTCATTTGCAAGAGCTGTGAGTCTGATGTAAATTGAGCTGACTTTTTCACCCTCAATTCTCTTGAAGCGATAGAATTTGCTTCGGAGTGTGTCAATTCTGGCATCTTTCTGGGTAGAAACACCTTCACCAATCTTTTAAAGATAGTCCCAGACACCTTTGGCAGTAGGAATATTCTTCACTTCATGATACTTTTCAGGTGTCAAGTGATTGGTGATGAAAACCCAAACTAAAGAATCAAGATCAATCAGTGTTGCTTCTTCAGGGGTGATGGCCTTTTCATCGGCAACAGTGACTCCATACAAGACAACTTGCTAGGTAGTTGAGTTGATAGCCATGATATTTCTTTTCATCTTGTCCTTCCAATATGAGTAGTCCTTCCCATTGAAAATAGGAATAGGTTCGCCAGAGCGAATAGCTGCGAAAGACATACTTGAAGACATAGAAGACACTCCAGGAGGTTAATCCAAAACACACAGAGTGTAGAGAGTGACTAGCTCTGATACAATTGAAAGTTCAAGTATGTGATCAGAGGGGGAGGGGGTGAATGATCACTTCAAAAATTTCGACTGAAACTTTTGAAGTGAAGCATAAGTAGTGCGGAATAGCGAAGTAAAACTGGAAGCAAAACTAAATGCAGTGAATCAAAACACATTGAAGCATAACAGTGAAGCAAATGCAATACTGAAGGTAAATGCTTGAAGTAAAACGAACAGGGACTCGGCGATGTTTGTTCGACCAGTTCACGCTCTGCAAAGCGCTACGTCTGGTTGGAGGGACTGATGATTGAACACCTGGAGAAAATCTCTCTCCGTCCATTACTCCTCTGCATCAAACTCCTTGAGCTTGATCAGTTCTTCACTCGTGGTTGATTATTGAGGAAATCACCGAAACCTTTGACAAACTGGACTTCGAGGCGACAATTACTCCTCTCTCTCTGAAGAACAACTCTCTAACCATCTAGGAGAATTGCAGTTCTCCAAGATAAAAAGGCTAGCAAGCTTTCACCTAAGTCATCTCCAATCTACTCAAATCAATGGGACTTAGGTTGAAGTATCTGGATTTTGGGTTTTGCTTCGGTGGGGTTTTGGGGTGCTCTCTTCAGTCTCTCTTGGAATGATCTCAGAGCAGCCACCCGCAAATGGAGGAGGGGGCGGCGTATTTATAGTTGGCGATCCCGAGGTGCGGAATGACCAAACTGACCCGAGGTGACAGCTTGACACGTGTCCACAACGGTCGGATTTGTCATCAATGCGCAACTTTACTTGAGGAACAAGTAAAGCTGACTCACGGACTTAGTTCTGCTTCAGAAGCCAAAGAACGAAGTATTTGCTACCGAAGCTTAACTTAGTGCACATGAGATTTCTTCACTCAGGCTTCTCACTTGGCTTGGATTTGATCTGAACATTTCTCAATGACTTCGATGTCCACAAACTAAATACCCCTCTTGATAGTACGGTTTGTCCTATGACTCAAAGAACAGAAAAATAACTACACAAAAACATCTAAGTCTTGCGCCGTCTTCTTCATTTCCTTCAAGGAGTAGAGCTTCAGGACACCTTCATTTTTGGGGGGTCAACCTTCATGATTAAGCTTCGCTCCGAGGGTAATGCATCGATAACTTGAAAACCTTCACTGAAGCTTTATCACATGGCTTGTCCTTCAGGAACCTATGCAACTGTTTATACTAGAAAACATTGTTAGTTCCTCTACTGTTTTGTCCAACAATATCCAAAACACACGGGGGCAAAACTTTGCTCGTACAATAATTAACATCATTAATAATAAATATCAACCAACTTCTTTAAGTAACATGATATCCCAAAACAAGCATAGGGTAAGCAGCAAGTTTTCCTACTCATACTAAGCAATGGCTGAGCAGCGGTAACTTAGCAATACAATGGTTTGCTGGGACGTGGGGATCATGGCTATCGGGTTTTTGAAGGTGGCATAGTCAAAGTGGATAGGATCAAGCAAACGTTCTAGGCTACAGCTAAGCAGGTAGGCAGAAAGGTATCAAGTAATGGTATAAATCTTCCCCTTGCCTGGGTAATCGGTCGTCGAAGCAGACGCAGCAGGGTCCTCGGGCTCGGTGTCGGAAATCTCCACGTAAGTCTCCTCGGCGGTCTCAGGTGCTAACGTAAGGTACCGGCAAGGAAAAGGCACACAAGTAAGTAACGGCGTACAATGCACAGGCAAGGATGGTATGTTCAAATTTAATAAGCATGATGTGACCCTGTCTAGTCAAATTTAAATGAAGGTGATGACGACACGTCATCAACTTCATATGCAATTATTTACATTACAATGGCTTTGGTCTTAGCCTTAATTTAGGTGTAAGTAACATATCAACATGGCATGATCATCAAGACAAATAACAGAAAGATAAACAACGTGAATGTAAAACATCGATTCCGGAGACGGAGTGGTGTCAGTGAAATTGACACAAGGAAGGTGCAACAAAGGTGGAACCCAGCCACATTATATATGAAAATATGTTATGGGCTGGTTTGACGAAGAAAAGATTGAAGATGACATGAAGACGTTGGAGTGATCAGATGATCAGAAATCAACATGCACAGAAGTTGACAGAAAAACAAGAAAGGAAAACAGATTGGCATGGTCAGATGATTCACATGTTGTCCAATAAGTTACACAAAACCCCACATGGACATCACCATTGCAATTCCTGCAAATCTACGCCAAATTCATATATGGCATGGCCATTTTGAATTTGGGAAACACTTGACAAAAACAAAGAAAAGGAGGGGCTTATTTGCATATTTACCACCATCACCAATTTTTTGAAGGGGCAAAGTGCAAAATCACCATCACCATTATGATTAGGGGTTCAAGCTACCCCAAAAACATATATGGGATGCCCCTAGATGAAGTTGTAGCCAAAACCCAATTTGAATTTGAGTTCAAATTCAAATTTGAATAAAAACATAAAAGAAAACAAAAGAAAAAGGAAAAGGAAAAGAAAGAAAAAGAAAAGAGGGAGCCCAGACCCTCATGGGCTGGTTTTGGGCAAAGAGGCTCAGCTCCTCCTCTGTGGCCCAGGTGAGCTAAACAAAAAGGAAAAAAGGGGGGTGCGCCGGCTGGGATTCGAACCCAGGCCGTGCCCATCACCACTGCACCCCCTTGCCACTTCGCTGCTGTTCGTTTTCTGAACAGAAACAACAACGCAGCAAGGTGAAGTATTCCTCCCCCTACTGTTCATCTCTGAAGAAAAACAGGGCCTTTTCTGAAACTCAACGCGCGCTCGAACTCCGGCGAGGCTCCCCTCGCTCTCCGGTCACCTCCAGCCACACCGTCACAGCCAAACGCGAGAGGGCACCACCTGCTACGCACGGGACCACTCCAGGGCCAGGCTCCACACCTCTCCTCGCCGGAAACCTGCCGGGAACAGCGCGGCGATGAACCCTCCTCTGCACCTTCAGACGCACGGCGGCGCGACCATCTTCAGAGGACGCGGGCGTCGCACACACCCCGTCTCCGGCCACAGCACCGACAGCAAATGGAAGAGGGCAGTGTTGGGGTTCGCAGCAGAAAACACAAATTTTTCTAACTAGCGTTCCCATAACCCAATATCTAGCTAGCCGTATTACCGTAACGGAAAGTAGTGCGGAAATAACATACCTCGGGGTGTAGTCCGTTGCGCGGGAAACGTTCCCGCAAACGTGGTTGATGTAGCCGATCAAGTTTCACAGCCCCCTGGCTGTGTTGAGCACCCGGATGGGTGTAGTGCCACACGTGCAGCACCTCGTAGTACTCGCACACATACGAGACTCGATGACGACCTCCGTTCTCCGATCCAGCGGAGGTGGCGGAAGCAGACCTCCGGACGGAGCTTCGGCAGCACGACGGCCTCTGATTCTAGCAAAGAAGTCTCAATTACACTACAGGCTCACACTAGGGAGCCCACCGTGAAAGAGACAAGGGAGGGGAGAAGACCGGAGAAAACCGATCTCAATTCGGAGTAATATTTATTTTCTCACGAATTTCTATGCATTAAATATGTGCACCCTGGCTATCTATATATAGGCAGAGGGGAGGGAGTCAACCCCCCTCCCTTAGCAATGTGGGACTAAAGTCCCTTGCTAAGGGGGGTTGGCCGGCCAAGGGGGGGGAGGGGGCGCACCCCTCATGGGCCCTAGGGCCCATGGCGCCTTCCCCCTCTTTTTCTTTTTCTTTTTCCCTTTTAATTCCCCTAATGGGCCTTTTTCTCCAATAAGGCCCATAGCACATATTAATTAGAAATAAAATGATTTTAATTATTAATTCAATTAATTAATAACTAAAACATAATATTCCATCTCCCGGTGCTCCGGAACACCTTCCGGTTCACTCCGAACTTGTTTCGGTTCAACACGGTACTTCTCCGATATTGTTTCCTTTATTCTCTAGTTGCTCCGATGGTTCCGAAAAGGTCTCCGATTTCATCGAGCCCTTAAGTGTGTTACCCTACGGTCTGAGAACACTCCAGTCATGACCTCGCAGAGGCTATGGTCAATGATCATCAGCGGGACCTGGATGCCCATAATGACCCCTGTGCATTCCGGATATGAACACCGATTGGACCTTACGCCGTATAGCATTCCCTTTGTCAGCGATACTGGATTGTTCCGAGATTCGATCAATGACATCCTATGTCTGGTTCAACCTCCTTCCGAACAAATCCTTATTCACTCGTTCCCGTGATATTCATCCCCGTGACCTAGTCACACGCTGCGCAGCTTTATGGATGGAATCTCACCGAGTGGGCCCCGAGTATCTATCCATTATATGAATTGACAAATCCCGCTCTTGTAACAATACTCCTCAACATATCTCCACGGAATACCTAAGATACAACCGTTATGACCCACATATTTCAGTCAGGTGGTGGGATGTAAGTCAAAGCATCCGGGAAGATAGTGATTATGCACGTACTCACAGTCAAAGGAACGGTCTACCACGTTCTGTAATTACAACACTGAACCTTCATAAGATTTGATCATGCTGTAATGCTTACTTTGGGTAATGTTCATCACGTCACTTAACCAGTGAGGTGACCTCATAGTCAAGAGACTTAATTGTCCATGATCGCGAAACCACGACCATCATGTTGACCATGAACTAGTTATCGATGTAGAGGCTAACTAGGAACTCTGGGGGTTTCTATACCACACCTGTATCATTGTTTCACTGACGCAGTTCTAGCACGGTATGAAACTGGTCATGAACTTGCTTAGATATATTGGAATAATCATATATTATTTGCCTCTAGAGCATATATCCAACAGTCTCCCACTTGCACTAGAGTGCTAATAATCTAGCCGCATTTTTCCGATCACAATCATCTTATCACATAAGTGTTTCATTGATCATGCATGCTCATGGAAGAGGGTTCGTCAACGAACTGCACCAATTCAGATTCGTATGTTTCCTTTGCAACTGGTACAGGTAAAAAGCTCTTTTGACATACCACTCATTATCATATAATGGTTGGATATAAGTTTCGCGGGAGAGTGAGACTATTATTTCACAGTATCCTCCAATGATCTCTTGGTTCAGTCTTTAGAAGACTCATCCTTAGTCATATATACTGGGAAATACACTCAGCCAGAAGTCCAATACTTCTAACGCTAAACTTTTATCCATACGTCTACTTTCTTAAGTAGTATTATGTTTGTAGTGCCATGAATTTTGCTCACGTTTCTTTCATGTCTTTGGTGATGTCTCTAATTCCATATAGACCCATAATATGGCTTGCAATTGTAATCTTCATTACATTCAAGTCTATTATCCTCTCTATATTTTAGATTACAGTCCTCAGTATTCCTCATATACTGAAATCATGGAATTTATTCAGATTCTGTGTTTTACTCCTAAAGCACATCGGAATCTGTTCTTCTTCCAAGAACTTTTGAGTCATTCTGTTGTTGGATTCACAACGCATGTTATATGGTAGATTCATATGTCAAGAACATATAAGATCACATGTCCAGTACATGGTGCATCTTTATTCTTCCATCAAGACATTGCTTGTGATATTTGGATTTCATCCATTTTATAATTTCTAGCCACAAGAACATGTTTCTTGTCTAGAAGATTATTCCAACCTTCACTTCGTTTCATTATCCGTATCTTAATCTACTCATATAGATTTCAACGTGTAATGTGTTGGTATTTCACATAAAAGAAGATTTCTTGCAATCTTGTATTTTATTTGCCTTATGCTCTCTATATATCATAATGCACATATGTATATAAGACGATTCTCTATATACACAATCAATGCATATCCATATATATGAGATCATTCTTCACACATATCAATGCATATATGTTTGAGACAATGATCATGCTCCCACTCAAATATATCCATCATATACTCATATATTTGTGGTTCAGCTTTCATCAAGTCATTTTATTGTTCACCATGTCTCACATAATGACAAAACTTCCAAAGCTCCCACTCAGAAAATGCCCTCTGCATTCCAAGTCTCCGGGAAGTCTTCAAAGCTCCCACTCAGTTTCATGAAACTGCAGGCCCACTCAATATTTTGGTCATCACAAAATCACTTGAACAAATCAAGGTTGAGGGTTCCTGTCTTGAGGTACTATAGTCCATCCTTTTAACGAAGTAACCTTCGTCATGCCCATTACAATTCTCTTTCAAATCCAAAATTTGACTGAGATGCAATTTCAGGCTATGGTCCATCGTAGTGTAAATGAAATAGTTTATTGATTAAAGCATTCCTACGTTTCCGTAGTCAATCACCATTGAACTTTGGTCATAACCAAATAATGGCTTATGCCCATTACATTATTCTCAATAACTCTCCAGTTTGTCGAGAATATGAAATAACCGATTTATTTCACAGGACGTGAGCCATCCTATATGTAACTCAATATTATTTCATTTCTCCTCGTGTTATAGGCTACCATCATTCCTTTGTGTCTTCAAGCAATATTATTCCCTATTGTTTTATTAAGAAGACTCATGATCATTGTTCTGTACAGAACGTATTCATGACAACCTTCTAAATTCAACAAAGGCTTCAACTCATATACCAAGATCAATCATCTTTGGCATATCCTTCCTTATGCAGTGTCATTACAGCGGAACACGCTTCCGTTGCAATACTCTGATATTCTGAAGGCAAGGTCCAATACCCCGGTCAAAGTTTCCATTATCTCCCATTGGATCCGTGTCGAGAGACTTTTCTCGTATTACCAATTAAGCAACACAAATTTTGCTATTCAGGGAGAATATGTAATTTCAATTGCTCGTAGTTTTATTACAAAGAAATTCTTTTTTTTAAGAAACCTTATAACACCATCAGTTATGGAGCTATCATGTCTCATTAGAATTAGGATGGTTTCCTATTCATGAAGTGGGTGTTTTAACTTAATGAATTAAACAACTTATTCGACAATAACTATAGTGCTAGGGGAAAGAACGTTTAGACCATACTATGGTTTATTATGACTACGAATGGTTTAAGTAGTCTAGCACTTTCAACTTCCATCGTAGTTTGTGGTACAACTTCCACAAGTCTCCCATTATGTCAATATCAATACTTATCACTTCGGATCGTAGCGTAGTGATATGTATCCTTGTATTCTCACTTCTCACTGTGATTCCTGAATCTCAGTTTTATGATCTCAATTGAATACAACTTTCAATTAATCATATGAAGTCTTTAATGATAACTCACGTGCCCATTCAGTACATCATTTATGTATAATGATTGGTACAAGTTCTACTTGCTAGAATCTTGTCATGATTATATTTATTGCAGAGGTTCATAGATCGTGTATCTAATCCATCTCATGCAATCAAGTTATGATTTTCATTCGATAATGAACTCACAAGTTAATAGATCATACATTTAATGAATTCATCAGTTATGAAGTCACCTCATGTAATCAAATCTTTGACTTGCTATAATCAAGACAACTTTATCATTAAACATTGAATATTTCTTGACAATAATAGTAGTATTATAAATGCTTTCTATCATATCATAAATCAAGACGTAATCAAAGTATAAGCACACTTTTATTCATCAAGATGGAACAACTGACTTGTCTCGTTACATGAATAAATTTGTCTCGCGAGATGCAAGACACACAACTAAGTGTTCATACTATAATGATTACATAAGATTTATCTAATACTCTAAGTATATCCTATGATAGATGTCTCGGTGTAATCCATGCTGGCCATCAACTGACTTGATATCCATCAATCCTCGATTTCACCTCTTCCCGTCCATGCAACGGCAGGTCCTGTTTTCATAAAACAGAATAAGTATCACATACTCATTTACTGCAAGTGTTGTATAAGGGAGTAAACATTTATAAAGTATATCAAATATATACCTTCTCCATCCACGACTTCTGCATCCTCGATAGGAGCAATGTCCGCGGCAGAGAGATCAGTCATGAAGTTCTGGAGACTCATATTAGCTCCTGTTCCGACATAGCTATGAACATAATCACCATAACTCGGAGGGAGTGAGTGCAATAACGTATTTATTGCAAACTCTTCCGTGGTGCTTTCGTTCATTGTCCAATATTCATATTCCTCCACCAGGGTCAGGTACATCTCATGCATCCTGTCTAAGTGATCATCAAGGCTTGTGTGTTCTTCCATCTTTGTAGATAGAAACTTGCTTTCTAACTCAAATCTGGAAATTCTGAACTCACGTACAAACATTGTCTTTAGTGTGTCCATCATGTCATATGGGCCAGTGTCCTGAAACTGTATGCCCAAAACCTCTGACATGCTGAAGATCATGACATTCCTGACTACGGAGCATTTCTGTCGGCGAGCATAATGATCAAGTATCTCTTGATCGCCAACATGATCGTCCGGATGTTCTTCCACATGCATTTCTATTGTAAACAAGATGTCTGCTCTCTTGAGCGACGTCCTAAGGCGTGAGTACCAACTAACGAAGTTTGACCCATTTTCTTTAAGCCTTTCACCATGTAAGAAGGAAACCATTTCAAGGTACTGGGTATTATCCATTTTCTACAAACATAATTGCAAGGAACACAATTAAGACTAGTTCACAACAAATGAGTTCATATAATCATATTATAAATGAGCTCGCACTAAAACAATTCATCCCTAGGAAGTTTTAGTGATTACATGATCCAGATTCACTGCCCGACCTCGAATATCACACGGCCGACGGGTCAGTTTCAAAGGTAGACAACAACTTGTGCGATCACATTATCTTATATGTACTGTGACTCATGCTCGATCTTTCGATCTCTAGTATTCCGAGGCCATATCTGCATATGCTAGGCTCGACAAATTAACCTCCATGTAATATGCTGCTCAGCAAGGCCATATCTGCATATGCCAGGCTTGCCGAACCCAACCTCATGCGAACTCCATTTAATATGTAGGACAACTCCGGTATGTACGGAGCATCAAGCCATATGGGAGAACCTTCCAGGCGGTGCACACTTCGGTAGAATACTTGTGTTTGGCTTTGTTAAGGGATCATCTTATCACATGCTACCGTCGTGTATCCTATACTAGCAAGTTTTAAGATGTCTGGGCTATGGCAACACTAAGTCTACAGTGTCTCCATTTTAGTTTGTTTTATGATGACGATTACTACTTACTAGTAACACATAGCAAAGCTATCACTACATCACAAACAAACGAACGATAGCCCCCACTTAGCAATACAAGGTTTAGACGTTCTAGTTGTATATTGCAAGTTTTACGTGGCTGCTAGGGCTTTCATAGTTAAACAGGTTTTAACCTACGAGTCAACCACAACGTCAACCATATGATTGTCTCTATTACACCCCGCACGGGGCCCTCCGTTGCAAATGCCACATCCGCTAAAGTAGAGAGACAGACACCCCCCAGCCACTTTATACGGTACAAGCCGTATGTCAAGCGTGGAACCAGTCTCGCGTAGGAGTACGCGTAAAGTCGGTCGGGGGCCGCTTCATCAAACGATGCCGAAGATGTGAACAAGTACACGTGGGAGGGTAACAATCATACAATCAACGCCCACATCCCCGATGTGTTCTATCCGTACAGTAATACTAAGCATAGACCTAGCTCATGATACCACTGTTGGGGTTCGCAGCAGAAAACACAATTTTTTCTAACTAGCGTTCCCATAACCCAAGATCTAGCTAGCCGTATTACCGTAACGGAAAGTAGTGCGGAAATAACATACCTCGGGGTGTAGTCCGTTGCGCGGGAAACGTTCCCGCAAACGTGGTTGATGTAGCCGATCAAGTTTCACAGCCCCCTGGCTGTGTTGAGAACCCGGATGGGTGTAGTGCCACACGTGCAGCACCTCGTAGTATTCGCACACATACGAGACTCGATGACGACCTCTGTTCTCCGATCCAGCGGAGGTGGCGGAAGCAGACATCCGGACGGAGCTTCGGCAGCACGACGGCCTCCGATTCTAGCAGAGAAGTCTCAATTCCACTACAGGCTCACACTAGTGAGCCCACCATGAAAGAGACAAGGGAGGGGAGAAGACCGGAGAAAACCGATCTCAATTCGGAGTAATATTTATTTTCTCAGGAATTTCTGTGTATTAAATATGTGCACCCTGGCTATCTATATATAGGCAGAGGGGAGGGAGTCAACCCCCCTCCCTTAGCAATGTGGGACTAAAGTCCCTTGCTAAGGGGGGTTGGCCGGCCAAGGGGGGGGAGGGGGCACACCCCTCATGGGCCCTTGGGCCCATGGCGCCTCCCCCTTCTTTTTCTTTTTCTTTTTCCCTTTTAATTCCCCTAATGGGCCTTTTTCTCCACTAAGGCCCATAGCACATATTAATTAGAAATAAAATGATTTTAATTATTAATTCAATTAATTAATAACTAAAACATAATATTCCATCTCCCGGTGCTCCGGAACACCTTCCGGTTCACTCCGAACTTGTTTCGGTTCAACACGGTACTTCTCCGATATTGTTTCCTTTATTCTCTGGTTGCTCCGATGGTTCCGAAAAGGTCTCCGATTTCATCGAGCCCTTAAGTGTGTTACCCTACGGTCCGAAAACACTCCAGTCATGACCTCGCAGAGGCTATGGTCAATGATCATCAGCGGGACCTGGATGCCCATAATGACCCCTGTGCATTCCGGATATCAACACCGATTGGACCTTACGCCGTATAGCATTCCCTTTGTCAGCGATACTGGATTGTTCCGAGATTCGATCAATGACATCCTATGTCTGGTTCAACCTCCTTCCGAACAAATCCTTATTCACTCGTTCCCGTGATATTCATCCCCGTGACCTAGTCACACGCTGCGCAGCTTTATGGATGGAATCTCACCGAGTGGGCCCCGAGTATCTATCCATTATATGAATTGACAAATCCCGCTCTTGTAACAATACTCCTCAACATATCTCCACGGAATACCTAAGATACAACCGTTATGACCCACATATTTCAGTCAGGTGGTGGGATGTAAGTCAAAGCATCCGGGAAGATAGTGATTATGCACGTACTCACAGTCAAAGGAACGGTCTACCACGTTCTGTAATTACAACACTGAACCTTCATAAGATTTGATCATGCTGTAATGCTTACTTTGGGTAATGTTCATCACGTCACTTAACCAGTGAGGTGACCTCATAGTTAAGAGACTTAATTGTCCATGATCGCGAAACCACGACCATCATGTTGACCATGAACTAGTTATCGATGTAGAGGCTAACTAGGAACTCTGGGGGTTTCTATACCACACCTGTATCATCGTTTCACTGACGCAGTTCTAGCACGGTATGAAACTGGTCATGAACTTTCTTAGATATATTGGAATAATCATATATTATTTGCCTCTAGAGCATATATCCAACAGGCAGCACCACGAACACGTGGGTTCCCTAGCTCCGACCTGAACCTCACCGGAGGGGAGGCCAGGCTCGCCTAAAAATACGGCGGTTCTGACGAAACACGCAGCACCCGCTCGGTTCAGACACGCGCAACTCTTTCGCCTTGCGCACAGACGCTGCTACGGCCAAAGACGCGACCTGGACGCGCTCTAGACACGACCTGGACACCCCCTGCTACTGCTCGGGTCACGGCGACCAAGATTTCAACATCGGCGGCGAAGCAAACAAAAGAAAAGCTACAACTACGCGGACGGGAAGGATACGCTCATCTACGGGAGGAGGGCGTCGAGGTGCTCACCTAGTGGGTCATGTTGAGTGTCCCAACCTCGCCTTAAGGGAAGGAGACGAAGACGCCGTCGTCGGGGACGAAGGATCCTCCGCGGCAGAGCTCGTCGTTGCGGGGTCACTGCAGCCCGCCTGCAAGGACCTGCACGGCGAAAAGGGAACACGTGAGGCCACGCAAAGCTTCACGCGAGTGCACGGTCAAGGGAAGGCACGGTGCTCGCCGGAATTGCTCACCGGAGCTTCTCGGCGGAGCGGAATAGGGAAAGGCATGCGGCGAGGCGAGCGCCGCGGCGAGATCTGGAAAGGGGGGAGCGAAGCTAGGGTTCCTCCCGGAGACGCCAGTTAAATAGGGGCTCCTCCCCGGCCACGTCAACGTCGAGGCGCCCCCGTGGCCGCCGGCTGTGAGAGGCCTCGCCGGGGTCCCCTCCGACCACGGTGTAAAGGTGGCGAGTCCTAGCTGTTGGATCGATCCAGCGGTGGTGACGCGCCCCTGCGTAGCCCTTCGCTGTGGGCTATAGCCCGATAAGGAATGGGCCTGCTGGCCGGGCTGGCTTCTGGGAGAAGAAAAGGAAAGAAAAAGCTCTGGCCTGCTGGAAATTCAGCAGACAAAAGAAAAAAAAGAAAGGGAAAGGAATAGAAGGAGAAAAAATATGTTAAATATTTTTATATTCCCCTTGCAAGATACTTGAACACCCAAAAATGGTTGCACCATTTTGGCATGCAGAGAAAAATCACCTAAAGGCAAAACAGTACCATTTCCTATTAAAAGAAATAGAAAAGGGGTGTTTGGGGGATTTTTGGGGAAGAAACACAAGGTGCAAAATTCCATGAACTTGATAATCTTGAACCTTGCATTTTTCTGGAATTTACAAAATTGGTTTGACCAATTTTCGCAACAACAAAAATGTGGCCCCTTTTTGAATTCAAATTCACCTTGAACTAGGGCTACTGTTTTTGAATGTTGTAAAAGGATTTTGAAAAGATGACAATCATTGCCAAGACAAAAGAAATGGCTATGCCAAACATGAGGTTGAGGGAAGATTACATGTGAGCAGAACAATTTCAACATCAATTCAAATGCACCACATAGATCACCTTTGATCACAAAGCATATCGACTCCAATCCCAATGCAACTTCAAATCACCACATGAAATATCATGAACATCCACCATGACAAGTTACAAGTTCAACATACAAGGTAAAAATACATGGTGTTTGCTAGTTATTACATGTGGGCTGTTACAGCACTCCCCCACCAACACAGGATCTCGTCCCGAGATCTAAGCCTGAAACAACTCAGGATACTCAGAACGGAGATGATCTTTGCGCTCCCACATTGCTTCCTTCTCCGAATGATGTGCCCACTGAACTTTCATGAACTTGACGGTCTTGTTGTGTGTCTTGCGCTCGGACGTCTCAAGAACACGGACTGGACGCTCTGAGTAGGAAAGGTCTGCACTCAGCTGGATCTCGCCCAAGTCAACAGCCTGCTCTGGCTGCTTGAAGCACTGCTTTAGCTGGGACACATGGAACACGTCATGGACCATGGACAGACTCTCTGGAAGCTCGAGCCGAAAGGCAAGAGGTCCTCTAGTCTCAAGGATGCGGAAAGGTCCGACAAATCTTGGAGCGAGCTTTCCTTTGATGCCAAAGCGGTGAGTTCCCCTCAATGGAGACACTCTCAGGTACGCCCAATCACCAACCTGAAATGCTACAGCACGGTGCCTTTTGTCATAATAGGCCTTCTGCCTAGATTGTGCTGCCTTTAGGTGCTCTCGGACAATCTTCACTCTGTCCTCTGCCTCTTGGATCACATCTGGACCGAATAGCTGCCTCTCACCTGTCTCGGACCAGTTCAAAGGTGTCCTGCACTTGCGGCCATACAATACTTCAGACGGCGTTGCCTGCAGACTTGCCTGATAGCTGTTGTTGTAAGAGAACTCAGCATACGGCAAGCACTCTTCCCACTTCATGCCAAACGAGATGACACATGCCCGAGGCATGTCCTCGAGGATTTGGTTCACGCGCTCGACTTGCCCACTTGTCTGAGGGTGATAAGCGGTACTGAATAGCACTGTCGTACCAATCGTCTTTTGAAAGGCCTGCCAGAACTTAGAGGTGAAAAGGCTGCCTCTATCAGAACTGATCTTCTTGGGAATGCCATTCAAGGATACAACTCTTGCGGTGTACAAATCCGCCAACTGAGCTGCTGAAATGGAGTCCTTCACTGGGAAGAAATGGGCAACTTTGGAAAGATTGTCAATGACAACAAAGATGGCATTGTTCTTCTTCTGCGACAAAGGAAAGCCTGTGATGAAATCCATCTCTATGTGATCCCATTTCCACTCCGTAATCTCAAGTGGCTGAAGCAACCCTGCAAGTTTCTTGTGTTGTGCCTCTCTCCTGCACACATCACACTGAGACACGTAACGGGCAACATCCCGCTTCATACGAGTCCACCAAAAGCTTTTCTTGAGATCTTGATACATCTTCGTACTGCCAGCATGAATCGATAGCTTGGAATCATGGGCTTCCTTCATGATGACCTCTCTGAGATCTCCCTCCTTGGGAACAACAACTCGCTCTTCGAACAACACGGTGCCGTCATTATGAACTGAAAAGCAACCGTACTTTGGAACTGAGGCGGCAATACCCTGTTTGATCTTCTGAATCATTGAGCTGCCAGACTGAGCTTCACGAATCTTCTCATTGATAGTGGGCTCTACCACAAGGTTGGCAAGATAGCCTGCTGGAACACGCTCGAGATTGAGCCTTCGAAATGACTCACACAAATCAGGGTGGATCTTCTACACCTGGATATTATTGCAATCGCCCTTGCGGCTCAGCGCATCAGCTATGACATTCGCCTTCCCAGGCGTGTACTGAATATCAACTGTGTACTCAGTAATGGTTTCGAGCCATCTTCTTTGCCTCAAGTTCAGATTTGGCTGAGTGAACAAGTACTTCAGACTCTTTTGGTTCGTGAACACATCCACCTTCCTCCCTAAGAGGAGGTGTCGCCAAGTTACTAAAGCGTGCACAACTGCTGCAAGCTCCAAGTCGTGCGTGGGATAATTCCTCTCACTTGTCTTCAACTGCCGTGAGGTATAAGCCAGAATATTTCTGCCTTGCATCAAAACTCCGCCCAGACCTTGGAAAGAGGCATCACAAAACACCTGAAAAGGTTGTGACTCATCTGGCGGCGTGAGAATTGGAGTTGTGGTCAGCTTCTCTTTCAACTCCTCGAAGGCTGACTGGCAAGATGGTAACCAAGTGTACCGCTTCTCCTTGCACAACAATTCAGTCATTGGCTTGGCTATTTTGGAGAAATTCTGCACAAACCTCCTGCAATAACTGGCGAGGCCGAGAAAACTCCTTAGCTGCTTCACATTCTTCGGCGGAGCCCACTCTTGAATAGTGCGGACTCGCTCTGCATCAACCGCAATTCCCTCAGCGGAGATGACATGGCCCAGAAAATTGACCTTGTCCAGCCAAAACTCACACTTGGAGAACTTGGCGTAATACCGGTGCTCTCTCAACTTCTGCAGCACCAAGCGCAAATGTTCCTCATGCTCGGCCTCTGACTTGGAATAGACAAGAATTTCGTCGAGGTAGAGGATCACAAACACATCAAGCCAATCTTGGAACAAATAGTTCATAGCTCTCATGAATGTCGGAGGGGCATTTGAGAACCCAAAAGTCATGATTGTGAACTCGTACAGCCCATAACGTGTGCTGAATGCGGTCTTGGGAATATCCTCTTCACGAACACGGATTTGGTGATACCCCATCCTCAAGTCAAGCTTTGAAAACACCTTAGCCCATTTAACTGCTCAAACAGATCATTGATGCGGGGTAAAGGGTACTTGTTCTTGATGGTCTTCTTGTTGATACCGCGATAGTCCTGGACCAAGCGGCTAGTCCCATTCTTCTTATGGACAAACAAAGCTGGTGCACCCCAAGGGTAAGTGCTCGCGTGGATAAAACCGCCTGCTTCCAACTCTGTCAACTGCTTCTTGAGCTCGATCAACTCCTTCGAACACATCTTGTACGGATGCCGAGAAATCGGCTGGGTACCAGGCTCTAGCTCAATAACGAACTCAATCGCTCGAACTGGGGGAATTCCTGGCAACTCCTCCGGAAAGACGTCTGGAAACTCGCAGACAACTCTGACCTCTTCGAGCAAAGGCGCAACTCCTGCGTTCAACACGTACAACTGTGATGGTCCTGACATAGAGCCACAAGTGTACAAGACCTCTGCGCCTGAATCATGTGTCAACTTCACTGATCTGGTCGGACAATCAATATTGGCCTTGTGTTGCACAAGCCAATCCATGCCCAAAATGACATCAATGTCGGAACGAGGCAAGACAATCAAGGATGTTGAAAAGGGAACTCTCTGAATACAGATCTCTACATCGGGAACTGACCAGGAAGAAGTGAATTTGGAACCAGGAGTAACAACTGAGAGTACCCTCAGGAGCTGGTCTCTTGGAAGATCAATCACTGTTGCAAAAGACTGGGAGATAAAAGAGTGAGTTGCTCCAGAATCGAACAACACTGTCACGGGGACTGAGCACACAAGCAACCTACCAAGAACGATCTCTGAAGACTGCTGAGCATCTGTGAGCATCACGTTGTTCACCCGAAGTGCACGTGGTTGTGCCTTCACCATCGCGGTGCTCGGAGTAGAGCGAGGTGGAGGCGGTGGAAGCCGAGCAAAGCGCGGATCGGTGCAATTGGGAGACGTGTGCCCTGGCTCTCTACACTTGTATCAGATCACGCCCGGCCTGGGCTGCTGCTGCGGCTTGGGTGTCCTCGCGTGTGGTGGTGTAGAGCGAGCCCCCTGCTGAACTGGGACGGGAGGGTGGGCAAAAGTGCGGACAACTTCCCCCCTCTGCTGGTACTGCTGTCTCTCCGGTGGTGCCTCTGCAACCCAAGTCTTTGCCTTCTTGTGGATCATCACTGCGGAACTGTGCTCACGCTAGCGCTTCCTGTCTGCATCCCACTCTACTCTGGCTGACTCCTGGCGGATAGCCTGATCCACGAACTGTGAGAACAGCGTGGGACTGCACTGAGCGAGCGCGTACTTGATCTCTGTGCTGAGACCTCCACGGAACCTCGCAATCTTCTTAGCCTCTATGCTGACCTCCTCTGGATCGTACCTGGCGAGCCTGACGAAGGCCAGGTTGTACTCCTGAACTGACCTGTCACCCTGTCTCAGAGCCAAGAACTCCTCACGCTTCCTGTCCATCAGACCACTCGGAATATGCGCTGCTCTGAAGTCTGCGACAAAGTCTGCCCACGTGATGACAGCATAGCCCTTGTTGGCCTTGTAGGTATCGTATCAGCTGGCTGCTGCACCCTGAAGCTGGAAGCAGGCGAAGGTGACGTAGTCGAAGGGTCTGACGGTGTTAGCATTGAAGTGCTTCTTGATCTCTGCGATCCAGTCATCCGCCTCCAGCGGGTCTCGAGCCTCGGAGAACCTGGGGGGTTGATCGCGAGGAACTGCTGCAGTGTGGTGTACTGTGGTCGATCATTCCTCTGGGCAGTCTGGTTCTGCAGCATCTGTAGGATCGCAGCTGTGCCCTGAGCCACTGCGGCCACAGCCTCTCCAAGGATAGGGTTCTCTGGCGGCAGCATGTTTGCTCTTGGCATCCTGTTTACAGGAACACTTGTGAAAACACGATCGAAACATTGATGTAACCAGAAGATAAACAATATTTTCAACAAAACTTCCTCACGAGGTATGAGAAAGCCGAAGGGTGAAATTCCACCAAGGTTAACCCGGAAAGTCGAAAGCTAGGTGCTACTGGAATCCCCAAACCAAGATCATCCGAATCTAAGATAATAATCTGCTAGGGAGCACACAACAATATATACGAGCGGTTGGAAACCTGAACAATGAGACATCTGTCCTGAGCGGCCCGCCATCACGGTCGTCCATAGGGGAAAAGACACCACATCCATATTACCATAGGATGCCCGCCAATCCTGTATGGACGTTTCACCTGGGGTACGCCGTAAGCGAGGTAGAGCAGTCAACCCCAAGTGGCGGCTCAGTGGTCTCGAAGACGCCAACACGTCTCGTCGCTAGCAAAAAATTATAGAGGAATCGGAGCCTCATGTAAACGAGAACCTAGATTTTTTTTGAAAAGGGATAAGTTGCAGAGAAAAACAACGTTTCACTTCCTCACGGAAAAGGGGTGGGAGGGTGGGGTAAGAAGAAAAAGAAAGAGTTCCTACTCTCCGATTTTTCCTTAGTAACTACAAAATATTTTCTAGACTCAACTTCGGCCAGTAAGGGGTCCTACAGTCAGTCCTGCTCTGATACCAAGTTGTAAGGCCCCCGATGCGGTGCTAACTCATGTTAGTTGCTTTCGCGTCCCACTCAAGTTAGTAGCGCATAAAGAGCCACCGACTCACGACACTCGCACTCGTGTCGCTGTCGGATTCTCAACAACAAGTATAAGAACAAGAACTTTAACTAAGACATAAATATAAAGTCCAAGGCATACATCGCCGTTGGATAAATTATTACATCATCTCAGAGGTCCGTGGACCCAACAGTACATCATGCGACAAGCGGAAGACAATCACGACCGAGTACGGTCAAAATCCAAATTGCCCTAGAGAGGGCTGCACATAAAGAGTCCACCCACGGATCGTCGAAGCCCAACTGTAGGATCTACTGAACGAGGTCGAACTCATCGTCATCCTCCGGGGGCACCTCCACGAAGTATCGTCCAGAGCTCGGGTCAAGAAAGTACTCCACTGCAGCGGCCGATCAGGCAACACAGTAAAAGCACAAAAGTAAAACAGGGGTGAGATTATATCATTACAGGATAACTGACTTCCTACGGTAAGACAAAGTAAAAGTAAAGGTTGCTGACGCACTAGTATTTATGGTGGCTATCGTTCTATTAGAGTAGAGGTATGATCCAACAATACACGTGACCTCGCGTCATAAGTCTGCTATTCACCTACTTACGTCAAACATAACACAACCAGGATCTTCTCTCGGCCCCCCTGGACGAAGAAAAGCAACCAAGGCACTCACACGGTAGGCAAGTTCTAATATGATTCAAATTAATGTTACTCTATGAACAAGGAGTATGTCTCAAGTCGTCCATAACCGCGGGCACGGCTTTTCGAAAAGATTTAACCCTGCAGGGGTGTACCAACTGCCCATCATAGGCTTCGCATGTACGCCCGGTTTCCACTTGGCTAAGTAAACGCCTGAAACTCCGGAACGTCAGAGTCCCTCTAACTAACAACGCACAATTCCGGGTGGCCCCCGGGGAGTCGACACCCAACCCAAGAACAAGCCACGCTCCCGGGTTGGACTCTACCGTAGGACGCAGGTCGGATTGCCGGTAATTCTCACATGAGACCGGGTCCTAGCTGATCAGATGGACCAACAAAGGAACCATGTCCTCGCTGGCCCGGTTTGTTTCGAAAACTGCTAGGGTACCAACCAAGCACACACACGTTTTCAAACAGTAAATCAGCTCGGGCCACCACTAGAGTTGTATGAAGCTAGGTAGGTAAGACAAGGGGACCCCATAGAATCCCACACACGATTAGGCACGCTCGTCAAGAAACACAATACCCGGAACTCGGGACCTAGGTGACTCAAATGGAACAAAACACCTGGCGGGAACAGCCTGGTCTCCCATCTTTCGTCAAGTATAATTAACATCATTAATAATAAATATCAACCAACTTCTTTAAGTAACATGATATCCCAAAACAAGCATAGGGTAAGCAGCAAGTTTTCCTACTCATACTAAGCAATGGCTGAGCAGCGGTAACTTAGCAATACAATGGTTTGCTGGGACGTGGGGATCATGGCTATCGGGTTTTTGAAGGTGGCATAGTCAAAGTGGATAGGATCAAGCAAACGTTCTAGGCTACATCTAAGCAGGTAGGCAGAAAGGTATCAAGTAATGGTATAAATCTTCCCCTTGCCTGGGTAATCGGTCGTCGAAGCAGACGTAGCAGGGTCTCGGGCTCGGTGTCGGAAATCTCCACGTAAGTCTCCTCGGCGGTCTCAGGTGCTAACGTAAGGTACCGGCAAGGAAAAGGCACACAAGTAAGTAACGACGTACAATGCACATGCAAGGATGGTATGTTCAAATTTAATAAGCATGATGTGATCCTGTCTAGTCAAATTTAAATGAAGGTGATGACGACACGTCATCAACTTCATATGCAATTATTTACATTACAATGGCTTTGGTCTTAGCCTTAATTTAGGTGTAAGTAACATGTCAACATGGCATGATCATCAAGACAAATAACAGAAAGATAAACAACGTGAAAGTAAAACATCGATTCCGGAGACGGAGGAGTGTCGGTGAAATTGACACAAGGAAGGTGCAACAAAGGTGGAACCCAGCCACTTTATATATGAAAATATGTTAGGGGCTGGTTTGACGAAGAAAAGATTGAAGATGACATGAAGACGTTGGAGTGATCAGATGATCAGAAATTAACATGCACAGAAGTTGACAGAAAAACAAGAAAGGAAAACAGATTGGCATGGTCAGATGATTCACACCTTGTCCAAGGAGTTACACAAAACCCCACATGGACATCACCATTGCAATCCCTGCAAATCTATGCCAAAGTCATATATGGCATGGCCATTTTGAATTTGGGAAACACTTGACAAAAACAAAGAAAAGGAGGGTCTTATTTGCATATTTACCACCATCACCAATTTTTTGAAGGGGCAAAGTGCAAAATCACCATCACCTTGATGATCAGTGGTTCAAGCTACCCCAAAAACATATATGGGATCCCCTAGATGAAGTTGTAGCCAAAACCCAATTTGAATTTGAATTCAAATTCAAATTTGAATTAAAACAGAAAAGAAAACAAAAGAAAAAGGAAAAGGAAAAGAAAGAAAAAGAAAAGAGGGAGCCCAGACCCTCATGGGCTGCTTTCGGGCAAAGAGGCCCATCTCCTCCTCTCTGGCCCAGGTGAGCTAAACAAAAAGGAAAAAAGGGGGGTGCGCCGGCTAGGATTCGAACCCAGGCCGTGCCCATCACCACTGCACCCCCTTGCCACTGCGCTGTTGTTCGTTTTCTGAACAGAAACAGCAACGCAGCAAGGTGAAGTATTCCTCCCCCTACTGTTCATCTCTGAAGAAAAACAGGGCCTTTTCTGAAACTCAACGCACGCTCGAACTCCGGCGACGCTCCCCTCGCTCTCCGGTCACCTCCAGCCACACCGTCACAGCCAAACGCGAGAGGGCACTACCTGCTACGCACGGGACCACTCCAGGGACAGACTCCACGCCTCTCCTCGCCGGAAACCTGCCGGGAACAGCACGGCGACGAACCCTCCTCTGCACCTTCAGACGCACGGCGGCGCGACCATCTTCAGAGGACGCGGGCGTCGCACACACCCCGTCTCCAGCCACGGCACCGGCAGCAAATGGAGGAGGGCAGCACCACGAACACGTGGGTGCCCTAGCTCCGACCTGAAACTACGGCGGTTCTGACGAAACACGCAACACCCGCTCGGTTCAGACACGCGCAACTCCTTCGCCTTGCGCACACACGCTGCTACGGCCAAAAACGCGACCTGGACGCGCTCTGGACACGACCTGGACACGCCCTGCTACTGCTCGGGTCACGGCGACCATGATTTCAAAACCGGCGGCGAAGCAAACGGCAGAAGAGCTACAACTACGCGGACGGGAAGGCTACGCTCATCTACGGGAGGAGGGCGTCGAGGTGCTCACCTAGTGGGTCACATTGAGTGTCCCAACCTCGCTGGAAGGGAAGGAGACGAAGACGCCGTCGTCGGGGACGAAGGATCAACCGCGGCGGAGCTCGCGTTGCGGGGTCACTGCAGCCCTCCTGCGAGGACCTGCACGGCGAAAAGGGAACATGTGAGTCCACGCAAAGCTTCAGGCGAGCGCACGGTCAAGGGAAGGCACGGTGCTCGCCGGAATTTCTCACCGGAGCTTCTCGGCGGAGCGGAACAGGGGAAGGCACGCGACGAGGCGAGCGCCGCGGCGAGATCTGGAAAGGGGGGAGCGAAGCTAGGGTTCCTCCCGGAGACGCCAGTTAAATAGGGGCTCCTCCCCGGCCACGTCAACGTTGAGGCGCTCCCGTGGCCGCCGGCTGTGAGAAGCCTCGCCGAGGTCCCCTCCGACCACGGTGTAAAGGTGGCGAGTCCCAGCCGTTGGATCGATCCAGCGGTGGTGACGCGCCCCTGCGTACCCCTTTGCTACGGGCTATAGCCCGATAAGGAATGGGCCTGCTGGCCGGGCTGGCTTCTGGGAGAAGAAAAGGAAAGAAAAAGCTCTGGCCTGCTGGAAATTCAGCAGACAAAAGAAAAAAAAGAAAGGGAAAGGAAAAGAAGGAGAAAAAATATGTTAAATATTTTTGTATTCCCCTTGCAAGATACTTGAACACCCAAAAATGGTTGCACCATTTTGGCATGCAGAGAAAAATCACCCAAAGGCAAAACAGTACCATTTCCTATTAAAAGAAATAGAAAAGGGGTCTTTGGGGGATTTTTTAGGAAGAAGCACAAGGTGCAAAATTCCATGAACTTGATAATCTTGAACCTTGCATTTTTCTGGAATTTACAAAATTGGTTTGGCAACAACAAAAATGTGGCCCCTTTTTGAATTCAAATTCACCTTGAACTAGGGCTACTGTTTTTGAATGTTGTAAAAGGATTTTGAAAAGATGACAATCATTGCCAAGACAAAAGAAATGGCTATGCCAAACATGAGGTTGAGGGAAGATGACATGTGAGCAGAACAATTTCAACATCAATTCAAATGCACCACATAGATCACCTTTGATCACAAAGCATATGGACTCCAATCCCAACGCAACTTCAAATCACCACATGAAATATCATGAACATCCACCATGACAAGTTACAAGTTCAACAGACAAGGTTAAAATACATGGTGTTTGCTAGTTATTACATGTGGGCTTTTACACGTAACTTTCTGAAGAATTGACGAAGACCAGCCGAAGGACACCGGGAGGGGGGGAACTAGGCTCCCAGGCGCCCTGGTGGCGCCCCCCCCCTCAGGCCGTGCCAGGTGGCCGCTTGGGAGGTGGGCCCCACTCCCGGATTCCCCCTTTGGCCTATATATCTTCCTCGTGACCTAAAAACCCCCAGAACAAGGAGAGTTTTCGGAGTTCCACCACCGCTCCATGGTGGAAACCTAAAGAGAAGAAAAGACCTTTCCGATGGGCAGATTTCCCCGGGGAGATCATCCTCTCATTATCACCATCGTCACGGGCCTCATCGAGATCATCATCACCATCATCCCCATCACCAGCACCATCTCCATCTTCATCCCATCTATCACACCATTGCAATCCAAGTTGTAACTTGCACTATTCATCCCTTCTACTCTACCGGTGTTGATTACTCTTTGTGGTGAATGTCATTGAGTTTTTTTGAAGAATTATTGAGTTTATCATATGTTTATCCCCTCTGATCATGATATCTTTTATGTCTTGTGAGTAGTTCTTTTAGTTCTTGAGGACATGGGAGAATTCTAGTTGTTAGTAGTCATATGATTTCGATGTAATATTTGTTGTTTGATATTTAAGTTGTGGTGTTATTCTTATAGTGGTGTTGTGTGAAGGTCGACTACATAACACTTCGCCTTTTTAAGGACCTAGGGGAATATATTGTGTGTAAAATATGCTTATGGTGGGTTGCCGGAGTGACAGAAACTTGAACCCAAGTTTGCACACTTATGCACGAGGGAGTGTTGGATCATAAAGTTTAGTGCTATGGTGAGGCTTTATCTTAATTTCTCTCTTGTATTTGCGAATGCTTGCAAGAGGTTTAATCATAAGAGTGTACATATCTTAGTCTAGAAAGTGAACTACCAAAGGTTCACCCACACATAATACCAGAAAACCCATAAAAAGTTACCTTTCAGTACTTGCAGTTATTCCTATCTCAAGATCACTTGTCAATATCTTCCTCTCCTTTTTGGGTTCGACACTCTTACTTATCGAAAAGGCTACGATAGATCCCCAGTGAAGCCGAGGGACTCGAATAGATCGGATTCTTCTCGATTCGTGGAGGCGTTGATTGTTGCAGTAGACGACGAGTTGCTGGTTGCTGGTGATGGAACTGACGAGATCGTGATTCCAACACGCGTTTTCCCCACGGTCGGCGCAAATTGACGAGGATCGGCCTCGGCAAATCCCATGGTAAGATACCCTGGGTTTAGGTCGTAGAGAGGAGGTGTAGGTTGGCGATACTCGTCGGCTAACACGAGACATGGATTTACCCAGGTTCAGGGCCCTCGATCGGTTAAACCCCTACTTCTTGCTCTTTTGTATTATGATGGAGGCGATTAAAGTGGCGTTCATGGCGAGATAGTTTAGGACCGGAGGTGTTTCTATGAAATTGGATCCCCTAGACGTGCCCTCTCACATCCTTGATATACTAGGCTAGGTCGCAAGGAGTTCGTCTAGGTTATATGGGAAGTTGGCTAATCTAGCTTTAGTCTTGGATGCCAAGTCGCGGTTTCCATAACGCCAAGGACTCCTACGTCGGTGCTTCGAGTGGGCCAGTCCTGGGCTGGTCGAAGCTTCCAGTGGGCTTTCTTTCTTAATATGCACCAGGTACCCTAATCCATGGGAGTCGTGGGGACACCCCCTCGTCAGTTGGTGAAGACCGTTGGTGCAGATCCCCGGAGCTAGGAATTTCAATGACCTCCCAACCGCGAGATTATGGATCCCTTGAACCGGCCCGCGATCTAGTTCCTTGAAGAAGATTCGAATGCACAAACCCTCCATTAGTATCCACACATGCCGTAGCAGCAATCTAGCAGCTCTCCGCCATCTAGAGAAGAACACCACCGAGAAAACTAGAGGGAGAAAACCCTAACAGATTCCGATCTAGGACATCGTCTAAATCGGGGTCTAATTGTGGAGCAACGGGGTTTAGAGGGAGGAGGGGTGGTGCAGGGGGGCCTTGGGATCAAGTGTGTTGCTCCCCCACCCCCTCCCCTCATTATATAGGTGGCCAGAGGGCTGTCCTGGCCGACCTAGGGCTTGTGGAGTCCCCCTGGGACTCCTACTTCCAAAGAGAGTCCTTCCATAAGAGGAGTCCTACCCCAAGGAGGATTGCAATCCTACTTGGAGTAGGATCCCTTATGCCGCCCTCCCCACCTCCAAGCCGACTTGGGGCAGCCTAGGTGGTTTATCCTCCAAGTTAGGGCGCGGGTGTAGTGGGTGGTACTGCCCGGAAACTTCCAGAAGCTTCCAGGACCTTCTGGGACCTTAGGGATGGTTTTGAGACATTTCGGAACCTTTTGGAATACTTACAGGACCTTTTGGGGCCATTCTCGAATGTTTCAGAACCATCTAGATACTTTTCGGGACCATCCGAGTTACAGTTTAAGCCACCCGATAACCGCAAAAGTTGTCGGGACGCCTAGAGATTATCAGGAAACTATTCCGGTTGATCCAGGACTTCCCTAGTACCATTCTCATATGTTTCGGAACCACCTGGGACTACTCCAGAGTGAGCCGGACATATCCTTAGATGTCCGGAACTACTTCTGGTTCCCTTATGAACAATTCCATAAATACCCAAAGCTGATTCCGGTGCCCTATGAACTATTCTGCTTTGCTTCCACTAAACATTCTACCATTCCAGTATTCTAACACACTACTGCTCATTAAGTGTGTGACCCAATAGGTTCGGTATTATGCGGACATGACTCAGAACATCTTCCGGACATAGGAGAACAACCTTTTTCTCAATAGCCAATAATCAACAGCAGAGCCATGGACTCCCATGTTGACTCCCGCACATACATGAAGAAACTTTGAGTGAACCTTTATGTTTATTAATGTACCATTCCCTTTTCTTTGCGATATATGACAAAGTTAGTGGAGAGAAGTTTGGCACTTGACGAGGATCGGCCTCGGCAAATCCAATGGTAAGGTACTCTGGGTTTAGATCGTAGAGAGAGAGAGGTGCAGGTTGGTGATGCACGTCGGCTAACAGGAGACAGGGATTTACCCAGGTTTAGGGCCCTCGATCGGTACAACCCCTACTTCCTACTCTTTTGTATTATGATGGAGGCGATTACAGTGGAGGTCAAGGCAAGATCACTCAGGACCGGAGGTGTTTCTATGAGATTGGATGCCCTAGACGTCCCCACTCCCAGCCTTTATATAATATGCTAGGTCGCAAGGAGTCTGTCTAGGTTTAAAAAGAAAATTTCCTAATCTAGCTTCAGTCTTCGATGCCAAGTCTTGGTTTACATGACGCTAAGGACTCCTACGTTGGTGCTTCGAGTGGGTCAGTCGTGGGCCGATCGAAGCTTCCAATGAGCCTCCTGTCTTGACACTATCAGGTACCCTCTCTGCAGGAGTTGTGGGAACACCCCCTCGTTAGTAGACCCCGAGTGCCTGGGGTACTCGAAGAGTCGCGCAGGGACTCAACCCTTAATCATTTGTAGTTGTGCGTGTCGCTTTGTTCGCGAGTCATCGACTGTTATTCATGAGAGATAGCTTTTTTCGAGGGATGCTAAGCTGAATGGGCCTAAGGTACTCGACTGGTCGAGCCTTGGTGAATTACGCTAGCGGAAAATACCTCGGTAGCCCAATCAAGTTCGCATCCCTCGACACGAACTAGGATACAACTGGTGTCAAGCAAGGTCAATGCCGTTGCAGGGCTTCTAGGTTCAATGCCGCTAGTCTTAGCAAATATGACCGTAACGCGTCCGTTAGTGGTTAACTTTTCATCATGGATCGCGCATGGAACCGTCGGGATTGAAGACGCGCTGTGGGAAGTCCTAGCCCGTCCGTCTGTGCAGCGGGGGCTTGCCTAAGCACGAGCTTGCGTGGCATCTGGGGCGCAGTGTATCGCAGCCCCGGCAATGTTTGTAGGCGTGTACTGCCAAAATAGAATGCACCCACTTGAAAAACAATCGAGTGGACTAATAGTAGTCACTCGCGGAGTGTTCGCGACCTCAGGCGAGGAATAAGTATGAAATGCACCCACTCGAAAAGTCGTCGAGTGGACTAGTAGTATGAGAACCCACGGAGCGTTCGAGTGCTCAGGGGAGTTGTCCTTCTGCTTGTCTTTCAAGTCTTGCTTGTTAGTGCTAGTAGTCACTCGAGCACTTCGTCACCTGGGCGAGGGAGCACCCGAACTCTATAGATGTATTTATTCTTGTTGGAGGGGAGTAGCCACTCGCACCATTGAAGCTTAGTCCATGCTGCCTGCGCTCTACTTTAGCGGTGACAGGGAGCTCCCGATGGGAGTAAGATTTTGATGCAATCAAACATTGAAGGAATAAAAAATCTGGAAAGTAGGGCATCTTTTCGGTGACAGATTGTGTGCGCCTTGTACCGAATCGTCCTATCTATGCTACCGTGATGTGAGAAGTCGTAATGATGCTTGTTGATGACGCACTTGATGATGACGGTGGTAGGCTATGAACCGTCACATCTACTTGGCAGTCATAATGATACCTTGGGTAATGTGTTGTGACTCTGTACTGTTGTCGCCTGTTGGGTTCCCTAGATTGTGTGGGAACATGCGCAACTAAATGCATGTTTTAATATGTTGCTTGACGCGAAAGGGCGCCTCGTCTTGGAATCTGAAATGTTGCACGTGCTGGTCTTGAATGCTATCTGTGACACCGGTTGGGATTTCTTGGGACGTTCCTCTTTTTTCCTTGCCTTGGCATATATATAGGTTTTTGTTATGATGTGTTTTGTCCATATTTCTTCTACCCTTTTCTCTCATTCTTGCTAAAATGGCTCCCAAACGCCGTGGTCATGTGGCCTCCGGAGGCTCTTCTCGTGGCGTTGCTGGCCGAGGCCGAGGCCGCCGCGGTCGTGGTGCCCGTGCTCCTCGTCCTTCACGGTGAGGGCGCGGTGGCGCTGTGATAGTTCCTGCCATTTCTGCTGTGGACGAAGGTGTCTACGGCTATGATTTTATTCTGCGCGATCTTAGTCGTATTGCTAATTGGATTCCACTTCCTTTTTATTTTTCTCCAATTGTTTCCGATCTTAACTTGAGAGTTCTGTCGGGGGAATATCCCACTGAAAGACCCGGCTTGGAGACAAAGCATGTCAAATGACAAGAGCCGGCTCGCGGAGATGAAAGCCGGACGAAGGAATCAATATGGAGTCCACCTAACTTGGAAGATACGAAAAGATACAAGACTTATAATAGGACCCAGATTGATATTCGACTTGTAATAAAAAAAGAGACTAGTTTGTATCGTACTAGGACTCTACATGTAAGCCTCCCCGTTGCACCTATATAAGGAGGGGTAAGGCGGCCCAAAGAGGGCAGACTCAATACAACTTCAATAGGCTCTAGATTAGAGAGTAGTCACGGGTCGTCTAAACCCGGTGCAACTAGACACAACTATAGGAGAGCCGGCGAGATGCCGCCGACTCTGCGTGAGCAAAAGAATAAGACCTAGCCACAAACAGCATGTAGGGTTTTTACCGGACGATGTTTCCCGGGGCCCGAAGCTCTATAAAATCGTGTCTCTCTCTGTGTGTGATTTTCTTCTCCTCGTACACTCGTAGCAAAGACCCCATAATCAAGTCCGACTCTACGGACATCTTCCGTAAGTTTCCCACGACAATTGGCGTCCATCGTGAGGCTACGCACAATGGTTTTGTCATCTTGGAGGAAGGTCTCAGAGGGATCAAAAAGCTTGTGATCTGCCGGACAAGAAAGAGCCGGCGGGATAAATTTACGTCGATTGTTCCAACGGAAGCATAAACCAGATTCGTTTATAGATCGATCTCGAAAACACTTCACCGCGATCCGATTTTCGTGGGAACGACGGCCGCTGTAGCCGCTCACGTAACGACGCGAATTAGCTTTTCCCAGCAACCGAGATAATCTTGGATGGATTCCTAGCGCCAACTGAGCTGCAAAGACCCTAATTAGGGATGTACGACCCATTGTTCCTCATGAGTACTAGTTCACGTGGAAAAGGTAGGATATAATTAATGAGATGATCCACTACTAGTGGTGGATTGGCACACGGATCGGATCAAACTGGCATACAATTTGTCATCGGATACATCGGCTCCAACAAAAAAGGAAACAGGCACCGCTCCAGCGAAGTTGCCTCCAACACGCGTTTGCCTCTGACCAAACGCCGGCTTCGGCTAGCTCCCACGGCGCGCTCGTACCGGCTCCACCCGCACCAACCAATCAATACGCCTACGCGGCAGAAGTCAAAGACGAATATGCCAACACTACGGTCGATGCTCCAAAGCGATCCAGCCAGCTTAGCCAATAGGCTATATTAAATACGTCAAAGAGGCTATATCATTGTCGCCAGCTTATGGTGTCGGGCTCAAACATCCACGTCTTCATCAACTTAGCACCGCACCGGACGATACAAAGCCATCAAATGGACCAACTTCCAAAAGGGCTGTGCTACGCGTCCGCCGGCTGATCCTTCGAAAGGATCCGCCGGCTCCACCATCGTCCGATTAACACCGAAGATGCGTATGCCCAGGAGATGTCAAAGGAATATTCCTTTGCAACGGAAGGCTTGTTGCGAAGCTCTTTTGCAACATAATGCATGTTGCGAAAAAAAATTGTGCGCAGATATTTTTTTACAAGTGCTGTTGGATTTAGGGTGTCACGTATAACATTCTTTGCAACGGGAGGCTTGTTGCAAAGCTCCTTTGCAACAGAATGCTTGTTGCGAAGCTTTTTGTGCGCAGAGATTTTTTTGTAACCCGGTGTCTGTACGACGAACAATGTTGTGAAGCCTTTTTTGCAACACAAATGCCGTTGCGAAGCTCTTTTGCAACATGATGCTTGTTGCGAAACTTTATTTGTACACTAGATAAAGCATTTTTTCGATTGCACGTGCACGTGAGACAAGGATCTAAGCATTTTTTTTCTCGATCGCACGCACATGAGTCAATGAACTTTGCAACAGATGCTCTGTTGCGGTTGGACCATTGCAAAAAACCTCTGCTGTAAAGGGATCCAAGTAAAAAAAATCAATCACGCGCATATGAAATAACAAGCTTTGCAACAGAGTCTTTGTTGCGATCGGACCATTGCAACAGAGCCTCTGTTGCAAAGGGATTCAAAGCATTAAGCGATATGCTAAGAAACTCACGTGGACACGTGGCGAACGCAGAAGAAGGCCGACGCGCAAGATTTTATCCGCCGGGTGACGGCAACCTTTTCCCCTTCCAAAAATCCAGCAAACTTTCCAAGACACACTCCAGCCTAAAGCGCATATGTACATTTATACATGAAGCCAACCTACAACCAAGTTGATGGATATACAGAAAAAGAAGAGACTCGACTATCAAGCCAAGCCGGCGCACAGCCGCCTTCACCTCCAACACTGCGCCGCATGGTCGCCGCCTCGATCACCAGCCCTCTGCGTATGCCGGCTCTACACCTCCACACGACTGGCTCTACCTCCATAATAATTGACAATCATCCGCCGCTGCCTGTACCAGAGTATAACCAAGTACACGTCTCCCCGGCTCAGCACAACAACCACCGTCGCTGGCTTGCAACGCCGCACCCTACGGCCTGCAGCACCATGCTCGATGCCCCCATTTGCATCAACTTTCAACATGGTGCCCAACTAATACATCTGCACTGGCTTACATCGACGCGCTTGACGTGCCGGTTTATAGCACCACGCTCGATGTTTACATTTGCGACGGCTTAAAGCGTAGTGCCCGGCGTTCATGTCCGTGCCGGTTTATAACGTCGATTCCTACGAAGATCGGCTACATCCTCACTGAGGTTGCCTTCCATGGTGCTCCGGGTTTATTTTGCATCATTAGATCAATACATGGAGTCCCCAGCTAACTCCTTGAGTCGACTCAAGACTCAGGGGCTACACCTCCTATAGGATCCATTGGAGATTGAGATATATTATGTTCCAACAACGGATTATAATTGACCATCACAAATTTTGGTCCATTAATTGCAATGGTAAAATCCCGGCTTAGATTTCGGTTCATTGAAAACATTCTGGCTCTTTCATTGAGTTGCAGATCATTGGTAAAATCCCGTCTCAGATTCCGGTTTATTGGAAAAATTCGGGCTCCCTTCGTGAGTTCCTGTTTATTGAAAATCCCGACTCCCTTCATAAATTCTGGTTTATTGAAAATACCGGCGCCCTTCGTGAGTTCCGGCTTATTGGAAAATCTCGGCTCAGCAATGAGATTCCGGGTCATCCAAAATTCCGGCTCCTCGACGAGTTCCGACTTATTTAAAATTCTGGATCCTAAGCGATTCCCGGCTCATCATAAATTCCGGCACCTCGATGAGTTCCGGTTCATCAAGAATATTCCGGCTCCTCGATGAGTTCCGGTTCATCGGAAATTATGGCTCCTTTATGGATCCATGATAATTACAAATTACCGGCTTCACAAGAAATCTCGGTAAGACTCGACACTTCTGGAACCCAGAAATTTTCATTTTATGTATTGCACCTTTATATCATGATGAATTGCATAAGTCGATCTTCATCGCGCCAGGCTCTTGCCACATCTAAAAGTCGACTCTTGTCGCATCAGCTTTCGCCACACTTATGAATAAAATCAACTTTCATATTGCATACATATTGCATCATATTGCATCATAGTGCGTCATATTACACCTTTTTGTCAGAGACCTGGCGGCTTGATCAACCCTCTATCGGCTCTGAGCATGTATATTGCTTTGATAAGGCGAAGCGGGGGGGGGGGCTTGATGATACTCATCGACTCCTACCAGAAAAGCCGGCATATATATGTAAAACTTCACATGTGTTTGTTACATAAGGGGTTAAAGGGGGGTTCGATGGCTCCCATCGACTCCTAAAACCGAAGAAACCCCGGCATACACATGAATTGGCCAACCACGCCGCCTGGCCTGTACATCTTAGAGTTTACATAACTAACACGCAACCGGTTGGTCTAAACTTCGGGGTTTACATAAAACGCCTATCGAATTTAGTCCTAAGAGCCGGGCACGCTAGTCATTGAAAAGCCGGCTCTATTGAGATGTTTCGACTCTTGAACCAATAATGTCTCTCAACGCGAGAAGATGAGGTCTAAGTCGACTTCTACTAGCCTTTGCATTTCATTCTTGCATGTAAAGCATCATAGCATACTTTCTTTTCTATCATTTCATATGTCATGAAACCATGCAATATGAGCATGAACCTGTGTGACTCGGTATGACAGAAAGATGCTTATACCGACTAATGGGGACTATAACTCGAATTTATCTATGACTCGACATGACATAAAGATGCTCATCCGATTCATGGGGACTATACCTTCTGCATTGCATCTTGTGCATTCTTAAGTCGACTTCCGTCGCACCGGCTCCCGCCATATATATAAGTCGACTCTCGTTGCACTGGCTCTCACCATATAAAATATATAAATCGACTTTCGTCGCACCGGCTCTCGCCACATTCAGATGCTCATACCAACTTGGAGTTGGCACACATTATTACAGGTTATTGAAGGAAACATATTCCAGCACTCGAAGGGCCACTCTATTTGGAAGTCGGGAACACAACCCATCATATCATATCTACCGGATTCAGCAAATTCGCATTCATCAATTTTTATCAGCAAGCAAACATTTGTCTGCTTCAACAAAAATTGCCGTCTTTGGGAAATAATGCTTGCCGACTTCAGAGAACAAGCAAGAAATTGTAAGGCCCAGGTTGCTGCAGGAAAGACAACCCAGCACTTGGGGGCTACACCAGAATGACTATTTTATATATGAAACTCCAAGTCTTCACGAGATGGTAAACACGGAGCTTGGGGGCTACAGGTGTTATGGACATAAAATTGTCCATAATTTTTTTCTTGAGTGCTTTTGACAAGAAACGGAACAGAAAAAAGCAACATTGAACTCAAACGTGGTAGAGCTCAAAATTGAATCATATCAGGTTCATTGACATGAATCGGTGGAGCAAGCTGGCCTAATGGTTTGGCCTCCAGACCCGGTCTTTATCCTAACTATTTATTATATTGGAAGTTTACCATGGACGCACACCTAGAGTTCTCTTCTACGACGATTTCATTTCCAAGGAAAAGTAGAGGAAAAATGAAGCCCATGACAAGATTGCGTCCAAGCTAAACTTGGGGGCTAATGTTGGGGGGAATATCCTATGGCTAGACCCGGCTTGCAGACAAACCGGTTAGATGACAAGAGGCAGCTCGCGGAGATGAAATCTGGACGAAGGAATCAAGATGGATTCCACCTAACTTGGAAGATACGAAAAGCAGCAAGACTTAGAGTAGAACCCAGATTGATATTCGACTTGTAATAAAAGAAGAGACTAGTTTGTATCCTACTAGGACTCTACATGTAAGCCTCCCCCTTTCACCTATATAAGGAGGGGTAAGGCGCCCCAAATAGGGCAGACTCAATACAACTTCAATAGGCTTTAGATTAGAGAGCATTCCCGGTCGTCTAAACCCAGGGCAACTAGATACAAATATAGGAGAGCCGGCGAGATGCCGCCGACTCTCCGTGAGCAAAGGAATAAGACCTAGCAACAAACAACATCTTGGGTTTTTACAGGACGATGTTTCCCGGGGCCCGAATCTGTATAAAATTGTGTCTCTCTCTCTCTGTGTGTGATTTTCTTCCTCCTCGTACACTCGTAGAAAAGGCCCCATAATCAAGTCCGACTCTACGGACATCTGCCGTAACTTTCCCACGACAAGTTCTTTTGCTTTAGATTCAAGGCTGCTCCCGATCCCCTTTGTGGGTAGAGCTCCAGGTTGAGAGATCTTTCTTGATTTTATTGGGGCCCAGTTGGAGGGTATTTGCCCGTCAACTGGATCTGCGTGAGGGTGATAGTCTCTGTTGCCGTTTAGATGCTAAACAGACTCTCATCATCCTTTCTTTTGATGCTGGTGGGAATCGTCTGGAGTCCTGCTAGGAGAGGTCGAGCGATGACAGCTTTGGAGGCACATGGGGGTGCTTCGGCTTCTCTTTCTTCTTCTCCTGGAGGTTCGCCTGCAGCTTCTCCCTCTGCTGATTCGTTGACTGGTGGTGCTTTCTCTTCTAGTTCTGAATAGGACGCCGACGCGAAGACATTGATGAAGAGGATGCACCGCTAGGACAAGGCCAACAAGCTCTCCATAAGTTGAGATTCACCACTTAGTCTTAGGGTAGTATTTTCCCTTTGTCTATGATGATTCTCGGCTTTGGATGAAGTGCCAAATATTTCAACATGAGCACACATGTAGAAGTCATAATTCTTTGGAATGCTTGGTCTTGATCTCCTTTTCATGCATAGTGAAACTTATCTTGTAATGCTTGGCCTTCTACTCCTTTTGATGTATAGCAGAAGTTATCTTGTAATGCCTGGCCTTGTACTCCTTTTTATGTATAGTAGAAGTTATCTTGTATTACTTGATGTGGTTAATATATACTTGAAAATCCCCTTTGTCTTATTCTTTGAAAGAACGGCAACTTTTTCGTCTTCTCCGTGTCTAAGTATGTGATAATATCGGGTGCACGATAGCGCTCTCGATGGGAGTAGCCCCCAAGGCTATGTTTGACTCATAGGGTCGGGCATAGGCTAGAGTTTTTTCTTAAGCTGACCCTGTCTTTTCATTTGATCTACGCGATGAAATTTTTCAGGTCCGCGATTGCGCTCCCTATGGGAGTAGCTTCCGAAGCATTGGTCGATCGCTTGTGATTGGTCGAAGGCTATAAATTTGCTCTTTTCCAGTATTACCTTGGTGGCAATGACTTTCTCCGGGGACTCTTGTACTTTTCTTTTCGAGAGGTCCTTATTTTTCTTCATGCTGTGTGATGTTCCTTGGTTCTTTGAGGGTCAGGAAATTTACTGGAAAAAAGGATTTCTTGGAGGACGAGGGTAGTGTTTCGCTCTAGTTCTTGGTGTAGACTTGTTGCCAATGTATAATCGTCGCGTAAGGGGAAGAAACGCCTCGAGCGAAAAGGAGAGTTCCATGCTCGAGCCCCCGAGTGTCAATGTATTGTCGCCGCGTAAGCAAAAAACGCCTCAGGGGAGAGAGTGAGTCCGGGCTCGAGCCCCCGAGTGCCAGTGCATTGCCGTTGCATGAGCGAAAAACGCCTCGGGGGTGAGGGTGAGTCCGTGCTCGAGCCCCCGAGTGCCAGTGTATTGTCGTTGAGTGAGCGAAAAACGCCTTGGGGGAAAGGGTGAGTTCGTGCTCGAGCCCCCGAGTGCCAGTGTATTATCATCGCGTGAGCGAAAAATGCCTCGGGGGAGAGGGAGAGTCTGCGCTCGAGCCCCTGAGTGCCAATATATTATCGTCACGTGAGCGAAAAACACCTCAGGGGGGAGGGTGAGTGACGAGGGGGTATCGCCACGACTCCTACAGATGAGGGTACCTTGTGCGTGTCAAGACAGAAGGCCCACTGGAAGCTTGGACCATCCCACGACTAGCCCACTCAAAGCACCCACGTAGGAGTACTTGGCGTTATAGAAACCACGACTTGGTGTCCAAGACTAAAGCTAGATTAGGCAACTTCCCCTGTAAACCTAGACGGACTCCTTGCGACCCAGCCTAGTATATAAAGTTCTGGAGAGGGGACGGCTAGGGCATCCAATTTCATAGAAACACCTCCGGTCCCAAGCGATCTCTCCTCGACCGCCACTATAATCGCCTCCATAATAATACAAAAGAGCAGGAATTAGGGGTTTTGTCGTGGGAAAATCACGCCAGATGTCCTCATTGAGAACTTGATTGTGGGACTTAGCTACGAGTGCGTCAAGGAGGCAGAGTCGATCGATGGAGAGTCGATCCGTAGAGCGGGACAAGGAAAACACAGAAATTTACCCGGATTCGGCCCCTCGATGAGGTAAATACCTACTTCCTGCTTTTATTGTATTATATGTGCAAGATCTCACTTACAAAGGCGCTAGGGTTCGACGGTGCCTCAAGAAATATGCTAGATTGATTCTCCTCTAGGACTTCCCGAGGCCTCGGCTTACATACACGCCGAGTCCTAGGGTTTTACAAGGAAACTGACTATCAATAAGGTAGAGTCCTATTTTATCTCTTTGATGACTTGTCTTATTCTTCAAGGTAGCTTGGTCTCCTTCCTTCTTTGACGTCGTTCTCATCTTATGGGTCAGTTCGGCTCATGGATCGAACCTCTCTTCCGGGCCTTCTCTTTGGTGAGCTGGCCCATAGGCCGACTCTCTCTTCTTCTTGGTCGCGAAGGCCTTCTTGGATAATTCTTCTGGGTCTAGGAGTTATCCCCCCGATAGTAGCCCCAAGATTGGCGTCAAGCTGGCTTTAGGACAATCTTCTATTCAAAAATGATATGCTCCGTGGAGCCGGAAAAACGAGTCAAAGGAACCCCCGAAGGTACACGTGTCGCTTGACTCCTGATTATTATATCTATAAAATCTTGCATGCAATCCATTTCCTCACACCAAAACCAAGGCGCCACCCTTACTGTCCTGTCTCATCATACGCGAGAATCGAGGGGTCTCCATTTATTCATAATGCGGATTTTTCGCACTGTTGGTTGGATCAGGGTTCTCATAAATAGGATCTAGCTTTCCTTTGTTCGTATCTTATTCTCGTCTTTTTCCTTCCTCTTATGCCTACTTAAGAGATCTGAGGGAAGGCACCGTTTCTCGCGGATTTCCTTTATTGGGTGAAGATTCTCCCCGTTCTAGTCAACGAGGGTTCTACGCTAATCTCCGTGCTTGTATATTTTCCTTTCTGGCTGAATTCATGTTCGCCCATTTTTTCTCCAATCTTGGATCACTTGATTCGTAATCTCTTAGTGGTTTTGAGTATTTTCAGCAGATCGTCATTTTTCCGAATTTATATACGGATTATTCTTTTGTTTCCGCAAAATCAGGTGGAATTTAACCACGAAATCCATTCATGACTGATTTATGATATTTTTATCCCTCCCCTAGAGTTGAACTGCAGGTTTTTCAATCTCTTAATCTGCTACTTTATTTTGACATTTTTCCAAACGAATTTATACAATGTCCGACACTGTTGCCACCAAAAGGGTCGAGATGGCCAAAAAGAGGGGAGTTGTTGGGTCAGTCGAGCCTCAGGCAAAAGTTACTTTTAATGCCGACTAGGTCGGGTCTTTAGTAGGCCTAGAACGGCTCTCCAAGATGCAAGCTTGTGGCTTACTTCCTTCTCAGAAGACTATCGGGTGGCTTTTTTCTCTTAACGAGACTCGGCCCCAACCCAAGACGGACGAGGTTGTAGTATTCGCAGATCATGTAACTCGTGGTTTCCGCCCTCCCGGGTCCCATTTCTTCAGGATTCTTTTGAATTGCTTCGGTTTGTGCCCTCAAGATTTATCGTCCAACTCTGTTTTGAACATCAGCAACTTCACAGTTTTTTGTGAAGTGTACCTTGAAGTGGAGCCGTCAATTCCTTTGTTCCAGGAGTTTTTCTATGGGAAAAAACAAACCGAACGGAACGGGGGTCGTCCCGTGGAATGCGGAGCTGGCTCCATTCAACGCCGTGCTCGCCGTAATTTTCCAAAAATGAAACTCCATAGTCGGTCAAGGAATTTCAGAGGTCCTTTTTCTAATGCAAAGATACCAGCCCAGAGGGTGAGCTGTCGTTGCCTAGTTTACATGAAGATCGGCTTATATATTCTCCAGTCCTGAATTCCTGGCCCATCTTGGAAGATAAGGAAAAGCTTGAGCTAGTTCTCCAGCGGGTTGATGCCTTTTTATACCATGGCTTAAGTTCCATTGATTAAGTGAAGTGTTGGTTCGGATGGCAGATCCAACCCTTAAGCGTCTGTTCCCTACTTTTATGTGAGTATTCTGGTCCGAGAGATCAGAAGAGTTTTTCTCAAGTAGACCTAGGGACGACTGAAGTAATTCAGTCCGTGAAGAGACTCCTTGGAGAGACAGTTGTGGCAATCAGCCAATTAGGGTTGAATCCCTTCTCGGATCGAAATCGAGCTCCTCATATACCAATTTTTATTGTTTCCAACCTTTGACGAAGTGCAACTTTCTTACTGTATCTATACTTTTTATAGATCGATGATCCATGGTGGTCAACGACTCGTTCCTCGACTTCCGTCCAAAAAATCGAAGAGGATGATGAGGATTTAGAAAGGGTCCATTTTATTTTCCTTATTCACCTGTCTCTTGTGTCGACTTCCGGAATCATAACAATGCCTGATAGTTGAATTTTGAGGAGGAACAAAAGGATGACGGGGCTGAGTCTCCGATGAGTGACAGCGGGGAGTCGGATGTAGCCCCTTTGGATGAAAAGGTATTTATTCTGATGGGCCTTTATGCCCATGCTTTTGTATTTTTGGAATAATTCCTTCTACTCATCAACCGTATAGGTGGAGAGGGGAAATAAACGTTGTCAAGAGAAGAGCATGGCTTCTCCTTCGAGTGCAAGCCCCTAGTTTATCGATAGGGAGGTTCGGGCTCAGTTGTCGAGTTATGGGGACCCTATCCTAAGCAGGGGCAGTATTCGAGCCAGAGTACCATCATCCGATGAGTCGGAAGACGAGGGTTTTGATAATTTCAAAGTGGCGATTAGGTAGATTATCTTCTTCTTCCATGTTTATATGTTAGTCGCTGTATCTCTTAACGACTTCATGTATGCTCTTGTAGGGTACGGGTCGTACCAGATGAGCCGTCTGAATTAGGAAAAATGGCTTCCTTCCCTGCTGCTGGATCCTTGCCAGTCGGGCGAGGAGTTAATTTTGATAAGTTTACTAGTTTGAGTCAGGGGACAATGGTAACACCTTTAGCGTCCACGCCTGTGACTATCTCAGGGACTAGTGGATTGGTAAGTGATCGTGCTCCGACTCTGCAGGTAGGGTTGGTTGCGGTACCGTGAAAGGCACCAACCCAAGGGGAGGCGTCTTTCCCTAGCATGTACATGGGTGTGATGACCCAGTTCGGCGAACACCAAAACTTCCTTGTAAAGATGAAGCGTGCTTATGAGGTATTCTAGACCCATGATTTAGCGTGAGTGACTTTGATCACTTGCGACGAATCAGTATATGAGTAAAGTAAGGTGATCGGATTTTTTCCATAACTTTGTCAAATTATGTGTTTTGTAGGCTTTGGTGTTGCAGTCGGCCGAGGCTGAAACTCAACTGCGGGAGCAACTTGCCGTAGAGAAAAAATTGAGAGCGAGGTCACGTGGCTGCATGATGGGAACTTTCGGGAGTTGGATTGGCTGAGAGACGATGTACTGACTAAAGAGAAGGCCAGGGAGGGGCCTGTGGCCGATTCACAGGCTGCCCGGTCAGAATTAGAGGATCTGCGCCGCCGTCTTAAGGAGTTAGGCGACTTTGTTTTAAGTAAGTAGTTTTCCTCTTCTCTAATTTTTTGTACTCAAAGGGGATATACTTTGTCCTTGTTCTTATTTCCGAGTCATAGTTCCAGGGGAAAGGCATTGCTTGCTGAAGAATGGCGGCAATGACTTGTCAGCCATCAGCGATCTCATAGCCAGCATGCATCTTGGTGGTTGCCGGGTCATCAAGGCTTTGTCAGGTCGACTCAAAGATCCAGCTTTGAACAACAATTTTCTACAAGAACTCTCCAGGGCCCCGGAATGGGTAGAGGAGGTGAAGAAGTTGGCTTGCCGGAAAGGTGTGATTCAATCCGTGACCTTGTGCAAAATTTATCATTAAAGCATGGACCCGGGAAAATTGGCTCTTGGTTTACCACAGTTCAAGGCTTATTGCTCAAAGTATGAGCCAACTGATTATATTCGGATGGTGAAAGATGTGCGGAGGCATGCCACTGTGATTGCTGATGGGCTAGACCTGGATATTTTTGAACCTGGTTATGGTGAAGATAACGGGAGGCGTTCGATGCTGGCTCCTCAAGCTGTTTCCATGAAGGTTTCTAGTGGAATTTCTTCCATCGGGCTGCCTTCCGGTGCTAGAACGGTCGCGGCTAGTGTTGGAAAGGGAAATTCGAGTCTTCCCCCATCAAATGCGTTGTTGCGTTGATTTTTTTTGTAAAAGCCCCCATGATTTATGTCGTGTCGGACATTTTTTGTAAATCATAGTTTGATGGATGCGGTGAAGACTTATACGTGAAATGAAAATTTATGACGCGTGGAAGTCAACTGTGCGCATGATAACGGCATCCTTTGATCGAATAAGTTCAGGGTCAATCGGCTCTCTGATAAGGTGCCTTAGAGTAACTTACGAAAAGGAATTGTCGTGTCATATAAGTGTGCGTCGCTTCACATGACTTGTGGTGGTCTATACTTCATTTGGTTCAGAGTCAAGAAAGCTACAAGGCCGGGCTTGAGTGAACCAAAGGCGATAGATCCAGGTCATAGGAGTGCGAGTCGCATTGAGTTTACATGTGTTTTGGCAGAAGCATAGTAACTGATCTGAACGGAAATAGTAATTTTTTGGAAAACAGAAAGGTTTTTATTGAAAAAAAGAAACTAGGGGACAATGGAGTCGGCTATTGGTCCACAGTGCGGAGGGTGCTAGTCGTAGCTGACTTACTTTTGTCAATGTTGGGTATCGTTCTAATATTGGGTAGAACGACATGCCATTTGGTTGTTTCTACCAAAACTTGTAGGGGCGCCTTCTTACTCCTTTTTGGTATATGCCTCCTTCTACTGGTTACCGAGGTCCGACTCCAGTGCTGGGTGTGCAGTTTCGGCTCCATGATCTGCTGCTGCGTAGGATATGGAACCTTTCTCGCAGGATAGGATCATATCCAGGATTCCTTGTATTTTCATCATGCCTTGTGAACCAGGCATCTTAAGTTGTAGGTGGAGGTAGCAGGGTCTTGCCATGAACATGATGTAGGTTGTTCTTCCGAGGATGGTGTGGTACAAGCTGTGGATTGTGACGACTTCAAACGCAAGGTTTTCTGTCCGGAAGTTTGTGACGTCTCCAAAGGTGACTTTTAAGGTGACCCGTCCATTTGGGCGAGTCGACCTGCCTGGTATGATCCCGTAGAGTTTGGTGTTCGAGGGTCGAAGATTTTCATCGGTTAGGCCGAGATGGAGGAACGTGTTGTAGTATAATATGTTAACTCTCCTTCCGCCATCCATGAGGACTTTCTCCAACTGGAAGCAGGCTATCTATAGTATAGTATGTTAACTGTGCTTCTGCTATAGTATAGTATGTTAACATGCTGACAACTAGAGGCAATGCCTCTGGGTTGTTCATTCCTGGATTTCTTGAAGGTTTTTCTGAGCGTGCTGTCCTTGTTTCCATTGTGATTGTTGGTGAAAATATGGAAGAGTCTACTTCTGTTGGGCGACTTTGAGTTCATCCTGTGTTTGGGCGAGGTTTGATAGTGATGATTCCGGACTCCAGCTCCTTGTTTTTGCGCTCCTTTGTCCTTCGTTTGATGGAAGCAAGAAAAAGTTTGAGTGTTCTGAACATGGTGACCTTGATGGTAGTCGGTCGCTCGTTCTATGGACGAACTTTTCTTGTTGTGTCCCAAGTATTCGTGCTTGAAGCCTTCCATGTAGTAACATTCCCTCAAGGCGTGTGATACGTCCAAAATGCATCACTATTTTATATCGTAAATAACCCCTATTCATTGATATATTTCACATTATGATGTTTTTCTTATGTTGTTTTGGCTTGTTTTACACAGTTTGCAACTTTCAGGTGCCGAAACAGCAGACACAGGATTCAGCGGAGAAAAGTGGACATAGAGTTGCTTAATAAGAAGACCTCCAAATGGGCTGAAAATCCACGAAGGTCATTTTTCGTAAGATTGACGAAGGCACGCTAAACAAGAGCCGGAGGGGGGGCACCTGGTGCCTAGGCGCCCCTCTGATGCGGCCCCCACCAGGTGCGCGCCGGGAGGCCGCCTAGACCCCTGGGGCCACTCCCGGGTCCCCCTTTGTCATATATACCCCTCGTCACCCGAAAAACCTAAAAAGAGGAGACTTTACGGAGTTCCGCTACCTCTCCATGGCGGAAACCTACAAAGAAGAAAATGCATCTCCGGCAGGCAGATTCCGCTAGGGAGAACACCTTCCGGAAGGGGAGATCATCGCAATCGTCATCACCATCGTCACGGGCATCATCGAGATCATCATCAACATCATGCCCACCATCAGCACCATCTCCATCTTCACCCCATCTCATCTCACCATTGCATCTTGTGTTGTAACCCGTACTATCTATACTCTTTACTGTACCGGTGTTGATTACCTCTTTGTGGTGAATGCTATTAAGTTTTGTTGGAGAATTATTGTTATGACCAGATTGTTTATCTTATATTTATCACCACTGATCATGATCTCTCTTATGTCTTGTGAGTAGTTACTTTAGTTCTTGAGGACATGGGAGAAGTCTTGTTGTTAGTAGTCATATGATGTTGAAGTGATATGTGTTGTTTGTTGTTTAAGTTGTGTTGTTATTCTTCTAGTGGTGTTATGTGAGTCGAACACATAACACTTCTCCTTGTTAAGGACCTAGAGGAATATATTGTGTATAAAGAATGCTTACGGTTGGTTGCCGGAGTGACAGAAACCTGAACCCCAATTCGTATACTTTTGCACAAAGGAATAATGGATCCTTGATCTTATTGTTGTGTTTAGGCTTTTGCCTTAATTTCTACTTTGTATTTGTGGATGCTTGCAAGGTGTTTAATCATAAGAGTGCACTTGTCTTAGTCTAGAAGGTGTACTAGCATAGATCCACCCACTCAACACTTATCAACACAAAACATAGTACCAATACGGAATATGGCGAAAGCACATGACTACCTCTCCCGTCTGGCCTCAAGAACGCTTTAGTCTTTATAAGCTCAGTTGCTAGGCTTATCGTTTTCTCAAAAGGATTGGGCCACTTGCTGATCCTCGCTACCCTTTACTTTGCTTGTTTTTACCTTCTTGTCGATTATACCGAAAACCCCTAAAAAGTTATCTTTCAGTGCTTGTGGTTATTCCTTGTCCAGAGTCACTTGCCAATACCTTCTGCTCCTCGTTGGGTTCAACACTCTTACTTATCGAAAACACTATGATAGATCCCCTAGACTTGTGGGTCATCAAGAACTATTTTCTGGCGCCGTTGCCGGGGAGTGTAGCGCTATTGGTAAGTGAAGCTGGTAAGGAAACTTTTATATTTCTGTTTTTATTTCGCTGTGCTACTTTGGACAACTCTACTCTTGGTTCGTTGCTTTTGGGGAAGCGCCCCGCTACTGTGGTGGTTACTCCAACCCCTAATTAAATTGTGCGTTATAAAATATCAACTGGTATTATCGATTATGTCTTGGCTAATCGCTATGCAGGAGACAGACATCTCGGTGAACACTTGCTATATTTGTCACAACTATGTTCATTATTTAAGTTTGCAGGTGTATCAATGGAGTTTGTCATGAGGAAATTATTCTCCGTATCACATACAGATAAAGCTTCATATTGGTATCAGCTTCTCGATAACTCACATTTTCTTAATTAGCAAGAGCTTATGTCTCTCTTTTATACAAATTTTTATCCTCTTCATGAAATTCATAGATATAGGCACTATATTGATAACTTTTGGTCTCGTGAAGGAGAAATCATCGCTCAAGCTTGGGGGAGATTGAAGTCCCTAATGCTCAAATGTCCTATTCATGAGCTCCCCAAGCAAATTATACTTACAAATTTTTATGCCAGGCTTTCTCGTCAGGATAAGGAGATGTTGGATGCCTCCTCTAGTGGGGTATTTCAAACGAGAAGCATTGAAGAGAGATGGGATCTCATTGAAAGGATTCATAAGAACACTGAAGACTGGGAAATTGATAAAGGTATTGAAGCTATTATAAATTATGAGCATGATTATATTCAGAGATATGTGAAAACTGATTAGTTTAATACCTTTTGTTCTAAGATTGGTCTTGATTCCCATCTAATGATTGATTTTTGTAAAGACTTTTCCTCTCATGTTGACTCTTCTAATAAGAAGAAGGATCAGCACCATAAACCCTTTAAATAATTACACGTTGCTATTAATGTTGCTGACCCTATTTTACCTGCAGTTATATATGAGCAACCTCCTTTTCCCAAAAGGATAAAGGAGCACTCTTTTGTTACAGGTGTAATAAATAAAATTGAAAGGACAACTGATGAGCCTGAGGACCTGATCAAGGTCAATCCTCAAGTTGCATTGGTTAAAGATCTTGTTACTGATAATTTTTTAGATTCCAATATAAATTGTTGTGCTGTTTCCACTAACATTGTTACAGACAAGAATAAAGGCCCAATTTCAGGTACACCAGTTGTATCTGTTAAAATAGGAGATCATAATTATTATGGGCTATGCGATTCGGGATCGAGTGCTAGCGCTATTCCTTATTCACTCTATCAGGAGATCATGGGTGAGATTTCACCTTGTGAACTTGAAGAGATTGATGTTACTATTTATCTAACAAACAAAGAAACTATCTCTCCAGTTGGGATCGTGAGAGATGTTGAAGTTCTATCTGGAAAGGTAAAGTATCCTACCGAGTTTCTAGTACTTGGTTCAGTGAAAGATAGTTTTTGCCCTATTATCTTTGGTAGGCCTTTCCTCAAAACTTGTTAAGCTATAATAGATTGCAAAAAAGTTAATGTTTTTATTGAATTCAAATTTCCCTTTTCTAAGTTCGCTAAGAAACCTCGTGGTACTGATTTGTCTAGTAGTGATAAAATTATAGAAGAAATTGCTTCTATTGCTATTCCTCCTGACGATCCTTTGCAACAATATATGGAGGACCATGAGAATGATATGCATATGCAGGAAAGGAATGAGCTAGATGACATATTCTTAAGACAACCTGCTATCCTGAAGCACAACCTTCCGGTTGAACCTTTAGGAATCCTTGCGCAACCAAAAGAAGACCCGGTGTTTGATCTCAAACCACTTCCAGATACGCTCAAGTATTATTATTTAGATGAAAATAAAATATATCCTGTTATTATCAATGCTAACTTTTCAGGATTTGAAGAAGGGCGGTTATTGGAGACACTTCGTAAACACCGTGGTGCTATTGGCTATACCCTTGATGTCCTTAAGGGAATTAGTCCATCAATTTGCCAACATACTATCAATCTCGAGCCCGATGCTAAACAAGTTGTTGATCATCAACGACGGTTGATCCCAAAGATAAAGGACGTGGTTAGGATTGAAGTTCTCGAGCTTCTAGCCGCAGGTATCATCTATCCTATAGCTGATAGTAAGTGGGTAAGTCCAGTTCATTGTGTTCCTAAGAAAGGAGGTATGTCTGTTGTTCCTAATGATAAAAATGAACTAATACCTCAAAGGGTTGTTATTGGATATAGAATGTGTATTGATTACAGGAAGTTGAACAAAGCAAAAAGGAAGGACCACTACCCGCTGCCTTTCATCGATCAAATGCTTGAGAGGTTGTACAAAATTACTCACTTTTGCTATCTTGACGGGTACTCTGGTTTCTCACAAATTCATGTTAATACTGTCGATCAAGAGAAGACCACTTTCACGTGTCCTTATGTTACTTATGCTTATAGGTGTATGCCTTTTGGTTTATGTAATGCCCCTGCTACTTTTCAGAGATGTATGTCTGCTATCTTTCATAGTTTTTGTGAGGAGATTGTGGAAGTCTTCATGGACGATTTCTCCGTCTATGGAACTTCCTTTGACCACTGTCTCCACAATCTTAATAAAGTTTTGCAGAGATGCGAAGAAACAAATTTGGTGCTAAATTGGGAGAAGTTCCACTTCATGGTTCACGAAGGGATCATTCTTGGTCACAAGATTTCCGAGAGGGGAATTTAAGTGGACAAGGAGAAGATTGAAGCTATTGAAAGGATTCCCTATCGGGACATCAAAGGTATTCGTAGTTTTCTTAGTCATGCTGGTTTCTATATAAGATTTATTAAAAACTTTTCTAAGACTTCGAGACCCCTCACTATTCTTCTCTAGAAGGATGTTCCTTTTGTATTTGATGAAGATTGTAAGGAAGCCTTCGAAGTTCTTAAGAAAGCTTTAATAACTGCTCCTATAGTACAACCACCTGATTGGAATTTTCCCTTTGAAATTATGTGTGATGCTAGTGATTTTGCTGTTGGAGCTATTTTAGGACAAAGAATTGATAAGAAATTGAATGTTATACATTATGCTAGCAAAACCCTTGATAGTGCTCAAAATAATTATGCTACTACCAAGAAGAAATTCTTGGCAGTAGTGTTTGCTTGTGATAAGTTTAGGCAGTATATTGTTGATTCTAACTTATTATTCATACTGATCATGCTGCCATTAAGTATCTTTTGGAGAAGAAGGATACCAAACCAAGACTCATCAGATGGGTACTCCTTCTTCAAGAATTTGATTTGCAGATTGTCGATAGGAAAGGAGCAGAAAATCCAGTGGCGGATAATCTTTCAAGGATGGAAGCTATACCGCATGATCCCATTCCAGTCAACGACAATTTTCCAGATGAACAACTAGCGAGTTAGAACACAAAGATTTCTGGGCTGTCAGAGAGCTTAATGCTGACCCAAAATTAACTGGTGAAAAGCGTCTCATGAACTTGACATGTCTAGATGAGTGGAGAAGTGAAGCTTACGAGAGTGCTAAAATGTTCAAGGTAAAGGTGAAGTGGCATGATAGAAGGATTCTGAAACGTGAATTTAATGTTGGTGATAAAGTTTTGTTCTTTAGACTTTGTTTCAGGTTTTCAACTATAGATGATTACGGACTTGAGTCCCTGCGTGACTCTTGAGTCCCCCATGCACTCGGGGGCTACTGACGAGGGGTTGTCCCCACAACTCCTACGGATGAGGGTACCTGGTGCGCGTCAAGACAGAAGGCGCACCGCAAGCTTCGACCAGCCCACGACTGGCCCACTCGAAGCACCTACGTAGGAGTCCTTGTTGTTATGGAAACCGCGACTTGGCGTCCAAGACTAAAGCTAGATTAGGTAATTTCCCGTGTGAATCTAGACGGACTCCTTGCGACCCAGCCTAGTACATAAAGGCTGGGAGAGGGGACGTCTAGGGCATCCAATTTCATAGCAACACCTCCGATCCCGAGCGATTTTGCCTCGACCGCCACCGTAATCGCCTCCATCATAATACAAAAGAGCAGGAAGTAGGGGTTGCGCCGATCTAGGGCCCTAAACCTGGGTAAATCCCTGTTTCCTGTTAGCCGATGAGCATCGCCAACCTGCACCTTCTCTCTACGATCCAATCCTAGGGTACCTTACCATGGGATTTTCCTAGGCTGGTCCTCGTCAATCAGTCCACGCTCGAGACCCCGAGTGCCTGTGTATTTCCGTCGCGTAAGAGAAAGACGCGTTGGGGGAGAGGGTGAGTACGCGCTCGATCCCCCGAGTGCCAAGGCCTGCAATTGTGTCAGAACCCTCTATTAGGTAATGTGCTAGGATCAAATTCCTCTTGCATCATGTTAAAAATTTCAAAAGAAATCATTGAAATCAAATTCAAAAGCAAAAATGGGAGAAGGAACCCCCCCAGATGAATTAATTCAAAAGGCCAAATAAAAATCTTCTCCAAAAATTAATGTTAGATTTTTGAAAAGTCTTATAAATGAGTGTGATCACATTTCAAGTGATGTGGGACCCACCCCATGCTCATGGATTTTTCAAATATTCAAACAGTGCCTTGGAATTAATCAAATACCCCTATTTGAGTTAAAGTTCAAATTATTTGAATTTTAAAAATGTTCAAAATTTGTAAGTGGCTAGTATATTATTTGGTGAGGCCATATAAAAATTATGAGCATTTAATAAAATGGTTTGCTATTTTATTTAGCAAAATCAAAACAAAGACAGAAAAGAAAATAGAAAAGAAACAGAAAAAGGGAAAAGAGGCTCACCTGGTTTCGGCCCAACTCTCCCCCAGCCTGGCCCAGCCCATCCCACGGGGGGCACATGCGTCTTCAACCCCGGCCAGGCAGGCACCCAGGTCGCCGGCGAGCACCGTGGGCGCGCCAGGCAGCTGCCTGCATGCCCAGGGCTTATCTCCTCGCCCGGAGACGTCTGGAAGACTCCCAGCTTCGTTCCCCTTCCTCCAGAGCCACCTCCCCCTCCTCCCTCGCCGTGTTCGTCGTCGACAGAAGGAACAGCCGGAGCGCGCCGCCGCAACCGCGTGGCCACTGGCCTCATCGAGCTGCCACGAGATGTCCAGGACGCGCGCCATGCTCGTCTTCGTCGCCGTGCAGGAGTAATCGAGCCAGGAAGCTTTGTAGCCGCCGCCCCCTTCATCGCATTCGTCTCCGGCCGCCGCGCGTCGTCTTCTAATTCCGGCCAACTCCGAGCTTCCCCGAGCACGCGGCCGCCTCCGTTGGATTCACGGTGAGCCTACCGTTCTCCCGGTGCTTTTCCTCGATCCCCTCCGTAGCTCGAGCCGAAAACGCCATGGACGCAGAGCTCCGCCGCCGCCTTGGTCGAAGTAGAGCTCGCTCCAGTGCCCTCCTTGTTGCCCCAGAGCGCGCAGATGACTCCCTGGCACTGCCATCTTTTGAACGCGCGCAAGGTTAGCCCAGGCCGTCCACGCTAGCCTTCCCCCCAACCTCGCCGTCGTTCTGTTTCCGCCCAGCACGTCGCCGTCGTCCATCCCGACCTCCCCGTGACCCCCTGATGCTTCCTCTCGACGCGGACGACCTCCAGGAGCACGCTGATGCCCTCTGTTTCCTCTCCCGTGGCCTCTAGACGATTCCGGCGAGACGCCGCCGTCCCCGTGGTCGCCGCCGGTTAACCGCCGTGGGTTATCCATTAATCACCCCCTAATGACCCCCCACAGCCGATGACAGGTGGGGCCCTAGACCCCTTAACCCCCTGTTAGTTTAAATCAAATGGGGATTAACCCAGACCCACTGAGAGCCTTGGCCCACTCGTCAGCCCCCCCCTGACGCCAGCATGAAGTCATGCTGACGCCACAATTGAATTTCCAGAATTTGAAATGATTTAAAGAATTCCAGAAAATCCAGAAAATAGCTCAAACTTTGGAAATTCATAGAAAATTCATATTAACTCCAAATTGGACAAATAATATATGAAAAATGATCAGGAGAAAATAATCTATCCAAAAATCTAACTTTCAACTATGTTTGAGTTGAATTTAAATTGGGACCAGTAGCATATGTCATTTGATTTATTTGGAATTTATTCAAATTTAATTCAAATGATTTTGCAACTTGGACCATGGAAACTTGTTACATTTCAACCACACATCAGAGGCATATCATACACCTTGACAAATGATTCAAATTGATCAAACAATGTCACTTGTAACTTGGCTAAGTTTGAATTCAAATTGGAGTTTGAATTTTCAATTCAATTTGCAATTTACTCCATTTAAATGGAATTGCCTAAACACATCAAAGCATATACATCAAGTTTCAACCTTCCATCATGTGTTTGTGCATTGTATTTACTTGCTACCTTGTTTGATGTTTGTCGAGTAGAGGTGGAACCGGAGCTGGAGGCTGCCCCCTTCGTTGAAGACCCCGAACCCGAACCTCGTCAGCAAGGCAAGCAAACCCCCATTGATCATGTCGATAAAATCCCACTTCCCTCTCATGTCTCGCTTATGCATTGTATAGGATGATTACCATGATACGTTTCTACCGCATAGATGAACCCATTCCTTTGCATGACCTATCATTTTGTCACAGTAGTAAGCAAACCACAATCCTAGCAAATGTAGGAGTTGATTGATATAATGTGGCCCCTGCAATTGTTACTGCTTATTGCATGCTTAGAGTGATACCATGTTGATATTGTTATGTGAGTCGGGATGATAGTGATCATGATGATGATGGTAGAAAAGTGTTGGTGAATCTACCCTAATACAAGGTGAACGATGAGAGGCTGTGTAGGAGTACACGGTGGGTTGTCTCGTTGAACACCGCCCTAAGTCCGAGTTCTTGTGTGCTGATCCAAGATGAAGAGTACAACCACACATTGGGCTCACTGACCCCTCTCAGCTTACTAACTCATCCCTTTCGATGTCCAGATGTCGCAATAGTTCGGAGTTCTGGTAGGTCTGTGGCCTGGATGCTAAGTGAGAGAACGGCTCATCCGAGACCGGCTTATGCACCACGCACACATCACTTGGGTCCACTTCGGTAAAACGGCCGGGTTCACGATAGTGGTAGCCAACCCAAGTAGGCGGCTTTCTCGGACTAGATCGGCTATGAGGTAACAGTTGTGGTGAGCATCCTCGCCGACACTTCTTGAACGGTGTCGAGATCAAAGGCGGTAAATGATGATCATGTGTGTGTAGCGGTACACCCCTGCAGGGTTAACAAAACTATTCGAATAGCCGCGTCTGCGGTTATGGACTGCTTCGAAAGCTTAGCTTGATTATTAGACAACTTGAACTGGATACTTCTAAAATACACCAAGATAAGTGTGAGTGCTATGGCGTGCTTTCTCGTGGGGAAGTCGAGGAAGGCACCATAGTGGTGTAATTGGTTGGAGAAAGTAGTGGAATCGTGTACGCTTCTTACCTCAAGTCTGGTACTCGTAGTTCAGGACTAGCCAAGTCAAAGCTGGCACTTCTGCAAGTGAAACCCCACCTCCCTTTACCTTGATACATATGCATGAATAGTATAGCTCCTATGTAAGTCTTGCTGAGTACGACTTTGTACTCACGATTGCTTAATCTATGTTTTAGATGAACCCACTGACCCCGAAGGTGGCTTCTTCATCGAGCTAGACGACTGAAGATCAAGCTAGTCTAGTCCCAGTCAGACGACTGGTTCCCTCGTGGAGGGCTTGTGTTTAAATAAGGCTTCTTAAGCCATTCGTTAAACTCGTCTGTACTCAAACATACTTTGCTTCCGCTTGTGTTGAAATGTTGGATCACATGTTTGTGATCTCTGTGTGCACTCTATAAGAGTTATCAATAAAAATGTATACTTTGTAGAGAATTGCAATGATACCTGCTATTCATACAAGGCATGTGTGCTGCGTGTATGTTTATAACATGCATGTCTTTGTATGGGTTTTCGAGACCTTAGTTGTGATCTGGCTGGCGGTCTTTCATACACCAAGTGGCCCTTAGATGTGCGCAGCTTGGGGCATCGCGATGCGATTGTTCGAGACTCTGTCTCGTGCACACTTTGTGGTATGATCGAGCCCGCCCTAGACCCCGACTAAGTGATCGGGCTGGAGTAAGTCTATGTAAGAGTTATGAGGTAGTCGGTAGTATGGTTGAGGCGACTTGTCTTTGAATATGGGAGCTCATCACCCATATCATTAGACTTGTGTGTGGACGATGAGGACCCATCTCAGTTGATCATCCGGCCTGGATGGGATGCCCCTCACGTACGATGCTTTCCGAGAACGTTCTGTGCTTGGCCTTGTCTGCTTAGACAAGTGGGTACGGTTCTCGGCTCTCCATATGACTATGTCTTAACTGGACTTGCATACGCTAACCCCGGGTCCCGACAGACTTGGAATCAGAGCAGGACTGACTGTAGGACTAGCAGCCTTGGCCGAAGTCGAGTCTAGCCTTCTATAGTTATATAGTTACTCTGGGTATATAAGGGAACAACGTAAGGCTTCTTTTTTCTCCTTACCTCTTCGTTCTGAGTTCTGAGTCACCCTCATCTTATTCTACGGGAAGATAGGACTAGGCTCTCCTCTGTCTGATTAGAACATCTCGTTGTTTGCTTCCTTGTAGCCGTAGGAAAGTTGTGATCGGTTTGTTAGAGTGGTACCCGGGGTTAGCGTATGCAAGTCCAGTTAAGACATAGTCATATGGAGAGCCGAGAGCCGTACCCACTTGTCTAAGCATACAAGTCCAAGCACAGATCACTCTCGGTAAGCATCGAACATGAGGGGCATCCCATCCAGGCCGGATGATCAACTGAGATGGGTCCTCATCGTTCGCTCACAAGACTAAATGCTTATGGGTGGTGAATCCCATAATCATAGACAAGTCGCCTCAACCATGTTATCGATTGAATCATAACCCTTACATAAACTCACTCCAGCCCGATCACTTAGTCGGGATCTCGGGCGGGCTCGATCATACAACAAAGTGTGCCACGTGACAGAGTCACGAGCAATCGCATCGCGATGCCCCAAGCTGCGCACATCTAAGGGCCACTTGGTGTATAAAAGACTGCCGGCAAGAACACAACTAAGCTATCGAACCCCACACTAAGACATGCATGTTATAAACATACACGCAGCATACATGTCCAGTGTAAACAGTAGGTAACCACAACATGAACTCTACAAACTCATAGTCTTTATAACTTCTGCTAAACAGAGCAGACATAATAGTTGTATTACAAGCAGAGATCACACGGATGTGATCCAACATTACATCAAACATCAACGGAAGCAAATTATGTCTTAGTAAAGACAAGTTTAACAAATGGCTTAAGAAGCCTGAAAGAAAAGTACAACAACCCTCCAAAGGGCACAGGCTGCTGCCTGGAACTATACGACATTGGTCCACGTCGAGCTTGAGGTAGAGGCCACCATCAGGGTCAGTGGTCTCGTCTCTAAAACTTAGAATAAGAAAACGTGAGTACAAAGTAGTACTCAGCAAGACTTACATAGGAACTATACTACTCATGCACATGTATCAAGGTAAAGGGAGGTGGGGTTTCACTTGCAGAAGTGCCAGCTTTGACTTGGCTAATTCTGAACTACGAGTACCAGAGAGAGGTAAGAACGTACACGAGTCCAAGTAACAGTCTCCAATCAATACTCCCCTATGGTGCCTTCCTCGACTTCCCCACGAGGAAGCATGCCATAGCACTCACACTTATCTTGGTGTGTTTTAGAAGTATCCGGTTCAAGTTATCTATGATCAAGTAAAGGTCTCCAAGTAGTCCATAACCGCGGACACGGCTATCCGAATAGTTCATTAACCCTGCAGGGGTGTACTGCTACACACACGCCTCATCAGTTACCGCCTGGGGATGGACCCTTCAAATGAGTACCGGCGAGGATGCTGCCACGACACTTCACTCACGGCACCATCTCTAGTCCTAGGGAGTCGCCTATTTGAGTTGGGACCACAATCGGAATCCGGCCGATTGTTCCGATGCGGACTCAAACGTTGTGTGACCGCCATCAAGCTCAACTCGATCATGATCACTTGATTCAACGTGCCCACAACCTACGCCAACCACTTACCTTGGTTCCACCTGCTACATCTGCTAGGATTGTGGTTTGCTTACTATTGTGACAAAATGATAGGTCATGCAAAGGAATGGGTTCAACTAGCGGTAGAACGTATCATGGTGACATCCTAAACATGCATTTGCGAGAATGAGAGGGAACTGGGATTTTATAGACATGATCAAAGAGGGGGCTGCTTGCGTTGCTGACGATCACGATGTAACACTCTTCTGACGTGAGGTTGAACTCGTCTCCGAGATCAACTCTACCGAGAAGAAGCAATCACCGAAGCACTGGAAGTAAAGCACAATCAAAATAATACAATGCACAATCAATATGTAAAACAAAGCATGGCAATGTGCTGATGTGACCTATGTTTGAACTGCCACATTTTAATTGAAGTTGATTTGAAAAGTAAATTCAAATTCAAACTCCAAATGTGATTTAAATTTGGTCAACTTGCATTTGCTACAGTTTGTTCATTTTAAACCAAAAGATCATATGTGTGAAATGCTTCTGAAGTACAAGTGATGTGTGGTGCATTTCAATGGTTGAAGTTGGAATAATTTTTGAAATGAATTTGAAATAATTCCAATTAAATCAAATAGCTAAAGCTACTGATCCCTTTTTAAGATCAACTCCAACATAGCTGAAAGTTGGAAATTTGGATAGAGGATTTTCTCCTGATCATTTTTCATATATTATATGTTAAATTTGGAGTTAAAATGAATTTTCTATGATTTTTCAAAGTTTCAGCCATTTTCTGGAATTTATTGAATTAAACAATTTGATTTAATCTTTACTGCGTCATCACTAGGTCATGCTGACGCAAGGTTTGACCAGTCAACTGACAGGGCGGACCCACCTGTCAGCCTCAGTGGTTTAAGCCAGGGTTAAAAAGCTCTGTTTAAATTAAAACATGGATTAACTTAAGGCCTAGGGCCCACTGTCAGAGAGAGAGAGGTTGAATTAGAGGGTGTTTAGTGGCGCTAATGGCCGGCTCGACGCCGGTGACCTCTGGCCACGGCGGCGCCTCGCCGGATTCGAGTTCCCGGCCACGGGAGGGGCAGAGGAGGCTAGAAGGGGGTTCCCCGTGCTCTGCCGCGTCTGTTGGAGCATGAGGGGGACCTCTAGGAGGCCCCTGGCCATGGCTACGACAAGCCCGGCGGCGGCCGGGGTCACTGAACTCGACGGAACAACGATGCACGGCTCGAAAAGAAGAACGGGGAGGGGGGTTCGCTCCAGCAGCTCACCGGGAGCACGATGAAGGGGACGGCGGGGCTGGGGAGGTCCTGGAGGTGGAGGAATTCCTCATCGGAGCTCGCGGTTCCTGGCGGCTTCTCGATGAAGGGGACGTCGCCTCCATTGGTGCTGAGCTCGAATCGATGGTGCGTCTCGATGAAGTCGTGGTCGGGGGCTTCAATGGACACGGTGGCGCGGCAGGGGAGGCACAGTGGCCACGCGTGGGCACGGCGGCGCTCCGGCTACGGCTCGGGAAAAGGCGGCAGAGGAGAGGAGGGAGGTCGCGAGGGGAGGGGAAATGGCCTGGGGCCTTCTGGGTGTCTCCAGAGCGAAAGAGAAGAGGAGGGGAGAGCAGGAGGTGGCGAGGAGGGGGAGGCATGCCCGCCAAGCAGCGCACGGCGCGGCTGCCTCTCCTTCTGGCAGAGGAGGAAGACGACAGAGGAGAGGAGCCGGGCTGGGCCAGGTGGGCCTTCGCCCGTGGGCGCAAGGTAAGGTTTCTCTCTGCTTTTCTTATTTTTCCTTCTGTTCTTTGTTTTGCCCATTTAAAATAAAAAGCTAGGGCATTTATAAAAAATCCCCAAACATTTTTATAAAACCTAGGTGACTATATAGAAGTCAACCCCAAGTTTTGGGAATTTTTGAAATTCAATGTATTTGAATTTCAATTCAAATAAGCAATTTATTTAATTTCCAAGCCACCTTTTGGATTATTGAAAAATCTATGAGCATGGGATTAATCCCAAATCACTTATAAAATGATTCCACTCATTTTTAGGATTTTTCAATACATTCAAAAGAATTTTGGAAAAAGATTTATTTCTGGCCTTTTTATAAAATTCATTTAGGGCTTTTCTTTTCCCCATTTCCTTTTCTTTTGCAAATTTTTTCAAGATGCAAAAATGCAAGCTAGGTTAAACACAAACCTAATTTGGGGTTCTGACAACTCGCCCCCACTCAAAAGAATCTCGTCCCGAGATTCAGAAGTCATCGGGAGGAAGGTGGGGTACTCAGCTCGTAGACGATCCTCTCGTTCCCAGGTGGCTTCTTGCTCTGAATGATGTGACCACTGTACTTTGAGGAATCTGATCTTCCGACGTCTAGTGCTACGCTCGGCTTCATCAAGAATACGAACAGGGTACTCTCGATATGAAAGGTTATCTTGGAGGTCAAGCGTTTCGTGGTCTACTTCGCGGATGGGGTCCTTGAAGCAACGCGTGAGTTGACAGACGTGGAAGACATCATGAACCTGGGAGAGGTGAGGGGGTAGTTCCAATTGGTAGGCAACTTCTCCACGTTTAGCGAGAATGCGAAAGGGACCGATATAACGTGGGGCCAACTTGCCTTTGATACCGAAGCGATGGGTACCCTTCAGAGGAGTAACCCGAAGGTAAGCCTTCTCATCCAGATTATAGCTTTCTTCCTTATGATGACGATCATAATAGCTTTTCTGACGAGACTGGTCTGTTTTCAACTTCTCACGAACAATGCGAACCTGCTCTTCTGCATCCTGAATCAAATCCGGTCCAAAGAATTGTCTTTCACCGGTTTCTGACCAGTTTAGGGGTGTTCGACATTTCCGTCCATAGAGAAATTCAAAAGGAGCCATGCCCAAACTAGATTGGAAACTATTGTTATACGCAAATTCGGCAAAAGGAAGAGAATTCTCCCATTTCTTTCCTAAAGAGATAACACAAGCTCTGAGCATGTCTTCGAGAATTTGATTGACCCTTTCTACTTGACCACTGGACTGTGGGTGATAAGCGGTGCTAAAGGAGAGGTGGGTTCCCATAGCATTCTGGAAACTTTCCCAAAATCGAGAAGTGAAAAGACTACCACGGTCTGAATTGATTTCCAAAGGAACACCATGAAGTGACACGATTCGGGAGACATACAAGTCCGCTAACTGGCTAGCAGTTATAGACTCACGAACGGGAAGGAAGTGAGCAACTTTTGAAAGTCGATCAATGACAACGAAGATGGCATCATTTCCTTTCTGGGTTTTTGGAAAGCCAGTGATGAAATCCATACTGACTTTATCCCACTTCCACTCGGGGATAGGCAAAGGTCTAAGAGTACCAGCAGGTCTTTGATGTTCTGCTTTAACGCGACGACAAACATCACATTCAGCAATGAACTGAGCAATTTCTCTCTTCATCCTAGTCCACCAAAATCTCTGGCGTAGATCTTGGTACATTTTTGTGCTACTGGGATGAATGGAGAGGGGTGTATCATGGGATTCTTTGAGGATGAGTTGCCTTAGTTCCCTATTCTTAGGTACTACCAAACGATTTTCAAAGAATACCGTTCCTTTACTATCTGTGGAGAAACATTTAGCAACTCCGCTAGCAATGTTCTCCTTGATCCGGCGAACACCTCGTGCGCGCCTTTGGGCAACTATGATTTGATCCTCAAGGGTTGGTTTCGCCACCAAGTTGAAAAGAGATCCACGAGGAACAATCTCGAGGTTGAGCTTGCGAAATTCCTCATGAAGAAGTGGTTGATACTGTTGTAACATGAGGTTGTTACAATACGACTTACGACTTCGTGCATCAGCCATGACATTGGCTTTGCCTGGGGTGTAAGATATTCCTAAGTCATAATCTTTTATCAACTCAATCCAGCGTCTTTGCGTGAGATTAAGATCTGGCTGGGTGAATATGTATTTGAGGCTTTGGTGGTCGGAATAGATCACACAACGATTACCAAGGAGGTAATGTCGCTAAGTTGTTAGGGCATGAACTACGGCAGCGAGTTCAAGATCATGGGTAGGATAGTTCTCTTCATGTGGACGCAACTGGCGTGAAGCATAAGCTACCACATGTCGATCTTGCATAAGTATGCATCCTAACCCTTGTCGTGAAGCATCACAAAAGATCTCGAAATCCTTTTTGGTGTCTGGAGGCGCAAGTACGGGTGCAGAAGTCAATCTTCTTTTTAGCTCTTGAAAGCTTTCCTCGCACTTGGGAGTCCATTCGAATTTCTTCTCTTTCTTGAGGAGTTTTGTTAGAGGCTTTGCAACTTTAGAAAAGTTCTCGACGAAGCGGCGACAATAGCTTGCTAAGCCAAGAAAACTCCTAACTTGCTTAACCGATTCAGGTGGAGTCCAGTCAAGGACGGCCTGAACTCTCTCGGGATTGACAGCAATGCCTTTTGCAGAAATCACGTGGCCTAAGTAGGTCACTTCTGGTAGCCAGAATTCACACTTGGAGAATTTAGCATACAGGCGATGCTCTCTAAGTTTCATCAATACCAACCTAAGATGTTCTGCGTGATCTTCTTCGTTCTTCGAGTAGGTGAGAATGTCATCAAGATAAACTACAACAAATTTATCTAAGTACTCCATGAAGATCGAATTCATCAAGCACGAGAATGTGGCGGGGGCATTGGTTAAACCGAAGGACATGACGGTGTACTCATAAAGATCATAACGAGTAGTAAAAGCCGTTTTGGGAATGTCCTCGTTTCTGATTTTGATTTGATGATAGCCTAATCTCAAATCCATCTTAGAGAAGACAGAGGATCCTGCAAGTTGATCATAAAGATCATTGATCCTGGGCAGTGGGTACTTGTTCTTTATCGTCGCTAGATTTAGCGGGCGATAGTCTACGCACATCCTTTCTGTTCCATCTTTCTTCGTTACGAACAGAACGGGGCAACCCCATGGCGATGAGCTAGGGCGGATGAAGCCTTTTTACAACGAAGCTTCAAGTTGGATTTTGAGCTCAGCTAACTCACGTGGGGCCATTCTATATGGGCATCTGGATATTGGGGCGGTTCTTGGAATAAGATCTACCACAAACTCTACAGATCTGTCAGGTGGTATTCTTGGCAGCTCTTCTGGAAAGACATCCGGGAAGTCACGAACCACCGGAATATCTTGAAGGTCTGGAAGAGGAAGCACATTCAAAGAATGCACCTGGGTTTTAGGGCTTGGTGAGGTGTACTTGATTGTCTGGCCTGATGGAGCGGTTAGTTTCACTGACTTGGCTTTACAATCAAGGACAGCATTCTGTCTTGATAACCAATCCATACCTAGGATGACATCAATGTCTGAAGACTTGAGGGCTACAAGTGAGGCAAGGAATACTAAACCCTCAATTGCAATTTCATTCTCATGACTCACCATGGTGGTGTGCCATCTGGATCCAGGGGCTTGCACAACTAAGGGGGTGGATAACATCGAAAAAGAGATGTCATGTGACAGTGCAAAGTCCTGGGATATGAATGAGTGAGATGCTCCTGGGTCAAAAAGAACCGAAGCTGGGGTGGAATTGACAGGAAGGGTTCCGAGTAAAACATCGGTTGACTTGTGGGAATCTAGAATGGATACATGATTCACATAACCATGTTCATAAATAGGAGGTTTGACATTGGAAGTCTTGGGTGGTGGCTTACCACGACGAAAAGCTTTCTTTGGTTTAGGTGTGGTGGCTACATGATTTTGGGGACACTCTCGAACATTGTGACCTGATTGTCCACATTGGAAACAAACACCACGTGGAATGAAAGGAACTTGAGCACTGGATTGTCCAACAAAATTCCAAGGAGGAAGATTGGGTTGAGGTGGACGATATATGGTGGTTGGTGGTCTAGAAGCACTTACAGCATGACTGACGTCATTGAAGGGAATCCATACACAGCGTTTTCGAGAAACTGGGCCAGAAGATTGGGCAAACTCACGATCACGCTTGCGAGACTCTTCATACAACTCATTTCCATACTTGGCCTTGAAGGATTTATCGACCAAGTCCTTGAAGTTGACGAACTCGTGAACTTCAGGTCATGACGAAGAACGGGGCTAAGTCCCTTGCGGAACCTTTCTTGTTTCTTAGCGTCGGTGGATACTTCTTCTTGGGCATAACGTGCTAGGCGAGTGAACTCAGTCCTATACTCATGAACAGTCATCTTTCCTTGGGTCAGATTGCAAAATTCTTCTCTCTTGCGCTCTATCAGCTGATCTGGAATATGATATCCTCGGAAGTCATCACAGAACTCTTGCCAAGTCACCACGTGACCAACTGGTTGCATTGCTACAAAATTCTCCCACCATTGAAGAGCAGCACCCTGCAGAAAATATGCCGCGAATAGCACACGATCACCTGGAGCAACATGGGCTGTCTCAAGCTTACGCTCGAGGGAACGAAGCCAATCATCGGCATCAAGGGGCTCGGAAGGACATCGGAATACTGGCGGGTTGAGGAGAATGAAGTCCTGGATGGTGACAACACTAAGATGCTGACGAGAAGTGTTCTGCTCAATACGCTCGAGAAGACGTGTCTGATCACGACGATTATGTTCAGCCTCCATCATGATTTCTGCCGTTGAGGGTGGTGGTGGAGGTTCTTCACCGTCTATGTAACCAGAACTGGGATCAACACCTTGATTTGCACCTGACATTCTGTGTGATAAGAATCAACAATCAGAATAGGATTTAGGACTCAATTCTATGCTAAGATAGAAGACTATAATGCAATAGCATCAAAGCCACAAACGGACAGCATAACGGCTGCACCGGAATGGAAATTGAGACAACCTACAGAATAACGGACATCACTTCCACAGAAACACTATGGAATGATGGCTTAGAAAGACCACAAATATCCTACAGCTACAAAGAAGCAATCAACGAGATGTCCTAGTAAAGACATAGATGAGCCTAGTCCTATCTTCCCGTAGAATAAGATGAGGGTGACTCAGAACTCATATCGATGAGGATAAGGAGAAAAAGAAGTCTTACGTTGTTCCCTTATACCCAAAGTAACTATATAACTATAGAATGCTAGACTCGACATTGGCCAAAGGTTTGATAATCCTACAGGCAGTCCTGCTAAGATACCAAGTCTGTCGGGACCCGGGGTTAGCGTATGTAATTCCGGTCACAATACAATCACATGGAGAGCCGAGAGCCGTACCCACTTGTCTAAGGAGACAAGGCCAAACACAGATCACTCTCGGTAAGCATCGAACGTGAGGGGCATCCCATCCAGGCCGGATGATCAACTGAGATGGGTCCTCATCGTCCGCTCACAAGTCTAAATGCTTATGGGTGGTGAATCCCATAATCATAGACAAGTCGCCTCAACCATGTTATCGATTGAATCATAACCCTTACATAAACTCACTCCAGCCCGATCACTTAGTCGGGATCTCGAGCGGGCTCGATCATACAACAAAGTGTGCCACATGACAGAGTCACGAGCAATCGCATCGCGATGCCCCAAGCTGCGCACATCTAAGGGCCACTTGGTGTATAAAAGACCGCCGGCAAGAACACAACTAAGCTATCGAACCCCACACTAAGACATGCATGTTATAAACATACACGCAGCATACATGTCCAGTGTAAACAGTAGGTAACCACAACATGAACTCTACAAACTCATAGTCTTTATAACTTCTGCTAAACAGAGCAGACATAATAGTTGTATTACAAGTAGGGATCACACGGATGTGATCCAACATTACATCAAACATCAACGGAAGCAAATTATGTCTTAGTAAAGACAAGTTTAACAAATGGCTTAAGAAGCCTCAAAGAAAAGTACAACGACCCTCCAAAGGGCACAGGCTGCTGCCTGGAACTATACGACATTGGTCCACGTCGAGCTCGAGGTAGAGGCCACCATCAGGGTCAGTGGTCTCGTCTCTAAAACATAGAATAAGCAAACGTGAGTACAAAGTCGTACTCAGCAAGACTTACATAGGAACTATACTACTCATGCACATGTATCAAGGTAAAGGGAGGTGGGGTTTCACTTGCAGAAGTGCCAGCTTTGACTTGGCTAGTCCTGAACTACAAGTACCAGAGAGAGGTAAGAACGTACACGAGTCCAAGTAACAGTCTCCAATCAATACTCCACTATGGAGCCTTCCTCGACTTCCCCACGAGGAAGCACGCCATAGCACTCACACTTATCTTGGTGTGTTTTAGAAGTATCCGGTTCAAGTTATCTATGATCAAGTAAAGGTCTCCAAGTAGTCCATAACCGCGGACACGGCTATCCGAATAGTTCATTAACCCTGCAGGGGTGTACTGCTACACACACGCCTCATCAGTTACCGCCTGGGGATGGACCCTTCAAATGAGTACCGGCGAGGATGCTGCCACGACACTTGACTCACGACACCATCTCTAGTCCTAGGGAGTCGCCTATTTGAGTTGGGACCACAATCGGAATCCGGTCGATTGTTCCGATGCGGACTCAAACGTTGTGTGACCGCCATCAAGCTCAACTCGATCATGATCACTTGATTCAACGTGCCCACAACCTACGCCAACCACTTACCTTGGTTCCACCTGCTTGAGATCGTTAAAGGGCGAACTACTTGCGACTCCTGGACAGGTCCGGGGTGGGGTACTAGGCCGAGAGGGGTCAGTGAGCCCAATGTGTGGTCGTACTCTTATTCTTGGATAACAACACAAGAACTCGGGCCTAAGGCAGTGTTCAACGAGACAACCCACTGTGTACTCCTACACAGCCTCTCATCGTTCACCTTTGTTTAGGGTAGATTCACCAACACGTTACCACCATCATTCACATGATCACTACCATCCCGACTCACATCAAAGTAGCCTCATGTAACAACTCTAAGCATGCAATAAGCTGTAACAGTTGCAGGGGCCACATGATATCAACCAACTCCTACATCTGCTAGGATTGTGGTTTGCTTACTACTGTGAAAAAATGATAGGTCATGCAAAGGAATGGGTTCAACTAGCGGTAGAACGTATCATGGTGACATCCTAAACATGCATTTGCGAGAATGAGAGGGAACTGGGATTTTATAGACATGATCAAAGAGGGGGCTGCTTGCCTTGCTGACGATCACGATGTAACACTCTTCTGACGTGAGGTTGAACTCGTCTCCGAGATCAACTCTACCGAGAAGAAGCAATCACCGAAGCACTGGAAGTAAAGCACAATCAAAATAATACAATGCACAATCAATATGTAAAACAAAGCATGGCAATGTGCTGATGTGACCTATGTTTGAACTGCCACATTTTAATTGAAGTTGATTTGAAAATTAAATTCAAATTCAAACTCCAAATGTGATTTAAATTTGGTCAACTTGCATTTGTTAAAGTTTGTTCATTTTAAACCAAAAGATCATATGTGTGAAATGCTTCTGAAGTACAAGTGATGTGTGGTGCATTTCAATGGTTGAAGTTGGAATAATTTTTGAAATGAATTCGAAATAATTCCAATTAAATCAAATAGCAAAAGCTACTGATCCCTTTTTAAGATCAACTCCAACATAGCTGAAAGTTGGAAATTTGGATAGACGATTTTCTCCTGATCATTTTTCATATATTATATGTTAAATTTGGAGTTAAAATGAATTTTCTATGATTTTTCAAAGTTTCAGCCATTTTCTGGAATGTATTGAATTAAACAATTTGATTTAATCTTTACTGCGTCATCACTAGGTCATGCTGACGCAAGGTTTGACCAGTCAACTGACAGGGCGGCCCCACCTGTTAGCCTCAGTGGTTTAAGCCAGGGTTAAAAAGCTCTGTTTAAATTAAAACGTGGATTAACTTAAGGCCTAGGGCCCACTTTCAGAGAGAGAGAGAGGGGGGATTAGAGGGTGTTTAGTGGCGCTAATGGCCGGCTCGACGCCGGTGACCTCTGGCCACGGCGGCGCCTCGCCGGATTCGAGCTCCCGGCCACGGGAGGGGCAGAGGAGGCCACAAGGGGGTGCCCCGTGCTCTGCCGCGTCTGTTGGAGCACGAGGGGGACCTCGAGGAGGCCCCTGGCCATGGCTACGACAAGCCCGGCAGCGGCCGGGGTCACTGAACTCGACGGAACGGCGATGCACGGCTCGAGAATAAGAACGGGGAGGGGGGTTCGCTCCAGCAGCTCACCGGGAGCACGATGAAGGGGACGGCTGGGCTGGGGAGGTCCTGGAGGTGGAGGAATTCCTCGTCGGAGCTCGCGGTTGCTGGCGGCTACTCGATGAAGGGGACGTTGCCTCCATTGGTGCTGAGCTCGAATCGATGGCTCGTCTCGATGAATTCGTGGTCGGGGGCTTCAATGGACACGGTGGCGCGGCAGGGGAGGCACGGTGGCCACGCGTGGGCACGGCGGCGCTCCGGCTACGGCTCGGGAAAAGGCGGCAGAGGAGAGGAGGGAGGTCGCGAGGGGAGGGGAAATGGCCTGGGGCCTTCTGGGTGTCTCCAGAGCGAGAGAGAAGAGGAGGGGAGAGCAGGAAGTGGCGAGGAGGGGGAGGCATGCCCGCCACGCAGCGCACGGCGCGGCTGCCTCTCCTTCTGGCAGAGGAGGAAGACGACAGGGGAGAGGAGCCAGGCTGGGCCAGGTGGGCCTTCGCCCATGGGCGCAAGGTAAGATTTCTCTCTGCTTTTCTTATTTTTCCTTCTGTTCTTTGTTTTGCCCATTTAAAATAAAAAGCTAGGGCATTTATAAAAAATCCCCAAACATTTTTATAAAACCTAGGTGACTATATAGAAGTCAACCCCAAGTTTTGGGAATTTTTGAAATTCAATGTATTTGAATTTCAATTCAAATAAGCAATTTATTTAATTTCCAAGCCACCTTTTGGATTATTGAAAAATCTATGAGCATGGGATTAATCCCAAATCACTTTTAAAATGATTCCACTCATTTTTAGGATTTTTCAATACATTCAAAAGAATTTTGGAAAAAGATTTATTTCTGGCCTTTTTATAAAATTCATTTAGGGCTTTTCTTTTCCCCATTTCCTTTTCTTTTGCAATTTTTTGCAAGATGCAAAAATGCAAGCTAGGTTAAACACAAACCTAATTTGGGGTTCTGACAGTGTCTAAGTTCCAGAGGCTTAGATAAATAATGTATAGGAAGTCAGAGTGCCTCTGAAGGATGTATCATCTTCATCACGTTTGTATTAGCTTGGTGCTTGTACTGAAACGATGTATGGTTTGTATGACAGCTTGTGAATATATGGCTTGTATGATTTTATCACCATGTTGTCAAGATGTTTACTTCCTTTGCTCTGTAATCCTTCCAGTACTTCAATACCTTGATTAGACTATCCCAATCAACTCTGTTTGACTTTGGTCTTTCACCTTCAAGATGTCTGAAGGAACCCGTGGCCAGCTTGGTCGTAACCAGGGTCGTGGGAATGACCAGGAGGAAGGCAACCTTCCACCCCCACCCACGATGGCTCAGGTTCTGATGGAGGTTGAGAGGAACCGCCGAGACTCTCACCACCTGCTGGAAGTCATTGCTCGCAACACCACTCAACAGCGCAATGAGTTGGTGTCCCTGAACGACTTTATCCAACTTCATCCCCCGGTTTTCAGTTACTCCACCGAGCCCCTTGACGCTGATGACTGGCTTCGCAGCATCGAGAGGAAGCTCCAAGCAGGCCATGTTGCAAATGGAGACAAGGTCAGCTATGCCACCTATCATCTTGAAGTGCAGCTAGCTCTTGGTGGGAGAACTTCCTGAATATGCGTCCCGTTGGACCGCCCGCATCTTGGGATGAATTCTGCACTTCCTTCCGTGAGCACCACATTCCCAAGGGTCTTATGGACCGCAAGCGTGAGGAGTTCTGCAACCTCACCCAAGGCAGAAGGACCGTTGACGAGTTTAGTCGTGAGTTCAACCGACTTGCTCGTTATGCTACTGAAGAAGTCTCCACCGACTCCAAGAAACAAGAAAGGTTCCGCCGTGGACTCAATTCTGGACTCCGTCGTGAACTCAACCTACATGACTTTGCCACCTTCCAGGTCCTTGTCAACAAGGTCATCAAGGCAGAGGACATGAACACCCCCAACGACTTCCGCAAACACCCTAGAGACGATGGCTCATCCAGTTCAGGCTCCCAGAAGCGCAAGATTTTGATCCCTAATAGTATGTTCCGCCAGAACAACCCACCGAGGCCATCCTATGTGGCGCCTCGTCCACCAACCCAGTTCCACCCAGCTCCACCAAACAACCCAGCTCCTCGCACTGTTTTCGGAGCCTGTTACAAGTGTGGTCAGGCAGGCCACTACTCTCGTGATTGTCCCCAGAACCAGCTCCAGAATCAGAATGCTCCACCCCGTGCCGGAGGCAACAACAATGGTCGTGGCAAGCCCCCCCAGAAGGTCTACACCGCCAAACCCGCTCCCCCCGCCACTCGTGGACGTGTGAACCAGATTTCCGCCGAAGAGACTGACGACACCACTGACGTCATTCTTGGTACGCTCCCAGTCAATTATGTTCCTACTTCCGTTCTTTTCGACCCAGGAGCATCTCATTCATTCATGTCGGAAAGTTATGCACTTCGTCATGAACTATCTTTTGTTGAATTGTCCACCCCAATGATTATTACAACTCCAGGGTCAAGATGGCAAACTAGTAGAGTAAGCCATGGTAATCAAATTGCAATTGAGGGTTTAGTATTCCTTGCTTCACTCATAGCCCTCAAGTCTTCAGATATTGATGTCATCCTTGGCATGGATTGGCTATCAAGACAGAATGCCTACCTGGATTGCAAAGGCAAATCCGTGAAACTCACCCACCCTTCAGGCAAAACCGTCAACTATACCTCACCTAGAACAAGAAACCATGACTAGTAGAGTAAGCCATGGTAATCAAATTGCAATTGAGGGTTTAGTATTCCTTGCTTCACTCATAGCCCTCAAGTCTTCAGATATTGATGTCATCCTTGGCATGGATTGGCTATCAAGACAGAATGCCTACCTGGATTGCAAAGGCAAATCCGTGAAACTCACCCACCCTTCAGGCAAAACCGTCAACTATACCTCACCCAGAACAAGAAACCAAGTGCATTCCTTGAATGTACTTCCCCTTCCAGAACTTGAAGATATTCCGGTGGTTCGTGACTTCCCGGATGTCTTTCCCGAAGAGCTGCCGGGCATGCCACCCGACAGATGTGTAGAGTTTATGGTGGATCTTGCCCCAAGAACCGCACCCATTTCTAGACGCCCATACAAAATGGCCCCACGTGAGTTAGCTGAGCTCAAAACCCAACTGGAAGCTTTGTTGGAAAAAGGCTTCATCCGCCCTAGCTCATCGCCATGGGGTTGCCCCATTCTGTTCGTAACGAAGAAAGATGGAACAGAAAGGATGTGCGTAGACTATCGACCGCTAAATTTAGCGACGATAAAGAACAAGTACCCACTTCCCAGGATCAATGATCTTTATGATCAACTTGCAGGATCCTCTGTCTTCTCCAAGATGGATTTGAGATTAGGTTATCATCAAATCAAAATCCGAAATGAGGACATTCCCAAAACGGCTTTTACTACTCGTTATGGTCTTTACGAGTACACCGTCATGTCCTTTGGTTTAACCAATGCCCCCGCCACTTTCTCACGCATGATTAATTCGATCTTCATGGAGTACTTAGATAAATTTGTTGTGGTTTATCTCGATGACATTCTCATCTACTCGAAGAAATAAGAAGAACATGCCGAACACCTAAGGCTGGTATTGATGAAACTTAGAGAGCATCGCCTGTATGCTAAATTCTCCAAGTGTGAATTTCGGCTACTAGAAGTGACCTACTTAGGCCACGTGATTTCTGCAAAAGGCATTGTTGTGAATCCCGAGAGAGTTCAGGCCGTCCTTGACTGGAGTCCACCTGAATCGGTTAAGCAAGTTAGGAGTTTTCTTGTCCTAGCCAGCTATTGCCGTCGCTTTGTTGAGAACTTTTCTAAAGTTGCAAAGCCTCTAACTGAACTCCTCAAGAAAGATAAGAAATTCCTATGGAATCCCAAGTGCGAGGAAAGCTTTCAAGAGCTAAAAAGAAGGTTGACTTCTGCACCCGTACTTGCACCTCCAGACACTAAAAAGGATTTCGAAATCTATTGTGACGCGTCACGGCAAGGGTTAGGATGCATACTTCTGCAAGATCGACATGTGGTAGCTTATGCTTCACGCCAGGGTCGGCCACATGAAGAGAACTATCCTACCCATGACCTTGAACTCGCTGCCGTAGTTCATGCCCTAACAACTTGGCGACATTACCTCCTTGGTAATCGTTGTGAGATTTATTCCGACCACCAAAGCCTCAAATACATTTTCACCCAGCCAGATCTTAATCTCAGGAAAAGACGCTGGATTGAGTTGATAAAGATTACGACGTAGTAATTTCTTACACCCCAGGCAAAGTCAACGTCATGGCTGATGCACTAAGTCGTAAGTCGTATTGTAACAACCTCATGTTGCAACAGTATCAACCACTTCTTCATGAGGAATTTCGCAAGCTTAATCTTGAGATTGTTCCTCATGGCTATCTTTCTACCTTGGTGGCGAAACCAACTCTTGAGGATCAAATCATAGTTGCCCAAAGGCGTGCACGAGGTGTTCGCCGGATCAAGGAGAACATTGCTAGCGGAGTTGCTAAATGTTTCTCCACAGATAGCAAAGGAACGGTATTCTTTGGAAATCGTTTGGTAGTACCTAAGAATAGAGAACTAAGGCAACTCATCCTCAAAGAAGCCCATGACACACCCCTCTCGATTCATCCCGGTAGCACAAAAATGTACCGAGATCTACGCCAGAGATTTTGGTGGACTAGGATGAAGAGAGACATTGCTCAATTTGTTGCCGAATGTGATGTTTGTCGTCGCATTAAGGCAGAACATCAAAGACATGCTGGTACACTTCAACCTTTGTCTATTCCCGAGTGGAAATGGGACAAAGTCGGTATGGACTTCATCACCGGCTTTCCAAAAACCCAGAAAGGAAACAATGCCATCTTCGTTGTCATAGATAGGCTTTCCAAAGTTGCTCACTTCCTTCCAGTTAGAGAGTCTATAACTGCTAGCCAGTTAGCGGACTTGTACGTCTCTAGAATTGTATCCCTTCACGGTGTTCCTTTGGAAATCAATTCTAATCGAGGTAGCCTTTTCACCTCTTGATTTTGGGGAAGCTTTCAGAATGCTATGGGAACTCATCTCTCCTTTAGTACATCTTTCCATCCTCAGTCTAGCGGTCAAGTCAAAAGGGTTAACCAAATTCTTGAAGACATGCTCAGAGCCTGTGTTATCTCATTCGGAAAGAATTGGGAGAAGTCTCTTCCATTTGCCGAATTTGCTTATAACAATAGTTTTCAATCTAGTCTGAACATGGCTCCTTTTGAACTCCTTTATGGACGACGATGTCGAACACCTTTAAACTGGTCAGAAACCGGTGAGAGACAATTCTTTGGACCGGACATGATCAAAGAAGCAGAAGAGCAAGTTCGCATTGTTCGTGATCAATTGAATGCAGCCCAGTCTCGTCAGAAAAGCTACTATGATCGTCATCATAGGCAAGAGAGCTACAATCTGGATGAGAAGGCTTACCTTCGGGTTACTCTTCTGAAGGGAACCCAACGTTTCGGTATCAAAGGAAAGTTGGCCCCACGTTACATCGGACCTTTCCACATTCTTGCTAAACGTGGAGAAGTTGCCTACCAACTTGAACTACCCCCGCACCTTTCCCGAGTACATGATGTATTCCATGTGTCCCAACTCAGGCGTTGCTTCAAGGACCCCATCCGCGAAGTCGACCATGAAACGCTTGATCTCCAAGATGACCTTTCTTATCGAGAATACCCCGTTCGTATTCTTGATTCCGCAGAGCGTGTCACTCATCGTCAGAAGATTAGGTTTCTGAATGTGCAATGGTCACACCACTCTGAGAGAGAAGCTACGTGGGAAAGAGAAGACCGTCTCAGTGCCGAGTATCCCTCCTTCCTCCCACAGACTTCTGAATCTCGGGACGAGGTTCTGTTGAGTGTGGACGAGTTGTCAGAACCCTATGTTAGGTAATGAGCTAGGATCAAAGTCCTCTTGCATCATGTTAAAAATTTCAAAAGAAATCATTGAAATCAAATTCAAAAGCAAAAATGGGAGAAGGAACCCCCCCAGATGAATTAATTCAAAAGGCCAGATAAAAATCTTCTCCAAAAATTCATGTTAGATTTTTGAAAAGTCTTATAAATGAGTGTGATCACATTTCAAGTGATGTGGGACCCACCCCATGCTCATGGATTTTTCAAATATTCAAACAGTGCCTTGGAATTAATCAAATACCCCTATTTGAGTTAAAGTTCAAATTATTTGAATTTTAAAAATGTTCAAAATTTATAAGTGGCTAGTATATTATTTGGTGAGGCCATATAAAAATTATGAGCATTTAATAAAATGGTTTGCTATTTTATTTAGCAAAACCAAAACAAAGACAGAAAAGAAAATAGAAAAGAAACAGAAAAAGGGAAAAGAGGCTCACCTAGTTTCGGCCCAACTCTCCCCCAGCCTGGCCCAGCCCAGCCCACGGGGGGCACATGCGTCTTCAACCCCGGCCAGGCAGACACCCAGGTCGCCGGCGAGCACCGTGGGCGCGCCAGGTAGCTGCCTGCCTTCCCAGGGCTTATCTCCTCGTCCGGAGACGTCTGGAAGACTCCCAGCTTCGTTCCCCTTCCTCCAGAGCCACCTCCCCCTCCTCCCTCGCCGTGTTCGTCGTCAACAGAAGGAACCGCCGGAGCGCGCCGCCACAACCGTGTGGCCACCGGCCTCATCAAGCTGCCACGAGATGTCCAGGACGCGCGCCATGCTCTTCTTCGTCGCCGTGCAGGAGTAATCGAGCCAGGAAGCTTTGTAGCCGCCGCCCCCTTCATCGCCTTCGTCTCCGGCCGCCGCGCGTCGTCTTCAAATTCCAGCCAACTCCGAGCTTCCCCGAGCACGCGACCGCCTCCGTTGGATTCACGGTGAGCCTACGGTTCGCCCGGTGCTTTTCCTCGATCCCCTCCGTAGCTCTAGCCGAAAACGCCATGGACGCAGAGCTCCGCCGCCGCCTTGGTCGAAGTAGAGCTCGCTCCAGTGCCCTCCTTGTTGCCCCAGAGCGCGTAGATGACTCCTGGCACTGCCAGCTTTCAAACGCGCGCAAGGTTAGCCCAGGCCGTGCACGCTAGCCTTCCCCCCAACCTCGTCGTCGTTCTATTTCCGTCCAGCACGTCGTCGTCGTCCATCCCGACCTCCCCGTGACCCCCTGATGCTTCCTCTCGACGCGGCCGACCTCCAGGAGCACGCCGATGCCCTCCGTTTCCTCTCCCGTGGCCTCTAGCCGATTCCGGCGAGACGCCGCCGTCCCCGTGGTCGCCGCCGGTTAACCGCCGGTGGGTTATCCATTAATCACCCCCTAATGACCCCCCACAGCCGATGACAGGTGGGGCCCTGGACCCCTTAACCCTCTGTTAGTTTAAATCAAACGGGGATTAACCCAGACCCACTGACAGCCTTGTCCCACTCGTCAGCGCCCCCCCTGACGCCAGCATGAAGTCATGCTGACGCCATAATTGAATTTCCAGAATTTGAAATGATTTAAAGAATTCCAGAAAATCCAAAAAATAGCTCAAACTTTGGAAATTCATAGAAAATTCATATTAACTCCAAATTGGACAAATAATATATGAAAAATGATCAGGAGAAAATAAGCTATCCAAAAATACAACTTTCAACTATGTTTGAGTTGAATTTAAATTGGGACCAGTAGCATATGTCATTTTATTTATTTGGAATTTATTCAAATTTAATTCAAATGATTTTGCAACTTGGACCATGGAAACTTGTTACATTTCAACCACACATCAGAGGCATATCATACACCTTTACAAATGATTCAAATTGATCAAACAATGTCACTTGTAACTTGGCTAAGTTTGAATTCAAATTGGAGTTTGAATTTTCAATTCAATTTGCAATATACTCCATTTAAATGGAATTGCCTAAACACATCAAAGCATATACATCAAGTTTCAACCTTCCATCATGTGTTTGTGCATTGTATTTACTTGCTACCTTGTTTGATGTTTGTCGAGTAGAGGTGGAACCGGAGCAGGAGGCTGCCCCCTTCGTTGAAGACCCCAAACCCGAACCTCGTCAGCAAGGCAAGCAAACCCCCATTGATCATGTCGATAAAATCCCACTTCCCTCTCATGTCTCGCTTATGCATTGTATAGGATGATTACCATGCTACGTTTCTACCGCATAGATGAACCCATTCCTTTGCATGACCTATCATTTTGTCACAGTAGTAAGAAAACCACAATCCTAGCAAATGTAGGAGTTGATTGATATCATGTGGCCCCTGCAATTGTTACTGCTTATTGCATGCTTAGAGTGATACCATGTTGATACTGTTATGTGAGTCGGGATGGTAGTGATCATGATGATGATGGTAGAAAAGTGTTGGTGAATCTACCCTAATACAAGGTGAACGATGAGAGGTTGTGTAGGAGTACACGGTGGGTTGTCTTGTTGAACACCGCCCTAAGTCCGAGTTATTGTGTGGTGATCCAGGATGAAGAGTACAACCACACATTGGGCTCACTGACCCCTCTCAGCTTACTAACTCATCCCTTTCGATGTCCAGATGTCGCAATAGTTCGGAGTTCTGGTAGGTCTGTGGCCTGGATGCTAAGTGAGAGAACGACTCATCCGAGACCGGCTTATGCACCACGCACACATCACTTGGGTCCACTTCGGTAAACCGGCCGGGTTCACGATAGTGGTATCCAACCCAAGTAGGCGGCTTTCTCGGACTAGATCGGCTATGAGGTAACAGTTGTGGTGAGCATCCTCACCGACACTTCTTGAACGGTGTCGAGATCAAAGGCGGTAAATGATGATCATGTGTGTGTAGCGGTACACCCCTGCAGGGTTAACAAAACTATTCAAATAGCCGCGTCCGCGGTTATGGACTGCTTGGAAAGCTTAGCTTGATTATTAGACAACTTGAACTGGATACTTCTAAAACACACCAAGATAAGTTTGATTGCTATGGCGTGCTTTCTCGTGGGGAAGTCGAGGAAGGCACCATAGTGGTGTAATTGGTTGGAGAAAGTAGTGGACTCGTGTACGCTTCTTACCTCAAGTCTGGTACTCGTAGTTCAGAACTAGCCAAGTCAAAGCTGGCACTTCTGCAAGTGAAACCCCACCTCCCTTTACCTTGATACATATGCATGAATAGTATAGCTCCTATGTAAGTCTTGCTGAGTACGACTTTGTACTCACGTTTGCTTAATCTATGTTTTAGATGAACCCACTGACCCCGAAGGTGGCTTCTTCATCGAGCTAGACCACTGAAGATCAAGCTAGTCTAGTCCCAGTCAGACGACTGGTTCCCTCGTGGAGGGCTTGTGTTTAAATAAGGCTTCTTAAGCAATTCGTTAAACTTGTCTGTACTCAGACATACTTTTCTTCCGCTAGTGTTGAAATGTTGGATCACATGTTTGTGATCTCTGTGTGCATTCTATAAGAGTTATCAATAAAAGTGTATACTTTGTAGAGAATTGCAATGATACCTGCTGTTCATACAAGGCATGTGTGCTGCTTGTATGTTTATAACATGCATGTCTTTGTATGGGTTTTCGAGACCTTAGTTGTGATCTGGCTGGCGGTCTTTCATACACCAAGTGGCCCTTAGATGTGCGCAGCTTGGGGCATCGCGATGCGATTGTTCGAGACTCTGTCTCGTGCACACTTTGTGGGATGATCGAGCCCGCCCTAGACCCCGACTAAGTGATCGGGCTGGAGTAAGTCTATGTAAGAGTTATGAGGTAGTCGGTAGTATGGTTGAGGCGACTTGTCTTTGAATATGGGAGCTCATCACCCATATCATTAGACTTGTGTGCGGACGATGAGGACCCATCTCAGTTGATCATCCGGCCTGGATGGGATGCCCCTCACCTACGATGCTTTTCGAGAACGTTCTGTGCTTGGCCTTGTCTGCTTAGACAAGTGGGTACGGTTCTCGGCTCTCCATATGACTATGTCTTAACTGGACTTGCATACGCTAACCCCGGGTCCCGACAAATTGGGGCAACATATGTTTTATTGCTTTAGTCTTTTACATGAGTCACATGTTGGCAGTACTTCCGATGTTGGGGCGTTGGGACGAAAGTGCTAGTGGGTAATATATGGGTAGAAGAGGCGTAGACTTGCCACATTCCATAGGTTTCCCATGTCACCTCCAGTCGTCGGGTTATTCAATCTGTAGGCTCCTCCCCCTATTACTTCTGAGATTATGTAGGGTCCTTCCCACTGCGGGGTGATCTTGTCAACTTTCTCTTGTGTTAGCCGCCGAATGGGGTCTCCTTCACTGAAAACTCTTGTTCGGAGTCGGCTACTTTAGTAGGTGCACAGTTTGTCTTGATACAATTCGCACCGTGCTAGGGTTGTTTCTCTTGCTTCATCTGCCACATCCTTGTCATCTGCGAGTGCGTCTTCTTCTTCTTCCTCTTTGTACCCTGTTGTAAGAGCAAAGTTTTTCCCCCATGTGTTTTGGATATTGTTGGACAAGAAAGTAGAGGAACTAAAAATGTTTTCCAGTATAAATAGTTGTTTAGGTTCCTGAAGGACAAGCTAGGTGTTAAAGCTTCAAGGAAGGTTCAAGTTATCGAAAATTATCCCTTGAGCGAAGCTTAATCACGGAGGATAACCCCCCAAAATTGAAGGTGTCCTGAAGCTTGACTCATCGAAGGAAATGAAGAAGATGGCGCAAGACTTAGTTGTTTTTGTGTAGTTCTTTTTCTGTTCTTTGAGTCATAGGAAAAAACGGACTATCAAGAGGGGTCTTTAGCTTGTGGACACCGAAGTTATTGAGAAAATGCTCAGATCAAATCTAAACCAAGTGAGAAGCCAGAGTGAAGAAATCTCATGTGCACTGAGTTCACTTTCGGTAGCAAAGACTTCGTTCATTTGCTCCCGAAGCAGAACTAAGTCCGTGAGTCAGCTTTACTTGTTCCGCAAGTAAAGTTGCACAGTAATGACTAATCCGACCGTTGTGGACATGTGTCAAGCTGTCGCTTCGGGTCAAATCGGTCATTTCGCACCTCGGGATCGCCAACTATAAATACGCCACCCCCTCCTCCATTTGCGGGTGGATGCTCTGAGAATATTCCTTAGAGAGACTAAAGAGAGTAACCCAAGAACGCCACCGAAGCATAACCCAAAATCCAGAACACTGAAGCCTAAGTCCCATTGATCTGAGTAGATTCGAGATGACATAGGTGAAAGCTTGCTAGCCTTTTTTTTATCTTGGAGAACTATAATTCTCCTAGACGGTTAGAGTATCGACTTCAGAGAGCGAAAAGTAATTGTCGCCTCGAAGATCAAGTTTGTCAAAGGTTTCATAGATTTCCTTGATAATCTACCCCGAGTCAAAACTGACCAAGCTCAAGGAGATTGGTGCAGTGGAGCAACGGGCAGAGAGAGTTTTGCTCTAGGTGTTCAATCACCAGTCCCTCCAACCAGACGTAGCGCTTTGTAGAGCGTGAACTGGTCGAACAAACATCGCCGAGTCACAGTTCGTTTTACTTCAAGCACTTACATTCCGTATTGCAGTTAGTTTCGCTTCTAGTTTTACTTCCATGTCACCTGTTTCTGCTACCTTTTCTTCTTAGCTTATGCTTCACTTCAAAGCTTCAGTCGAAAATTTGAAGTGATCATTCACCCCCTCCCCCTCTGATCACATACTTGGACTTTCAATTGGTATCAGAGCTAGTCACTCCCTACACTCGTTGTGTTTTGTATTAACCTCCTGGAGTGCTTTCAAGTATGTCTTTCACAGCTATTCGCTCCAGCGAACCTATTCCTGTTTTCAATGGGAAGGACTATCCTTACTGGAAGGACAAAATGAAGTGAAATATCATGGCTATCAATTCAGCTGCCTGGCAAGTTGTCCTGAAATGAGTCACAATCAAGGATGAGAAGGCCATCACTCCTGCTGAAGCAAAACTGATGGACCTTGATTCTGAAGTCTGGGTATTCATCACCAACCATTTTACTCCAGAGAATTACCATGAAGTGAATAATATCCCATCTGCTAAAGGTGTCTGGGACTATCTGGAAAAGATTGTAGAAGGAGTTTCCACTCAGGAAGATGCCAGAATTGACACTCTCTGAAGCAAATTCTATCGATTCAAAGGAAATGAGGGTGATAAAGTCAACTCCATTTACAGCAGACTCACTGCTCTTGCAAATGAGCTGATTTCCCTCGGTGCTGATGACATCACTCCTCACTCGGTTGTAAGAACTTTGCTTCGCTCATTGGATGATTCTTTTGATCACATTGTGCTGATGATCAAGGAAAAAACTGATTTCAGAAATTTTGTTACCGCTGATATCCTTGAGAGACTCACTACTTTTGAAATGGAAGAAGATGAGAAACGTGATATAAACGGCTCTCAAAGAAGATCACATGCTCTATAAGCAAAAGTGTCGCATCACTCTTCACCTGAAGTTAGTTCTGCTTCCGGTGTCGAATCTGATGATCCTGCAAGCATTGGGAAGGATTTGGCCTTGATAATGCGACGGTTCAAACGCTTCCAGAGAAAAGGTTTTTCTTCACCGAAGAAGAACTACTCGTCAAGGAACTCAAGTTATTCATCTCACCGTTCATCCTCAAGAAGTTATCCATCTAAAGACAACTGCTGCTACAAGTGCAAGAAACCAGGACACTACATTGTTGATTGCCCATTGTGGGAAACTGAAAACAAATCAAAGCATTCGCTCAGAGACTGATCAAGCAAGTCTCACAGATCCTCCAGAAACTACGAGTCCAAGAGACATGATTCCAGTTCAAGAAGAGAAAAGAAGAAATATTCTGATGATGACAAGAGAAAGAAGTATCACAAGAAGCGTGAGAGTTCTTCTTCGAAGACATACTCTTCCCGTCGGAGCAATTCTCATTGTGCCAAGGCCTATCTGGGAAAGGAGATGAACTCTGAAGAATAATCCTCTGGATCCGAAGCGGAATCAGGCTCAAGATCTCCATCTGGATCCGAGACTGATGGTGTTTCTGGATTGGCATTTGCTTCGTCCGGTGCTTCGAGCTCATTCTTCACCAACCACATCAGTGAAGATGAAACTCATGCGTACTGCTTCATGGCCAAAGCAAAGGTATCTTCATCCAAACTTACCTATGATACTTCTAATTGTTCTTCATATGACAATGATTCCAAGATAAGTGATGCTAAACTGGCTAAAATTGCTTCAATCCAACAAGATGAACTTGATTCGCTAAGAAAAACCATTAAGAAATCAGAGACCCTGTTGATCGATGAGATAGAGAAAGGTCAAACTTTAACTAATGAGCATGCTGCTCTGAAGGAGAAGTTTGAAGAATTATCCTCTCGGCATGATCTTCTTTCAGTTGATTATGAGAATCTCACCTATGAATTTCTTCAGAGGAAAATGGCTCTCGAAAAACTGAAAGAGGCTCATGAAGAGTTGTAAAACATCATTCTCTCTCTCATGGCTCAACAAGGTTCTGAAGCAAATCATAAATCTGATTCACCTTGCTTAACTTGCTTGGAGCGAAGCAAAACTGATTCCAGGAAGCAAAGGTTTCGGCCGAATACATTGGTGCCCCTCCAAAGAATGGTTTCTATAAGAGACTAATCTAGGTGCGCAAGTCACTCGTTGAGAAATTGCCTGCTAACCATTCTATGCAGGGAAAGTCTTCGATACCACCGAAACACTTCTATTCTCTCGAAGAGAGAAATGATTCACTAGTGCCCGAATCAAATATTCCTCAAAAGGAATACTATCGCAATGGTTGTTATGCTTACCGTCACCGTGATAACAATGATAAGATTGCATATGCTCATTCGTAACCTAAACCTTCGTAGAGGACTTACATTTATGGAGTACTTGATGGTCCACCTAGGCAATATAACCCTGTTCCATTTGATATTGCTTCAACAAGTGCTTCCACCCCTTCTCAGTCACCTGCTCGTTTGTGGGTGGTTAAGAAGAACTAATTCTCCTGCAGGGCTATGTGATCGGAATGGGTCATGGACAGTGGTTGCACAAATCATATGACCGGAGACAAGGAGTTATTCATCGAAGAAAAACTATCTCAATCCTCTCAGAAGTATATTACCTTCGGTGATAACAACAAGGGTAAAGTTTTAGGTTTGGGTAAGGTTGCCATATCGAAAGATAAGCACATTGACAAGGTTATGCTATTTCAATCTCTTGGTTATAATCTTATGTCTACTTCTAAGTTATGCGATATGGGTATGCTTGTTATATTTTCTGCTTCGCGCTGTGTTGTCTTTTCACAGGATGACTATACGTTTGTCTTCGAGGGTTACCGAAAATGAGATTTATATATTGTTGATTTTTCTTCGGGCCCTGCTGTATCCACATGCCTAATGGCAAAAGCTTCATCTGGTTGGTTATGGCATCGAAGACTTGGTCATGCAGGGATGAGAAATATTTAACCTCTAGTGAAGAAGAAGCATGTTATTGGCTTTAGCGCAGTAAAATTTGATAAGGGTTGTCTCTGTAGTGCTTGTGAAGCTGGAAAAATTACGAAGAAACATCATTGAGCGAAGACTATCATGAACACTACTCATCCCCTTGAATTGCTTCACATGGATATTTTTGGTCCTCAAAATTATGCAAGTCTGGGAGGAAACAAATATGGTCTCGTCATAGTTGATGATTTTTCTCGCTATACTTGGGTTTTATTTCTTGATGACAAGAGCAAAGTTGTTGAAATCTTCAAGTCATTCGCTAAGAGAGCTCAAACTGAATATGAATTATCTCTGAAGCATATCCGAAGTGATAATGGAACTGAATTCAAAAATACTCATATTGAAGAATTTCTTGATGATCATGGCTTTACTCATGAATTCTCTGCTACTTATACACCTCAACAGAATGGTGTGGTTGAAAGGAAGAATAGAACTCTCATTGAAATGGCCAGAACTATGCTTTCTGAATACAAGACTCCTATCAGGTTCTGGGCCGAAGCAATTAACACCGCATGTCATATCATCAACAAGGTTTACCTTCACAAATTTATGAAGAAGACTTCACATGAGCTTATCACTGGTAACAAGCCCAATGTTTCGTACCTTAGGGTATTTCGTGCACATTTTTTTATTAGAGATATGAATCGTAGCTCCAAATTTGCCCCTAAGGCACATGAAGGTTTTCTACTAGGTTATGGCTCAAACTCTCACACTTACAGAGTGTATAACTCCCACTTTGGGAAGGTTATGGAAACTGTAAATGTGAGGTTTGATGAAACTAATGGCTCTCAAAAAGAGCATTTGCCTCATGATGTAAATGAACCTCCTCTCGATGATGTGATTAGGTCCATGGCTATTGGAGAGATTCGTCCTGTCGAAGAAAATTCACGTCAAGCAAATCAAGATGATGATGATCCAATGTTCCCACACCTAGCCCGGGGCGCTGGAGATCAACATCCTGAAGGTAATGATGTACAGGATGAAGAAGAGCCTGTGAACGAAGAAAATGCAGATCCTGAAGGAAATGCTGGTCCCGAAGGAAATGCTAATCCTAAAGAAGAACCAGAGCCACATGTCATTAAAAATGCACTAACTCGAGTGCGAAAAAGAGTTGATGTTGATTCGATCCTTGAAGAAATTCAACAACCAGGTCATCCCACGACTTGTTCTCATACTCGTTTGGCTAACTTTTGTGGAAACTTTTCTTTTGTCTCCATGCTTGACGAGGGGGTGACCCCACGACTGCTACGTATGAGGCTACCTGGTACGTATGAAGACAGAAGGCCCAACCAAGCACCGACGTAGGAATCCGCGACTAATATGGATGGTGCAACTTGGCGTACAAGGCAGGACTAGAATTAGGAAACTACCTATGTAACCTAGCACGGACTCCCCGAGACCTAGCCTATTATATAAAGGCTGGGAGGGGAGACGTCTAAATCATCTCAATACGCATCTACTCATCCTTGCCTTGCAAGAACTCGCCTTGGCCTCCACTGTAATCGCCCCCTCACGTAATAATATCGAGCAGGAAGTTCTTCTCCTGTTAGCCGACAAGTATCGTCCAACATGTGCTATCTCTATGACTAACCCAGGGTCCCTGACCACGGGATTTGCCGGGGTTGATCCCCGTCAATTGGCGCCGTCCGTGGGAATTCCGCAGGTTGGAATCGTGATCTCGGCGGCCTCATCATCGACACTCGTCAAGGCGGCAACTTCATCATCACTCATCGACTCTACGATCCGGGCAGACTCCGATCTATTCGGATCCCTCGGTTTCATGGCTCAACTCCCGGCCTTTCGACCGACTTTCGCTGACCTACGACCTGGAGTCACCCTGATTTTCAAAGCATATCAAATCTACATCAACCACTGGGGATCCCTCCGTCTCATGGATCATGCTCGAGCACCCGCGACGGCAGATCCTGCATCAGCAACAGAAGCAGCACCCGCCCGCGTGACGACTCCACGAGTCAGCCACGACCCCCAGCCCGACTACTCGAGGGATCCATGGAAGAAGGGCAACATGCGCACAAGCAAGACGGCAGTCAAGACGCTGTCCCAAGTGTTCATGGAAGACATCCATGAGCCAACCATAGATGGAAAAAATCAAGATGACGACCTGAGCAGTCGTCGAGACAACCGCTCGAACAGCAAAGACAGTGATCCTGACAACACTGGCCAAGTCACCGTCACACTTGGAGAACCTGGAACCATACCAATGAAAATATACAAAGGAGTGGAGCATAGAACTCGCAGGAGCGAAGAGCCAGAAAGCAGCAAGCATCAGACCCCAGGCATGGCGAAAGAGGACCATCACATAGAAAAGATCTACCTGTCCAAGGAAGCGATAGCCAGGATAAGGGACGCAGTGAAGCACGACAAACTACTCCCGGAGAACGCAACGCGAGACGAGCTCAGAGGATAGAACAAGCTGGCTAGTGACGCCACCAAGAACTAGAGAAGCAAGGAAAAACCGCCATCGACTCAAGGAGCAACCACAGATCACCTCCCAGAAGCGACTCCTCCGACTACGACTCCCCCATCTGAGCCAGGTCTAGATTTAGCAATCTGAAACGCACAGAAACGAAGAAGGTGTCCCGCAAGCTAGATGACGACTTCAAGATAGAAGAGGACGACGAAGAGGAAGAACAACTCACGCCAGACGAAGCCCTTTTCACTGCCCAAGAGTACCTATCTAGTTCTCAGAAAAGCAAGAAAGGCAGCTTAGATCACAACACGACGATGGCACTCAAAATAATGAAAGACGCCATCTCAGCCCCCAAAAGAGCAGGCGCAAGACGGGCTCCCCGCGAGCAGACCCCGGACAGGGAACCCAGTTCACCCGACGACGATAGCAGCGACAACTGGCGCAAGCGCCCAAACAAAAACAAGAACCAGGACAGTGACGACAACAGCAACAGACGCAACAGCAATCGGCGAGAAGCACGCGATGACATAACACAAAGCAAAGTTAACCGCGGAATAAGAAGGCGAGCAGGCTTCCGGCGAGAACGTAGAACCATGTGGAGCACTGTTCTTCACACGGTCCATACGGAAAACCAGGATACCGAAAGTTTTCAAGCTAAACTCCACGACGCACAAGTACGACGGGCTGGAAGAACCAGAAGAATGGCTCGACGACTACCTAACGGCCGTAAAATTCCAGCGCGGAACCAATATCACAGCAATGAAGTACATACAACTCATGCTCGAGAGCTCATCACGACACTGGCTGAAGAACCTACCACGAGGATCAATCGACTCCTGGAGGCAGTTCCGCAGTGCCTTCATCGAGAATTTCAAGTCCACCTAAAATGGCCGGCATCACTTGAGGAGTTGAGGGCCTGCAGACAAGGCTCAAGAGAATCCCTACGAGCATACATCCAACGATGGACCATACTCAAAAACTCAGCCGAGGACATTTCAGATGAAAGCGCAATCGATGCATTCAGGAGGGGCTTGCAACGCATCGACTTCAAGGAGTAGCTCGGGCAGATGAAAGTCCGAACACTCGCAAGACTGCTCGAGCAAGCCAACAACTGGGCAGATGGAGAAGACTCCGTACGGAACGAATCAGAGATCCAGACAGCGCGCTCATAACGCGACTACGACTACCACACCAGCGACAGAGGATTCGACAGAAGAAGAAAACACACGAGGCGCAACTTCTACGACGACAGAGGACCCAACATGGTCGCGGCCGGCTTCCTAGATGACAGAGAAGGCATACATCGCGATGACAGGAGAATACAGCACAGAGACAACCAAGAAGAAAAGACCCAAATTCAAAAACGGGACTGGAGAACAAGGCAGCCATGGGACGACGCCTGAGCATATCGCTCGGCCAAAGAGCAGCTCGACGGACCGTGCACAATACACGGGTTCATAAACGAGCACGGAGAGCTCAGATCAAGGCACACCCTCAGGAACTGCAAGTGATTCATCGAGCTCTCCGAAGAAAAAATTCGATCCGCACCAGGAGCAGCACGACCTCTCGCAAGCGTGGCAGTCGGAACCATCGCCCACGACGCTCCGCCAGCACCTGCCATACCAGCAAGGCAGGTAGCAGTAATCCAAGAACGGGGCATGACACCCGAGGAAGAAAAATACCCGGAAGCACACCGTCGGATCTACATGATACAAGAAGGAAGACCATCAAACAGGCAGCAGAAGCAGGTCCCCAGACAAGTTTTCCTTGCAGTCTCTTCGCACCCGGCCGTCCCAGAATACTTGCGCGGATCCGAGACTGAAATCACCTTCTCCCGAGAAGACCACCCGCCAGCCATCCCGCGCCCAGGACACGCCGCACTTGTACTCGAAGCACGAATCAGAAATTACGATATGTCACGAGTCTTCATGGACGGAGGCTGCGGAATCAACATCATATTCACCAGAACCTTGGAAGAAATACTCATTCAAAACTCAGCACTGAAAACTTCAGGCACAATGTTCCACGAAATCGTTCCAAGGAAAGCAGTCAATCCCCTCGGAAAAATAAGTCTTGAGGTGATTTTTGGCAGTATGAGCAACTTCCGCAAAGAAACACTGGACTTCGAAGTGGTCAACTGGAAATCACAATACCATGCCATCCTAGGACGCCCAGCCTTCACGCGTTTCATGGCAGTGCCACACTACGCCTACCTCAAGATGAAGATGCCAGGGCCGCAAGGAGTAATCACAGTTAGCGGCAGCTTCGTCAGATCTGACCGTTGCGACAAGGAGTTCCACAAAATATCAGAAACCTTTGGAGCAAACCAAGCCAGCGGAGCCACAACACCAGAAGAAGAGGCTCAACCATAGAAGCAATAGGGAGCCACAATAGTTTTTGGGGCTACTAAGCCATCGATCCAAACAAAGGGATTTCCTTCAAGCAGCAGCCCCCCCACCTCGTGTAAGAAACAAAAAAGGGAAGATATTAAAATATTCTCCCAAAAATTATTTCTGCACATTAGCACTCGGGGGCTCGCCGAAGCAGCCACCCCCCGAGGCGTTCTTCGCAAACGCGACTCTAAGAAATTGGCACTCGGGGGCTCGCCGAAGCAGCCACCCTCCGAGGCATTCTTCGCAAACGCGACTTTAAAAAGTTGGCACTCGGGGGCTCGCCAAAGCAGCCACCCCCCGAGGCGTTCTTCGCAAACGCGACTCTAAAAAGTTGGCACTCGGGGGGCTCACCGAAGCAGCCACCCCCCGAGGCGTTCTTCGCAAAAGCGACTCTAAAAAATTGGCACTCGGGGGGCTCGCCGAAGCAGCCACCCCCCGAGGCGTTCATCGCAAACGCGACCCTAAAAAAATTGGCACTCGGGGGCTCGCCGAAGCAGCCACCCCCCGAGGCGTTCTTCGCAAACGCGACTCTAAAAAATTGGCACTCCGGGGCTCGCTGAAGCAGCCACCCCCCGAGGCGTTCTTCGCAAACGCGACTCTAAAAAATGGGCACTCGGGGGCTCGCCGAAGCAGCCACCACCCGAGGCGTTCTTCGCAAACGCGACCCTAAAAAAATTGGCACTCGGGGGCTCGCCGAAGCTGCCACCCCCCGAGGCGTTCTTCGCAATCACGACTCTAAAAAATTGGCACTTGGGGGCTCGCCGAAGCAGCCACCCCCCGAGGCGTTCTTCGCAAACGCGACCCTAAAGAAATTGGCACTCGGGCGCTCACCGAAGCAGCCACCCCCCGAGGCGTTCTTCGCAAATGCGACCCTAAAAAAATTGGCACTTGGGGGATCGCCAAAGCAGCCACCCCCCGAGGCATTTTTCGCAAACGCCACTCTAAAAAATCGGCACTCGGGGGCTCGCCGAAGCAGCCACCCCTCGAGACGTCTTCGCATACGTGACTCTAAAAATCGGCAAGAAAGGACCCCTCGCCCAAAAACTCAGCAGCCGACAAAGACAAACCTTACCACGCAAAGTTTGATCTACAGCAGACGAACAAAGTAATCAAAATAGAACAGCAACAAAACGTTGCTCATCAAAGGAAAGAGCGCCAAGCAAGGGGTAATACCTAGGCTCTGACTTTACTTTACACAGAGCACCCAATCGACGGTCATTATCCTCGACCACCCACTTCACAACTTCTCTTGCAGGCTCATCCGCCACGGCGTAATGATCGTCCATCGGCTGAGCTCGACCACCAGGAGGACCTCGAGCTGCCAACATAATATACACCCCCAGCCAATGACTATGGACGAAGGCAAAAGCACAGCGAGCACCTGCATAAATCTGGTGATTAACTACGCGCCGAAGATCCACAGGCTGGGAGAACATCCGGCAAAGCTTCTCAAGAGATGAAGGGACAGGATCCAAAGGGTAAATTCAGCAAAAATCCTGCCAAACACTCTGCGGCAGTACTCAAGTGCCCGTGGTACCCTCTCAACCCGCATCCGCAAAACGGCGAACGCCCGAGCACGCGCCCTGTCCATCCAGAAAGGATTGTTCGCCTGCACACACTACTGGAATTCACCAGTTTGCCATGGGCCAGTGGCTTTGCTGTCTGCATTTCATCGGGGCTGACGGCAAAGCAGTGGTATGCCGTCTGCTGGCCTAATACATACGGTAAAACGTGGACATACGGCAAACCACATGTTTGCCGTCTGCCTAGTTGCAGGCAGACGGCAAAGACACCTATGCCGTCCGTCGACAGACGTCAAACCCTCAGATGGGGCGCACCCAAGCGAGGCACGCGTCCTGGCTAACGGCCCACCGCTTTGCCGTCTGTCGGCAGACGGCAAAGCGGTGGGCCGTTAACCCCCCCCCCCCCCCGCACGGTCCCTCTCCCACTCCCACTCCCACTCGCAACCCTCCCACACGCCGCCGCCGAGCCGTCACGCCGTCGCCGCTGAGCCGTCCCTCCCCGTCCTCCACCTCCCCGCCCTCCGCCCCCGCCGGATCCCTCCCCTGCCGCCCTCCGCCCCCCACCTCCCGGCCGCCCTCCGCCCCCACCTCCCGGCCTCCGCCGCCCCCACCTCCCGGCCGCCCTCCGCCGCCCGTCGGATCCCTCCCCATGCTCCGCCGCCCACCTCCCGGCCTCTTCCTCTGCCCCCCTACTCCGGTGAGCCCGCTCCTCCTCTTTTTTTTCTCTGTAATTTCTATAGTTGTAGGATTTTAGTTAGTAATTAGTTAGTGTTACGATTTTAGTTAGTAATTAGTTAGTGTTACGATTTAGTTAGTAATTAGTTAGTGTTAGGATTTAGTTAGTAATTGTAGATATTAGGTTTTAGGTTCTAGATTTTTAGTACGATTTATTTTTATTTTTCTGTTAATTGGAATATGCAGAAAATTTAAATGATAAGATGCATAATTACAATATGCAGAAAATTTAAATGATAATAAAGAGTAAATGTAAATAAAAGAAGAAGTGTAAATGAAAAAAAGAAATAATATGTAAAATAAGAAGAAAGAGGAGGAGAGAAGGTGGAGGCCGGAGGAGGAGGCCGGGAGAAGAGAAGGTGGAGGCCGGAGGAGGAGGCTGGGAGGAGAGAAGGTGAAGGCCGGAGGAGGAGGCCGGGAGGAGAGAAAGTGGAGGTCAGAGGAGGAGAAGAGTAGAAAGTAGAATAAGGAGGATGAGAAATGGAGAAGGATGAGTCTGGAGGAGGAGAAGAGTAGAAAGTAGAGGAGTACAAATGAATCTTGACCGAAGAGCATCTCTAGCATAACCTGAAACCAAAAAATATCTCTAGCACACCGCAGAATAGCTTATTGGTTTTTAATGTGCAGTTGTTCCCCTTCACCTCAAGTCGTCGCAAGTCTGGTGTTCGACGACCTCTCCCTGTGTTCGACGATCTCCCCTGCACTCGAGGGTATGCAAAACACGTCCTATCCTCCTGACCCCCCTTCCTTTGATCTGTTCCGGCCTTTGTGCCGATGACACTAGCTAGCTATATAGTTTCAATATGCAGTCGCGTAACCAGTATGCGTCTCCCGTTCGAAAGGGTTACAATTATAAATATGCATTCATTTGCATATTTATAATAGTGATTCTTTCGAATTGTCCAACGTTATCCATGGACAGCCCGAGTATGTGTAGATTGAGTCGGTTTCCCATGCTTTGGTCCCGATCCGACGCGGTATTTCGTCAGCGCCTCCCTGTTGTTCTCCGGATACACAACCTCTCGGCTTGTTGTCGAGACGTGTATTAGGAGAACAGCGGGGAGGTGCTGCCGAAATACTGCGTCGGATCGGGACCAAAGCATGGGAAACCGACCCAATCTACACATACTCGGGTGGGATTAGGACCTATCTTTACCTATTAGTGTGTAGGTTAATTGCATATGCCGTAGCTATGTATGATAAAAGCAATAAAAAGTGGACGTAATAAAATGGTATATTTGTTGTTTAGTAGCTAGCTGTAGCGACAAGATGAGCGATGATCGTGCGTGGATGTACACTGGTCGCCCTAATCAGAAAGAGATCAGCAATGAATGGGCAATGAAAACCAAGGAGTTTCTGAGAGCGGCGTTTGGAAATGGGAAGAGAAAAACCTGGTGCCCCTGTGTTAGGTGCGACAATTATAAACAGGCGACAGAGGTGGATATGGGTAAACACTTGCAGAAGTGGGGTTATAAGCCTGGTTATACGGTGTGGAGCTTCCATGGCGAGTCTGGCAGACGACGGAGAGAGGACATGGTCCGTCAGCGCACGGATGAGTACGGAACCGGGATCGAAGACATGGTGCAGGACTTTGACGATGCGCGGGATGAGGACGATGAGATGGAGGAATCTGCGAAGGCCTTCTATGAGATGTTGGAGTCTTCGAAACGTCCGCTGCACGCTCACACTGAGCTTTGTCAGCTCGATGCCATCGCACAGTTGATGGCTTTGAAGGCACAATTCAACTTGGGCACAGATTGCTACAATGCGATCACTACCCTAATTGGGCGGTTTCTACCAAAAGATCATGTTATGCCTGCAAACCTGTACCAATCGGATAAAATCCTCAAGGTACTTAAGATGCCCTATGAGCAGATACATGCTTGTAAAAATGGATGTGCTTTATTTAGGAAAGAGTATGCGGACGAAGACTATTGTCCCAAATGCAAGTCATCCAGGTATATTGTGGTACACAATGGTCAAGGTGAGAAGACGCAGACCAAAATACCCGTAAATGTTCTTCGGTATCTTCCAGTGATACCAAGAATTCAACGCCTTTACATGATGGAAGAGACAGCCAGACAGATGACATGGCACAAACATGGGAAGAGAATAGAATTTGATGCAGATGGGAAGCCGATGTTGACTCACCCATCGGATGGTTCAGCATGGAAGCACTTTGATGAAAAACATTCGGAAAAATCTAAAACGGAGGTGCCTCAGGTGTTCGACATGTATGGCATGTCCCATACAACGTCGTACAAGAAGGCCAAGGCGCTCTCAGAGTCGGATCTCGCCACTCCTTCGACTTTCACCAACATTGCCGCCTATAGTAAGCTCAAGGCTTATACTGAGGTGGCGACGGAGAAGCACGGGGAGGCTTACACCCCGATTGGGAAGCCTATTGACCCGGAGCTGGTGATGATCTCTGGTGGCGGAAGGCGCCATGGCGCCATGGCCATTGGAGATAAGTTGATTAGGTGTGATAAGACTCTTCCTGAGATCAAGGCGCGCCAAACGAGTTCTTCTCCTGCTATAAGGACTCGTCCGCGGCCAGTCGACCTCGCTATCCAGGTTATCCATAAGGACTCTTGCATTCTTGTTTTCTCTCATCGAATATTAAAATGCTAACTAGAGGAGTGGGGTTGCAGGAAGCTCTTGAGAAAGAGCGACAGAACACCCAGCGGCTACTGGAGGAGAAGGAGCGGTTGGCAGAGGAGAAGGCAGCTGAGAGAGAGCGGCTGGCGGAGGAGAGGACGGCGAAGGCTCTCGAGGAGGCCGCAGCACAACACGATGCATCAAACCGGGCCTTGTATGAGCTCTTCGTGGTAAGTCACTTGTTCATATTCACCCAAAGAATGCATGTTATAATTTTTGTTTATATTACTAACTAATATGATTGACTCATGAAAAACAAATGTGCAGACTATGTGCGAGAAGACTGGTCAGGCCGCTCCACCGATGCCGATCATTTCTCCTGTGGGGACGGTGAGTATCTTTCGATGATCATCAATACCCTATTGAGTGGCGTCGTGCTAACCTCTAGTTGATCTTTTCGTGCAGCATAACTCTCGGGCTGCGTCCCATGACCCTTCTCCACCATCAACATCGGCCAACCCGACGGATGCTTCTCAGCCTTGAGGGCTACACTCCGGTAAGTTGTCTTCTATTTTTCTTTATTAATGCTTAGTTAGCTTGATTTGCTCACAAAATGGTAAAGTTAGTTTGATTCCCTAAAAAAATGCTAAGTTAGCTTAATTGGCTCAAAAAATGGTAAAGTTAGCTTAATTACCTCAAAAAATGCTAAAGTGAGCTTAACTTACTGAAAAAATGAAAAAGTTGGCTTCATTTGATCAAAATTGCTAAAGTTAGCTTAAATTGCTCAAAAATGGTAAAGTTAGCTTAATTACCTCAAAAAATGCTAAAGTGAGCTTAATTTACTGAAAATATGATAAAGTTGGCTTCATTTGATCAAAATTGCTAAAGTTAGCTTAATTGGCTCAAAAAAATGCTAAGTTAGCTTCATTTCCTCAAAATATGCTAAAGTTATCTCAATTTGATTACAATTGCTTCTTTATTTCCTCCATAAGAAGAAGAAGAAGAAAGAGAAGAAGAAGAGAAGAAGAATAAGAAGAAGAGAAGAGGGAAGAGGGACTCTCTTCTCTTCTTCTTATTCTTCTTTTCTTCTTCTCTTTCTTCTTCTTCTTCTTTTTCTTCTCTTCTTCTCCTTCTTCTTCTTCTTCTCCTTATTCTTCTTATAACTTTCTTAGCTTCATTTTGCAGATTTGCTTCAAGGGAGTCATGCTATGATGGAATGGTGCATTTGGACTTGTAGCTTAGTTTTATGAACTGTTTTGGTCACTTGTAGGTTAGTCACTATGTAGTATGTATATACTTTGTGTTTGGAGAACATGTGTTTGATCACTTGTGTGTTTGAGACTATATGAGACTATATATATAAATGCATATAGGTTTGGTTGATCAACATGTGTGGGTGCTTAAACTGCTGTTGGAGAAGATGTATATGTATATATATTGCTATCTTTTTGTCAAATGCAGGGATTTAAAAGGAAACAGAAAAAACAGAGGCTATACAGCCTCTTTGCCGTCTGCAAGCAGTTGGCAAAGGCCTTTTCCGTCTGCTTGCAGTTGGCAAAGCGGACACGTGGCGCCCAGCTGTGCAATCTGGCAATAGCTGGGTGACCATTTGGTTATTATGCCGTCGGCCTCCGGCAAGGCAGACGGCAAAGTGGGGAGGTTTGCCGTCTGTCAGTAGATGGCATTAACGGCCTGACGGAGCCGGCCGGCCGGTCATGGTACCGTCTGCCTCCGGAAAGGCAGACGGCAAAGTTGGGAGGTTTGCCGTCTGTCAGTGGATGGCAAATCCCGCCGTTAAAAACCTGACGGAGCCGACTGGCAAAGGTTCGCCGTCACACCCGCTCTGCCGTCTGCTTGCACAAAAGCGCACGGCAAAGGTTATTTGCCGTCCGTCGATTTCCGGCAGATGGCAAAGCACCTCTTTGCCGAAGAAATAGCTGACGGGTGCTTTGCCGTGCGTGGGCAGACGGCAAAGTCCTTTGCCGTCCGCCATATAGGTGTTTGCCGTCCGCCGAGGCAGACGGCAAATATGTGAATTCCAGTAGTGACAACTGGGTCCTCCAACCGTAGCAACTCAGACTGTACTTCCCCCTCCTCCTCGCGAGATCGCCCAGCAAGCACTTCGCAACGAAGAACAAAGGTCAGCTGCAGAGCACAAAGGAATGAACCCGCGCAGCCGAGCGGTCGAAAAAAAAGCAAACTCACCCTTCAGAAGGTCAGACGGCTTCAACATCCAAGCTGCCAAGCTATCCAAGACAGCCTTAGCACGCTCGCGTTTCGAGCGATGGATCGCAAGAGCACCTTTCAGTCGAACGATCTCACGTTCGGCCTCTTTCAGCCTCAAGCAAACGGACTCGTAAGCACCTTCGCGAGCATCCTCCTTCAGCAAATTCCAAGCCAGAGAAACACCCGGGATGGCCTACCGCAAAGAGAAACAAGTCAAAAGAAGCAAGACAACAAGCAGCACAAGAAATCAAAGCAGGTCCACGAATTAGATCCGCCGTCTAGCAGGAGGCACATTACAACATAAAGTTCTCAAAACACAAAAAGGACCACACTACTCCTCGGCTGCAGAATTATTTGCCCTACGACCAGCTGCAGCTGGCGGGTCAGTCGAGTAGAGCGAGCACTTTGCTCGTCCGTGTAAGCATGCAAAGTGTCCACCATGGAATCCTCAATAGGGAGACCATGGCCCAGAAGAACAACAATAGATGTGGCAAGCCCACCCACCACGTTCTCACGAAGCAAGCACTCCAGCTGATCCCCATCCGGACCGAAGGCAGCAACTAGAGAATCAAGACCCTCGGGACGCTTCTTCGCATCGAGGAACAAGTGCTCATGGAGAAGCTTCAGGAGAGTGGTAGCCCGATCGCAGACATCCCCAACAGCTATAGCAGTGCCCGAGACAACATCTACAGAGCCACGAAGAACACCCGAACCGGCAGCAGCAACATCCACCGCTCCAATACCCGCAGAACCTGGAAGAAGGCCACATATTAAAATCCCAACAATCGGAGAGGCAAACAAACCGCAAAAAAAGACGGAGGACAGGAAGAGTCCACTAACCAATTAGAGAGCTCGCCAATTTCTGCAGGCGCTCGCACTCAACCCTCTCGACCTGGAGAAATTGCTCCTCCAACCGCCGCAACCGCTCGAGCTCGCCTTGCTGCGCCTGCAGTTCCTTTTCCTTGGACTCCAGAGCAGCCTGAAGTTTAGCAAGTTCCTTCTTCGCAGCCTCCGCCCACTTGTCAGCACCCTTCTTGCGACCGACGGAACAAATACCAGTCAAAACCAATCAGCAAAAGAAACAAAGACCAAGAACCAGGATCTCACGTGTCATAGTAGTTAAGCTCCCCTGGACCGAGTCATGAGCATGTCGCCACCGATCAGTCTCAGTTAGCACACGTTCGCACATCCGGAATAAAGGTTGCACCCAAGCAGATACACCAAGTCAAAAGCATAGGAAAGAAGAAAATCAAAGGCTACAACCAATCACAAATGATTGCTTGTAGCCTCGGGGGCTACTCCCATTGGGAGCACTGCCGTGCTCCCAATATGTACCAGACCGACAGAAGGAAGACCAAAATCATAGACTACAACCACCCACTAGTGACCGTTTGCAGCCTCGGGGGCTACTATAGCAAAGCACAGAAGGACAAAGAAATCGCATACCTGCTCCACCATGCGATCAAAGAACTTCGCTTTATCCTTAGATGAGAGATCCCTCCTCTCCAGAAAGTGCTCCTTAGGGATCACTGGTTTGACATGCGGAGGCAAGTCACCCTCAGGAGCAGCAGCAGCCGAAACAGAAGCCCCAGACGGAGCAGTCGCAGATGTCCCCTCCACATCGACAGTCGCAGGGGTCGTCCCTGCACCCGAAGACACGGGAGCAGCAGAATCAGCCAGTCAATCAGACGTCGTACCAGAATCAGTCGAAGGAGCAGCTACAGCACCAGCACTCGCAGAGGAAGCAGCCGGAGCAGGAGTAGTACTACATGTCAATTTACCCTCAGAACACCAGCCAAAGTAATGGTAATCAGAGACGACAAAACGAAAATGTAAACGCACCCAGCAGGCGCAGCGCCTGGATGTAGCAATATCCCTAACCTGCGTTTCTTCGAGGCAGCAGGTGGAGGGCACATCACAACAGGCTGTACAACCGCGGGCAAATCTTCGCCATCACCCGCCACATCACGACCACCCGCGGGGTGAGTGCATTTGACACGAAGATGACTTGAATCCCCCGAGTCATCCGCAACTGACGGTGGAGCACACGTGGACTCAACAGCAACAACACCCGAAGCGCCAGAAGCACCCCCATCACTTGCAGGGACAGGATCGGCATCAGCCTCACCAGGTTCATCGAGTATATCCGCATCCTCAGGCTGCGGCGGATTGTTCAACAAAGGATTGTGACTCTACAGATCAAAACAGCATCAGCAACCAATAGGAATGAGTCAGCAGTTCAAATAAAATTTAAAGATAAGTACCTGAGGAAGAGGAAAGTCAGCAGAGAAAGGACGAACAAGACTCTGCTCCCCAATGCTCATGCACTTTGTCACTTGCTGAACCCGGGACAAAAGGTCGTCATCGGAAATCTCTTAGGGTGAACACCTGGTCAAGTCATCAGGCCCAGTATATTGCCACATGGGACGGACCCGATGCTGAAGCGGCTGCACGCGTCTCTTGACAAACACGGAGATAAGCTGACCGCCAGTCAATTCATCCTTTAAAGAAGTAATCTTCTGCACAAACGGTTCCACGAGAGACGACTCGCGAGCAGACAAAGGATGCGCCCATGAAGAACGCTTAAGCGCCCGCTCAGCAGGGTCGAAAGGAGGCAGACCAAACCGCTCACAGAGTGTAATGAAACATGCAATGTGCAGAATCCCATTGGAGGTTAAATCATGCAGTTGCAACTGATAGGCGATGTAACATCCCAATTTTTGTAAAAATTTGGATGTTAATAGAATCATTTGTGCATATCATTTTTTCTTCCCATCGCATATTGGATCTTTTGTATTTTCCGTCCAATTTATTTTAACCCAATAAAAAAAATCAAGAGAGAAGATAAAATGACTTCTTCATCATAAAAAGGGTTAAGAAAATATTGGAGCATTTATTTTGTTTTAATGAAGCATTTCGGGAATTTAATAAATCCTAAAATTCCTTTTTGGAATTTATTAATTTTCTAAAATGACTTTATAAATAAATTTTTGCATTTTATAAAATTGCATTGAGCTAGGAATATTTATCCTAGACTTTATAAAAATTTCGTTGAGGTTTTATTAGAGTTTTATTAAACTTACTTTTGAAATATATTTTTATAGTATTTTATTTTGACAAGGAAAAATTTACAGTATTTTTCTTATATATTTATAAGTTTTTTTTTAAATTATGACGTATTTTTTTTGGGTAATTTAAAAAAAAAATCGGCCGCCAGGCCAGCCAGCCCCCAGCGCCCCGTCTCCTCCCGTCCGTGCATGCGGACGTGCATGCGCACGCGCAGCAGCGCCAGCGCCGGCCGCGCCGACTAGCCAGGCGTCCCTCCGTTCCTTCCTTCCTTCCTTCCCCGCGTACCCCGCACCTTCCTTCTCCGCCCGACACCATTAAAGCCCCCATTAATCCTCCATTAAAGAGTTCGTCGGAATTTTCGCACTTGCCGGTTTTCGTCGCCGGGAACACGTATCTGGACACCCCCTCCCCCTATATAAATCACCCCTGCGTGCCCCTCCTCCCACTCGTCCAAAGCCCCCAAAAATCATGCCCAAAGCCGCACCGTAGCTCGCGTATTTGCTCGCCGAAGTTCGCCGGTCAAGCTCCGCCTCGGCGTCGATCACGTCGCCGGTAAGCCGTCTTGAGACCCCAAACTCTAGAAATCGGTTGCGCTCGTCGTTGCGCATCTTATGGATAAAATTTTGCCTCTTCTCGTGCACCACAGCAGCGTCCCGGAGCTCGCGCGCCCACCGGAGTTCGCCGGAGTTCACCGCCGCCCCGCCACGTTGTAGCCACGCCGGACACCGTCGCCACCACCCCGCACTTCCCCACGCCGAGCTGCCCCTCCCCGACAACTCCCTCACCGCCAATCCCCACCGGAGCCGCCGCCCCACGAAGAAGACGCCGACGACCACGTACAGTACGTGTACGTTTCTTCCTGTGTAGAAGAAGATGGAAAAAAATACGTTAGTTATTTATTTATTTATTTGAGAGATTTCACTAGATTAAAATTTTACCCCTAGTATTGTTTTAGCTATATTATTTTACTCGTTTATTAGTTTAGACGAAACCAAATCCCGCGTTTAATTTTATTTTATTTTTTATTTTTTTCATCCCGCTATCGCGTGGAAACGTATTTCTAGAATTTTGGAATTTTAAAATATGTTTTTGAACATATTTTAATTCAAACTTCGTTTGGCCATAATTTTATAACCGTAACTCGGTTTTGACCAATTCTTTTTGCAAATCGAAAACCCTAATTTATCTATATCACTTAGGACTTTCAACAACAAGTTTTACACAAAATTTTGTTCTGTTTTACAAAAAAAAAATCTTTACTTATTCTTTATTTTCCAAGTTTGTCGAAGCATTGTTTTCGTTTTATTTTGTATTATGTTTTGATTGGATGCACTTGTTTGTTTGCGATAGATTGCCCCGAGTGCGAAGCGGAATATTTCCAGTCCTTAGAGTTTGACCAGCAGCAGCCAGGCAAGTCTACCTTTGATCATTTTCCACCTTACCTATGTTTTATTGCATGTAGTACCCCTTTCTTAGAATGCATAAGTAGAAGTTTACTTTCTCGCAAACCCAGTAGTTCAATTTGTGGTAGGTTTAACTTGTCACCATCGTGTAGGAAATTGTAGTGTTATGCTATTGTAGACGTGGATTGGGGAGTGAATTCACGATGAGATGAGTGACTTTGTAGTAAATCAGGACCAAGTTAAACTCAATGAACTACCTGGGTGGAATGGTTGGAGGCACCCTGGAGGAACCAGTGGAGATGCCTAAGTGACCTGGAGATGGCCAGGGATCACTGCGGAAAGCCACCCAGGCTTAAAGGGATTTTATCATATTGTCATTTTCTAGAAGCTTACGTGTGCAGCCACAAGCCATTATGGGCTCTGGCTTGGTTAATTAGTAGTAGTGACTCTTGCTAGGTGGTGCTACGAACGTAGTGTTGGTAGGTGGGATGGGCACCGCCAGAGTAAGGGAAACTCTTCTAAAAGACCATGTCTCGACCTTCCTATTTCCATACAAAGTGTAGTGTGGCGAATACCAATGGAGGTGGTCGAGTCTTGTGGGGAAAAGTGCACAAACCTCTGCAGAGCGTATAAATCTAATCGATTAGCCGAGTCCCCGGTATTGGACAATTTGAGCATTCTAGCTATGGTAATTTTGAGAAATCTCATCATCTTTAATTAATCATTTTGGGCATAATTACCATGGGTTGTCTTGTGCTTTATTGAGATTATTTTTTTGGAACATTCTTTCTATAGGGAAAAATTTAGCTTTATGCAAATTGAAACGTAGAAGCTCCACCAGCCAAATGCATGTATTGTAGGAATTCATTTTCTTCTCCTTGGTATGACTTGCCGTACATTCAAAGTACTGACCCTATTTGGGCTGTACGATTGTTGCAGATTACTCTGACGGTGACTAAGGTGCGAATAGGTTATTGTCCTATACTCAACGTTTTGCCGTGGAGTCGGATGGACCACTACTACTACTATTGCTTCCGCAGTTTTGATGGCCTTAAGCCATACTATTGTATTTTATTTTCTTTATTTTGAACTTTCCGATGTAATAAAATACATGTGATTTATTCTGTTATTCATCGAGTACTGTGTGTGCCAGCAAATTGATCCAGGGACTGGCACAGATCACAGAGACTTGGTCCCATTTGGGATCGGGTCGTTACAAGATGGTATCAGAGCACATGTTGACTGTAGGACGTGACCTTAGAAATGGAAAAGCCATAGGACAATTTTATTTTGAAAACCTTCTACTTTTCGTTGTTCTCGTATCCTTTGTTGGAAATATGCCCTAGAGGCAATAATAAAATGTTATTATATATATATTTCCACGTTCATAATTAATGTTTATATTTCTGTGCTATAATTGCAATGACCCTGACGGTGAGATTCAGAAGAAAACTCATTTGCATGTGTGGAAATGTAAACACCAAGAGTTCCTGGTTTAGCCTCTAAGACCAGCTCATGTGCTAACTGATGATTACGTTTTCTTAATCATGGACATTGTTCTTGTAACAAGGATGTCAGTAGCAATGGGAACATATTGTTAGCAGAACAATGATGTTGAACCGACCCCAGTATTGAATGATATACTTAGAGATCACATCGTAACTACGTTATAAGTCATATCATGAAATGTTTTCATATACGTAATTCCTTAGACCATGAGAGTATCGAGTTGCTTCACACAGGAAGACATGCTTTGGTTCTTAGATGAATCCTCCCGTAAATGGGAAGTAGTAAAATAAGTTCTGGGTATGTCAGATGGTGTGGCTAGTGACTGTGATAGTTCAAGAATGGGATTTGCTCCTTCACGATGAAGAAGATATTCACTTCGGGCCCACTCGGTATGACGGTATCCATTATAGTCTGGCCAGACGCATTGTGATTCAGTCACGGGGATACCGGAATACGATAACGAGAAAAGGGACAAACGAGCAAAGAGGATAACGAGTGGCTTGTGTTCAAAAGTTGTTACACATGGGTGCCAAACTTCTCTCCTCTAACTTTGTCATATATTACGAAGCAAAGGGAATGGTACATGACTAAACATAATGGTTCACTCAAAGTTTCTTCGTGTATGTGCGGGAGTCAACATGGGTGTCCATGGCTCCGCTGTTGATTATTGGCTATTGACAAAAGGCTGTTGACCTATGTCCGGAATATGTTCTGAGTCATGTCCGCATTATACCGAACCTATTGGGTCACACACTTAACGAGCAGTAGTCTGTTAGAATACTAGTATGGTAGAAGGTTTAGTGGAAGCAAAGCAGAATAGTTCATACGGGTACCGGAAGTAGTTCCGGGGATTTATGAAATAGTTCATAAGGGCACCAAAAGTAGTTTTGGGTATTTAAGGATATGTCTGGATCACTCTGGAGTAGTCCCAGGTGGTTCCGGAACATATGAAAATGGTAATGGGAAAGTTTACGATCAACCGGAATAGTTTCGGTGATCGGTGGACAGCTTAAACAATATGTTGTGTTCACCGGACATAATAACCTTTGCCCGGATGGCTCCGAAACCCATTTAGATGGCTCCGGAACATTCGTTAGAGGTTCCGGAAGGTATTGGAAGTGCTCCAAAAGTGTCCGGAATGTCCCGAAACAGTCCCGGTAGGTCCCGGAAGGTCCTGGAAGCTTCTAGAAGGTTCCAGAAGGTTCCGGGCAGTACCACCCACTGCCCTGCGCCCCTGGCCTTGGGGGGCAAGCCACCTAGGCTTCCCTGGCCGGCCAGGTGGTGGGGGCGCACCAAAAAGGGGTGGGAGATCCTCCAGGTGGGATTTCCAAATACCATTATGGAAGGTTTCCGGTGGGAAGGTATGTGTAGGTTTGGAAGGCTTGGGAGTCCAAGTTGGACTCCCAAACCTCCTTGAGCTGCGCCCTAGGCCCCTTGGCCACCTATATAAGGTGAGCCAAGGGTGGGGGAAGATACAGACAATCAATCCCCAAGGCCTATGCGCCACCCTCCCTCCTCTGAACCCCGTTGCTCCACTTTTAGACCCCGGTTTAGACGCTGTTCTAGATCGGAATCCGTTAGGGTTTTCTCCCTCTAGTTTTCTCGGTGGCGTTCATCTCTGGACGGCGGAGCGCTGCTGGATTTCTGCTACGGGATGTGTGGATACTAATGGAGGGGTCGTACCTTCGACCCTTCTTCGAGGAGCTTGTTCATGGAACTTGTCCGTGGGACTAGATCGCGGGACTTGTTCGTGGGATTGATCGAGGGACTGTTCGTGGGAGAACTTGCAAGATCTACTTCCACTACGTCCACGAGCTTCACCAACTCTACTTCCGCTACATCGGTTGGTGAGCCATGACCTAAAACCTTGTATGCAATCTTCTTGGATGATCTTGGGTTCTTGATTCGTAGGCCGAAATTTTTGTTTTCTACTACGTTTCCCAACAGTGGTATCAGAGCGATCCTTGATTAGATGCATGTTTAGGTCTAGATCATATGTGTGATATGAGGCATTGATTTTCTTGTTGCTTCCCCGTCATGTGTTTTTTTCTATGCTTGATGGCAAGTTGAGGTTTTGCTACAAGGATTGAGTTTTCCATCGATCCCTCTATGCTTCTTTCAGTATGCTGGTTGCCTTGATCATGGTCTACATCAAACTCCTTGGATCTCATCTTAATCTCGCAATAGAATATTTAACATGGAGGGGCTTGTGGATTTTATGAACTCAAATCCACACGGGGGTCACGCGTTTAACGAAGTTTGGCTTGTGGCATTAGTTGCTGCACGCACCCCGTATGTTAAACTAGCAACAAAAGAAGTATCGTGTTTTGTTTTATCTAGGGTTTCTCGTTTGCCTTGTAAACCTTCTTAACAACCACGATAAAAGTTGCAACAACCCGTGTAGATGGCGATCTAACTCGTTTTTGCAGAGTATGCATGTGATGTGGTATAGCCTTCAAGATTTGCAATGTGTTTGTATGAGATGCTATATGATGTAATATTTATTCGCGACCTGCGTGTCATGGTACGGCATGATGACTGGAGTCATATGATTGTCACTTAATTATGGCCTGCGTGCCAGAACTGTTTATTAGCTCGAGGCAAAGCAATAGATAGATGCAAGGTGATGATCTACGATGCGGAGGTGGACCCCGACGCACATGCCGGAAGCCGTGGTGTTGGTCCCGGCACCAAGGACAAAGTTGGTGGACACGGTGACTTCAACCACGACGACGTGAAGATAATGAAGACTTCACGAAGCAAAGGGCTATATCATATCACATAATTTTATGACCTGCCTGTGATGTTTATCCCTTTGATGCACCCTTGTTTGATGCGCGGTAGTCGTATTTTATTAGGGTGATCTCTCGCAAAACAATATCAAGTTGATAGTGTTCTCCCAACTGTAGCACCGTCTATACTATGTTTCACACCGGAGCAGGTCATGTCACATGGGTGCACACGTGTGTGACGCATAAAAGGCGGGTGTGTTAAAAGAACACACAGCGCATTACACTTGGTTGTCTTGACGGTTTGGATAAAAGTTTGCTACCGGAACACGCCTATCGAAAGATGAACAAGAATCACCTTTGGTGTGATTGGCAAGTTGGCCTACCGGTCCAGTCTAAGTCATCAGTGATGTCACATCAATGGCGGACGATTGGGTTGGATCTTGAATCACTTCAGCATCAATTACGAGAGATATTGATCTGAGTGGGAGCGCACTTAGTAATTAAATTGATTAATCACAAGTGCAACTTAATTATGAACAAAGTCTTAGTATTTGCATTATCGTTGTAGAATAATGGCTCGCGTTACCACCTTCCCAATTGATTTTGATTAACTGTATTATCTGGTAAAAACTTTGCGATTGGTACCGTATTGTGAGGACTATCCTCAATAGTGCCGAGAAGGACCATGTCCTATCGCAAATTTTTGATGCTCTCCCGCTGATGCTATGGATGATGTGACTTACGTCCATAATCCAAAAATGCTAGAATTCCACCACAGCTAAGTGCATTGTCTTCACCACCATGAAACCCGAACTTCGAAAAGTTTGGGATAGTTATGTTATATTCATGGAACTGAAATTTTTTTTTCAGTGGTAAGACAATTAATGTTGGATATAAGATATCTAGTACAATGTATGATTGTAAGCATTAGTGAAAATATTCACTGTGCTCTTAACGAAACGGATAAGTGTGGGATCCAGAAGAACACTGGTCATATCATGATGAGGATTAAGGGAAAGGAAGTTCCATAGTGTGTTAGTAAGACTTACATGCCGGAAAGTCCATGGCATGCGCCACCCTTGATCATGTGTGATCTTCTGTGAGTAGGAGTGACATTGGAAATAGAACTATGATACGTATAAAGGCAAAACGAAAGAAGACTGGAATAACCAGCTCAGAAATGAAAGTCATACGGAGTTATAGATGAATTCATTGTTGGTCAAGAGATGTAATTCTTGGGAATCATGATTAAGCAGTTAATTGTGGATTCTGTATATTGTGATTAAACTGTTGATCACCGGAATATCACATCGATTGCATATTGTTGCAACTCGATGCAAGAAATACTATGGCCTTTATGACCAGCAAATGATGAATTTTGACACGCTTGGGAACACGGTAAAAGGTTTACTATGCCGTGTGTTGACTCTATGATTATCTTCATAATTCATTTTAGAGTTGAGTAAATTGTTACTACACTTTAGCCTTGTTGCAAAACATCATTTTGAATCATGTTTGTTGCAAGAGAGTTGTTCAAAGCTATGAATAACGTAAAGGCCATACTTCCATTATGAATAGGTTGTATGTTATGAATGTTGATAATAATACTAAACATCCATAACACTGATGCTAAACGTCGCAAGACTGACAGAAATACCACATAGATGTGGCACTGCCGTTTATCACAAGTGACATAACATGCATGAAGAATTTCCATAAGTGATGGACTTTCGAGTCATATGATTATGAATCACTTGACGCTTGCGATCTTTGTCTCGAAGTAATGTGACTAAAACACCGTTGATAGGCCATACACGAACGGGCAACTAAACCATTGGTAATCATACATGATGATGTCTGTAGTCCAATAAGTGTAGTTGTGTGCAGTGGATTCCCTATCTTCACTCATGAGTTGAAGTAGATATGTGGATATCTGTTCAATAGAGACATACTTCTAAAATTTTTGAAATGTTTAAGGAATTTTAGAGTGAAATAGAAATTCATTGTAACAAGAAAATAAAGCTTCTGCAAATTAGATTGTAGAAAGTAATATTTGAGTTACAAGTTTAGCGAACGTCTGATGAGTTGTGAAGAAGTGTCATAACTTGCGTCTCCCGGAACACCACTATGAGTAAAGTGTTCGAGAGATGTAATCAAGCCATGTATGACACGGTAAGATCAAATATGACGTTTATCAATTTGCCATTATACTTATTAAAGTTATGTGTTAGTGACTACGGCTTTTACACTGAAAAGAGCATCATCAAATCTGTTGAAATGACACCATATTAGATGTGGTATGGACTGTTAAAACCATGTTGTCTTTTCTTAAAATTTGGGTATATGAGGCATATGTTTGACATACTCAAAACACCAAATCAGATAAGTGCTACTTTGTGAAGGTTATTCCAAAAGGTTTGGTATTCCTCTATCACTACACAAAAGCAAAACTGTTTGCTGTTAAGAACAATGTGTTTTGAAGAAAATGGTTTCTTGCAAAAGAGTGAGTGGGAGGATAGTGAAACTTGTTAAAGATTGTTGAATCTTCAAATAAGTGCGCAGCTGAACCACATAGGTTTGACAAAACTCGTACAAACATTCATGATATGTAAAACGAGATGTTGTTGTTCGACAATGATAAACCTGTGATATACAAAGAAGCGTTGATGGGCCCTGACTCCGGGATTTGGCTAAATGCCAAATAAACCGAGATAGTATCCATGGAAGTAAGTCAAGTTTTGAACTTGGTAGACCCTTGGAAAGACTAAAAGTCTGAAGAATATATATATGGATCTATAATTGATTCGGATGAAATTGTTTTATCCATAAAGCTCAACTCGTTGGAAAATTGTTTTCTAGCAAGTTCAAAGGTTGACTACGGCGAAATAGTGTCGACCGTAGAAATGCTTTAGTCAGTTCGGGTTATATTAGCAATTACTACATATCTCATTTATAGGATATTGTAGAATGAACGTCAAAACAAAGTTCCTACACGGAAATATAACAAAGGACGTATATGTGATACGACCGGAATGTTTTTTCGATTCAAAGGATGCTAAAATAGATGCAAGCCTTGGATATCCAGTGATGGACTGGAGCTAGCATAATGGAGTTGGAATTTTCGTTGTGATGAAATTGCCAAAAGAGTTTGTTTTCATCAGGAATAACGAAGATGCTTGAATATTCAAGAAAGTAAGTGGGAGCTGAATAATATTTCTAAAACCTTATGTAGATGACATATTGTTGATTAGAAATGATATAAATTTCTTGACACGAATAAGGACTTCATTGGAAATAGTTTTCAGTTGAAGAACTTGGGCTGATATAGCATTAGTATTGAGCATAGTGATCTATGAAGATAGTAAGTGCCTGATCATGCTAAAGCCAACACTACATATTGACATGATACTAAAGTAGTTTAGTATGAAATGCCAAGAAACATGTTCTTGCCGAAGTCGTGGTGAAAAGTTGTTTGCAGAAATCGGTGTTGATGAACACAGATAAGCAAAAACACGTGAATTGAATTCCACTCACCCGTGTGTTTGGATTAATCATGTACACCATAATATGTAAAACGACCAGATATGTCCAGTGCTTCAAAAGGTTATGAGCAAGATACCAAATTGATCAATATGTTGATCATTGGACAAACAGTGAAAATTTAAACTTATGATAGATAAGATATGTTTCTCGGAAAATGGAGATAATGAAGAGCTCGTTGTAACAAGTTACACCAGCTGAATTTTGATGTAAACAGTTACACCAATTCAGTCTTCATACTTACTCCGATCGATTTTCGATTTTAATTGGGATTATGTGTTTCACACGTAAGGGTGGCACAGTATGATGGAACTGTGTTAAGTTAGATACTGTGGCGAATTCTATAACAGAGGCTAAGTACATTGTTTCTTAAAGAAGTAACAAGGGAGGGTATTTTGAATCATCAGTTCATTTATGAACATGGTATGGTTTCCTAGATGCTTGAAGCTCATGGAACATTGATGAATGATTTCATGACTTATTCTAAGGAACCAAGGTCCTACCAAATGATTCAAACATATACAAAGCTAAACTGATAAAATTAGTGAATTTTATGATAGCGTGAAAACGCGAAGATATGCAAGATACAAACGGGCCTGAAACGTCAGATCCGAAGATAAGGTCTATACCACAAATGAAGCATTTTTTACACCGGTATGCCATAGGTGTAAAGTGCTCAAGCACTGACAATATTATTGACTCTAGTGCAAGTGGGAGACTGTTGGAAATATGCCCTAGAGGCAATAATAAAATGTTATTATATATATATTTCCACGTTCATAATTAATGTTTATATTTCTGTGCTATAATTGCAATGACCCTGACTGTGAGATTCAGAAGAAAACTCATTTGCATGTGTGGAAATGTAAACACCAAGAGTTCCTGGTTTAGCCTCTAAGACCAGCTCATGTGCTAACTGATGATTACGTTTTCTTAATCATGGACATTGTTCTTGTAACAAGGATGTCAGTAGCAATGGGAACATATTGTTAGCAGAACAATGATGTTGAACCGACCCCAGTATTGAATTATATACTTAGAGATCACATCGTAACTACGTTATAAGTCATATCATGAAATGTTTTCATATACGTAATTCCTTAGACCATGAGAGTATCGAGTTGCTTCACACAGGAAGACATGCTTTGGTTCTTAGATGAATCCTCCCGTAAATGGGAAGTAGTAAAATAAGTTCTGGGTATGTCAGATGGTGTGGCTAGTGACTGTGATAGTTCAAGAATGGGATTTGCTCCTTCACGATGAAGAAGATATTCACTTCGGGCCCACTCGGTATGACGGTATCCATTATAGTCTGGCCAGACGCATTGTGATTCAGTCACGGGGATACCGGAATACGATAACGAGAAAAGGGACAAACGAGCAAAGAGGATAACGAGTGGCTTGTGTTCAAAAGTTGTTACACATGGGTGCAAAACTTCTCTCCTCTAACTTTGACATATATCGCGAAGCAAAGGGAATGGTACATGACTAAACATAATGGTTCACTCGAAGTTTCTTCGTGTATGTGCGGGAGTCAACATGGGTGTCCATGGCTCCGCTGTTGATTATTGGCTATTGACAAAAGGCTGTTGACCTATGTCCGAAAGATGTTCTGAGTCATGTCCGCATTATACCGAACCTATTGGGTCACACACTTAACGAGCAGTAGTCTGTTAGAATACTAGTATGGTAGAAGGTTTACTGGAAGCAAAGCAGAATAGTTCATACGGGTACCGGAAGTAGTTCCGGGGATTTATGAAATAGTTCATAAGGGCACCAAAAGTAGTTTTGGGTATTTAAGGATATGTCCGGATCACTCTGGAGTAGTCCCAGGTGGTTCCGGAACATATGAAAATGGTAATGGGAAAGTTTACGATCAACCGGAATAGTTTCGGTGATCGGTGGACAGCTTAAACAATATGTTGTGTTCACCGGACATAATAACCTTTGCCCGGATGGCTCCGAAACCCATTTAGATGGCTCCGGAACATTCGTTAGAGGTTCCGGAAGGTATTGGAAGTGCTCCAAAAGTGTCCGGAATGTCCCGAAACAGTCCCGGTAGGTCCCGGAAGGTCTTGGAAGCTTCTAGAAGGTTCCGGAAGGTTCCGGGCAGTACCACCCACTGCCCTGCGCCCTTGGCCTTGGGGGGCAAGCCACCGAGGCTGCCCTGGCCGGCCAGGTGGTGGAGGCGCACCAAAAAGGGGTGGGAGATCCTCCAGGTGGGATTTCCAAATACCATTATGGAAGGTTTCCGGTGGGAAGGTATGTGTAGGTTTGGAAGGCTTGGGAGTCCACGTTGGACTCCCAAACCTCCTTGAGCTGCGCCCTAGGCCCCTTGGCCACCTATATAAGGTGAGCCAAGGGTGGGGGAAGATACAGACAATCAATCCCCAAGGCCTATGCGCCACCCTCCCTCCTCTGAACCCCGTTGCTCCACTTTTAGACCCCGGTTTAGACGCTGTTCTAGATCGGAATCCGTTAGGGTTTTCTCCCTCTAGTTTTCTCGGTGGCGTTCATCTCTGGACGGCGGAGCGCTGCTGGATTGCTGCTACGGGATGTGTGGATACTAATGGAGGGGTCGTACCTTCGACCCTTCTTCGAGGAGCTTGTTCATGGAACTTGTCCGTGGGACTAGATCGCGGGACTTGTTCGTGGGATTGATCGAGGGACTGTTCGTGGGAGAACTTGCGAGATCTACTTCCACTACGTCCACGAGCTTCACCAACTCTACTTCCGCTACATCGGTTGGTGAGCCATGACCTAAAACCTTGTATGCAATCTTCTTGGATGATCTTGGGTTCTTGATTCGTAGGCCGAAATTTTTGTTTTCTACTACGTTTCCCAACATCCTTGTCTATTCAAATCTAACTTCTCTCTTTTAAAAATATAGACGTCGACTGCCATGACCCGCTTCACCCAGCCCGATGAGACCATGCCTTTTGGGAGACGCCTGACGAAGATCACCAAGTACCTGAACATCGGCCTGCCCAGTTTTACTGGAACCCTGAGGACCTCGACGCCAGAAGATAGATGCTGGAGGATCAACGTCCACATTCCAGGACGCACCTTCGGGAAGAACATCAAGCCTATTGACTTATTTTTGGAGGCACCAACTTGGAGTTTGGGCCAGAGCATCGCAGCACACACCTCCCTTGGACGCATCCGTGAGGAATACAAAGAGGATCTCAAGGTAACCACCTTCATGGCATGTGGACGTCGGGATCACCATGGAGAGATTGTGCGCACCGTTGAGGACGACACTATATCATCCTATATCCAAGACCTGGAGGAGCACATCCGCAGCTTGGAGAAGGTGATACACCGTGGCATGAAGACCTCCAGGAAGCTGGCCATCCGCCAAGAGGAGCTGGAGGAGGAACTCAAGGAAACTCGTGAAGGGTACGAGGATGAAATCGACACGCTACTGAAGAATCATAAAGAAGTGAAGCGCCTGCTACAAGAAGCCGAAGAGAAGCTTGACCATGGAGAAAACATCCAGGACGACAACTCTGATGGAGATTTCGTCAGCCAGGATAAGGATCATTAGGGGTCACAGGACGTTGAGATGAGCGAGTCTTCAACCGACTCGAATTAGTTACAGACCACCATCATAGATGATTATCCTTAGCTACTCGAGTAGAGTTTCGATCTATCGATTTTTTTTGTTACCATGTCGACTTTGTGACATGGATTACCTTAGGTTGCTTGTTTGAAACTTGATTTGAGTGAATTGAATTGAAACTTTGCTATCATTTTTGCATATGGGTAGTGTTTTCCCCTTAGGCCCTTTTCTCCCTCTATATCTCATCTATTCTAACCCAACAGATGCCACCAAGAAGGGACCCTTCCGGAAGTGTATCAGGGAGTGGAATCCCCGGCCTAGAGCAGTTGCTTCAGACCCAAAACCAGTTGATGCAGCTTCTGATGCAGAACATGAACACCAACAACAACGCACCAACACCTCCACCACCACCGCCTCCGGTGGATAGTCTCACCCGTTTCCTGAGATTGAACCCACCATTGTTCTCAAGCAGCCCAGAGCCGATTGTTGCTGATGATTGGCTTCGTAATATGGGAAGGAAGCTGGCAACCGCTGGATGCACTGATGGGGATAAAGTGAGGTTCGCCTCGCACCAGCTGGATGGACCTGCAGCCGTATGGTGGGATAACTATACCACCACATACCCCATGGCTAATGTGACTTGGGATCAGTTCCAGCAGGCCTTCCGCACGGCTCATGTCTCAGCTGGAGCTATGAGTCTCAAGAAGAGGGAATTCCGCAACTTACGCCAAGGAGGTCGTTCAGTGGCAGAATATGTGGAGGAGTTCAACAAGCTGTCCCGTTATGCTCCAGGAGATGTGGCCTCGGATGCCGCTAAACAAGAGAAGTTTCTGGAGGGACTAAATGATGAGCTTGGCGTTCAACTGACGGTGGCAACTTTTGCTAATTATCAAGAGCTGGTGGACAAGGCTATCATTCTTGAAGGCAAGCATTAGATAATGGAGAATCGCAAGAGGAAGTACGGTCAGGGAAAGTTTCACTCTGGAGCTCAGCAGAAGCCCCGTCCCGCACCATTCTCAGGATATGGTGGATCAGGACACAACAAGTTTGGAGGACACAACCATCATAACCATGGAGGCCATTCTCAGCATGGGAACCATGGAAACAATCATGGTGGCCCTAGGAATGGAAATGGAGGAAATGGAAATGGAGGAAATGGGAATCAACACCGTCCCAACAATACTGCACCAGTGAGGAAGGATCTGAGTCAGATCACCTGCTTCAAGTGCAACAATAAAGGACACTATTCAACAGATTGTCCTGAGAACAAGAATGGGAATGGCAATGGAAATTCTGGAAACAAGAATCCAAATCCTTTCGCCAAGGGACAAGTGAACCATGTCAATGTGGAGGAAGTCTATGAACAGCCAGATGCAGTGTTTGGTAAGTTTCTCCTAAAACTCTCATCCGGTATTAGTTCTTTTTGATACTGGTGCATCGCATTCATTCATATCAAGGGTAGTTGTGGATAAGTATGGATTTCCTACCAAGACCCTTAGTATGCCCATTATGGTGAGTTCCCTGGGAACCGAGATGGCGGCAGGTTTAGGTTGTCCCCAGTTGAACCTCGCCATTGGCAGGCATGTTTTCCCCACAGACCTGATCATCCTGAAGTCACAAGGATTAGATGTCATCCTAGGCATGGATTGGATGTCGAAGTATGAAGGCAACATTGACTGTGTTAGAAGATCGATTTCTCTCACCACTCCAGAGGGAAAGAGGATCAACTTTGTGTCCAAGCATAAGCCTAGAAAGGTCCAAGTATACTCACTTAAGGGGGTTAGCCTGGAGGAAGTGCCGATAGTCAAGGAGTACCCTGATGTATTCCCGGAGGAATTGCCCGGAATACCACCGGATCGAGACATTGAGTTCTTGATTTTGCCAGGCACCGGACCAATATCCAAGAATTCTATCTGGGTAGTGGTGGATCGTTTGACTAAGGTAGCTCACTTCATCCCCGTGAAAACCACCTATACGAGTGCAAAGCTGGCAAAGATATATATGTCGAGAATCGTATGTCTGCATGGAGTCCCGAAGAAGATTGTGTCAGATAGAGGCACTCAGTTCACCTCAAAATTCTGGCACCAGTTGCATGAAACCTTGGGAACCAGACTGGAATTCAGCATGACTTTTCACCCGCAGACAGATGGGCAGACAGAGAGAGTAAATCAAATTCTGGAAGACATGTTGAGAGCTTGTGCACTAGATTATGGATCCAGTTGGGATGATAATTTACCTTATGCAGAGTTTTCATACAACAACAGTTACCAAACTAGTTTGAAGATGGCCCCGTTTGAAGCCCTCTATGGAAGAAGGTGTAGAACACCATTAATGTGGGATGAAGTTGGAGATCGTCAATTGTTTGGACCAAACTTGATTAAGGATTCCGAAGAGAAGGTCAAATTGATCCGTGATAGATTGAAGATAGCCCAGTCCAGGCAGAGAGTTACGCAGATGCAAAACGCAAGGAGGTAATATACGAAGTGGGAGATCGAGCATATCTTCGTGTGTCCCCACTTCGAGGAATCAAGAGATTTGGAGTCAAAGGGAAACTAGCACCACGGTTTGTGGGGCCATACAAAATAGTGGAACGCAAAGGAGAGGTTGCATACAAGTTGGAATTGCCAGAAGCATTGTCTGGAGTTCACGATGTGTTTCACGTATCCCAGCTGAAGAAGTGTCACGCGGAGATGGAGGATATCCCGTTGAGAGACACGGTACCCTTGGAAGCAATTCAACTGGGGAGTGACTTGACCTACGAAGAGAAGCCGGTTAAAATTCTTGACACCAAGGACAGAGTCACTCGTACCAAGGTTATCAAGTTCTGCAAGGTTCAGTGGAGTCACCACACTGAGGAAGAAGCCACTTGGGAGCGAGAAGAAGAACTCAAGCAGGACCACCCACACCTTTTTGCTGGCCAACCCGAATCTCGAGGGCGAGATTCATCTTAAGGGGGGTAGGTTTGTAACATCCCAATTTTTGTAAAAAATTGGATGTTAATAGAATCATTTGTGCATATCATTTTTTCTTCCCATCGCATATTGGATCTTTTGTATTTTCCTTCCAATTTATTTTAACCCAATAAAACAAAATCAAGAGAGAAGATAAAATGACTTCTTCATCATAAAAAGGGTTAAGAAAATATTGGAGCATTTATTTTGGTTTAATGAAGCATTTCGGGAATTTAATAAATCCTAAAATTCCTTTTTGGAATTTATTAATTTTCTAAAATGACTTTATAAATAAATTTTTGCATTTTATAAAATTGCATTGAGCTAGGAATATTTATCCTAGACTTTATAAAAATTTCGTTGAGGTTTTATTAGAGTTTTATTAAACTTACTTTTGAAATATATTTTTATAGTATTTTATTTTGACAAGGAAAAATTTACAGTATTTTTCTTATATATTTATAAGTTTTTTTTTAAATTATGACGTATTTTTTTTGAGGTAATTTAAAAAAAAAATCGGCCGCCAGGCCAGCCAGCCCCCAGCGCCCCGTCTCCTCCCGTACGTGCATGCGTACGTGCATGCGCACGCGCAGCAGCGCCAGCGCCGGCCGCGCCGACCAGCCAGGCGTCCCTCCGTTCCTTCCTTCCTTCCCCGCGTACCCCGCACCTTCCTTCTCCGCCCCGACACCATTAAAGCCCCCATTAATCCTCCATTAAAGAGTTCGCCGGAATTTTCGCACTTGCCGGTTTTCGTCGCCGGGAACACGTATCTGGACACCCCCTCCCCCAATATAAATCACCCCTGCGTGCCCCTCCTCCCACTCGTCCAAAGCCCCCAAAAATCATGCCCAAAGTCGCACCGTAGCTCGCGTATTTGCTCGCCGAAGTTCGTCGGTCAAGCTCCGCCTCGGCGTCGATCACGTCGCCGGTAAGCCGTCTTGAGACACCAAACTCTAGAAATCGGTTGCCCTCGTCGTTGCGCATCTTATGGACAAAATTTTGCCTCTTCTCGTGCACCACAGCAGCGTCCCGGAGCTCGCGCGCCCACCGGAGTTCGCCGGAGTTCACCGCCGCCCCGCCACGTCGTAGCCACGCCGGAGACCGTCGCCACCACCCCGCACTTCCCCACGCCGAGCCGCCCCTCCCCGACACCTCCCTCACCGCCAATCCCCACCGGAGTCGCCGCCCCACGAAGAAGACGCCGACGACCACGTACAGTACGTGTACGTTTCTTCCTGTGTAGAAGAAGATGCAAAACAATACGTTAGTTATTTATTTATTTATTTATTTATTTTAGAGATTTCACTAGATTAAAATTTTACCCCTAGTATTGTTTTAGCTATATTATTTTACTCGTTTATTAGTTTAGACGAAACCAAATCCCGCGTTTAATTTTATTTTATTTTTTATTTTTTTCATCCCGCTATCGCGTGGAAACGTATTTCTAGAATTTTGGAATTTTAAAATATGTGTTTGAACATATTTTAATTCAAACTTCGTTTGGCCATAATTTTATAACCGTAACTCGGTTTTGACCAATTCTTTTTGCAAATCAAAAACCCTAATTTATCTATATCACTTAGGACTTTCAACAACAAGTTTTACACAAAATTTTGTTCTGTTTTACAAAAAAAAAATCTTTATTTATTCTTTATTTTCCAAGTTTGTCGAAGCATTGTTTTCTTTTTATTTTGTATTATGTTTTGATTGGATGCACTTGTTTGTTTGCGATAGATTGCCCCGAGTGCGAAGCGGAATATTTTCAGTCCTTGAGTTTGACCAGCAGCAGCCAGGCAAGTCTACCTTTGATCATTTTCCACCTTACCTATGTTTTATTGCATGTAGTACCCCTTTCTTAGAATGCATAAGTAGAAGTTTACTTTCTCGCAAACCCAGTAGTTCAATTTGTGGTAGGTTTAACTTGTCACCATCGTGTAGGAAATTGTAGTGCTATGCTATTGTAGACGTGGATTGTGGAGTGAATTCACGATGAGATGAGTGACTTTGTAGTAAATCAAGACCAAGTTAAACTCAATGAACTACCTGGGTGGAATGGTTGGAGGCACCCTGGAGGAACCAGTGGAGATGCCTAAGTGACCTGGAGATGGCCAGGGATCACTGCGGAAAGCCACCCAGGCTTAAAGGGATTTTATCATATTGTCATTTTCTAGAAGCTTACGTGTGCAGCCACAAGCCATTATGGGCTCTGGCCTGGTTAATTAGTAGTAGTGACTCTTGCTAGGTGGTGCTACGAACGTAGTGTTGGTAGGTGGGATGGGCACCGCCAGAGTAAGGGAAACTCTTCTAAAAGACCATGTCTCGACCTTCCTATTTCCATACAAAGTGTAGTGTGGCGAATACCAATGGAGTGGTCGAGTCTTGTGGGGAAAAGTGCACAAACCTCTGCAGAGCGTATAAATCTAATCGATTAGCCGAGTCCCCGGTATTGGACAATTTGAGCATTCTAGCTATGGTAATTTTGAGAAATCTCATCATCTTTAATTAATCATTTTGGGCATAATTACCATGGGTTGTCTTGTGCTTTATTGAGATTATTTTTTTGGAACATTCTTTCTATAGGGAAAAATTTAGCTTTATGCAAATTGAAACGTAGAAGCTCCACCAGCCAAATGCATGTATTGTAGGACTTCATTTTCTTCTCCTTGGTATGACTTGCCGTACATTCAAAGTACTGATCCTATTTGGGCTGTACGATTGTTGCAGATTACTCTGACGGTGACTAAGGTGCGAATAGGTTATTGTCCTATACTCAACGTTTTGCCGTGGAGTCGGATGGACCACTACTACTACTATTGCTTCCGCAGTTTTGATGGCCTTAAGCCATACTATTGTATTTTATTTTCTTTATTTTGAACTCTCCGATTTAATAAAATACATGTGATTTATTCTGTTATTCATCGAGTACTGTGTGTGCCAGCAAATTGATCCAGGGACTGGCACAGATCACAGAGACTTGGTCCCATTTGGGATCGGGTCGTTACAGGCGAAAAGCAACCCCCGGAGGAAAGGGTGAATGGGAAGTGCAAAACCACGGGGGAAGAAACTCTGAAAGCATACCCGCTCATCTGGACGGGGCGCAGGAACCTCCTCATCACCAGCAATCCAGGCGGCATCACGCGCCACCACGCCGTCGGCCACCAGTTCATCCAGATCTGCAGCTCCAAAAACAGAGCGCTCCCATCTACCGGTCATCCTCGCCAACTCCTGCGCTGCACTACGGGGACTCTTGGACATGGATCTAAAGTCGCAAAACTGCACGAAAAGACAGGCGGATGGCAAAGAACAACAAAGGAAGAAGAAAGGAAGACAAGAGAAGGAAATGGCTGGGTGAAAACCAAAAACACTCCAGACCCCGGTATTTAACCAACAGCTAGAGCAAGCAAATTGCCACCGATAGCCGAGAAATATGGAAAACTCAACCACCGCACTAACCATACCGCCCACCGCGCGCGAAAAACGAGGGCCATCATCACGCAATGCAAAATTTTTGGGCCACAAACATCAAGTCACTTCATTTTTACTTGACATGGCGACCCAACCTGTCAGGAAGACCAGTAAACGCGTCTCAAGCACGCATCTTCGGTCAGCATTCAGCCCTTCATAAAGCTTTTCCATATTATTTCAAATAATCTTTTACTCCCATTGGGAGTACCCTTTTGAGTCCGGGTGCTCCCTCACCCAGAAGGAAAAGATGTGCTCGAGTGATCACTCGCACCGGCAGAAACAACATACTCTCAGAGTCCGGGTGCTCCGTCAGCCCAAGAGCAAAAAGCATTCGAGTGACCACTCGCCCAAAAAAGATTCAGCTATTCAGCAAACATGACTTACTCGCAAACTCGACGACATTCCGAGTGGGTGCTATCTTATTTTCCTCGCCTGAGTACGCTACAAACTCCGCGAGTGACGACTAAAACAACTCACTTGATTCTTTATTCCAAGTGGGTGCATTTCTAAATCAGGCTCCGTGCCTCAACAAAAACGATTATTCCTAGGCTACGACACACTGTACCCAGATGCCACGCAAGCTTAGCGTGTAGGTAAGACCCCGCTGCAAAGAACGGCCGGGCCGGGACTTGCCGCAGAGCGATTTCCCTCCCGACCTTTTCCATGCGCTCGGATGATAGAAAGAGCCGAGCGGACGCGCCCATCCTGTGTGCTTAGACTGGCAGCAATTGATCCTATAAGACCTGCAGCGGCATGACTTTGCTTGACACCAGTGTTCCAAGTTCATGTCGAGGGACATGGGCTTGATTGGGCTACTGTGGTATTTTTCACTAGCACAATTCACCAAGGCTCGACCAGTCGACTCCTTGGGCCCTTTTAGCTTAGCAATCCCTCGAAACAGATATTTTCATGGCTCAAAACGGCCAGCGACCCGTGGCGATACCACGCTTACAAAGGCGCAGATGAATTTGAGTCCCTGCGCGACTCTTCGAGTCCCCCAGGAACTCTGGGGCTACTGACAAGGGGGTGACCCCACGACTCCTACGTATGAGGATACCTGGTGCGTATGAAGACAGAAAGCCCACTGGGAAGCTAAGACAAGCCCACGATTGGCCCAACAAAGCATCGACGTTGGAATCCGCGACTAACATGGAAGGTGCAACTTGGCGTACAAGGCAGGACTAGAATTAGGAAACTATCTATGTAACCTAGCACGGACTCGCCGAGACCTAGCCTAGTATATAAAGGCTGGGAGGGGAGACGTCTAAATCATCTAAATACGCATCTACTCATCCTTGCCTTGCGAGAACTCGCCTTGGCCTCCACGGTAATCGCCCCCTCACGTAATAATATCGAGCAGAAAGTGCTTCTCCTGTTAGCCGACGAGAATCGTCCAAGCTGTGTTGTCTCTATGACTAACCCAGGGTCCCTAACCATGGGATTTGCCGAGGTTGATCCCCGTCAATGCTTGAACCTTCAAATTTTGATGACGCCATGAACGACCCGGATTGGAACTGCTATGCTCGAAGAACTTAACCAGTTCGAGCGAAATAAAGTCTGGTCCTTAGTTGAGAGACCTGATCCCACGAAGCACAAAATCATTGGTACAAAGTGGATTTTTCATAACAAGCAAGATGAAGATGGTATTTTGGTAAGAAGCAAAGCTCGACTGGAAGCACAAGGGTACACCAAAATCGAAGGTATCGATTTCGGCGAAACTTATGCTCCAGTTGCTCGTCTCGAATCCATTCGTGTTATGCTTGCTTTTGCAAATTTCAATGGTATCCTACTTTATCAAATGGATGTGAAAAGTTCTTTTCTTAATGGAGAAATCGAAGAAGAAGTGTATGTTATGCAGCCTCCAGGTTTTGAAGACTCAAAGAATCCTGACATGGTGTACAGGTTGCACAAAGCACTTTATGGGCTGAAGCAAGCACCTCGTGCTTGGTACAACACCCTGAAGGACTTCCTTCTGAAGAAAGGCTTCAAACCAGGAACAACTGACCCAACTCTTTTCACTCGATCCTATAATGGTGATTTGTTTGTATGTCAAATATATGTTGATGATATTATTTTTGGCTGTACTAACACTAAAATCAGCGAAGAATTTGCCAAAATGATGTCGAAGAAATATGAGATGTCCATGATGGGTGAATTGAAGTTCTTCCTTGGACTTCAAATTCGTCAACAGTAGAATGGCACCTTCATTTCTCAAGAAAAATATCTCAAGGATTTCCTGAAGAAGTTTGGACTTAGTGATTGCAAAACAATTAAGACTCCAATGTCTACCAATGGCTTCCTAGATGCAGATAAGAAGGGAAAAGCCTTCGATCAAAAGAAATATCGGTCTATGATTGGCTCTCTCTTATATTTATGTGCATCTAGACCTGACATTATGCATTTAGTATGTATTTGTTCTTGTTTTCAGGCCAATCCAAAAGAATCACATCATACTGCAGTAAAGCGAATTCTTCAATATCTTGCTCACACACCTACCTTGGGTTTGTGGTATCCCAAGGGAGCTCAATTTGATATTATTGGATATTCTGACTCGGACTGGGCTGGTGATCGGGTTGATAGGAAATCTACGTCAGGCACTTGTCATTTCCTCCGAAGATCACTTGTGTGTTGGGCTTCCAAGAAGAAAAACTGTGTATCAATATCTACTGTTGAAGCCGAATACATTGCTGCTGGGTCATGTTGTACTCAGATTATCTGGCTGAAGCAGACGCCGAAGGATCATGGAATTCATGTGAAGAAAATTCCTCTTCTATGTGATAACGAGAGTGTAATCAAAATTGCTCACATTCCTATGAAGCACTCTCGCACGAAGCATATTGGCATTCGCCATCATTTTCTTCACGATCATTTTCAGCGTGAAATATTGTGATTAGTCATGTCAGAACTGAAGATCAACTGGCTGATATTTTCACGAAACCATTGGATGAGAAAAGGTTATGTGCGTTAAGGTGTGAGCTCAATATTTTTGACTCACGAAATTTACTGTAAGACTGAACATCTACCTCCATGTATTTATTAATTTACTTTGTTCTTTGTTTATGGATTCGATACTGGATTTTGCTTCGATTTCTATCTTTTATTTTGATTGGATTTAGTCCTCTATGCTTATCACCTTTAGCTTCGTTGTTTGTTTTTCTTCGAGGTGATAAGTTTCGGACCCTACCCCCTCTCTTTCTTTTTCTCTCTTATTCTATCTGTCCAAAATGGTTGAGCACAATTGAAATGAAAAGTATTATGCTTCCAATTTTATCAAAGTTTTTACTCAAGACCAAGACTTTTTGTTCGGTCGGTGAGATCCCATCTAATCCGGGTCGTTGAGATTTTTTCGCGAAACGCCACGAAATCCTCACCGCAGAATCCGGAGGGTCGGTCGGTGGAAACCGTCCAAACTGAACCGATAACCCCTGTCAGGCCAGCCCTATATATACCCCTCACCCAGCGACACCAAAAACTTCACATCGCTCCCAAGCTCTCCGGAACCCTAATCCCTCTCGCGCGCCGCCGTGCTCCTCGTCCCCGCCGACGTTATCGCCGCTTCACTGCCGGAAGGACACCGCCGTGGACTTCGCGCCGCCGTCGAGCTCTTCCTCCGCTCGTCGCCGCCGTAGCCGCCCTCCGTCGCCGAGTTAGGGTACGTTGTGGCCGATCCAATCTGCTTCTCCTTAGTTCTTGTTCTTTCCGATATATTGGATGCGTTTTTCTTAGTGATTTTAGGTTGTTTTCGATAGGTTCTCTCGATCCGCTAGATCTTTGATCCCTTGGGAAACTAGTTTAGAGCAAAAGCTTCCCTCTCCGTTTCAGGTTAGCAATTAGGGTTTTGATGATCTCTTTTCTGTGCTAGGGTTTGCTGTTAATTGTGACTAAATTGATGTTTATAAGTCTAGCTCAGAACAGGCCCGAATCATCGCCCATATTCACTGAATCCTTGTCAAAATCTTTTGTTTGGTCAAAACTTTTGCTGGTGCTCAGTCCATACTTGTCTTTTTCCCTCGTTCCCTTATGCTTTTTCACAGGATGTTTGAAGATTTGGGCTTCGGTAATGATTATCCTGAGGATAAAAACGGTTGATTATCGCTGCTGAAAAGAAAAGGCTCAAGGCCGAGAAAAAGGCAGCCATGTTAGCTTCCGCCGAAGCTCGTGGAGAAGGCCTGAGCACGAAGAAGAAACGAAAGCTGAAAAAGAAGGCAGCCTCACCCCGATGATGAGTCCGAAGAAGTTGCACCTCCTCCCAAGAAACCAAAGCTTCGACTTTCTTTGAAGAAGAAGCCGGGAGTTAAACCTGCTGCTGCAAAAGAGCTGAAGATCCATGACCCAACTGACAAGCCTGCAGCTCACCCCACCATAGACTTGACAAATTTGGTGGTTGCGAAGCCCTTGGCCTCGAAGCCACCGTCTGAGACCCTCAACACCGAGAGGCGCTCGAAGCAGAGGAACGACCCTGCAAAGAAACAACAAACTGAAAAGGCAGTGGCTCTAGCGAAGCCTAAGCAGACTGCTGCTCCAAACACTTCAGTGAAGCGAAAGCCCACTGAAGGAAAACTGCACCAGAAAGACCTCGAGGAGACACTTGACCGAAGCATTCTTGCCCGTCAATCTGATGAGAAGCATAAGGAAGCAGAAGCATCTGCACGAAAAAAAAGGGAGCTAGACTCCGCCAAGTTTGCTGCTGAGAAGGATGAGACGAAGCCGAGAAAAACGAAGAAAAAGCTGCTCCTCAAGCTAAACAGTTAGCAGAAAATGAACAAAAACGTAAGCCTACACTTGATAGCCTCAGAACTAAGAAGGCAGAGAAAGCAGCCAGACCTTCCCAGAAGAAGGCTGTGGTGGACATGAACCCTTCTGCTGAAGCAAATTAGCTGAAGTAGAAAAGAATTTCACTCACTGAAGCTCATGCTGAGCAAGATCACCAAAGTGGACATCAATTCCCTGATCCCCGTGAATGAGAACTATGGGATCAATTGGGCATGACTGAAGCCCTTCGGAAGAAATTTGACGCAGAAGACCCTAAAGCTGTTGATCTCGGTGAAGTCTACATATCAGGCTCCATCGAAGCAATGATCACCACTATGATCAGTTAGCTGAAGGATTTGCACTCAAGGGACAGGGCTAAGACTGCAAAGATTCACAACTATCAGCAGCATGCCGAAACTAAACTGATGAAGAGTTCAAGGTACACGCGGTGAAAATTCTTCAGAAGGTGACTGATGTGAACACCAACACCAAGGATAACACCAAAATCTTCAAAGGCAAAATCAAAGCTGCTGTTGGCGAGATGGTCAAAATGCATAATTCTTCGATAATGGAAAAGGATTCCAAGAAGCGCAAGGCCCCACTGGAAGCTGAACCAGATGAAGCAAAGCCCGCTGAAGCAAAACCGTTTGGCCCGTCCCCGACGAAGAAGACCACCAAGAGGCGGAAGGTTACTTTGGCCTCGGCTGCTGATATGGACACAAGTGATGAGCCTACCAGCCAGCCGAAGGAAAAAACTGAAGAAGTTCCCACTCTTGCTCCCCAACCAAAGCCTTCCAAGACCAAACCAAAAGCTTCAGTTCTACCCCCAAAACCCCTACAACTCCACCAACCGCATCCTCTCCCAAACAAACTCCCGCTCCACACACTCCTGCGCCGCCTCCAAAATCTCCAACTCCCAAGCGAACCCCAACCCCAACTCCAACTACTACACCAGTTCCACCTCGCGCTCCATCACCGCCACATGTTCCATCCCCCGCACCGCAAATGACTCCTACCCCACCTGCTGCTCCTGCACCACCGCCAGCACCTCGCCCGGAAACAGATGAACCCTCTCCCTCCAACTCTAGAACGCGCAACTCGCATGATTATTCTTCAGCTCGAATTGCTCAAGAGTTTGAAGACAATGTGCCTCGACCTGAAGCACATGTAGATGAAGAAGAACAAGTGCAGATTCTGAATCCCTCGCAAGGTCAAGCACTGATAGTTGCTCAGACTACTGGCCCTTCATGAGCTGCCCCAATTGCTCCTCTGCAAAGGATTCGTGCACGTTCCCAACCATGCCAAGATACCCAGCTCGAATCAAATTACTCTCGTGAAACTTTTACTATTTTCAAGGGCGCTGGCTATACTTCTCGGCACGGACCAGAGTTCTTTTGGAACAACATCAGAAGCGTCACCATTTCTTTGGCGTAAGCCCATATGCTTCTGACAGAACTGCTGATGATCTTCGCTTCTGGGTAGTAGAACAACAGATACTGTATACAAAAGTCTACTGCCAGAAGGGTGTGCTCTTTCGCCACCGATACCTTGATTTGTGAAGCCTTTCTACTGCCACATGCTTCTAGAACATCGCCGAAACCATTGAGATTCAGAACTTGACTCGGTTGGTTGCCATGAGCAGTCCCTTCAATTCTGAACTCATTAAGCAATTCTATGCCACATTATATGTTTCAGGCGATGCCAATGAACCCAACACATTGATACTGGAATGGATGGTTCAAGGAGAAATCTTCTGAATGTCTTCAGCATAATTCTTGGAAATTGTCAATATCCCAAGGCACACTGGCGAACTTGAAAAGATTCATATGCAGCTAAATCTGACTGATGAACAATTTGACACCTTGCTGGATACTGAAGTCACAACAGATTACATTCCTGAAAATATTCGTCCGAAGCACTTGAACTTCATCTCCAAGAATTGGTTTTACATCTTGTCGAAATCTTTGATCCCATTGAGTACTGCTTCGGAGGAATCAAATCTATATCCTGAGACAAGGCATGCAATTATGAAGCTTACACATGGTTTGGTATTTTACTTCGAAGATTGCTTCATTCGCAACTTGGTGCATGCTGCTGAACTGCCCTTCACGCTGAAGCCATATGCTCCTTGGCTCTAGCCTGTTTGCAACTATGGCAGAAATGATGACTTTGTGGCCAGACATCATTTGATGCTCTTCACACCTCCAGTGCGCGACACTTTGTAATTGCTGGGAAACCCAACGACATTTTTTCTACATATGTTGGGGTGCGCAATGAAGTCAATGAGCGCAACATCTTGAAGAAATTCTAGAAGGACTGCCATCACTTTGAAGTAGCAATTGCTCGAAAACTTCATCGAAGCCAATCAACGCCAGATGCAGTTCCTTGCCGATGAAATCAATCACGTTGGAAACATTGCCCTCAACAACAATCAGTATCTTCGCGTTCTCGAGCGTCATTCCTGGAAGGGACTCCTGTAAGGCCCCCGATGCGGTGCTAACTTGAGTTAGTCTCTTTCACGTCCCGCTCAAGTTAGTAGCGCATAAAAGGCCACCGACTCACGACACTCGCACTCGTGTCACTGCCGGATTCTCGACAACAGATATAAGAACAATGAACTTTATACTAAGACATAAATATGTAGAGTCCAGGGCATACATCGCCACTAGTATTTATTACATCATCTCAGAGGTCCATGGACCCAACAGTACATCATGCAACAAGCGGAAGACAATCACGACCGAGTACGGTCAAAATCCAAATGGCCCTAGAGAGGGCTGCACATAAATAGTCCACCCACAGATCGTTGGAGCCCAACTATAGTATCTACTGAACGAAGTCATCCTCATCGTCGTCCTCCGCGGGCACCTCCACGAAGTAACGTCCGGTGCTCGGGTCGAGGTAGTAGTCAATTGCAGCGGCCGATCAGGCAAAACACTAAAAGCACAAAAGGAAAACAGGGGTGAGATTATATCATTACAGGATAACTAACTCCCTACGGTGAGACAAGACAAAGATAAGGTTGCAGCCGCACTAGAATATATGGTGGCTATCGTTCTATTAGAGTAGAGGTAAGATCCAAGAATGCACGTGACATCGTGTCATAAGTCTGCTATGCACCTACTTACGCCAAACATAACACAACCTGGATCTTCTCTCGGTCCCCCTGGACGAAGAAAAGCAACCAAGGCACTCACACGGTAGGCAAGTTTTAATTATGATTCAATTTGATGTTATTCTATGAACAAGGAGTAGGTCTCAAGTCGTCCATAACCGCGGACACGGATTTTCGAAAAGATTTAACCCTGCAGGGGTGTACTAACTGCCCATCATAGGCTTCACATGTACGCCCGGTTTCCACTTGGCTAGGTAAACGCCTGGAACTCCGGAACGTCAGAGTCCCTCTAACTAACAACATACAATTCCGGGTGGCCCCCGGGGAGTCGACACCCAACCCAAGAACAAGCCACGCTCCCGGGTCAGACTCTACCGTATGACGCAGGTCGGATTGCCGGTAATTCTCACATGAGACCGGGTCCTAGCTGATCAGGTGGACCAACAAAGGAACCATGTCCCCGCTGGCCCGTTTTGTTTTCAAAAACTGCTGGGGTACCAACCAAGCACACACACGTTTGCAACTAGTAAATCAGCTCAGGCCACCAGCAGAATTGTATGAAGCTAGGTAGGTAAGACAAGGGGGGCCCATAGAACCCCACACACGATCAGGCAAGCTCGTCAAGAAACACAGTACCCGGAACTCGGTACCTAGGTGACTCAAATGGAACAAAACACCTGGCGGGAACATCCTGGTCTCCCATCGTTCGTCAAGTATATAATTAACATCATAATAATAATAAATATGAACCAACTTCTTTAAATAACATGATATCCCAAACCATAGCATAGGGTAAGCAGCAAGTTTTCCTACTCATAATAAGCAATGGCTGAGGGGCGGTAACTTAGCAATACAATGTTTTGATGGGATGTGGGGATCATGGCATGAACAAGGTGGATAGGATCAAACAAACGTTCTAGACTACAGCTAGGCAGGTAGGCAGAAAGGTATCAAGTAATGTTATAAATCTTCTCCTTGCCTGGGTAATTGGTCGTCGAACCAGACGTAGCAGGGTCCTCGGGCTCGGTGTTGGAAACCTCCACGTAAGTCTCCTCGGCAGTCTGAGGTGCTAACGTAAAGTACTGGCAAGGAAAAAGGCACACAAGTAAGCAATGGGTGCAATGCACGGGCAAAGATGGTATGATCAAGTTTAATAGACATGATGTGACCCTATCTAGTCAGATTTAGATGAAGGTGGTGACGACAAGTCAACACCTTCATATGCAATTTATTTACATTGAATGGCTTCGGTCTTAGCCTTAATTTTTGGTTTAATTAATCATGGCAACATGACATGAAACAACAACAACAATAAACAAAGTAATTACAACGTGAAAGTAAAACATAGATTCCAGAGACGGAGAGATGTCGATGAACTTGACATCGGAAAAGTGCAACAAAAGAAAGGAACCCAGCCACACTACATATGACAATATGCTAGGGGCTGGTTTGATGATGCAAAGATTTGAAGATGATACGAAAAGAACTTGGAATTGAACAGACGATCAGAATTCAACATGCACTGAAGTTGAAAGAAACAAAGAAAAGAAAGGCAAGATTGGATATGGTTAGGTGATCACACCATGTCCATTGAGTTGCACAAAACATCAAATGGACATCACTATTTTAATCCTTGCATTTTTCTACCCCAAAACCATATAAGGTATGGCTCCATTTGAATTTTGCAAAGAACAGTTGCAAATTCAAATGAATTCAGGGGCCTGAGTGCAAAGTTGCACTACTTGCATTTCAGGAAAAATTCAAATGGCAAAACCACTGTCACCATGTTGATCCTTGGGAAAAACTACCCAAAAGTCATATATGGGTTGCCATATTTGAGTTTTGGGAAGTGGTTGCAAAAACAAAACAAAAGAAGGGCCTATTTGCATATTTGCCACCATCACAAAAATTTGAGGGGGCAAATTTTAAAATGGTCATCACCACTGTGTTCAGTGGTTCAAACGACCCCAAAAACATATATGGGGTGCCCAAAATTGAGTTGGAAGTTTAAAAACTGATTTGAATTTGAAAACAAATTCAAATTTGAATTTAAACTGAAAAAGAAATAAAAAGAAAAGAAATAGGAAAAAGAAAAACGGGTCGGACCACATGGGCTGCCTCGGACACCAGGCCCAACTTCTCTCTCCCTGGCCCAAATGAGCAAGCCCACTCGGCTGGAGACAGGAAAAAATAAATAAAAAGAAAAAGGGCCAAGCCCACTGCTGGACCAAGCCCACGGCCTTTTCTCCTCCTCCAGGCCTAGGGCGACAGGTGCCCTCTCTGAAACCCGCGCGTGTCTGAAGAAACACAGGGCTCAACTGAACCCGAGCCGGCGACGCTCTTCTCGCGCTTCGACCACCTCCTTCCTTGCCACCATGAGGAAAAACAGAGGGGCACTGCCCTCTGCAGAACGGCGCAAACCACGGCCAACCTCTCTCTCTCAACTCGACGGAACTCTCACGGGAACAAAGTGGCGACAAGCCTGCTCTGCAGTTTCAGAACCCGCACAATTCCGGCGAGGTTTCGGGTGAAGCTAGCGGCACGTATAGTTCTCCTCCGGCCGAGCTCCGGTGTCCTAAACGCAGCGGCGACATTCCTCTACACCTCTGCACCACAGATCTGGCCGCGAGATCAGCTGCGGCGACGCCACGGTCGACTGAAACTGACGGTGGCGCAACTGGAAACTGAACCTCTTCAGACGCGGGTCCGTCTTCAACTGCAATTCGCGCAAAAGTTCCTCCTTTGCGGTCATAACCGTGCTCTGGACGAGCAGGGAGCGTGCACGCATACTCCTCGACATCGCCATGGTCACGGTGATCACCGGGCTGGCCGGGCTCCGTGACACGGCGGTCGGCAAAGCACACCTACGCATACACCCTACCACGCGAGCACGAAATGGAACGGGGCAACCGAAGCTAACCTAGGGGAGCTTGGCGACGACTCGAACGCGGGACGACGGGGAAGGAGTGTCGTCGGCGACGAGGAAGAAGAAGGAGCCGAGGCGGGGATCCACGGCTCGGGGACGACCTGCTCCTGCTAGCACGCTCCTGCCGGGAAAAACACGCACACACGTTTCACCATGACGACGTGGAGCAAGGTACGTCCGGAGGGATCAAGCAGCGGCGGTGAATTGACTCCGATCACCTGCGGCCATGGCGGAGTGGAACGAGGAAGAAATTGGGCGTGGCGGCGGTGTCCCGAGGGGGAAAACTGGAGGAGCGGAACCCTAGGTTCCCTGGGGCGTCTCCGGCTGCCTCAAATAGGGAGCTCCCGCTCTCCCTGACCGGAGGGCTCCAACTCGCGTGGCCGGACGCGCTCGTGAGAGAGGAGGGGGGAGGGGACCTCTGTCCACGCTGGAAAGACGAAGGAGGAGAGCCCTCGGATGCAGATCGAACGGCTCGGGCGCGCTCCACTTACCCCTTCGCGGCTGGGCTCTAGCCCGAGAAGGAGGAAAAGGCCCAGGTGGGCTGGGCCTGCAACAGGAAGCGGAAAAAATAGGAAACCCATGCTGCTGTCCTTTTCCATTTAAAACAAAATAGAAAGGATTTAGGGTTTTCCAGGATTAATTACAAGGCTTAAAAATACACAAAATTATGTAGAATGATCCTTGCAATATTCTTCAATTTCAAAAAATGGTTTTAGCATTTTTGGCAACAACAAGATGTGGGGCTCTTTTTTAATTCAAAAACACTTTGAACTACACCCCACTTTTCTGTTGATGGCAAAATTATTTTGAGAAATTGAAAACCCTTGCCAAAGCAAAAGAAATGGCTAGGCCAAAATTGAAGCATAGGGGAGATGAAATGCAAATGGAACAATTCCCCCAAGATGCTTCTTGAACCAACTTGGATGCAATTTCAAACAAACAAAATGGGCTCCAATCTCAATGCAAATTTAAATCACCACATGAAATGTCAAACTCTAGCATCATGCCAAGTTACAAAGTCATCAGACAAGGTGCAATATCATGTTAATTTCTTATTATTGCAAATGGGCTGTTACAGCACTCCCCCACCAACACAGGATCTCGTCCCGAGATCTAAGCCTGAAACAACTCAGGATACTCAGCACGGAGATGATCTTCAAGCTCCCACGTTGCTTCCTTCTCCGAATGATGTGCCCACTGAACTTTCATGAACTTGATGGTCTTGTTGTGAGTCCTGCGCTCGGACGTCTCAAGAACACGGACTGGACGCTCTGAGTAGGAAAGGTCCGCACTCAGCTGTATCTCGCCCAAGTCAACGACATGCTCTGGCTGCTTGAAGCACTGCTTTAGCTGGGACACATGGAATACGTCATGCACCATGGACAGACTCTCTGGAAGCTCTAGCCGAAAGGCAAGAGGTCCTCTAGTCTCAAGGATGCGGAAAGGTCCGACAAACCTTGGAGTGAGCTTTCCTTTGATGCCAAAGCGGTGAGTACCCCTCAATGGAGACACTTTGAGGTACGCCCAATCACCAACCTGAAACGCTACACCACGGTGCCTTTTGTCACAATAGGCCTTCTGCCTAGACTGTGCTGCCTTTAGGTGCTCTCGGACAATCTTCACTCTATCCTCTGCATCTTGGATCACATATGGACCGAACAACTACCTCTCACCTGTCTCGGACCAGTTCAAAGGTGTCCTGCACTTGCGGCCATACAAGACTTCAAACGGCACTGCCTGCAGACTTTCCTGATAGCTGTTTTTGTAAGAGAACTCAGCATACGGCAAGAACTCTTCCCACTTCATGCCAAAGGATATGACACATGCTCGAAGCATGTCCTCGGGGATTTGGTTCACGCGCTCGACTTGCCCACTTGTCTGAGGGTGATAAGCGGTACAGAACAACACCGTCGTACATATCGCCTTTTGAAAGGCCTGCCAGAACTTAAAGATGAAAAGGCTGCCTCTATCGGAACTGATCTTCTTGGGAATGCCATGCAAAGATACAACTCTTGCGGTGTACAAATCCGCCAACTGAGCTGCAGAAATGGAGTCCTTCACTGGAAATAAGTGGGAAACTTTGGAAAGATTGTCAATGACAACAAAGATGGCATTGTTCTTCTTCTGTGACAAGGGGAATCCTGTGATGAAATCCATCTCTATGTGATCCCATTTCCACTCCGGAATCTCAAGTGGCTGAAGCAAACATGCAGGCTTCTGGTGCTATGCCTTCACTCTCCTGCACACATCACACTGAGACACGTAACGGGCAACATCCCGCTTCAAATGATTTCACCAAAAGCTTTGCTTGAGATCTTGATACATCTTTGTACTGCCAGGGTGAATAGACAGCTTGGAATCATGGGCTTCCTTCATGATGACCACTCTGAGATCTCCCTCTTTGGGAACAACAACTCGCTCTTCGAACAACATGGTGTCGTCATTATGCACTGAAAAGCAACCGTACTTTGGAACTGAGGCGGCAATACCCTTTTTGATCTTTTGTATCATTGAGCTGCCAGACTGAGCTTCACGAATCTTGTCATGGATAGTGGGATCTACCACAAGGTTGGCAAGGTAGCCTGCTGGAACTAGCTCGAGATTGAGCCTTCGAAAGGACTCACACAAATCAGGGTGGATCTTCTGCACCTGGATATTATTGTAATCGCCCTTGCGGCTCAGCGCATCAGCTATGACATTCGCCTTCCCAGGCATGTACTGAATATCAATTGTGTACTCAGTAATGGTTTCAAGCCATCTTCTTGGCCTCAAGTTCAGATTTGGCTGAGTGAACAAGTACTTAAGACTCTTGTGGTTGGTGAACACATCCACCTTCCTCCCTAGGAGGAGGTGTCGCCAAGTGATCAAAGCGTGCACAACTACTGCTACCTCCAAGTCATGCGTGGGATAATTCCTCTCACTCGTCTTCAACTGCCGTGAGGTATAATCCACAATGTTCCTGCCCTGCAGCAAAACTCCGCCTAGACCTTGCAAAGAGGAATCACAAAACACCTGAAAAGGTTGTGACTCATCTGGCGGCGTGAGAATTGGAGCTGTGGTCAACTTCTCTTTCAAACCCTCGAAAGCTGACTGGCAAGCTGGTGACCATGTGTACCATTTGCCAGTGCACAACAGTTCAGTCATTGGCTTCGCTATTTTGGAGAAATTCTGCACAAACCTCCTGCAATAATTGGCGAGGCCGAGAAAACTCCTTAGCTGCTTCACATTCTTCGGCGGAGCCCACTCTTGAATAGTGAAAACTCGCTCTGGATCAACCGCAATTCCTTCAGCGGAAATAACATGGCCCAGAAAATTGACCTTGTCCAGCCAAAACTCACACTTGGAGAATTTGGCGTAGTAACGGTGCTCTCTCAACTTCTGCAGCACCAGGCGTAGATGTTCCTCATATTCAGCCTCTGACTTGGAATAGACAAGAATGTCGTCGAGGTAGAGGATCACAAACACATCAAGCCATTCTTGGAACAAATATTTCATAGCTCTCATGAATGTTGGAGGGGCGTTTGAGAAGCCGAAAGTCCTGACTATGAACTCATACAGCCCATAACGTGTGATGAACGCGGTTTTGGGAATGTCCTCTTCACGACCACGGATTTGGTGATACCCCATCCTCAAGTCAAGCTTGGAAAACACCTTAGCCCCATTCAACTGTTCGAACAGATCATTGATGCGGGGTAGAGGGTATTTGTTCTTGATGGTCTTCTTGTTGATGCCGCGATAGTCCTGGACCAAGCGGCTAGTCCCATCCTTCTTCTGGACAAACAAAGTTGGTGCACCCCAAGGGGAAGTGCTCGCGCGGATAAAACCGCCTGCCTCCAACTCTGTCAACTGCTTCTTGAGCTCAATCAACTCCTTTGAAAGACATCTTATACAGATGCCGAGAAATCGGCTGGGTACCAGGATCTAGCTCAATAACGAACTCAATAGCTCAAACTGGGGGAATTCCTGGCAACTCCTCTGGAAAGACGTCTGGGAACTCACAGACAACCTTGACTTCTTCGAGAAAAGGTGCAACTCCTGCGTTCAAGGCGTACAACTGTGGTGCTAATGCCATTGAGCCACAAGTGTACAAGACTTCTGCGCCTGAATCATGTGTCAACTTCACTGATCTGGTCAGACAATCAATATTGGCCTTGTGCTGCACAAGCCAATCCATGCCCAAGATGACATTAATGTCGGAACAAGGCAAGACAATCAAGGATGGTGAAAAGGGAACTCCCTGAATACGGATCTCTACATCGGGAACTGACCAGGAAGAAGTGAATGTGGAACCCGGAGTAACAACTGAGAGTACCCTCGGAAGCTGGTCTCTTGGAAGATCAATCATTGTTGCAAAAGACTGGGAGATAAAAGAGTGAGTTGCTCCGGAATCGAACAACACTGACGCGGGAACTGAACACAGAAGCAACCTACCAAGAACGATCTCTGAAGACTGTTGAGCATCTGTGAGCATCACGTTGTTCACTCGGACTGCACGTGGATGTGCCTTCACCATCGCAGTGCTCGGAGTAGAGCGAGGTGGAGGAGGTGGGAGCCGAGAAAAGCGCGGATCGGTGCAGTTGGGAGAAGTGTGCCCCGGCTCTCTGCACTTGTAGCAGATCACGCCTGGCCTGGGCTGCTGCATTCGGCCTGGGTGGCCTCGCGTGTGGTGGTGTAGAGCGAGACCCCTGCTGAAGTGGGACGGGAGGGCGGGCAAAAGTGCGGACAACTGCCCCCCTCTGCTGGAACTGCTGCCTCTGCGGTGGTGCCTCTGTGACCCAAGTCTTTGCGTTCTTATGGACCATCACTGCGGAACTGTGCTCTCTCTGGCGCTTCCTGTCTGCATCCCACTCTACACTGGCTGACTCCTGGCGGATAGCCTGATCCACGAACTGTGAGAACAGCTTGGGGATGCACTGGGTGAGTGCGTACTTGATCTCTATGCTGAGACCCCCACGGAACCTGGCAATCCTCTTGGCCTCTGTGTTGACCTCCTCCGGAGCGTACCTGGCGAGCCTGACGAAAGCCAGGTTGTACTCCTGAACTAACCTGTCACCCCGTCTCAGAGCCAAGAACTCCTGTCGCTTCCTGTCCATCAAGCCACTCGGAATATGTGTTGCTCTGAAGTCTGCGACGAAGTCCTCCCACGTGATGATAGCATCGCCCCTGTTGGCCTTGTAGGTATCGTACCAGCTGGCTGCTGCACCCTGAAGCTAGAAGGAGGCGAAGGTGAAGTAGTCGACTGGTCTGACGGTGTTTGCATTGAAGTGCTTCTTGATCTCTGCAATCCAATCATCCGCTTCCAGCGGGTCTCGAGCTTCGGAGAACCTGGGGGGGGGGGGGTTGATAGCAGGAACTGCTGCAGAGTGGTGTACTGTGGTCGATCACTCCTCTGGGCAGTCTGGTTCTGCAGCATCTGTAAGATCGCAACTGTGCCCTGAGCCACTGCAGTCACAGCCTCCCCAAGGAGAGGGTTCTCTGGCGGCGGCATGTTCGCTCTTGGCATCTTGTACACAGGAACACTTATGAGAACATGGTTGAAACCTTGATGAAACCAGAAGATAAAGCAATATTGACAACAAAACTTCCTCACGAGGTATGAGAACGCTGAAGGCTGAAATTCCACCAAGGTTAACCCGGAAAGTCGAAAGCTAGGTGCTACTGGAATCCCCAAACCGAGATCATCTGAATCCAAGATAATAATCTGCTAGCGAGCACACAACAATATATATGAGTGGTTGAAGACCTGAACGTTGAGACATCTGCCCTGAGCGGCCCGCCGAAGCGGTCTCCTATAGGGGGAGGAAACACATCCGGAGGATGCTAACCATCCCTGTATAGGAGTTTCACCTGAGGTACGCCATAAGCGAGGTGGAGCTTTCAACCCCAAGTGGCAGCTCAGTGTTCTCAACGTACGCCAACCCTTCTCGTCGCTAGCAAAAAATTATAGAGGGATCGGAGCCTCATGTAAACGAGAACCTAGATTTGTTTTGAAAGGGGATAAGTTGCAGAGAGAAAATAGCGTTTCACTTCCTCACGGAAAAAGGGGTGGGAAGGTGGGGTAAGAAGATAAATAAAGAGTTCCTACTCTCCGATTTTTCCTTAATAACTACAAAATAGTTTCTAGACTCAACTTCCACCAGTAAGGGGTCCTACAGTCAGTCCTGCTCTGATACCAAGTGGTAAGGCCCCCGATGCGGTGCTAACTCGAGTTAGTCGCTTTCGCGTTCCGCTCAAGTTAGTAGCGCATCAAAGGGCACCGACTCACGACACTCGCACTCGTGTCGCTGCCGGATTCTCGACAACAGATATAAGAACAATGAACTTTATACTAAGACATAAATATGTAGAGTCCAGGGCATACATCGCCACTGGTATTTATTACATCATCTCAGAGGTCCCTGGACCCAACAGTACATCATGCAACAAGTGGAAGACAATCACGACCGAGTACGGTCAAAATCCAAATGGCCCTAGAGAGGGTTGCACATAAATAGTCCACCCACGGATCGTCGGAGCCCAACTATAGGATCTACTCAACGAAGTCATCCTCATTGTCGTCCTCCGGGGGCACCTCCACGAAGTAACGTCCGGTGCTCGGGTCGAGGTAGTAGTCAACTGCAGCGGCCGATCAAGCAAAACAGTAAAAGCACAAAAGGAAAACAGGGGTGAGATTATATCATTACAGGATAACTAACTCCCTACGGTGAGACAAGACAAAGATAAGGTTGCAGCCACACTAGCATATATGGTGGCTATCGTTCTATTAAAGTAGAGGTAAGATCCAAGAATGCACGTGACATCGTGTCATAAGTCTGCTATGCACGTACTTACGCCAAACATAACACAACCTGGATTTTCCCTCGGTCCCCCTGGACGAAGAAAAGCAACCAAGGCACTCACACGGTAGGCAAGTTTTACTTATGATTCAATTTGATGTTATTCTATGAACAAGGAGTAGGTCTCAAGTCGTCCATAACCGCGGACACGGCTTTTCGAAAAGATTTAACCTTGCAAGGGTGTACCAACTGCCCATCATAAGCTTCACATGTACGCCCGGTTTCCACTTGGCTAGGTAAACGCCTGAAACTCCGGAACGTCAGAGTCCCTCTAACTAACAACGCACAATTCCGGGTGGCCCCCGGGGAGTCGACACCCAACCCAAGAACAAGCCACGCTCCCGGGTCGGACTCTACCGTATGACGCAGGTCGGATTGCCGGTAATTCTCACATGAGACCGGGTCCTAGCTTATCAGGTGGACCAACAAAGGAACCATGTCCCCGCTGGCCCGTTTTGTTTTCAAAAACTGCTGGGGTACCAACCAAGCACACACACGTTTGCAAATAGTAAATCAGCTCGGGCCACCACTAGAATTGTATGATGCTAGGTAGGTAAGACAAGGGGGCCCCATAGAAGCCCACACACGATCAGGCACGCTCGTCAAGAAACACAATACCCGGAACTCGGGACCTAGGTGACTCAAATGGAACAAAACACCTGGCGGGAACATCCTGGTCTCCCATCGTTCGTCAAGTATATAATTAACATCATAATAATAATAAATATCAACCAACTTCTTTAAATAACATGATATACCAAACCATTGCATAGGGTAAGCAGCAAGTTTTCCTACTCATACTAAGCAATGGCTGAGCAGCTGTAACTTAGCAATACAATGTTTTGCTGGGATGTGGGGATCATGGATGTTTGGTTTGATTATGGATTGAACAAGTTGGATAGGATCAAACAAACGTTCTAGACTACATCTAGGCAGGTAGGCAGAAAGGTATCAAGTAATGGTATAACTCTTCCCCTTTCCTGGGTAATCGATCATCGAAGCAGACGTAGCAGGGTCCTCGGGCTCGGTGTCGGAAACCTCCACGTAAGTCTCCTCGGAAGTCTCAGGTGCTAACGTAAAGTACCGGCAAGGAAAAAGGCACAAAAGTAAGCAATGGGTGCAATGCACGGGCTAAGATGGTATGATCAAGTTTAATAGACATGATGTGACCCTATCTAGTCAGATTTAAATGAAGGTGGTGACGACACGTCAACTACTTCATATGCAATTTATTTACGTTGAATGGCTTCGGTCTTAGCCGGAATTTTTGTTGTAATTAATCATGGCGACATGACATGAAACAACAACAACAATAAACAAAGTAAGTACAACGTGAAAGTAAAACATTGATTCCGGAGACGGAGAGATGTCGATGAACTTGACATCGGAAAAGTGCAACAAAAAAAGGAACCAACCACACTGCAAATGACAATATGCTAGGGGCTGGTTTGATGATACAAAGATTTGAAGATGATAAGAAAAGAACTTGGAATTTAACAGACGATCAGAATTCAACATACACTAAAGTTGAAAGAAACAAAGAAAAGAAAGGCAAGATTGGATATGGTTAGGTGATCACACCATGTCCATTGATTTGCACAAAAAATCAAATGGACATCACCATTTTAATCCTTGCATTTTTCTACCCCAAAACCATATAAGGTATGGCTCCATTTGAATTTTGCAAAGCACAATTGCAAATTCAAATGAATTCAGGGGCCTGAGTGCAAAGTTGCACTACTTCCATTTCACGAAAAATTCAAATGGCAAAACCACTATCACCATGTTGATCCTTGGGGAAAACTACCCAAAAGTCATATATGGGTTGCCATATTTGAGTTTTGGGAAGTGGTTGCAAAAACAAAAGAAAAGAGGGGCCTATTTGCATATTTGCCACCATCACAAAAGTTTGAGGGGGGAAATTGTAAAATGGTCATCACCACTGTGTTCAGTGGTTCAAACTGCCCCAAAAACATATATGGGGTGCCCAAAATTGAGTTGGAAGTTTAAAAACAGATTCGAATTTGGAAACAAATTCAAATTTGAATTTAAACTGAAAAAAGAAATAAAAAGAAAAGAAATAGGAAAAAGAAAAAGGGGTCAGACCACATGGGCTGCCTCGGACACCAGGCCCAACTGCACTCTCCCTGGCCCAAACGAGCAAGCCCACTCGGCTGGAGACAGGAAAAAATAAATAAACAGAAAAAGGGCCAAGCCCACCCCTGGACCAAGCACACGGCCTTTTCTCCTCCTCCAGGCCCAGGGCGACAGGTGCCCTCTCTGAAACCCGCGCGTCTCTGAAGAAACACAGGGCTCAACTGAACCCGAGCCGGCGACGACTTCCGGCGACGCTCTTCTCGCGCTCCGACCACCTCCTGCCTTGCCACCACGAAGAAAAACAGAGGGGGCACTTCCCTCTGCAGAACGGCGCAAACCACGGCCAACCTCTCTCTCTCAACTCGACGGAACTCTCACGGGTACAGATCGGCGACAAGCCTGCTCTGCAGTTTCAGAACCCGCACAATTCCGACGAGGTTTCGGGTGAAGCTAGCGGCGCGTATAGTTCACCTCCAGCCAAGCTCCGGTGTCCTGAACGCAGCGGCGACATTCCTCTACACCTCTGCACCACAGATCTTGCCGCGAGATCAACTGCGGCGACGCCACGGTCGACTGAAACTGACGGCGGCGCCACTGGAAACTGAACCTCTTCAGACGCGGGTGCGACTTCAACTGCAATTCACGCAAAATCTCCTCCTTTGCGGTCATAACCGTGCTCTGGACAATCAGGGAGCGTGCATGCATACTCCTCGGCATCGCCGTAGTCACGGTGATGACCGGGCTGCCGGGCTCTGTGACATGGCGGCCGGCAACGCACACCTACACATACACCCTACCACGCGAGCACGAAAGGGAACAAGGCACCCGAAGCTCACCTAGGGGAGCTTGGCGACGACTCGAACGCGGGACTCCGGGGAAGGAGGGTCGTCGGCGACGAGGAAGAAAACGGAGCCGAGGTGGGGATCCATTGCTCGGGGACGACCTGCTCCTCCTAGCACGCTCCTGCCGGGCAAAACGCGCACACATGGGTCACCATGACGGCGTGGAGAAAGGTACGGACGGAGGGATCAAGCGGCAGCGGTGAATTGACTCTGATCACCTGCGGCCGTGGCGGAGTGGAACGAGGAAGAAATTAGGCGTGGCGGCGGCGGCCCGATGGGGAAATCTGGAGGAGAGGAACCCTAGGTTCCCCGGGGCGTCTCCGGCTGCCTCAAATAGGGAGCTCCCGCTCTCCCTGGCCGGAGGGCTCCACCTCCCGTGGCCGGACGCGCTCGTGAGAGAGAATATGGAGGGGACCTCTATCCACGCTGGAAAGATGAAGGAGGAGAGCCCTCGGATGCAGATCGAACGGCTCGGGCGCGCTGCACTTACCCCTTCGCGGCTGGGCTCTAGCCCGAGAAGGAGGAAAAGGCCCAGGTGGGCTGGGCCTGCAACAGGAAACGGAAAAAAAGAGGAAACCCCTGCTGCTGTCCTTTTCCATTTAAAACAAAATAGAAAGGATTTAGGGTTTTCCAAGATTAATTACAAGGCTTAAAAATACACAAAAATATGTAGAATGATCCTTTCAATATTCTTCAATTTCCAAAAATGGTTTTGAGAATTTTTGGCAACAACAAGATGTGGGGCTCTTTTTGAATTCAAAAACACTTTGAACTACACCCCACTTTTCTGTTGATGGCAAAATTATTTTTAGAAATTGAAAACCCTTTCCAAAGCAAAAGAAATGGCTAGGACAAAATTGAAGCATAAGGGAGATGAAATGCAAATGGAACAATTCCCCCAAGATGCTTCTTGAACCAACTTGGATGCAATTTCAAACAAACCAAATGGGCTCCAATCTCAATGCAAATTTAAATCACCACATGAAATGTCAAACTCTAGCATCATGCCAAGTTACAAAGTCATCAGACAAGGTGCAATATCATGTTGATTTCTTATTATTGCAAATGGGCTGTTACAACTCCGAAAATTCAACTCAGTTAAAGGCCTTCGCAAAGATGGCATTTACAAAGAGTATGAGCACCTCCAGCGAAACTTTTCACGAGATGATACTGTTGATCGCCCGAATCAAAAGTTCCCATCCCTGCACAAGGTTTATGAAGTATTCTTCGTCAACAAGCCCGATCCCATCCGGCCGGAAACCGTCTCCCAAAACGACTCCATTACTTCGAAGGACGACGACGGCCTCAACGACAGAGACCTCGACATCAACCTCATCACCCAGACGAACCTCGAATCTCTTCCTTCGCCTGCGTCGGAAGAAGAATCTTCAGGAGATCAATCTTCTTCGGATGATTCATCGTCAAGTTCATCTTCTTCGGGCTCCAAGGGTGCTGATGCTGTGAAATACATCTCTCGAGCCTGTTCCCAACCTTTTGTCCAATCATTGAACAAAAGGGGGAGAATGTTGGCATCGATGAGTTAGATTTGCATCGGGGAAAGGGCTTTTGCTATTCGCATTTTGCTTCACTTGGTTTAAGTTACAACAAACATTCCATTCCCTTCGATTGGGTTGTAACTTAAGTTTACATTCGGTTGTGCTACTCCCGTGCCACACTTAAGTTTTTATAACCCTTTGCTCGCAATTATTGCTTTCTACCCTCTATCTTGCAGGTGGTTATTATTTTCTAAGTCACAGGTCATTGGGAGCAATTGCACATATATCTGGATATCTATCTTTAAATGCAATTGTCTTCGCTAAGATATTTTTTTTTCTCTCCACCGAAGAAACTTCTATCAAGCATTAACTTCGATTATATAAATCTTTGATGCTTGCGTTCAGGGGGAGTAAAAACTTCATATCTTAGAGTTTCCCATCTCTTCACAAAAACTTCAATATCTTTTATCGATGCCTGTTTTGTCAACAATAGTCCAAAAAGGGGGAGATTGTAAGAGAAAAGTTTTGCCCCCATGTGGTTTGGATATTGTTGGACAAGACAGTAGAGGAACTAAATTTTTTTTCCAGTTATCGAAGAATTATCCCTTGAGCGAATCTTAATCACGGAGGATGACCCCCCAAAATTGAAGGTGTCCTGAAGCCTGACTCATCGAAGGAAATGAAGAAGACGGTGCAAGACTTAGTTGTTTTTGTGTAGTTCCTTTTTTGTTCTTTGAGTCATAGGACAAACCGTACTATCAAGAGTGGTCTTTAGCTTGTGGACACCGAAGTTATTGAGAAAATGCTCAGATCAAACTGAAACCAAGTGAGAAGCCAGAGTAAAGATATCTCATGTGCACTGAGTTAAGTTTCGGTAGCAAAGACTTCGTTCTTTGTCTTACGAAGCAGAACTAAGACCATGAGTCAGCTTTACTTGCTTCGCAAGTAAAGTTGCACAGTAATGACAAATCTGACCATTGTGGACACTCGTCAAGCTGTCGCTTCGGGTCAAATCGGTCATTTCACACCTCGGGATCGCCAACTATAAATATGCCGCCCCTCCTCCATTTGCGGGTGGCTGTTCTGAGAATATTCCTGAGAGAGACTGAAGAGAGCAACCCAAGAACGCCACCGAAGCATAACCCAAAACCCAGAACATTGAAGCCTAAGTCCCATTGATCTGAGTAGATTCGAGATGACTTAGGTGAAAGCTTGCTAGCCTTTTTCATCTTGGAGAAATGAAATTCTCCAAGAAGGTTAGAGTGTCGACTTCAGAGAGCGAAGAGTAATTATCGCCTCGAAGATCAAGTTTGTCAAAGGTTTCGAAGATTTCCTTGATAATCTACCCCGAGTCAAAACTGACCAAGCTCAAGGAGATTGGTGCAGTGGAGCAATGGACGGAGAGAGTTTTGCTCCAGGTGTTCAATCACCAGTCCCTCCAACCAGATGTAGCGCTTTGCAGAGCGTGAACTAGTCGAACAAACATCGCCGAGTCAAAGTTCGTTTTACTTCAAGCACTTACATTCTGTATTGCATTAGCCTCCCATTTATGCTTCAATGTATTTCGATTCATTGTATTTAGTTTCACTTCCAGTTTTACTTCCGTGTCACCTGTTTCAGCTACCCTTTTTTGCTTAGCCTATGCTTCACTTCAAAGCTTTAGTCTAAAATTTGACATGATCATTCACCCCGTCCCCCTCTGATCACATACTTGGACTTTCACCTGTGATGCGAGGGGCTCTGAACTTGAGTCGTGTAGGAGTACTGACTCTTCTCCGTACACCATGAAGAAAGGCGTGTACGGGGGTGAGGTGTTAGGTGCTGTGCGCATGCTGTAGAGGACGGCGGGCAGTTCTTGTACACAGTTTCCTGCGGCTTGCTCGAGTGGTGCGAGGAGTCACTTTTTCATGCCGCTGCATACTAGCTCGTTTTCCTTCTCGACTTGTCCATTGGATTGTGGGTGTACGACTGATGCTTAGTTGATCTTGATGCCAAGTTCTTGGTAGAAGTTCTGGAACTCCGCTGCTGTGAAGTGTGTGCCGTTGTCAACGATGATCTTATGCGGCACACCAAACCGGAAGATGATTGGCTTGATGAAGTTTACTGCCCTAAGGGATGTCGAGTTGTTGATTGGCACACCTTCGATCCACTTGGTGAACTTGTCGACTGCTACCAGAAGGTGTGTTCGACCGCCTTTTGAAGATTTCTTGAGTGGACCAACCATATCGAGTCCCCATGTTGCGAAGGGCCAAGACCGTGCTATGGTTTTGAGTTCAGACGCTGGTGCGTGAGGCCTGCTGGAGAATTTTTGCATGCGATGCAGCGCCGCATGATGTCTTCCGCATTTTGCATTGCATTTGTCCAGTATAAACCTTCTCGAAAGGCTTTGGACACCAGGGCATGGCTGCTCGCGTGGTGTCCGCAAACTCCTTCATGGATCTTGAGTAGTAGTGCCTTGCCATCTTCTTCCTCGATACACCTTCAGAGCACTTGAGAAATGCTGCGCTTGTAGAGCTGCCCGTTGATTATGGTGAATGCCTTGGATCGTTGACTGATGCGCCGAGCTTCCGTGGTTTCTTGCGGAAGTATGTTGTGTATCAGATATTTGAGGAGGGGTCTTGTGGTATAGCTGGTTCTTCCTCTACGACTGCATTGTCGCCCTCTTCGCCAGCGGCTGGGTCCGCTGCTGCTACTTGTGCTGGTCCGTTTGTCTTTCCAGGATCTTTGGCCACTTTTGGTTCAAGTGCTTTGTTCTTGATTGATCTCTGGCTGATACTTTTGAGGAAAACGCCTGGGGGGATTGGCCCTCGGGTTTATCCGATGTTTGCGAGTTCATCCGCTTCTGTGTTATTTCCCCTGGTGACATAATTGAGCTCGGACCCATCAAACTCTCCTTCTAGAGTGTTGTAGAGCTTCTGGTATACTAACATGTTATCTGTGACTGCTTCGCAATGTCTCATTTCTTGCTAGGCGACGAGGTTGGAGTCGCCGTAGATTGTGAGGCGAGTGGCGCCGCAGGGTTTTGCCATGCGCATATGATGGCAATTAAGTAGTGCTCCTCGTTGGATACCCCAAGTGGAAGGTTGAGATGTAGCGTAGCGGTAATTTCCTTCGGTGAAGATACCAAAGTTTTTCTCCAATAGGACTCCAACGACGACAAGAAGGTGGTTCGGCAAGTCACGCGCCGTTTGTGATAATCACTTTCTTCGCCTGGACCTGCACACAGATACAAATAACTTTGCTCCCAACGAGTACAGAGAGGTTGTCAATCTCTCCGGCCTTGCCGTTTACAAAGGATCAAATGCAAGAGATAAAAGATAATGATAAATGCGACTAGAAAGTAAAACATGAAGTAAATTAAAGGTGTAAACAATGGTGGAAATATGGACCGGGGTCCTATGAAGTTGACTACTGATGTCTCTCTCCCAAAAGAAGATAAACAGTTATGCGAGGTAAACAAATTACAGCTGGGCTATTGACAGGATTAAAAAAGCACCACAATGCTAACTATGCTACAAAAGAAAGGAGGAGGCTCAAAAGCATGGGAAGTACACCAAGACATGTAGACCGAAATCTATATGCATCTACTCACTAATCATCCACCTTGAGATATATCCAGAACATCTCGCTGGTATTAAGTTGAGAGCCCCACCCAAAGTGTAAACCAAAAGCAACAGACAACTGCATTAATAGAACTTTGTGTAAATTAAACAATCTTTGCAACCGCGGTTACAAGCACCATTGTTTTCCCCCTTGTGGCAACAACACATCCCCTAAACTCATGTTTCTTTTACTCAAACTAGTCATCAGGGGGCATGAACCCACAATCATGCTTAACGCTCCCTCTTTGAGTTACAATCAATCACTTGGCCAAAGTAATAAACATCAATGGAGAACATGCAAGAATTACTCAAGAACACAAATATAAAAGGAGAAGAACCAAATATATTAATCATCAAAATCTGAACATAATCTCAGAATCCATCAGATCCTAGCATACTCAACATACCAACAGCAGAAAAAATTACATATGTGACTTGATCATGTAGGGTAGATCACAAGTTCTAATCAATGAAGAACAAAGAGGTGGAGATGACATCACATAGCTACTGATCATGGACCCATGGTCCAAGGTGGACTACTCACGGCTCATCCGGGAAGCGTCCATGGTTGTGGAGAAGCTCCTGGAGGTCAATTCTCCCTCCGGCAGGGTGCATGGAAGAGGTCTTCTGACGCTCCCGATCTTGGAAGCGCGGCGGCGAAGGAACAGAGGCGAGATCGCGAAAAAGGGTTCTGTCCTCGGGGGTTTCGGGACGAGAGGGATATATAGGCGAAGGGGGGCAGCCAGGGGGGCACCAGGGAGTGCAGGCGGCCTCCCGGCGCGGCCCCACCCTAGGACGCTCCCCCTGGCCGCCTAGACTCCTGGTGGGGCCCCTCTGGCCCCCCTTCGGGAGTCTGGAAACTTCCGGGTCGATGATTTTTTATATATTTTCCCTGATTTTTTCTGGCACTTTAAGTAATGGGAAAACCTGAAATACAAAAAAAAGCAGAAAACAAAAACTGGCACTGCGTTGCATTGAGTTAATAGGTTAGTCCAAATATGATCAAGAGTGTATGCAAGTTTATCAAAAGCATAGAAATATCACCCAAAACATTCATGGAGCAAGAAGAAATTATAGATACCTTTGGTTGAGAACTCAAACTACTAAAGTTTCACACTTAGTCTTCTTTGGAATCTTATCTTGACTCGTCCCGAGACCACAAACCAGGTACAAGTCAAACTAATCCACTCCCTTTCGATATTTTGAGCACTCATACAATGGATGAGCGTAAGAAAGAAATTTGACACTTAGGATGGTAAAGAGAGAGATGGTGGAGGAGGAAGACAAAAAGGTGTGAAAGGATCACATCAATGAGGACAATCATAGGCGAGAGAAAGTCAAATGATAGATATGTTGTGAGGAGCAGGGATTGCCATGCAACAGATGCACATATGAGCGATAGAAAGCTATCCAATGGAACTAGTGGGGGTGCATTCAACTTGCTTGCTCAAGAAGACCTAGCGCTCATTTGAGGAGGCTCATCATAGGAATATACAAGCCAAGTTATATAGTGTAAGGGTCCCTACATAGCTATATGAATATTTAATCATCTCTATGGAGTACAAGAGATAAGAGGGAGTACAAGTGTGGATCTCTCAAAAGGAATAGTAGTGTGCCCCCTTCTCTCTTTTTATTTTATTTTTCTCTTTTTTCTATTTTCTGTATTTTTTGGTGCCTTAATGGCTCTTTTTATTTAACTCTCATTTGTACTCTTTAGGATCTTTTAATTTGTCCTCTTTGGATGTTTTCCTCACTTTAGGGGAAACACTCTATTTTACAAGAAGTATAGAAGATCTTTCATACTTTACAAAAGTACTCAGCATAAAGAAGCTATCATGATGTATGAAAATGTATGCCTCTGCCAATGTAGCAGGATATGCAATGATACTAGCGCGTCATGTAGCAATGATTAGGGCAAGGCCGAACTAGCATGCGGCTCATCGATCAAACAAAAGCATGTATGACATGAAGATCAAGTCATGAGAAGTTTGATGTTGCATGGCAATATATCTCAGAAAGGCTATGAAAATGCCTTGATAGGTAGGTATGGTGGTAGTTTTGAGGAAGGACATAAGGAGGTTTATGATGACAGCGCATATAATGCCAAGGGTTTGGATGCACCTGCGAGGTATGCGCCAACTCTCGGAGTGAGAAAAGGCAACGCACAGTACTAAAGAGGCTAGCAAAATATGAGGAGGTGGAAGTGTAAAATTTCGAATACTTCATTAGTCCGAAGAACTCATTCACTTATTATCGGTAACGCCCAATCTAATCAGGAGGTTCACAAAGATAGAAGTACCCCAAGGAGGAGTGTATGGGGGTTTGGTTATCCTTGCGCATCCTCGACACATGGTACGTGAGTGTACTCTAATATCCGATCCCTTCAAAGATTAGTGATCCATCTAGTAGTTAGAGTTCTCAACTAGTTTTTGTAGTTTTTCGAAAATAAACACAGATTGCCCAAAATACGACATCTATCACTAATAGGCTAAAGCTCTTGACACAAAAAGTACAAACATTACTCAAAACAATATCTCAAAACTTTTGCAAGTTACTACTACAATTGAATAGCAACGTCAATTACCTACTTTAAATCAAGACACACAACTTAGTACAACAAGACAACTCTCTAAACAAGGTAAACATGAAAACTCAAGAGAGTTCCAGACACAAACTAAACAAAATCTCTTAAAAAGATAAGCATCATAACTAAGAGCTAAGCATGAAAGTAGCTACGAAAAGATAAAGAACACACACAACAAAGATGGATAAGCATGAAAATCCTATGATATGTTCTAGGTTGAAGTGGAACGTGTTTCTCTCCCACACAAAGAAAGATGGTTTCTAACTTTTTATGAAAAGCAAACAAATCTAAAGAAAACTAAAATAAAGAGAAAGACACTCCAAGCATAGCACATAACGCATGAAGTGATACAAATATAGTGGAACGAAGGACGAACTTATAATTTTTGATGGAGAAGGGGATGCACGGGGGCATCCCCAAGCTGAGATGCTTGAGTCTCCTTGGATATATCTTGGGGTTGCATGGGGGCATCCCCAGGCTTGAGAGTTTGACACTCCCGGATCTTCTTTAAATTTCATAATCTTCCCTCGCACACTTGAAACTCCCTTCATACATAACTCATCATAAGCTGATTAGAGAGGTTATTACCCATAATAAAATAATTTGCCTCCACTAGAAATAAAGATAATATTGACGAGATATTGTTTCTCATGATTGCCAAATAAAAATTTCAAAGAAAAAGCTAGCGCAAGACTTGCAAAACGAAAAAAGGCAAAACGTGGCAGAATTTGTGAAAAACAGACCAGCAGGTAGATTTGTTGGGGTACTTCTGCGACTCAAATCAAAAAACTCACAATAGATGCACGCAAGCTAATCGTATAGAGCATGCTGTCAAAATAATTCAAATCAAAAAGATGATCTGGTGATTTTAGCTGAATTCTTCCATCTATGGACAGAATCTGTTTCTAGACAACACGTCATAACTTTTGAACTTTCTTGCAATCTGAGGCTAAACTTGGAACAAATCTTGAAAATAAAGATACAATGACGTTGCTACAGTATTAACAATCATCAAGACCACTAAAAACAGAAGGAAAAAACATATTGGGTTGCCTCACAACAAGCGCTTTCTTTTACGCCTTTGAGCTAGGCACAAAACAAAAAGATCAAGTTTTATCCAGTCTAACGGAATAAAAAGGTAACTTAATTTTCTTCCTAGGGAAGTGTTCCATGTAATTCTTGAGAGGAAATTAGAATTTTATATTCCCCTCTTTCATATCAATGACAGAACCAACAGTGCGAAGAAAAGGACGACCCAAAATAACTGGACATGAGGGGTTCACACTCAATGTCTATAATAGTAAAATCAACGGGAACATAATTATCATTGACAACAATAAGAACATCTTCAATATTCCCCAAAGGTTTATTTGTGGAAGAATCAATGAGACAAACACCAAAATAACAAGAATCGAAAGGTTTCAATTCAAACATATCATACATTCTTTTGGGCATAACGGAGGTACTAGGTCCAATATCACATAAAGCATAGCAAGAGAAGTTATTCAATTTAATTTTGATCATAGGATCCTAACCATCTTCTAAATTCCTATGTATGCAGGCTTCTAACATAAGCTTCTCCTCCCTAGCTTTAATTAGAGCATTGGTGATATGCTCCATGAAGGCAAGATTTAGTGTGCTAGTGTGGGGGTCTCTAGAAATTTTGTGTAGTAAACTAATAACTTCAGAAAGGGTACAACTAGCAAAATCAAGGTCACTACTATCAAGCAAGGTGGTAGTGATGTCATCTAGGCTTACTTGTTTGAAAGCCTCTATGTTCATAGGAGGTTCTTCTTCTACGGTTGAGGTAATAGCATCACCATTAATAGGTCCAACGAGACTAGGGGTGTGTTGGGTGCTAAGAGTTTGGATATCCTCAAAACTTGGATAGTGGCAATGGTGTGGTGTGTAGGAAGGCTCTTAATTCTATCTTCTTCCTCCTTTTCTCTAGACCGTCTTTCTGTAAGTTTAGCCATCATCCTAATGTTTTCATTAATTTGCACTTGAATAGCATTTATAGGAATGGTCTTCCTCTCCTCGAAGGGAGGAGTTCTAATTTTAAGCATCTCAACATCAAGGGCTAAGTTGTCTACCTCCAAAGAGAGGCTATCTAATGTGTCTAATTTCTCTTCTACACTCTTGTTGAAGGACTTTTGGGTAGTGATAAATTCCTTAAGCATGCTCTCTAATTCAGAAGTGGAGTTCTTGGTGCTAGGATATGTGTTGTTTTTGTTGTTCCCATAGTTGTTGGATGGGATCGGTCTAGGATTGGTACCAAAATTACTCCTATACGCATTATTATTAAAAAAAATCTAGAGATAAAGTTCACATCTACTTGTTCTTGAGAAACTAAGGAATTTAAAGGAACATCATGAGGATAAATAGGAGCTTGCTTAGTAAGTAAATTCATGATCAAGTAAAAAATTTCGTTTAGGGAGGAGATCTCCTCGACAAAGTTTACCTTCCTACCTGTTGGAGATCTTTAGGTGTGCCATTGGGAATAGTTGGTGATCATCTCATCTAGAAGTTTTGTGGCAGCACCAAGTGTTGTTGACATAAAGGTTCCTCCCGCGGCCGAATCTAACAGGTTCCGCGAGGTAAAGTTTAAGCCTGCATAAAAATTCTGGATAACCATCCAAGTATTCAAACCATGCGTAGGGAAATTCTTAACAAGAGATTTCATATGTTCCCTAGCTTGGGTAACGTGTTCAATATCCAATTGCTTAAAATCCATAATACTACTCCTCAATTGGATAATCTTAGCTGGTGGGTAGTATTTCCCAATAAAAGCATCCTTGCACTTATCCCAAGAATCTATGCTATTCCTACAGAAGGATTGGAACCAAAATTTAGCTCCTCCTCTCAAGGACTAAGGAAAAAGACTTAAGCTTAACATTATCACCTTCTACGTCTTTATACTTTTGCATATCACAAAGCTCAATAAAATTATTGAAGTGTAAAGCAGCATCATCTCCAGCATCGGAGAATTGTTCTTTCATAACAAGACTCAGCAAAGTAGGTTTAATTTCATAAGAAGCTGCTGAAGTAGCAGATGTAGAAATAGGAATGCAGATAAAATCATTGTTGTTGTGACTAGTGAAGTCACACAACTTGGTGTTTAAAGTGGTACCCATAATAGTAGCAGCAAGCAGGACAAGCAAATTTTTTTGTGATTTTTGATAAAGGACACAAAGACAAAAACTGAAAGGTAAACTAGCAATACTAAAAATCAAAGATAAAAGATAGCATGAAACTCCCCTATCTTGAAGAGCGGAGTGCCTGACAACGGCGCCATAAATTACTATTGATGGCACTGAAGTACTGCTCCTTGTTGGCTACCCCAAGTGGAAGGTTGAGATGTAGCGTAGCGGTAATTTACCCCAATGAAGATACCAAGGTTTGTCTCTAGTAGGACTCCAACGACGACAAGAAGGTATATAGGAAAGTGACGCACTGTTTATGATAATCACTTGCTTCGCCTGGACCTGCACACAGATACAAATAAATTATTTCCCAACGAGTACAAAGAGGTTGTCATTCTCTCTGGCCTTGCCGTTTAGAAAGGATCAAACGCAAGAGATAAAAGATAATAATAATTCCTACTAGAAAGTAATAAGAAATAAATTGAAGGTGTAAACATTAGTGGAAATATGGACCGGGGTCCCATGAAGTTCACTAGTGATGTCTCCCTCTTGGAGTTACAATCAATCACTTGGCCAAAGTAATAAACAGCAATGGATAACATGAAAGAATGAATCAAGAACACAAATATAAAAGGAGAAGAACCAAATATATTACTCATCACAATCTGAACATAGTCTCATGATCCATCAGATCCCAGCAAACTCAACATAGCAACAACAGAAAGAATTATATATGTGCCTTCATCATGTAGGGAAGCTCACAAGTTCTAATCAATGAAGAACAAAGAGGGGGAGAGGACATCAGATGGCTACTGTTCATGGACCCATGGTCCAAGTTGGACTACTCACGGCTCATCCGGGAAGCGTCCATGGTGGTGGAGAAGCTCACGGAGGTCAATCCTCCCTCCGGCAGGGTTCCAGGAAGAGGTCTTCGGATGCTCCCGATATTGGAAGCGCGGCAGCGGATGAATAGAGGCGAGATCGCGAAAAAGAGTTATGTCCTCGGGGGTTTCCGGACGAGAGGGATATATAGGCGAAGGGGCCAGCCAGAAGGCCACCAGGGAGTGCAGGAGGCCTCCCATCGCGGCCCCACCCTAGGTCGTGCCCCTTGGCCTCCTAGACTCCTGGTGGGGCCCCTCTATCCCCCCTTCAGGCGTCTGGAAGCTTCTAGGTCGCTGATTTTTTATATATTTTTCCCGGAATTTTTCTAGCAATTTCAGTAATGGGAAAACCTGAAATATAAAAATAGTAGAAAACAGAAACTGGCACTATGGTGCAGTGAGTTAATACGTTAGTCCAAATATGATCAAAAGTGTATGGAAGTGTATCAAAAGCATCACAATATCACCAAAAACATGCATGGAGCAAGGAGAAATTATAGATACGTTTGGGACGTATCAGCATGCCATATAAGAGTGCCTCGTATTCTGCTTCGTTGTTTGATGGCTTCTCGAAGTTGATCTGGACCACGTATTTGGGCTTCTCTCCCTTGGGTGAGATTACTATGACACTCGCTCTAGCTCCTTGGTGCCTTTTTTATCCGTTGAAGAACATCTTCCATGAATTGGAGAGGTCCGGTGGGGCGGGTGTTGGTGCCTCCATCCACTCGACCATGAAATCTGGGAGGAGTTTTGCTTTGATCGCCGTTGGGTGACTGAATTATAGGTCGCAAGGGCTGAGTTCGATATTCCACTCGGCGACTCGACCCGTTGCTCCTGGGTTGTTGAGGATGTCCAAGAGTGTTGCGCTTCTCACTACCGTAATTGGGTGCTCATCGAAGTAATGTGTTACTTTGCGTGATGTCATGACGATGGCGTGCACGAGGTTTTAGTAGTGCGGGTACCTCTGCTGAGATTTTGTGAGTACCTCATTGAGGAAGTAGATTGGTCTCTATATTCCTTGTATTTTCCTTCTTCGATGCTCTCGAAAATGAGTGCAGTGCTGACTACACTGCTCCGCGCCGCTATGTAGAGGTATAGGGGTTCTCGTTCCTAGGGTACTGCCAGAATGGGCAGAGTCGAGAGGGTCTTCTTTAGGTCCTCGAATGCGTTCTGTGCTTCTTCGGTCCATTAGAACTTGCCTCCTTTCCTGAGTAGATGGTAAAATGGCAGGGACCTTTCTCCTAGCATGCTGATGGAACGGCTCAAGGCTGCGAGTCGCTCGGTGAGCTGTTCTACGCCCTTTATGTTAACTGATTCTTGCATCCTGGCGTGTTCTTCGACTTTTTCTGGGTTGTCTTCGACTCCCCGATCAGAGATCATATACCCGAGCAACTTTCCGACTGGGATGTCGAACACACACTTTTTTGGATTGAGCTTGATCCTGTATCGGTTGAGTGCCCCGAAGGTCTCTCGGAGGTCGTCGAGTAGTGTGTCTGTGTTGTACGTTTTGATCACAATTTCATCTACGTAGACTTGGACGTTTCTGCCTATTTGGTCCCTTAAGCACTCTTGCATCATCCGTTGGTATGTGACTCCAGTGTTTTTCAGCCCGAAGGGCATTGTCTTGTATCTGAATACGCCATAAGGGGTGATAACGAGGTGTCCATTTCATCTTCATCCTTCATCCTTATCTAGTTGTATCATGAGTAAGCGTCGAGGAAGGATAGGAGGTCGCATCCTGCAGTTGAGCCGATGATTTGGTTGATATTTGGAAGAGTAAAGTGGTCCTTTGGGTTGTACTTGTTGATGGGTCCATAGTCGACGCACATGCGTAGTATGTCTGTGTCTTTCTTGGGCACTAGAATGGGGTTTGCGGCCCAAGTGGCCTTCTTTGTCTCCCGGATGAATTGTGCGTCGAGTCATCGATTGAATGCTTCCCCAATGGAACTGCGTTTTGGCTCGGAGAATCTGCACAGCGCTTGCTTTACTGGTTTGGTGTTTGGGTAGATTTGTAGTGCGTGCTCTGCAAATTCTCGCGGTATTCCGGGCATGTCGGTCGGACACCATACGAATATTTTCCACTCCTTAGAGAGGAAAGCCAGGAGAGCTGTTGCTTGTTCTTCAGGTAGATGAGCGCAGATCCGAACAGTCTTGTCTGGCTCCGCCGGGTGCACCTCGTGTGTAACGCTGTCACTGTCGACACTGAAATCGTGAGTGATTTCCTTCATTTCACTTCGGCTGGCGAGTGGGAAGACTCTCCTGTCTACCACCATCGCTATGTCTTCCAGTTCTTGTTGTGCTTCTAATGTATCGGAGACTTGATGTAAATCTCGATCGCATTGATCTGACTGCATGAATTTTCCACTGACTTTGATGACCCTTGCGGGTTCTGGCATCTTGAGCTTGAGGTATGCATAGTGCGGTACTACCATGAACTGTGCGAATGTCGGTCGACCGAGTATGGCATGGTATTGGGACTACCAGTCGAGCACTTCAAATTCTAGGATTTCTCTTTTGCATTTCCCTTTTTGCCAAAAACTATGTCGAGCTTGATTGTTCCCAGGGAGGAGGCTGCTTCGCCTCGTAGTATGCCGTAGAGTGTGACGCCTGAGTTCTTCCAGACTGATCATGGGATCAACATTTATCATAGGGTATCGGCAAAGATGATGTTCTGGCTGCTCCCTTCGTCCATGAATACTCGAGTCATGAAGGTGAGTTTGACTTCTGAATCGCATAAGTAGTAGGGTTCTTTTGCCAATATGTCTTCGGCTATTCGGGCTTGTAGAGTGTTTGCTTCTTGCTTCATTTTCGAAGGTCGTCCTTCTTGGATCATGCACACTCGTCCATTAGATGGTGGATATTGCTCCTATGTGTTAGGCGTTGATAACTGTGCCGTTTCCTTGGCTCGTTTGGCTTTACGCTGCTTTTCTTCTTTTAGCCTGTCCGAGACAGGCGGCAGTTCCTGAGAGTGTGGCCTTCCCTAAGCCGCCCCGCATCGTCTTCGAAACTGTGGATTGTGTAGGGTCCATCCAACTGCTCTCTGGGTATGAGGTTGTTCGAGCCGTCAGGTCATCTTTTCCTGGCGAAGCGGTATGTCCGAGAGTGATCCTCGGAACGGGAGTGAAACCTTCGATCGAGCTCAATTCCGTCGTTGATCGAGTGGTTCTGGATCATCTTAGCGAATTCGTCTAGCCTTTTGTCGGGGTCGTAGTATTCGCCGGGACGGGTCGACGAGTCCCTCCCATGGGTCATTCCGGATGCTTGGTTGGTGACAGGGGTTGTCATAGCAACTGGTGATTGTTCGAGCGAAATTTCAATGTGAAATTCCTGCGCGTGATCTGGCGCCGTTGCTAGCTTTGCAACTGAAACTTGGTCTTGTCTTCTAGGTCGAAGGGTCCTTCGTCGTTGGGTGTGGCTTTGGTAGTCGACGAAAAAGTTATTTTGGCCCAATTGTTGATCGAGAGTGCCTGGTGGCGCAACAAAGAGGCTTGCGATGAACTTGATCTCTTCGAGTTAGTTCGTCCTCGGCAAATCCCATGGTAAGGTACCCTGCGTTTAGATCGTAGAGAGAGAGGTGAAGGTTGGTGATGCTCGTCAGCTAACAGGAGACAGGGATTTACCCAGGTTCAGGTCCCTCGATCGGTAAAACCCCTACTTCGTGCTCTTTTGTATGATGATGGAGGCGGTTACAGTGGCGGTTGAGGCGAGATCGCTCAGGACCGAAGGTGTTTCTATGAGATTGGATACCCTAGACGTCCCCTCTCCCAGCCTTTATATACTAGGCTAGGTCGGAAGGAGTCCGTCTAGGTTTACAAAGATAGTTGCCTAATCTAGCTCCAGTCTTGGACGCCAAGTCTTGGTTTCCATGAAGGCAAGGACTCCTACGTTGGTGCTTCGAGTGGGCCAGTCGTGGGCCGATGGAAGCTTCCAATGGTCCTACGGTCTTGACACGCACAAGGTACCCTCATTCATAGGAGTTGTGGGGACACCCCCTCGTCCGCACCCATGTGTAACAACTTCTTTAACACAAGCCAATCATTATCCTCTTAGATCATTTGTCCCTTTTTATCGTCATCGTATTCCTGTATCCCCGTGACTAAATCACAATGCATCCAGCCAGATTATAATGGGTACTTTCATACCGAGTGGGCCCGACGTAAATATCTCTTCATCGTGAAGGAGGAAATCCCAGTATTAAACTATCGCAGTTACTAGACACACTATCTGATGTACCCAGAACTTATTTTACTACTTCCCGGTAACGGGAAGATTCATCTAAGAAACAAAGTACATCTTCATGTGTGAAGGAACTCGACACTCTCATGGTCTAGGGATTTGAGTATATGATAACATTTCATGATATGACTTATAACGTTGTTACGATGTGATCTCTAAGTATATCATTCAATACTGGGGTTGGTTAACATCATTGTTCTGCTAACAATATGTTCTCATTGCCACTGACATCCTTGTTACAAGAACAATGTCCATTATTAAGAAAACGTAATCATCAGTTAGCACATGAGCTAGTCTTAGAGGCTAAACCATGAAATCTTAGTGTTTACATTTCGACACATGCAAATGAGTTTTCTTCTGAATCTAACATTCAGGGTCATTGCAATTATACTAAAGAAATATAAACATTAATTACGAACATGGAAATATATATATAATAACATTTTATTATTGCCTCTACAGAATATTTCCAACAGTTTTCGCTTACGTGACTCCTTATAAAGCTACACTCGGGGGCTAGAGCGCGGCTTCACCCTCACCCCCGAGGCGTTTTACCTTACGCGACTCCTTATACAATTACAATCGGGGGCTAGAGCGTGGCTTCACCCTCTCTCCCAAGGCGTTTTGACTTACGCAACTCCTTATAAGATTGAGACAATTACATTTTTTCCCCTAGTTCTGCCGGCCCATGGGTTTTGCCCTTACTTTTCGGCTTTGCTCAGTTTTGCCCTTAAATTTGTCTCTGAGGTCATCCGAACGCCCTTTGACCGTTTGACCAATACTTTGAAAATGCATAACAAATTCATATGAACTCAGAAAAATGCAAATAAGATATCAAAATGTTTAAAAAAGCATTACACATGGGCTAAAGTATGGCTTCACCCTCTCTCCCGAGCATTTTCACTTACGCGACTCCTTATACAACTACACTGGGGGGCTAGAGCGTGGCTTCACCCTCTCTCCCGAGGCGTTTTCGCTTACACGACTCCTTATACAACTACACTCGGGAGCTAGAGCGTGGATTCACCCTCTCTCCCGAGGAGCTTTCGCTTACACGACTCCTTATACAATTACACTCGGGGGCTAGAACGCGGCTTCACCCTCTCTCACGGAGCGTTTTCTCCTACGCGACTCCTTTTACAACTACACTCGGGGGCTAGAGCGTGGTTTCACCCTCTCTCCCGTGGAGTTATCTCTTACTTGACTCCTTATACAACTATACTCGAGGGCTAGAGCGCGCCTTTACCCTCTCTCCTGAGGAGTTTTCACTTACACGACTCCTTATACAACTACACTCAAGGACTAGAGCGTGGCTTCACCCTCTCCCCTGAGGCTTTTCCCCTTACGTCACTCCTTATACAATTACACCCTGGGGCTAGAGCGCGGCTTCACCCTCCCCCCTCCCCCCTCCCCCCCGAGCCACCTGGCCGCCTGGGTTATGTGCCCCCCCTTGGGCCCTTATTTTTTTCCCGACGCGAAAACCCTGATGCCAAAACTCCTTTTCCATAATCGATTCTGATCTCTGCCGCCATCGCCAACAAGCTTCGGGGGACCAGAATTCTTGTGTCGGCACCCTGCCGGGACGGGGAAGTGCTCCCGGATTCATCTCCATCGACATTGCTTCCCCCCTCCATGAAGCGGGAGTAGTTCCTCCTCGGGACTGAGGCCTTCTACAGTAGCTATGTGGTTAATTATCTTTCCCATGATGTGATCTTGATTATGATCATAGGCTATGTTAATCTAGGGTGATCCCATGATGTTTCCCCTTCTTCTATGTATTGGATTGATGTACTCAATTGATTTTATCTAGTATAATCTCCGAGACCAAGGTGACAACGGTCTATTGGACATGGATTAGAAGAATATTTTCATGAGTGATTTCCTCTTTTGTAAATTGATTGAAGATTGAGAGTCTCTTGGTTCTTGTCTTTGACTATCCTTTAGATATGTTGTGGTGATTGTGGTACTCTCTTTGGATGCCCGCGGTGACATTGGGAAATCCATATATGAGAACTACAAACTCTGAGGTGTGCTTTTTTAGGCCTAAATAATTCTCGTCCTATCCTGATCACAAAGGAATGACCTCCGAGTTACGTCTCCTTGCATGTTTTAGTCGAAATATCATGTGATTAGACTATGTTAATGTTGTTGGGAGTTTCCACTAGTGAAAGTATGAAGCCTAGGCCTAGTTTCTCACCATTGTTACACTGTATGTGCTCACGTTTACTACTGGCTACCTTGCTATAATTTTTATTACATATTTCTATTACCTTGCTTTGCCACACCTATCACCCATATTTTACCATCTCTTCTCCGAACTTGTGCACCTATACAATTTACCATTGTATTAGGTGTGTTGGGGACACAAGAGACTTCTTGTTTCTAAATTGCAGGGTTGCTTGAGATAGACCATCTTCAACCTCTACTTCCCTCAGTTCGATAAACCTTAGGTCATCCAGTAGAGAGAAATTGCTGATGTCCTACAATCCTCTACTCTTGGAGGCCCAACATAGTCTACAAGAATAGAAGCATGTGTAGACATCCAGCTATTTTTGGCACCGTTGTTGGGGAAGTAAGCGTTGGAAGATATATATTTAGATCTTGCAATTAAATCTTTTCGTTTCTTATTTTTATTTTCACTAGTTAGGCTTATGGAAAACTGCACTCTTAGTTTATTGTTTGGGGAAGGCCTCTTTACCACATTTGTGGTAGAGAAGTATGCTCCACCTACTGAATGTATCCCATTCGAAATACCACTTGGGATAATTAGAATAATTAGGAATGATTCCTATGCAGGGGATGGAACAGTCCATCCTAGTATTCGTTTTTCGAAACTTACAAAACTTTGTGAGTTGTTTAAGATTTCAGGTTTGACAGAGGATGGAGTCATGAGGAAATTATTTGCCTTGTGACTGAAAGCAAAAGCTTTGGAATGGTATAGGCTACTAGATGATTCTCACCTGTGTGATTGGGAAGAGATCAAGTCTCTCTTTTACTCCAAGTTTTATCCTCTTCATGAAGTCCATGAGAATATGAATTATGATTATAATTTCTATCCTCATGACGGAGAGAGCATAGGTCAAGCTTGGGGGAGACTAAAAAATGTAATGCTAAAGTGTCCTAACCATGGGGTCGCCAAAAATATAATTATTACTAATTTCTATGCGAGGCTCTCTCGACAGGATAATGACTTGCTTGATGCTTACTCTATGGGTTCTTTTCACAAACGAAAAGATTGATGCTAAATGGGAACTCATTGAAAGAATTCAACGCAATAATTAAGTTTCGGAGATCGACGAAGGTAAAGACTCACGTATAAATTATGAGTATGATTGCATTAAGTCCTTTGTTGAAACTGCAAGTTTTAATAAGTTTAGTGCTAAGTTTGGGCTTGATTCTCAACTCCTTGGTTGTTTCCTCAAATATTTTTCTTCACATCTTAATATGCCTAAGGAGAATTTGATCAAGCATCATGAACCTTTTAAAGTTATTTGCAAAGAAAATGAAATCGATAATGATAATTTCAACATGAATGATGCAATTCCAGAAAATGAAATTTTATATAAGAATGATAATTTTTGTGGAGTGGATAGACCTTATGAAAGGCCTATGAGTGAAGAAGAGAAGTATTGTAAGCAACATAAGCATGAGAGAACACACACTTGGGTTAAATATTTAAATGAAATTGCTAGAGAATTGTGTGAACTTTATCCTTTTACTTGTAAACTTTGTGGTATAGAGGGTCACTTTAATTTTCAATTCATGTACTTTCAAAACATAACTGTTAACTAGTTGTGTGATAACATGATCACTTCTGATCTTTATGATGAACTTATCTTATTTTTGATGTGTGAAGAGTTATCAGAAAAAACTTCTTGGTTAGATGATAATGCCTTAGGAATAAACAAAACTTTGCAAAAATGCCATCTCTATTGTGTTGTTAATTGCCATGAAAATGATTACATAAGTAAGATTAGAAAGGAGGGAACTTTACCAAAGTATAAAAATTTCTCTTATGTTTCCACTAATAAAAAGGAGAGTTTCTCCCAAGTTTCCCCTATTATTTCTAATGATAAACCAGAATATGTGGAGAAGCTTCCTCTCCAACCACTCCCTCCTAAGGTGAATAAGAAGAAAAACAAGGGGGGAAGAGGAAAAAGAAGGAAGAAGAATGGGTATCAACCTGGTCTGAGCATATTCCTCGCATCACTTTAATCCTAACGGTCGTAAGTTTAAAGAAGATGGTGAACTTTATTGCCTTCATTATCATCTTGATGATACGTCCATAGGTAATATTGAAGATAATTTTGATTATGATATCATGTTACTTATTGTGATTGGGAAGATGATGATAATGCTACTTATGATCTTGAAAATCTTTTTGATACTGTAAGAGCAAGTTTTGCCCCCCGAAGGTTTTGGACATTGTTGGACAAAGCAGAAGTGGAACTAATATTGTTTTCGAGTATAAACAGATACATAGGTTCCGAAAGAATGGAGTTTGCAAGTAGAAGGTCGAAGGACAACTCACTGCAACGAAGCTGCAGTCATCTACCGAAACCTTTGAAGGAAGATGACCCCTAAAAATGTCGTCGAAGAAGAAGTCTCTCTCGAGCAAAAGCGCAACGAGGAGAAAGCTGAAGCTCGTCGAAGACTTAGTCTGTTTACTAGTTTCTATTCGCTTTCTTGAGTCGTAGGAAAAACCGTACTATTAAGAGGGGTTTGCTAGTTGAGATCTTAGTCGAAGTGAATTTGCTCTTCTCAACCTAAACCCACGAAAAACCTACCGAGAGAAATCTTACTGAGTCGAGTGAATAGCTCGAAGGCAAAGTCATCGCACTTCGTGCCTTCGAGAGAGAACTCGTTCGGTAAGTCAGCTTACTTGTTCCTCAAGTAAAGTTTCGTAGTGATTGAAATCCGACCATTGTGGACACGCTTCAAGCGGTCACATCGGGTCACTTCAGTCATTTTACCCATCGGGATCGCCAACTATAAATACCCCGCACCTACCCGCCATTTCGGGTTGGCTGCTCCACTGAAGATTATAAGACAGAAGTCTGTGAGCATCCCAAGAGAGATTCATCGAGAGAAAACCAAACCCAAGTCTGAACTGAGTTGAGCAATTCACTGAGACTTAGGTCGAGATTAGCCGATATTTTTATCTTGGAGAACTGCAAGTCTCCTAGACGGTTAGGCGTCGCCTGTCAAGCAGTCGAAGAGAAATTATCGCTGGTGAAGGAAGTTTGTAAAGGTCTCGGAGATGTCCTGAATCATCTACCACGAGTGAAAACTGGACAAGCTCGAGGAGTTTGTTGCAGTGGAGAATAGGACGGAGACAGTTTTGCTCCAGGTGTTCAATCACCAGTCCCTCCAACCAGACGTAGCACTTTGCAGAGTGTGAACTGGTTTACCAAACATCGTCGTGTCAGGCTCGTTTTCCTTCTAGAATTTACATTAAGTATTTACTAGTTTCCTGTTTGTCTTCGATGTTCTCCTTCGCTCCCTATCCTTTCGAGCCATGCAAGACTTTCGTTACTGTATTTCCTTCGAGTTACCTTTAGTCCTTCATAGTTCGCATGAATTCCTTCTAAGTTCCTTAGAATTTTTAGAAGTGATCATTCACCCCCTCCCCCTCTGATCATTCTTGATCTTGAAATTGGTATTAGAGCTAGGCACTCCCTACGCTCTACGTATTTTGGTCTAACAACCTGGAGTGGTTTCAACAATGTCGTTTGCAGCTGTTCGCTCGGGGGAACCGATTCCTATATACAATGGGAAGGACTATCCCTATTGGAAGGACAAAATGAAGAGGAATATCATGTCTATTAACTCTGCCGCTTGGGAAGTTGTCAAGAATGGTGTAACTGTCAAAGACAAAAATGTTATCACTCCTGAAGAGGCAAAGAAGATAGAGCTAGATGCTGAAGTCTGGTTATTCATTACCAATCATCTGATTCCAGAGAAATATCATGAGGTCAAGAATATTTCTTCGGCCAAAGGTGTTTGGGACTATCTCGAGAAGATTGGTGAAGGTGTCTCTACTCAGAAAGATGCTCGTATCGACACCCTTCGAAGCAAGTTCTATCGTTTCAAGAGGCACGAGGGAGAAAAAGTTAACTCCATATACAGCAGGCTCACTGCATTGTCAAATGAAATGATTTCCCTCGGTGCCGAAGACATTACCAATCGGATTATTGTCAGAACATTGCTCCGTTCCCTTGATGATTCCTTCGATCACATTGTGCTAATGATAAAGGAAAGGACTGATTTCAAGGATCTTGTTTCCGCTGATATTCTCGAGAGGCTAAACACCTTCCAGATGGAAGAAGATGAAAAACGAGATGTTAATGGGACTCGGAGAAAATCTCACGCACTCAAGGCCAAAGCTTCACATCACTCCTCCCCTGAAGCTAGTTCTGAATCTGGTTGTGCCTCAGATGACCCCGAGTAAATTGGAAAAGATCGGGCACTGATAATGAAAAGATTCAACCTCTTTCAGAGAAGGAACTCCTCTTCACCGAAGAAAAACTACTCTTCAAGACATTCGAGCAATTCATCACAGCATCGATCATCATCCAGAAACTCCTCAGCGAAAGATAACTGTTGCTACAAGTGCAAGAAGCCAGGTCACTTCATTGCTAATTGTCCTCTCTGGGAAATTGAACATATATCAAAGCATTCTCACAGCAACTCTTCGAGCAAGTCGCACAGATCGAGCAAAAACTATGATTCGAAGAGATATGATTCAAACTTCAGAAAAGACAAGAAAGATGGTTCTGATGATGACAAGAAGAAGAAGTACCACAAGTATCGAGAGAGTTCTTGCTCGAAATCACATTTCTCTCGACGAAAGAACTCTCACCGTGCCAAAGCCTATCTGGGTAAAGAGATGAACTCTGAAGATGAAGCATCCGGTTCCGAAGCTGAATCAAACTCAAGATCTGGTTCTGGTTCTGGTTCTGAATCTGATGGTGTTGCTGGTTTAGCATTTGCTTCGAGCAAGACTGCAAGTTCATTCTTCACCAACCAAAGCAGTGAAGATGAATCTCCAGCTTACTGCTTCATGGCCAAGGCTAAGGTATCCTCATCTAAGAATTCCTACGATACTTTTGATGGATCTGCTTATGAAAGTAACTCTAGGATAATCTATGCCAAACTTGCCAAAATTGCTTCTATCCAACAAGATGAACTAGATTCTCTAAGTGAAACTATTCAAAAATCTGAGACTTTGTTGATGGATGAGATTAAGAAAGGTCAAACTTTGACGAATGAGCATGCTACTCTGAAGGAAAAGTACGATGAACATTCCTCTCGGCATGATCTTCTCTCAGTGGACTACGAGAAGCTAACCTATGAATTCCTTCAAAGGAAAATGGCTCTCGAGAAACTAAGAGAGGCTAATGAAGAGTTGGAAAGTGTCAATCTCACGCTCATGGCTCAACAAGGCTCAGAAGCTAAAAATGAATCTACTTCACCTTGCTTAACTTGTTTGGAATGAAGTAAAATTGAGTCTATTTCTGAGAGATCGAAAGGAAAGCAACCTATTGTTATTGATGATGCTAATCCCTCAAACGAGGAAACTATTACCGAGGAACTCCTTAGGTTGAGAAATTTATTTGAAACAGGCATGTTCAAAAGTGTGCAGGGACACTAGTACCTATGTGATATCCTACGAAAGGCTCTCCTTCATAGGAATCCGCGAAACGAAGGAGTTGGTTTCGTAAGGAAAATCAACCCTGATGGCACCTACTGGGAACCCGAGAAGTATCCTAAAACTGTCTGGGTTCTTGCAAAAGAAAAGCCCATTGATATTGCTAACCTTTCAGGTTTCAGTTGCAAAATTGATAAGGCTATCATTGATGAATCACTTGATTCTGACTACAAGCTTATCAAAGATCAGGAAGGAAAGGTGTCGGCTGAATTCGTTGGTACTCCTCCGAAGAATGGTTTCTATAAACGACAGATTTGGGTTCGCAAATCTCTCATAGAAAAACTGCCCCCTAACCATTCTATGCAGGGAAAATCCTTGGTACCACCGAATCACTACTATTCTCTCGAGGATAGAAATGAACCCTTGGTGCCTGCTTCAAATGTTCCCCAGAAGGAATACTATCGAGTTGATAGAAATTTTTATCGTCATCGTAACAATAATACCAAAACTGCTATAACCAACCAGTACTCTAACCGCTCGTCGAGGAATTATATTTATGGTGTGCTTGATGGTCTAGATCGACAATGCAACCATGTTCGCTATAATATCGCTGCCCCATCTAGCTCTTCCATGCCTTCTAAGTCACCTGCTCGTTTGTGGGTGGTTAAGAAGAACTAATTCTTCTGCAGGGCTATGTCTCCGTGGATCTGAATGGGTCATGGATAGTGGTTGTACAAATCATATGACCGGAGACAAAGATTTGTTCTCCGAAGACAAACTTACTGAATCTTCGCAGAGATACATTATCTTCGGTGACAACAACAAAGGAAAAGTACGTGGTTTGGGTAAGGTTGCTATATCGAAGGATAAGCATATTGATAAGGTTATGCTTGTTCAATCACTAGGATACAATCTTATGTCTATCTCAAAACTTTGTGATATGGGTATGCTTGTACTGTTTTCTGCTTCTCGTTGTGTTGTCTTTTCACAGGATGATTATTCCTTCGTGTTCGAAGGATATCTTAAAGGTGATCTTTATATCGTTGATTTTTTTTCGGGACCTACGGTGTCCACATCTTTAATGGCCAAAGCCACTTCTGGTTGGTTATGGCACCGAAGACTTGGTCATGCAGGAATGAAACATCTTCAAACTCTTATCTCGAAGAAAAACATCGTTGGAATTGATAATGTGAAATTCGATAAAGATCGTCTGTGCAGTTCCTGTGAAGCAGGAAAGATTGCCAAGAAACATCACTCAGCAAAAACCATAATGACTACTACTCATCCTCTTGAATTGCTTCATATGGATTTATTCGGTCCTCAAAATTATGCTGGTCTTGGAGGTAACAAGTATGGTCTGGTTATTGTTGATGATTTCTCTCGGTATACTTGGGTTTTCTTTCCAGATGACAGGAGCAAGGTTGTTGAAATTTTCAAAACCTTCGCAAAGAGAGCTCAGACTGAATATGAATTATCTCTCAAGCATATCAGAAGTGATAATGGTACAGAATTCAAAAACACTCATATCGAAGAATTTCTTGATTAATATGGCTTCACTCATGAATTCTCAGCCGCTTATACACCGCAACAAAATGGTGTGGTCGAGAGAAAGAATCGAACAATTATTGAAATGGCCAGAACAATGCTTGCTGAATACAAGACTCCTATCAGGTTCTACTGCATGTCATATCATCAACAAGGTTTATCTGCACAAATTTCTGAAGAAAACTTCACATGAACTTATCACTGGTAAAAAGCCAAATGTTTCATATCTCAGGGTTTTTGGTGCTCCATGTTATATCAGAGATATGAACCACAGCTCTAAGTTTGCCCCAAAGGCTCACGAAGGTTTTCTCCTAGGTTATGGTTCGAGTTCTCACACTTACAGAGTTTACAACTCTCATCTTGGCAAAGTTGTAGAAACTGTAAATGTTCGATTTGATGAAACTAACGGCTCTCAAAAGGAGAAATTACCTCTTAACCTGGATGAACCACCTTTGGATGAAGTTATCAGGTACATGGCTGTTGGAGATATTCGGCCTGTCGAAGGAAATGCACGTCAAGCCAACAAGGATGATGATGGTCCAATGTTCCCACACATAGCCCGGGGCGCTGGAGATAAACATCCCGAAGCCAATGATTTACAGGTTGAAGGAGAACGCATAAACGAAGAAAATGTCCAACCCGAAGGAGAAGCTGAACCCGAAGGAAATTATCCCGAAGGACAAGCTGATCCTGAAGGTCAAGCTGATCCCGAAGAACAACCGGATCCGCAAGATGATGAAGGAGTTTTACCTCGTGTTCGAAGAAGAGTGGACGTCGACTCAATTCTCGAAGAGATTCATTTACCAGGTCGTCCCACCACTCGTTCTCGTACTCGATTAGCTAACTTCTGTGGAAATTTTTCGTTTGTATCCATGCTAGAACCATCAAAATTCGATGAAGCTATGACGGACTCAGACTGGATAACTGCAATGCTCGAAGAACTTAATCAGTTCGAGAGAAATAAAGTCTGGTCCCTTGTCGATAGACCTGATCCCAAGAAGCATAATATCATTGGCACTAAGTGGATTATTCGCAACAAGCAAGATGAAGATGGCATTGTGGTAAGGAATAAAGCTCGACTTGTTGCACAAGGCTACACCCAAATCGAAGGTATTGATTTCTGTGAGACTTATGCTCCAGTTGCTCGACTTGAATCTATTCGTGTCATGCTTGCTTTTGCCAATTACAATGGTATATTGCTATATCAAATGGATGTCAAAAGTGCATTTCTTAACGGTGAAATCGAAGAAGAAGTGTATGTTATGCAGCCACCAGGTTTTGAAGACCCGAAGAATCCTGATAAGGTGTACAGGTTGCACAAGGCCCTATATGGGTTAAAGCAAGCACCTCGAGCTTGGTATGAAACACTGAAGGATTTTCTTCTGAAGAAGGGCTTCAAACCAGGAACAACTGATCCGACTCTTTTTACTCGTGCATACAAAAATGATCTTTTTGTGTGTCAAATTTATGTCGATGATATTATTTTTGGCTGTACTAACCCTGATATTAGCGAAGAATTTGCTCGTATGATGTCGAAGAAATATGAAATGTCTATGATGGGTGAATTGAAGTTCTTTCTCGGGCTTCAAATCCGTCAACAGAAGAATGGGACGTTCATCTCTCAAGAGAAGTATCTCAGAGATTGCCTGAAGAAGTTTGATCTTGTCAGTTGTAAAACTATCAAGACTCCAATGCCTACGAATGTTCATCTAGATGCAGATGAGAAGGGCAAACCTTTCGATCTGAAGAAATATCGCTCGATGATTGGTTCGCTTCTTTACCTTTGTGCATTTAGACCTGACATTATGCTAGAAGTTTGTATGTGTGCTCGTTTTCAGGCAAACCCAAAAGAATCGGATCATATTGTTGTCAAGCGAATTCTTCGATATCTGGCTCATACACCAACTTTGGGACTATGGTATCCCAAAGGTGCCCAGTTTGATCTCGTTGGATATTCTGATTCTGACTGGGCTGGAAATGAAGTCGACAGGAAATCTACCTCAGGCACATGTCATCTTATCGGTAGATCTCTTGTATGTTGGGCTTCAAAGAAACAGAATTGCGTATCTATCTCTACGGCTGAAGCCAAGTATATTGGTACTGGTTCATGCTGCACTCAAATTCTGTGGCTCAAGCAAACACTGAAAGATTATGGTATTCTTGTGAAGAAAATTCCATTTCTATGTGATAACGAGGGTGCTATCAAAATTTCCAATAACCCTGTGCAACACTCTCGAACGAAGCATATTGATATTCGTCATCATTTTCTTCGTGATCACGTTCAGCGAGAAGATATTGTTATCAGCGATGTTTGCACCGAAGATCAATTGGTTGATATCTTTATGAAGCCCCTCGATTAGAAAAGGTTTTGTGCACTAAGGTGTGAGTTAAACATATTGGACTCACGCAATGTGAAGTAAGATCATATCTGTCGATACTATGTATAATATGTTTTCTTTCTATGTTGTTTACTCACGTTAATTTTCTATCGTGTTTCTTTTTCGTTTGTTTTTGTTTGTTTGTTGTTGTCCTATACACTTATCACTCCGAGTTTTATCACTGTTTTTCCCTCGGATTGATTAAGAACCGGACCCTGTTTTCCCTCTATTCTAATCTCTACCCCATCTTTGCTTTTCTCTCGTGAACATGTATATTTGTACTCGATTAAGATTCCCTTCGAATGTCATTGATTCCGAAAGAAAATCTATCGAACTTTTGTCTACTTTTATACTCGATGTTCGATGATTTTGGTCTCGGACGAGGAGCAACTTTCTTTCGGTTCGTTGGGATTTTCCCGCGATTACCGCCACAAAATCCGTCCGTTGAATGCGTAGAGACGCAAAATCTGCGCCGTTGGATCAGATCTGACAGTTATGTCAGACCCCTCCCTTATAAATACTGATCCACCCCACCGGCACAGCCCTCGCAATTCCCTCGACTTCATCTCCCTTCTCCCGAAGTTCTCTCTCGCGCACCGCCGTGCTGCTCGTCGCCATCGACTCCCTCGCCGCTTTGCTGCCAGAAGGAAGTCGCTGGAGACCTTCCTGTCGACGAGGATCTTCATCCGCGCCGTAGTCCCCGTACTTCACCAAGTTAGGGTATGCACGGCTCTAAGACTCGATTCCAATCTCTTCTGTTCATCGAGCCCTAGATTTGTTCTTGATTTTCTCTCATTTTATTAGGTCTGTTTGATCCCTTTGGATCGTTGAATCTTGGGAAATCTGTTTCTAGCGTTTTCAGTCGATTCCCCATCCGAACTAGGTAAGAAATCCCTCGGATTCTCTCACTTAGGCAATTTCCTCAGAAGAGTATCGATGGATTTGCACTTGTGCACTTATTTCATTCAAGTTCTTCGTTAAATTTACACTTGATGAAAATCTAGCTTAGCACTTCCTTGAAAAGGTTGCTGCAAGACAAGTTTCTTGATATGTTTACTGCGTTCAAAATGTTTTTCCTCGAAACCAGCTGGTACTTGTTCACAACTGTCCAATATTCCCTCGTACCTATCTATTTCGCAGGAAAATGTCTGGGAACGAAGGAAATGTCAGAGCTCCCAAGCGTGTGGGTGGCCGAGCAAGAATCACCAACAACTCTGAAGGATTATCAGAGGAATTGATTATTGAAAAGAAACTGAGAACGCCTGAAGGTTCTGAAGATGAACGCACGAGAGAAAACCGTCTGCAAGAGATACGAAGGATTCAAGCGCTTCGTTGGTATGAATACAAGTCTATTCTTCCTCGATGGGAGATGTTGTTTTCTTTGAAGAATCCTTGGTCCGATGTCAAAGCACTAAGGCCCAAGTGGACGAAAGATAATCGACCACCTCCTCCAAATGATGCTCATCCATCCTCTCTCAAAACACCTGCCGATTTTCAAGAGTTGGTTGATGCTCGGGAAGCACGAGCGCAAAAACGCAAAGAGGCTAAAGCAAGAAAGGAGGTGGTCGCTGCTGAGGGTGCCGAGGACATAGGCCCAAGCTCCAAACAGAAGGCTGGCAAGAAATATTTCAAGCGAAAGAAAAAGGTAGTAATTGTCTCGCCACCTGATGCAAGCTCCAAAGAAGAAACTAATTCTGATGATCAAGACCCTGGCATTGAGGCTGATGTCGAGGACATTCCTCAGAAGAAGAAGCCGAGCAGTAAAGGCATTAGGATCGAGGAGCCAGCTGCCCAGGCTCCTCGAGCAACAATTGACATGACCAATCTGGTCACTGATCCTCCCATTTCCTCTGCTCCACCAGTTCAAGCTCGCAGGCCAAAACCTTCGGCCAAATCGAAGCACAAGCAAGCTCAAGTGGCCGAGGATGATGAAACGCTTATCCAGCGTAAGGAAAGGCTGGCAAAGAAAAAGAACAAGAAGATAAAGACTTGATAAATTCCAAGATTTTAAACTTCCACAGTCAGCCCGAGCATAAAAAGGCTTAGGTTGCCAAACAGCTGGGCATCTTACATCTGGTCAGTGAAAAGTATCGACGACAGATTGCAGAAGGCACTATTCCAAGTGCCCCGAAGGAAAATTTTGTGGCCCCTAGCGCCATCAAGCAAGTAGTGACTCCCACAGTCACGAAGGAAAAGGATGCAGCTACAAGTGCTGCGAAGAAAAATGCTGAGGCCCCTAGTGCCTCGAAGGATAAAGATGAGGCCCCTAGTGCCGTCACAAAACGCATCGCTGCTGCCAAAGCCACCAAGGAGGCCGAGAAGAAAGCCAAGGAGGCTAGGAAGAAGGCTTAGGCTGCCCCAGTTCCTCGAGCTGCTCCAGCTCCTGCACCTGCCCCTGTTGCGCCAGTTGTTTCCGGCCCTCGTGCCGATGAAGAAAGCTCCAACGAAGGAGATTCTGCTGTCCATGCTCCTTGGGATGCTGCTAATATTTCACATATCCTCTGGAAGATGGCTACCACACCGAGCAAAGTGACTGCCAAGGATGATGTCCCTCCTGAGATCCAAGAGCAAGTTGCTCGATACATGATTCGCTGGGAAGGATTTCTCTCCCAGGATCGAAAGGACAAGGATCAAGTGAAGTTTTAATCTAGGCAGCTTCAAGAAGAAACTGAGGACCTTGAGTCCCATAAGTTTTTCAAATCCAAAATTGCAACCCTTGAAGCATCCAGAAGGGCACAGAAGGAAAACATAACCGTTGTGAATGAAAAGGTTCGACAAGTTGTATCTGCAATTTGCAAGGAGCACAATGATGCCCTGTAAAAGAGACAATCTCGAAAGAGAAAGTCTGCTGCCCGAACCTCTGCGCGTGGGACGCCAGAGATCGAGAAAAATGCCAAGAAGCCAAAGTCTACTAAGGTTGTTGCTGCATCAGCACGACAGGAAACTGCACCAATCCCAACCAAGCAACCCACTCCTCCTCGTGAGAAAACTCCACCCCCTCGCAAAACAACTCCACCCCCTCGCCAAGCCACTCCACCACCTCGCCAAGCCACTCCACCACCTCTTCAACCATCACCACCAAAAGCTTCGTCGCCACCACCAAACCCTCCATCACCACCTCACATCATTCCATCAACCACCCCAGCCATCGAGACCCAAGCTCAAGCTGAGACCGATCAACCTTCTTAGGTCGAGCATGAACACCAAGCCCCCATTTCCTCTGCTCAGAAGGATTATTCCTGTGCCCAAACTCTGGATGAAGGCGAAGACGCCGATGTTGACATCACAACAGTTTCTTCTCGACAAGATGTTGCCGAAGGAAATAGTTCTGGCGATGGTAGTTCGAGTGGAAGCTTCTCCTCCTCTTCATGAAATTCTTCAGACGAAGCAATGCCGGATGTCTTTTCCCAGTTGAACGAAGATATGGAGGCCATGGAGACTGAAGAGGTCGCCCAAAATTCCCCTGCCGACGAAGGAGTTGCCGTCGAAGCGCAGGCCGAGGAAAATGCTCCTGCAGCCATCCCAATGTTCCAGAAGCCAGACAATGATGCTGAAGTTTTTCCCGTCGATGAGCTGCTTCATTCTGCTCACCCGAGAGAAATGCTGCCCATGTTCCGCTCTGATGTTCCTCGAGGAGGCCCCATCTTCAAAAGGCGTGAACACAAGCCATTTTTCTTCGGGACCAATCCCTACGAGAAACCCAGAAGTGCATATTCTCTTCGGTTTTGGACTCAAGAGCAAGCCATCTACTACACCCGTGTGTTGTACAACAAGGCGAGTTTTCCAACATCAATACCTCGATATGCCTTCGGTGTACTCAACTTCATGCTTCGAAAATGTTGCCGAAACTATTGATGGTATGCATGCTCATAAGATGTTTGCTCTCGATTGTGGTTACAATCCCGAGCTCATCAAGCAATTTTATGCAACTTTGTATGTCACTGGTGATCCCGAGAACTCGAAGACGTGGAAATTTGATTACATGATTCAAGGCCAAGTATTCCATATGTCTGTCGACCAATTTCTGGCCATCATCAATTTACCTCGGTTTGAAGGATTACCACACAAGCTTCATGACTTACCTGCTCCAACTCCTGCTGAATTCTCTACACTCATGAATCCAGATGTCGTAGGAGATCACTACCCTGTTGAGCCCAAGCCAAGGCATTTGGTGTTTGAAGCAAATGCATGGTTCTATATTCTTTCAAAGACCTTGATGCCAATGTTCGATGTGCACGATGATTTTCCCATTCCCCACGATGTGCAACTTGCTCTGTTGAAGTTAGTCCACGGTCATCCCTTTGATTTTGAAGACTACTTCATCAGGACCTTGGTGTCTTGTGCTGATGATCACAATTCCCACAAGCCGTATGCACCTTGGCTGATGGCTATCTGCAATTACTCTCGGGACGTGCCATTCCCCGTGTCAATATTCCCGAAGATTTTCACTCCACCAGTCAGGGAAGTATTGCAGATTGTTGCTCGACCCAACGATCAATATGCTGAGCACACTGGCATCCGCGCCCAACTGACTGAGCGTAATGTTCGCTCGAAGTTTATCAAGCCAGTGCATCACATGGAGGTTTCTCTTCAGTCCCAGCAAATGCTTCAACATCATATTGACCAAGATTTCATTCAGAAGCAAGTTATGATGGATGAGATAAACCATTTGCGCAATATTTCCTTGAACAATAATCAGATACTGCGTGAATGTCTTCGCCGTGATTGGAAAGGACTGCGGAAATTCAATTCCCTCGGTCAACTTCAACGATGCGGCTTCAAAGAATATCCTCCCCATCTGAACAGGAACTGGACCAATGATGATCGAGTAGATCGCCCAGTTCCCAATATTCCTCGGCTGCCGAAGAACAGAGATGTGCTCAGTGTCGATGATTATTGTGAACACCTTCTCCTCCCCATTACTGTGAACACCTTCTCCTCCCCATTACTGTGAACACCTTCTCCTCCGACTTCGAGAAAGATGAAGCTCCTCAATGCCAACCGAGAGTTTACTCTCCACTTCCTCGAAGCCCAAGGACCCCGCCAGAATCGCAGCTGGAATCTTCTGGAGATCAACACTCCTTCCGCACGAAGATTAATCCACCAGGCGCTCACCCCATTCGTCGTGCTCCAACTCTCGCCGACGTCATCAGCACCACTCTCGCGAGTAGGGATTTCTTTCGACCCTATTCTCTCGACTTTTTGTACGTTGTGACAAAAAGGGGGCGATGTAGTGGCATTGAAGAAATTAGTTTGCCTACGGGGTTAAGGGCTTTCTTTTCGTTCGATAAACTTTTGAACTTTGAAGTATCTGAGTAGTTTCAACAAACTTTCGATTCATATTCGATCTGGTTGTAACTAACTCTAAGTAGGTCTATGAACCTTTCTATCGTAAGATATCTATCTGCTGCTTGCGATACTTAACCTTTTGCAGGAAGCTATCTGTTGTATAAATTCACAGGTCATTCGAGGAGATTGCATATTTCTTATTGGATATTATCTGGAATGCAATTTCACTCGCTAAGATCATTGATGTTTTTCCCTCGACTCTACTTGTCAAATATGCACTTCACAGGAAACTCTTATCTTCCGTGCATACATCAAGGGGGAGTATCTTCATCGATCTTAGCACCGGTTTATCATCGAAAACTCAAAACTTTCAAATTATTTATCGATGCCTGTTTTGTCAATAATCGTCCAAAAAGGGGGAGCTTGTAAGAGCAATTTTTTCCCCCCGAAGGTTTTGGACATTGTTGGACAAAGCAGAAGTGGAACTAATATTGTTTTCGAGTATAAACAGATACTTAGGTTCCGAAAGAATGGAGTTTGCAAGTAGAAGGTCAAAGGACAACTCACTGCAGCGAAGCTGCAGTCATCTACCGAAACCTTTGATGGAAGATGGCCCCTAAAAATGTCGTCGAAGAAGAAGTCTCTCTCGAGCAAAAGCGCAACCAGGAGAAAGCTGAAGCTAGTCGAAGACTTAGTCTATTTACTAGTTTCTCTTTACTTTCTTGAGTCGTAGGAAAAACCGTACTATTAAGAGGAGTTTGCTAGTTGAGATCTTAGTCGAAGTGAATTTTCTCTGGTCAACCTAAACACACGAAAGCCTACCGAGAGAAATCTTACTGAGTCGAGTGAATAGCTCGAAGGAAAATTCATCGCACTTCGTGCCTTCGAGAGAGAACTCGTTCGGTAAGTCAGCTTACTTGTTCCTCAAGTAAAGTTGCGCTGTGATTGAAATCCAACCATTGTGGACACGCGTCAAGCGGACACATCGGGTCACTTCAGTCATTTTACCCATCAGGATCGCCAAATATAAATACCCCGCACCTACCCGCCATTTCGGGTTGGCTGCTCCACTGAAGATTCTAAGACAGAAGTCTGTGAGCATCCCAAGAGAGATTCATCGAGAGAAAACCAAACCCAAGTCTGAACTGAGTTGAGAAATTCACAGAGACTTAGGTCGAGATTAGCCGATCTTTTTATCTTGGAGAACTGCAAGTCTCCTAGACGGTTAGGCGTCGGCTGTCAAGCAGTCGAAGAGAAATTGTCGCTGCTGAAGGAAGTTTGTAAAGGTCTCGGAGATGTCCTGAATCATCTACCACGAGTGAAAACTGGACAAGCTCGAGGAGTTTGTTGCAGTGGAGAATAGGACGGAGAGAGTTTTGCTCCAGGTGTTAAATCACCAGTCCCTCCAACCAGACGTAGCACTGTGCAGAGTGTGAACTGGTTTACCAAACATCGTCGTGTCAGGCTCATTTTCCTTCTAGCATTTACATTAAGTATTTACTCGTTGCCTGTTTGTCTTCGATGTTCTCATTCGCTCCCTATCGTTTTGACCCATGCAAGACTTCCGTTACTGTATTTCCTTCGAGATACCTTTAGTCCTTCGTAGTTCGCATGAATTCCTTCTAAGTTCCTTAGAATTTTTAGAAGTGATCATTCACCCCCTCCCCCTCTGATCATTCTTGAGCTTTCAGGTACTAACTCTAAAAGTGATGATATAGAAAGCTCTAAGCTTGGGGTTGATAGGATTTCAAGTCCTTTAGCCATTAGTGATGTGATAATTGATAATTCTTTTGCTAGTAAGAATAAAGATAAGATGTTTACAAATATAGTTGCTAGCAATGATAATGCTCTTCTCTACTATGATGATGTTATAACTCCTATCTATAGATTTTATAAAGATACCTATGACATAAGGAGAAATTATCCTTATGAAAATGGTCATACTCATGGAGGGAATTACTCCCTTGCTGAACACCATCTTCCTAATACACAATTAATCTATAGTGTTCAAGTTGTTTATGATAGTCCTACTCCAACTATTACCAATGAGAAATATTATGCTTATATGGAGAGTAAGAGTACCTTTTTGCATGTGGAACATGGTAATAATGCTTTATGTGATACTTATATTGTTGAGTTTATTCATGATCCCACTGAAAATTATTATGAGAAGGGAGTATATGCTTATAGATATTTCAATAATATCAAGTTCCCTCTCTTTATGTTGAAGGTTTTGAAGATTCACTTGTTTTGCCTTCCTATGCTTATGGCTTTGTGCTTCAATGAATTATTTCATTGAAATATTCCTATGCATAGGAAGCATGTTAGTCTTACATGTGTTTGTTATTTTATTCTTAATGCTCTTTTTTGTTCTTCAACTCTTATTCCTACAAGAGCATCATTAAAGTCTTAAGCCTATCTTTATGGCTATAGAGAAAGAGCTCTAGGGAGACAACCATTGTTATCTTTACTTTCAGTTTGTTCTTTGAGTTTTTAGTGGTCTTGATGTTTGTTACTACTGTAGCAACATCATTGTATCTTTACTTTTCAAGCCTTGTGCCATGTTTTAGCCTCTGATTGCAAGAAAGTTCAAAAGTTATGACATTTTGTCAAGAAACAGATTTTGTTTGCTTGACGGAAAAATTAGCAAAAAACAGACAACTGCATTAAAAAACACTTTGCGTAAAGTAAACGACCCTTCCAACCGCGGTTACAAGCACCGTTGTTTTTTCCCCCTATGGCAACAACACATCCCCTAGACACATCTTTCTGTCACTCAAGCGTGTCATCGGGGGGCATGCACCCACATTCGACCATAACATTCCCTCTTGGAGTCACTACCTACTACTTGGCCAAAGCAATAAACAGCGACGGAGAACATGCAAGAATTACTTATGAACAAAAATATAGAAGATAAGAATCAAATATATTACTCAATCACAATCTGAACATAGTCTCATAATCCATCAGATCCCAGCAAACTCAGCATAGCAACAGTAGAAAATTACATATGTGCCTCGATCATGTAGGGAAGCTCACGAGGTCTAAACCATGAAGAAAAAAGAGGGGAGGAGAACATCACATAGCTACTGATCACGGACCCATGGTCCAAGGGAGACTACTCACGGCACATCCAGGAAGCGTCCATGGTGGAGGGGAAGCTCCCAGAGGTCAATCCTCCCTCTGGCAGGGTGCCGGGAAGAGGGTTGCTGGCGCTCCCGATCTTGGAAGCGTGGCGGCGGCGAAACGGAGGCGATATCGCGAAAAAAGGGTTCTGTACTTGGAGGTTTTGCGTCATGGAGATTAAATAGGCGAAGGGGGGCAGCCAGGGGGCCACCAGGGGTCCAGGGGTCCAGGCCCCCCCCCGGCGTGGCCAGACCCTAGGCCGCACTAGGTGGCCTCCTGGATCCCTGGTGGTGGCCCTCTGGCCCCACCTAGGTGATTCCGGAAGGTTCCTTCACGCTGATTTTTATCTGATTTTATAGAATTTTTGGAGCACTTTTAATATGGGGGAAACCTAAAATAGAAAAACAGCAGAAAACAGGAACTGGCACTGTGGTGCACTGATTTAATAAGATAGTCCAAATGTGATCAAAAGTGTATGAAAGTATATCCAGATCAAAGCAATATCACACAAAACATACATGGAGCATGCATAAATTATAGATAAGTTTGGGACGTATCAGCGCCCTCGTTCCTGATATGATGCAATCACTGGCGAACTGGCAAGCGCGTGGAGGACAAGGGCCCATACCGGTCCCCAGCATGGTCGGAAGCAACTCGGGCACCGCGGCGGCAGTCCCAACTCCCGCCGTATTGGTGACTCCGTCCGCCAACACCGCGGAGCCGGACGTGATGGTGACTTCTCCATCCACGATCGAGCAACCGGGGCATAATAATAATGCACCCGACGGCAACCAAAATAGGGCGGCCAACGCCAGGGAAGGCAGCGCGCCCCCCGTGTCTTTCATGCCCACCGTCGTCGGCGGGGTCTCTTCATTGGCCGACCTTGACGCCCTCAAGGTAACTATAAGCGTCTACAATTCAAACGAGGACTTCATCTCCTTGCCTTTTGTTACTGGCATCTCTCTGATGCCCTACATGCATATATCTCTTTCGCAGGAGGACACTCCATGAATTCTATTAGAAGTTGTGGACGGCGAGTTGAAGGATGTTTCCAAAGGTAAAATCCTTCAACCACAAAACCGAATCATGCACAATAGGCTTATGACACCGTATGTGCATAGCGTTCAAATCTCTGTCGTGATTTCGGGCTACGAGAGAGTTGAACCTCCCGTTCAACCCCCCGGATACGATCAGGACGACCGGGCAGTCCTCAATGATTGTTTCAGCCAAATATGCCTATGGCTGAAGACCCAAATGTGTTTGATGACGGGGGAGGGGGCACAACACCAAGGACAACACCGGTAGTCATTGTGTCGGCGCCACATGATACCATCCGCGCACAACAACACAATGATCTTGATGATGATATCCTCGCCAACCATTTCATCAACACTTATTCATGCCTCTTGTTGAAGGAGCCTACCAGCATGATGAGGAAGCTCGCGATCCAGCTGATCCTGTGGCAAAACCTGTTTGCTCCAAGCGTCTCTTCACTGCTTCTCAAGAGATGTGTCCAGCAGTTTGCGCCTTCACCAAGCCTCAAGGAGATGCCACAAGGAGATCTATTCTCAGCCCATCCACACTTCATAAGGCGGCCACTAAGCAGATAAAGGCCGATGACTGCTCGAAATGAGAAAAGAAGAAGGGACGGAAAAGAAAGAAGAGCACTCCGAGCAGCCAACCTCCGATGGCGATCCGGGCTCAGGACGGGCCACCAAGACCCAAGGATCTCTTGTTTTAAATCCATGTGGCGGGTAGGGCAATGCTACCTAATGACATGCTCGAGCTTTCAACTTCGGATATGAAGAGTGTGCATCAGAGTGTTATGGCATTAGAGAAGATGCTTCTTCGAGAACAGAATCCCTCGTACCCAGTTTCATGGCCAAGGTGCCACTCAACATGGGCTTCATCAACAATATCCCCGCGGATATGATAATCCTGCGGCTTTCAGAGATCTTCAATTTGTATCATCTCAAGCGGTTGGGCCATAGGCATTGATTTTCTTTATGTTGTTGATAAGAATAGATGCTATATTGTGTTGACGTCCTTTCCTATGAATTCATATGGATGTCTCTGTCGGGACCCGGGGTTAGCGTATGCAAGCCTCGCTACAACACAATCATAAGGAGAGCCGAGAACCGTACCCACTTGTCTAAGCAGACAAGGCCAAGCACAGAACGTTCTCGGAAAGCATCGAACGTGAGGGGCATCCCATCCAGGCCGGATGATCAACTGAAATGGGTCCTCATCGTCCGCACACAAGTCTAAATGATATGGGTGGTGAACTCCCATACTCATAGACAAGTCGCCTCAACCATACTATCGATTGTATTATAACCCTTACATAGACTTACTCCAGCCCGATCACTTAGTCAGGGTCTAGGGCGGGCTCAATCATACATCAAAGTGTGCACGTGACGGAGTCACGAACAATCGCATCACGATGCCCCAAGCTGCGCACATCTAAGGGCCACTTGGTGTATAAAAGACCGCCAGCCAGATCACAACTAAGGTCTCGAAAACCCATACTAAGACATGCATGTTATAAACATACACGCAACACACATGTCTAGTATGAACAGCAGGTATCATTGCAATTCTCTACAATGTATACATCTTTATTAATAACTCTTACAGAGTGCACACAGAGATCACAAGTCTGTGATCCAACATTACAACAACAAGCGGAAGCAAAGTATGTCTGAGTACAGACAAGTTTAACAAATGGCTTAAGAAGCCTTATTTAAACACATGCCCTCCACGAGGGAACCAGTCGTCTGACTGGGACTAGACTAGCTTGATCTTCAGTCCTCCAGCTCGATGAAGAAGCCACCTTCGGGGTTAGTGGGTTCATCTAAAACATAGATTAAGCAAACGAGAGTACAAAGTCGTACTCAGCAAGACTTACATAGGAGCTATACTACTCATGCACATGTATCAAGGTAAAGGGAGGTGGGGTTTCACTTGCAGAAATGCCAGCTTTGACTTGGCTAGTCCTGAACTACGAGTACCAGACTTTCAGGTAAGAAGCGTACACAAGTCCACTACATCTCTTCAACCAATTACACCACTATGGTTACTTCCTTGACTTCCCCACGAGAAGCACACCATAGCACTCACGCTTATCTTGCGAGTTTTAGAAGTATCCAGTTCAAGTTGTCTAATAATCAAGCTAAGCTTTCCAAGCAGTCCTTAACCGCGGACGCGACTATTCGAATAGTTTTGTTAACCCTGCAGGGGTGTATCGCTACACACACATGATCATCATTTACCGCCTTTGATCTCGACACCATTCAAGGGGTGCCAGCGAGGATGCTCACCACAACTGTTACCTCATAGCCGATCTAGTCCGAGAAAGCCGCCTACCTGGGTTGGCTACCACTATCGTGAACCCGTCCGGTTTACCGAAGTGGACCCAAGTGATGTGTGTGTGGTGCATAAGCCGGTCTCGGATGAGCCGTTCTCTCACTTAGCATCCAGGCCACAGACCTACCAGAACTCCGAACTATTGGGACATCTGGACATCAAAAGGGATGAGTTAGTAAGCTGAGAGGGGTCAGTGAGCCCAATGTGTGGTTGTACTCTTCATCTTGGATCACCACACAAGAACTCGGACTTAGGGCGGTGTTCAACGAGACAACCCACCGTGTACTCCTACACAGCCTCTCATCGTTCACCTTGTATTAGGGTAGATTCACCAACACCTTTCTACCATCATCATCATGATAACTACCATCCCGACTCACATAACAGTATCAACATTGTATCACTCTAAGAATGCAATAAGCAGTAACATTTGCAGGGGCCACATGATATCAATCAACTCCTACAGTATCTAGGATTGTGGTTTGCCTACTACTGTGACAAATGATAGGTCATGCAAAGGAATGGGTTCATCTATGCGGTAGAAACGTAGCATGGTAATCATCCTATACAATGCATAAGCGAGACATGAGAGGGAAGTGGGATTTTATCGACATGATCAATGGGGGTTTGCTTGCCTTGCTGACGAGGTTCGGTAACGGTGTCTTCAACGAAGGGGGTGGCCTCCGATTCTGGTTGCATGTCTATCAGCAACATGACAATCATAGGATCAACATAATGCACAATGCACAATCACATGAATAAGATTGTAATGGTGATGTTCATGGTACTGATGTGTTGAGCATTCCATTTAAAAGGAGTATATTGCATTTGAAATGCAAATTCAAACTTCATTTGATTTATCGATGAAATTCAAATGCATTTGAATGCATGAATGTTCATTTGAAAAAGTTGATCTTGAAGTGATGTTGTATAGTTGAGATAAAGCTTCTGATGTGTGGATGAATCCATCTAAAATAAATGTGTTGCAAAGTCATTTGCAAATTCACTCCAAATTTGAATTCAAAAAGGATCCATATGCATGTTTGCTACTGTTCACCCATTTTAAAATGGTCAAACATAGAAACAAGTTGCATATTCATAATCCTTGTATTTTTCTGATAATTTTAGACATATTATTTGTCCAATTTGGAGTTAAAATGAATTTTCTATGAATTATTGAAGTTTAAGCTATTTTCTGGAATTTTCTGGATTTTTAATTCTCTGGAAAAAGGTTTACTGCGTCATGCTGACCTCAGCATGACCTCAGCAGGGGGCTGACTAGTGGGTCCCTGTAGTCAGTTTCACTGGTTGATTAATCCAGTGGATTAATTTAAATTGGGGGGGGGGGGGTTAGTGGCCTCTGGCCCACATGTCGGTGAAAGGGGAGGGGGATTAGGCTAATGGCCTTGGGCCCACGGGACAGTGAGAGAGGAGAGGGTTAATGGCGACGGCGGCTCGGGACTCGCCGGAGTCTCGCCGGAGTAGGGGCTTTGGGCACAGGAGGGGTTCTGGAGGGCACGGGCGAGTAGCTGGGGCTCGTCCTCATCGGCTAGGGCTAGCTGGGGCTCGCCGGGAGGCCTCTGGTCATGACAACTTCAACATCGGCGGCGGCCGGAGCACGGTGCTCGTCGGGAATGGGCTCCGGGGCACGGGAAAAAGAGCGGGTAGCACTGGGAGGTAGCTCTTGGTCGTCCGCAACGGATGGAGCAGGCAGGGGTCAAGGGGGGCTATGTGGCGACGACAGTTTCAACGGAGGCAGCGGCCGGAGCTCGGACTTCGACGGCGAGGCGAAACAAAGCACGGGGAGAGCTACAGCTAGGGGGAAACGAGGTGCATGCTCACCCAAGTGCGATGGAGGCCGAAGCAAGGCTGGAGTAGGAGCGGGCGAAGCTTAATTTGGCGTCGGAGCTTCTGTGGCCGGCGACGAGGTCTTGGAGCTGGCGTCGCGTCCTGTAGCTCCCGGTCCAAATTGGCGCCTCAGATCGATGTAGACGTCTCCGATGATGCGATTAGACACGGCGGTGCATGATAGCTCGTCCAGTGGGCGCGTAAAAGCTTGGCCGCGCTCTGGCTAGGTTTACGGGTGGCTGAGATTCTTCGCCGGGGAGGAAGGGGAAGGCCAGAGCGAGGGGGGGAATGGAGATGGCGTCTCCAGACGCGTGGGGGCGAGGAGGTGGAGGCAGGGGAGGTCCTGCCACGGCGAAGCAGGACGTGGCTATGGCCACGGCATGCGCGGCACGCAGCCGTGTGCCTGCCTGGCGCCCTGAAGAAGACGACCCTGCCCCTTTGGGCTGGGCCAGTCTGCTGGGCCGGCCAGGTGGGCCAGGTAAGGCACTCCTTTCTCTTTTCTTCTGTTATTTCTTTCTGTTTTCTTTTTCTGTTATTTGTTTTGCCCCAAATAAAAAAATAGCAAGGCATTTTATAAAAATGCCCAAATATTTTTATAAATCCTAGGTGACCAATAGCAAGTCACTTGTAGAATTTGAGCATTTGTGAAATTCAAAACATTTGAATTTCAATTCAAATAGGGGTCAAATTTAATTTCCAGAGCACATTTTGAATTTTTGGATATTCCATGGGCATGGGAAAATACCCAAACCACTTTTAAAATGATCAGCATCATTTATAGGAATTTTCCAAATGTTCAAATGATTTTTGGAAAAAGATTTTTATCTGGCCATTTGAATTAAATTTCTCAGGGCTTTCTTCTTCCCCATTTTTGAATATCTTTTTGAAATTTTTACATGAATGCAAAGGAGCACTTGATCCTAGCACATACCTAACTTGGGGTTGTGACAGTGGCCTATAAATCTTTGTTTTGTGCAAGTTGAAGATCAAACAATAGATGATGAAGAAATTAGCTTTCTGTTTTAAATAATTGTTGGGCTCATTGTAATATTGTGATGGATGTAATCTTGTGAATCTTGTTGGTCTCTAAACCATAGACGATGGATGTAATCTTGTAAATCTTTCTAATAAGAATTGTAATGCAATTATTTTGTATCAATAATTGTTATTTTGTATCAATAATTGTTGGGCACATTGTAATATTGTGTTTCAATTTCTATAATATGATTAAAAATATATGTAATGTGTGTAATTCTATAGTTTTTTTCTGTTTTCTATAAAAAAAATTCTTTTATGTAATATAATTAGTGGTGCATTATGTATTAACTTAGTGGCGCACCAGGAATGCGCCACGCCTAAGAGCCTTAGGGGTGGCGCATTAAGAATGCGCCACCCCTAAGCCCTTATTAGTGGCTTGTTTTTAGTGGTGCATCTATAATGCGCCACTAAAGGACTATAAAGGACGCCACTATAAGGGCTTTTCCTAGTAGTGATTCATTGACGATTTCTCCATCTATGGGACCTGTTTTGACCATTGTCTCCACATCCTTAATAAAGTTTTGCAGAGATGTGAGGAGAAAAAATTGGTACTCAATTGGGAGAAGCGCCACTTCATGGTCAACGAGGGAATTTTTCTTGGCCACAAGATTTCTGAAAAGGGAATCGAGGTAGACAGGGCCAAAATCGATGCAATCGAGAAGATGCCCTATCCAAGGGACATCAAAGGTATTGGTAGTTTTCTCGGTCATGCTGGTTTCTATAGAAGATTTATTAAAGACTTTTCTAAGACATCGAGACCCCTCACTAATCCTATTTTGAAGGATATTCCTTTTGTGTTTGATAAAGACTGTAAAGAAGCCTTTGAAGTTCTTAAGAAATCTTTGATAACCACTCATATAGTACAACCGCCTGATTGGAATTTACCTTTTGAACTCATGTCTAATGCTAGTGACTTTGCTGTTGGAGCTATGTTAGGACAAAGGGTTGATAAGAAATTGAATGTTATAGTTTACACTAGCAAAACCCTTGATAGTGCTCAAAATAATTATATTACTACTGAAAAGGAATTTTTAGCAGTAGTGTTTGCTTGTGATAAATTTAGACCATATATTGTTGTTCCAAAGTCATTATTCATACTGAACATGCTGCTATTAAGTATCTTATGGAGAAGAAGGATACCAAACCTAGGCTATTAATATCTTTTGCATCATGCCGCTGAGAGGACCACACACAAGGTTCTCCAATCAGGTTTTTATTGGCCTACTCCCTTTAAAGATGCTAGAAAATATGTTTTATCTTGTGATGAGTGTCAGAGTTTTGGTAACATTAGTAGGAGAAATGAGATGTCTATGAATTACTCTATATTTATTGAGCCTTTTGATTGCTGGGGTTTTGATTTTATGGGTCCTTTTCCTCCTTCGCACTAGTACACTCACATATTAGAAGTTGTTGATTATTTAACCAAGTGGGTTGATGCAATCCCCACTGAGAGTTTTGATAATAAGACATATTTGAAGATGCTTAAAGATGTGATATTTCCTAGGTTTGGTGTACCAAGGTACCTCATGACCGATGGAGGATCACATTTTACACATGGTGCTTTTAGAAAAGCTTTAGCAAAGTATGATGTCAACCATAGGATTGCTTCACCTTACCACCCTCAAACGAGTGGGCAAGTTGAGCTCACAAATAGGGAGATCAAGTTGATCTTACAAAATAAAGTGAAAAGTTCTAGAAAGGACTAGTCCAAAAAGTAAGGAGATGCCTTGTGGGCGTACAGATCTTCTTACAAAAATCCCATGGGCAAGTCTCCTTATAAGATGGTATATGGCAAGGCTTGATATTTTCCTTTAGAATTAGAGCACAAAGCTTTCTGGGCTGTTAGAGAGCTTAATGCTGACCCAAAACTTTCTAGTGAAAAGTGTCTCATGAACTTGACTTCTCTAGATGAGTGGAGAAGTGAAGCTTAAGAGAGCACGGGAATGTTCAAGGAAAAGGTAAAGAAGTGGCATGATAGGAGAATTTTGAAACGTGAATTTAATGTTGGTGATAAATTTTTGTAGTTTAGATCTCGTTTCAGGTTTTATCTAAGTAAATTAATTTCTAGATGGGAAGGACATTTCCACATTGAAGAATGCTACCACTCCGGTGCAATCAAGATTAACCATTTTGACGGCACCAAACCTCAAGTTGTGAATGGGCAAAGATTGAAGCATTACCTTGCAGGAGACCCTGTCAATGGTGATGTGGATACGATACTCACAGCCACTCATGAAGAACATTTAGCAGCTCGAATTCAGACTCCAGTAGAATCAGAATAAGAATAGGAATGTAATACGGTAAGAAAACTTCATAAAATCCACAAAAGTTCTGTATTACGTGTTTTTGGAAAATTAGGAAAATTCGGAGATGAAGTGGAGTCGGAGAGGAGCTCCAGGCGCCCTGGTGCCGCGGCTTGCTTCCTGGCCGCTCTAGGAGGCCGCCAGGGCCACCCGGAGTCTTTCACCGATCCTGCTTTGGTTTGTTACCTTCATTTCGATGCAAATTTTTTTGCTATATATTTGCCCGGATAGTCCCGGCTCTGTATGTTGCGATTTTGTAAGTTCTCTTTTCGTTCTGTTTCTTCCAGGATAAGAGGCTGTTGTCCGGGATGTCTTTTTGTGACTCGAGCAGAGAGGACTACATGGGTCGTCGTCTTCGTCGTGTCCAACAAGACATCAACCGAGGGAAAGTCGTTGGATGGGCTACAAAGGAAGAAATCACCGTGAGACGAGCAGAGATGGATCGCTCCATGCGAGAGGAAGTAAAGATGGTCACAATCTAGCAGGAAGGATATCCATCAACTACAGGATGAAGCTACAACAACCCCATCTTCATGGGGTTTGTTAACCCTCAACATGATCTTTCTATGAACCTTTCAGGAACTGCTCAACCACTTGAAGCCCCACATGCGTCATCTGCTATATCTGAAGCTCACCGAATTACTAACCAATTCTTTGAAGACTTCCGTGTGCTTAAAGTACAAGCGGCCATATTGGAAGCTAAAAACCAAACCCTCTAACGCATAATAGAGGACTTGAAGAGAAACAAGTAGATTAAAGAATGAAATCTCCATGGGTAATGGCATCCCCTTAGCTTGTTCCAATCTTGTGGGAGTGCCCGGTATCTTTATCTTTATCTTTATCTTTGTCGTTTGTGGTCAAGTTTAGTGTCGTATCATGTCTAGGGAAGTTATCTTATAAAATAGGTGTATGCATTGAGGTCTATCACTCCTAGGTGGAGAGTATTGTATCCGTGAGTGTGTAGTGTCTATGATGGAATATTAATGAGAAGTCTATTGGTTTCTTCGCTGCACTCGGTATTATCTTCACGCAATCGACCTTATGTGTTGATTCTTATGGGATTATTATTCTTATATATCAGGTATGGTTTTGGAAACGTTATTTAATCTTGGCAACCATAGCTTTGGTCATAACAACAAGCATGCGTTTTTCTAATAGTGACATAGCCAAAACCTTTATGTTCTTATTCTTGAAGTGTTATGTTGAGAAGGAAGACAACTTGATGTTTCATGCCAATTATTAATGTAGACTTTCTATTGTTTTGCATCCAATTCAGTATCATTTGTCTTCTTTTAAAAACCCTTTGCTATCCAAACCTTATACTAAGCGGGAATACTGCTTGTGCACCATACCTTGAAACCTAAAACCTTCCAAAGAGTCCACCATACATTTCTTATTCATGGTATTGCACCGCCACTCCAAAAGTATATTATTCATGTGCTATCTTTAAACCTTCAAAATATAACATTACTTGTTTTGTGCCTCTGTTTTAGCTCATGAGGAAGTAGTAGGTAATTCATGATCTTCTTATGTTGCAAATTTTTTACCTTGGGATTGAATGTCTAATCTACAAACCACTAATACGAGGAGGGACTGCCATGAGTGCGCCCAACTCGTAAAAGATAATAGAAACAAACAAACACTTCTTTGCACTTTGTTCATGAGAAATTAGAAAACTTTGCCAGTGATAAACAAAGGAGATTAAGGGGGTGTGATCGTCCCCACCTTGGGAGTCGTTCCTCGAAACTTGTCCAGCATGAGAAGTAATTGGGCTATTTACTAGCATTCGTTGAAGAATTATGCACCTCCAAAAAATCTTATTTTATTATCTTATTTATTTCAAAACCTCTAAAAGCTCTAGCACATGAGTTTTCCCTACTTCCGTCTGCGAAGGGCTAAGCCTTTACTTTTATGTTGAGTCAGTAAACCCACTTCTTCCTATCCCAAAAAGAGCACACACCTTATGTTGAAAAAGATGCATGCATTTATATTGTCTCATTGAGAATTTTCATATTACATCTTTGTTCACATTATCATTAAGATAAACAAGTTGTTTGTTGAGCCTTGCTACAACAAACATCTTCCTTTGTGTTAGCATTTTCACTTCTTGACTAATAACATGTTCTTTCAAAAGCTTCAATTGATCTCATCAAAATATAAAGGGAAGAGCAAAATTTAAAGTTATTAGTTTCTTTTTGACCAAGGACATGTTTGCCATGATTTGATGAGTTTTCTCGGTCCTACTTTTGATTGTACTTGATATTACTCATTCATAAGGGCCATATGAGTTGAGGTTACTGTTGAGGATGCTTGAGTTTAGTAGGAGAAATTATGATGCTTCTTGTCCGTATTCTAATTATTGACAGTACACTCTCTATACTTGTGGACAGGTTTATCAAGTTCAGTATTCGGTTGGGGACAAGCGAGGTCTAAGCTTGGGGGAGTTGATACGTCCAAAATGCATCACTATTTCACATCATAATTCACCTCTATTCATTGATATAATTCATGTTATGATGATGTTCTTATAGTGTTTTGGCTTGTTTTACACAGTTTAAAACTTTCCGGTGCGGAAACATTAGATGCAGGAATCAGGGGGGAAAGTGCACATCAATGGCTGTTGACACACGAACACGTCGCGTGTACCCTCGACGCTGGGGGGTGATACACCGCAACTCACGTTGAAGGAGACCCGATCGGAAGCGCGGTACACAAGAAGTCTGGTGGGAGATTTTGAAGACCCGAAACCCCACACTCCCGGGAGGGACCCCATTAGGGAGCACGACAACTATGGGCTGCCCTGGGTCGACCTAATCTCCTCTAGGGCCTCGTGGATCGTTGCGCTGCAAGATCAAGAATGAACAAAGAACGAGAAGAAAGATACAAGGGATAGAGATAAAATTATTTTTTGAAAGTGTAGATATGTTTGTTCGATTGTGTGTTGTTTCAATCGGCCATCACCTCATCTATTTATGAGGGGTTTGGACTTTCCGTACAGGAAAAGGTCTCGGATTTCCGTCCAAATCGTCAAAATCCGGCCAAACTATGATTTCCCGTGGTAACTGGTCGGACCGTCCGACTTAAAGTCCGGACCATCCATCACATGGTCGGATCGTCTGGCTGGCAGTCCGGACCGTCCGACATGGCCGAAAATACTTTGTAACCGGAGGTATTATTTCGGACGTCCGACTTCCATCCCGGACTGTCCGACCTGGTTTTCCAACGCTGCACTGTTTTGGCCACAACTTCTTCATACAAACTCGGATTTGGACATTTCAAATATCAAAATCGACCGGTTCAACGAGACAAAGCCGCCAAATGTATAAATATTTTATATTTGAAGATGTCTTGAAGGCCTAATTTGCTTGATAGTACTTCGAATGCCAAGATCTTATTGCTTCAAACATAGTTTCGGCCCTTCAGATGGAATCGGATGGCGATGGCTAGAAGTACAAAGTTATTCACATTCACAATACCCAACTTTTTCATGTAGAGTACTTCTTCAGTTGAGGTCATCTTATATAGATTCATTGTCATGCCAAAAACTGGTGTCAACACATGCCCCCTTTTTTTCGGCAAAACTTGCATGCCAAAAAATACTCTGCACCATATAGGTTCGAAGGACAAAGTCAACACTCCATCGGCCATTAATATTCTTAGAGTGATAGTCATATATCGGCCATGCTTGTTTGAACCTTTCCATGCAGACCATGATGAAACCTTCTGGACTTGAAAATAATGTCATAAGAAATCAATCAATAATTCTCATATATTAAGATCCATCTCAAAGATATCCACTAAACCATGCCACCCTTTTTTCGATAATCTTGTAAACAATAAATAGTGAACTTCCTCCAATCCTTGCTTTCGCCTGCATATAAAAAACTCCAATAGTTGCCGAAATGGTGGGTTTCGGTTCGGTCTCCCTATGCTGGAAAACTTGGCATCAGCTCTTGAGCAATATGAAATACACCATGATTAACATGATAGCCAGATGTCTGTTGTGCCAACTCATTTTCTCTTCAATATCATGTCCAAATATATGAGAAATACTAAAGCAATCCATGATATAAATTATATCTAGACACTTATTGACATAAATATGAAGTGATTCATCAAAACACATGAAATCTGTATATATTTGATGCACAACTAATAACAAATCACCAAAAGCCTCAATATGTGTAGCACCTATAGCAAGAAAAATCTCTAAAATGAATAATAACATCATATTCCGCTTTGAATGTTCATGCAACAATATTCGAAGCGGCATGAGGCTTCAAAACAACAACATAAAGAGATATACAAACTAAACCATCAAAATATAATCTCCATGGCACTAATGAGACAATGTTTATGCCAATATCTTGCTCGTCATCAATACGATTCTCAATAATAAAAATAGCAATGATTTGGATTCTCATAGTTTCAAGAAATAATTTAGGCAAATCATATTGCCTATTTTTGCAACTATGAATTAGTCTATGCAACATATTTTCAATGAATATGCACCCTGTCTTGGTTTCCAATAGGACTAAGGATGATGTTTAGAAAACCACATCGGCCATGTTTACATAGAGTCTTATGACGATAGAAAAATAGCGGCGATTACCATAAGGCTAATGTAGAATCCATCCACCAAAGCACATATAGCCGAAATAAACAAATGGAATAACAAATCAAATATTTTGGCCCTTTCGGTTAGCATCGAAAATGTAACTAATCAAATGTACAATAATTTGGTAACACCCTATCATGATGTAAGAAATTGTATTGCATCCATGGATCAAAATAAGCCCATGAAGGGTAATCAATCATACCTAATGATGAATTCCATGGTAAAGGCATCAATGACATGTATGAAGAATATGAATGATGTGCTAATCAAAGATTTTGATTGGATGAGGGAAACCTTTGGTTTAATCTTTTATGAGATGATTTCTCCTTCTTCACTTTAGTTGTATTCTCTGCAATAGAAGCTTGGACATTGCTTTTTGTTTGACAATCCTTCTTGGGAATCCATGCCATATTCTTCTGTTCGAGTTCTCGTGCACTAAGCTTTTGCAATCTCTTCTTCTGCCAATACGATAAACCCAGTGGACAACTCGGGTGTGATTCTTTTTCAAGCAATGGAAATTCCTTTTTGACATTGTGCACTCCCAGCTCCTTTTGTTCAGATTTGGCATCTTGATTCTAAACATTTGCTTGTTCCACATCTTTGTCTTTAGTAGCCAATGTCAACGCTTTAATTGGCTCTTTATTATTTGAAATTAAATCTGAAGTGGCACACTTATGACCATCCTTTTTGACACGATATACTTGCTTGATCACCTCTTTCTTCTTCCTTGAGCTCTAGACCGATTCCTTTTGATTGAAACGGTCTTTGTTATGCAATTGTTCATCAAATGTGGACCTTCTTGGAGCTGAATAATCTTGATGAGATGGTTCAAAATAAGATGGTTAATGTGCCCTATAATTATACCTGTCCCATGATGGATATTGATTCATATAAGCATAGGGAGGTATCCATGACGCTGGTACTGGCGGCCCAAAATAAGGTTATGAGTATGAGGTATTGAAATTATCACTTTCCCAATACTGGTACTTAGATTTGCGCCAAGGAGGTGATCTTGATCCTTTTGAATTACTTGGCCAATGAGCAATTTTCTCCTCACTTATCTTCTGATATTTTTCCAATAGCTGCGCGAAAGTGACCTTTGATTTCTTACCCTTGCGCTTATCTCAGCCATTGCTCTCCTTGGTTTTCCTTTCCTCGATATTAGGATTTTCTTGCTGCCCCCCAGTGTTTGGCATCTTCATCGGAACTTTGATAGAACTTCCGCTTTCAAGAATATCATCATTGTGCTCATGAATAACCTGTATACTTGAAAGCTTGATCCCATCACATGTCGTTTTTACCTGCTTGTCTTCAAATGGATCGGCTTGAAGCAGCCGATGCGAAAACTTTTTTCCATTAGGACCAATAGGAACATCACGATGATCCCTTTGTGTTTTAACAAGTTTCAGTAGTCCGCTATCAATGGTGATTTAACTATTTGACGAAACACATCGCAGTCCTCAAAATTATGCTGGAACGAATCATGTAACTTACAATACATTCGCCCTTGGATTGATGGATTAACATTGTGATCAAGAATTCGAATATAATCATTCTTCAACAACAAATCAAAGATCTGATCACACATATTTGAATCGAAGGTAATCATTTTGTTTTTGAGCCGATCTTGGTGCTAGAACGGCTTTGGAAGTAAGCAAACGAATGGTTCAGATTTCGCATCACCCCATTCGGCTATGCATTGTGATTCGCACTCCATCTCCGATGACTTTGAATAAGAAATGATACTATCATCGGTTTTATCAAAAGATTCAAATATTGGATTTATTTTTCTGAAATCAGAACTGTTATAACATATATGTCTCACTTGAGACCAAATGTAAGCCAAGTATGAAACTAGCAAAGCTATCCATGTACACATAAACTTTAAATGAAATAATGGGAAAATCATTCGCTGTAATAATAAGTCACTACCGGTCTCTCTAAGTGGCACAATGTGTTGACCAATATGCTTTGTTATAATTGTATTGCTAACAAGTAAATCATTATTCTTCATTGGTCTCTCAATATTTGTTATAAGAATTTTTCTAATAGTTTCATCAATAATAAAATTATGACCAAATCAGAAAATAGATAAATTACTTGCTAGACATACCTTTTCATACGCTTCGGGAGAGCATGATGGTTGCATGAATTGAATAATAACTTGTTCCAGTTTTGGATGACTCACCAACGTCTTGTCCTCATCTTTTTCTTTGTTCCGTGCTTCATCACTCGAATGATTGTCAGGTGAACTTTGCTCAGCTACACACTTGTGTTCTTCATGTTCATCATTAACGAAACTTTGTTCGGCCATATCACTTTGTTCTTGATGCTCATCAATTTGGCACGGAACTCAAAGAGCAGGGAATAGGTTCCCTTAGCTTCAGAAAAATCAAGAAAGGTTGTTATGTGCTCGCCACGCCCTTTCTCAATGGTGCTTGACTCTTTGGATTTGATGGATTCAGAACACACACTAGTTGATTCGGCTTTTCCAGCCGAACAACTTTCAATCTTCAAATCATCACTCTTTTCATCAATTGGCAAGGCTTCTTTTATTTGAGCCAATTCTTTTTCTATTTGCTCCAAACGGCGAGCAGTCGATTTAGCTTTAAGCTTATTCTCAAGCTCATCCCACATTGGACAAGATCTGCCCCCAATGCCATTAACTTTAAGCTTTTTCTCAATCTCAGCCCACTCCGGGTAAGATTGCCCTCCAATGCTTTCAGACTCTTGCGCCATTGGAACTTGAGTGTTGCCAAAACTTTGCAATTGTATAGGGGTATATAGTATGCTGGAGCAATAGGAGAAGACATATGCATTGGTGTGGAAATATATTTTTCATGGAACATCCTATCAATTGGAAATGATTCATCTTCTAGCAAAACTCTAGCTTTTATTGCATTATAATCAGGAGAGAAAGCATTATGATGTAATTCCATACAAATATCATTAACCCTGTCATTTTGGGTTTTCTTCATTTTCTAACGCAGCCACCTCAGCATCAACTTTAGATGAAGGTATGTATGATCCTGTAGATTGGTCACTTATTTGTCTATAACCATGAAGGTGTGGAGCCGAATTATGAGTATCAAAAGTTGCATACGGCACTGACAGATTAGTAGCATGAGTTGTAGCATATGATGGTTGATGGTAATTGGCTTAATAACTAATGCTAGCATGGCCAATTCCCCTATACATCGGCATATTTCGATTAACATATTGCCAGTTAGGTAATGATGAATAAAAAGGTGAAACACTTTGTTGCATGTTATTGAAAGTTCCTACATGGAGTGTTTCAACTTTATCAACCAAGCTCATCATGTTCTTCGTTGGCATATGGATCTCTGGGGTTGCCGATGCATGATAGTTGGGATACATATGTTGCATATTGCTAAAACTAGAATTTGAAGCATATAGATTATTATGATCCGGCCGTTGCACACATTTAGATGAATGATAGATAAAACTAGGGTTAGCCTATGCATCATGCTCATTAGGTAATCTAGCAACAACATATGAATTATTTGCATCTACATAAGTGAATTGGGAATTCATACTACCTTCATAGATTCCAGCAATTTGATGACGATATTTTCGTAGAAAGAATGATCCGGAGACCGTTCGAAGCGTCGTCCCTAGCGGAGTCGCCAAAATATATGTTGACACACGAACACGTCACGTGTACCCTCGACGCCGGGGGTGATACACTGCCACTCACGTTGAAGGAGACCCGACCGGAAGCGTGGTACGTAAGAAGTACGGTAAGCGCTTTTGAAGACCCGAAACCCCACACTCCCATGAGGGACCCCGTCAGGGATCACAGCGGCTATGGGCTGTCCTAGGTCGACCTAATCGCTCCTAGGGCCTTGTAGATCCTTGCCCTGGAAGAACAAGAACGGATGAAAAACGAGAAGAAATATATGTTTGTTCGATTGTGGTTTGGAAGTGTAGATATGTTTGTTCGATTGTGTGTTTTTTCCATCGGACGCCACCTCATATATTTATGAGGGGGTTGGACTTTCTGTACAAGAAAAGGGCTCAGATTTCCATCCAAATCGTCAAAATCCGGCCAAACTCGAATTTCCCATGGTCACTGGTCGGACAGTTTGACTTACAGTCCAGACCATCCGTCACATCGTCGGACCGTCCGACTTGCAGTCCAGACCGTCCGAAATGGCCAAAAATACATCTGTAACCGGAGGTCTTATTTCGGACGTCTGAGTTCCATCCCGGAAGGTCCGACCTGGTTTTCCTTTGCTGCACTATTTTGGACACAACTTCTTCATACGAACTCGGATTTGGACGTTTCAAATATCAAAATCGACCGGTTCGAGGAGAAAAAGCTGCCCCATGTAGGACATTTTTCCATTTGAAGATGTCTTGAATGCCTAATTGGTATAATAGTACTTCGAATGCCAGAATCTTATTGCTTCAAACTTAATTTCGGCCCTTGAGATGCAATCGGATGGTGATGGCTCGAATTACAAAGTTGTTCACATCGACAGTACCCAACTTTTTCATCTAGAGCACTTATTCATTTGAGGTTATCTTATATAGGTTTATTGTAGTGCCAAAAAACGGTGTGAATAGTGGCCATATCAGCACATCTCCAAATGACCTAAAAGTCACGGGGCGTAACTTCCTGAAGAATTGACGAAGACTAGCCGAAGGACACCGGCAGGGTGACACCAGGCTCCCAAGATCCCTGGTGGCGCCCCCCCTCAGGCCGCGCCAGATGGCCGCATAGGAGGTGGGCCCCACTCCCGGTGCCCCCTTTGGCCTATATCTTCCTCGTGACCTCAAAACCCCAGAACAAGGAGAGTATTCGGAGTTCCACCACCGCTCCATGGAGGAAACCTATAGAGAAGAAAAGACCTTTCTGATGGGAAAATTTCACCGGGGAGAACTTCTCCCAGAGGGGGAGATCGTCCACATCGTTATCACCATCGTCACGGGTCTCATCGAGATCATCATCACCATCAGCCCCATCACCCTCCATCTTCATCCCATCTAATCACACCATTGCAATCCAAGTTGTAACTTGCACTATTCATCCCATCTACTCTACCAGTGTTGATTACTCTTTGTGGTGAATGTTGTTGAGTTTTGTTGGAGAATTATGGTTATGACCAGATTGTTTATCATATATTTATCCCCTCTGATCATGATCTATTTTATGTCTTGTGAGTAGTTCTTTTAGTTCTTGAGGACAAGGGAGAAGTCTAGTTGTTAGTAGTCATATGATGTTGAAGTAATATGTGTTGTTTGATATTTAAGTTGTGCTGTTATTCTTCTATTGGTGTTGTGTGAACGTCGACTACATAACATTTCGCCTTTTTAAGGACCTAGGGGAATAAAAATATGATTATGGTGGGTTGACGGACTGACAAAAACTTGAACCCCAGTTTGCACACTTATGCATGAGGGAGTGTTGGATCGTAAAGTTTAGTGCTATGGTTAGGCTTTGCCTTAATTTCTCTCTTGTATTTGCAGATGCTTGCAAGAATTTTAATCATAAGAGTGTACATATCTTAGTCTAGAAAGTGAACTACCATAGGTTCACCCACACAACAATTATCAACAAGAAACCTAGTACTAGACGGAATATGGAGAAAACACATGACTATCTCTCCCGTGTGTCCTTAGGAACGTTTTTAGCTTTTATAATTTTGATCCTTCAGCTTATCCTTTGCACAAAGGGACTGTGCCTTTGCCGCACCTTAGCACAATTTACTTTATTTTCTTTTATCTCTTTGTTACTTATACCAGAAAACCCATAAAAGTTATCTTTCAGTACTTGCAGTTATTCCTATCTCAAGATCACTTGTCAATATCTTCTTCTCCTTGTTGGTTTCGACACTCTTACTTATCGAAAAGGCTACGATAGATCCCCAGTGGAAGATGCACGATGAAGCCGAGGGACTCGGATAGATCGGATTCTGCTATAATCGTGGAGGCGTCGATTGTTGCAGTAGACGACGAGTTGCTGGTTGCTGGTGATGGAACCGCCGAGATCGTGATTCCAACATGCATTTTCCCCACGGTCAGTGCCAATTGAAGAGGATCGGCCTCGGCAAATCCCATGGTAAGATACCCTGGGTCTAGATCATAGAGAGGAGGTGCAGGTTGGCGATACTCCTCGGCTAACAAAAGACATGGATTTACCCAAGTCCAAGGCCCTCGATTGGTGAAACCCCTACTTGCTGCTCTTTTGTATTATGATGGAGGCAATTACAGTGGAGGTCAGGGCGAGATCTCTTGGGACCGGAGGTGTTGCTATGATATACTAGGATGGGTCGCAAGGAGTCCGTCTAGGTTTACAGGGGAAGTTGCCTAATCTAGCTTTAGTCTTGGATGCTTCGAGTGGGCCAGTCATGGTCTGGTCGAAGATTCCAGTGGGACTTCTTGCTTAACACTCACCAGGTACCCTAATCCACAGGAGTCGTGGGGACACCCCATTGTCAGTTGGTGAAGACCGTTGGTGCAGATCCCCGGGGCTAGGAATTTCAATGACCTCCCAACCGCGAGAATATCGATCCCTCGAACCGTCCTGCGATCTACTTCCTCGAAGAAGAGTCAAATGCACGAACCCTCCATTATTATCCACACATCCCATAGCAGCAATCCAACAGCTCTCCGCCATCAAGAGAAGAACATCACCGAGAAAATTAGAGGGAGAAAACCCTAATGGATTCTGATCTAGAACTGTGTCTGAACCGGGGTATAATTGTGGAGAAACGGGGTTTAGAGGGAGGAGGGGTGGCGCAGGGGGCCTTGGGATCAAGTGTGCTGTGCCCCCACCCCATCCCCTCAATATATAGGTGGAGAGAGGGCTGTCCTGGCCGACCTAGGGCTTGTGGAGTCCCCCTGGGACTCCTACTCCCAAAGGGAGTCCTTCCATAAGAGGAGCCCTACCCCAAGGAGGATTGCAATCCTACTTGGAGTAGGATCCCTTATGGCACCCTCCCCACCTCCAAGCCGACTTGGGGCAGCCTAATTGGATTACCCCCAAGTTAGGGCACGGGTGTAGTGGGTGGTACTACCCGGAACCTTCCAGAAGCATCCATGACCTTCTGGGACCTTCTGGGATGGTTTTGAGACATTACGGAACCTTTTGGAACTCTTCCAGGACTTTCCGGAGCCGTTCTCGAATATTTCAGAACAATCTAGATAGTTTCCGGGACCATCCGAGTTACAGTTTACGCCACCCGATAACCGCGAAAGTTGTCGGGACGCCTAGCGATTATCCGGAAACTATTTCGGTTGATCCAGGACTTCCCTAGTACCATTCTCATATGTTCCGGAACTACCTGGGACTACTCTAGAGTGACCTAGTCATGTCCTTAGATATCTGGAACTACTTCTAGTGCCCTTATGAACAATTCCATAAATACCTGGAACTGCTTCCGGTGCCCGTATGAACTATTTTTCTTTGCTTCCACTAAACATTCTACCATTCCAGTATTCTAACAGACTACTGCTCGCTAAGTGTGTGACCCAATAGGTTCGGTATTATGCGGACATGACTCAGAACATCTTCCGGACATAGGAGAACAACATTTTGTCAATAGCCAATGATCAACAGCGGAGCCATGGACACCCATGTTGACTCCCGCACATACATGAAGAAATTTTGAGTGAACCTTTATGTTTATTCATGTACGAATCCTTTTGCTTCGCTATATATGACAAAGTTAGTGGAGACAAGTTTGGCACCTGACGAAGACCGGCCTTGTAAAATCCAATGGTAAGGTACCCTGGCTTTAGATCGTAGAGAGAGAGGTGCAGGTTGGTGATGCACGTCGGCTAACGGGAGACAGGTATTTACCCAGGTTCAGGGCCGTCGATCGGTAAAACCACTAGTTCCTGCTCTTTTTTATTATGATGGAGGCGATTATAGTGGCGGTCGAGGCAAGATTGCTCAGGACCGGAGGTGTTGCTATGAGATTGGATGCCCTAGACGTCCCCTCTCCCAGCCTTTATACACTAGGCTAGGTAACAAGGAGTTTGTCTAGGTTTATAGAGACAGTTGCCTAATCTAGCTTCATTCTTGGACGCCAACTCTTGGTTTACATGACGCCAAGGACTCCTACGTCGGTGCTTAGAGTGGGTCAGTTGTGGGCCGATCGAAGCTTCCAATGGGCCTCCTTTCTTGACACGCACCAGGTACCCTCTCCGTAGGATTTGTGGGGACACCCCCTCGTCAGTAGGTCCCGAGTGCCTGGGTTACTCGAAGAGTCGCGCAGGAACTCAACCCGTAATCAATTGTCGTTGTGCGTGTCGCTTTGTTCGCGAGTCATCGACTGTTATTTATCAGAGATAGCTTTTTATGAGGGATGCTAAGCTGAAAGGTCCTAAGGTACTCGACTGGTCGAGCCTTGGTGAATTGCGCTAGCGGAAAATACCTCAGTAGCCCAATCAAGTTTGGGTGCCTCGACACAAACTTGGATACAACTGGTGTCAAGCAAGGTCAAGGCCGCTGCAGGGCTTACATGATCAATGCTGATAGTCTTAGCAAATGGAACCGTCGGGAGTGAAGACGCGGCAGAAGTCAAAGAAGAATATGCCAACACTACGTTCGATGCTCCAAAGCGATTCAACGAGGCTATATAATTGTCACCATCTTAGGGTGTCGGGCTCAAACATCCACGTCTTCATCAACTTAGCACCGCACCGGACGATACAAAGCCATCAAATGGGCCAACTTCCAAAAATCCAGCAAACTTTCCAAGACACACTCTAGCCTAAAGCGCATACGTATATTATACATGAAGCCAACCTACAACCAAGATGATGGATCTACAGAAAAAGAATAAACTCGACACTACTGGAAAAATGTCCTTTAATGACGCACCTATTTTTTCTAGTAATGGCGCACATCCGGTGCGCCATTACTAACACATAGTAATGGCGCACATTCGGTGCACCATTACTATCAGATAGTAATGGCGCACCACATATGCGCCATTACTACCTCTACTGGTGCGCCACTAGACGAGGGTCACCCATCCTCACACTACTCCAGCCCAGCACGGTTAACTTCTTAGTTCCATTCACCTCTTGCCCCACCTCACCTCACAAGCACTTGTTGATATATGTATCATATCAATCCTATTAAACCTTGTTCATGTCCATGGGTGTGATGAAATGGTGAACTTTTTTTTGAAACTTACCGACCAGTCTCCTATCATATTTTGAACTTTTTTCAAAAAAATTCAATTTTTTTAAAAAAATCCTGTTACTAGTGGCGCACTTTTCAAATAGTGCGCCATTAGTAAGTTTGAATATTTTTTCATTTTTTTGCCCTCTAGATCTTAAAAGCCCTGTAACTTTTTTTCTGTTAGGTTTTTGAGGATTCTAAAAATGTTCAACGGGTTACACCAAGTTGAATTTGGATATAATTTTTCGAGTAGATGATTTTTCATATTAAAAAGCTTTTTCATCGGAGGTCGTATGCAAAAGTTATGCCCATTTTACACAATTCTCGAGAGATTTTGCAAAAAAAGTCAAAATTCATGTTTCTAAAATTTCCTAACAACTAGACCACATATCTCATGGGAATCTTATATTATTTTATTTTTTGACATTCTATCATTTTCATTTATTTATTTTAAACTGAAAAGGCGGTTCACGGGGGGGGGTGGGGTGGGGTGGTGCATTTGGTAAAAAAAATGGCCACCTCAGAAAGTTCGACATAGTAATGGCGCACCTTTACAAAGTGCGCCATTACTATGTCTTTGACTGGGTCAAACCTTGGTCAAACATAGTAATGGCGCACCTTTCACGAGGTGCGCCATTATTATGTCACCTTACTAATGGCGCACTTATAAAAAGTGCACCATTAGTATGTCCAGGAATGGGTCAAACATAGTAATGGCGCAGTTTTCACCAGGTGCGCCATTACTGTTTAGGTTACTAATGGCGCACCTGCACATGGTGCGCCATTACTAAATAGTAATGGCGCACCACATGTATACTGCGCCATTAGTGTCAATATTATCTATAGCTATTTTTCCAGTAGTGCGCACCTCCATTACTGCGCCGCATGGTCGCCGCCTCCATCACCGGCCCTCTGCGTATGCCGGCTCTACACCTCCGCACGACTGGCTCTACCTCCGTGATAATTGATAATCATCCGCTGCTGCCGGTACCAGCGTATAACCACGTACACGCCTCCTCGGCTCGGCACAGCAACCACCGTCGCCGGCTTGCAACGCCGCACCCGATGGCCTGCAGCACCATGCTCGATGCCCCCATTTGAATCAACTTTCAACATGGTGCCCAACTAATACATCTGTGCCGGCTTACATCGCCGCGCTTGACGTGCCGGTTTATAGCACCACGCTCGATGTTTACATTTGCGACGGCCTAAAGCATCGTGCTTGGTGTTTATGTCCGTGCAGGTTTATACCGTCGATTCCTATGAAGATCGGCTACAACCTCACTGAGGTTGCCTTCCACGGTGCTCCGGGTTTATTTTGCATCGTCAGATCAATACATGGAGTCCCCAGCAAACTCCTCGAGTCGACTCAAGACTCGGAGGCTACACCTCCTATAGGATCCAATGGATATTGAGATATATTATGTTTCAACGACGGATTATAATTGACCATCACAAATTCTGGTCCATTAATTTCGATGGTAAAATCCCGGTTTAGATTCCAGTTCATTGAAAAAAATCCAGCTCTTTCATTGAGTTTCGGATCATCGGTAAAATCCGGGCTCAGATTCCGGTTAATTGGAAAAATTCCGGCTCCCTTCGTGAGTTCCGGTTTAATGAAAATCCCGGCTCCCTTCGTGAGTTCCGGTTTATTGAAAATCCTGGCTCCCTTCGTGAGTTCCGGCTTATTGGAAAATCTCGGCTAGACAATGAGATTCCGATTCATCCAAAATTCCGTCTCCTTGACGAGTTCCGACTCATTTAAAATTCCGGATCCTCAAGTGATTCCCGGCTCATCAAAAATTTCGGCTCCTCGATGAGTTCCGCTTAATTAAAAAAAAATCCGGCTCCTCGATGAGTTCCGGTTCATCGGAAATTCTGGCTCCTTTATGAATCCAGGATCATTACAAATTACCGGCTTCACTAGAAATCTAGGTAAGACTCGACACTTCTGGAACCCAGAAATTTTCATTTTATGCATTGCACCTTTAACTTTCATATTGCATACATATTGCATCATATTGCATAATAGTGCGTCATATTACACCTTTTTCTCAGAGACCTGGGGGCTTGATCAACCCTCTATCGGCTCTGAGCATGTATATTGCTTTGATAAGGCGAAGCGTTGGGGCTTGATGATACTCATCGACTCCTACTAGAAAAGCCGACATATATATGTAAAATTTCGCATGTGTTTTCTTAGATAAGGGGTTAAAGGGGGGTTCGATGGCTCCCATCGACTCTTAAAACCAAAGAAAGCCCGTCATACAGATGAATTGGCCAACCACGCCGCTCGGCTTGTACAACTTAGAGTTGACATAACTAACACGCAACTGGTTGGTCTAAACTTCGGGGTTTACATAAAACTCCTATCGAATTTAGTACTAAGAGCTGGGCACGCTAGTCATTGAAAAGTCGGCTCTACAGAGATGTTCCGACTCTTGAACAAATAGTCTCTCTCAATGCAAGAAGATGAGGTCTAAGTCGACTTCTACTAGCCTTTGCATTTCATTCTTGCATATAAAGCATCATAGCATGCTTTCTTTTCTATCATTTCATATGTCATTTAACCATGCAATATGAGCATTAGCCTGTGTGACTCGGTATGACACAAAGATGCTCAGACCGACTCATGGGGACTATAGCTCGAATTTCTCTATGACTGGACATGACACAAAGATGCTCATACTGATTCATGGGGACTTTACCTTTTGCATTGCATCTTGTGCATTCTTAAGTCGACTTCCGTCGCACCGGCTCCCGCCATATATATAAGTCCACTCTCGTCGCATTGGCTCTCGCCATATAAAATATATAAGTTGACTTTTGTCGCACTGGCTCTCACCACATTTAGATGCTCATACCGACTTGGAGTTGGGACACATTATTACAGGTTGCTGAAGGAAACATATTCCAGCACTCGAAGGGCCACTCTATTTGGAAGCCGGGAACACAACCCATCATACCATATCTACCGGATTCAGCAAATTCACATTCATCGGTTTTTATCAGCAAGCAAACATTTGCCGGCTTCAACAAAAAATGTCGGCTTTGGCATATAATGCTTGCTGACTTCAGAGAATAAGCAAGAAATTGTAAGGCCCAGGTTGCTGTAGGCAAGACCACCCGGCACTTGGGGGCTACACCAGCATGGCAAGTTTATATACGAAACTCCAAGTCATCACGAGATGGTAAACTCGGAGCTTGGGGGCTACAGGTGATATGGACATAAAATTGCTTGTAATTTTTTTGCCGAGTCCTTTTGATAAGACACGGAAGAGCAAAAAGCAACATTGAACTCAAACCTGGAAGAGCACAAAACTGAATCATATCAGGTTCATTGACATGAATCAGTGGAGCAAGCCGTCCTAATGGTTTGGCCTCCAGACCCGGTCTTTATCCTAACTATTTATTATATTGGAAGTTTACCATGGACGCGCACCTAGCGTTCTCTTCTACGACAATCTCATGGCCAAGGAAAAGCAAAGGAAAAATTAAGCCCACGCCAAGATTGCGTCCAAGTTAAACTTAGGGGCTAATGTTGGGGGAATATCCCAGTTAGACCCGGCTTGGAGACAAAGCCGGTCAGATGAAAAGAGCCGGCTCGCGGAGATGAAAGCCGGACGAAGGAATCAAGATGGACTCCACCTAACTTGGAATATACGAAAAGCTACAAGACTTAAAGTAGGACCCGGATTGATATTTGACTTGTAATAAAAAAAGAGACTAGTTTGTATCCTACTAGGACTCTACATGTAAGCCTCCCCTTCCACCTATATAAGGAGGGGTAAGGCGCCCCTAAGAGGGCAGACTCAATACAACTTCAATAGGATCTAGATTAGAGAGAAGTCTCGGGTCGTCTAAACCTGAGGAAACTAGACACAACTATTGGAGAGCCGACGACATTCCGGCGACACTCCGTGAGCAAAGGAATAAGACCTAGCCACAAACAACATGTAGGGTTTTTACCGAACGATGTTTCCCGGGGCCCGAAGCTGTATAAAATCGTGTCTCTCTCTCGCTGTGATTTTCTTCCTCCTCGTACACTCGTAGCAAAGTCCCTATAATCAAGTTCGACTCTACGGACACCTGCCGTAACTTTCCCACGAACTATTCTTTGGCTTTAGCTTCAAGGCTGCTCCCGATCCCCTTTGTGGGTAGAGCTCCAGGTTGAGAGCTCTTTATTTATTTTCTTGGGGCCCAGTTGAAGGGTATTTTCCCTTCAACTAGATTTGTATGAGGGTGATAGTCTCTTCTACCGTTTTGATGCTGAAGAGACTCTCATCATCCTTGCTTTGAATGCTGGCGGGAATCGTCTAGAGTGCTGTTGGGAGAGTTCGAGCGATACAGTTTTGGGGGCACATGGGGTTCTTTGGCTTCTCATTCTTGTTATCCTGGAGGTTAGCCTGCAGCTTCTCCCTCTGCTAACTCGTCGACTGGTGGTGCTTACTCTTCTAGTTCTGAATAGGACGCTGATGCAAAGAAATTGATGAAGAGGATGCACCGCTTGGACAAGGCCAATAAGCTGTGCATAAGTCGAGCTTCACTGTTTAGGCTTACGGTATTATTTTCCCTTTGTCTATGATGATTCTCGGCTTTGGATGAAGTGCCAATTATCTCAGCATGAGCACACATTTAGAAGTCATAATTCCTTGTAATGCTTGGTCTTGATCTCCTTTTGATGCATAGCGGAACTTATCTTGTAATGCTTGGCCTTGTACTCCTTTTGATGTATAGCAGAAGTTATCTTGTAAAGCTTGGCCTTGTACTCCTTTTTATGTATAGAAGAAGTTATCTTGTATTGCTTGATGTGGTTAATATATACTTAAAAATACCCTTTGTCTTATTCTCTGAAAAAAAGTCAACTTTTTCATCTTCTGCATGCCTAAGTATGTGATACTATCGGGTGCACGACACCACTCTCGATGGGAGTAGCCCCCGAGGCTATGTTCGACTCATAGAGTCGGGCATAGGCTAGAGTTGTTTGTTAAGATGACCCTGTCTTTTCGTTTGATCTACTCGATGAAATTCTTCAGGTCCGCGATCGCGCTCCCGATGGGAGTAGCGCCCGAGAGGCTTTGGTCGATCGCTTGCAGTTGGTCGAAGGCTATAAATTTTCTCTTTTCCAGTATTACCTTGGTGTCAATGACTTTCTCCGGGGACTCCGGTACTTTTCTTTTCGAGCAGTCCTTGTTTTTCTTCGTGTTGTGTGTTGTTCGTTGGTTCTTTGAGGGTCAGGAAATTTACTAAAAAAAGGATTTCTTGGAGGACGAGGTTAGTGATTTGCTCTAGTTCTTAGTGTAGACTTGTTGACAATGTATAATCGTCGCGTAAGCGGAAGAAGTGCCTCGAGCGAAAAGGAGAGGTCCACGCTCAAACCCCTGAGTGTTAATGTACTGTCACCGCGTAAGCGAAAAAGGTCTCAGGGGAGAGAGTGAGTCCGCGGTCGATCCCCCGAGTGCCAGTGCATTATCGTTGCTTGAGCGAAAAACGCCTCGGGGTGAGGGTGAGTCCAAGCTCGAGCCACCAAGTGCTAGTGTATTGTCGTCGCGTGAGCAAAAAACACCTTGGGGGAGAGGGTGTGTCCGTGATCGAGCCCCCGAGTGCCAGTGTATTGTCATCGCGTGAGCGAAAAACGCCTCGGTGGAGAGGGTGAGTCCGCGCTCGAGCCCCCGAGTGCCAATGTATTGTTGTCGCGTCAGCGAAAAACACCTTAGGGGAGAGGGTGAGTGACGAGGGGATGTCACCACGACTCCTACAGATGAGGGTACCTTGTGTGTGTCAAGACAGAAGGCCCACTGGAAGCTTTGACCATCCCACGACTGGCCCACTCGAAGCAATGGCATAGGAGTCCTGGGCGTTATGGAAAACGCAACATGTCGTCCAAGACTAAAGCTAGATTAGGAAACTGCCCCTGTAAACCAAGAAGGACTCCCTGCGACCCAGCCTGTTATACAAAGTCTGGGAGAGGGGACGGCTAGGGCATCCAATTTCATAGCAACATCTCCGGTCCCGAGCGATCTCGCCTCGACCGCCACTATAATCCCCTCCATAATAATACAAAAGAGTAGGAAGTAGGGGTTTTGTCGTGGGAAAATCACGCCAGATGTCCTCATTGAGAACTTGATTGTGGGACTTAGCTACGACTGCGTCAAGGAGGGAGAGTCGATCGATGGAGAGTCGATCCGTAGATCGGGACAAGGAAAACACGGGAATTTACCCAGGTTTGGCCCCTCGATGAGGTAAATACCTACTCCTTATTTTCTTGTATTATAAGTGGAAGATCTCAATTACAAAGGCGCTAGGGTTCGACGATGTCTCAAGAACTATGCTAGATTGATTCACCTCTCGGACTTCCCGAGGCCTCGACTTATATACACGCCGAGTCCTAGGGTTTTACAAGGAAATCGAATATCAATAAGGTAGAGTCCTATTCTATATCTTTGATGACATGTCTTATTCTTCAAGGTAGCTTGGTCTCCTTCCTTCTTTGACGTCGATCTTCATCTTATGGGTTGGTTCGGCTCATGGATCGAACCTCTCTTCTAGGCCTTCTCTTTGGTGAGATGGCCCATAGGCTGACTCTCTCTTCATCTTGTTCGTGAAGGCCTTTTTGGATAATTCTTCTGGGTCTAGGAGTTATCCCCCCGATAGTAGCCCCCAACATTGGCGTAAAGATGGCTTTAGGGCAATCTTCTATTCAGAAATGAGATGCTCCGTGGAGCCGGAAAAATGAGTCAAAGGAACCCCCGAAGGTACACGTGTCGCTTGACTCCTGATTATTAGATCTATAAAATCTTGCATGCAATCCATTTCCTCGCACCAAAACCGAGGTGCTGCCCTTACTGTCCTGTCTCATCATACGCGAGAATCTAGGGGTCTCCATTTATTCATAATGTTGTTTTTTCACACTGTTGGTTGGATCAGGGTTCTCATAAATAGGATCTACCTTTCCTTCGTTTTTCGTATTTTCTTCTCGCTTTTTCCTTCCTTTTCTGCCTACTTAAGATATCTGAGGGAAGGCGCCGTTTCTCGCGGATTTCCTTTATTGGGCGACGATTCTCCCCGTTCTAGTCAACGAGGGTTCTACGCTAATCTCCGTGCTTGTATGTTTTACTTTCTTGCTGAATTCTTGTTCACCCATTTTTTTCTCCAATCTTGGATCACTTGATTTGTAATCTCTTAGTGATTTTGAGTATTCTCAGCAGGTCCTCATTTTCCGAATTTATATATGGATTCTTCTTTTGTTTCCGCAAAATCGGGTGTAATTGAACCACGAAATCCATTCATGACTGATTTATGATACTTTTATCCCTCCCCTAGAGTGAAAATGTAGGTTTTTCAATCTATTAATCTGCTATTATATTTTCACATTTGTCCAGACGAATTTTTACAATGTCCGGCATTGTTGCCACCAAAAGGGTCGAAATGGCCAAAAAGAGGGGAGTTGTCGGGTCAGTCGAGCCTCCGGCCAAAGTTACTTTTAATGCCGACTAGGTGGGGTCTTTAGTGGGCCTGGAACGGATCTCCGAGCCGCAAGCTTGTCGCTTACTTCCTTCTCAGAAGTCTATCGGGTGGCGTTTTTCTCTTAAGGAGACTCGGCCCCAACCCAATACGGACGAGGTTGTAGTATTCGCGGATCATGTAACTCATGGTTTCCGCCCTCCCGGGTCCCATTTCTTCAGCAGTCTTTTGAATTACTTCGGGCTGTGCCCTCAATATTTATCGTCCAACTCCGTTTTGAACATCAGCAACTTCACAATTTTTTGTGAAGTGTACCTTCAAGTGGAGCCGTCAATTCGTTTGTTCCAGGAGTTTTTCTATGGGAACAAACAAACCGAACGGAACGGGGGTCGTCCAGTGGAATGCGGAGCTGGCTCCATTCAACGACGTGCTCGCTGTAATTTTCCAAAAATGAAACTCCATAGTCGGGTCAAGGAATGGAAGAGGTCCTTTTTCTATTGCAAAGATACCAGCCCAGAGGGCTTATATATTCTCCAGTCCTGAATTGCTGGCCCAGCGTGGAAGATAAGGAAAATCTTGAGCCAGTTCTCCGGCGGGTTGATGCCATTTTATACCATGGCTAAAGTGCCATTGATTTAGTGAAGTGTTGGGACGGATGGAAGATCCATCCCTTAAGCGTACATTCCCTACTTTTATGTGAGTATTCTGGTCCGGGAGATGACAAGAGTTTTTCTCAAGTAGACCTAGGGACGACAGAAGTGATTCAGTCCGTGAAGAGACTCCTTGGAGAGCCAGTTGCGGCAATCATCCAATTAGGGTTGAATCCCTTCTGGGATCGAAATCGAGCTCCTCATGTACCAATTTTTATTGTTTCCAGCCTTTGACGAAGTGCAACTTTCTTACTATATCTATACCTTTTATAGGTCGATGATCCATGGTGCTCAACGACTCGTTCCTCGACTTCCATCGAAAAAATCGAAGAGGATGATGAGGATTCGGAAAGGGTCTGTTTTCTGTTCCTTATTCACCTATCTCTTGTGTCGACTTCCGGAATCATAACGATGACCATGATAGTTGACTTTTGTGAAGGAACAAGAGGATGACGGGGTGACTCTCCGACGAATGACAGCGGGGAGTCGGATGTAGTGCCTTTGGATGAAAAGGTATTTATTCTGATGGGCCTTTTGTATTTTTGGAATAATTCCTTCTACTCATCAACCGTATAGGTGGAGAGGGGAAATAAACATTGTCAAGAGAAGAGCATGGCTTCTCCTTCGAGCGCAAGCTCCCAGTTTATCGATACAGATGTCCGTGCTTGGTTATCGAGTTATGGGGACCCTACCCTAAGCAGGGGCAGTAGTCGAGCCAGAGTAACATCATCCGATCAGTCGGAAGACGAGGGTTTTGATAATTTCAAACTGGCGATTAGGAAGCTTATCTTCTTCTTCCATGTTTATATTTTAGTCGTTGTATCTCTTAACGAATTCATGTATGCTCTTGTAGGGGATGGGTCGTACCAGATGAGCCGTCTGAATTAGGCAAAGTGGCTTCCTTCCCTGTTGCTGGCTCCTTTCCAGTGGGGCGAGGAGTTAATTTTGATAAGTTTACTAGTTTGAGTCAGGGGACAATGGTAACACCTTTGGCGTCCACGCATGTGACTATCTCAGGGACTAGTGGCTTGGTAAGTGATCGTGCTCTGACTCTGCAGGCAGGGTTGGTTGGTGTACCGGGAAATGCACAAACCCAAGGGGAGGCGTCTTTCCCTAGCATGTACACGCGTGTGATTACCCGGTTCGGCGAACACCAAAACTTCCTTGTAAAGATGAAGCGTTCTTATGAGGTATTCTAGACCCATGATTTAGCGTGAGTGACTTCGATCACTTGCGATGAATCAGTATATGACTAAAGTAAGGTGTAACAGCCCATGTGCAATAAATAGAAATCATCATGAGATTGTACTTTGTCTATTGACTTTGTAACTTGGCATGATGCTAAAGATTATAATTTCATGTGATGATTTAATTTGCCAACAAGATCAGAGCTCATTTCAATTGCTTTTGATTTCAATCAAAGTGGTTCAAGAAGGGTATTTGAGGAATTTTCCATGTTGCATGCATACTTCCCTTGGCCCCAAACTTGGCATAGCCAATTCCTTGCCCCTCCCAAGCTTTTTAAAAGCCTTGCAACATTTTTTGTCAACTCCAAAATGTGGGCCATAGTTCTACGTGGTTTGTATTTTCAAAAATGCCCCCACATTTTAGTTGCTCAAAAATTGGTCAAACCAATTTTAGAAATTGGCAAATATTCCAAGGTTCATTTACATATTTTTTGTATGTTCAATAACCTTGTGAATATTCTTGAAAAACTTTAAACCCTTTTCTGTTTTTTAAGTAAATGGAAAAGGTCAGGAGGGGTTGGATTATTTTTTCCTCTCCCTGTTGCAGGCCCAACCCACCTAGGCCTTTCCCCTCTTCTCGGGCAAGAGCCCATCCGCGAAGGGGTACGCGGGAGCCAGCGCCAGCGTCCGATCTCCATCCGACGGCGCTCCGTCGTCGTCTTTCCAGCGTGGACAGGAGGTCTCGTCCCCCTCCTCTCTCACGCGCGAGTCCGCCCACGGGAGGTGGAGCCCTCCGGCCAGGGAGAGCTAGGCTCCCTATACGAGGCAGCCGGAGACGCTCCGGGGAACCTAGGGTTTCCCTCCTCTAGTTTTTCCCTCGGGTCGCCGCCGCCACGCCCAATTCCCTCGTTCCGCTCCGCCACGGCCGCAGGTGATCAGAGTTAAATTCGCCGCCGTTGAGTCGAGTCTTTGACGGTGCCTTTGTGCTCGTTCTCCTGCGAGGTTTCCTAACCCCTTCCCGTCGGCATCGTGGTTGCAGGAGCTCCACCGCGGTCCCGCAACATAGAACCACCCGCAGCGCAGCCGTTCTGCCTCGCCGTCGACCGTCCGCTCTGGCGTCCCATCTAAGGTGTCGAGGCCGTCCCCGAGCACCCCAAGGTGAGCCTCTGGTGCTCCCCTGCTCCCTCGTTCGCTCGTAGTAGATAGCTCCGTAGGTCTACGTTTCCGACTGCCGTGTCGTGGGTCCCGGCTAGTTCGGTGATCACTGTGACCATGGCGTCGCCGAGGTGTGCGCGGACGTGCTCTGTGCACGTCTAGGACGTGTCTGTGGCCTCAAAGGAGAGGGCTTGCGCGTGTGTTAACGTTTCCTCGCCCGTGTCTGAAGAACGCGCGGTAGACAGTGGCGCCGCCATGATCTTCAGTCGATCATCGCGTCACCGTGGTGGAGCTAGGGGTCGGATCTGGAGTGCAGGCGCGTAGAGGAAGGTCCCAGCTACGGCTAGGGAACCATAGCTTGGTCGCCGGTGAGCGGTGCGCCACGCTAGGGTCGCCGGAAGTTCGTCGGAAGTGCGGGCCTCAGTTTTCTACAGAGGAGCTCGCCACCGCTCTATTCCCGTGAAGAATTTGGCGAGGTGGTGAGGAGTTAGTGGTAGTAGCGTGCGCCCCCGTGTAGCCCGATGTCCCCTCTCGGGTTCCCCCATGACGGCTCGCGTGGAGGTGGCCGGAGCGCGAGGCGGGGCTCGCCGGAAGTGGACGCCGTGACGGGTACAGATCCCTGTCGCGCGTTTCTTCAGTTCGAGCAGGTTCAGGAGAGAGAGGGAGTTAGATAGCGGGCTGGGTCCGATACTGTAGCAAGAGGGAAGCAGTGGCGCAGTGGCTTCGGGCTTGGTCCGAGGAGGGACAGGTCGTGGGCTCGAACCCCGCCTGGGGAGTTTTCCCTTTTTATTTTTTTCCTACGAATTTTGCAGAGGAGTGGACTGGGCTGAGGAGGAGAGTTGGGACGATTGGCTGAATCCATCCCAGTGGGGCTGAGCCCTTTCTTTTTTTTCCTTTTTATTTTCTGTTTAAATTCAATTTGAGTTTGAATTCAAATTCAAAATGAATTTCAACCTTGGAGCTCCGTCACCTCAAATGTGGCTTCCCATATATGGATTTGGGGTAGAAATGCTTGCTTTTTTGCTTTGTTGCTATGCCATGCTTGATATCTTCTTGCCTTGTGCTAATGCCCTACTTATTTTCCCTGGTCATGCCAAAGAGAATCAACCAATAAAAATAATTAGCACATACCACACATATTGATCTACCAACATATCACCACCATCGCATATTAGCATCACTAATATTTTCACCAAATAAAGTTTTGCTTGCACATAAATTCATTATTTAAATAACGAAAAACACCTCTATAGAGGAAAGTATTTAATAAAAATATTTCAAAACTCCTAATTAATTTATTACTATTACTATAATAATAATAATAATATTAACCCAATTAAACAATTCTTAAAAACTCTAAATAAATTGGAATAATACTCCTAGAGTTTTATAAATTATTTTGGAGGTTTTTGAAATTTTGTTCCAAATATAAACCAAACCGGAGGTAAAACTTTTGCAAAACTAGCTTTACTAATATATAAAACAATAATAATAAGGAAACCTACGCTACCTGGGACGCAGCCCATCTCTCTCTCTCTCTACAGCCCGCATGGCAACCCCACCCCACCCCTACGCCATCACCGCCTCGACTGCCCAGTAGGCGAGGAGGCGGGAGCCCCCGCTCCCCTCCCCTCCTTGATATAAAGCCAGCACCTCCCCGCTCCCACATCACTCCACCTCGCCCCGCTCTCCACCCCACGCCGCTAATTCCAAGCAGTAGAACAGAGAAGGAAGAGAGAAGAGTAGACAGGAGGGAAGATGAAGAAGAAGAGGAAGAGGAAGGAGGAAGGAGGAGGCGGGAGGAGGCCGGCGCGCCCCTCTCCGCTCAACGCCGCAGCCACGCCCGCAAGGAGTCGCCGGCGAGGAGCGCCGGAGAAGCGACAGCCGCCCCGCAAACTACCCCGAGCCCGACCTCAACCCCGGCGTCCTCGCCCCCGTTCCTTGTAAATACGGGCCCCCCTGCCCATGCCGCACGCCCGCCGCCCCTCCACGCCGCCCGTCGCCGCCTAAGAAGCCCCCGGTGAGCCGCCCGACCTCACTCCGGTGCGTCGTGAGCGCCGCCGTTTTCTGCGTTGCATGCCCTCTTTTTGCGGAAAAATGGAACCCCCCAGGGCTCCCGTACCCCCACCGCCTCTTGCCAGCGGCCTCCGGCCACCAGAGGGCCACCGGCGCGGCCGTGCTGGCCCCTGGCCGCCAAGGGCGCCCTCCCGTGCCGTGACCTGGGCGAGAGGAAGGAGATGGCCCCTGGCCATCGGATCACACTTGATCCGACGGCCAGGAAAGGCCGGTACCCTTTCGGGCTTTTAAAAAAAAAGGAACACAGCCAACGCCCTGTGTTGTGCTCGGCCCGTTTAAAAAAAAGAGAAGCGGCCGTAGGCACCAGATAGCCCTGGGCCGGCCCGCTGCCATTTTCGTTTTTTTAAATCATAAGCATAGAAATACTTTTAGAAAAATAATTACAACTTAGAAAAATATGAAATAAATTTTGTTATGTTCCTAAAATTAAGCTCTATATTTCTGCATGTTTAGAATAATTTTTGTACAGTACGAAAATGATAGCTTTAGTTTTAACTAGTTAACTGCTTTTGTTAGCAGCTTAAAATAGTTTTAATTAATTCTCTATTAACCCTGAAAATGTAATGTTGACATGTTTATATTCCAGTGATTATTTTTGACTTTTCTGTATGTGTAGAATATTATATATCTTAGATAAATTTGTGACCCTTTTTATTATTATTTCTATTGCTAGTTTATTTCCCTTTTAAATAATGTTAGTAGTATTAAAATTGTTAGTTTAATGTAAAACTAGCCTTTGGTCAGTAGGTTATTGCCATGAACTTGGTGGTGGAAATAAAACAAATTAAAAAGTTGTTAGTGAATAAAATTGGTTAAAAACATTGCTATTAGTTAAAGTTGTTTTATTTAATATTGATGTTAATAAGTCCACCAAAATTATCCTATAAATTTTAACCTTGTTGAGGTGGTATAAAATTTAAATCTTAGTAAATAGAAAACCTTGAAATTGTTTTGCCCTTTTGTTGTTTGTGTTATTGTTTGTGAAAAATTGAGTGATGAAATATTGTGTTGTTGTTGCCCCGTTGTAATGGTGTGTATTTCTTCCTCAACGTGTAGACGATACGTCGTACGTTGCAAGTGAAGACTCCTCCCAAGCTGCCGAAGAAGCCGATCAGGGGTACTTCGCCGAAGAAGGCAAGCCACCGTCAAAAACTCAAACTCCGTTTTACCCATTTTTACTTTCTTTTGTATCATTCATATTGTATCATGCTGTTATATTCATATTGTTTTGGGATTATATTAGTTTAGTAGGTAAACTCCACACACCCAAAGCCTACCTATCTGAGAAAAGATAGTAGAACCCCGATGATCCCGACATACGGTCGAGACCATCACTTAGTCTTGTTATTCATCTATACTTAACTTCATGGATAGTCATACTTCACCCGATATGGTGCGACATTCACCGAAGAAGGTGGAATGGTCGTGTTTGTGGACATCGTCGGACATGGACAAAGTCTGGAGAGACTCTCTATAAGTGCCGCCAAAAATCTAGCCTTATAGTACAACCACTATACTCTCGTACGGGACAGCGCTAGTTGGAATCTTGTTTGTCTTAGTACGGGGGTCCTATAACTACACATGGATGCGTGATTCCACGAATCCGATAGCCCTCGAATTCGATGGGTGAAATTCTCTAGGCTTAGTGTCAGAAGGAACCTTGGTGCTCTTCGACTACGGTGCAGGCTTGTGTCCAAGAGGAACATGATCTGTCACACGGAAAGTCCATGCAGTACGCAAGGGGTGGATTCACCTTTACTAGGGCAGACAAAGGGGAAGACTATGGTCGATTATCCGAGACCCGCATACTAAGCTATGACGATCCGTGGGGACACACGGCGGATGTATCGAATGTGGTGGGTAAAGTGTACAACCTCTGCAGAGTGTAAATCTATTCGAGTAGCCGGAGTCCACGGTCATGGACAGCTAGTGAGGCCACACTTTGTAGGGAATAAATGAGAAAGCCCGGTACCGAGTTTATGGTTCGCGATAATGATGTTGATATTGTTGGAAAAAGGTTGGACTTGACTTATCCAAATTCATTGTGGGAAATAAAATTTGCCCATTTAAAAGCTTTGCCAACTTAATAATAATCTTGAGTAGATAGAAAATCCCTATGAAAAACTCCACCACATAGCCATCCTATTATTTTCGTATGCAAAACTTTGTTTCTTTCTTTAGGTGGTTTGCGAGTACTTTGTATGTACTCACGGCTTTGTCCCTGGTTATTCAATCGGTCAGGATTGGAGGAGCAGGTATATGACGATGATGCTACCTGCGACTAATAGGACGTGTTATGCTCTGATCTACCCTGTGGATTGTGCCGCTGCTACCATTGATGCTTTTGCTTCTCCGCTAGTATTCGATCCCGATGAGGCCGTGTAAGATTATGTTATTTGTATGACTTGTATTCGGTATTTGTATGAACATTGAGACTATGATATCCATGTCGAGTTGTGTGTCATGCAAACTGATCATGGGAGCATGACCGTATACACAGCTGGTCACTTCGCGCATATAGTCTGGGGTGCCCACAGACTTGGTATCAGAGCCTCTTTTTAGACCGTAGCAGCCTAGATAGGTTGGTCGGTAGATAGGATGGGGGGCATCAAAAACTATTTTCTAAAATAAAGAGATGGTCAAATGCATAGTATAGAATGCTTACCTCTCTTATCCCCTCTATAGTAAACCATTATTAAATGTTTTATTATGTTAAAATTTTGCACACTTGTCATCTAACTTAAACTCTTATAACTTCTAGATGGCTGGAGTTCCTCTGCACCACCTCCAGTTCACTCGGGCTGGGAAGACGCCCTTTGCTCAGGATCTGATGGATCTGCTTATGCTCGTTCACCGCCCCGCTGCAGAGTTCAGGGCTTTCCTGATCACCCGTGGGGAGGATACGGAGCTCCGCCTGATTGTGCGGTGTGAGCTCCGAGGTTTGGAGGTGACCCCCCTGTTGGATCCTATCAGCTTCACGGTGTATGCTCGTACCTGGGAGGAGGGTCTGGGCCGAGCTTGCCCGGAGGCGATTGCTCGCCTTGTGAGGTTTCACTAGTACGAGCTGGGTACCACGCGGTTCCGTCACTACGGGATGCGTGATGGTGAGGGAGATCCCACTCCTGGCGTTCCTCACCCGGTCCTGAAGGACCACTTGTTCGCTCTAGAGGGACACCTGCTCTGACTCAGGCTCAGCTGGATGAGGTCCGGGTCAAGCATGACTACAACACCCAAATAGAGGGTCCCGCCCCCGTCGCCCCCATCGAGCTAGTGACCCGGGACAAGATTATCAAGGAGCTGCAGGACAAGGTCGCCAGTCTAGAGGAGATTAACAAGATGCTGAGGAAGAGGACCAGGAGCCTGAAGCGCAAGTGCAACGATTTGGAGGATGAGATTGCTGCTCTGGATGATGGTGAGGACATCAAGAAGGAGGAGAATGCCCATATCAGTGATGCTGAGGTCTGGATGGATGAGGAGTACGAGGAGGCTCCGAACACTGATGATGAGGACTTCATCGATGATCGCGATGAGGATGAGCTCTAGGCGTCGTTAGCTGTTGGATGCCCTTTTGGAGATTGCATTAGACGTTGCATGATTATTATTGGTGGTTGGTTACCTGTAAGACTTGATTATGTATGAGACTTATGCTATCATTATGCTACCATGTGGTGATTGCTAGTTGCATGATTATGACCTAGTTTATAAGTCTTTCTTGTGTGTGATAACTAGATTGTTAGGGACTTACCCCCTTATAGACTAAATTCCCTCTTATCTTGCGCAACAACCTCAGGATGCCGAGGAGCTCCTGCGCCAACCCGAGTGGATCCGGTGACGCGCCACTGCCACCACCCGACCCGAACATGGCACAGCTTCTGCGACTGCTGATGGAGGAGCGCCAGGCGAACATGGCTTCACTCCAGCAGATAGTCTAGGCCGCCACCAATGCCAACCAAGGAGGCGGAGGAGCTGGCGGGAATGAGGAGCCCAGGTCTCGGCTCCGAGATTTCCAGAACACCAACCCGCCCGTGTTCTCACAGACGAAGGAGCCTTTGGATGCTGAGGATTGGCTCCGCACCATGGAGAACAATCTCGATGTCACCGCTGTTGGCAAGAACGAGAAGGTCATGTATGCCACCCACTACCTCACCGGCACCGCAAGGAGCTGGTGGGAAGGAGTGCGTGCCCGTCTTCCTGAGGGGCAAGTGCTCAGCTAGGCCGAGTTCTCCGAGAAATTCAAGAAGGCGCACATTCCGACCGCGCTGATCAGGAGGATGAAGGAAGAGTTCCGCCACCTCAAGCAAGGGGTCATGACTGTGGTGGGATATCTTGACTGCTTCACTCAGCTGTCGAGGTATGCCCCGGAGGAGGTGGACACCGAGGAGAAGCGGAAGGATCGTTTCTTGGATGGACTGCACGATGAGCTGCAAGTTTTCCTGGTGGCCATGCAGTTCCCCGATCTTGATTCTCTTGCCGATGCTGCTATCATGATGGAGGGCAAGCTCAAGATGGCCTCTGGCAACCGCAAGCGCCGCATGATGCAGCAGGGTGGATCTAGCAACCCCCGACTGCGTCCGACACAGCCGCCAAGGCCAGCACCCCAGCCTCAGAGGAGCCCTTACCCAGCGCCACGCCCCAGTGCTCCTGCCCGCCCTGTTGGAGTTCCACGCCCAGCGGGTGGAGTTTCCCGCGGCCCTCCATCAGAAGTGATCTGCTTAAAGTTTGGCCAGAAGGGTCACTATGCCATTACTTGCACCAATAAGGCGAATGCTGCCCCACGCCCCAATGCTCCAGCACCAGCCAGAGGGAACCCCGGCCGCAACAATGCCCAGCGCAGTGCGCCTAACGCCGCCAAGGGACGGCTGAACCATGTGCAAGCCGAGGAAGCCCTGGAGGCAGCTGACGTTCTCTTGGGTATGTTTCCAGTTAATTCAGTACCTGCTCAAGTATTGTTTGATTCTGGTGCATCACACTCGTTTGTTACGAAGACATTTGTGGATAGAAGTAAGTTGTCACCTAGTGAAATGAGGAGGCCCATGGTAGTCCAAATACCTGGATCCAAAACCCGAGCCAGTTTAGCTTGTTCCGGAGTTCCCATAGCGATTCTTGGATTCGACTTTCCAGCTGACCTGATCGTGTTAGGGACAGAAGATATAGATGTGGTACTTGGCATGAATTGGTTGTCCAGATACCGAGGCCGGATAGATTGCACTGAAAGGATAGTCAACCTCACGAGTGCCGATGGAGTTCAGATAGAGTACACCGACAAGGAAGACACTGCCCGAGCCTTTTGTCATCAGAGTGTCTCGGCGCCACCACTTGACGAGGTGAAGGTTGTATGAGAATTCCCGGATGTCTTACCAGAGGAGTTACCCGGTATGCTGCCTGATCGGGATATCGAGTTTATCATCGAGTTAGTGCCTGGCACAACCCCAATTGCACAGAGACCCTACCGGATGAATGCCGAAGAGCTGGTCGAGTTGAAGAAACAGCTGAATGACATGCTCCAGAAGGAACTGATTCGACCCAGTGCTTCACCCTGGGGTTCGCCAGTTCTCTTTGTGGACAAGAGAGACGGCACCATACGCATGTTTGTGGACTACCGTAAGTTGAATGAGGTGACCATCAAGAACAAGTATCCGCTCCCAAAGATCGAGGATCTGTTCGACCAGTTGAACGGAGCCCGAGTCTTCTCCAAGATCAATCTAAGGACCGGATATCACCAGTTGAAGGTCCGCGAGTCAGACATCCCCAAGACAGCTTTCACCACCCGCCATGGTTTGTTCGAGTACACTGTCATGTCCTTCGGACTTACCAATGCCCCGGCCTATTTCATGAATCTCATGAACAAGATCTTCATGAAGTATCTCGAAAAGTTTGTGGTGGTGTTCATTGATGATACCCTGATATACTCCAAGACCGAAGAAGAGCATGCCGAGCATCTACACTTAGTCCTCAAGACTTTGAGAGAGCACCAGTTGTACGCCAAGTTCAGCAAGTGCGAGTTCTGGCTCAAGGAAGTCGGATTTTTGGGACATGTATTTTCAGAGGGAGGAATATCCGTCGACCCCGCCAAGATTCAGTCCGTCATAGAATGGACAGCTCCGACCACTCAGACTGAAGTTAGAGGATTCCTCGGACTAGCGGGATACTACCGCAAGTTCGTGGAAGGCTTCTCCAGCATTGCCCGACCTATGACCCAACTGCTAAAGAAGGACCAGAAGTTTGTGTGGACAGAGAAGTGTGAAGCCAGTTTCCAGGAGTTGAAGAGGAGATTGGTATCTGCCCCAGTTTTGACTATGCCTGACCTGACCAAGAGCTTTGATGTGTACTGTGACGCATCGAAGATTGTTTTGGGTTGTGTTCTTATGAAAGTGGGCAAGGTGATTGAGTACCTATCACGACAGTTGAAGTCGCACGAGTTGAACTACCCACACATGACTTGGAGCTAGCCGCTGTTGTGCTTGCTCTCAAGAGATGGAGACATTACCTGATGGGTCACTGTTGCGACATATACACGGACCATAAGAGCTTGAACTACATTTCTCGCAGAAGGAGTTGAACATGAGGCAGAGGAGATGGATCGAGTTGATCAAAGACTACGGTCTCGAAATTCACTACCATCCTGTCAAGGCCAACTTGCTAGCTGATGCCCTCAACCGCAAGCCCTGCACACTCAATGCGATGAACAGAGAGACGCAACCAGCTCTGCACGAGGAGTTCGAGAAGCTGGGTTTGGAACTTGTTACACCCGGTTTTCTGGCTCACCTCGAGCTGACTCCGACTCTGTTTGATCGGATCAAGGAGGCACATAAGGGACACGATAGTATCGAGGGAATCAAGAAGAAGATGCCCCTCGGCAAGGCCCCGAAGTTCACGATAGATGATGAAGGAGTTCTTTGGTTCGATGGCCGATTGTGTGTGCCCGATATAGAGGAGTTGAAGCTCACTATCCTGAAGGAAGCTCACGATACACCTTACTCCATCCACCCCGGAGGGACTAAGATGTATCAAGACCTGAAGGACTTGTTCTGGTGGCACGGTATGAAGCGTGAAATTGCCTTGTATGTCGCCAAGTGCGACATCTGCCAGAGAGTGAAAGAAGAGCACCAAAGACCTGCAGGATTCTTGCAACCACTCCGAGTTCCTGAATGGAAGTGGGAAATATAGGCATGGACTTCATCACAGGTCTATCGAGGTCGAGCAAAGGACATGACTCTATCTGGGTCATCGTCGATCGACTCACCAAGGTAGCGCACTTCATCCCAGTGCGAACCACCTATCGAGGAGACCATCTGGCATACTTGTACATGTCGAGGATCGTATGCCTGCACGGAGTTCCGAAGGAGATTGTGTCTGACCGAGGTACCCAGTTTACCTCAAGGTTTTGAAAGCAAGTCCAGGAGGCACTAGGAACCAAGCTCACATTCAGCACAACCTATCACCCGCAGACTAGAGACCAGACTGAGCGAGTGAACCAGATACTAGAGGATATGATCCGCGCATGTGCTCTAGCCTACGGTTCCAAGTGGGAGGACTACTTGCCCTATGCAGAATTCTCCTACAACAACAGTTACCAGTCGAGTTTGCAGATGGCCCCATTTGAAGCCCTGTATGGACGGAAGTGTCGCACGCCCCTAAACTGGTCTCAGACCGGAGAAGGGAAGATTTTCGGACCCGATGTTCTGAATGAGGCCGAAGAGCAGGTCCAGTTGATTCGTGAGCATCTCAAGACCGCTCAGTCTCGTCAGAAGAGTTATGCCGACCCCAAGCGTCGAGAGGTGATTTTTGCAGTTGGAGATTTTGTGTACCTCCGATCACCCCACTGAAGGGAATGCAGTGATTCCATGTGAAGGGTAAGCTAGCACCGCGTTACATCGGACCCTTTGAGGTGATAGCCAGACGAGGCCAAGTTTCCTATCAGTTGAGACTGCCAGCAGAGCTATCCGATGGGCACGATGTTTTCCACGTATCACAGCTCCGGAAGTGTCTGGAGGTGCCAGACAAGCCCGATGTTTTCAAGAACATCGATCACCGCACGGTGGACATCAAACAGGATCTCACATACCGCGAGACGCCCCTTCGTATCCTGGAATAAGCCACCCGAGTCACCCGTAAGCGCGCGATCAAGTTCCACAAGGTCCAGTGGACAAACCACACAGAAGGGGAAGCCACCTGGGAACGGGAGGACTACCTCAAGCGCGAGTTCCCGCATCTCTTCACTAGCTTGTGAATCTCGGGGATGATATTCTTTTTAAGGGGGGAAGGTCTGTCACATCCCAACTTTTATTACCCTGTTATTAGAGTATCAAAAATTAGGGGTAACAAAAACTTTCTAAAGTTGTGATGTGATGCAAATAATATTTCCCTGCCATGCTTGCTTTTTTCTTTGTTGCTATGCCATGCTTGATATCTTCTTTCCTTGTGCTAATGCCCTACTTGTTTTCCCTGGTCATGCCCAAGAGAATCAACCAATAAAAATAATTAGCACATACCACACATATTGATCTACCAACATATCACCACCATCGCATATTGGCATCACTAATATTATCACCAAATAAAGTTTTGCTTGCACATAAATTCATTATTTAAATAATGAAAAACACCTCTATAGCGGAAAGTATTTAATAAAAATATTTCAAAACTACTAATTAATTTATTACTATTACTATAATAGTAATAATATTATTAACCCAATTAAAAAATTCTTAAAAACTCTAAACAAATTGGAATAATACTCCTGATGTTTTATAAATTATTTCGGAGGTTTTTGAAATTTTGTTTCAAATTTAAACCAAACCGGAGGTAAAACTTTTGCAAAACTAGCTTTACTAGTATATAAAAAAAGGAAACCTACGCTACCCGCAGCCCATCTCTCTCTCTCTCTCTCTCCAGCCCGCATGGCAACCCCACACCACCCCTACGTCATCAGGAGTCCCCCCCGATGACGCCAGCCCTCACCGCCTCGAGTGCACAGTAGGCGAGGAGGCGGGAGCCCCCGCTCCCCTTCCCTCCTTGCTATAAAGCCAGCACCTCCCCGCTCCCACCTCACTCCACCTCGCCCTGCTCTCCACCACACCCCGCTAGTTCCAAGCAGTAGAACAGAGAAGGAAGAGAGAATAGTAGACAGGAGGGAAGAAGAAGAAGAAGAAGAGGAAGAGGAACGAGGAAGGAGGAAGGAGGAGGCGGGAGGAGGCCGGCGCGCCCCTCTCCGCCCCACGCCGAAGCCACGCTGGCAAGGAGTCGCCGCCGAGGAGCGCCGAAGAAGCCGCAGCCGCCCCGCAGTCTACCCCGAGCCCGACCTCAACCCCGGCGTCCCCGCCCCTGTTCTCTGCAAAAACGGGCCCCCCTGCCCGTGCCGCACGCCCGCCGCCCCTCCACGCCGCCCGTCGCCGCCTGAGAAGCCCCCGGTGAGCCGCGCGACCTCACGCCTGTCCGCCGTGAGCGCCGCCGTTTTCTGCGTCGCATGCCCTCTTTTTGCGCAAAAATGGAACCCCCCAGGGCTCCCCTACCCCCGCCGCCTCTTGCCGCCGGCTTCCGGCCACCTGAGGGCCACCGGCGCGGCCGTGCTGGCCCCTAGCCGCCATGGGCGCCCTCCCGTGCCGTGGCCTGGGCGAGAGGAAGGAGATGGCCCCTGGCCACCGGATCACACTTGATCCGACGGCCAGGAAAGGCAGGTACCCTTTTGGTTTAAAAGAAAACACAGCCAACGCCCTGTTCTGGGCTCGGCCCGTTTGAAAAATAAGAGAGAAGCGACCGTAGGCGGCAGATAGCCCTGGGCCGTCCCGCTGCCATTTTCGTTTTTTTTAAATCATCAGCATAGAAATAATTTTAGAAAAATAATTACAACTCAGAAAAATATGAAATAAATTTTGTTATGTTCCTAAAATTAAGCTCTATATTTCCGCATGTTTAGAATAATTTTTGTACAATACAAAAATGATTGCTTTAGTTTTAACTAGTTAATTGCTTTTGTTAGCAGCTTAAAATAGTTTTAATTAATTCTCTAATAACCCAAAAATGTAATGTTGACATGTTTATATTCCAGTGATTATTATTGAATTTTCTGTATGTGAAGAATATTATTTATCTTAGATAAATTTGTGACCCTTTGTATTATTATTTCTATTGCTAGTTTATTTCCCTTTTAAATAATGTTAGTAGTATTAAAATTGTTAGTTTAATGTAAAACTAGCCTTTGGTCGGTAGGTTATTGCCATGAACTTGGTGGTGGAAATAAAACAAATTAAAAAGTTGTTAGTGAATAAAATGGGTTAAAAACATTGCTTTTAGTTAAAGTTGTTTTATTTAATATTGATGTTAGTAAGTCCACCAAAATTATCCTATAAAATTTAAATCTTAGTAAATAGAAAACCTTGAAATTGTTTTTCCCTTTTGTTGTTTGTGTTATTGTTTGTGGAAAATTGAGTGATGAAATATTGTGCTGTTGTTGCCCCACTGTAATGGTGTGTATTTCTTCCGCAACGTGTAGACGATACACCGTACGTTGCAGGTGAAGACTCATCCCAAGCTGCTGAAGAAGCCGATCCGGGGTACTTCGCCGAATAAGGCAAGCCACCATCAAAAACTCAAACTCCGTTTTACCCATTTTTACTTTCTTTTGTATCATTCATATTGTACCATGCTGTTATATTCGTATGGTTTTGGGATTATATTAGTTTAGTATGAAAACTCCACACACCCAAAGCCTACCTATCTGGGAAAAGATAGTAGAACCCCGATGATCCTGACATACGGTCGAGACCATCACTTAGCCTTGTTATTCATCTATACTTAACTTCATGGATAGTCATACTTCACCCGATATGGTACGGCATTCACCGAAGAAGGTGGAATGGCCGTGGTTGTTGACATCGTCGGACATGGACAAAGTCTAGAGGGACTCCCTATAAGTGCCGCCAAAAATCTAGCCTTACAGTACAACCACTATACTCTGGTATGGGACAGGGCTAGTTGGAAGCTTGTTTTTCTTGGTACGGGGGTCCTATAACTACACATGGATGCGTGATTCCACGAATCCGATAGCCCTCGAAGTCGATGGGTGAAATTCGCTAGGCTTAGTGTCGGAAGGAACCTTGGTGCTCTTCGACTACGGTGCAGGCTTGGGTCCAAGAGGAACATGATCTGTCACACGGAAAGTCCATGCAGTACGCAAGGGGTGGATTCACCTGTACTAGGGCCGACAAAGGGGAAGACTATGGTCGATTATCCGAGACCTGCATACTAAGGTATGAAGATCCGTGGGGACACACGGCGGATGTATCGAATGTGGTGGGTAAAGTGTACAACCTCTGGAGAGTGTAAATCTATTCGAGTAGCCGGAGTACACGGTCATGGACAGCTAGTGAGGCCACACTTTGTGGGGAATAGATGAGAAAGCCCGGTACCGAGTTTATGGTTCGCGATGATGATGTTGATATTGTTGGAAAAATGTTGGACTTGACTTATCCAAAATCATTGTGGGAAATAAAATCTTCCCATTTAAAAACTTTGCCAACTTAATAATAATCTTGAGTAGATAGAAAATCCCTATGAAAACCTCCACCACATAGCCATCCTATTATTTTTCGTATGCAAAACTTTGTTTCTTTCTTTAGGTGGTTTGCGAGTACTTTGTATGTACTCACGGCTTTGTCCCTGGTTATTCAATCGGCCAGGCTTGGAGGAGCAGGTATATGACGATGATGCTACCGGAGACTACTAGGACGTGTTATGCTCTGATCTAACCTGTGGATTGTGCCGCTACTACCTTTGATGCTTTTGCTTCTCCGCTGCTATTCGAGCCCGATGAGGCCGTGTAAGATTATGTTATTTGTATGACTTGTATTCGGTATTTGTATGAACATTGAGACTAGGATATCCATGTCGAGTTGTGTGTCATGCGAACTGATCATGGGAGCATGACCGTATACATAGCTGGTCACTTCGGTCATATAGTCCGGGGTGCCCACAATGAGCTAGATGAAATATTCTTAAGAAAATCTTCTATCCTGAAACACAACCTTCCGGTTGAACCTTTAGGAATCCTTGCGCAACCAAAAGAAGACTTGGTTTTTTATATCAAACCACTTCCCGATACGCTCAAATATGCTTATTTAGATGAAAATAAAATATATCATGTTATTATCAATGCTAACCTTTCAGGATTTGAAGAAGAGCGATTATTGGAGACACTTTGTAAATACCGTGGTGCTATTGGATATACCCTTGATGTCCTTAAGGGAATTAGTCCATCAATTTTCCAACATACTATCAATCTCGAGCCCGATGCTACACCACGTGTTGATCATCAACGACGGTTGAACCCAAAGATGAAGACGTGGTTAGGACTGAAGTTCTCAAGCTTCTAGCCGCAGTATCATCTATCCTATAGCTGATAGTAAGTGGGTAAGTACAGTTCATTGTGTTCCTAAGAAAGGAGGTATGTCTGTTGTTCCTAATGATAAAAATGAACTAATACCTCAAAGGATTGTTATTGGATATAGAATGTGTATTGGTTACAGGAAGTTGAACAAAGCAACCAGGAAGGACACTACCCTCTGCCTTTCATCGATCAAATGCTTGAGAGGTTGTCGAAAATCACTCACTTTTGCTATCTTGATGGGTACTCTGGCTTCTCTCAAATTCATGTTAATACTGTCGATCAAGAGAAGACCACTTTCACGTGTCCATACGGTACTTATGCTTATAGGCGTATGCCTTTTGGTTTATGTAATGCCCTTGCTAATTTTCAGAGATGTATGTATGCTATCTTTCATGGTTTTTGTGAGGATATTGTGGAAGTATTCATGGACGATTTCTCTGTCTATGGAACTTCCTTTGACCACTGTCTCCATAATCTTAATAAAGTTTTGAAGAGATGCGAAGAAACAAATTTGGTGCTAAATTGGGAGAAGTGCCACTTCATGGTTCACGAAGGGATCGTTCTTGGTCACAAGATTTCTGAGAGGGGAATTTAAGTGGACAAGGCAAAGATTGAAGCTATTGAAAGGATGCCCTATCCAAGGGACATCAAAGGTATTCATAGTTTTTCTCAGTCATTCTGGTTTCTATAGAAGATTTATTAAAGACTTTTCTAAGACTTCAAGACCCCTCAATAATCTTCTCCAGAAGGATGTTCCTTTTTTATTTAATGAATATTGTAAGGAAGCCTTCGAAGTTCTTAAGAAAGCTTTAATAACCGCTCCTATAGTACAACCACCTGATTGGAATTTGCCCTTTGAAATTATGTGTGATGCTAGTGATTTTGCTGTTGGAGCTATTTTAGGACAAAGAGTTGACTAGGAATTGAATGTTATACATTATGCTAGCAAAACCCTTGATAGTTCTCAAAAGAATTATTCTACTACCGAGAAGAAATTCTTGGTAGTAGTGTTTGCTTGTAATAAGTTTAGGCAGTATATTGTTGATTCTAAACTTATTATTCATACTGACCATGTTGCCATTAAGTATCTTATGGAGAAGAGGGATGCCAAACCAAGACTCGTCACATGGGTACTCCTTCTTCAAGAATTTGATTTGAAAATTGTCGATAGGAAAGGAGCAGACAATCCGGTGGCGGATAATCTTTCAAGGATGGAAGATATACCGCATGATCCCATTCCAGTCAACGAGAATTTTCCAGATGAACAACTAGTTGTTGTAAAAGTACAATCTCTCTCCGATCCTTGGTTTGCAGATTATGCTAATTTTATCGTTGCAAAGTTTTTGCCTCCAGTTTTAACATTTAAGCAAAGGAAGAAGTTCTTCCACGATTTGAGGCATTACTTTTGGGATGACCCGCATCTTTTTAAACAAGGTCCAAATGGGATCATGAGAAGATGCATACCGGAGCACGAACAGAAGGACATTCTCAAACAATTTCACGGTAGTCCCTACGGAGGACATCATGACGGTGAGAGGACCGCACATAAGGTTCTACAATCAGGTTTTTATTGGCCTACTCTCTTTAAGGATGCTAGAAATTATGTTTTATCTTGTGGTAAGTGTCAGGGAGTTGGTAATATTAGTAGGAGAAATGAGATGCCTATGTATTACTCTCTATTGATTGAGCCTTTTAATTGTTGAGGTTTTGATTTTATGGGTCCTTTTCCTCCTTCACACAAATACACTCACATTTAAACCTTAAAGGTCAAAGGAACCAGAGGCCCTCACAGCCCTCCTCAGGGGCAACCTACATCAGCCGTTGGATGAAAATCGCTCGGCACCCCGGGAGCAGCCCCATCCCAAACACGACCTAACCCAGCCCTCTCTCTCATTTCCTCCTCCTCTCTCGCCCCGCTCCCGTGCGCCGCCTCATCCTCTCTCGGCGCGCTGCCCCGATTCGACCGGCCAGCCACCGTCGACACCCTCCGCTCCGGTGAGCCCTCATGCCACCCTCTCCCCTCTCCTTTCCTATTCCCTCACCTATCTCTCTCCCGCAGACAAACCTCGTTGTGTGAGAACCCTAGCCACCTCTCTCTGTTGTCCGCTTCTCTCCGGCGCTCGCACCACCATGCATCCACCTTCCGCTCGCGCCGCTGCGGCTCTGTCGAGCTCGCGCGTCATGTCGCCTGGAGGAGAGGAAGCCGGCGCTGCTCTTCCCAGAGGAGCGCGCCGTCGCGCCAGTTGACTGGAGGAGACCAGACAGGGCGACGGGATGAAGCTAAGCGGAGCGTGGCGTCGCTGCCGGCTAGCCCGCCTACGGGAGGAGGCCAGGCGGTGCACGCCGTTGCCACCGGCTGCGTCCTGGGATACTCCGACGTGCATCCTAAGCCGTGAACCGCCACATGCTCATTCGAAGGTAAGCCCACATCGTGAGGCCTACTTTTTTATTCATGTGCTAATCTCCTTTTCGCTGGCTGCGCACGAGGTGCTCGATGTTCTTCCCTCCGTGTAAGAGGATGCCAAGCTTGCAGATCCGGCGGAGGTCGCCCGAATCTCATGGCCAACTCATCCATCGACGATGCCCCGATCTCATCCATAGGTTGTTGCCGTCCCGAGCTTCATCCACAGGCCACCACTACTGCTGCACGCGAGGTGCTCGATGCCCTGCCGCTCCGTATGGAGATGCCCATCTCGTGGATCTGATGGTGGCCTCCCAAATTCCAGAGTCAGCTTTTCCTGCCGCTGTTCCGAGCTCGCCCACAGGCCACCACCACTGCTCTGGTTAACAGTCACACATGTGTCCGGCAAAACACTCTGCTCGACAACTCACACGGAGCAACTAATTATTTCCGTCTTTGAATATTTGCATATTGAGCCAGTACCTGAGAGTTAGGAACTTAGGTGAGGTTGTGTGTTCTGAACTGCAAGATTCAATGGATAAAAGGTCACCTCCCACCATAGAAGCTCCAAATGAATCAAAGATAATTGCACTGAACTCATTCATACCTGGTATGGATAACTTTTGTAAATTGGGTGCTCTTTTTTTTTGAATTATGTTTGTTTCTTGATTTATTTTTTCAATTATCTCACACATCCCTGCAGGTTTGGGGTCAAATGTGGAGACCCTCCCCCAGGAGATCACAACGAAATGCATTTTGTTAAGAATAGTTATGTAGGTATTTTTCTCTCAGACCTATTAATTGAGAAATGGTATGTTTGCTGAACTTAACATTCTTTGTTCTTCCAAATAAGCTTTCACAACATCATACTTGAGTGTGAGGTAGTAGAAATCAAATATAGTTAATGTCTGAAAGATATGTAAATAGTTCAAATAATTTAAAGATATCACTAAGATCAATATGCAGTATACATGTTTTGACTCTTGAGCAGAATCCTTTCTTCAATCAATTAGACATGGGACATCATAATAAATAAGGTAAATTAGCATGGGTGAGCATCTATTAAGCATTTAAACTGATTTAGTTGGAGGGTGGTGGTACATTTTTATTTAGTGCTCCTGGCTTTGTTAGTATGTATATATATTTTTTGTTTGTGCTTAGAAAACCTTTAGTTGATATGATTTTCTCTGCAATACCGAAAGGCTGGTCTCAATTCTGTAAGATCTTCAAGGAAATCTTATTTTAATGCATATAACAATGTTGCAGGTTACGTTTCTCTTTGTGCTTATTGGAACTGTTGAAAATTGGCCTCTCATGAAGAATAATCGTGTGGTATCTCCCATGAATCAGGTGCCACACATGTTTTATCTGTCCATTTCTAGGCTGTTGGTTTTCTTCTGGCTTTGGGTGCTTTGTTAGCGAATGCGCCGGTGAAGGTGAGGTGTGTGTGTGCAAGAATTAAAAAAAATAGTTCAAATCATGAACCAAAGTTTAGAAATTTCAAAAAAATCTTTTTAGTTTGCATCCAATTATTCTGTATATGAAGTTTCTGAACCTGAGTAAGTGTCTGCATCCTAAAATACACCCATCTTAGTCTTTAGATTGCAGCACACAAAAATACATGCTGCACACTGAGTGTTGGAAATAAAAGTGAAGTTACTGAATTTCATTTTAAATACTGAACATAATTTCTGTGAATTTGCACTGAGTTTATGGAGTGTAATTTGTGATATTATAACTTGGAAAGTCTTATTAGTTTAGAACTTGAATCCCTATGGGGTGATCCTGTTCTGGTCCACAAGTACTTTAGAACTATTTTTGGCTAACGTTGGCTTTTCTGGTAAATGTTCAACACGTTTTCAAATTAGATATGGAAGAGAAGTACTTTAGTCAGTACTCACTAATGCAAGTGGCTCGGAAGCTCACATCACAATGGATATGCTTTTCATTTCTAGAGCGTTTGAGGATCAAATAAGATGGAAATTCAGTTCTCTTTCTTCAGTTTTGGTTCAGTTTTTATCATCACTCAGCTCAAGGCGTTATCATAATGTAAATGGGAGTTTAACAAGATTTATGGATTAGGCTTTCCGATATATAAACTACTGTGTCGATTTAACAAGATTTATGGATTAGGCTTTCTTGCGGCCTTGCAGGTGCCCACACTATCTATTTCTCCTCATTTTGCCTGCTCTCTCCTTTAATTTAATCCCTAGAATTTCTCTTCCTTGTGCAGGTTGATTTGTGTACGTGCCTAGAGTAGAGATGCCACCAACAGCAAGATCCGGGAGAAAGAGGAGACAAAGAGGGAGATGGGGTCGGAAGAAGAGGGTGAACGTATCTGCTTGGGACTTCCATAGCTAGGCCTGTTATTCCTAAGGTGAAATTGCTGAAGTAGTTGTATTTTGTGATTTGTGCACGCATTACTTCTGCAACGTAATTGTCTTGCAAGTAAATTTGAAATGAATCTTTTGTTGATCTTCAGTTGGCAGCCCGTCACACTGTTGCACACTGCTGCATTTATACTACCCCCAGCTGGTCCAAGTAGAGGAGATAAGGTACGGATTTGGATGTGCACGCGCCGACCACTCACTGTACACAACCATAAGCATATGTATTTAGATTTCGCCTGCAAAAGCTTGAGTAAATTGTGATCTTGAAATTGTATGTATAAGTAAACATTGTTCACTGATTTATCATGTTTTGGATGATCCACTTCAGTCTTCCGGAGACGCTTGCACCTTGGTCAGGTGGAGAGGCTGCCGAGGAGCAACCAAGTGGTGGCTATTTTTTCTACTACATTTGAGGCTAAGTCAATGTCGACACCGGGCGTACGAGTTCTACATGGAGGTCGGGAGGAAGGTCGTGCCGATGCGGCTGCTCGAGGGCGTCAACTGCTGGGACTTCGTCGACCTGCCCATCTTCTGCTCCCAGGCTGACACCGACGACACGGTGCCTTGCCGAGATCGGGCGAGAGAGCTTCGACCCGACACTGCCGCCCCTCTAGGGCCCATGGAGCTCTGAATCCAGGATGGCAACGCTGTCAGGCTCGCTTTGCCGGTAAGATTTTCTTCCCCGAATGCCTCAATTTCTCAAGGTTGGTTCAGAGTTGTGACTTAGAATGTGGTTCAGAGTTGTCACTTAGAATGCAATACGAAGCCAATTTGTGACTTAGATTGGGATACTAAAAATATTTACTTGTAAAACATTAGATCTACAATTTTCTCGTTCCTATACTGCACCAAAATTGGAAATATCTATATTTGTTAGTATCCTCATCCCCGAGTAACCTTTTGTACCGTTCTCAATGAACTGCTAAATGTTCACTCTCTCCCCATTGTTCTATTGACGGTTCCAATGGTACAAGTGAGAATGACAAGTACTGCCAGAATATCAAACTCAGAACTAGAGTTTTTATTTTTATAGAATATATAGTTTATCTGAACCCTGTTTTGATATTTTATTTAACTGATATTCAGGTTGTGGCTTACTCTTGCATGCCTAGATTCATTTTGCTTTTGGTGTAAGGAAGGATGGTTTAGAGATGATGGTTTTCAAAATATTGTGTAGGAGATATTACAATTCTGCCAATGGTTAACTATATCGTGAACTACCTGAAGTAGAAATTTCCATATTTGGGTCCATGCTATCCTTTATGAACTACCACAAGGATCAACTCTGAAGGTATTAATTTGACACGGTCCATTATTGTGTAGACCTTTCTTACTTACAGGGCATCCAAATATGAGCCTATTGTTTTTTGCTTTGTCGGTTAAACAGTACCAGTGCTTGTTCTGTGGAGTTCTCTGCCAAAAATTAGTACCCCTAGCAGTTTTTTTGTTTATTGGTTCTCAAACTATTTGAATTTATTATGTTAATTTATGTGTTAATTTTAAGGGGGCTTCCAAATCATCTCATGGTGGATTAGTGGCAGAGTTTTAGTGTTTATTTTGTTGTATCCTGTTGGTGCATTTGGAAACTCAGAATCACATTTTTGTAGGATCCTTGCTGGAGAGAGTGAACTCTTACAATGCTTTTTTGTATATGCCTTACTTCTCCTAACTGGTTTGAATATTATTAACTTGCTTCCTTCCAGCTCATTCCCAGTGTAAAAATGCCATGCATGTAATAGTTATCTAAGAAAGATGGATGTTTGATGCTTATTCAAACAATATGCTACTTAGAGCTGTTAGATAATCAATACCTCTTGAACTAAAGCTAAAGCACATAATAACCACGACAATGCCCAATGAAGTCGTTGAACAACTGAAGGCTATAACTTCTAATGTCATTGTGTTGTCATGGATCATTCTATTTCTTTCTACTTTTCACGTTATTTTTTGTCTTGTAGGTATTTTTTTGCTGGTTTAGTTGGGAGATTTGTTGCCGTGTTGGATGAGCAGAGGCTGCAGTTGGACACGTCCAACGGCGGCTGTCGGCAGCTTATATTTGTTTCCTGTGTTGGATCAGCAATAGTCTGCAGTTCAGTTCTTTTTTTGTGATTTTAATTTTGCAATTCAGTTGACTCCAGGTTCTACGGTTAATGTGTTGCAGTTCAGTACAGATCAATGCTTTTTCCTTAGTTCGGATGTTGTTGGGTTGCAAAAAAAACCTACCGGGAAGAGACAACTGTCTTTGCAATTCATCTAGCCCATTGGCTATAGCTGGGATGACTCTTCCCTGCAGTACGGAGACCGCAGTCGTGCAACCCACAATAGGTCTTCTCCCCATGGAAGGCGATCGACGGAGGTGCAACCCCTGTTGCGGTTCCCCTATCTCTTTTCCCTCCTCTTGGATTTATTAGGATAAATGGTTGCATTTTTTCTTGCAGCAGGTTGAGTGTGTGGTGGTCGAGTGATGATGGTGACGCCATGGAGGCAGCTTCTGGCGGTACTCGCTTACCTCCCCAAGCTCCTGTTCCTGGGCGTCACTGCCGCTGCACACGTTGTTTTTCTGGAGAGAAAAGGAAATCGAAGTGCGATGCGGTTCACTGTTATTACACATTTCTTGATAGTGCTAGTCTTTGTCTGAATTTGGTAACTGAAAGTCTGAATCTATAGCATGTAACATTCTGAATATTGGGAACTGGCAGTTTGTTTCTCGCTTCAATTATAAAGCTCTGTCCAGACCTGAATTTTGGAGGCAAAAGAACGACTTCTTTACCTTGTGTTCATCATCTGGTGTCCCATGGCATATACTTGCACACCTATGAATCTTTAAAGTTTGTATAAGTAGATAGGGGGGGACTAATATTTGTGCTGGCTGCCCTGGATATTGCTCTTAAAATCAAAAGGTTACATCATTATTTTGATGGGGGTGGGGTCCCTAGGGGGCTCCAACATTCTTTTATTTTACCGTCTCATTTATAGCTTTGCATTGAAATTTATTGCAAAGCATGTCCATTTCTTATCTGTTTAGGTTGTTGTTTGTAAGATTGCTTTCTTAGTAAACTAAATGAAGCTGACCTATTTGTGATTTGTACCTGAGTTGATGGGATATATCATAATTGCAGCCATGAACAAGTGCTTCAGTTCTACTGGTGGCAATCCATTGCCTAGAACCTTATGTTGTGTAGAAGATGGGGTGCTTACTTATATAATGTCATGGGAGTACACGGTCGAACCTAATGAACATCTGTCGTCATGATTGTTCAACTTTGTAATAAGAGAAAATACTATAACCTCTTGGTTCTATTCTATGCCAGTTGTGTGTTCTTGTTTTCTTATGTTTAGTAGCTATGTTGAACCATATAATGCTACCGTGTTGGAAATAATGTGTGTTATGTTTTGGAAAAAATGAATGGTGTGTGTAAGATTGCTATTTTTGTAAATTATTTTGTTTGATTTTGATTCATATATATGATGTATCATGTTATATAGTCCATGAGCATTTGATATAATGCTTGGCTACATCTGAATTATTGGATTTACTACATTACCTTTCCGGTTGATAATTTAGCTTGATCATTTGTTGGTTTGATTGATTATTCTAGATTTTAATGAGTATAATTAAAAGAATGATTGGGTTCTAACAATGCAATTTTTTTCTACGATTACATGGTTTTAACTGGGATTCTGCGCCATTTGGCGCAACGGGTCATCTAGTTTTAGTAGTTGTTGATTATATAACAGAGTGGGTTGAAGCAATCCCCACTGAAAGTGCTGATCAGAAGACATCTTTGAAAGTGGTCAAGGATGTAATTTTTCCTAGGTTTGGTGTACCAAGATACCTCATGAATGATGGAGGATCACACTTCACACATGGAGCTTTTAGGAAAGCTTTAGCTAAGTACAATGTCAATCATAGAATTGCTTCACCATACCATACTCAAACTAGTGGGCAAGTGATGTCTACGCACGCTTCTATTCTTGTAGACTATGTTGGGCCTCCAAGCGTAGAGGTTTGTAGGACAACAACAATATCCCTCAAGTAGATGACCTAAGGTTTATCGAACTCAGGAAAGTAGAGGTTGAAGATGGTCTCTGACATGAAACCCTGCAATTAAGATATAAGAAGTCTCTTGTGTCCCCAACACACCTAATACAATTCGGAGTTGTATAGGTGCACTAGTTCGCCTAAGAGATGGTAAAATATGGGTGATAGGTGCGGCAAAACAAAGTAATATAAATCTGTAATAAAAAGTGCAGCAAGCAAACATGTGACAAAAGTGAGCACAAACGGTGTAACAATGGTGGAAACAAGGCCTAGGCTTCACACTTTCACTAGTGGCAACTCCCAACAACATTAACATAGTCTAATCACATGATATTTCCCATAAAATATGCAATGGAGACGCACTCGGAGGCCATTCCTATGTGGTCAAGAGAGAACGAGAATTATGTAGGGGAACAAAAGCACACCTCAAAGTTCGTAGTTCTCAATCTATGGATTTCCCAATGTCACCGCAGCCATCCAAAGAGAGTACCACAATCACCACAACATATCTCATGGATAGTCAAAGACAAGCACCAAGAGACTCTCAATCTTCAATCAACACACAAAAGAGGAAATCACTCATGAAAATATTCTTGTAATCCATGTCCAATAGACCGTTGTCACCTTGGTCTCGGGGATTATACTAGATAAAGAAAAGTGAGTACATCAAATCCAATACATAGAGGAAGGGGAAATATCATGGGATTCCCCTAGATTAACATAGCCTATGATCACAATGAAGATCACATCATGGAGAGAGAATTGACCACATATCTACTGGTAGAAACCTTAGCCCCGAGGAGGGACTACTCCCGCATCATGGGGAGAGGAAGCAACGTCGATGGAGATGAATCCGGGGGCACTTCCCCGTCCCGGTAGGGTGCCGGCACAGGAATTTTGGTCCCCCAAAGCTTGTCGGCGATGGCGGCGGAGATCGGAATTGCTTCTGGAAAAAGTACTTTGACATTAGGTATTTCCTCCGTGGGGGCTAAATATAGGCCAAGGAGGTGGCCAGGGGGGGCCACCACGGCTCCATAAGGGTCTATGGCATGACCTAGGGGGGACCCACACCGGGCACCCTCCTGGGCCCCTGGTAGTGGCCTCCTGCCATGTCTTGGTTATTCCGGAAGCTTCCGGGGCGCTGATTTTTTATATAATTTTTCCGGAATTTTTGGAGCACTTTTAATGGCCGGAAAACCTGAAATACAAAAACAGCAGAAAACAGGAACTGGCACTGAGGTGCACTGAGTTAATAGGTTAGTCCAAATATGATCAAAAGTGTATGAAAGTTCAAGCAAAACATGGCAAAGTCACACAAATCATGCATGGAGCAAGCAGAAGTTATAGATACGTTTGGGACGTATCAACATCCCCAAGCTTAATTCCTGCTCGTCCTCGAGTAGGTAAATGATAACAAGCATAATTTCTGTGGTGACATGCTAGCAACCATATAATAACTTTGAAAAGTAAAGAAATCAAAGCATGCAATTCAAATCAAGTTTTAACAAGCAAGAGTCTATATTAGCATTGACACAAGCAACGAAAGAACACTAGGTGCAAGACCTCTCGCTGTCCGTGACTCGAATGTCTCCAGATGGTGTTTGCGTGAAAGTAGGGGGATAGGGAATACGAGAAAAAGTATTTTTGTTGAGAACTCCATCTACTAAAGTTTCACACTTGGTCTTCTTTGAAATCTTATCTTGACTCGTCCCCAGACCACTAGCCAGGTAAAAGTCAATTTGATCCACTCCTTTTCGATATTTTGAGCACTCATGCAATGGATGAGCGTAAGCATGAGAGTTAAAACTTAGGATGGCAAAGAGAGAGATATGGTGGAGGAGGAAGACAAAAATGGTGTGAAAGGCTCACATCAATGAGGACAATGATAGATATGATGCGAGGAGTGGGATTGCCATGCAACGGATGCACATATGAGCTAAGAAAAGCTCTCCAATGGAACTAGTGGGGGTGCATCCAACTTGCTCGCTCATGAAGACCTAGAGCTCTTTTGAGGAGGCTCATCCTTGGAATATGCAAGCCAAGTTCTATAGTGTGAAGGTCCCCACATAGCTATATGCATGAATGATCATCTCTATGGAGTACAAGGATAAGAGGGAGTACTAGTGTGGATCTTTCAAAAGGATAGTAGTGTTTCCCCTTTGTCATTTTTTATTTCTTTTTCTCTTTTTTTCTATTTTTTGTGGTGGCCATAAATGGATCTTTCTATTTAACTCTCATTTGTTCTCTTTGGGATCTTTTATTTTGTCCACTTTGGGATCTTTTCCTCACTTAAGGGCAACACTTTAATTTACAAGAGGGTATAGAAGATCTTTCACACTTTACAAGGTACTCAAATCATAAAGAAGATGTAGCTGTCATGATGTATGCAATGTATGTCCCTGCCAGTGTAGCAGGAACATATATGACATGAAGATCAAGACATGAAGAGGTGGAAGTTGCATGGCAATATATCTCGGAAAGGTTAAGGAAATGCCTTGATAGGTAGGTATGGTGTATGTTTTGAGGAAAGATATAAGGAGGTTTATGATGACAGTGCGTATCATGCCAAGGGTTTGGATGTACCGGGGAAGGTGGATGCCAACTCTCGGAGTGAGAAGAAGGCAATGCACGACACAGGAGAGGCTAGCAAATATGAGGAGGTGGACGTTTCAACTTTCAATACTTACATTAGTCCAAAGAACTCATGCACTTATTATCGGTAACTCTCAATCTAATAAATAGGTTTACAAAGAGACATATACCCCGAGGAGGAGTGTATGGGGGTTTGGTTATCCTTGCGCATCCTCGACTCATGGTACGTGAGTGTACTCTAATATCCAATCTCTCCAAAGATTAGCGATCCATCTAGTAGCTAGATTTCTCAACTAGTTTTGTATGTTGTGAAAATAAACACGGATTGCCCAAAATACGACACCTATCACTAATAGGCTAGAGCTCTTGACACCAAAAGTTCAAACATGTAACACCCCGGTTGTCACGCTACAGTAATCACCTATAGTAATCAGGATTACTGTTGCTAATCACTGTTGATAATCTCTCTTGCTCAAAATGGCCTGGATCAAAATTTTGTTTTGATCAACTTGGTTCAGTTCAAATTCAATCTCTCCTTTTGATATTGTTGAATGCAATGTGATCATGGATCTTGGTCATCATGAATCAAAACAATTCCAAGCTCAAGTCAATTGCCTTTGAGTTGATTTCAAATCAGATGCTCATATTGCCTTTGGTGGAATATTAAAACCAAAGTGCAAAATAAACTTTCTCCAAAAATTGTGAAACTACTTTTATAAAATCACAAATATTCAGTGGACCATGTTACACCAATTTTGGGATTTTTATTAATCTCTAAATTAATTGAAACAATTAAAATAGTAGCTTGTTTATTCCATTTTAATCAATTAACATCTAATTAAAATATTAAAGGATTTTATTTGTGCCCAAGGCATTTTGTGGCACTGGCTTATAGTGCAACAATACTTTTGGAGCATCTTTCATGCTTAACAAAAATGTCTAAGTATTTAAATTAAATACACAGAAGAAATCATAGAAAAGAAAATATATATATATAAAAAGAAAACAAACTAACTAAAACCCACCACTGGGCAACTTCCCCTCCCACCCCCCCAACTGGGCCAGCCAACCCAGTTCCACTCAACCCGAGCCCACCCCCGGCCAGCCCATCCCCACCCATCCCCTCTCCCCTGTTCATCCATGCCGTGGACACCATCCAGCCGGCCACGCCCCGCCGTGGCGCCGTGGAGGCAATCCGGCGGTCGCCGCCACGATAAGGACGCCCCCCCGAGGCTGAACCCCTGCGTTGGAACCCTAGCTATCCCTTGCCTCCCCTCCCAGTTCCCCCTCGCGCCGCTCTACCTCTCTGCTTCACGCTACCGGGCGCGCCCGTCGCCACACCACCGCCGATGCCGCGGCCAACGACCACCGGAGGCCGCCTTGCCGTGTCTGGGGTGTTCGCCGCGGCTGTCTCCCTCGCCCTAGGTAGCCCGTCGTCGTGTACGCCCACTGAATCGCTGGAATCGAGCTCGTCTTATCCGCCACAGCCGTCGGCCACCCCCACGCGATTCGCCGCCTGCGAACCTCCCCGCGCCCGCTGCCCAGACCCTGCGTGCTCAGGGTGAGCACCTCCATCGCCCCATGTGCCCGCGCTCCTCCCCTCTCGCTCCGGTCACCGTCGCCATTGGAGCCATGGCACGGCCGCCGCCCGCGCTCGCCGTTGCCCCTGTATCCGGCCGCCCGAGCCTCCGCCGCCTCCGCCATACGATGCGCAGCATCGGCCGCGTCCGATCCCCGGCCTCCGCCGTGGATTTGGTCGCCGGAGGTGCCACGATGGCTAGCCGCCGTGCTCCCTGGTCTTGCCGGCGTGCCTGGCTGGTAAAGCCAGTGGGCTACCCACTGACCAGTGGGGCCGGCCCTGGTGTAATTAGGGGTTAATCCCCATTAGTGATAACCCCTTTGAGAATGACATGTGGCCCCATTCCCTTAAGCAACTTTTTAGAGACAAATAAAACTGTTTAATTATGTCCTTGTTACAATGACATGTGGGCCCCCCCTGATTAAGTAACTAACTAAAAGTGCTTATTAGTAATATGTGAGTATGACAAGTAGGCCCCACTGCCTTTTGAGATTAATTAAAATACTGTTTATTAATTGTGTAGATGACATGTGGGTCCTGGGGATTATTTATATTAAAAATAATTTGATTAATAACCAGAGGCTGACATGTGGGACCCACTGGTCAGTTGACCAGTCAACCTTACAGGTGGGTCTCCTCTGTCATTTTTGACCAGTCAAACCTACTGTTTTGGATAATGTTGATTTAATAATTAAAAGAAAATCCAGAAAATGATTTAAATTGATTTAAACTTTGAAAATCAATATCTTTTAAACCGTAAGTCGGATCAAAATAATTTATATATAAAAATTGATCAGAAAAATACAATGAATAAGAATACGATACCCGTACCTTCACCACACCCCTATAACACACCGAACATCGACATTCCCCCCCTCCGGGCCGTCTATCGGTAATTCCCGGTACCGATATGAGTTGCCCGGATCAAAATACTTTGTATACGAAAGTTACTCAGAACGGATCCACGATTACGAATACGTTACTCATACTCCCACCACACCCCTCTAACATGCCAAACGTTGAACCGTTCCCCCCCCTCCGGACCGTCTGTTCGATGATTTGTCCGGTATTGTTAAAGTACCCGGATGAATTTATTTCGAACACGAACGTTGTTCGGAATAGATCAACTAACCCGGATACACAACCCACACGCGTGTCGGGTGTCCACGACACCCCCGGCTTGATCTTTCCCCCTCCGGACACCCTGTCCGGTGATCACCCGGAGCTGGTATTTCATCCCCGGATGAATTCCCACTCCGAGTATCGTGCATCGTACTGCGTTAGAACCCCGTTTACAATTCATCTGTTATGTCTTGCATTTGTATTGCTATTATTGCTGTGTCTTTATTGTTTCTTCCCCCCCTTAATCTCCGGTAGACCCCGCTGCTACCGCCGACTACACTGCTGCCGGGTACGACTACTTCGTCGACGACCCTACCCCTACCGTCGAGCTTCCAGGCAAGCAGAGCCATTCTCTTCCCCAGATAACGCCTACCATTCCGTACTTTCTTGCACTAGGCATTGTTACTGCTGCTGCTACGTTACAATCCTATTCAATTGCATAGCGTGATTTTGTCGCCCTTGATGTACCTCCTTTATCCTATGCTGCCTATTATAATTATGCATTATATTCAGCAGTGAGCCCTGCGCATTGTTAGCTAGGATTAGATAGCGGGCCGTGACCACTCAGGGGAGTGACACGGATACAAAACATATACAACTGCAACAGGTACGGATCAATGCAGACACCCTAGGGAACCTACAACGGCGAGACTCTGCCGAGTCGCTTCGAGTTTGACTTACGAGTGGAATGGACTCGTATTTCACTCTCGTCGGCTCAGTAGCGTAGCATCACCGGAATGATACGAGGTTTACCTCTTTAGTTCATTCCGCTGGTGTCTCTGCCAAACCTCTTTAAGTGTGCCATCGAGGGTGATACCTCCTGGTTTCACTTAATGGTAGGCACTCGAATCAACTGGTGTCCTTAAAGGTAAGAGTCGGGCGACACAACGGTGCCCGCGAGAGGTATATTGTCGGGAGCGACAGGGAGGGTACGACCGACGTTACTGGCGTGCTTGGCCCCTGCACGTATCCCGCGAGAGTTACCAAACTACGAGAAGTCGAGCTCTACCAAGAGCACACGCGAGACAAGGTAAGGAGACGGCTCACCTTGTTGGTAACCGCAGTGACTTGGTGGGACGACAGGGCAGGCACCGATGTACTGGTGGTCCTGACTGCTGTCGTTAACCGCGGGTCGGTTAAGTCGAGGCAACGATAACGGTTGTCACGCAGGTTAATTAAAATGCTAAATGGTTCGGCGGATGACTTGAGAGGCCCGTTGGTCTGTTCGCACTACCTACACGTGGGATTACGGTGTGGGCCCTCCGCGTCGTAGTTTGTCCGAAAGCTCTTCCGACGTCAGCAGTACTGCGGCCTGATTGCCGGGAAGTAGTGTCTTTTTGCTGCAGCAGGTGCTGTCTTATTTGCATTTTGCTTATGCTTCACCGGCCAGACTCGCACCGTGCAGGAGCGTGCAAGGGTGAGGGACCTAGACCCCTTGGCGCATAGGATATAGTCCGGCGGATGGCCTCTCTGTTGAGCCTAGGATGGGCTGCGTCGTGTCGGATAGCCTCGGTGGGGTGTTCCCTAACAAGGTTCACGCCACCCTGGAGATCCGAGCGTGCAGGCTGAACAGTAGTGCACCCCTGCAGGGAGTTTAATCTATTCGAATAGCCGTGTCCACGGTAACAGGACGCTTTATGCTGAAGCTGGATCTTACCACTAGAAACTATTACTATTAAACTGTATGGTTCCGGGTCTTCTTCCTCGCAGGGAGTCGAGGAGGGGAACTCGGAGGCATTATTATTATTAATCATTACAACTTATATTATACAATGTTTGCAGCAACTTCTGCTTCATTGTTATTTTATGGCTTTATATGAACTGTTGGCTGATTCTCTTCTCATGCTGCAAGACATCGTCGGAAGATGCTAGTCTTCGATAGGCCTAGCTTCTTACCCTTATTCTGATTTCTATCTTGCAATCCACTATATATACAGCCTCCCTTTTCCGTTGTTACAAATGCATAATGCTTAGTAGCGGACGTAAGACTCGCGGGTATACTAGATACTCACCTGCTTTATTTCCTTTACTGTTTTGCCTGATCGGCCGCTGCAGTCGACGTTGGAGTCCAGGAGCAGGAGATCCCCGATGCCGACTACCGCAACATGAAGATCCCCGACGCCTTCTACGACATCGAGTTCCCCTTTGACCAGGAGTACTTTCGGAGGTTCCCAGGCAGGAGGCCTTGCCTTTTCGATTGTTGTTACTATTTGTGCTAGCCTTCTGAAGGCAACCTTGTTTCCCTGTACTCAGATACTATGTGCTTCCGCTGACTTTGTGCTCTCGAGCCGTTGTATTCGAGCCCTCGTGGCCCTTGTCTTGTATTAAACAGCTTGTATTATTTTATTTGTAGAGTTGTGTTGTGATTCTCACCGTGAGTCCCTGATCTCGATCGTGTACCTTGCGTGTATGATTACTGTACACGGTCTGATTTTGGGGGCGTCACAAAACATTACTCACATCAATACCTCAGAGCTAGTGCAAGTTACTACTGAAATTAAATAGCAACCTCAATTACCTACTCTCAAGACAAGACACAACTCAGTGCAACAACCAACTCTCTTAACAAGATAAACATGAAAACTAAAGAGAGTTCCAGTCAACAAACTAAACAAAATCCAAGGCTCTTGCTAAATACAAACTGAGACCAAAACTAAACATGGCAGTAGCTACGAAAAGATAAAGAACACACAACAACAAAAAGATAGGCATGAAGAATCCTATGATGTGTTCTAGATTTCGAAAGTGGACCGTGTTTCTCTCCCACACAAAGTAAGACGAGATCTACGTTATTATAAACAGCAAGCAAAGCTAAATAAAACTAAAAATAAAACCTAAGAGTGAGACGCTCCAAGCATAGCACATAATGCATGAAGTGAGAAAAATATAGTGAGACGAAAGACGAATTGATTATTGTTGATGGAGAAGGGATGCAACGGGGCATCCCCAAGCTTAGACGCTTGAGTCTCCTTGAATATTTGTTGGGGTTGCATGGGGGCATCCCCAAGCTTGAGCGCTTGATACTCCCGAATCTTGTTTCATCATCTTCCATCGGACACTTGAAAACGCCCTTTATACATAACTCATCATAAGCTGATTAGAGAGGTTAGTACCCTTAATAAATAATTTTCCCCACTGGATATAAATATATTCTTGAAGAGCTACTGTTTCTCAAGATTTCCAAAAGGTTTTTGCAAAGAAAAAGCAAAGCTTAAGGTTTGCAAAACTTAGGAGAGACAAAACGTGGCAGAATCTGTGAAAAACAGAACAGCAGGTAGTAAAGAATTTTTTAGGGGTACTTCTGCAACTCAAATAAAAAAACTCAGAACATACGAAAGTTCCGTGATTGTGTAGAGCATGCTATGTAAACAATTCATCTCAAAAAGATGAACTGGTGATTTAACTGATTTTTCTCGTCACGAGGATAGAATCTGTTTTCTCTACAACATGTCACAACTTTCACTTCCCTTGTCATATGAGGCTATAACTTGGCACAAAGCTTGAAAATAAAGATACAATGGTGTTGCTACAGTAGCAAAAATCATCAAGACCACTAAGAACAGAAAGTAAAACCTCAAAGTAAAGATAATAAGGGTTGTCTCCCTAGAGCTCTTTCTTTATAGCCATAAAGATAGGCTTAAGATTTTAATGATGCTCTCATAGGAATAAGAGTTGAAGAACAAAATAGAGCATCAATAAGCAAATAACAAACACATTAAAGTCTAACATGCTTCCTATGCAAAGGGATCTTGTAGAGAAATAACTCATTGAAGCATAAAGAAATTAGCATAGGAAGGTAAAACAAGTGCAACTTCAAAACCTTCAACATAAAGAGAGGGAACTTGATATTATTGAAATATCTATAAGCATATTTTCCGCTCTCATAATAATTTTCAGTGGGATCATGAATAAACTCAACAATATAAGTATCACATAAAATATTCTTATCATGATCCACAAGCAGAGAAAATTTGTTACTCTCCACATAAGCAAAATCCTTCTCATTAGTAATAGCGGGAGCAAACTCAAGAAAATAGCTATCACATGAATCATTCTTATCATGATACACTTCCAAACATTTAATCTTTATAACATAAGTTTCATCACAATAATCATCATAGATAGGAGGCAAAGTATCATCAAAATAAATTTCCTCATCAAAACATGGGGGGCTAAGAAGATCATCTTCATAATACGTAGCATCGCCAAGCTTATGGCTTTGCATATCATTAGTATCAAAAGTATTCAAAGAAAACATGCTAAAAGCATTACTACTATCATGAGTGTTGTTGAAATAATAAAGCTCCATAGGCTTTTTGATCTTCTCTTCAAACACTTCATGTCCGAACTCAAGGTAGAGCTCATAAAGCTCTCTCATAATATTTTTGTTGTTTTCCATAAGCCTAACTAGTGAAAATAAAAACAAGAAACAAAAAGAATTAATTGCAAGATCTAAATATATACCTTCAAGCACTCACCTCCCCGGCAACGGCGCCAGAAATAGTTTGATGTCTACGGACGCTTCTATTCTTGTAGACTATGTTGGGCCTCCAAGAGAAGAGGTTTGTAGGACAGCAGCAATTTCCCTCAAGTGGATGACCTAAGGTTTAGCGAACTGAGGGAAGTAGAGGTTGAATATGATCTCTCTCAAGCAACCCTGCAATTAAGATACAAGAAGTCTCTTGTGTCCCCAACACAACTAATACCACTAGGAGTTGTATAGGTGAACTAGTTCGGCGAAGAGATGGTAAAATATGGGTGATAGGTGCGGCAAAACGAAGTAATATAAATCTGTAATAAAAAGTGCAGAAATAAAACATGTGACACAAGTGAGAACAAACGGTGTAACAATGGTGGAAACAAGGCCTAGGCTTCATACTTTCACTAGTGGCAACTCCGAACAACATTAACATAGTCTAATCACATGATATTTCCCATCAAATATGCAATGGAGACGCACTCGGAGGTCATTCCTTTGTGGTCAAGAGAGGACGAGAATTATGTAGGGCTACAAAAGCACACCTCAAAGTTTGTAGTTCTCAATCTATGGATTTCCCAATGTTACCGCGGCCATCCAAAGAGAGTATCACAATCACCACAACATATCTCATGGATAGTCAAAGAAAAGCACCAAAAGACTCTCAATCTTCAATCAACAAACAAAAGAGGAAATCACTCATGAAAATATTCTTATAATCCATGTCCAATAGACCGCTGTCACCTTGGTCTCGGGGATTATACTAGATAAAGACAAGTGAGTACATCAAATCCAATACATAGAGGAAGGGGAAATATCATGGGATCACCCTAGATTAACATAGCCTATGATCACAACGAAGATCAGATCATGGGAGAGAGAATTGACCACATAGCTACTGGTAGAAACCTTAGCCCCGAGGAGGGACTACTCCCGCATCATGGAGAGAGGAAGCAACGTTCTAGGGAGATAAATCTGGGGGCACTCCCCGTCCCGATAGGGTGCCGGCACAGGAATTCTGGTCCCCCAAAGCTTGTCAGTGATGGCGGCGGAGATCGAAATTTCTTTTGGAAAGAGTACTTCGATATTAGGGATTTCCTCCGCGGGGGTTAAATATAGGCCAAAGGAGGGGGCCAGGGGGGCCACCACGGCTCCAGAAGGGTCTATGGCGCGGCCTAGGGGGGACCCACGCCGGGCACCCTCCTGGGCCCCTGGTGGTGGCCCTCCTGCCATGTCTTGGTTATTCCGGAAGCTTCTGGGGCGCTGATTTTTTATATAATTTTTGCATAATTTTTGGAGCACTTTTAATGTCCGGAAAACCTGAAAATACAAAAACAACAGAAAACAGGAACTGGCACTGAGGTGCACTGAGTTAATAGGTTAGTCCAAATATGATCGAAAGTGTATGAAAATTCAAGCAAAACATGGCAAAGTCACACAAATCATGCATGGAGCAAGCAGAAATTATAAATACATTTGGGATGTATCAAAATCCCCAAGCTTAATTCCTGCTCGTCCTCGAGTAACTAAATGATAACAAGCATAATTTCTGTGGTGACATGCTAGAAACCATATAAGAACTTTGAAAAGTAAAGCAATCAAATCATGCAATTCAATTCAAGTCTTAACAAGCAAGAGTCTATATTAGCATTGCCACAAGAAACGAAAGAACATTAGGTGCAAGAGCTCTCGCTGTCCGTAACTCGAATGTCTCCCGATGGTGTTTGCGTGAAAGTAGGGGGATAGGGAATACGACAAAAAAATATTTTAGTTGAGAACTCAATCTACTAAAGTTTCACACTTGGTCTTCTTTGGAATCTTATCTTGACTCATCCCCAGACCACTAGCCAGGTACAAGTCAATTTGATCCACTCCTTTTCGATATTTTGAGCACTCATGCAATGGATGAGCTTAAGCACGAGAGTTGACACTTAGGATGGCAAAGAGAGAGATATGGTGGAGGAGGAAGACAAAAAGGGTGAGAAAGGCTCACATCAATGAGGACAATCATAGGCGAGAAGGCCAAATGATAGATATGATGTGAGGAGTAGGGATTGCCATGCAAGTATACACATATGAGCTAAGAAAAGCTCTCCAATGGAACTAGTCGGGGTGCATCCAACTTGCTCGCTCATGAAGACCTAGAGCTCTTTTGAGGAGGCTCATCCTTGGAATAGTGTGAAGGTCCCCACATAGTTATATGCATGAATGATCATCTCTATGGAGTGCAAGGATAAGAGGGAGTACTAGTGTGGATATTTCAAAAGGATAGTAGTGTTTCCCCTTTCTCTCTTTTTATTTCTTTTTCTCTTTTTTCTATTTTTTGTATTTTTTTGGTGGCCTCAATGGATCTTTATGTTTAACTCTCATTTGTCCTCTTTGGGATCTTTTATTTTCTCCACTTTGGGATCTTTTCCTCACTTAAGGGCAACACTCTAATTTATAAGAGGATATAGAAGATCTTTCAAACTTTACAACGTACTCAAATCATAAAGAAGATGTAGCTGTCATGATGTACACAATGTATGCCACTGCCAGTATAGCAGGAACATGTATGACATGAAGATCAAGTCATGAAGAGGTGGAAATTTCATGGCAATATATCTCGGAAAGGCTATGGAAATTCATTGATAGGTAGGTATGGTGGCTTTTTTGAGGAAAGATATAAGGAGTTTTATGATGACAGAGCGTATCATGCCAAGGGTTTGGATGTACCGGGGAAAGTGGACACCAACTCTCGGAGTGAGAAGAAGGCAATGCATGGCACAGGAGAGGCTAGCAAATATGAGGACGTGGAAGTGTCAACTTTCAATACTTACATTAGTCCGAAGAACTCATGCACTTATTATCGGTAACTCCCAATATAATAAGGAGGTTCACAAAGAGACAAGTACCCGGAGGAGGAGTGTATGGGGGTTTGGTTATCCTTGCTCATCCTCGACTCATGGTACATGAGTGTACTCTAATATCTGATCCCTCCAAAGATTAGCGATCCATCTAGTAGCTAGAGTTCTCAACTAGTTTTGTAGGTTTTGAAAATAAACACGGATAGCCCAAAATACGACACCTATCACTAATAGGCTAGAGCTCTTGACACCAAAATTTCAAACATTACTCACATCAATACCTCAAAACTAGTGCAAGTTACTACTGAAATTAAATAGCAACCTCAATTACCTACTCTCAAGACAAGACACAATCAGTGCTACAACCAACTCTCTTAACAAGATAAACATGAAAACTAAAGGGTGTTCCAGGAAACAAACTAAACAAAATCCAAGGCTCTTGCTAAAGACAAACTAAGACTAAAACTAAACATGGCAGTAGCTATGAAAAGTAAATAACACACAACAGCAAAAAGATAGGCATGAAGAATCCTATGATGTGTTCTAGATTTTGAAAGTGGAGCGTGTTTCTCTCCCACACAAAGTAAGACGGGATCTAAGTTGTTATGAACAGCAAGCAAAGCTATAGAAAACTAAAAATAAAACCTAAGAGAGAGACGCTCAAAGCATAGCACATAACTCATGAAGTGATAAAAATATAGTGAGACAAAAGATGAACTGATGATTGTTGATGGAGAAGGGGATGCCCAGGGGCATCCCCAAGCTTAGACGCCCGAGTCTCCTTGAATATTTTTTGGGGATGCATGGGGGCATCCCCAATCTTGAGCGCTTGACACTCCCGAATCTTCTTTCATCATCTTCCATCGCACACTTGAAAACTCCCTTCATACATAACTCATCATTAGCTGATTAGAGAGGTTAGTACCCTTAATAAATAGTTTTTCCGCACTGGATGTAAATATATTCTTGAATACATACTATTTCTCCAGATTTCCAAAAGGTTTTTGAAAATAAAAAGCAAGCTTAAGGTTTGCAAAAGTTAGGAGAGACAAAACATGGGAGAATCTGTGAAAAACAGAACAACACGTAGTAAAGAATTTTTTAGGGGTACTTCTGCAACTCAAATCAAAAAACTCAGAACATACGAAACTTCCGTGATTGTATAGAGCATGCTGTGTAAAACATTCAGCTCAAAAAGATGAACGGGTAATTTTATCTGATTTTTCCCGTCACGAGGACATAATCTGTTTTCTGGACAACATTCACTTCCCTTGTCATATGAGGCTATAACTTGGCACAAAGCTTGAAAATAAAGATACAAGGATGTTTCTACATTAGTAACAATCATCAAGACCACTTAGAACACAAAGTAAAAACTCAAAGTAAAGATAACAAGGGTTTTCTCCCTAGAGCTCTTTCTTTCTAGCCATAAAGATAGGCTTAAGATTTTAATGATGCTCTCTGTCGGGACCCGGGGTTTGCGTGTGTAATTCCTGTCACAACTCAATCATATGGAGAGCCGAGAGCCATACCCACTTGTCTAATAAGACAAGGCCAAGCACAGAACTCTCTCGGAAAGCATCGAACGTGAGGGGCATCCGATCCAGGCCGGATGATCAACTGAGATGGGTCCTCATCGTCCGCTCACAAGTCTAAATGATTATGGGTGGTGAAATCCCATACTCATAGACAAGTCGCCTCAACCATATTCTCGATTGAATTATAGCACTTACATAATAAGACTCCAGCTTGATCACTTAGTGGGGGTCTCGGGCGGGCTCAATCATACAACAAAGTGTGCCACGTGACAGAGTCACGAGAAATCGCATCGCGATGCCCCAAGCTACGCACATCTAAGGGACACTTGGTGTATAGAAGACCGACGACAAGAACTCAACTAAGCTATCGAACCCCACACTAGGACATGGACGTTATAATCATACACGCAGCATACGTGTCAACTGTAAACAGCAGGTAATCACAACATGAACTCTACAAAATCATAGTCTTTATAACATCTGCTAACCAGAGCAGACATAGTAGTTGCATTACAAGCAGAGATCACATGGTTGTGATCCAACATTACATCAAACATCAACGGAAGCAAATTATGTCTTAGTAAAGACAAGTTTAACAAATGGTTTAAGAAGCCTCAAAGAAAATACAATGAACCTCCAAAGGGCACAGGCTGCTATCTGGAACTATACGACTTAGTCCATGTCGAGCTCGAGGTAGAGGCCACTATCGGGGTCAGTGGTCTCACCTCTAATACATAAAATAAGCAAACATGAGTACAAAGACGTACTCAGCAAGACTTACATAGGAACTACACTACTCATGCTCAAGTATCAAGGCAAAGGGAGGTGGGGTTTCAATGCAGAATTGCCAGCTTGGACTTGGCTAGTCCTGTACTACGAATACCAGAATGAGGTAAGGACCATACACGAGTCCAAGTCTCCAATCAATACAACACTATGGATCCTTCCTCGACTTCCCACGAGAAAGAAAACCATAGCACTCACGCTTATCTTGGCAATTTTCGAGTAACTGTTCAAGTTGTCTATGATCAAGTAAAGGTCTCCAAGTAGTCCATAACCGTGGACACGGCTATTCGAATAGTTCAAAACCCTGCAGGGGTGTATTGCTACACACACCCACGCAGCAGTTACCACCTGGGAGTGGTCCCTTCAAGCGATTACCGGAGAGGATGTTGCCACGACACTTCACTCACAGCACCATCTTTAGTCCTAGGGAGTCGCCTATTTCAGTTGGGACCACAATCGCAATTCGGCCGATTTTTCTGATGCGGACTCAAACGTTGCGAGACAAGCCATCAAGCTCAACTCGATCATGATCACTTGATTCAACTCGACCACAACCTACGTCCACCACTTACCTTGATGTACCTGCTTGAGATCGTTTAAAGCTCGAACTACTTGCGACTCCTGGACTTGGTCCGGGGTGACGTACTAGGCCGAGTGGGGTCAGTGAGCCCAATGTGTGGTCGTACTCTTAGTCTTGGATAACAATACAAGAACTCGGGCTTAGGGCGGTGTTCAACAAGACAACCCCCTGTGTACTCCTACACAGCCTCTCTTCGTTCACCTTGTTTAGGTCAATTCACCAACACGTTACCACCATCATTCACATGATCACTACCATCCCGACTCACATCAAAGTAGCCTCATTGTAAACTCTAAGCATGCAAAAAGTTGTAATAGTTGCAGGGGCCACATGATATCAAACAACTCCTAGATCTGCTAGGATTGTGGTTTGCTTACTACTGTGACAAAATGATAGGTCATGCAAAGGAATGGGTTCAACTAGCGGTATAACGTATCATGGCGACATCCTAAACATGCATAAGCGAGAATGAGAGGGAACTGGGATTTTATTGTCATGATCAAAGAGGGGGTGCTTGCCTTGCTGACGATCACGATGTAACACTCTTCTAACGTGAGGTTGAACTCGTCTCTGAGAACAACTCCTACCGAGAAGAAGCAATCACCGAAGCACTGGAAGTAAAGCACACATTCAAAATATTGCAATGCACATTCAATATGGCATGATATGATTATGAACATGGGTGTGTTGTGCTTCTTATGTCCATGTGAAGGGTATTGCATTGCAATGGTTGAAGTTAGAATGGCATAAGAAATTTATTTGATTTAATACAAAAGAACAAAATAGCAAAATGCTACTGATCCATCATTCTAAGTATTCCAAACATGTATGAAAGTTTGATATTAGGATAGAGAATTTAATTCTGATCATTTTTCATATAAAAATCATTTCAATTGGAGTTACGGTTTAAAAGTTATTCAAATTCAAAGTTTTGCTTATTTTCTGGAATTTCTGATATAAATAAAAGATTTAACTTTATTGCGTCAGCCCTGCGTTAGGCTGAAGTCATCTGCGTTGAATGGTCCAACTGACCGGTGGGGCCCGCCGGTCCGTGACTGGGGGTTAATCCCCTCTGTTTATTTTAAACGGGGTTTAATTAGGGGCGTGGGGCCCATCTGTCAGCGACTGGCTACGAGGTTAAGCAGGGCAATTAGGCCCTAAACGGCCGGCGGCTTGACGCCGGTGGCCTAGCAATGACGGCGCTCTACCGGAACTGAGTTCCCGGTCACGGGGAAGACAGAGGATGGCATCAGCGCGTGCCCTGTGCTCGCGCGCATCGCGTAGAGCACACGGGGGTCACGTGGGAGCTCCAGGGCCACGGCGGCGAGTAAGCCCGCGGCGGCGAGCCCACTGCGGAGCTGGGGATCGGCGATAGCGTGCACGGCGAGGAGAAGGTGAGGGGGCAACGATGCGCAGGCTCACCCAGAACGCAATGGCGGGCTCGAGGAGGCCGGAGGAGAGACGACGGCGGCGAATTCGTCGCCGGGATTCATGGCGGCCGGCGGCGAACTAGAGAAGGGGCGACGTGCTTAGTGCTTCCTGGGGCGATTCCTTTCTCTCAGTGATGAAGACAGCCACCTGGAGTCGCCTGGACACGGCGGTGCAGCGAGATGAGGCCGTTGGCCACGCGGACGCAGCGGCGGCGCTCCGGCCAATCTCGGGTGCGCGCGAGAAACAGCGGCAGAGGCGAGGGAAAAGAGCCATGAGAGAGGGAGAAGTGCGGGGCGTCCAGGGGGGCTTCCAGGCGCGGGATAAGGACGAGGGGGAGCAAGAAGCTCGCCACGGCGACGTCGACGGCATGCCGGGCAAGCAGCTGCCTGGCTGCCTGAGGAAGAAGACAAAGGCGCCAGGTGCTTTGGGCCGGCTTAAGTGAGTTGGGCCAGAGGGTTAAGTGGGTAGGCATCTCTCTGTTTTACTATTTTATTCCTTTTCTATTTTGTGTTTTGATTTGATTTCCAAATCAAATCATTTTTAGAAATTCCAAAAACTTTATTGTGAGCTCCAGGGACATATATAAGTCCACTCACAAAGTTTCAGAATTATTGACATTATATTTAAATAATTTCAATTGAAAATACAATAAATATTAAATTTCCAATAGCATCTTGGACTTTTTGAAAATTCCTTGAGCATGGAGTGGGACCCACTTCACTTGAAATGTGATCATGCCCATTTATGAGACTTTTCAAAAATTTCAAAGCATTTTTGGAAAAAGATTTTTGTCTGGCCTTTTATTAAAATTATTTTGGGGCTTTTTGCTTCCCCAATTCTTTTTCTTTTGAAATTTTTTTCATGATGCAAAAATGTTAGCTTAGAAAAGGACAAACCTAAATTAGGGTTCTGAAAACTCGCCCCACTGGAAAGAATCTCGTCCCGAGATTTGGAAGTCGTCAGGAAGAGGGTGGGTTACTCAGCTCGTAGACGATCCTCTCGTTCCCAGGTAGCTTCTTTCTCTGAATGATGTGACCACTGCACTTTGAGGAATCTTATCTTCTGACGTCTGGTGCTTCGCTCGGCTTCATCAAGAATACAAACATGGTACTCTCAATATCAAAGATTATCTTGGAGATCAAGCGTTTCGTGGTCTACTTCGCGGATGGGGTCCTTGAAGCAACGCCTAAGTTGAGAGACGTGGAAGACATCATGAACCTGGGAGAGGTGAGGGGGTAGTTCCAATTGGTAGGCAACTTCTCCATGTTTTGCGAGAATGCGAAAGGGGCCAAAGTAACGTGGGGCCAACTTGACTTTGATACCGAAGCGATGGGTACCCTTCAGAGGAGTAACCCGAAGGTAAGCCTTCTCATCCAGATTATAGCTTTCTTCCCTATGATGACGATCATAATAGATTTTCTGACGAGACTGGGCTGTTTTCAATTTCTCACGAATAATGCGAACCTGCTCTTTTGCATCCTGAATCATATCCGGTCCAAAGAATTGTATTTCACCGGTTTCTGACCAGTTTAGGGGTGTTCGACATTTCCGTCCATAGAGAAATTCAAAAGGAGCCATGCCCAAACTATATTGGAAGCTATTGTTATACGCAAATTCGGAAAAAGGAAGAGAGTTCTCCCATTTCTTTCCGAAAGAGTGATACATCCAAAATGTATCTATAATTTATGCTTTCTCCATGCATGTTTTGTGTGATATTGCTATGATCTAGATACACTTTCATATACTTTCGATCATATTTGGACTAACCTATTAACTCAGTGCACCGCAGTGCCAGTTCCTGTTTTCTGCTGTTTTTCTATTTCAGTTTTCCCCCATATAAAAAGTGCCAGAAAAATTCGGGAAAATTCAGATAAAAAATAAGCATGAAGGAAGCTTCGCGAAGAGCCCTGGAGGGGCCAGAGGGGAGCCAGGGGGGCCAGGCGGCCACCCAGCGTGGCCCCACCCCTGGCCGCGCCAAGGGGGCCAGGCGGCCACCCGGCGTGGCCCCACCCCTGGCCGCGCCAAGGGGGCGCCTGGGGCCCCTGGTCCACCTCTGGCTGCCCCCCTTTGCCTATTTATTCTCCGTCACTTGGAAACTCCGAAGATAGAACCCTATTTCGCAAACTCGCCTCTATTCCGCCGCCGCCGCCGCGCTTCCGAGATCGGGAGCACCAGAAGACCTCTTCCCGGCACCCTGCCGGAGGGAGGATTGACCTCCGGGAGTCTCCTCTCCACCATGGATGCTCCCCGGATGTCTCATGAGTAGTTTTCCTTGGACCATGGGTCTGTGATCAGTAGCTATGTGATGTTCTCCTCCCCTCTTTGATCTTCATTGTTTAGACCTCGTGAGCTGCCCTACATGATCGAGGCACCTTTGTAATATTTCCGCGGTTGCTATGTTGAGTTTGATGGGATCTGATGGATTATGAGATTATGTTCAGATTGTGATAGAGTAATATATTTGGTTTTTATCTCTTATATTTTTGTTCCTAAGTAATTCTTGCATGTTCTCCGTTGCTGTTTATTGCTTTGGCCAAGTAGTAGGTAGTGACTCCAAGAGGGAACGTTGTGCTCGATTGTGGGTTCATGCCCCCCGATGACACGCTTGAGAAACAGAAACATGAGTCTAGGGGATGTGCTGTTGCCAAAAGGGGGAAAACAATGGTGCTTGTAACCGCGGTTACAAGGATAGTTTACTTTACGCAAAGTGCTTTTTAATGCAGTTTTCTGTTGCTTTGGGTTTACACTTTGTGTGGGGCTCGCAACTTAATACCAGCGAGATGTTCTGGATAGATATCTCAAGGTGGATGATTAGTAGTAGATGAAGTTGGATTTCGGTCTACTTATTTTGGCCTACTGCTTGTGCTTTTGAACCTCTTCCTTTCTTTTGTAGCATAGTTAGCATTGCGGTGCGTTCATAATCCTGTCAATTGCCCTTCTGTAATTTGTTTACCTCGCATAGCAGTTTTATCGTCTTTTGGGAGAGAGACATCATTAGTGAACATCACGTATCCCAGTCCATATCCTTATTACTGTTTCCACGCTATCTTTACTTTATTGGATTTACTTGCTATCATTATCCCTTGTGTTTTACCCTTTGTAAACAACAAGACCGAAGAGATTGACAACCTCTCTGAACTTTGTTGGGAACAAAGTTATCCGTGTCTGTGTGCAGGTCCACGTCAGTCGCGCCGCTGACACCTACTTATCATCTCTGGAGTCCTACTGGAGACAAACCTTGATATCTTCATCGAAGGAAACTTGCTGCTGCGCTACATCTCCACCTTCCACTTGGGGTAACCAACGAAGGGCGTGAAGCCATCAAGCGAATTTCTGGCGCCGTTGCCGGGGACTCCGAGTGCTAAGATAGGGGAGTTGCACACTACCCTTTACCTTTGTTTTTTAGTCTTTTTAGTTTACCCTTCAGTTTTTATCTCAGTGTCCTTTATGAAAAAGCACAGAAAAAGTTGCTACCTTTTGCCTTTGTCTTTCTTTGCCTATTTATGCTATCCTCATCATGGGTGATGAACCACCCAAATATGGTAGGATGGACATGTTTCACTTGGATCGTCTTCGATCAATTTGTGCTCGCGCTAAAAACCTAACCGACTTGGTTGAGGGAAAATCATTGGATGAGCATGCTCATTATACGCGGCACTTCCTATCTCAGAAAGGGAAACACTTATGGGATCAAATACATGTTTCTTATTGCCATGCTAAACTTTTGTGCCACATTTATGATTTTACTTGCTGCTCTAATATTGATCATAAACACCTCCCTTTCCAATGTGAGGTTAATGAAAATGAGATCTTATCTTCTTATGCTAAATGTGTTTATGATTACTTTGACATTGAAAAGATTGAAGAGTTTGTTGCTTTTAAAGGTGCCTATGAGATTGCTTCTTGGATTGAAAAATATCACGATACTATTTTCGAGTCTAAAAACATTACAGTTCTTGCTTATTGCTTCAAGAATTATACTTCCAATTCTTATATTGAGGATTTTAAAAATAAAATGTTTGCTGCCCAAGAAGAGGCCAATTATTGCATTGAGGAGGAATCCCATGATTCCGAGGACTCACTTAAAATATCCCTTTCTGAAAATTTTGATACTTGCTTTGTTGATGGCCAAGATGCCACTATGGATGATGCTGACAAAGATGAACTCTCTATAGTTCCTTATGTTAAGCATGAGATTGTTGCTATTGCACCCACACTTGATTGTCCTATTATCCTTTTGAAATCTCCAACTCCGGAGAACTTTTCTCTTATCAAGGCTCAATGTGATGGGTTGCATTTATCTTATAATCCTAAAGACCGTGTTGCAAACTATACACGTGTGCTTGCATTTCATGAAAAACATGATTTATGTGATAGTTATATTCTTGATGTTGTTCATGATACTACCGAAAATTATTTTGAGAGAGGGAAGTTTGGTTGTAGAAAATTCCATATTACTAAAACTCCTCTCTTTATGTTGAAAGTTTTGAAGATGTTCCTGTTCCACCTTTCTATGCATGTCACTTTGTGCTTCTTTGACATGTTTTCTTACAAGATGCCTATGCATAGGAAGTGGGTTAGGCTTAAATGTGTTTCATATTTGTTTCTTGATGCTCTCTTTTGCTTCAAATTCTTATTCTTATGAGAGAACCTTTTACAATCTTTAAGCCTAGCTAATGGCTTTAAAGAAGCGCTTTCAGGAGGCAGCCCGCAACGAATTTAGGTTTTTCTTTTTGCTTTTGTTGTTTCTTGATGATTGTTACTACTATAGCAACATCATTGTATCTTTATTTTTCAGCTTTGTGCCAAGTTATAGCCTCTTACGGCAAGGGAAGTAAAAGTTGTGACATGCTGTCCAGAAAACAGATTCTGTCCTCGTGACCAGAAAAATTCCAGAAAAATCCCAGTTCATCTTTTTGAGCTGAAATTTTTACACAACATGCTCTATACAATTACGAAACTTCCGTATGTTCTGAGGTTTTTTTATTTGAGTTGCAGAAGTGACCCTAAAAAATCCTTTACAACCTGCTGTTCTGTTTTTCACAGATTCTTCCACGTTTTGTCTCTCCTAACTTTTGCAAACCTTAAGCTTGCTGTTTCTTTGCAAAAACTTTTTGGCACTCTTGAGAAACTTTATCTCTTCCAGAATATCTTTATATCCAGTGGGAAAAAATTCTTTTATTAAGGGTACTAACCTCTCTAATCAGCTTATGATGAGTTATGTATGAAGGGAGTTTTCAAGTGTTAGATGGAAGATGATGAAAGAAGATCCAGGAGTGTCAAGCGCTCAAGTTTGGGGATGCCCCCATGCATACCCAACAAATATTCAAGGAGACTCAAGCGTCTAAGCTTGGGGATGCCCCCGTGCATCCCCTTCTCCATCAACAATCATCAGTTCATCCTTCGTCTCACTATATTTTTATCACTTCATGCGTTATGTGCTATGCTTGGAGCGTCTCACTCTTAGGTTTTATTTTTAGTTTTCTTTAGCTTTGCTTGCTTTTCATAAAAAGTTAGTTCCCATCTTACTTTGTGTGGGAGAGAAACACGCTCCACTTTCAAAATTTAGAACACATCATAGGATTTTTCATGTTTATCTTTTTGCTGTTGTGTGTTCTTTACCTTTTCATAGCTACTGCCATGTTTAATCTTAGTCTTAGTTTGTATTTAGCAAGAGCCTTGGATTTTGTTTAGTTTGTTGCTGGAACTCTTTTTAGTTTTCATGTTTATCTTGGTAAAGAGAGTTGGTTGTTGCACTGAGTTGTGTCTTGTCTTGAGAGTAGGTAATTGAGGTTGCTATTTTCTTCTAGTAGTGACTTGCAATAGTTTTGAGGTATTGATGTGAGTAATGTTTGAACTGTTGGTGTCAAGAGCTCTAGCCTATTAGTGATAGGTGTCGTATTTTGGGCAATCCGTGTTTATTTTCAAAACCTACAAAACTAGTTGAGAACTCTAGCTACTAGATGGATCACTACTCTTCTGAGGAGTCGAATATTAGAGAACACTCACGTTCCATGATTCGTGGATGCGCAAGGATAACCAAACCCCCATACACTACTCCTCGGGGTACTCGTCTCTTTGTGAACCTCCTTATTAGATTGAGAGTTACCGATAATAAGTGCATGAGTTCTTCGGACTAATGTAAGTATTGAAAGTTGACACTTCCACCTTCCCATATTTTGCTAGCCTCTTCCGTGCCGTGCATTTCCTTCTTCTCACTCCGAGAGTTGGTGTCCACCTTCGCCGGTACTTCCAAACCCTTGGCATGATAGGCTCTGTCATCATAAGCCTCCTTATATCTTTCCTCAAAACAACCAACATACCTACCTCTCAAGGCATTTCCGTAGCCTTTCTGAGTTACATTGCCATGCAACTTCCACCTCTTCATGACTTGATCTTCATGTCATACATGTTCCTGCTACACTCGCAGCGACATACATTGCATACATCATGTTAGTTACATCTTCTTTATGATTTTGAGTACCTTGTAAAGTGTGAAAGATCTCCTATACCTTCTTGTAAATTAGAGTGTTGCCCTTAAGTGAGGAAAAGATCCCAAAAGTGGACACATTAAAAGATCCCAAAGAGGACAAATGAGAGTTAAATAGAAAGAGCCATTGAGGCCACCAAAAAATACAAAAAAAATAGAAAAAAGAGAAAAAGAAATAAAAAGAGAGAAAGGGGCAACACTACTATCCTTTTGACAGATCCACACTAGTACTCCCTTTATATCCTTGTACTCCATAGAGATGATCATTATGCATATAGCTATGTGGGGACCTTCACACTATAGAACTTGGCTTGCATATTCCAAGGATGAGCCTCCTCAAACGAGCTCTAGGTCTTCATGAGCGAGCAAGTTAGATGCACCCCCACTAGTTCCTTTGGAGAGCTTCTTAGCTCGTATGTGCATCCGTTGCATGGCAATCCCTACTCCTCACATCATATCTATCATTTGGCATCTCTTGCCTATGATTGTCCTCATTGATGTGAGCCTTTCTCACCCTTTTTGTCTTCCTCCTCCGTATTTCTTTCTTTGCCATCCTAAGTGTCAACTCTCGTGCTTACGCTCATCCATTACATGAGTGCTCAAAATATTGAAAAAGGAGTGGATCAAATTGACTTGTACCTGGCTAGTGGTCTGGGGATGAGTCAAGATAAGATTCCAAAGAAGACCAAGTGTGAAACTTTAGTAGATTGAGTTCTCAACACAAAAATACTTTTTCTCGTATTCCCTATCCCCCTTCTTGCACGCAAACACCATTTGGAGACATTCGAGTCACGGACAGCGAGAGCTCTTGCACCTAATGTTCTTTTGTTACTTGTTTCAATGCTAATATAGACTCCTACATGTTATGACTTGAATTGAATCTCTAACCTTGATTGCTTTACTTTTCAAAGTTATTTTATGGTTGCTAGCATGTCACCACAGAAATTATGTTGTTATCATTTACCTACGCGAGGACGAGCAGGAATTAAGCTTGGGGATGTTGATACGTCCAAAACGTATCTATAATTTCTGCTTGCTCCATGCATGTTTTGTGTGATATTGCTATGATCTAGATACACTTTCATATACTTTTGATCATATTTGGACTAACCTATTAACTCAGTGCACCCCAGTGCCAGTTCTTGTTTTCTGCTGTTTTTCTATTTCAGTTTCCCCCCATATAAAAAGTGCCAGAAAAATTCGGGAAAATTTAGATAAAAAATCAGCGTGAAGGAAGCTTCGCGAAGAGCCCTGGAGGGGCCAGTGGGGAGCCAGGGGGGCCCAGGCGGCCACCCGGCGCGGCCCCACCCCTGGCCGCGCCAGGGGGACGCCTAGGGCCCCTGGTCCACCTCTGGCTGCCCCCCTTCGCCTATTTATTCTCCGTCACGGGGAAACTCCGAAGACAGAACCCTATTTCACAAACTCACCTCTGTTCTGCCGCCTCCGCGCTTCCGAGATCGGGAGCACCAGAAGACCTCTTCCCGGCACCCTGCCGGAGGGAGGATTGACCTCCAGGAGTCTCCTCTCCACCATGGATGCTCCCCGGATGCCTCGTGAGTAGTTTTCCTTGGACCATGGGTCCGTGAACAGTAGCTATGTGATGTTCTCCTCCCCTCTTTGATCTTCATTGTTTAGACCTCGTGAGCTGCCCTACATGATCGAGGCACCTTTGTAATATTTCTGCTGTTGCTATGCTGAGTTTGATGGGATCTGATGGATTATGAGATTATGTTCAGATTGTGATAGAGTAATATATTTGGTTTTTATCTCTTATATTTTTGCTCCTAAGTAATTCTTGCACGTTCTCCGTTGCTGTTTATTGCTTTGGCCAAGTAGTAGGTAGTGACTCCAAGAAGGAACGTTGTGCTCGATTGTGGGTTCATGCCCCCCGATGACACGCTTGAGTGACAGAAACATGAGTCTAGGGGATGTGCTGTTGCCACAAGGGGGAAAACAACGGTGCTTGTAACCGCGGTTACAAGGATTGTTTACTTTACGCAAAGTGCTTTTTAATGCAGTTGTCTGTTGCTTTGGGTTTACACTTTGGGTGGGGCTCTCAACTTAATACCAGCGAGATGTTCTGGATAGATATCTCAAGGTGGATGATTAGTAGTAGATGCTGTTGGATTTCGGTCTACTTATTTGGGCGTACTGCCTGTGCTTTCGAACCTCTTCCTTTCTTTTGTAGCATAGTTAGCATTGCGGTGCGTTCATAATCCTGTCAATTGCCCTTGTGTAATTTTTTTACCTCGCATAGCAGTTTTATCGTCTTTTGGGAGAGAGACATCACTAGTGAACATCACGTATCCCGGTCCATATCCTTATTAATGTTTCCACGCTATCTTTACTCTATTGCTTTTACTTGCTATCATTATCCTTTGTGTTTTACCCTTTGTAAACAACAAGACCAGAGAGATTGAAAACCTCTCTGAACTTCGTTGGGAAAAAAGTTATCTGTGTCTGTGTGCAGGTCCACGTCAGTCGCGCCGCTGACACCTACTTATCATCTCTGGAGTCCTACTGGAGACAAACCTTGGTATCTTCACCGAGGGAAACTTGCTGCTGCGCTACATCTCCACCTTCCACTTGGGGTAACCAAAGAAGGGCGAGAAGCCATCAAAGAAATAACACAAGCTTTGAGCATGTCTTCGAGAATTTGAGTGACCCTTTCTACTTGACCACTGGACTGCTGGTGATAAGCGGTGCTAAAGGAGAGGTGGGTTCCCATAGGATTATGAAAACTTTCTCAAAATCGCGAAGTGAAAAGACTACCACGGTCTGAATTGATTTCCAAAGGAAAACCGTGAAGACACACGATTCGGGAGACATACAAGTCCGCTAACTGGCTAGCAGTTATAGCTCACGAACAGGAAGGAAGTGAGCAACTTTGGAAAGTCGATCAATGACAACCAAGATGGCATCATTTCCTTTCTAGGTTTTTGGAAAGCCAGTGATGAAGTCCATACTGGCTTTATCCCATTTCCACTCGGGGATAGGCAAAGGTCTAAGAGTACCAACAGGTCTTTGATTTTCTGCCTTTATGTGACGACAAACATCACATTCAACAATGAACTGAGCAATTTCTCTCTTCATCCTAGTCCACCAAAATCTCTGGCGTAGATCTTGAAACATTTTAGTAATACCGGGATGAATCGAGAGGGGAGATTCATGGGCTTCTTTAAGGATCAGCTGTCTAAGGTTCTTATTCTTCGGTACTACTATCCTGTTCTCAGAGTATACACCACCTTCATTGTCTAGGGTAAAACATTTAGCCTTACCACTAGCAATGTTTTTTTATGTGTCGGATACCTCGAGAATGTTTCTGTGCAGCTTTGATTTGATCCTCAAGAGTTGGTTTCACTACTAAGGTGGAAAGGAATCTATAAGGAACAATCTCAAAATTGAGCTTTCGAAGTTCCTCATAGAGAAGGGGTTGATACTGTTGTAACATGAGTTTGTTACAATACGACTTACGACTTAGTGCATCAGCCATGACATTGGCTTTTCCTGGGGTATAAGAAATTGCTAAGTCATAATATTTTATCAACTCAATCCAACGTCTTGCCTGAGATTAAGATCTGGCTGGGTGAATATGTATTTGAGGCTTTGGTGGTCAGGATATATCTCACAAAGATTACCAAGGAGGTAATGTCGCCAAGTCTTCAAGGCAAGAACTATGTCAGCGAGTTCAAGGTCATGGGTAGGATAGTTCTCTTCATGTGGTCGCAACTGGCGTGAAGCGTACGCTACCACATGTCGATCTTGCATAAGTATGCATCCTTACCCTTGACGTGAAGCGTCACAATAGATCTCGAAATTCATTTTGTTGTTTGGAGGCGCAAGTACGGGTGCAGAAGTCAATCTTCTTTTCAGCTCTTGAAAGCTTTCCTCGCACTTGGGGGTCCATTCGAATTTCTTATCTTTCTTGAGGAGTTCAGTTAGAGGCTTTGCAACTTTGTAGAAGTTCTCGACGAAGCGGCGGCAATAGCTTGCTAAGCCAATAAAACTCCTAACTTGCTTAACCGATTCAGGTGGAGTCCACTCAAGGATGGCCTGAACTCTCTCGGGATTGACAGCAGTGCCTTTGGCAGAAATCACGTGGCCTAGATAGGTCACTTCTGGTAGCCAAAATTCACACTTTGAGAATTTGGAATATAGGCGATGCTCTCGAAGTTTAATCAATACCAGCCTAAGACGCTCAACATGTTCTTCTTTGTTGTTCGCGTATATAAGGATGTCATCGAGGTAAACTACGAAAAACTTGTCCAAATACTCCATGAAGATCGAATTCCTAAAGCGCGAAAAAGTGGCTGGGGCATTGGTTAAACCGAAGGACATAACGGTGTACTCATAAATACCATAACGGGTAGTGAAAGACGTTTTGAGAATGTTCGCGTTTCGGATTTTGATTTGATGATAGCCTAATCTCAAATCCATCTTGGAGAAGACACACGATCGAGCAAGTTGATCGTAAAGATCATTGATCCTGGGAAGTGGGTACTTGTTGTTTATCGTCGCTAGATTAAGCGGGCAATAATCTACACACATCCTTTCCGTTCCATCATTCTTTATTATGAACAGAATGGGGCAACCCCATGGCGATGAGCTAGGGCGGATGAAGCCTTTTGCCAACGAAGCTTCAAGTTGGATTTTGAGCTCAGCTAACTCACGTGGGGCCATTCTATATGGGCGTATGGATATTGGGGCGGTTCCTGGGATAAGATCTAAAAGAAACTCTACAGATCTGTTAGGTGGTATGCCTGGCAGCTCTTCTGGAAAGACATCCGGGAAGTCACGAACCATCGGAATATCTTCAATGTCAGGAAGGGGAAGCAAATTCAAAGAATGCAACTGGGTTCTAGAGCTTGGTGAGGTGTAGTCAATTGTCTGGCCTGAAGGATGGGTGAGTTTAACTGACTTGGCTTTACAATCAAGGACAACATTTTGTCTTGGTAACCAATCCATTCCTAGGATCACATCAATGTCTGAAGACTTGAGGGCTATAAGTGAAGCAAGGAATACTAAACCCTCAATGGCGACTTAAATTTCATGACTCACCATGGTGGTGCCCCATTCAGATCCTGGGGTGCGCACTACTAAAGGAGTAGACAAGGATTCAAATGGAATACCATGCAAAGCTGTGAAACTCTCAGACATAAAATAATGAGAAGCTCCTGGAACAAAAAGAAGAGAAGCTGGGATGAAGTTGACAGGAAGGGTACCGAGTACAACATCGGTTGCCTTATGGGAATCCTCAATGGATACATGATTCACATAACCATGTTCAGTTGCATGAGGCTTAACATTGGAAGATTTGAGTAGTGGATTACCACGACGATAGGCTTGCTTTGGATTAGGAATGGTGGCTACATAATTTTGGGGACACTCTCGAACATTTTGGCCTGATTGTCCACATTGGAAACAAATACCACGTGGACTGAAAAGAACATGAGAACTTGATTGTGCAACAAAATTCCAAGGAGGAAGATTGGGTTGAGGTGGACGATATATGGTGGTTGATGGTCTAGAAGCACTTACAGCATGACTAGCGTCACTGAAGGGAATCCATAAGCAGCGTTTCTGAGAACCTGAGCCAGAGATGGTGCACACACACGATCACGCTTACGAGACTCTTCATCCAACTCATTTCCATACTCGGCCTTGAAGGATTTGTTGACTAAATCCTGGAAGTTGACGAATTCATGAAGATTTAGGTCATGAAGAAGGACGGGGTTAAGTCCCTTGCGGAACCTTGCCTGCTTCTTGGCATTGGTGGATATCTCCTCTTGGGCATAACGAGCTAGACGAGTGAACTCAGTCCTATACTCATGAACATACATCTTTCCTTGGGTCAGATTGCAAAATTCTTCTCTCTTGCGCTCCATCAGCTGATCCGTAATATGGTACCCTCGGAAATCATCACAGAACTCTTGCCAAGTCACCACGTGACCTACAGGATGCATTGCTACAAAATTCTCCCACCACTAAAGAGCATCACCTTCCAGAAAGTATGCCGCGAATAGCACACGATCACCGGGAGCCACATGGGCTGTCTCAAGCTTATGCTCGAGGGAACGAAGCAAATCATCGGCATCAAGGGGCTCAGAAGAACATCGAAATACTGGCGGGTTGAGGAGAATGAAGTCCTGGATGGTAAAAACACTATTACGCTGACGAGAAGTGTTCTGCTCAATACGCTCGAGAAGACAAGTCTGATCGCGGCGATTCTGCTCAGCCTCCATCATGATATCTTCTGCAGAGGGCGGGGTTGGAGGTCACCATCACCTCTATTACCAAGACTAAAATCAACACAACGATTTCCACTTGACATTCTGTGTGATAAGAATCAACAATCAGAATAGGATTTATGATATACTTCTAAGCTAAGACAACAATACTATAATGCAACGGCATCAAAGTCACAAACGGACAGCATTACGGCTGTACCGGGATGAAATATGAGACAACCTGCAAGATAACAGACATCACTTCCCTAAGAACACTACGGAATGATGACTCTGGAAGACCACAACACTCCTACAGCTACAAAGAAGCAAACAACGAGATGTCCTAGTAAAAGACATAGATGAGCCTAGTCCTATCTTCCCGTAGAACAAGATGAGGGTGACTCAGAACTCAGATCGATGAGGGTGAGGAGAAAAAATAAGTCCTACGATGTTCCCTTATACCCAAAGTAACAATATAACTATATAATGCTAGACTTGACATCGGCCAAAGTTTAATAATCCTACAAACAGTCCTTCTCTGATACCAAGTCTGTCGGGACCAGGCGTTTGCGTATGTAATTCCTGTCATAACTCAATCATATGGAGAGCCGAGAGCCATACCCACTTGTCTAAGCAGACAAGACCAAGCACAGAACACTCTTGGAAAGCATCGAACATGAGGGGCATCCCATCCAGGCCGGATGATCAACTAAGATGTGTCCTCATCGTCCGCTCACAAGTCTAAATGATTATGGGTGGTGAAATCCCATACTCATAGACAAGTCGCCTCAACCATATTCTCGATTGAATTATAACACTTACATAAACATACTCCATCCCGATCACTTAGTCGGGGTCTCGGGCGGGCTCAATCATAAAACAAAGTGTGCCACGTGACAGAGTCACGAGCAATCGCATCGCGATGCCCCAAGCTGCGCACATCTAAGGGCCACTTGGTGTATAAAAGAACGCCGGAAAGAACTCAACTAAGCTATCGAACCCCACACTAGGACATGCACGTTATAATCATACACGTAGCATACATGTCCAGTGTAAACAGCAGGTAATCACAACATGAACTCTACAAAATCATAGTCTTTATAACACCTGCTAACTAGAGCAGACATAGTAGTTGTATTACAAGAAGAGATCACATGGTTGTGATCCAACATTACATCAAACATCAATGAAAGCAAATTATGTCTTAGTAAAGACAAGTTTAAAAAATGGCTTAAGAAGCCTGAAAGAAAATACAATGACCCTCCAAAGGGCACAGGCTGTTGTCTAGAACTATATGACTTAGTCCATGTCGATATCGAGGTAGAGGCCACCATCGGGGTCAGTGGTCTCGTCTCTAAAACATAAAATAAGCAAACATGAGTATAAAGACGTACTCAGCAAGACTTACATAGGAACTATACTACTCATGCTCAAGTATCAAGGCAAAGGGAGGTGGGGTTTCAATGCAGAAGTGCCAGCTTTGACTTGGCTACTCCTGTACTACGAATACCAGAATGAGGTAAGGAGCGTACACGAGTCCAAGTCTCCAATCGATACACCACTATGGATCCTTCGTCGACTTCCGACGAGAAATCAAACCATAGAACTCACGCTTATCTTGGCAATTTTAGAGTAACTGTTCAAGTTGTCTATGATCAAGTAAAGGTCTGCAAGTAGTCCATAACCGCGGACACGGCTATTCAAATAGTTCATTAACCCTGCAGGGGTGTACTGCTACAAACACGCACACATCAGTTACCGCTTGGGAGTGGACCCTTCAAGCGAGTAACGGCCATGATGTTGCCACGACACTTCACTCACTGCACCATCTTTAGTCCTAGGGAGTCTCCTATTTGATTTGGGACCACAATCGGAATCCGGCCGATTTTTCCGATGCGGACTCAAACGTTGCAAGACAAGCCATCAAGCTCAACTCTATCATGATCACTTGATTCAACTCGGACACAACCTACGTCCACCGCTTACCTTGATGTACCTGCTTGAGATCGTTTAAATCTCGAACTACTTGCAACTCCTGGACTTGGTCCGGGGTGAGGGACTAGGCATAGAGGGTTCAGTGAGCCCAATGTGTGGTTGTACTCTTATTCTTGGATAACAACACAAGAACTCGGGCTTAGGGTGGTGTTCAACGAGACAACCCACTGTGTACTCCTACACAGCCTCTCATCGTTCACCTTGTTTAGGTCAATTCACCAACACGTTACCATAATCATTCACATGATCACTACCATCCCGACTCACCTCAAAGTAGCCTCATTGTAAACTCTAAGCATGCAATAAGCTATATCAGTTGCAGGGCCACATGATTTCAAACAACTCCTAGATCTGCTAGGATTGTGGTTTTCTTACTACTGTGACCAAATGATAGGTCATGCAAAGGAATGGGTTCAACTAGCGGTAGAACGTATCATGGTGACATCCTAAACATGCATAAGCGAGAATGAGAGGGAACTAGGATTTTATCGACATGATCAAAGAGGGGGCTCTTGCCTTGCTGACGAACACGATTTAACACTCTTCTGACGTGAGGTTGAACTCGTCTCTGAGATCAACTCGTACCGAGAAGAAGCAATCACCGAAGCACTGGAAGTAAAGCACACATTCAAACTAATGCAATGCACATTCAATATGGCATGATATGATTATGAACATGGGTGTGTTGTGCTTCTTATGTCCATGTGAAGGGTATTGCATTGCAATGGTTCAAGTTGGAATGGCATAAGCAATTTATTTGATTTAATACAAAAGAACCTAATGGAAAAATGCTACTGATCGATCATTCTAACCATTCCAAACATGTATGAAAGTTTGATATTTGGATAGAGAATTTAATTCTGACTATTTTTCATATAAAATCATTTCAATTGGAGTTACGGTTTAGAAGTTATTCAAATTCAAAGTTTTGCTTATTTTCTGGAATTTCTGATATAAATAAAAGATTTAACTTTATTGCGTCAGCACTACGTCATGCTGACGTCATCTGCGTTGACTGGTCCAACTGACCAGTGGAGCCCGCCGGTCAGTGACTGGGGGTTAATCCCCTCTGTTTATTTTAAACGGGGTTTAATTAGGGGGGGGGGAAGGGCCCATATGTCAGCGACTGGCTACGGTGTTAAGCAGGGAAATTAGGCCCTAAACGGCCGGCGGCTTGACGCCGGTGGCCTAGCCACGGCGGCGCTCTGTCGGAACTGAGTTCCTGGCCACGGGGAAGGAAGAGGAGGGCACCAGCGCATGCCCCGTGCTCGCGCCCATCGCGTAGAGCACGAGGGGTCACGGGAGAGCTCCAGGGCCACGTTGGCGAGGAAGCCCGCGGCGGGGAGCCCACGGCCGAGGTGGGGATCGGAGATAGCGTGGACGGGGAGGAGCAAGGGGAGGGGGAAACGATGTGTAGGCTCACCCAGAACGCGATGGCGGGCTCGAGGAGGCCGAAGGAGAGACGACGGCGACGAATTTGTCGCCGGGATTCATGGCGGCCGGCGGCGAACTGGAGAAGGGCGACGTGCTCGGTGCTTCCTGGGGCGATTCCTTGCTCTCAGTGACGAAGACGGCTACCGAGAGTCGCCTAGACACAGCGGTGCAGCGAGATGAGGCCGTTGGCCATGCGGGCGCAACGGCGGTGCTCCGGCCGGTCTCGGGTGCGCGCGAGAAACAACGGCAGAGGTGAGGTAAAAGAGCCAAGAGAGAGGGAGAAGGTGCGGGGCGTCCAGGGGGGCTTCCAGGTGCGGGATAAGGACGAGGAGGAGCAAGCACGCGCCACGGCGACGTCGATGGCATGCCGGGCACGCAGCTTCTTGGCTACCTAAGGAAGAAGACAAAGGCGCCAGGTGGTTTGGGTCGGCTTCAGTGAGTTGGGCCAGAGGGGTAAGTGGGTAGGCTTCTCTCTGGTTTACTATTTTATTTCTTTTTTGTTTTGTGTTTTGATTTGATTTCCAAATCAAATCATTTTTAGAAATTCCAAAAACTTTATTGTGAGCTACTGGGACATATATAAGTCCACTCACAAAGTTTCAGAATTATTGAAATTATATTTAAATAATTTCATTTGAAAATACAATAATTATTTAATTTCCAATAGCATCATGGACTTTTTGAAAATTCCTTGAGCATAGAGTGGGACCCACTTCACTTGAAATGTGATCATGCCCATTTATGAGACTTTTCAAAATGTTCAAAGCATTTTTTGAAAAAGATTTTTGTCTGGCCTTTTATTAAAATTATTTTGGGGCTTTTTTCTTCCCCAATTCTTTTTATTTTGCAGAAAATTTCATTATGCAAAAATGCTAGCTTAGAAAAACACAAACCTAAATTAGGGTTCTGACACTCTCATAGGAATAAGAGTTTAAGAACAAACGAGAGCATCAATAGGCAAATAACAAACACATTAAAGTCTAACATGCTTCCTATGCAAAGGGATCTTGTAGAGAAATAACTCATTGAAGCATAAAGATATTAGCATAGGAAGGTAAAACAAGTGCAACTTCAAAACCTTCAACATAAAGAGAGGGAACTTGGTATTATTGAAATATCTATCAGCATATTTTCCCCTCTCATAATAATTTTCAATGGGATCATGAATAAACTCAACAATATAAGTATCACATAAAATATTCTTATCATGATCCACAAGCAGAGAAAATTTGTTACTCTCCACATAAGCAAAATCCTTCTCATTAGTAATAGCGGGAGCAAACTCAAGAAAATAGCTATCACATGAATCATTCTTATCATGATACACTTCCAAACATTTAATCTTTATAACATAAGTGTCATCACAATAATCATCATAGATAGGAGGCAAAGTATCATTAAGATAAATTTCCTCATCAAAACTTGGGGGGCTAAGAAGATCATCTTCATAATACGTAGCATCGCCAAGCTTATGGCTTTGCATATCATTAGTATCAAAAGTATTCAAAGAAGACATGCTAATAGCATTACTACTATCATGAGTGTTGTTCAAATAATAAAGCTCCATAGGCTTTTTGAACTTCTCTTCAAACACTTCATGTCCGAACTCAAGGTAGAGCTCATAAAGCTCTCTCATAATATTTTTGTTGTTTTCCATAAGCCTAACTAGTGAAAATAAAAACAAGAAACAAAAAGAATGAATTGCAAGATCTAAAGATATACCTTCAAGAACTCACCTCCCCGGCAACGGCGCCAGAAATAGCTTGATGTCTACGCACGCTTCTATTCTTGTAGACTACGTTGGGCCTCCAAGCGCAAAGGTTTGTAGGACAGTAGCAATTTCCCTCAAGTGGATGACCTAAGGTTTATCGAACTAAGGGAAGTAGAGGTTGAAGATGGTCTCTCTCAAGTAGCCCTACAATTTAGATACAAGAAGTCTCTTGTGTCCCCAACACACCTAATACAACTAGGAGTTGTATAGGTGCACTAGTTCGGCGAAGAGATGGTAAAATATGGGTGATAGGTGGGGCAAAACAAAGTAATATAAATCTGTAATAAAAAGTGCAGCAAGCAAACATGTGACAAAAATGAGCACAAATGGTGTAACAATGGTGGAAACAAGGCCTAGGCTTCATACTTTCACTAGTGGCAACTCCCAACACCATTAACATAGTCTAATCACATGATATTTCCCATAAAACATGCAATGGAGACGCACTCGGAGGTCACTCCTTTGTGGTCAAGAGAGGACGAGAATTATGTAGGGATACAAAAGCACACCTCAAAGTTCGTACTTCTACATCTATGGATTTCCCAATGTCACCGCGGACATCCAAAGAGAGTACCACAATCACCACAACATATCTCATGGATAGTCAAAGACAAGCACCAATAGACTCTCAATCTTCAATCAACACACAAAAGAGGAAATCACTCATGAAAATATTCTTCTAATCCATGTCCAAGAGACCGCTGTCACCTTGGTCTCTGGGATTATACTAGATAAAGACAAGTGAGTACATCAAATCCAATACATAGAGGAAGGGGAAATATCATGGGATCACCCTAGATTAACATGATCACAATGAAGATAACATAATGGGAGAGAGAATTGACCACATAGCTACTGGTAGAAACCTTAGCCCCGAGGAGGGACTACTCCCACATAATGGAGAGAGGAAGCAACGTCGATGCAGATGAATCCGGGGGCACTTCCTCGTCCCCGCAGGGAGCCGACACAGGAATTCTGGTACCTCGAAGCTTGTTGGCAATGGCGGCGGAGATCGGAATTTCTTTTGGAAAAAGTACTTCGATATTAGAGATTTCCTCCCCGGGGGCTAAATATAGGCCAAAGGAGGGGGCCAGGGGGGCCACCACCGCTCTAGAAGGGTCTATGGCGCGTCCTAGGGGGGACCCGCGCCGGACACCCTCCTAGGCCCCTGGTGTAGGCCCTCCTGTCATGTCTTGGTTATTCCGGAAGCTTCCGGGGCGCTGATTTTTTATATAATTTTTCCGCAATTTTTGGAACAGTTTTATTGGCCGGAAAACCTGAAATACAAAAACAGCAAAAAACAGGAAGTGGCACTGAGGTGCACTGAGTTAATAGGTTAGTCCAAATATGATCAAAAGTGTATGAAAGTTCAAGAAAAACATGGCAAGGTCACACAAATCATGCATGGAGCAAGCAGTTATTATAGATACGTTTGGGACGCATCAGCAAGTTGAGCTCACCAATAGAGAGATCAAGTTGATCTTACAAAAGACAGTTAACAGTTCCAGAAAAGACTGGTCAAACAAGTTAGGAGATGCTTTGTGGGCATATAGAACTGCTTAAAAACCCCATGGGCATGTCTCCCTATAAGATGGTCTATGGTAAGGCTTGTCATTTGCCATTAGATTTAGAACATAAAGATTTCTGGGCTGTTGGAGAGCTTAATGCTGACCCAAAATTAGCTAGTGAAAAGCATCTCATGAACTTAACTTCTCTAGATGAGTGGAGAAGTGAAGCTTACGAGAGTGCTAAAATGTTCAAGGTAAAGGTGAAGTGGCATGACAGAAGGATTCTGAAACATGAATTTAATGTTGTTGCTAAAGTTTTGTTGGTTAGATCTCATTTTAGGTTTTCAACTATAGCTGATTACGGACTTGAGTCCCTGCGCGACTCTTCGAGTCCCCCATGCACTCGGGGGCTATTGACGAGGGGGTGCCCCCACGACTCCTGCGGATGAGGGTACCTGGTGCGCGTCAAGGTAGAAGGCGCACTCCAAGCTTCGACCAGCCCAAGACTGGCCCACTCGAAGCGCTGACGTAGGAGTCCTTGTCGTTATGGAAACCGCGACTTGGCGTCCAAGACTAAAGCTAGATTATGCAACTTCTCCTGTGAACCTAGACGAACTCCTTGCGATCCAGCCTAGTACATAATGGCTGGGAGAGGGGACGTCTAGGGAATCCAATTTCATAGCAACACCTTCGATCCCGAGCGATCTCGCCTCGACCGCCACTGTAATCGCATCCATCATAATACAAAAGAGCAGGAAGTAGGGGTTACACCGATCTAGGGCAATAAACCTGGGTAAATCCCTGTCTCCTGTTAGCTGACGAGCATCGCCAACCTGCACCTTCTCTCTACGATCCAAACCCAGGGTACCTTACAATGGGATTTGTCTAGGCCGATCCTCGTCAATCAGTCCGCGCTCGATCCCCCGAGTGCCTGTGTATTGCCGTCGTGTAAGAGAAAGACGCCTTGGGGGAGAGGGTGAGTCCGCGCTCGAACCCCCGAGTGCCGAGGCCTGCAATTTTGGAAACGTATATTTTATTGCTTTAGTCTTTTACATGAGTCACATGTTGGCAGTACTACCGATGTTGGGGTGCTGGGACTAAAGTGCTAGTGGGTAATATATGGGTAGAAGAGGCCTAGATTTTCCACATTCCACGGGTTTCCCATGTCTTCTCCAGTCTTCGGGTTCTTCGGTCTGTAGGCTCCTCCCCCTATTACTTCTGAGATTATGTAGGGTCCTTCCCACTACGGGGTGAGCTTCTCAACTTTCTCTTGTGTTAGCCGTAGAATAGGGTCTCCTTCACTGAAAACTCTTGTTCGGAGTCGGATGCTTTGGTAGGTGCACAGTTTGTCTTGATACAATTCTGACCGTGCTAGGGCTGTTTCTCTTGCTTCATCCGCCACATCCTGGTCGTCTGCGAGTGCGTCTTTTTCTTCTTCCTCTTTGTACCTTGTGATGCGAGGGGCTCCAAACTTGAGTCGTGTGGGAGTACTGCCTCTGCTCCGTACACCATGAAGAAAGGCGTGTACTGGGTTGAGGTGTTAGGTGTGGTGCGCATGCTCTAAAGGACGGAGGGCAGTTCTTCTACCCAGTTTCCTGCGGCTTGCTCGAGTGGTGCGAGGAGTCACTTTTTCATGCCGCTGCATACTAGCTCGTTTGCCTTCTCGACTTGTCCGTTGGATTGATGCGTAGTTGATCTTAATGCCCAGTTCTTGGAAGAAGTTCTTGAACTCCGCTGCTGTGAAGTGTGTGCCGTTGTCGGTGATCATGTTGTGCGGCACACCAAAGCAGAAGATGATTGGCTTGATGAAGTTTACTGCCCTGAGGGATGTCGAGCTGTTGATTGGCACCCCTTCGATCCACTTGGTGAACTTGTCGACTGCTACCAGGAGGTGTGTTCGACCGCCTTTTGAAGATTTCTTGAGTGGACCGACCATATCGAGTCCCCATCTTGCGAAGGGCCAAGACAGTGGTATGGTTTTGAGTTCAGACGCTGGTGCGTGAGGCATGCTGGAGTATTTTTGCACGCGATGCAGCTCCGCATGATGTCCTCCTCGTTTCCCATTGCATTTGGCCAGTATAAACCTGCTCGGAAGGCTTTGGCCACCAGGGCGCGGCTGCTCGCGTGGTATCTGCAAACTCCTTCATGGATCTCGGGTAGTAGTGCCTTGCCATCTTCTTCCTCGATGCACCTTCGGAGCACTTGAGAAATGTTGCGCTTGTAGAGCTGCCCATTGATTATGGTGAATGCCTTGGATCGTCGACTGATGCGCCGAGCTTCCGTGATTTCTTGTGGCAGTATGTCATGTACCAGATATTTGAGGAGGGATCTTGGGGTATAGCCGGTTCTTCCTCTACGACTGCGTTGTCTCCCTCTTCGCCAGCGGCTGGGTCCACTGCTGCTACTTGTGCTGGTCCGTTTGCCTTTCCAGCCTCTTAGGCCACTTCTGGTTCAAGTGCTTTGATCTTGATCGATCTCTGGCTGATAGTTTCGAGGAAAACGCCTGGGGGGATTGGCCCTCGGGTTTATCTGATGTTTGCGAGTTCATCCGCTTCTGTATTTTTTCCCCTGGTGACATAATTGAGCTCAGACCCATCGAACTCTCCTTCTCGAGTGTTATAGAGCTTCTGGTATACTGACATGTTATCTGCGACTGCTTCGCAATGTCTCATTGCTTTCTAGACGACGACGTTGGAGTCGCCATAGATTCTGAGGCGAGTGGCACCGCAGGCTTTTGCCATGCGCATATGATGGCAATGAAGTAGTTCTCCTCGTTGGCTACCCCAAATGGAAGTTTGAGATGTAGCATAGCGGTAATTTCCTTTGGTGAAGATACCAAAGTTTGTCTCCAGTAGGACTCCAACGACGACAAGAAGGTGGTTCGGCAAGTGACGCGCCGTTTGTGATAATCACTTTCTTCGTCTGGACCTGCACACAGATACAAATAACTTTGCTCCCAACGAGTAAAGACAAGTTGTCAATCTCTCCGGCCTTGCCGTTTACAAAGGATCAAATGCAAGAGGTAAAAGATAATGATAAATGCGACTAGAATGTAAAACAGGAAGTAAATTAAAGGTGTAAACAATGGTGGAAATATGGACTGGGGTCCCATGAAGTTCACTAGTGATGTCTCTCTCCCAAAATAAGATAAACAGTTATGCGAGGTAAACAAATTACAGCTGGGCAATTGACAGTATTAAAAAGCACCCTAATGCTAACTATGCTACAAAAGAAACGAAGAGGCTCAAAAGTTGGGCAATACACCAAGACAAGTAGACCGAAATCTATCTGCATCTACTCACTAATCATCCACCTTGAGATATATATCCAGAACATCTCGCTCGTATTAAGTTGCGAGCCCCACCCAAAGTGTAAACCAAAAGCAACAGGCAATTGCATTAGAAGAACTTTGCGTAAAGAAAACAATCCTTGCAACCGCGGTTACAAGCACCATTGTTTTCCCCCTTGTGGCATCATCACATCCCGTACACTCATGTTTGTGTCACTCAAACTAGTCTTTAGGGGGCATGAACCCACAATCATACATAACGCTCCTTCTTGGAGTTACAATCAATCACTTGGCCAAAGTAATAAACAACAACGAAGAACATGCAAGAATTACTCAAGAACACAAATATAAAAGGAGAATAACCAAATATATTAATCATCACATCTGAACATAGTCTCATAATCCATCAGATCCTAGGATACTCAACATAGAAACAGCAAAAAAAATTACATATGTGCCTTGATCATGTAGGGCAGCTCACAAGGTCTAATCAATGAAGAACAAAGAGGTGGAGAGGACATCATAGAGCTACTGATCATGGACCCATGGTCCAAGGTGGACTACTCACGGCTCATCCGGGAAGCGTCCATGGTGGTGGAGAAGCTCCCGGAGGTCAATCCTCCCTCCGGCAGGGTGCCTGGAAGAGGTCTTCTGACGCTCCCGATCTTAGAAGTGAGGAGGCAGCGGAACAGAGGCGAGATCGCAAAAAAGGGTTCTATCGTCGGGGGTTTCGGTACGAGAGGGATATATAGGCGAAGGGGGCAGAGAGGTGGGGCACCAGGGAGTGCAGGCGGCCTCCCGGCGCGGCCCCACCCTAGGCCGCTCCCCCTGGCGTCCTAGACTCCTGGTGGGGCCCCTCTAGCCCCCCTTTCGGCGCCTGGAAGCTTCCGGGTCTATGATTTTTTATATATTTTTTCCGGAATTTTTCTGGCACTTTAAGTAATGGGAAAACCTGAAATACAAAAACAGCAGAAAACAGAAACTGGCAATGCGGTGCATTGAGTTAATAGGTTAGTCCAAATATGATCAAAAGTGTATGCAAGTGTATCAAAAGCATAGCAATATCACCCAAAACATGCATGGAGCAAGAAGAAATTATAAATTCGTTTGGGACATATCAACATTCCCAAGCTTAATTCCTGCTTGTCCTCGAGTAGCCAAGTGGTAACAAGCATAATTTCTATGGTGACATGCTACCAACCGTAAAAGAACTTTTAAGTAAAACAAGCAAGGCATGTAATTTAATTCAAGTCATAACAAGCAAGAGTCTATATTAGCATTGAAACAAGCAACATAAGAACATATAGGTGCAAGAGCTCTCGTTGTCCGTGACTTGAATGTCTCCAAATGGTGTTTGGGTGCAAGAAGTGGGAGATGGGAATACGAGAGAGTAAAAACATACTATTTATTTTAGTCTTCTTTGGAATCTTATCTTGACTCGTCCCGAGGCCACAAACCAGGTACAAGTCAGACTGATCCACTCCCTTTCGATATTTTGAGCACTCATACAATGGATGAGCGTAAGAAAGAAATTTGACACTTAGGATGGCAAAGAGAGAGATGGTGGAGAAGGAAGACAAAAAAGCGTGAAAGTCTCACATCAATGAGGACAATCATAGGCGAGAGAAAGCCAAATGATAGATATGATGTGAGGAGTAGGGATTGCCATGCAACAGATGCACATATGAGCAATAGAAAGCTCTGCAATGGAACTAGTGTTGTGCATCCAACTTGCTTGCTCAAGAAGACCTAGAGATCATTTGACGAGACTCATCATTGGAATATACAAGCCAAGTTCTATAGTGTAAGGGTCCCCACATAGCTATATGCATATATGATCATCTCTATGGAGTACAAGATATAAGAGGGAGTACGAGTGTGGATCTCTCAAAAGGAATAGTAGTGTGCTCCCTTCTCTCTTTTTATTTTATTTTTCTCTTTTTTTCTATTTTTTGTATTTTTTTGGTGCCCTCAATGGCTCTTTTTATTTAACTCTCATTTGTCCTCTTTAGGATCTTTTAATTTGTCCTCTTTGGGATCTTTTCCTCACTTTCGGGGAAACACTCTATGTAACAAGAAGTATAGAAGATCTTTCACACTTTACAAAAGTACTTAGCATAAAGAGGAAGCTATCATGATGTATGCAAATGTATGCCTCTGCCAGTGTAGCAGGATATGTAATGATACTAGCGCGTCATGTAGCAATGATTAGGGCAAGGCGCAACTAGGATGCGGCTCATTGATCAACCAAAAGCATGCATGACATGAAGATCAAGTCATGAGAAGTTGGATGTTGCATGACAATATATCTCGGAAAGGCTATGTACATGCCTTGATAGGTAGGTATGGTGGCTGCTTTGAGGAAGGATATAAGGAGGTTTATGATGATAGAGCATATCATGCCAAGGGCTTGGATGCACCGGCTAGGTATGCGCCACCTCTCGGAGTGAGAAAAGGCAACGCACGGTACTGAAGAGGCTAGCAAAATATGAGGAGATGGAAGTGTCAACTTTTGAATACTTCATTAGTCCGAAGAACTCATGCACTTATTATCGGTAATGCCCAATCTAATCAGGAGGTTCACAAAGATATAAGTACCCCAAGGAGGAGTGTATGGGTTTTTGGTTATCCTTGCGCATCCTCGACTCATGGTACGTGAGTGTACTCTAATATCCGATCCCTCCAAAGATTAGTGATCCATCTAGTAGCTAGAGTTCTCAACTAGTTTTTGTATTTTTTTTTGAAAATAAACACAGATTGCCCAAAATACGACATCTATCACTAATAGGCTAAAGCTCTTGACACCAAAAGTTCAAATGTTACTCAAAACAATACCTGAAAACTATTGCAAGTTACTACTACAATTGAATAATAACCTCAATTACCTACTTTAAATCAAGACACACAAATTAGTGCAAAAAGATAACTCTCTAAACAAGGTAAACATGAAAAATCAAGAGAGTTCCAGACACAAACTAAACAAAATCTCTTAAAATGATAACCATGAAAACTAAGAGCTAAGCATGACAGTAGCTACGAAAATATAACGAGCACACACAACAAATAAGGATAAGCATGAAAATCCTATGATATGTTCTAGGTTGAAGTGGAGCGTGTTTCTCCCCCCACACAAATAAATATGGGTTCTAGCTTGTTATGAACTACAAACAAAGCTAATGAAAACTAAAATAAAGAGCAAGATGCTCCAAGCATAGAACATAACACATGGAGTGATACAAATATAGTGGAACGAAGGACGAACAAATAATTGTGGATGGAGAAGGGGATGCACGGGGGCATCCCCAAGCATAGATGCTTGAGTCTCCTTGGATATTTTTTGGGGTTGCATGGGGGCATCCCCAAGCTTGAGCGTTTGCACTCCCGGATCTTCTTTCATCATCTTCCCCCTCACACTTGAAAACTCCCTTCATACATAACTCATCATAAGCTGATTAGAGAGGTTAGTAACCATGATAAAATAATTTGCCTCCACTGGAAATAAGGATAATTTTGAAGAGATACTATTTCTCAAGATTTCCAAAAAACATTTGCAAAGAAAAAGCTAGCGCAAGACTTGGAAAACGAAGAAAAAGCAAAATGTGGCAGAATGTGTGAAAAACAGACCAGCAGGTAGTAAATAAATTTTTTGGGTACTTCTGCAACTCAAATCAAAAAACGCAGAACAGATGCACGCAAGCTAATCATATAGAACATGTTGTCAAAAAAATCAGATAAAAAAGATTATCTGGTGATTTTAGCTGAATTTTTCCGTCCAAGGACATAATCTGTTTTCTGGACAGCACGTCACAACTTTTGAACTTTCTTGCAATCGAAGGCTAAACTTGGCATAAATCTTGAAAATAAAGATACAATTATGTTGCTACAGTATTTAAAGTCATGAAGACCACCAAAAACATAAGGAAAAACATCTTGGGCTGCCTCCCAACAAGCGCTTTCTTTTACGCCTTTGAGCTAGGCACAAAGCAAAAAGATCAAGTTTTATCAAGTATAACGGACTAAAAAGGTAACTTAATCTTCTTCCTAGGGACGTGTTCCATGTACTTCTTGAGTGGGAATTGGAATTTTATATTCCCCTCTTTCATATGAATGACAGAACCAATGGTGCGAAGAAAAGGACGTCCCAAAATAATTGGACATGAGGGTTCACACTCAATGCCTATAATAGTAAAATAAACGGGATCATAATTATCATTGACAACAATAAGAACATCGTCAATATTTCCCAAAGGTTTCTTTACGAAATAAGCAACGAGAAAAACACCAAAATAACAAGAATCAAAAGGTTTCAATTCAAACATATCATACATTCTTTTGGGCATAACGGAGGTACTAGCTCCAACATCACATAAAGCATAGGAAGAGAAGTTATTCAATTTAATTTTGATCATAGGATCACAACCATCTTCTAGATTCCTAGGTATGGAGGCTTCTAACATAAGCTTCTCCTCCCTAGATTTAATTAGAGCATTGGTGATGTGCTCCATGAAGGCAATATTTAGTGCGCTAGTGTGGGGGTCTCTAGACATTTTGTGTAGTATACTAATAACTTCAGAAAGGGTACAACTATCAAAATCAAGGTCACTACTATCAAGCAAGGTGGTAGTGATGTCATCTAGGCTTACTTGTTTGAAAGCCTCTATGTTCATAGGAGTTTCTTCTTCTACGCTTGAGGTAATAGCATGACCATTAATAAGTCCAATGGGACTAGGGCTGTGTTGGGTGCTAAGAGTTTGGATATCCTCAACAACTTGGATAGTGGCAATAGTGTGGTGTGTAGGAAGGCTCTTAATTCTATATTCTTCCTCCTTTTCTCTAGCCCGTCTTTCTGTCAGTTTGGCCATCATCCTAATGTTTTCATTAATTTGCACTTGAATAGCATTCATAGGAATGGTCTTCCTCTCCTGGAGAGGAGAAGTTCTAATTTTAAGCATCTCAACATCAAGGGCTAAGTTGTCTACCTCCAAAGAGAGGCTATCAAATGTGTCTAATTTCTCCTCTAAACTCTTGTTGAAGGCTTTTTTGGTAGTGATACATTCCTTAAGCATGTTCTCTAATTCATAAGTGGAGTTCTTGGTGCTAGGATAAGTCTTTTTGATCTGAATTGTTTTGACAGTATGCTACTTACAATTAGCATTCACATGTCTGTTCTGAGTTTTTTGATTTGAGTTGCAGAAGTACCCCGGACAGTTATTTACTACCTGCTGGTCTGTTTTTCACAGATTCTACCACGTTTTCCATTCTCATCGTTTTGCAAATCTTAAGCTCGCTTTTTCTTTTCAAATTCTATTTGGAAATCATGAGAAATAATAGCTCTTCAAGAACATCTCTATTTCCAATGGAGAAAAAATATTTTATCATGGGTACTAACCACTCTAATCAGCTTATGACGAGTTTTATATAAAGAGAGTTTTCAAGTATGCGAAGGAAGATGATGAAAGAAGATTCGGGAGTGTCAAGCGCTCAAGCTTGGGGATGCCCCCATGCACCCCCAAGAAATATCAAAGGATAGTCAAGCGTCTAATCTTGGGTATGCACCCGTGCATCCCCTTCTCCATCAACAATTATCAGTTCATCCTTCTCCATGCTATATTTTTATCACTTCATATGATATTTGCTAAACTTGGAGCGTCTCGCTCTTTACGTTTTAGTATGTTGTAGTTTGGCTTGTTGTTCATAACAAGTTGGATCCTTGCCTTCATTGTTTGGGAGAGAAACACGCTCCACTTCACCCTAGAACATAACATAGGCTTGCATGCTTATCTTTCTTTTTGTGTGTGTTCTTTATCTTTTCATAGCTGCTGTCATGCTTAGCTCTTAGTTTTCGTGCTTATATTTTTAAGAGATTTTATTTAGGATGATTTAGGAACTCTCTTGAGTTTTCATGCTTATCTCGTTTAGAGAGTTGGCTTGTTGCACTGAGTTATTTGTCTTGCATGAGTACGTAATTAAGGTTTCTATTATAAGTTTAGTAGTAACATGCAATAGTTTTGAGGTACTGATTTGAGTAATATTTGGACTTTTTGTGCCAAGATCTTGACCATATTAGTGATAGGTGTCATATTTTTGGCAATCCGTGCTTATATTCGAAAACTACAAAAATTAGTTGAGAGCTCTAGCTACTAGATGGATCGCTAATTTCTAGAGGGGTTGGAATATATAGAGTAACCTCACGTACCATAGGTCGAGGATGCGCAAGGATAAAAAACCCCCCATACACTCCTTCTCGGGGTACTTGTCTCTTTGTGAACCTCCTAATTGGATAGAGAGTTACCGATAATAAGTGCATGAGTTCTTCGGAACAATGCGGTTATTCGATTGTTGGCACTTCCACCTTCCATATTTTGCTAGCCTCTTCGGTACATGCATTGCCCTTTCTCATCTTGAGAGTTGGTGCATACTTATCCGGTGCATCCAAACCCTTGGCATGATATGCTCTGTCATCATAAACCTCATATCTTCCTCAAAACAGCTACCATACCTACCTATCAAGGCATTTCCATAGCCTTTCCGAGATACATTGCCATGCAACATCCATCATCTCATGACTTGATCTTCATGTCATACATTCTTTTGCTTGATCGAGGAGCCGCATGCTATTTGGGCTTTTCCCTTATCATTGCTACATGACGCGGTAGTATCATTGCATATCCTTCTACACTGGCATAGGCATACATTTGCATACATCATGATAGTTTTCATATTTCTTTATGTTGAGTACTTCTTGTAAAGTGTGAAAGATCTTCTATACTTCTTGTAATATAAAGTGTTTCCCCTAAACTGAGGAAAAGATCCCAAAGAGGACTAAATGAAAAGATTCCAAAGAGGATAAATGAGATATAAATAGAAAGAGCCAATGACGCCACAAAAATAAAAAAATATAAAAAAAGGAGAAAAAGAAATAAAAAGAGAGAAGGGGCAACCATACTATTCCTTTTGAAAGATCCAAACTCGTACTCAATTGTCATATTTGTACTACATAGATATTATCATTCATGCATAACTATGTGGGGACCCTTACACTATAGAACTTGGCTTGCATATTCCAAGGATGATCCTCCTCAAATGAGCTCTAGGTCTTCACGAGAAAGCAAGTTGGATGCACTCCCACTAGTTCCATTGGAGAGCTTACCTTAGCTCATATGTGCATCCGTTGCATGGAAATCCCTACTCCTCACATCATATCTATAATTTGGCTTTATCTCGCATATGGTTGTCCTCATTGATGTGAGACTTTTACACCTTTTTGTCTTCCTACCCCATCATTTCTCTCTCTTCCTTCCTAAGTGGCAACATATCTTTCTCGCGCTCATCCATTGCTTGAGTGCTCAAAATCAAAAGGGATAGGATCAGTTTGACTTTTACATGACTAGTAGTCTGGGGAAGAGTCAAAATAAGATCCCAAAGGACACCAAGTGTGAAGTTGTAGTAGATTGAGTTCTCAATTAAACTATATATTAATTTTTATTCTCTAAACACATCTCCCACTTCTTGCACGCAAACACCATTTGGAGATATTTGAGTCACGGACAGCGAGAGCTCTTGCACCTTTATGTTCTTATGTTGCTTGTTTCAATACTAGATATAAACTCTTGCTTGTTATGACTTGACTTGAATTGCATATCTTTCTTGCCTTACTACAAAGTTCTTTTATGGTAGAATTTCACCACAAAAATTATGCTTGTTATCATTTACCTACTCGAGGACGAGAAGAAATTAAGCTTTGGGATGTTGCTACGTCCCAAACGTATTTATAATTTATGCTTGCTCCATGCATGTTTTGGGTGATATTTCTATGTGTTTGCTACACTTTTATACCTTTTTCAACATATTTGGACTAACCTACTAACTCAGTGCACCCAGTGCCAGTTCCTGTATGTTTTCTCCGTGCATTGCAGAAAAGGGTGAAAAATCAAAGTGCCCAGAAAATTCCATGAAAAATATATAAAAAACAACGTTCTAGAAGAGTCCTCCAGCCGGAGGATGAGGTCAAGGGGTGGCCCACAACCCCCTAGGAGGCCTCCTAGCGCGGCCAGGAGGGGACCCGCGCCACCTAGCCGCCTGGGTGATGTGGGGCCCCCCTGGTGCCCCCCTTTTTCCCTTACTTTTACTCCCGATGTGAAAACCCTGATGCCAGAACTCCTTTGTCCAGAAGAGATTCCGATCTCCGCCGCCATCGCCACCAAGGTTCGGGAGACCAGAATTTCTGTGTTGGGACCCTGCCGGGACGGGGATGTGCTCCCGGATTCATCTCCATCGACGTTGCTTCCTCCTCCATGAAGCGGGAGTAGTTCCTCCTAGGGGCTGAGGCCTTCTACAATAGCTATGTGGTTAATTATCTCTCCCATGATGTGATCTTTATTGTGATCAAAGGCTATGTTAATCTAGGGTGATCCCATGATGTTTCCCCATCTTCTATGTATTGGATTGATGTACTCACTTGATTTTATGTAGTATAATCTCCGAGACCAAGGTGACATCGTTCTATTGGAAATGGATTAAAAGAATATTTTCATGAGTGATTTCCTCTTTTGTGAATTGATTGAAGATTGAGAGTCTTTTGGTGCTTGTCTTTGACTATCCTTGAGATATGTTGTGGTTATTGTAGTACTCTCTTTGGATGGCCGCGGTGACATTGGGAAATCCATAGATGAGAACTACGAACTCTCAGGTGTGCTTTTGTAGCCCTACATAATTCTAGTCCTCTCTTGATCACAAAGGAATGACCTCCGAGTTATATCTCCTTGCATTTTTGTGTGGAAATATCATTTGATTAGACTATGTTAATGTTGTTGGGACTTGCCACTAGTGAAAGTATGAAGCCTAGATCTTGTTTCTCACCATTGTTACACCATTTGTTCTCACGTTTACTACTTGCTACCTTTCTATAATTTTTATTACAAATTTATATTACCTTGCTTTACCACACCTATCACCCATATTTTACCATCTCTTCACTGAACTAGTCAACCTATAAAATTTACCATTGTATTAGGTGTGTTGGGGACACAAGAGACTTCTAGTTTCTTAATTGCAGGGTTTCTTGAGAGAGACCATCTTTAACCTCTACTTCCCTGAGTTCGATAAACCTTAGGTCATACACTTGAGGGAAATTGCTGCTGTTGTACAAACCTCTGCGCAAGGAGGCCAAACATAGTCTCCAAGAATAGAAGCATGTGTAGAAATTAGCCGCCACCCCCCTCCCCCTTACAGTAATTTTTTGTTGGAATTTAGCGATTTGGTTGCTCATCCCAACTATTTACTGTAGCGCATCCCTTGCTTTGCTACAACAACTATGATACATAAGTTCTCAATGTACCTATCTGAAGACTCGGCTAGGGTTACAGTACAAACGAACCATGGCTATAGTTTCAAAGTTGAGGTTACTACCAAAACTGGATGTCGCTACTACTTGGAGAGAGTTTGTTGCACGTTATGTGCTAGAACTGGCACGAAAGTGTTAGTGGATATAAGTCAACCTGGTCTTATCATACATGTGGTGTTTCCAGCTCAGATCCATCGATGGACTGATAAATATGTTAGTGTTCTTTCAAATATTGCATATATCTGTATTGCATTGTTTTACCAATTATTTTTCTAGGTTTAAAATTGTAATTACTACTGACAAAATCTTTTTTTGATGTAGTCGATGTTGAGCGTCTAATTAAAAAACTTAAGATAAGTCCTCGTTCCAAATTTCCGTGCTGAGACCTGGAGCCGGTCGTAGAATTTGTTGGAAGGATTAACTCGCTGATTAAGCGTCATCATGTTGGATGCATGATGGCATCTTATTATCTAATTGTGCATACATTGGACAAAATCAATTGTACCGAAAAAATCCTGATACATGTTTATCTTTCATGTTATATATAGTTTTGTAAACTTTACGTCCATCCAGGGTTACAATTGTTGTATTGGTCTTCCAAAAGTTATTGCCGCCATTAGTTGTTCCTGAATTCATCCCCTCTACTAGTCCAATAACACTAGCTATTGGTTAGAATAAGAGGGTGATGTCGTCATACTAGATGAAACTATTTTCATTGAAATATGGAACACCGTGATGGAAATTTGTTCACACATGAAAATGGGAGACAACGTTTTGCTCTTCATGTACGAAGGCACTTAAGGGATTTTTTGTTCATTAGTTGAAGGGTTTTGTGATGAAGATCATGAGCTATGCTTTCCTCAAAGACTTATGGGTGATTATTGTATGTGCAACGTTGTATGTTTTGTGAATGCACCTTAATAAATTATGTATGTAATTTTTGTTGAGTAATGCCTATTAATGCATTTAATGAATTGTTTTTTTAGTAAAAAATGACTTTTAAGTTGAACAATTTATAGATCCATTACACCCCAAACTTTTTATATGATGAACATTAAACATTCACACTAACATACTAAAATTTCAAACATTTCTAACTTTATTTGGCAATATTAATTCATAAAAAATTTTATTTTTTAGCATAATTGCCTTGGAATTGAAAATGAATTCACATGGCCTCTAGAAAGGACGAGACTTGGCATGGTTTCATTATTTCACCAACATGGACCGTGGTAAAAGTTTCAGTGGACTACTAGACAAATTGGACATACTTTGCACAAACTGGACCATTCCTTTCGAAGTATCGGGGTTTCGATAGGAAACAATCACATCACAGATGCATCACATTATTGTGAACCATTTAAACCTAACCTTTTTCTATGATCAACATTAAGCATTCACCCTAACATACTGAAATTTCAAATGTTTGTGACTTCATTTGCCAATTTTATTGCATAAAATGAAATATTTTTTAGCATAATGGCAATGGAATTGAAAACAATTCAGACGGCCTCTGAAAATGACGAGTCTTGGCATGCTGTCATCATTTCACCAACATTGTCCGTGGTAAAATTTAAGTGGATTATTGACCAATTATATATACTTCATGCACAAACTGGACCATTACTTTCGAAGTATCGGGATTTCAATCGGAAACAATCACATCACAAAGGAATCACGTTATTTCTAAACCTTTTAAACCCCAAACTTTTGTATATTATCAATATTAAGCATTCACACTAGCATACTGAAATTTCAAATGTTTCTGATTTCATTTGGAAATTTTAATGCATTTAACGAATTATTCTTGACCATAATAGCCTTGAAATTGAAAATCAATTCAATCGGCCACTAACAAGGACGAGACTTGGTATGCTCTCATCATTTCACCAACATTGTTCGCGGTAAAATTTTGAGTGGATTACTAGACAAATTAGATATACTTCATGCACAAAGTGTACCATTCCTTTCGAAGTATCGGGATATCGGTCAGAAACAATCACATCACAAAGGCATCACGTTATTTTTAAACCTTTTAAATCCCAAACTTTTTAATGCTCAACATTAAGCATTCACACTAACAAACTAAAATTTCAAACGTTTCTGACTTCATATCGCAATTTTAATGCATAAAACGAACAATTTTTAGCATAAGGGCCTTGGAATTGAAAATCAATGAAAACGACCTCTAAAAAGGATGAGACTTGGCATGCTATCATCATTTCACCAACATGGTCCGTGGTAAAAGTTTCAGTGGATTACTAGACAAATTAGATATACTTCGTGCACAAACTGGACCATTCCTTTCAAAGTATCGGTATTTCGATCAGAAACAATCACATCACAAAGGCATCACATTATTTTGAAATCTTTTTAAACCCCAAACTTTTTATATGATCAACATCAAGCATTCACACTAGCATACTGAAATTTCAAATGTTTCTGACTTAATTTGGAAATTTTAATGCATAAAACGTACTGTTTTTTTAGCATAATGGCCTTGGAATTGAAAATCAATTCAAACGACCTCTGAAAAGTACGAGACTTTGCAGGCTGTCATCATTTCACCAACATTGTAAGTGGTAATAGTTTCAATGGATTACTAGAAAAATTAGATATACTTCATGCACATACTGGACAATTCCTTTCGAAGTATCGAGATTTCAATCGAAAACAATCACATCACAAAGGCATCACATTATTTTTAAATCTTTTAAACCCGAAACTTTTTATATGATCAAAATTAAGCATTCACACTAACATACTAAAATTTCAAATGTTTCTGAGTTCATTTGGCAATTTTAATACATAAAATGAATTATTTTTGAACATAATGGCCATGGAATATCTTGTAACCCTATTTTATGATGGTGGTCGTTGGATGTAACCTTAGCGCCGAAAGATAGCCGTTGGATCTTACTTCGATCCACGAGAAGCAGGTTATGCGACCTGATTGGTTGGATATTTCTTCAGGTATATTACACACATACTGTAATGCAGAAACGTTTGTGATGTCACTTGTCACGCGCGCCAGCCCCCCTCGATCCCCACCTACAAAAAAATTCATCAGCCGCATCATCTTACTTGGGTAAACAAATTACCCGTTTATGGTAAGAATATAACCCATACAAGTTCATTTTTAGTTTAGTCTGCGATACCACTTCTCCCGCCAGCCCCCCTCCCCACCTACCCAAAAATTTCACTAGTCGCGTGAATATCTAAGATGCCCCCTCCTTCCTTCCACCACCACCAAAGGCCGCATTCCCCACACTTCTTGTTCAACCCCTCCCTTGCTCTTCCTATCGTTGCGTCATATACGGCGCATGCAACTCCGGCGAAGTGCTACACGACGCCCCCCACGTATACCGTGCGCGGTGGCCCATACTGTGGATGCCGTTCGCACACCTCCCTACTACCTGCGCCTCTTCGGACCATCATTGACCCTGTTCCGTTAAGATCCCATACGCCTGCCAAATGCTCATGCTCTTAGTCCTCCATCCATCATGTATGCCCGACTACCAAATAATGTTTAGTTAGATATGTCGCAGAGTTAGTTCACCTTTTCCATGTGGGATGCTCATGTCCTGCATCTGCCATAATTTTTATTTATATCGCATTTGTAAATTATTTTTTGGTTGGATTGCATCTATGATTTCAATCAATTGACCTCGTACTATATAAAATTCTACCATGCATTGTGTTGTTTATGTTATAGTTACTTGATCGACTTTCCACGTCTTGAATCTGTTCGATTGTATGTTTTTTGCGGGTTGGTTGTATTGTTTAGTTTCTATATGAGCGAACCTGACATTATTGATCGCCTCTGCATTTATGTCTTGCTTCACTTAAGGGGCAAGAGGGATACCACTCTACTATGTTTAGACTATGAGCATTGTAATCTTGAAGTAATTTGAGTTTCATATTATTCATTCTTAGCTCTTTGCATTCTTTTTCATGAGCTTGAATGTTCTCTTTGTGCATTATATTCGTAGAACTGTTCTAATGTTCTTTAGATCAGATGGTAGCTACTTATCTAGACTTTCCATATCTTGAATCTGTTCGCTTGTATGGTTTATTTTGTATGAAGGAACCTCTTATGATTGATTCCCCCCAATTCGTACATTACTTAACCATTTTATACTTCATCAACTTGCAGGTTAGCAATGGTTGACTCTGATACTAAAAACCGAGGTATGCACTTGGTCGAAAGGGCTTATACTCATTAATATACAATCGAAGAAAAAATGACAGTGTTTGGGGTCTAACATTTACATCTTGCTTGTAGCTCCTTTTACAAGGGGTTTAGATCCACTATTCGACCCATTTTGAATCTCGGGAAACGAGGTGACCATGACCATCTACCAAGTCAAGAAACCTAGAAAGATTGTTAGGATAAAGAAACTGGCCACGAAACAAACCAAACTCTTTGTCTACACAATGAAGAAGACTTTAGTTTGCTGTAAGATGGTACCAATTTATCCCCCTACCATATTTTTTCATGTGCACACAATTTCAATACTGAGAAACGATATGTATGCCTATCTTTGCATGCAGTCTTTTCCGAAGAAGTTCACCAATGATGACCTCTCAACTCACCTATATGGTCAAGAGGCAAGAAAGGTTTTTGTACAACACCCACGCTATAATATTGAAGTATCCCTGAAGAGGGTGAAAGATGGATGGGCAATCATCAACAGTCGTTGGGATAAAGTCTCACATGCGTTCAACATTCTCGTAGGGTCAATTTTTGCATTCTGCTTCGATAGCTTCCCAGACGAGATTCATTTGTCTATCCACAGACTATGAAACTGTACTTTGCAAATGTTGTTATACCACATATTTGGTGCTTCTCTATTGTGGCTTGTTGTACTACCTGCAGGTTGTACTGTGATTTCAGTAATAATGTAAACCATGGCGACCATTAGAAGCATATTAATGATACACTGTGTTATAAATGTCCTTCTTACAACAATTAAAAAATGACTAAAATGTTTCAGATTAATATATTGCTAAATAATATTTTTTGTAGTTAGAACATTGCACACGGTTCTTCACATAATTTTGCCACAGATAGATGCGTATATCCCACACATTCGATAAGAAAGCATCGGGGATTTATTTCTCATTCCACATCATATTTTATGCACAACCGTTTGTATGTTCAGCGTATATCACACACAGTTCATCCGGAAAGAACGTTTGTGATTTCATTCTGAAACCACACGATCATTTATGCACAAACGTTTGGGTCAGTGTGAACAAAACAAACATGTACTATATGTAAAATGTATGGAATAGCTTCAACTATCGCACGAAGTTCCTAACACACCAGCGTTTGGGATAGTGTAACTCAACATAAACGTAGTTTCTGGATTAAACGTATTCTATAGGATCCTAATCTCAAACGGGCATTAATGAACAAGTGTTTGCGATGAAAAGGTCAACACAAACGTTTGATTTATCATGTGAATCTTTGATGACTAGCCCATAGGCAACGTTTTCTGGCTATCGTGCGGAATAGGCCCCCCTATCGCAATCGAAGGCAAGGCGATGGTTCTGATTCCCATAGGAGATAGTTCTCAAAAACCGTTTGGGTAGCTACGTTTCGCACTAGTTAAGGCGCCGAGTGCCAAGATTTTCTTGGGTCGCGTAAGCGAGAAACGCCTCGGAGGGTGATACGTCCCAATTGTATCTATAACTTATGCTTATTCCATGCACTTTTATGTGACATTACTACATGTTTTGCTACACTTTTATATCAGTTTATACATATTTCGACTAACCTACTAACTCAGTGCACCTACTGACAGTTTATATCTGCTGATGTCTTTAGTTGCAATGATTTTTTCCCATTTTAAAATGCTCCAAAAATTCCAGAAAAATCAGAATAAAAATGAGCGTCACGGAAGCTTTTGGAACCACCGAAGAAGTGTCGGAGGGGGCCATACCCCTCCCAGGCGGCCAGGTGGCGTGGCCCACCTCCTGGCCGCGCCACCAAGGCGCCTCGGAGGTGAAGACACCCCCTGGTGCCCCCCTTCGGCCTATATTACACCCTCGTCCAGGAAACACTCGACGAGAATCCCGCATCGTGAAATACCTCTTTGTTCCTCCGCCGCCGCACTTCAAAGATCGGGAGCACCAGAAGACCTCTTCCCGGCACCCTGCCGGAGGGAGGATTGACCTCCGGGAGCTTCTCCACCACCATGGACGCTTCCCGGATGTGCCGTGAGTAGTCCCCCTTGGACCATGGGTCTATGACTAGTAGATATGTGATGTCTTCTCTCCATCCTTGTTCTTCAATGTCTAGTCCTTGTGAGCTGGCCTACATGATCAAGGCACCTATGTAATTTTCCTGTTGTTGCTATGCTGTGTTTGCTGGGATCCGATGGATTATGAGATTATATTCAGATCGTGATGAGTTATATATTTGGTTTAACTTTTATATTTTGTTCTTGAGTAATTCTTGCATGTTCTCCGTTGCTTTTTATTGCTTTGGCCAAGTAGTAGATAGTAACTCCAAGAGGGAGCATTTTGCATGATTGTGGGTTCATGCCCCCCTATGTCTAGCTTGAGTGACGAAAACATGAGACTAGGGGATGTTTTGTTGCCACCAGGGAGAAAACAACGATGCGTGTAACTGCGGTTGCAAGTATTGTTTACCTTACGCATAGATTGTTAATGCAATTGTATGTTTTTTTGAGTTTACACTTTGGGTGGGGCTCGCAACTTAATACAAGCGAGATGTTCTCTATAGATATTTCAAGGTGGATGATTAGTGAGTAGATGCAGATGGATTTCGGTCTACTTGTCTTCGCATACTGCCCATACTTTTGAGCCTCTTACTTTCAAGTAGCATAATTAGCATTGCGGTCCGTTTATAATTCTATCAATTGCCCATCTGTAATTTGTTCACCCATCTTAGCTGTTTATCGTCTTTTTGGAGAGAGACATCACTAGTGAACATCATGGCACCCCGGTCCATATTTCCACCACTGTTTACATCTCCACTTTATTTCCTGTTTTTTACTTTCAGTTACAATTATTACTATCACTATCCTCTTGCGTTTGATCCTTTGTAAACGACAAGGTCGGAGGGATTGATAACCCCTCTATACTCGTTGGGAGCAAAGTTATTTGTTTGTGTCTGCATGTCCACGTCAACTCTTGCGTCATCAAGTAATCTCTGGTGCCGTTGACACCACTACTTGTCGATCCTTGGAGTCGTGCTGGATTCAATAAACCTTACAATCCTCGTGTAAGGGAAATTAGCCGCTATCTACATCTCTACCTTTCACTTGGTGTAACCAACGAGGAGCACTACTTAAGGGCCATCAAGCTAATTTCTGGCTCCGTTGTCAGGGACTCCACTCTTGAAGATAGGGGAGCTCCACACTATCTTTTATCTTTGTTTTTTAGTCATGTTAGTTTACCTTATCGTTTTTATCTTCGTGTCCTTTCTGTTTAGTCAAGCATGTTAGGACTTGGTGTTTTGAGGGAATCAGAAGTTCTAGATTTCCATCAAAGGGATGGAGAAACTATGAAGAAGGCATGGGACAGAATTTCTGATGCACATAAAAGAATTATGCCTTGGATACCTATAAAGATTGTGCTTAGAAATTTTTACCATTGTATTTTTAAATGGTGTAAACACTCTCTTGATATTATAGCTGAAGGAGATTTCTTAGAGTGTGATGAAGCTAAAGCTCTTGATATTGTATATGGTCTATCTAGTTATTTTGTCTATGATCGTAGTTTTCATACCATTATAGATAGACTTGCTACTATTAAAAAGAATGGATGCTCTAGACTTGAGAAAATTAGAGAAACCCAAGCCCAATAAGAAAGATATTTTGGAGATGAATAATGATTGGGATCCTTTTGGTAGAATTATCATCTCTAACCAAGACTTCCTTACTTTTTGTGATATTGGATCCATGGTTTCTACAATGCCAAAAGTAGTTTATGATTCTTTAAAACAATTAAACATGGGCAAATTGTCATCTGATCATGAACACGCTAATGGAGATATTTCCGAGATCCGGGGAAAGGTAAAATATGTCCAAGTCACATTTCTTAAAAGGAGTCAAACGGTGGATTTCTTCATCATGGAGCCAAACCAAGGAAATATAGTGCTTCGAAGGGACTTCCTCCGAGCCATGAAGGGATTCATAGATATAGGTAATGGACACATACGCTTACGTGAAAAGGCGAAAGGTACGTATCACTTTCCTCAAAGAAATGAGGACGAGCTAGTTGAGGAACCATTTGAAGGTCTTTATAATTTCGATAACTATGATGACTTTTGATTCCTCTTCTTTGTACCATGCCCAGCTAAAAGGCATAAAAAGCGCTTGTTGGGACGCAACCCAAGATGTTTTTACTTTCATTTTTAGTGGTCTTGATGTTTGTTACTACTGTAGCAACATCATTGTATATTTATTTTCAAGCTTTGTGCCAAGTTTAAGCCTTCGATTGCAGGAAAGTTCAAAAGTTGTGACATGCTGTCCAGAAACAGATTATGTCCCCTTGACGGAAAAATTGGCTATAAATTAACAGATCATCTTTTTATCTGAATTTTTTTGACAGCATGCTCCATAAAATTGTCTTTCGTTCATCTTTTCTGAGGTTTTTGATTTGAGTTGCAGAAGTACCCCGAAAAAATTATTTACTACCTACTGGTCTGTTTTTTCACAGATTCTGCCACGTTTTGCATTTTCTTCATTCTGCAAACCTTAAGCTTGCTTATTCTTTGCAAAAAAATTGGTGATCTTGAGAAACAGTAGCTCTTCAATAATATAATTATTTACAGTAGAGAAAAAATATTTTATCAAGGGTACTAACCACTCTAATCAGCTTATTATGAGTTTCGTATGAAGGGAGTTTTCAAGTATGCGAATTAAGATGATGAAAGAAGATTCGGGAGTGTCAAGCGTTCAAGCTTGGGGATGCCCCCATGCACCCCAAGAAATATCCAAGGAGTTCAAGCATCTAAGCTTGGGGATGCCCCCGTGCATCCCCTTCTCCATAAACAATCATCATTTCGTTCTTCTCGATGCTATATTTTTATCGCTTCATATGTTATGTGCTAGACTTGGAGCGTCTCGCTCTTTAATTTTTAGTTTGTTTTAGTTTTTATTTCTGTTCATAACAAGTTGGATCCTAGAATTCATTGTTTGGGAGAGAAATACGCTCCACTCCATCGTAGAACACAACATAGGCTTGCATGCTTATCATTTTTTGTGTGTGTTCTATATCTTTTCATAGCTGCTGTCATGCTTAGCTCTTAGTTTCATGCTTATCTTTGTAAGAGCTTTCGTTTAGGTTATTCTAGGAACTCTCTTGAGTCTTCATTTTTATCCTGTTTAGAGAGTTGGCTTGTTGCACTGAGTTGTGTGTCTTGCATGAGTAGGTAATTAAGGTTGCTATTACAAGTGTAGTAGTAACATGCAATAGTTTTGAGGTATTTATTAGAGTAATGTTTGGACATCAAGGTACCAAGAGCTTGAACCTATTAGTGATAGGTGTCGTATGATGACCCTCAACTATAGGGGATCGATTTTAGTGTTCTCGCGGGTAAGTTAACCCAATTTATTGATTCGACACAAGGGGACACAAAGAGTATTTGAAAGCTTTGACAGTTGAGTTGTCAATTGAACCGCACCTGAAATATGCTTGCTTGCAACAAAGTATTAATAGCAACTATGATATGATAGTGATAATGATAATAGAAAAAGTAAACTAGTAGTAACCAGCAGGATTAAAACACTGTAGGCTAGGGAGATGGATGGTTCGGCGCTGCATGAATAAGAATGAACATGTAATAGATTCTAACACGGGGCAAGGCCCACAGCAAAGTAATGGTCATCTAGGCAAATATCAAACATCAGACATGTATCCCATAGGTAGTTGTGCGTGCTTGCAATAAGAACTTGCACAACATCTTTTGTCCTACCATCCCGCTATGAACGGGGCCAAAAGGAACTTATGGAGATTAAGGTGCTCCTGTTAAAGAGCACTGGAACAAAGCAATAAACTCAATGGATACATGGAATCCTCAAATTATAGACCATCCCCTTTGTGTCCAAGCTGTCACCTTTGGGATCGCCGGTTGCGGACCATAATAGGTGCATACAACTCATAGATAGGATCTTTAACATAGACAAACTCATGAAAACATAAGTGGTTCAGATCTGAAAACATGGCACTCGGGCCCAAAGTGACAAGCATTAAGAGCAACAAGTTGTAGAAAATATGATAAACACAAAAGTAGATGATAGGCAACATGCCCCCAACAATCCGACGAACTATTACATGATCAAGCTCATCGAATCCCTACCATCCCATTTGCATACAGCAGGGAATTACTCACACATGTGAATGGAAGTCATGCAGGGAGGATGGAGTTGTGATGGTGATGACGAAGGCGACGATCACCCCTCTCCGGAGGCCAAATCAGCCTCCAGATTGGCCCTCCCGAGGAAGAACAGAGGTTGGCGGCGGCTCCGCAATAGGTTCTAGAAAAGTGACTTCTGTTCCGGAGTTTCCCCGTCACGGGAAAAAATAGGAGACGAAGTAGGGTACCAGGGGAGGGTGCAGTTGCCCTGGTGGCCACCCGGCGCGGCCCCACACCTGGCCGCGCCCACAGGGCGCCTGGGGCCCCCTGGCTGCCCTCTAGCCCCCCTTCTAGCTTTGGGCTCCTTTGGATCTGTGGATTTTCTGGTTTTTTCTGGGAATTTTCTGAGATTTCCAAAAATCCATTTCCTGCGCACAATAAAACCATACAGGAAGCTCTGCTGAAAACAGCGTCAGTCCGGGTTAGTTTAGCAAGTATCAAAACAATGCTATATAAGATGTATATAAGTCGGTACTACGAAAAGAGTTTAGCAAGTATCAAAACAATGCTATGAGAACAATGCACGAAGAAATTCTTCTTTCAAGTCATCAATCACAAACAACCAAAAGTAAACAATATATTGCCGAAAATCAAGACAAGATCACAATGCACATAGCCTAAACATATCAGAGTGGTATCTCGCTAGCCTCCATGAGTGAAGCAAAACATAAATACAGAAACTCCTCCGGAGTTTTAAAGAAGACTAGAACTAAGAATTTCAGACTAACAATATCACAAGCATGCATAAGACAATGTAGTACTTTGGGACAATGCATGTTACACTAAGAATGACAATTATGCTCTCAATAGTTGGTGCTTTGAAGAAATAAGGTGATAATCTCGAACCGTGGATTTTTTATGGAAAGATTGAAAACCCGTGAAAGGAAGCAAAGACTAAACATGTGCCAGAGCTCTTGGTTTTGAAAATGGAGATAATTGAGAAGTGCAACTTTCCATTCAACGGTGAACGGTAAAGGTCTCTCATTATCTCCCATGCCAACCATATTAATGCCTTTTCCTTACACATGTTCCCTTATCCATAAATCCTTTAATGATCTACGGATCCTTTTATTTTTCCTCAAGTATGGAAGGAGGGTATTGTTCCATCTATCATTAGCAGCATTTGGTCCATTTCATTCCATTATCAAGTATGGGGGGGCGTAACTTTTTTTTATTGACTAGTTAAAACTTCCGTCAAAATATTTTTGGCATGGTAGATACTGATTTTCCATCACCGCACCATGAGCTTGTACGGTTACAAAAGGGAAGCTTTTGAATAAATTTCGAGATGGCACAAGAAAGTCTAAGGTAGGAGTGGCCGGTAAATACCACATATAGGTAGGTATGGTGGACTCAAATGGAATAACTGGGTTGAAAGGAGTTTGGTTACACAAACAGAATTCCGCTTAGTGTGAGTGAAGGCTAGCAAAAGACAGGGAAGCGACCAACTAGAGAGCAATAATTTGTTGGGGTTCGCAGCAGAAAACAAAAAAATTTCTAACTAGCGTTCCCATAACCATATCCAACATAATTGTCATAATCATGTAGAGCGACAAAGAAACATTGAATCGGGCATGAAAGTGATCTAAATATTCTGAAATAAAAAGGTCATCAAGGAATGATAGACATTTTAGTCATAAACATGTGTGAACATGTGCCAACTCAATCCAAGAATTCTCTGAAGGGAAATACCACTTCAATATGCCAAACCATGAACAATGCAATGCATGCAAATTATTCAAACAACATATTATGCACTCTAGCTATTTGAGATCAGCCACAAAGAAAGCATGAACACTAGGAAAGCATTGTAAACATATCACTATGTCGCTACAAGCTGGTCTCTAGGTCATAAGTACATGCATATGTACAAAAGTAGAAACAAGAAGAGTTCATACCGGTTTTCCTTGTTGCTTCCCTTCCGTTGATCTTCGTCATTACTACTTTGTCACTTGCACGACCGAACGTGGGAAATATAATCAAATGACATCACAGACTCGAGCTGAACTCTGAAAACAAAGAAAACTAAAGAGAGAAAGGAAATCTTGTTGGGTTTTTCAAAGGTTTAGCGAAAGAAAAAGAAAAGAGAAATCTTTTTGTTGTTTTTGCAAAATAGAAGAACAAAGAAGAACCAGCAAAAACTTCGAAAAGATCAAAGCGAAAAAAGTAAAAACGATAATACAATGAAAACAAGGGAACGTACTCCCCCAAGCTTAGGCTTTTGGCCTAAGTTGGTAGCAGCTACTGCCCCAGGAGCCTCCTGCTTCGGGGTAATGGTAAGTCCAGGACTCGTATGAGCCCTCCGGTGCGTACATCTAAGACCTCAGGTCGTCCCATGAGGAAAGTCCTACGCTCCAAGCAGAGGAAGACCCCTCACCTTGCTCGGTGAAGGTCTCCCCCTGGAATGGTCGGAACTCACCATGCTCCTCCTCGTCGGGCACAACCCCCTCCATGGGGTTATGCGGCTGGTAATGAGCCATGAACTCATCAAACTGGATATCATTGAAGGACCATCCATTCCTGCGAGTGTTATCAAACAAAAGTGGTGCAGGTAGACGGATCTCAAGAGTAATGGTCTTTTCAAACCTCAAAATATAATCAAGGTTACCAAACTGGGAAGTCATGGTAACAAACTTATGCCTCTTCATAGCAGCAAGATCAAGACTTGCGTATGAAAAGGGAACATCATCAGGATGCCGGGTGCGCTCAAGAGACTCAAGGATGAGAGTGGCGTAAACACCACCATATAAATCGCCCTTTTTACTGTTCGTAACAAGGCGTCGAGCAATTAAGGCACCCACATTATAATCATTCTTACCAGAGAGGGCGTTCGCATAAATAGGGAAATCTGGTGCAGAACCACTGCTCGTGTTGTCACGAGCCAACACCCCTCTAGCAACAAAATACGCAGAATACCTGAGGTGTGGAAACAGAATGGTGGAAATCTTCGTGCGCCGAATGTTAGTCTCCTCCTGGAAACAAAGGGAGTTGAAAGGGGTCCTCAACTCGGAAGGCTGAGAAGTCATTTTCGTCGTCTGACCAACGTTCGACAAACCTCTTATATCACAAAATTGTGCCAAAGACATAGTTATGAGATCATTATAAAGTTTGTACTTGACGGTTCCAGCATCATGGTTATAACGAAAACTTTTAACAAAGCGGGAGGTAAGATTCTTGTATTGTACCACATGACATAATGCTAGCCGTGTCAAACCTGCATTGGCACAAAGGCCATAAAATTCCTCCTTAATTCCTGCAGTTGTAATAAAATCATCGCATGGATACATCATTGTGCATGTTGGACGTGTATCTTCCAACAACCCCAGGGGCACATGATCTTCATTTTAGCTCACCCTAACTGTTGAGGGTGAAGCTGCAGCTCTAGTAACTCGATCGGAGCGCTCGGGCTTCTTCTTCCCAAGCCACCCCTTTGCTTTTCCTAGCAAACTCATTTCTGAAATTTTTTACAATTCACAAAAACAAGGATGTACACAAAGTGAGTTGAGGCAAACTACTCTACTCACTTACCTAAGGCATAAACTTGCATCAAAACTTAGAAAATAAATTTCTACACATGCATGCAAGCTCATCTAAACAGCACCAAGAACTACTAAATACTCACAAATGAAGCCACCAATCAAAAACTAATTGGAGGGGTGAAGGAGTTGCATACCAGGGAGTATTTGCTCAAAATCTCAGCTCAAGTGGTTGGATGTAGAGAGAGATCGAAAATCGCCTCCAAGAACAGCAAGAACGCAAGAAGAAGTGCAGAACTCATGTTTTTGGAGAGGGAGGAAGGAGGAGGAAGAAGACTTACCTCGAGGTGGGACCTTATGGCCCCAGGCACCCTGTGGGGGCGGCCAGGGGGCTGGCCGCGCCACCTGGCCGCCTCGGCCGCTGGTGGCCCCCCTGGTCGGCCCCAGGTGCCTCTGGGTCACTCCGGGCATGCAAATTTTATTATAATTTTTCTGGAATTTTTCTGAAAACTTCACTGTTGAAACTTTTCCGGAGTTCAAAAAGCTACGAAACTTTCTGAAAACTTGAAGAAGTGATTAGAATTTGGATGTTTCAAAAGCATATAAACGTGGTACAACAAAGAGAATAAAATCTAAAGCAAATGAAAACATAACAAGCTCCACTGTTTGCCTATATAAAACATGCTCACTAGCAAGGTTGATCAAGTCTTACCAACAAACCGTCGATATATAGAACAAAAAGTGTCACCTCTTATGAAGTGTTCATTGCACCTTTACTTTAATGGAATTTGTCCCCACCATGATGGTTTTGTATTTGTGGTGCACGTGTAGAGGACAATCCCATTCTCCAATCTTCACGGTTTCAATATTCTCTATTGAGTTAAGGCCATGCCTTTTGTCGATCTTCTTTGGAAAATACACCGGGTGTTCTTTATCATCTACATTGAAGGTGACCTTTCCTTTATTGCAATCAATAATGGCACCTTCGGTGTTTAGAAAAGGTCTACCAAGAATAATGGACATACTCCCATCCTCGGGCATGTCAAGCACAAAAAAATCAGTAAGAATTAAACAATTAGCAACTTCAACTGGAACATCCTCACAAATACCTATCGGGACGGCTGTTGACTTGTCAGCCATCCGAAGAGAGATATCTGTAGGGATTAACTTATCTAGACATAGCCTTTTGTAAAGAGAAAAAGGCATAACACTCACCCTGCTCCGAGATCACATAAGGCAGTCTTGACATAATTATTTTTTATGGAGCACGGAATGGTGGGTATACATGGATCACCAAGCTTCTCAGGAATCTTTCCACTGAAAGAGTAGTTAGCAAGCATAGTAGATAATTCCTCATTCGGAACTTTTATTTTATCAGTAACAATATCTTTCATGTATTTGGAATAAGGAGGTAAGTTGTTAGCATTAGTCAAAGGAATTTGCAGAAAAAGAGGTTTCATCCATTAACAAAATTTATTATAATGCTCTTCTTCTCTAGATTTGAGAGACTTACCTGGAAAGGGCATGGGTTTTTGTACCCACGGTTCTCTTTGCTTCCCATGTCTTCTTGCTATGAAGTCTTGTCTTGTGTACTTCTTGCATTTATCGGGTGCTTCTTCTTCTCGCACCTCAGGAGGATCATTCTTCTCCATATAATTTTCTTCGGGCTCAGCACCTTCTTCAGTTTAAGCATCGGAGGTAGATATGTTGTTGGGATCAACAACAGGTTCTTCACTCGTAATAGGATCATTAGAGTTTTTAGCTTCCTTGTGTTTCTTCTTCTTCTTTCTCTTCTTAGGAGAGCTAACAATCTCGTCTTCCACTTGCACTTGAGAATGTTGCTCGATCCTCTTTGGATGCCCCTCAGAATAGAGCGGGTCCAGGGTGTGTGTTCCACCCCTGGTTTTGATGCCATAAGATTGTATGTCCTATTTGGAATTGTTAGCAAACAAATCTTTTTGCACATTAGAAATTTGTTCAAGCTGAGTTTGAACCATATGGAAATGCTTACAAAGACATTTAACATCATTAATTGTTCTTTCAAGAACACCAAGTAAACTTTTCATAGAAAGAGAATTATCATGCAACTGACTTTGTATCCTCCTATTAAAATTGTCTTGCTTAATAATAAAATTATCAAGCTCATCTAAGCATTGGTTGGGAGGTTTACCTTTAGGGATGTCACTTTCAGTAAAGTCTAATAGAGTGTGTACCTCTACCAAGGGAGGGTGAGTAGTAGGCTCACACAACTTCTCGATAGGCGGTAGATTCTTCACATCTTCGGATTTAATGCCCTTCTCCTTAATAAAATTCATTGCTGCTTGCATATCTTCGGGGCTCAGAACAAGCATGCCCCTCTTCTTTGGTGGTGGAGGTGGTTCAGGGATGGACCAGTATTCATGGTACTTGGCAATCTTGCCCATTAATTCTTCAGCATCAGCCGATGTTCTTTCCCTGAAAACACAACCAGCACAACTATCCAGATAGGACCTAGATTCATCGGCTAGACTAGCATATAATATATCGAGTAATTCATTCTTTGGGACTTCATGTCCCGGTCTAGCCTTAATTAAGTCACAATACCTTCCCCAAGCTTTAGGGAGGTGCTCATCCTGCAACTGTTAAAAGTTATATATTCTTTGCAAAGCAGCATTTTGCATATGAGTAGGAAAAATATTTATCAACGAAAAATTGAACTAAGTCCATAGGACTCTGAATGGAACCATAGGGTAGTGCATCATACCAAGATCTAGCGTCTCCCTTCAAAGAAAAAGGAAAAAGCTTGGCCACACAGAAGTTTCGTATCTTCTCATCAGTAGTAAATAGGTCACCTAACTCAGCAAGTTTGGTCAGGTGTGCTATAGCATCATCATTTTCTCTGCCATAAAACGGGTCAGCCTCGACTGTACATATAAGTGAAAGATGAACAAAGAAATCATAATCAGGATCAGTGATGCATATAGAAGATGTGGAAAATTTAGGAATAGGAATATTCTTGTTCTTTATGGTTTGATTTTTGAGACCCTCCTTAACAGCTCCAGGGTGAGAGTCGGCACACTCTCTGAGTTCCCTGCAAAGATCATCATCGAGAGTAATATAATCATCATCAAGGATTCTCTCCTTGAGTTCATCCAGGTCTGGGTAACCAAAGGTTTTGCAAGTAGGAATATAGGTAGCAGGTATCTCAGTCTCGGGTTCTGCTGGAGCCTTAGCATCCTCAGTTTCAATATAGTGACCAAGAAAATTATCATCATCAAGAGTAGCGGAAGCATCATCAAAAGTATCAGACATAGTAATAGACTCATTATAAGTAGCATGTGGTGGTAGTGGTGAAGCAAACTTACTTATAACGGAAGGTGTATCAAGCGTAGCACTGCTACTCAGAACGGTACCTTTTCTTGTAGTGGATGGTAGGATCGGAACCTTGGGGTCTCCTTTCTTACCCATAGCGGACGAAGTGTGGCAGGCAGGATACTTCAAGTAGACTTGTAAATATTGCTATGGTCCCCGGCAACGGCGCCAGAAAATAGTACTTGATGACCCTCAACTGTAGGGGATTGATTGTAGTGTTCTCGTGGGTAAGTTAACCCAATTTATTGATTCGACACATGGGGACACAAAGAGTATTTATAAGCTTTGACAGTTGAGTTGTCAATTCAACCGCATCTGAAATATGCTTGCTTGCAAAAAAGTATTAATAGCAACTATGATATTATAGTGATAATGAGAATAACAAAAGTAACTAGTAGTAACCAGCAGGATTAAAACACTGTAGGCTAGGGAGATGGATGGTTGGGCGTTGCTTGAATAAGAATGAACATGTAATAGATTCTAAAACGGGGTAAGGCACACAGAAAAGTAATGGTCATCTAGGCAAATATCAAACATCACGCATGTATCCCGTAGGTAGTTGTTCGTTCTTGCAATAAGAACTTGCACAACATCTTTTGTCCTACCATCCCGCTATGAACGGGGCCAAAAGGAACTTATGGAGATTAAGGTGCTCCTGTTAAAGAGCACCGAAACAAAGAAATAAACTCAATGGATACATGGAATCCTCAAATTATAGACCATCCCCTTTGGTGTCCCAAGATGTCACCTTTGGGATCGCCGGTTCCGGACCATAATAGGTGCATACAACTAATAGATAGGATCTTGAACATAGACAAACTCATGAAAACATAAGTGGTTCAGATCTGAAACCATGGCACTAGGGCCCAAAGTGACAAGCATTAAGAGCAACAAGTTGTACCAAAGACGATAAACACCAAAGTAGATGATAGGCAACATGCCCCCAACAATCCGATGAACTATTACATGATTAATCGCATCCAATCCCTACCACCCCCTTTGCCTACAACAGGGAATTACTCACACATGTGAAGGGAAGTCATGGAGGGAGGATGGAGTGGTGATGGTGATGACGATGGCGACGATCTCCCCTCTCCGGAGGCGAAATCAGCCTCCAGATTAGCCCTCCCTGAGGAAGAATAGAGGTTGGCGGCGGCTCCGCGATGGGTTCTGGAAAAGTGACTTCTGTTTCGGAGTTTCCCCGTCACTGGAAAAAATAGGAGACGAAGTAGGGCACCAGGGGAGGGGGCAGTCGCCCAGGCGGCCACCCGGCGCGACCCCACCCCTGGCCGCGCCCACAGGGTGTTGGGCCCCCCTAGCTGCCCTCTAGCCCCCCTTCTGGCTTCGGGCTCCTTCGGGTGCGCGGATTTTCTGGTATTTTTCTAGGAATTTTCTGAGATGTCCAAAAATCTATTTCCTGTGCACAATAAAACCATATATGCATCTGTGCTGAAAACAACGCCAGTTCGGGTTAGTTTAGCTCAAATCATGCAAGAATGAGGGAAAAACAATAGCAAAATTGTTTGGAAAAGTAGATACGTTTGAGAAGTATCATCGTATTTTGGGAAATTCGTGCTTATTTTAAAAAACTACAAAAATTAGTTGAGAACTCTAGCTACTAGATGGATCACTAACCTCTGGAAGGGTTGGAATATATAGAGTACCCTCACGTACCATGGGTCGAGGATGCGCAAGGATAACCAAACCCCCATACACTCCTCCTCGGGGTACTCGTCTCTTTGTGAACCTCCAATTACATAGAGAGTTACCGATAATAAGTGCATGAGTTCATCCGACTAATGCGAGTATTCGATTGTTGGCAATTCCACTTTCCCATATTTTGCTAGCCTCTTCAGTTCCGTGCATTGCGCTTTCTCACCTTGAGAGTTGGCGCATATTTTGCCGGGGCATCCAAACCCTTGTCTCGATACGCTCTGACATCATAAACCTCCTTATATCTTCCTCAAAACAGCCACCATACCTACCTATCAAGTCATTTCCATATCCTTTCTAAGATACGTTGCCATGCAACATCCACCATCTCATGACTTGATCTTCATGTCATACACGCGAGTATCATTGCATATCCTGCTACACTGGCAGAGGCATACATTTGCATACATCATGATAGTTTTCATATTTCTTTATGTTGAGTACTTCTTGTAAATTGCCAAGATATTCTATATTCTTGTAAAATATAGAGTGTTGCCCTTAAGTGAGGAAAAGATCCCAAAGAGGGTAAATTAAAAGATCCCAAAGAGGACAAATGACAGACAAATAGAAAGAGCCAAGGAGGCCAGAAAAATACAAAAAATAGAAAAAAGAGAAATAAAAAGAGAGAAGGGGCAACACTACTATTATTTTGAAAGATCCACACTCGTACTCCATTGCTATATTTGTACTCCATAGATATTATCATTCATGCATAACTATGTGGGTACCCTTACACTATAGAACTTGTCTTGCATATTCCAAGGATGAGCCTCCTCAAATGAGCTCTAGGTCTTCATGAGCAAGCAAGTTGGATGCACCCCCACTAGTTCCATTGGAGAGCTTACCTTAGCTCATATGTGCATCTGTTGCATGGCAATCCCTACTCCTCACATCATATCTATCATTTGGTCTTCTCTTGCCTATGATTGTCCTCATTGATGTGACACCTTCAAACCTTTTTTTCTTCCTTCCCCATTATTTCTCTCTTTGCCATCCTAAGTGCTAACGTATATTTCTTGAGCTCATCCATTGCCTGAGTGCTCAAAGTCGAAAGGGAGAGGATGAGTTTGACTTGTACCTGACTAGTGGTCTAGGGATGAGTCAAAAGAAGATCCCGAAGGAGACTAATACGTCTCAAACGTATCTATAATTTTTTCTTGTTCCATGCCCTTTTTGTGTCATTGCTATATCTTTTTGCCATTCTTTTAAATCATTTATTGGACTAACCTACTAATATATAGCCCAGTGCCAGCTCCTGTCTGTTTTGTCTTTGCATTGCAGAAAAAGTCCAAAAATAAAGTTGCTCAAAAAATTCCCAAAAAATTACCCAAAAATATATACATCGGAAGAGTCCTCCAACCGGAGGAAGGAGTCAAGAGGTGGCCCCAGGACCCCAGGCGCCCTCCCGGCGCGGCCAGGTCCCACCCGCGCCAGGTGGTCGCCTGGGTGACCCGGGCACCGCCTCGGACTCCCGCTTCGCCTATATATTTCCCCGTACGCAAAAACCCGAGATATCCATACGTCTTTTCTAGAAGCGATCCCTATCTCCGCCGCCATAGAAACCTAGCTTCGGGGGTAACCAGGATCCTGCTCCGGCACCCTGCCGGAGAGGGCCTTGGTCCCCGGGGCCATCTTCATCAACTCTTCTTCACCCCATGATGGATCGTGAGTAGTTCCTCCTTGGACTACGGGTTCTTGGCAGTAGCTATGTGGTATCTTCTCCCCCTAGTTCTTCAATACAAAGTTCTCATGAGCTGCCCTACATGATTGAGATCCAAATGATCTAATTCGTGTTATGTTTGTTGGGATCCGATGAATTGTTACCTTGTTCATTCCTAAAAGGTGTATGAATTATTGTTGCAGCAATTTTGTTGTTCTTAATGCTTGCTACTAGTGCACTGATACGTCCAAAATGTATCAATAATTTCTGCTTGCTCCATGCATGTTTTGTGTGATATTGCTATGATCTAGATACACTTTTGATCATATTTGGACTAACCTATTAACTCAGTGCACCACAGTGCCAGTTCCTGTTTTCTGCTTTTTTTCTATTTCAGTTTTCCCCAATATAAAAAGTGCCAGAAAAATTCCGGGAAAATATAGGAAAAATCAGCGTACAGGAAGCTTAGCGAAGAGCCCGAGTGGGGCCAGAGGGGAGCCAAGGGTGGCCCAGGCGGCCACCCGGCGCGGCCCCACCCCTGGCCGCGCCAGGGGGGCGCCTGGGGCCCCTGGTCCACCTCTGGCTGCCCCCCTTCGCCTATATATTCTCCTTCACGGGAAACTTCAGAAAGGAGAACCCTTTTTCGCGATCTCGCCTCTCTTCCGCCGCCGCCGCGCTTCCGAGATCGGGAGCCCCAGAAGACCTCTTCCCGGCACCCTGCCAGAGGGAGGGTTGACCTCCGGGAGTCTCCTCTCCACCCTGGATGCTCCTCGGATGTCTCGTGAGTAGTTTTCCTTGGACCATGGGTCCGTGATCAGTAGCTATGTGATGTTCTCCTCCCCTCTTTGTTCTTCATGGTTTAGACCTCGTGAGCTGCCCTACATGATCGAGGCACTTTTGTAATCTTTCTGCTGTTGCTATGCTGAGTTTGTTGGGATCTGATGGATTATAAGATTATGTTCAGATTGTGATTGAGTAATATATTTGGTTTTTATCTCTTATATTTTCGTTCCTAAGTAATTCTTGCATGTTCTCCGTTGCTGTTTATTGCTTTGGCCAAGTAGTAGGTAGTAACCCCAAGAGGGAAAGTTATGCTCGATTGTGGGTTCATGCCCCCCGATGACACGCTTGAGTGACAGAAACATGAGTCTAGGGGATGTGCTGTTGCCACAAGGGGGAAAACAACGGTGCTTGTAACCGCAGTTGCAAGGATTGTTTACTTTACGCAAAGTGCTTTTTAATGCAGTTGTCTGTTGCTTTGGGTTTACACTTTGGGTGGGGCTCGCAAATTAATACCAGCGAGATGTTCTGGATAGATATCTCAAGGTGGACGATTAGTAGTAGATGCAGTTGGATTTTGGTCTACTTATTTTGGCGTACTGCCCGTGCTTTTGAGCCTCTTCCTTTCTTTTGTAGCATAGTTAGCATTGTGGTGCGTTCATAATCCAGTCAATTTCCCTTCTGTAATTTGTTTACCTCGCATAGAAGTTTTATCGTCTTTTGTTAGAGAGACATCACTAGTGAACATCACGTATCCCGGTCCATATCCTCATTACTGTTTCCATGCTCATTTACTTTTCTGCTTTTACTTTCAGTTGCTATCATTATCCCTTGTGTTTGATCCTTTGTGAACAACAAGACCGGAGAGATCGACAACCTCTCTGAACTTCGTTGGGAACAAAGTTATTTGTGTCTGTGTGCAGGTCCGCGTCAGTTGCGCCGCTGACACCTACTTATCATCTCTGGAGTTCTACTGGAGACAAACCTTGGTATCTTTACTGAGGGAAATTTGCTGCTGTGCTGCATCACGCCTTCCACTTGGGGCTCACCAATGAAGGGCGAGAAGACTACACCCGTCAACTCTCACGCCATCATGCACGAGTAGCATGATTTCATATCTGAGCACGTTACGGTTGCATGATTATAATTGTTGTTCTAGATCTTACCTACGGTTGTATGCATCTATTATAGTCCGGAACCGACGATCCAAATGTTGACAGCTTGGGACACCAAAGGGGGTGGGCTATAATTTGAGGATTACATGTGTTCATAGAGTGTTAATGCTTTGTTCTGGTGCTCTTTGACAGGAGCACCTTAATCTCCATAAGTTCTTTTTGGCCCCATTTGTAGAGGGACGGTAGGACAATAGATGTTGTGCAAGTTCTTATTGCAAGCACGTACAACTACATACGGAACACATGCCTACGTTTAGTTCTTAGACTAGGATTGCTCTAGTTTGTCCTTTGGCTAGACTTTGTGCAACTTTGTCAATTGCCCAACTGTAATTTGTTCACCCAACAGTTGTTCTTCTTGCTTGGAGTTTTACCACTAGTGAAACCTTGAACCCCGGTCCATCTTTCATCTTAATTGCCTTCGTTGTTACTATTGCTCTCATCACTGCTGCTACTACTTTGTTACTACTTTGTGATGTTGTTGACTGGGGAAGTCTTAAAGGCTACACCCGTCAACACACCATTGCTACTTATATGTTCTCTAGTGCTTTTTCAGGTGTGGTTGAATCGAAAACACAACTGTAAGGCTTATAAGTATTCTTTGGCGCCCCTTGTGTCGAATCAATAAATTGGGTTATACCTACCCGCGACGACTGTTTCAATCCCCTACACTTGTGGGTTATCAAGACTATTTTCTGGCGCCGTTGCCAGGGACCATAGCTCTACTTATAAGTTCACTTGATAAGTACACTTTATCTTATTACTCTGTTTGCTTACAATGATTACGTTCTTTGAAACTAGATCTTATTGGCAAGGTGGATTCACTAGGGATCAACAAAATTATTATAAGGAATACTGCCTGTGTGAAAAAGGGAAATTTATATGGAGACTTACGTCTGAAGTTAATAGATATGCTAGAAACTTATGCTCTGATTATGATAAATCTTATTGCTGTGATGAATCTTGTTGCTGCTTGCCCTTTAAACACCTTCCTTTCCAATGTTGGTGTAATGATAATGAAACCTTGGTATCTTATACTAAGGGACATTATGATTTCTTTGATGTAGCCCAAATAGAAGAATTTGTTGTCTTTAGGGGTGCCTATGAAATTGCTTCCTCTATTGAAAATATTTAAGATGTCCCTTATAAATCTGGGAGTCTTGATATACTTAAATATTGCTTTGAGAATTTTAATGATAATTCTTATATTACTGACTATCTCAAAAGGTTCTCTCAAGAAGAGGAAGAGACTAATGCTTTGCAGGACTCTACGGAAGTAGAAATTGTTGAAACTGAAAGATCATTGGATGAAAATAGGAGGAGAGTGACGAACAAAAGGAGGAAGAATGGAGTAGCTACCCATATATACCAACTAATGAGAGTAAATCTTTGACTCTTACATTATATGATTTCCCTCCCTTCTCACTGAAGGAGGCTGAATGCTATATTGATTGCTATGATCCTATTGAATCTTTTGAAATACCCCTTTTTGATGAAATTTATGCTTGTGTCCATGATGCCCTATGAATGAGACTTGCAAGGATGATTTTGCTACTCTTATTTATGATAACCCTTGCTATTTTGATAAGTCTTATGATAACCCTCTATTTTTTCCTACTATGGATGTTCTTGATAATGAGGAGTTATGCTTAGAAAGTTTATATGATTATGTGTTAGTAGATCATTACAACCATGCTTTATGTGATGGTTATATTATTGAGTTTTTTCATGATGCTATTGAAAATTATTATGAGAGAGGTAAATATGGTTATAGAAATTTTCAAGTTAGGAAAACACCTCTCTCCATGCTGAAAATCTTGAAAGTGCTCTTGTTTTACCTTCCTATGCTTGATACTTTGTGGTTCATTGATTTATTTTATTTCAAGATGCCTATGCATAGGAAGCATGTTAGACTTAAATGTGGTTCATATTTGCTCCTTTGATGCTCTCTTTTGTGCTTCGAATTTTTATTCTTTTGTGAGCATCATTACACCCATGCCTAGCTAATGGCTTTAAAGAAGCGCTTCTAGGATGTAGCCCAAAAAGGATGAGTTTTTTTTATTCTTTTGTTGTGTCTTGGATGTTTCTACTACTGTAGCAACACCATTGTATCTTTATTTTCAAGTTTTGTGCCAAGTTTTAGCCTCTTATGATAAGGGAAGCAAAAGTTGTGACATGCTATCCAGAAAACAGATTATGTCTGCTTGACGAAAAAATAAAAACAACTCACCAATTCATCTTTTTGAGCTGAATATTTTACACAGCATGCTCTATACAATTGTGAAACTTTCATGTGTTTTGAGTTTTCTTATTTGAGCAGCAGAAGTGCACCTGAAAAATAAATCTTTACAATATGTCATGTTTTGGAAGATTATCTATTAGTGTACAAACCACTCTAATAAGTTTATGAGATGTTTGGTGTAAAGGAAGTTTTCAAGTGTGCGAAGGGAGATGATGAAATAAGATTTAGGAGTGCCAAAATCTTAAGCTTGGGGACGCCCCCGGCACCCCCATAAAGGATTTAAGGAGACTCAAGCATCTAAGCTTGGGGACACCCCCATGCATCCCCTTCTTCATCAACTATCATCAGTTCGTCCTTCTCCACACTATATTTTTATTGCTTCACGTGTTATGTGCTGTTCTTGGAGCGTCTGTATATTTTCTTTTAGTTGTGTTTTGTTTTGTTTGTTGGTCATTACAATGTCGGACCTTATCATGCTTGATTGGGAGAGATACACGCTCGACTTTATCATATAACACTCTAGAGCTTCACTTATATCTGTTGAGTGTTTAATTTATCTACTGCCTGTTTTGCTAGATCTTGTGCTTCACTTAGATCTTGTTTCAGAGCATTTAATTTATTTTGTAGAAAGTTAAGAACTCTCGTGCTTCACTTATATTTGTTTAGAGAGTGGTTTATGTTGCAATGGTTTATATGTCTCATGGTATGTTTTATATGTGGTGTATAGGTAATCCAGATCACTAGGTCTAGCTTAGGATATCTTGCAATAGTTTTTAGGTATTGATTGAGTAATTATTAATGTTTATGAAATTGAGCTTGCGCCCATTAGTGATAGGTGTCGCATCTTGGCTAACCGTGCCTTATTTTAGAAAACTAAAAAAATTAGTTGAGAACTCTAGCTACTAAAAGGATCACTAATCTCTGTGGGGTTGGAATATATAGAGTACCCCCACGTACCATGGGTCGAGGATGCGCAAGGATAACCAAACCCCCATACACTCCTCCTGGGGGTACTTGTCTCATTGTAAATCTCCTGACTATATAAAGAGTTACTGATAATAAGTGCATGAGTTCTTCGGACTAATGCGAGTATTCGATTGTTGGCACTTCCACCTTTCCATATTTTGCTAGCCTCTTCGGTACCGTACATTGCCCTTCTCGTGGGAGTTGGTGCAAACTTCCCTGGTGCATCCAAATCCTTGGCACGATGCGCTTTGTCATACATAAACCTCCATATATCTTCCTCAAAACAAACACCATACCTACCTATCAAGGCATTTCCATAGCCTTTCCGAGATATATTGCCATGCAACATCCATCGTTCTTCCTGTTCATATGACTTATCCTTGATTGTCATATTTCCCACTGCTACACTGGCAGAGGCATTCATATAGAGTCATTACTTTTTGATTCAGATATGTAAGTAAATAAAAGTGTGTTGATGTTCTTATAGAGTGTTTCCCCTACAGTGAGGAAAGGAATAAAAGATGCCAAAGTGGACGAAATAAATAAAAAGAAAGAGAATAAAGAGCCATGGAGGCCACCCAAAAATCATAAAAATAAAAAAATAGGTGAAAAAGAAAAAGTAATAAAAAAGGGAGAGGGGGCAGCACTACTATCTTTTATTCAACACCTTGTGCTTCAAAGTAGCACCCGTACTTCATAGAGAGTTTTCATGCAGTACTTACATAACTATGTGGGGATCTATACACTACAGAACTTGGCTTGCATATTCCAAGGATGAGCCTCCTCAAAATAGATCTAGGTCTTCATGAGCAAGAAAGTTGGATGCACCCCCCTAGTTCTATTGGAGGGCTTTCATACACTTATAGCTCTATGTGCATCCGCATGTTGCATGTCAATCCCTACTCCTCACACCATATCTATCATTTGGCTTTCTCCCGCCTATGATTGTCTTCATTGGTGTGAGCCTTTCTCACTTTTTGACTTCCTATCCCCCTTATTATTCTATTTTGCCATCCTAAGTGCCAACGTAACTTGTTTCTGCTCATCCATTGCATGAATGCTCAAAGTCAAAAGGGAGAGGATCAGTTTGACTTGTACCTGACTAGTGCTCTGGGGGCGAGTCAGAATAAGATTCCAATGGGACCATGTGTGAAAATTTAGTAGATTGAGTTCTCAACAACTATTCAATATTTTTATGCCCTAAACCTTCCCCACTCTTGGCACGGGGACTCCGACTGAGACATTCGATTCACGGACAGCAAGAGCTCAATTGTTTATATGTTCTTCATTGCTTGCTTAATATCAACTATAGACTATTGCTTTATATCACTTTTGCTTTGACTTATGTATCTTCATTACATTAGATTTATTGTCTTCACTCCTAAGTAGCTTGTCACATGAAAAATTATCTCGTTATCATTTAGCTACTCGAGGACGAGCAGGAATTAAGCTTGGGATGCTGATACGTCTCAAACGTATCTATAATTTTTTCTCATTCCATGCCCTTTTTTTGTCATTGCTACATCTTTTTGCCATGCTTTTGAATCATTTATTGGACTAACCTACTAATATAGAGCCCAGTGCCAGTTCCTTTCTGTTTTGTCTTTGCATTGCAGAAAAAGTCCAAAAATGAAGTTGCTCAGAAAATTCCCAAAAGATTACCAAAAAATATTTACATCGGAAGAGTCCTCCAGCCGGAGGACGGATTCAAGATGTGGCCCCATGCCCCCAGGTGCCCTCCCGGCGCAGCTAGGGGCCACCCGCGCCAGGTGGCCACCTGGGTGACCTGGGCACCGCCTCGGACTCCCCCTTGGCCTATATTTCCCCGTGACGCAAAAACCTGAGATATCCAGACGTCTTTTCCAGAAGCGATCCAGATCTCCACCGCCATCGAAACCTAGATTCGGGGGTCACCAGGATCCTGCTCCGGCACCCTGCCAGAGAGGGCCTTGGCCCTCGGGGCCATCTTCATCAACTCTTCTTCACCCCATGATGGATCGTGAGTTGTTCCTCCTTGGACTACGGGTTCTTGGCAGTAGCTATGTGGTATCTTCTCCCCCTAGTTCTTCAATACAAAGTTCTCATGAGCTTCCCTACAAGATTGATATCCATATGATGTAATTCGTGTGGTGTTTGTTGGGATCCGATGAATTGTTACCTTGTTCGGTCCTAAAAGGTTTATGAATTATTGTTGCTGCAATTTTGTTGTTCTTAATGCTTGATACTAATGCACGAGTAGCATGATTTCAGAACTGAGCACGTTATGGTTGCATGATTATAATTGTTGTTCTAGATCTTATCTACGGTTGTAGGCACCTATTATAGTCCGGAACCGGCGATCCCAATGGTGACAGTTTGGGACACCAAAGGGGATGTGCCATAATTTGAGGATTACATGTGTTCATAGAGTGTTAATGCTTTGTTCCGGTGCTCTTTGACAGGAGCACCTGAATCTCCGTAAGTTCCTTTTGGCCCCGTTTGTAGCGGGACGGTAGGACTATAGATGTTGTGCAAGTTCTTATTGCAAGCACGTACAACTACATACGGAACACATGCCTACGTTTAGTTCTTAGACTAGGATTTCTCTAGTTTGTTCTTTGGCTACAGTTTGTGCAATTTTGTCAATTGCCCAACTGTAATTTGTTCACCCAACACTTGTTATTCTTGCTTGGAGAGTTAGCACTAGTGAAACCTTGAACCCCGGTCCATCTTTCATTTTCATTGCCTTTGTTGTTACTATTTCTCTCATCACTGTTGCCACTACTTTGTTACTACTTTGTGGTGTTGTTGATTGGGGAAGTCTTAAAGGCTACACCCGTCAACACACCGTTGCTACTTATATCTTGTCTAGTGCTTTTTCAGCTGTGGTTGAATTGACAACTCAACTGCTAAGGCTTATACGTATTCTTTGGCTCCCCTTGTGTCGAATCAATAAATTGGGTTATACCTACCCGCGAAGACTATTGCGACCCCCTAAACTTGTGGGTTATCAGAGACCAAGTGTGAAACTTTACTAGATTGCGTTCACAATTAAACTATATATATATTAATTTATTTATTCTCTAATCCCATCTCCTATTGCTTGCACGCAAACACCATTTGGAGACATTGGAGTCACGGACAGCGAGAGCTCTTGCACCTTTATGTTTATACTTTGCTAGAATTAATACTAAGACTCTTGCTTGTTATTATCTTGACTTGAATCACACATCTTACTTGCTTTACTTTGAAGTTCTTATATGTGTGTTAGCATGTCACAACAGAAATTATCTGTGTTATCACTTACCTACTCGAGGACGAGCAAGAATTAAGCTTGGAGATGTTGATACGTCCCAAACATATCTATAATTTATGCTTGTTCCATGCACTTTTATGTGACATTGCTACATGTTTTGCTACACTTTTATATCATTTTATACATATTTGGACTAACCTACTAACTCAGTGCACCTAGTGCCAGTTTCTGTCTAGTGATGTCTTTAGTTGCAGTGATTTTTCCCCAATTTAAAATGCTACAAAAATTACAGAAAAATCCGAATAAAAATCAGCGTCACGGAAGCATTCGGAACCACCGAAGAAGTGCCGACCACCTCCCTCCCAGGCGGCTAGGTGGCGCGGCCCACTTCCTGGCCGCGCGAGCAGGGCACTTGGGAGGTGGGGACACCCCCTCGTGCCCCCATTCGGGCTATATTACACCCTCGTCTAGTAAACCCTCGAGGAGAATCCCGCATCGCGAAATACCTATCTGTTCCACCGCCGCCGCGCTTCCAAGATCAGTAGCACCAGATGACCTATTCCCGGCACACTGCAGGAGGGAGGATTGACCTCCGGGAGCTTCTCCACCACCATGGACACTTGCCGGATGTGTCGTGAGTAGTCCCCCTTGGACCATGGGTCCATGACCAGTATCTATGTGAAGTCTTCTCTCCATCCTTGTTCTTCAACGTTTATTCCTTGTGAGATGCCCTACATGATCAAGGCACCTATGTACTTTTCCTGCTGTTGCTATGCTGTGTTTGCTGGGATCAGATGGATTATGAGATTATATTTAGATCGTGATGAGTTATATATTTGGTTTATCTTTTATATCTTCTTCTTGAGTAATTCTTACATGTTCTCCATTGCTTTTTTATTTCTTTGTCCAAGTAGAAGATAGTAACTCCAAGAGGGAGCGTTATGCATGATTGTGGGTTCATGTCCCCCGATGTCTAGTTTGAGTGACAGAAACATGAAATTAGGGGATGTGTTGTTCCCACCAGGGAGAAAACAACGGTGCTTCTAACCGCGATTGCAAGGAAATGTTTACCTTACACATAGATTGTTAATGCAATTGTCTGTTGCTTTGAGTTTACACTTTGGGTGGGGCTCGCAACTTAATACCAGCGAGATGTTCTGGATAGATATCTCAAGGTGGATGATTAGTGAGTAGATGAAGATGGATTTCAGTCTATTTGTCTTGGCGTACTGCCCATACTCTTGAGCCTCTTACTTTCAAGTAGCATAATTAGCATTGCGGTGCGTATATAATTCTTTTAATTGCCCAGCTATAATGTGTTCACCCAGCTTAGTTGTTTATCGTATTTTGGGAGAGATCATCACTAGTGAACATCATGGGACCCCGGTCCATATTTCCACCACTGTTTACACCTCCACTTAATTTCCTATTTTCTACTTTGAGTTGCCATTATCACTATCACTATCCTATTGTGTTTGATACTTTGTAAACGACAAGGCCGGAGGGATTCACAACCCCTTTGTAATCGTTGGGATCAAAGTTATTTGTTTCTGTGTGCTGGTCCACGTAAACTCTCGCGTCATCAAGTAATCTCTAGCGCCGCTGACACTTGTCGATCCTCGGAGTCCTCCTGGATTGGCTAAACCATATAGTCCTCGTGTAAGGGAAATTAACCGCTATCTACATCTCTACCTTCCAATTGGGGTAACCAACGAGGAGCACTACTTCAGTGCCATTAGAGGGTGGCTTGTGTGCGCAAGCCCCTGAGTTCCAAGATTTTTTCGAGTCACGTAAGCGAGAAACACCTCGGAGGGCGGCTTGTGCGCGCAAGCCCGAAGTGCCAAGATTTTTTGAGTCGCGTAAGAGAGAAATGCCTCGGAGGGTGGCTTGTTCTTGCAAGCCCCCCGAGTGCCAAGATTTTTTTGAGTTGCGTAAGCGAGAAACGCCTCGGAGGGTGGCTTGTGCGCGCAGTCCCCCGAGTGCCAAATGCGGGTGTAAGATATTTGGGAAAAATCTTAATTTTATTGTTGTTTCCCTGAGGTTTTTACACTAATGGCTGAGTACACTTATTTCTGTCGATGCCTTAATAGCCCTTGAAATTTTAAAGTTGCTGCTAAGATAGTGAGTAAAACAAGCGTGAAGCATGAACTTCTACTTTGCTTCCCTTGTCCCGGTGGTTCTTGCGAGTACTTCAGGGCTCGCAGTTGTATTGTTTTAATGATGTCGCCTAGTCTACCGCTTCATGGCTTAGGTGTGCTCTAAAAGCGTCTGTGATCTTGTGGAACTCCCAGTCGTAGCCGTCTGAGCTGATGAAGTTGTCGTTGATGGTGATTACTCCTCTTGGTACTGGCATCTTCAGCTTATGTTATGCATAGTGAGGGACGGCCATGAATCGTGCAAAGGTCGGTCGACCAAAGATGGCGTGGTATTGTGATTTTCGGTCGACCACCTAAAAGTCCAGGGTTTCCTTTCTGAAGTTGTTTTTATTTCCGAAGACCACCTCGAGGCTTATTTTGGCGAGGGTATAAATTTCTTTGCCTAGTATGATTCATTGGAAAGTCGTGCTTGAATTCTTGAGTATGGAGGTTGGGATGAACATCTCCTCTAAATTCCTGGTGAATATGATATTGATGCCGCCACACCCGTCCATGAACACTCGCCACTTGTCATAGTTCACGATTCTCGCTTCAAGCACTAGCGCAACGTGTCCTGGTTGATGGATGGCTGGTGGGTGGTCCTATTGAGAGAAAGTTATGTCTGTCTCCGATACACAGTGGAATTCTGGTACTGCTAGGTATGAGGTTGCTGCCAGAAAAACTTGTCGAGAGACTTGCTTCTGCTATCTGTTTGATGGCCTCCCTTCCTGGATGATGCAGATTCGTCCGTGTGCCATTGTGTACAAGTCCTCTTCCTCGGGTATTGTGTGCCTTTGTTGGATGGTGGCGACTTGCCTTGGTGGCATGCCAGTGGACGGTGTGGCATCATGTGCGATCTGCCCAGGAACTATGTTTGTGTCTGGTTGGGGGCGGCTTTTCTCTTCTGAGAATTCATTGAAGCGCCTGCAATTTCTTAACGTGTGCCCTGATCTGTATTCTCCGTGCTCGTCCTTGAATCCATGGAACGTGCAGGGTCCATCGAGCTATTCTTTTACCGGGCGGAGCGCTCCGGTGTTGTCGCATGATTGTCTCAGTTGCCACTCGCGTTTTTGGTTGTGCATCGGGTCGTCCTGGTTGTCCTTTCCTTGTGGTCTGTTATAATCACGCCGTCTGTCGTCTCTTTCACCTGGGAAGCTAGCCATGACCATGTCAGGTCCTCTGTCATGATAGCATTTGTGCTTGGGTCGTTTCCGTCTTTGCTCGAAACCCCTTTCTCTTACATAGTAGTCGTAGTCGCGTATGGAGTCATCTTCGTCAGCCCAGTTGTTGGCGTTTTTTAGTAGCTCCGCAAGTGTGCGTACTATGAGTTGTCCTAGCTGTTCTTTGAAGTTGATGCGCCGAAGTCCTCATCTGAATGCGTCGATGGCGGTTTGTCTGGTATGTCCTCTACTAAAAAAATCAGTACGGTCCACCATTGTATGTAGCTTCTCAGTGATTCTAGGGTTCCTTGCTTGCATGATCTTAGCTCTTCGAGTGAGGCTGGTCTCTTGTATGTTGACTTGAAGTTTTCGTTGAACGAGGAGAGAAAATGCCTTCATGAGCTAATGGGTCCGTGATGTAGGTTTCTTAGCGAATGTCTTGTTGATCCTTCTAACATGAGATGCACGTACTGTATGGAAGTTGTTTTGGTGTCACGCTGGAATTTTACTGTTGTTAGGTAGTCATCTAGCTAACCCTTGGGTTCTTCGAGTCTGTTATACTTATGGGTTGTTGAGGTTAACATGATTCATTCGGGAATTAGAGTTTCACGCATTGCTCTGGCGAAACACAGTGGTCCACAAGGTTTGGGGTCTCTGTATGATTTTGATGCCTCCGAGTGTTCTCCTTGGGCCGCGCGCCTATGATGCCCTCGGTTTACTTTTTTTTGAGTGATGTCGTCTCGGGCATCGCATCGTTGGGCGTCACGCCTTCGTTCCCTGCGGTTGTCCCGATTTCGATCCATGTTGTGGTTGGGTAGGTTTTGGCGGTTGTCGTTGTCGTCTTTGTCATCGGGTGAGCTTGGGTCTCCTCCTGGCGATTGCTTTCGGGTCTTTCTCCTTGCGGGTGCCTTTTTAGGCACCAATGCGGCGATTGTGTCACTCATGATTTTAAGCGCTCCCAAGGTGTTGTGTTGTGCTTCTTCTTTTTCTCTGGTTTGTGCGCAGCGGAGGAAGGTCTTTGCGGCGAAAAGTGCTTCAACCAGTGTCAGTTATTCATCGTCTTCGGAATCGTCGTCCCCGAGTCGGAATGTGTCGTCCAGGTTGCGGATGCTTGTGTCTTTATCTTTTCACTGCATGTCGTCGATTCCGGATTTGCGCCGATAAGGAGACCTGTGATCTGAGGAATCATCTGAAAGTGCTTGGTGCTTGGCACTTGACTCGTCCGCGACTCATCGTCGTTCTTCAAGTTCCATTCGTATCCTTCTGTTTTCATCCGCGATGTCTCTTGATAACTTTTTGTATAGTGTGAGCTCGTCGCGAGAGTCATACCGTGGTAGGAGCTTGCCGTCGTTTACTGCGTTTTGTAACATATCCATTGCTTCTCTAGTTAGGATAATTCTTTCCCTGGATGTTTTCCTTTTGGCAGCACTGTCGGGGGGGATGAATCAAGACCATAACTCGGCCTGCAAGCAACCGAAGACGGCTCATCAGAGGAGGGCCCAGGAGAGGACTCGGCACTGGGCCGGGTCGTGCCAAGCAAGAAGACTGGAGGCCTTAGGAGGAAATAGACTTGCCTTGAAGAACAAGGAAAGTACTTGTAATTAGACTAGGACCCTGCTTCGTGTAGAAGTCGGATTGTGTAAACCCTAGGACCCGACATCTATATTAGTCGGCGTCCTGGAACATCGAAGGGACAACTCCACTTAGAACCTCGTGAGGCACCCTTGTAATCGAGAAGTCGACACCCAATAATAGTAAAGAAGGAGTAGTTCTTTAACTTACGAGGGGTTGAAACCTGGATAAACTCGTGTGTTCTGTGTTCTCGCCGACTCTCTCCTCGAATCCACCTCGTAGAAAAGGCCCGGTGCTAAGTCCTCCAATGAGGACATCTTCCGTGACTTTCCCACGATAGTTGGCGCCCATCGTGGGGCTTACGCACACAGGCGTCATCATATTGGAGGGAGCTCTGCGAGGCATGGAAGGTTTCGCCACCAGCCATATTACCAGAAGCCGGCGAGGGAAGCTCTACATCGACGACACCACTTGGGGTTCTAAGGCCGACTCTTCATCAGCAGGTTGAATGGATCTGAGCCAGAGCCATATCATAGAGTCCTACCGAGGCTGCCAGTCGGCTAAATCCCGGTCCGAGTCACGCATTTGTCGGATTTTCCAACGGATATCTAGAACCGGCGCGTTCTATCGAGATCTTGGTACATGACGACTCGGCGGAACTATCAGATGCCGACTCGTACCCCAATGAAGAAAAGTATACGGACACCAGGTCAATTCGCTCCACTAGGAGTGATAGGCTTGGACCAGGTTCAGATGAGTATGACCCGGATTTCCTTCACTTCCAAACGCTGCTTTGTTCCACTGTGTACATGGAAAATACTCAAGTACGTCAGCCAAACCAGAATACGACGGCCAACACAGTTCTGAACCCGGTTGGAGCACCAGCCGCCCATACTACAGAGCCGGCCCTGACTGGAACGGAGGGCCTCAAGGCTACTATGGATGCTTTGCGGACATTTCTTGCCACCCCAATAACTGCGGAAAATCAGGAGTCACGGAAGGAAGAGATCGAAGAGCTCGAGAAGTAGGTATCTAGAATACACGGGGAAATCCAGTTGAATGCTTAGATGGCGAACTTCTCAGCCACCCGCCGAGGCAGGCAGACAAGTCGAATTCTGTCGGGTATGGTAGGTCAAGCACTTTTCCAAAGTCTACAGGAGGGAACTACCCCGCCAGGATTCACACCCCCGCGAGAGCCAGCTAGGATTCACACACCGCCTAGCCACTACAACAACCCCATGTAGAACGTCCTGGCCGCGACACACTATTTGAGAAATCTCCCCATCCATGGAAACACCCCTGCCGACCTTGCCACGCGAGAAGCGGTGGACATGCTCAAAACTGCAGTCAGCCAACAGGCGCAATGCTCTCAATGTTTCTCATATCTACACGTGACTCCTTATCAAAGCGCAAGCCGGCAGGCAGAGTCACCGGCTCCTGCAGCTTCCAGTAGCCATCATCATCAAAGAACACAACGACGTATCGAGCCGCAGCAAACCATCAGACTCGTCAGCCAGCCCGACACCATCATCCCTGAAATTAACCAGGAGCCGGCCGTCCAGCCCCCACCACAGGACGAGAACACGGGATTTTTCAGTCGTTCGATGGGAAACTGGTGTTTGGTTCCGGCTTTGCGAAACACCCGTCTCCCGCAAGATTTCAATGGACCTCGCAAGATCCCGAACTACAAGACGGATACGGACCCAGCGGCATGGATCGAAAGCTACGACCTAGCAATGGATATGCTGCAAGTCAGCGACGGGGTTTGTGCCAGATACCTGACAATGATGATGGAAGGGACGACTCGTTCTTGGCTCATGAACCTCCCCGAAAACTCAATCAATTCTTGGTCAGAGTTGAAAGAGAAGTTCATCAAAAATTTCCAAGGCACATGCCGGCGAGCCACCACCATCGTTTTTTAACTAAGAACTATAAGGCAGAGTGCCCCACACCATTTTATTGAAATATAAAGAGATATTTACAAATGTAGAATCTGGTCTATCAAGAGTAGAAACCATTACAGAGAAAAATAAATGACAGTATAAACTATATACATTTAAGGTGGCAAAAAATCTATCCATCCAAGGAGTTCCTCCTTAAACCTTGGCTTGAACCTGTGAGCCAACAAGGTGGCATCATGGATAAAACCTCTTCTCCACTTGGAAAAAGATTGTCTTTCATGTTTGAATACTTTGGCATTTCTGACAATCCATACGTTCCACCAGGCTAGAAATACAACATCAGTGAAAAAAGGCTTATTGAAGGATCCTCTGGCCTGATTGGTGATCTGCACCATGTCACTCCCTGAACACCATTCAATATGTAAATAGTTCCAGATTCTGCAGCTGAAGTTGCATTGGAAGAACAAGTGGGTTCTATACTCCAGAGTGTGAGCAGCACAAAGGACACATTCAGGGCCATCCTTAATTCTCCAGTGGCGTCTCTGAAGCATGTCCTTGGTGTTAATCCTGTCTATAATAACCAGCCAGGAAAAAACTTTGATCTTGAGAGTGCATCAACTTCTCCAAACCCATTTCTACAATGTATTAGATTAGATTAGAGAGTGTACTAGATTATAGCATTGCTTAGCTATACATTCACCCTTGGACCCCTCTTTCCATGACCATACATCACTAGTACCAGTGAAGCTTTATCCTTTCATCAATGTTTGGACCTGAGCCATCTCCTCATAAGCCTGAAGGGAGAGGGGCAGGTGGAACAATGATGTGATATCCTCTATGTTTTTGAACTCGTCCAGAGAAAGATAGGGGTCTTTAGCAAAGAAGAACAAACGCTTAAGATAGTGATCTTGGATCCTCCAAACTGTTAGTTATCAGACCAAAGCAGAACAGTGTCTCCAGTTCCAGCAGCAATGGCAGAACATGCCCTAAATTTTTCAATGAGCTTGCATACATCTTTCCACCAAAAAGACCCACATTCAAAAGTAGCATGAGGGACCCTATTATATAAATAGGAGTTCCACATCAAGTGTACCGAACGCACATCAATCTTATTATAGAACTTGGCTAGATGTTTCATGAGCAGAGCATCATTCTGCAGGCTAAGATTGAGAATGCCTAGGCCACCCTTATTCTTAGGCCTGCAAATTAAATCGCAGGCAGCCAAGGAATGTCCATACTCATGTCCCTGCTTCCTCCATAGATATTGCCTCTGGAATCTCTCTAATTGCTTGATGATCCCAGGAGGTATCTTCAGGGTGGAAAGGAAATATATGGGCATGGATGAGATCACAGAGTTTAACAATTGAAGCGTGTCACCCTGTGTGAGGAAATTGGAACTGGCTATGAGCCTTCTCTCCATGCAATTTACCAGGGGCAAAAAATCAGCCATCTTGGGTCTAGTGGTGCCCACAGGTAAACCCAGATAGGTGAAAGGAAGCTTGCCCATTTGACAACCAAAGAGCAGAGCAAGATACTGAAGTCTCTGTTCAGAGATATTGATAGGGGTCATGCATGACTTGTGGAAGTTAATATCCAGACTAGTAGAGGCAGAGAACAGTTGTAGAGAGTCTTTCAAGTGTTGGATTTGTTGCTCATCTGCAGGCATGACCAAGATGGTATCATTAGCATGTTGCCCAATTGGGAAGTCGTTGTCATGGCTGGGGAAAGGAAGCTCGATTTTATTCTCCTGCAACAGATTATTGACCACTGATTGAAATAGATCAGCAGCCAAAAAACAGTAATGGAGAAAGTGGATCTCTTTGTCTCACCCCTCTCCTAAATCTAAACTGATTGCTAGGTACCCCATTGAGCACCACAAAGGATGATCCTGAATCCAGCAACTCCTTGACCCATCTTCTCCTGAGTCAAAAGATTTTTCGAGGTCCAACTTCAGGATGATCAGAGGCCTCTTGGACTGGTGACACTGGTGCAGGTATTCAAAAGTCCAAGATAAACAATCTTGTATATTCCTTGACTTGATGAAGCCATATTGGTTCTTGGGGATGCATCTCATGATATTTCTCTGCAACCTGTTAGCACCCATCTTGGTCAGAAATTTTAAACCAACACTGGTGAGATAAATGGGCCTAAAATCATAGAACACTTGAGGATCCAACTTCTTGGGGATCAAAGTAGTGAAACATCCAAGTTCTCCAGCCTGGCCTATCCAGCATGAAAGGCCCTTGACAACTCATAGAAATCCTCACAAACTATTGACCAAGACTTTTTTAGGAACATGCCATTGAATCCATCAGGGCTAGGTGCATTGTCAGATTGCATGTTCTTGATAACCCCATCCATTTCTTCCTTTTCAAAGGGCATTGTGTGTTCATCCAATACCTCCACCTGGGAAAGCATAGTGCTGAGAACAAAAAGTGCATTGTGATGCCTTTAGCCACACCCATTATATTTTTAAAAAGCCTCATGGAAAGTGGCTGCTAGAACCTCATGGTCATCGCAAACAGATCCATTGTCCAAAGTGAGTGATGCAATGAAGTCCCTTCTGTGCCTCTCAGTGGCCATTCCATGAAAGAATTTAGAATTCTCTTCACCCACCTAAATGAACCTTTGTGTACACCTTTTTTCCAGTAGATAAACTGAAAGTGCAACAACTTTTCATGATGCAGCTTTAAAATTTTAATGAAATTGAGTTCAGGTATTGTCAGAGATCTGATTTCCTCCATATAGTCCAAGATGTAGACCACTCTAGTACATTTCTGGATCAGCAGTTTAAGTTTGGATATGCTATGTTGCCAAGCTTTGAGATCTTTCCTCAGGGTTTTAAATTTTTTAACCAGCCTAGCAGTGATGTGAGACTTATCTGAAGTTTTATCCCAGGATTGTTGAACACTTTCAAGAAAGCCATCCTGCTACACCCAGTAGTTTTCAAACCTTAAAATATTGGCTCTAGGAATGAAAGTTCCAATGGAAACCACACATGGAACATGAATAGATGCAGTGTTAGGAAGAGGCATCACTTGGGTCATAGGATAATCAGATATCCAGTTGGCAGAAGTGAATAACCAATCCAACTGCTCCAGTAAAGGATTGTCCTACATATTAGACCAGGTGTATCTTCTCCCCTTAATTGGTATCTCTAACAAACCTATATGACCAATGATCTCATTAAAAATGAACATTTCATTGGGATCACCCCCAGTCTTATTTCTATTCTCCTCAGATCTGATAAAATTAAAATCCCAAGAGAAACCAATTCTCATCAGAGGATACCACCACTGTACAAAAGCATTCCTCCTAACAGCATCACAAGGCCCATACACATTAACCAAAGTCTAGGATTTATTATTGTGAAGGGAGGTAAACCTGATGGATAGCCCAAACTGTTGCACAAACCCCCAAAAGCTCCCACAGATGGAGAGGAAGCATACTGATCAAATCTTTTAGGGCAGTAGTTTTTAGTATGTTCAAATCAAAGTTTTCAATCTTAGTTTCTTGCAAGAAAATAATAGCACATTTGCTTTCTTCCACTTTAGCTCGAACTACTCTTTGCCTGGCATCTAACATTCCAGCATAAAATTTTCCAACTTCTAGTTTGATTCATTAAGGAACTGATAAGAGAGAGCAAAAGCAAAGGAAATGCAAACATTGCAAATTCCAGAGTGCCACGAGCACAACTGATGACCCTCAACTTTGGGGATTGATTGTAGTGTTCTCGCGGGTAAGTTAACTCAATTTATTGATTCGACACAAGGGGAGCCAAAGAGTATTTATAAGCTTTGACAGTTGAGTTATCAATTCAACCGCACCTGAAATATACTTGCTTGCAACAAAATATTAATAGCAACTTCGGTATGATAGAGATAGTGATGGTGGTAACAACAAAAGTAAAACAACAGAAATAAACTTGTAGTAACCAGCAGGATTAAAGCACAATAGGCTAGGGAGATGGATGGTCGGGCGCTGCATGAATAAGAACGAACATGTAATAGATTCTAACCCGGGGCAAGGCACAGAGAAAAGCAATGATCATCTCGGCAAATATCAAACATTAGGCATGTATCCCGTAGGTAGTTGTGCGTGCTTGCAATAAGAACTTGCACAACATCTTTTGTCCTACCATCCCGCTACGAACAGGGCCAAAGGGAACTTGTGGAGATTAAGGTGCTCCTGTCAAAGAGCACTGGAACAAAGCAATAAACTCAATGGATACATGGAATCCTCAAATTATGGACCATCCCCTTTGGTGTCCCAAGCTGTCACGTTTGGGATCGCCGGTTCCAGACCATAATAGGTGCATAAAACTCATAGATAGGATCAATAATATAAATATACTCATGACAACATAAGTATTTCAGATCTGAAAACATGGCACTCGGGCCCAAAGTGACAAGCATTAAGACAAACAAGTAGTAGCAAAGATGATAAACACCAAAGTAGATGATAAGCAACATGCCCCCAACAATCTGACGAACTATTACATGATCAATCTCATCCAATCCCTACCATCCCCTTTGCCTACAACAGGGAATTACTCACACATGTGAAGGGAAGTCATGCAGGGAGGATGGAGTGGTGATGTTTATGACGATGGCGACGATCTCCCCTCTCCGGAGGCCAAATCAGCCTCCATATTAGCCCTCCCAAGTAAGAACAGAGGGTTGTGGCCGCTCCGCGACGGGTTCTGGAAAATCGACTTCTCTTTCGAGTTTCCTCGTCACGAGAATAAATAGGGCTAAGGTAGGTCACCAGAGGGGGTGGGACCCACCCAGGAGCCATGTGTGCGCGGCTAGGGGGCTGGCCGCGCCAGGCAGGCGCCTGGGGCCGCCTAGCTCCCCTCTAGCCCACCTTCTGGTCCTGGGTCCCTCCGGGTGCGTGGATTTTCCGTATTTTTCTGGGAATTTGATGAGATGTCTAAAAATCCATTTTCCTACGCACAATAAAACCATACAGGCAGCTCTGCTGAAAACAGCGTCAGTCCGGGTTAGTTTAGCTCAAATCATGCAAGAATGAGGGCAAAACAATAGCAAAAGTTTTTGGAAAAGTAGATACGTTCGATACGTATCAACTCCCGCAAGCATAGCCTATTGCTTGTCCTCAAGCAATTCAGTTAAACAAACTGGACGCGACAAAGAACACTTTGACAAACTCTTTTGCTTCATAAGATGTATATAAGCCGGTACTACGAAAAGAGTTTAGCAAGTATCAAAACAATGCTATGAGGACGATGCATGAAGCAATCCTTCTTTCAAGTTATCAATCACAAACAACCAAAAGTAAACAATATGCTGCTGAAAATCAACACAAGATCACGATGCACATAGCCTGAACATATCAGAGTGGTATCTCGCTAGCCTCCATTAGTGAAGCAAAACATAAATGCAGAAACTCCTCCGGAGTTTTAAAGGAGACTAGAACTAAGAATTTCAGACTAGCAATATCACAAGAATGTAGAAGACAATGTAATACTTGGGACAATACATTTTACACTAAGAATGACAATTATGCTCTCAATAGTTGGTGCTTTGAAGAAAGAAGGGGAGACTCTCGAACCGTGGCTTTTGATGGCAAGGTTGAAAACCCATGGTCGGAAGCAAAGACTAAACATGTGTCGGAGCTCTTGGTTTTGAAAACAGAGACAAAATTCTTTTTGAGAAGTGCAACTTTCCAGTCAACGGTGAACGGTAAAGGTCTCTTAATATCTCCCATGAAAACCATATTAATGTTTTTTGCTTACACTTTGTTCCCTTATCCATCCATCATTTGATGGTCTATGGAACCTTATATTATGCCTCAAGTATGGAAGGAGGTTATCGTTCCATCTATATTAGCAGCATTTGGTCCATTTCATTCCATCATCAAGTATGGGGGAGGTGTATCTCTCTATATTTTTTTATAAATTTGACTAGTTAAAACTTCCGTCAAAATATTTTTGGCATGGTAGATACTGATTTTCCCTCACCGCACCATGACCTTGTACGGTTGCAAAAGGGATGGTTTTGAATATATTTCGAGATGGCACAAGAAAGTCTAAGTTAGGAGTGGCCGGTAAATACCACATATAGGTAGGTATGGTGGACTCAAGTGGAATTACTCGTTTAAAAAAGAGTTTGGATACACAAGCCGAATTCCGCTTAGTGTAAGCGAAGGCTAGCAAAAGGCTGGGAAGTGACCAACTAGAGAGCAATAATTGTCATAATCATGCAGAGCGACAAAGCAACATTGAATCGGGCATGAAAGTGATATGACTATTCTGAAATAAAAAGGTCATCACGGCATAATAGACATTTTAGTCATAAACATTGTGAACATGTGCCAAGTCTATCCAAGAATTCTCCAAAGGGAAATACCACTTCAATATGCCAAACCATGAACAATGCAATGCATGTAATTCATTTCAACAACGCATTATGCACTCTAGCTATTTGAGATCAGCCACAAAGAAAGCATGAACACTAGGAAAGCATTGTAAACATAGAACTATGTCGGTACAAGTTGGTCTCTAGATCATAAGTACAGGCATATGTACAAAAGTAGAAACAAGAAGAGTTCATACCGGTTTTCCTTGTTGCTTTCCTTTTGTCGATCCTCATCATTACTGCCTTGTCACTTGCACGACCGAACATGGGAAATATAATCAAATGCCATCACGGACTCGAGCTGAACTCTGAAAACAAAGCAAACTAAACAAAGAAATCTTTTTGGGTTTCTTAAAGGTTTAACGAAAGAAAAAGAAAAGAGAAATCTTTTTTTTTGCAAATTAAAGAACAAAGAAGAACGGGCAAAAACTTCGAAAATATCAAAGCGAACAAAATAAAAACGGATAATACAATGGAAAAGGGACAAGGGCACGTACTCCCCCAAGCTTAGGCTTTTGGCCTAAGTTGGTAGCAGCTACTGCCCCTAGGAGCCTCCTGCTTCGGGGTAATGGTAAGTCCAAGGGTCGTATGAGTCCTCCTGCGCGTACACCGAAGTCCTCGGGTCCTCCCATGAGGAAGGTCCCGCATCCCAAGCAGAAGAAGACCCCTCACCCTGCTGGGTTAAGGTCTCTCCCAGGAAAGGTGGGAACTCACCATGCTCCTCCTCGTCGGGAACAACCCCCTCCATGGGGTTATGAAGCTGATACTGGTCCATGAACTCATCAAACTGGACATCATTGAAGGACCATCCATTCCTGCGAGTGTGATCAAACAAAAGTGGTGCAGGTAGACGGATCTCACAAGTAATGGTCTTTTCAAACCTCAAAATATAAACAAGGTTACCAAACTGGGAAGTCATGGTAACAAACTTATCCCTCTTCATAGTAGCAAGATCAAGACTTGCGAAAGAAAAGGGAACATCATCAAGATGCGGGAAGTAGTTAAAAGACTCAAGGATAAGTGTGGCATAAACACCACAAAATAAACCACCCTTGTTACTGTTCGTAACAAGGTGTCGAGCAATTAAGGCACCACATTATAATCATTCCTATCAGAGAGGGCGTTCGCATAGATAGAAAAATATGTTTCAGAACCGTTGCTCGAGTTTTCACGAACCAACACCCCTCAAGTAATAAAGTATGCAAAATACTTGATGTGGGGGGATAAAATGCTGCAAACCTTTGTACGACGAATGTCGCTGTCCTCCTGGCTACAAAGGGAGTTGAAGAGGGTCCTCAACTCTGAGGGCTGAGTGTTCATCCTCGTCGTCTGACCAGCGTTCTTCACACCTATTATTTCACAAAACTGTGCCAAAGACATGGTTATGAGACTATTATAAATTTTGAACTCGATGGTTCCAGCAGAATGGTTATAACAAAAATTGTTAACAAAGCAGGAGGTGAGCCTCTTGTATTGTACCTCACCGCATAGCGCTAGCCGTGTCAAACTTGCATTGGCGCAAAGGCCATAAAAATCCTCCTTAATTCCAGCAGCATCAAGAAAACCATCGCAAGGATACAACATCGCGGATGTTGGACTTGTGTCTTCCAGCAACTCCACGGGCACATGATCTTCATTTTAGCTCACCCTAGCAGCTGAGGGTGAAGCTGCAGCTCTAGTAACTCGATCGGAGCAATCGGGCTTGTTCTTCCCAAGCCACCCCTTTGCTTTTCCTAGCAAACTAATTTCTTAATTTTTTGGCAATTCACAAAAACAAGGATTTCAACAAAGTGAGTTGAGGCAAACTTCTCTACTCACTTACCTAAGGCATAAACTTGCATCAAAACTTGGAAATAAATTTCTACACATGCATGCAAGCTGTTCTAAACAGCACCAAGGACTACTAAATACTCAAAAATGGAGCCACCAATAAAAAATCTAATTGGAGGGCTGAAGGAGTTGCATACCAGGGAGTATTTTCTCAAAATCTCAGTTCAAATGGTGGGCTGTAGAGAGAGATCAAAAATCGCCTCCAAGAACATCAAGAACGCAAGAACTAGAGCAGAACTCGTGTTTTTGGAGAGAGAGGAAGGAGGAGGAAGACGAAATACCTGCAGGTGGGGCCTGTGGGCCCCAAGCGCCCTGTGGGCGCGGCCAGGGGGCTGGCCACGCCAGCTGGGCCACTGGTGGCCCCCACTGGTCAGCCATAGATACCTTTGGTTCACTCCCGGCATGGAAATTTTTATTCTAAATTTTCTGGAATTTTTCTGAAAACTTCACTGTTGAAATTTTTCTAGAGTTCAAAGAGCTGCGAAACTTTCTGAAAACTTGAAGCAGTGATTAGAATTGTGAAGCTTCAAAAACATATAAACTTAGTACAGCAAAGAGAATAAAAGCTAAAGAAAATGAAAACATAACAGGCTCTACTTTTTATCTATATAAAACATGCCCACTGGCAAGGTTGATCAAGTCTTACCAACGAACAGGCGATATGTAGAGCAAAATGTCTCGCCCCTTATGAAGTGATCATTGCACCTTTACTTTAATGGACATTTTCCCCACCATGATGGTTTTGTATTTGGGGTGTACATGTAGAGGACAATCCCATTCTCCAATCTTCGCGGTCTCGATATTCTCTATTGAGTTAAGGCCATGCCTTTTGTCGATCTTCTTTGGAAAATACACCGTGTGTTCTTTATCATCTACGTTGAAGGTGACCTTTCCTTTATTGAAATCAATAATGGCACCTACGGTGTTTAGAAAACGTCTACCAAGAATAATGGACATGCTCCCATCCTCGGGCATGTCAAGAACAACAAAATCTGTAAGAATTAGGCAATTAGAAACTTCAACGGGAACATCCTCACAAATACCTATCGGGACGGCTGTTGACTTGTCATCCATCAGAAGAGAGATATCTGTAGGGATTATCTTATCTAAACATAATCTTTTATAAAGAGAAAAAGGCATAACACTCACCCCTGCTCCAAGATCACATAAGGCAGTTTTGACATAATTATTTTTTATGGAGCAAGGAATGGTGGGTATACCTGGATCACCAAGCGTCTCAGGAATCTTGCCACTGAAAGAGTAGTTAGCAAGCATAGTAGATGTTGCCTCATTAGGAACTTTTCTTTTATTAGTAACGATATCTTTCATATATTTGGAATAAGGAGGTAACTTAATAGCATCAGTCAAAGGAATCTGAAGAAAAATAGGTTTCATCCATTCACAAAATTTATTATAATGCTCTTCTTCTTTACATTTGAGAGACTTACCTGGAAAGGGCATGGGTTTTTGTACCCACGGTTATCTTTCCTTCCCATGTGTTCCTGCGATGAAGTCTTCTCTAGTATACTTCTTGCGTGTATCGGGTGCTTCTTCTTCTCGCACCTCGGGATGATCATTCTTCTCCTTGTCATTTTCTTTGGGCTCAACACCGTCTTCAGTTTCAGCATCAGAGGTAGATATGCTGTTAGGATCAACAACAGGTACTTCACTTGTAATAGGATCATTGGAGTTGTCAGCCTCCTTGCATTTCTTCTTCTTCTTTTTCTTCTTTGGAGATCTAACAATCTCGTCTTCTACTTGTACTTGAGAATCTCGCTCGATCCTCTTTGGATGCCCCTCAGGATAGAGTGGGTCCAGGGTGTGTGTTCCGCCCCTGGTCTTGATGCCATAAGCTTGTATGTCCAGTTTCGCATTGTTAGCAAAAAATCTTCTTGCAAATTAGAAATTTGTTCAACCTGAGTATGAACAATATGAAAATTCTTAACAAGAAATTTAAGATCATTAACTGTTCTTTCAAGAACACTAAGTAAACTTTTGGTAGCAAGAGAATTATCATGCAACGGACTTTGTATCCTCCTATTAAAATTGTCTTGCTTAATAAAACAATTATCAAGATCATTTAAGCATTGGTCGGGAGGCTTACCTTTAGGGATGTCACTTTCGGTAAATTCTAATAGAGACTGTACCTCTACCAAGGGAGGGTGAGTAGTAGGCTTACACAACTTCTCGATAGGCGGTAGATTGTTCACGTCTTCGGCTTTAATGCCTTTTTCCTTTATAGACTTCTTTGCTTCTTGCATATCTTCGGGGCTCTGAAAAAGCATGCCCCTCTTCCTTGGTGTAGGAGGTTGTTCAGGAACGGACCAATCTTCATGCTTCTTGGCAATCTTGCCCATTAGTTCTTCGCCCTCGTCCGGTGTTCTTTCCCTGAAAACACAACCAGCAGAACTATCTAGATAGGATCTAGATTCATCGGTTAGACCAACATAAAATATATCAAGTAATTCATTCTTTGGGACTTCATGTCCCGGTCTAGCCTTGATTAAGTCATAATACCTCCCCCAAGCTTTAGGGAGGTGCTCATCCTGCAATTGTTTAAAGTTATAGATCCTTTGCAAAGCAGCATGTTGCATATGAGCAGGAAAATATTTATCAACAAAAAATGAACTAAGTCCTGAGGACTCTCAATGGAACCATAAGGTAGTGCATCGTACCATGATTTAGCGTCCTCCTTCAAAGAAAAAGGAAAAAGCTTGGCCACATAGAAGTTTCGTATCTTTTCATCACTAGTAAATAGGTGACCTAACTCAGCGAGTTTGGTCAAGTGTGCTATAGCATCATCATTTTATCTGCCATAAAAAGGGTCAGCCTAGACTGTAGATATAAGTGAAAGATTAACAGAGAAATCATAATCAGGATCATAGATGCATATAGGAGATGTGGCGAATTTAGGATCAGGAGTAATCTTGTTCCTCATGGAGTGCTTTTCGAGAAGCTCCTTAACATCATCAGGGTCAGATTCGACACACTCTCCGAGTTCCCTGCAAAAATCATCATCAAGAATAATATAATCATCATCAAGGATCATCTCCTTGAGTTCATCCAAGCCTGGGTAACCAACGGTTTTGCAAGTAGGAATATAGGTAGCAGGAGTCTCGGCCTTGGATTCTGCTGCAACCTTAGCAGTCTGAGTTTCAATATAGTAACCAAGAAAACTAGTATCATCAAGATTACTGGAAGCATCATCAAAAGTATTGGACATAGTAACAGACTCAGTAGAAGTAGCATGTGGTGGTAGCGGTGAAGATAACTTACTTATAACGGAAGGTGAATGAAGCGTAGCACTGTTACTCAGAATGGTAACTTATCTTGTAGTAGATGGTAGGATTGGAACCTTGGGGTCTCCTTTCTTAACCATAGCGGATGAAGTGTGGCAGGCAGAATACTTCAAGGACACTTGTAAATATTGCTATGCTCCCTGGCAACGGCGCCAGAAATAGTACTTGATGACCCTCAACTGTAGGGGATCGATTGTAGTGTTCTCGCGGGTAAGTTAACCCAATTTATTGATTCGACACAAGGGGAGCCAAAGATTATTTATAATCTTTGACAGTTGAGTTGTCAATTCAACCGCACCTGAAATATACTTGCTTGCACCAAAATATTAATAGCAACTGTGGTATGATAGTGATAGTGACGGTGGTAACAGAAAAAGTAAAACAGCTGAAATAAACTTGTAGTAACCAGCAGGATTAAAGCACTATAGGCTATGGAGATGGATGGTCGGGTGCTGCATGAATAAGAATGAACATGCAATAGATTCTAACACGGGGAAGGCCACAGAAAAGCAATGATCATCTAGGAAAATATCAAACATTAGGCATGTATACCATAGGTAGTTGTGCATGTGTGCAATAAGAACTTGCACATCATATTTTTTCCTACCATCCCGCTACGAACGGGGCCAAAGGAAACTTATGGAGATTAAGGTGCTTCTGTCATCGGAAAAAATCAATAAAATCAATGGATAGATGGAATCCTCAAATTATGGACCATCCCCTTTGGTGTCCCAAGCTGTCACGTTTATGATCACCGGTTCCAGACCATAATAGGTGCATACAACTCATAGATAGGATCAAGAAAATAAATGTACTCATGAAAACATAAGTGGTTCCGATCTGAAAACATGGCACCCAGGCCCAAAGTGACAAGCATTAAGAGCAACAAGTTGTATAAAAGATGATAAACACCAAAGTAGACGATAGGCCAGATACCCGCAACAATCTGACGACCTATTACATGATCAATCTCATCCAATCCGTACCATCCCCTTTTCCTAATGTAGGGAATTAGTCACACATGTGAAGGGAAGTCATGGAGGGAGGATGGAGTGGTGATGGTGACGACGATGGCGACGATCTCCCCTCTCCAGAGGCCAAATCAGCCTCCAGATTAGCCCTCCCGAGGAAGAATGGAGGGTTGCGGCGGCTCCAATATGGGTTCTAGAAAATCAACTTCTCTTTCGGAGGTTTCCTCGTCACGGGAATAAATAGGGGCCGAGGTAGGTCACCAGAGGGGGTGTGACCCACCCATGCCCCCTGGCTCCCCTCTGGCCCACCTTCTGGTCCTGGGTCCCTCCGGGTGCGTGGATTTTCTGTATTTTTTTTGGAAATTTTCTAAGATGTCTAAAAATCCATTTACCTGCGCACAATAAAACCATACAGGGAGCTCTGCCGAAAACAGCGTCAGTCCGGGTTAGTTTAGCTCAAATCATGCAAGAATGAGGACAAAACAATAGCAAAATTGTTTAGAAAAGTAGATACATTTGAGACGTATCAACAACCACATCAAGTCTTAACACACCAAAAGTTAAACAACTTGGTCAATTTAGGGGGGCTTGCCAAACCATGGATTAAGGATAGAACTAATCATGAGTGACAGCAGGTGAGCCATCATGAGGATTAGCCATACGCTTTTCCTTTGTAAGCGGAGCAGGATCTATCTGAAGATCATCCCCAATGATTTGCATCACCATGATGGGAGTTGGGGGAATTGCAAGATGATGCTTATCTTGTTGAGGGGTGGCCAACTGAGGAGCTTGATGTGCCACCAACCCTGATGATTCCATGGGCTTGGAACGTGTCTTTTTCTTCTTGGGCTCATTGGGTAGCTCCTGAAGAGAAGGTGCTTTGAAACCTGCATTCTTTGCCGCGATCCTGATACAACGTTTGACGGTGGTATCCACCATCAGCGTCTGAGCATCTTTTCTTCCACTGCCACCGACTCTTTGGACATGAAGGATCCGCCCCACATGGTAGTTGCAGGTGGCTCCGTCGGGAAGAGCTCCCGGGCAGTGGGCCGTGGCATCGGAGGTTCAGAAGTGTAACATATGAAAACAAAATACGTGGACATGTTGTCCACATCAAATGCCAGATGCCAGGATCTCTTGGAGAAGACAAATCGCTTGATGGGCTTGAAAAGCAGTGGTTTAGGCCCCTCTCTGCAACAAATTTCCTCAAACAGCGACTCAAAAGTTCTCTTCCAGAGCATAGCCGGTGGTAGTTCACGTCCAGCTCTGATTTTGACCATCCCCAAAATGTTGTTGTCGTGTGGAATCTCTCGAGGCTGAATGGATCTGAGCCGGAGCCATATCATGATGTCATACCGAGGCTGCCAGTCGGCTAAATCCTGGTCCGAGCAACGCCTTTGTCGGATTTGCCAACGGATATCCAGAACCGGCTCCTTCTGTCGAGACCTTGGTACAAGCTGACTCGGCGGAACTATCAAATGCGACTCATACCCTAGTGAAGAAAAGTATATGGACACTAGGTCAATTCGCTCCACTGGGAGTCATAGGTTTGGACCAGGTTTAGATGAGTATGACCCGGATTTCCCTTACTTACAAATGCTGCTTTGTGCCACTGTGTACATGACAGATACCCAGGTACTGCAGCCAAACCAGAATACGACGACCAACATACTTGTGAACCCGGTTGGAGCATCAGCCACCCATACTATAGAGCCGGCCCTGACTAGAACGGAGGCCCTCACGGCTAATATGGATGCTTTGCGGACAGTTCTTGCCACCCCAATCACTGCGGAAAATCAGGAGTCACGGGAGGCAGAGATCGACGAGATCGAGAAGCAGGTATCTAGAATACACGGGGAAATCTAGTTGGAGCAGGAAAATATGCCGGAAGAAGCAGGCAGAGTTGTGCAAGAAGCCAGGCGCGCGCTGGAAGAGTCCGCACACCTGAATGCTTAGATGGCGAACTTCTCAGCCACCCGCCGAGGCAGGAAGACATGTCGAATTCCGCCGAGTATGGTAGGTCAAGCACTTTTCGAAAGTCCGCAGCAGGGAACTACCCCGCCAGGATTCACACCCCCACGAGAGCCGGCTAGGTTTCACACGCCGTGTAGCCACTACAACAACCCCATGCAGAATGTCCTGGCCGCGGCACACTATAATAACCAGCCAGGCAAAATTCTTGGTCTTGAGATTGCAACAGCTTCTCCAAACCCATTTCAACAATGGATTAGATTGGATTGGAGAGTGTACTAGATTATTGTATTTCTTAGCTGTATATTCACCCTTGGACCCCTCTTTCCATGAACATACATCACTAGTACCAGTGAAGCTGTATCCTTCCATCAATGGTTTGACCTGAGCCATCTCCTCATAAGCCTGAAGGGAGAGGGGCAGGTGGAACAATGATGTGATATCCTCTGTGTTTTTGAACTCGTCCAGAGAAAGATAGGGGTATTTAGCAAAGAAGAACAGACGCTTAAATCTGTGCTGCATAGTGATCTTGGATCCTCCAAACTGCCAGTTATCAGACCAAAGAAGCACAGTGTCTCCAGTTCCAGCAGAAATGGCAGAACATGCCCTGAATTTTTTCATTAGCTTGCATACATCTTTCCACCAAAAAGACCCACATTCAGAAGTAGCATGAGGGACGCTATTATAGAAATAGGAGTTCCACATCAAGTGTACCGAAGGCACATCAATCTTATTGTAGAACTTGGCTAGATGTTTCATGAGCAGAGCATCATTCTGCAGGGTAAGATTGAGAATGCCTAGGCCACCCTTATACTTAGGCCTGCAGATTAAATCGCAGGCAACCAAGGATTGTCCATAATCATGTCCCTGCTTCCTCCACAGATATTGCCTATGGATTCTCTCTAATTGCTTGATGATCCCAGAATGTATCTTCAGGGTGAAAAGGAAATATATGGGCATGGATGAGATCACAGAGTTTAACAATTGAAGCTTGCCACCCCGTGTGAGGAAATTGGAACTTGATGTGAGCCTTCTCTCCATGCAATCTACCAGGGGCAAGAAATCAGCCATCTTTGGTCTAGTGGTTCCCACAGGTAAACCTAGATAGGTGAAAAGAAGCTTGCCTATTTGACAACCAAAGAGCTGAGAAAGATCTTGAAGTATCTGTTCAGAGATATTGATAGGGGTCATGCATGACTTGTGGAAGTTAATATCCAGACTAGTAGAGGCAGAGAACAGTTGTAGAGAGTCTTTCAAGTGTTGGATTTGTTGCTCATCTGCAGGCATGACCAAGATGGTATCATTAGCATATTGCACAATTGGGAAGTCTCTTTCATGGCTGGGGAAAGGAAGATGGATTTTATTCTCCTGCATCATATTATTGACCACTGATTGCAACAGATCAGCAGCCAAAACCAACAGTAATGGAGAAAGAGGATCTCCTTGTCGCACCCCTCTACTAAATCTAAACTGATTGCTAGGTAGTAGGTACCCCATTGAGCAACACAAAGGATGATCCTGAATCCAGCAACTCCTTGACCCATCTTCTCCATGTTTCGTTAAACCCTTTACGCTTAAGGATTTCCAGAATAGCTTCATCTTCAATGGGTGAAAAGATTTTTCAAAGTCCAACTTCAGGATGATCAGAGGCCCCTTAGACTGGTGAAACTGGTGCAGGTATTGAAAAGTCCATGATAAAAAATCATGTATAGTCCTTGACTTGATGAAGCCGTATTGGTTCTTGTGGATGTATCTCATGATCTTTCTCTGCAACCTGTTAGCACCCATCTTGGTCAGAAATTTTAAACCAACATTGGAGAGAGAAATGGGCCTAAAATCATAGACCACTTCAGGATCCAACTTCTTACAGATCAAAGTAATGAAACATCCATTTAAGTTCTCCAGCCTAGCCTGTCCAGCATGAAAGGCCCTTGCCAACTCATAGAAATCCTCACAAACTATTGACCAACACTTTTTTAGGAACATGCCATTGAATCCATCCGGGCCAGGTGCCTTGTCAGATGGCATGTTCTTGATTACCTCATCCATTTCTTCCTTTTCAAAGGGCATTGTGCGGTCATCCAATACCTCCACCTGCGAAAGCAAAGTGCTGAGATCAAAGTGCATTGTGATGCCTTTAGCCACATCCATTCTATTTGTAAAAGCCTCATCGAAAGCGGCTGCTAGACCCTCATTGTCCTAGCAAACAGAGCCATTGTCCAAAGTGAGTGATGCAATGGAGTCTCTTCTGTGTCTCTAAGTGGCCATTGCATGAAATAATATAGAATTCTCTTCACCCACCTAAATGAACCTTTGTGTACACCTTTTTCCAGTAGAGAAACTGAAAGTGCAATAACTTTTCATGATGCAGCTTTACAATTTTCATGAAATTGAGTTGAGATATTGTCAGAGATCTGATTTCCTCCATACAAACCAAGATGTAGACCACTCTAGTACATTTATGGATTAGCAGTTTAAGTTTGGATATGCTATGTTGCCAAGCTTTGAGATCTTTCCTCAGGGTTTTAAATTTTTGGACCAGCCTGGGAGTGATGTGAGACTTATCTGAAGTTTTATCCAAATATTGTTGAAAACATTATAGAAATCCTTCCTACTACACCTAGTAGTTTTCAAACCTGAAAATATTGGCTCTAGGAATGGAAGTTCCAATGGAAAGCACACATGGAACATGATCAGATGCATTGTTAGTAAGAGGCATCACTTGGGTCATAGGATAATCAGATATCCAGTTGGCAGAAGTGAAGAACCAATCGAACTGCTCCAGTAAAGGATTGTCCTGCATATTAGACCAGGTGTATATTCTCCCCTTAATTGGTATCTCTAACAAACCTAGATGACCAATGATCTCATTAAAAACGAACATGTCATTGGTGTCACCCCCAGGCTTGTTTCTATTCTCCTCAAATCTGATAAAATTTAAATCTCCCAAGATAAACCAATTTTCATCAGAGGGAATAGAGAGATGATACAACCACTTTACAAAAGCATTCCTCCTGACAGCATCACAAGGCCCATACACATTAACCAAAGTCCAGAATTTATTGTTGTGAAGGGAGGTAAACCTGATGGATAGCCCAAACTGTTGCACGTCCAGTAAAGTCCCATGAAAGATGGCAGAATTCCATATGATGACCAGACCCCCAGAAGCTCCTACAGATGGAGAGAAAGCATACTGATCAAATCTTTTAGGGCAGCAGTTTCTTAGTATGTTCAAATCAAAGTTTTCAATCTTAGTTTCTTGCAAGAAAATAATACCACATTTGCTTTCTTCCACTTTAGCTCGAACTGCTCTTTCCTTGGCATCTGAATTTAGCCCTCTAACATTCCAGCATAAAATTTTCTAACTTCTAGTTTGATTCATTAAGGAACTGATAAGAGAGAGCAAAAGTAGAGGAACTGCAAAACATTGCAAATTCCAGAGTGCCACCAGCACAACCACATCAAGTCTGAACACACCAAAAGTGAAACAACTTGGCCAATTTAGGGTTTTGTCAAACCCAACATTAAGGATAGAACTAATCATGAGCGAAAGCAGGTGAGCCATCATGAGGATTAGCCATACGCTTTTCCTTTGTAAGAAGAGCAGGATCTATCTGACGATCATCCCCAATGACTTGTGTAACAGCCCAGATTTTGCAAAAATTAAAAATTTTGTTTTCTGCGTGAATTGTTTGATTGTCTGATTTGTTTGCGGTGTTTGCATCCCCGATTTATCGATCGGCGATTATTTCCCCCCTCTTATCTCGTATTGGACGGATACCGACCCTTGCCACCCTGACACTCGACCTTTGCGACACCGGGTTTCACCCGATCACCGTCGCGAAAACCGCACGAGACCAGCCGCAGCCAACGGAACGAAAAACCCCGTTTAATAATTAAACAGGTTATTTTTATAGCGCGCCGGAAAGTGTTTTCGGAACGGTTCCAACGCGAGGTGAACGCCGCCGGCTCGACGCGTTGATCGCGCAGTTCGAAGTTTTACCCCAATCGGAGATATTGCGGACCCCCGGCGGTCAGAAACGTGAGCACCGCGCGTGCGAGAGTAAAACCGGAGATGTTTTTGCAAACTGCCACCCACCTGGGCTATAAGTAGACCACCCCACCACTTAGGGTTTCCCCTAAGCACCTAGGCAGCCACCATCCCCCAGATTTGAGATATTTTACCGCATTTTCGCACAATTTAGCCCAAAATTTTAGCAAACCCTAGCCCCTCTCGATCTGGACCGTCGGATCTGCGGATCCAACGGCCCAGATGCGCCCCTGGTCTCCTCTCTCCTCTGCCCGTGGAGTTCCACGCCGCCTCCATCCCGTGGGCGTAGCCAGCCGCCGCCGCCGGCCAGCAGCAGCCCACCGCCGGCACCTCTCCTCCCCCTTTCCCTCTCCTCTTACTTCCCTCTCCCTCTCATCTCCCTAACCTCTCCCTCTCTCTTCTCTCTGCGTGCAGGACCCGCGCCCGCGACGCCATGGCTTCGGCCTCGAATCTCCGCCGCACGAGCTCCCTGCCGGCGCCGGATCCAGCGGGCCCTAGGTCGGCCTCGCCTCCCCTCGCCCCCCTCCGCCTCCAACCGCGGCCAGGCCCCCCCCCCCCCCTCGCCGTCCAGGCCGGCCGGCAACCGGCGCCGTGGCCGTGGCCATCGGGCAGCCGCCGCTGCTCGGGAGGGAGACGAGCGGGACGAGCCGGTCCAGCGCCTCCTCTCCAGCCGGACGGGCCGGCTGCGAGATCCAGGCCCTTGCGGCCCAGCCAGCGCGCGGCCCAGCGCCAGGCCACCCCTCCTCAGCCGCCTGGTGGGCCGGAGCCCACGGTAGCTTTTTTTCCTTTTTGTTGTTTTTTTCTGTCTGTTTATTTTTTGTGCTAAGTCCTGTGTACTGCTTGCTGTAATCGTTTTCGCGATGTAGTTTACAAGCGATCCGTAGCCCGGATGACTTCACGCCCAAAAGACGAATTGTTTAGAATTGCGTGCTCTAGCTTTCATCTTTTGTGAGCATTTGGTTTTCAGCTCATCTTGCTTGTGTAATGGTGTGCTGAACAGGGCATCAGGCCGTTAAACTGCTACTTTTTCCTGTTTAGTGCTGCTGTTATTATTTTGTTGCAACTTTGCATGATGTTTGTAACAAATCCATGAGGCCTATTACATTGATTCTTTTTCCATTGTGTTTAGCATCATGTGTACTTCATTTCCATGCTTTAACTTGTCATGTTTGGGTGCTTTAGCTGTATTAAATCTTGCTCCAAATTGATGATCCTGATGTTATTGTGCTGCTATTGCTGAAACTGTTATTTTGTTGCAACTTCGGTCGACGAGTGTGTCGCGACCGTTTGTCGGAATTGAGTGATTCCAGTTGAATATTGTTAAGAATCATGTCTACTTTCATCCCATGTATTGCTATGTCCTGTTGCTGCACTTTTGCATATAGATTTACCCCTGTTTATACAGCATGTGTGCATAACTTGTCTTGCTTATATCTTTTTAACCGTAACTCCGTTTGGGGTGTTCTTTATGTGTAACTTGATTAGTTTTTCGTGTACTTTGTGTTTATGCTATTTTTTACTGTTGTCAACCAACCTAAAATATGGTTTAGGACATAACAGTACCAAATGTTTTAATCATCGTGCGACACTTAGTGTTATGCCATGTTTAGGTTGTGCCTCACTTAAATTGACTAGCATAGATAGTTTACTTTGTGATTCACCTCTTGACATGTTTGTGTGCTATGCCATGCTTGCTTGAGTTGACATGTTAATAACCCTTGGTTGATCACCTGTAGCTAAGCAACTTGAACCACCGTAAACATGCGGTATTCGTCGTGTGTGGCCGATACCCCAGTTAAACTGTTAGTAACCGTTCTCGACGATAGATCCGTATCGCGTTGCCGTGCCTTGTGTTGTCTCTTTGATCTTGTATTGCTCCGTAGTAATAGTGGTGCACCGTTGATTGCTTTCCAGTGTTTCCTTCTTGTGTGCTTCCGCGGGTACCTCTCGGAGACGATGCGAGCTTGCAATCAACTACACCTTCGGAACCCGACTTATCAACAGGAAAGGACAATACATTACTTATGATCCATTCTATTTCAACAGCGGTTTGCATGCTAGTATAGGTTAGGTTCGATGTTTGATCCTACCACATGTTTACAGCCTCTTTCAAACCGATACAGCCATGTCCCTTCCCAGCAAACCTTGTACTGCTATGTTACTATTGCTCGTTGCTCAGCCCATGCTTAGTATGCATGCTTAGGATGCTGCGATGTTACCCTGTTACTCCTGGGTTTGGGATATCACATTATTATATTGTTGTTGATGATATGATTATTATAATGTTGACTATATTCGACGAAGGATGGAAGGTCTAGGCTATCCCGCCCCGACGCTTTGTTCCATTCGAGTCACCTAGGGTCCGAGTTCCGGGTATTGGTTTTAAGACTGAGCGTGCCTAACCGTGTGTGGGATTTTATGGGGTCCCCTTTTCTTACCTACCTAGCTTCAAGCATTTCTAGTGGTGGCCCAAGCTGGTTTTACCTTTTGCAACGTCTGTGTGTTGGTTGGCGCCCCAGCTGTTTTCGAAACAACTCGGGCCAGCGGAGACTTAGTTCCTCTGTTGGTCCACCCGATCAGCTAGGACCCGGTTTCCCATGTGTGATTAACCGGCAATCCGACCTGCGTCATACGGAAGAGTCTGATCCGAGAGCGTGGCCGGCTTTTGGATTGGGTGTCGACTCCCCGGGGGGCACCCGGATTTTTTTGTTGTTAGCTAGAGGGACCTGTCGTTTCAGATCTCTTGGAACTAAATCATAAAATGGTTGCCTGTGATGGGTAGCAACTGGGAGAGATGGGCGTGCGTGCGGATCCTTGTAATGGGCAGTTGGTACACTCCTGCAGGGTTAAATCTTTTCGAGAAGCCGTGTCCACGGTTATGGACGACTTGAGACCTACTCCTTGTTCATAGACAACAACAACTTAGATAATCTTAATATAACTTGATCAACGTGTGTGTGTGCCCTGACTGCTTCTTCTTCGTCGGGATGCGAAGAGGAGGACAAGGATAGGATAGGTGTTATGTTTGCGTATGTAGGTGGATAGCAGAGTTGTTGGAGGCGATTCCTCATCGAATGCTTGGCTTCTTATCTTACTCTCTAGATCGTTAGCCACTTCATAAATGCTAGTGCGGCAGCAACCTCACCACTTACCCCTTCCTTACCGTAAACTACTAGTTGTCCTAGAATGACGAGTGATGAAGTCCTTGCTGGGTCAGATGACCACTAAAGTTGGATGCTGAGTACCTCTGTACTCATGATACTACCCCCAAACTCTTTTCAGGGTTCTTAATCGACAATAGGTACGATGATCGACGTTTCACGTGGAGAATCGACGACGACTAGTTAGGCGGATCCCGGCGGAGGGCCTGGACCCGTGTGGTTATGGGATCGATGTTTTCTCTTTGCCAGTAGGCATTTGCTTGTAGTCTGTACTCAGACATGTATCTTCCGCTGTTGTATTGTATTAAGGCAGTTGTATGCCGATTGTATGAGATGTTGTATCCTGTATCTGTAATGTTGTGATATCATGTTGGAAATCCGGGGCATATGGATTTGTCATATGTCGCGGTGGGACCGATATGTGCTTCGTCCCCGGATCTGGATGGAAACATCTAGATCTGGAAAAGTACCGCATATCGGGCCTTACAACTTGGTATCAGAGCCTTACTGACCGTAGGATCCCTTCTCTGGCCGAAGTCGAGTCTAGACAAAAAACTATTTTGTAGTTACTAAGTTAGTTGTCGGAGAGTAGGAATCTTTTTACTCCTGACCCTTGCTCTGGTCAGGACAAGTGTCGTAAGAGTTTTAATTCTCGCCTTACCCCTTCAAACTCTAGGATCTCGAGAGTGTGGAGTTTCGGAACCGTTACAATGCCTTGCTTGTAGCGTATTGTCTCGATTCCGAACTCAGGTGGGAATTCCTGTAGTACCTTTAGTTATTCCAACTCTGGTTTACATCTTGGTCACCCGTTGCCATCCATCCTTTTTCCCAGTGATTTCACGACTTGCGTCGAAATGAACTGTCCTTTGATCCAGCTTTCATCGTCGTTCTTCCTCTTGACACTGATGTTTTCGTCTTTCGACGTCGCCATATCTCCGCGGAAAGTTTTCTCGACGGAGTCCGTCGTCGACATGGAGCAGAGTCCCTTGTTGGTGGTGTTGAAGATCGTCGTCTCTCTTTTCTCTCCCCCCATCTCCCCCGGATTGTCCTGGATCTCGGGACGAGATCCCTTGTTGGTGGTGTTGTATTGTAACAGCCCAGATTTTGCAAAAATTAAAATTTTTGTTTTCTACGTGAATTGTTTGATTGTCTGATTTGTTTGCGGTGTTTGCATCCCCGATTTATCGATCGACGATTATTTCCCCCCTCTTATCTCGTATTGGACGGAGACCGACCCTAGCCACCCTGACACTCGACCTTTGCGACACCGGGTTTCACCCGATCACCGTCGCGAAAACCACACGAGACTAGCCGCAGCCAACGGAACGAAAAACCCAATTTAATAATTAAACGGGTTATTTTCATAGTGCACCGGAAAGTGTTTTCGGAACGGTTCCAGCGCGAGGTGAACGCCGCCGGCTCGATGCGTTGATCGCGCAGTTCGAAGTTTTACCCGAATCGGAGGTACTGCGGACCCCCGGCGGTCAGAAACGTGAGCACCGCGCGCGCGAGAGTAAAACCGGAGATGTTTTTGCAAACTGCCAGCGACCTGGGCTATAAGTAGACCACCCCACCACTTAGGGTTACCCCTAAGCACCTAGGCAGCCACCAGCCCCCAGATCTGAGATATTTTACCCCATTTTCGCACAATTTAGCCCCAAATTTTAGCAAACCCTAGCCCCTCTCGATCTGGACCGTCGCATCTGCGGATCCAACAGCCCAGGTGCGCCCCTGGCCTCCTCTCTCCTCTGCCGTGGAGTTCCACGCCGCCTCCATCCCGTGGGCGTAGCCAGCCGCCGCCGCCGGCCAGCAGCAGCCCGCCGTCGGTGCCTCTCCTCCCCCTTTCCCTCTCCTCTTCCTTCCCTCTCCCTCTCATCTCCCTAACCTCTCCCTCTCTCTTCTCTCTGCGTGCAGGACCCGCGCCCGCGACGCCATGGCTTCGGCCTCGAAGCTCCGCCGCACGAGCTCCCTGCCGGCGCCGGATCCAGCGGGCCCTAGGTCGGCCTCGCCTCCCCTCGCACCCCTCCGCCTCCAACCGCGGCCAGGCCGCCCCCCCCCCCTCGCCGTCCCGGCCGGCCGGCAACCGGAGCCGTGGCCGTGGCCATCGGGAAGCCGCCGCTGCTCGGGAGGGAAACGAGCGGGACGAGCCGGTCCAGCGCCTCCTCTCCAGCCGGACGGGCCGGCTGCGAGATCCAGGCCCTCGCGGCCCAGCCAGCGCGCGGCCCAGCGCCAGGCCACCCCTCCTCAGCCGCCTGGTGGGCCGGAGCCCACGGTAGCTTTTTTTTCCTTTTTGTTGTTTTTTTTTCTGTCTGTTATTTTTTTGCTAAGTCCTGTGTACTGCTTGCTGTAATCGTTTTTGCGATGTAGTTTACAAGCGATCCGTAGCCCGGATGACTTCGCGCCCAAAAGACGAATTGTTTAGAATTGTGTGGGGCTAGCTTTCATCTTTTGTGAGCATTTTCTTTTGAGCTCATCTTGCTTGTGTAATGGTGTGCTAAAAAGGGCATCAGGCCGTTAAACTGCTACTTTTTCCTGTTTAGTGCTGCTGTTATTATTTTGTTGCAACTTTGCATGATGTTTGTAACAAATCCATGAGGCCTATTGCATTGATTCTTTTTCCATTGTGTTAAGCATCATGTGTACTTCATTTCCATGCTTTAACTTGCCATGTTTGCGTGCTTTAGCTGTATTAAATCTTGCTCCAAAGTGATGATCCTGATGTTCTTGTGCTGCTGTTGCTAAAACTGTTATTTTGTTGCAACTTCGGTCGACGAGTGTGTCGCGACCGTTTATCGGAATTGAGTGATTCCAGTTGCATATTGTTAAGCATCATGTCTACTTTCATCCCATGTATTTCTATGTCCTGTTGCTGCACTTTTGCATATAGATTTACCCCTGTTTATACAGCATGTGTGCATAGCTTGTCTTGCTTATATCTTTTTAACCGTAACTCCGTTTGGGGTGTTCTTTATATGTAACTTGATTAGTTTTTCGTGTACTTTGTGTTTATGATATTGTTTGCTGTTGTCAACCAACCTAAAATATGGTTTAGGACATAACAGTACCAAATGTTTTAATCATCGTGCGACACTTAGTGTTATGCCATGTTTAGGTTGTGCCTCACTTAAATTGACTAGCATAGATAGTTTACTTTGTGCTTCACCTCTTGACATGTTTGTGTGCTATGCCATGCTTGCTTGAGTTGCCATGTTAATAACCGTTGGTTGATCACCTATAGCTAAGGAACTTGAACCACCGTAAACGTGCGGTATTCGTCGTGTGTGGCCGATACCCCACTTAAACTGTTAGTAACCGTTCTCGACGATAGATCCGTATCGTGTTGCCGTGCCTTGTGTTGTCTCTTTGATCTTGTATTGCTCCATAGTAATAGTGGTGCACCGTTGATTGCTTTCCAGTGTTTCCTTCTTGTGTGCTTCCGCGGGTACCTCTCGGAGACGATGCGAGCTTGCGATCAACTACACCTTCAGAACCCGACTTATCAACAGGCAAGGACTATACATTACTTATGATCCATTCTATTACAACCAGCGTTTTGCATGCTAGTATAGGTTAGGTTCGATGTTTGATCCTACCACATGTTTACAGCCTCTTTCAAACCGATACAGCCATGTACCTTCCCAGCAAACCTTGTACTGCTATGTTACTATTGCTCGTTGCTCAGCCCATGCTTAGTATGCATGCTTAGGATGCTGCGATGTTACCCTGTTACTCCTGGGTTTGGGATATCACATTATTATATTGTTGTTGATGATATGATTATTATAATGTTGACTATATCCGACGAAGGATGGAAGGTCTACGCTATCCCGCCCCGACGCTTTGTTCCATTCGAGTCACCTAGGGTCCGAGTTCCGGGTATTGGTTTTAAGACTGAGCGTGCCTAACCGTGTGTGGGATTTTATGGGGTCCCCTTTTCTTACCTACCTAGCTTCAAGCATTTCTGGTGGTGGCCCAAGCTGGTTTTACCTTTTGCAACGTGTGTGTGTTGGTTGGCGCCCCAGCTGTTTTCGAAACAACTCAGGCCAGCGGAGACTTAGTTCCTCTGTTGGCCACCTGATCAGCTAGGACCCGGTTTCCCATGTGTGATTAACCGGCAATTCGACCTACGTCATACGGAAGAGTCCGATCCGAGAGCATGGCCGGCTTTTGGATTGGGTGTCGACTCCCCGGGGGCCACACGGATTTGTTTGTTGTTAGCTAGAGGGACCTGTTGTTTCGGATCTCTTGGAACTAAATCATAAAATGGTTGCCTGTGATGGGTAGCAACTGAGAGAGATGGGCGTGCGTGCGGAGCCTTGTAATGGGAAGTTGGTACAGCCCTGCAGGGTTAAATCTTTTCGAGAAGCCGTGTCCACGGTTATGGATGACTTGAGACCTACTCCTTGTTCATAGACAACAACAACTGAGATAATCTTAATATAACTTGATCAATGTGTGTGTGTGCCTTGACTGCTTCTTCTTCGTCGGGATGCGAAGAGGAGGACAAGGATAGGATAGGTGTTATGTTTGCGTATATTGGTGGATAGCAGACTTGTTGAAGGCGATTCATCATCGAATGCTTGGCTTCTTATCTTACTCTCTAGATCGTTAGCCACTTCATAAATGCTAGTGCGGCAGCAACCTCCCCACTTACCCCTTCCTTACCGTAAACTACTAGTTGTCCTAGAATGACGAGTGATGAAGTCCTTGCTGGCTCAGATGACCACTACAGTTGGATGCTGAGTACCTCTGTACTCATGATACTACCCCCAAACTCTTTTCAGGGTTCTTGATCGACAACAGGTACGGTGATCGAGGTTTCACGTGGAGACTCGGCGACGACTAGTTAGGAGGATCCCGGCGGAGGGCCTGGACCCGTGTGGTTATGGGACCGATGTTTTCTCTTTGCCAGTAGGCATTTTCTTGTAGTCTGTACTCAGACATGTATCTTCCGCTGTTGTATTGTATTAAGGCAGCTGTATGCCGATTGTATGAGATGTTTTATCCTGTATCTGTAATGTTGTGATATCATGTTGGAAATCCGGGGCATATGGCTTTGTCATATGTCGCGGTGAGACCGATATGTGCTTCGTCCCCGGATCTGGATGGAAACATCTAGATCTGGAACAGTACCGCATATCGGGCCTTACAACTTGCATCACCTTGATAGGAGTTGGGGGAATTGCAGGCTCATGCTTATCCTGTTGAGGGGTGGCCTGCTGAGGATTTTGATGGGCCACCAACCCTGATGATTCCATGGGCTTGGAACGTGGCTTTTTATTCTTGGGCTCATTGGGTAGCTCCTGAAGAGAAGGTGCTTTGAAACCGGCATTATTTTCCGCGCTCGTGATACAGCGTTTGACGGTGGTATCCACCATCAGCATCTGAGCAGCTTTTCTTCCACTGTCGCCGACTCCTTGGACATGAAGGATGCGTCCCCCATGGTAACTGTAGGTGGCTCCGCCGGGAAGAGCTCCCGGGCAGTGGGCCGTGGCATCGGAGGTTCAGAAGTGTCACCTATGAATAGAAAATATGTGGACATGCTGTCCACATCAAACGCCAGATGCCAGGATCTCTTGGAGCAGACGAACGGCTTGATGGGCTTGAAAAGAAGTGGTTTAGGCACCTCTTTGCAGCAAATTTCCTCAAACAACGACTCAAAAGTTCTCTTCCAGATCATAGCCGGTGGTAGTTCATGTCCAGCTCTTATTTCGACCATCCCCAAAAAGGTGTAGTCGTGTGGAATCTCTCGGGGCTGATAGGGCACAATTGCAAGAGCAATTCCATCTCCTTGTTCCTCTTGAGGCACCTGAATTTGGTCAATTTCGTCCACCGGAGCCACATGCACTGGCATGACTGGCTGCTGTGCCACATCATCCTCGATCACAATCAGTTGGTCCACCAAGTCAGATTGGTCAGGGTGGTCCAACACCATGGAGTGTTACTCCTCTTGTTCAGGTACAACTGGAGAAGGATCTTAAACTGCTGCGACATCCCAGGGATCCCCATCACCTACTGTTGCAAATCCCCGGTTTGGTGCCTAATTTGCAGGTTGTGTAGGCTGAACCGGCAGGGCAAGTAGATCATTCCAACCTATTGCTGGGTATTGGGGCAGAGTAAAGTTGAGGTTGTTCTGCTGAAGTTGACTGGGCAGCGGATGTGGATTACCATCCATAGGCATGGGGTCTTCTTCTTGCGGCAACTGATTGTTCCAGTGAGCCCCAAGGATGTAGCAAGCCGCCGTCCAGCTCACTTTGGTGCCTCCCCATTCGGAAAAGTCATTGAAGACGACATCCCTAGGAACCAGGTGTGTGTCAGGGAAAGAAGCATACACCATGGCGTGCACCTCATAGGGATGATTCTCATCCCAATAGTGGAATTTGCCAAAGGTATTGACAACTTCAAAGGTATTGTTCGTATTTCGAAAATCCAAAGGAATCCCAATGAACATGAGCCATCCCGACCTCGTGTCCGCCGCCCCACGGAAACCCTCGCCCTCATCGTGATTGAAGAAGCGGACGAAGTGCTCATCTCCAAGATTAAAGGGAGGATGCTGGGTGAGGGAGTAACAGACAACAGGGTCACGAACCTCAAATAAACCAACTCTGGTGAACCATGCCTGCTGCAGACCTCACTTGGACGCCTCTTTGCTGCAGGAACTCCACCACCGTCTCCCGCATTGGATCCATCTGCTCCAACTGCGGCACCGGCACCACCTCCGCCACCATGTATGACTCATGATCTCGTGGCCCGCTGGCAAGAAGCGCTGGGGGTCAAGCTCGTACACTGCCATCAGGGCAGGCAGATAGGAATCGCAGAACGGGCCGACCTTGTTGGCTGGAGGCGACGGGCAATTGTGCGATGAGTTTGATCTGGAGCACTTTTTTTAGAAGGAAGGGGAGTCGCCCATCATTGGGCGCGAGGAGACGCCGAGATAATCCACTCCTCGGACAGCATCACTGCCCAGACCGCCGTTTGGTCCTAGAGAAGAATTGCAAATTTGAGCCTCTAATCCATAAACTCGGTCGTATCAAGAGAATGGTCAAAGATATGGGAGAACTCATGGATGCAGTCACTAAATATTCCGAGTCTGACTAGACTAAAGATGGCGACTCTGATGAGGATAAAGACGGCCAGGGGAAAAAGAACGGCGGCAAAGGATAGCAAAGAGGTGGAAATCAAAATCAACATAACAAACGCCGACTTGATCAGAATGCTTCTGACTTGGTCGCCAACACCAATGTCGACTTCCAATGACAGAAGAAGGGGACAACTACCGGAAGTGAGGGGAAGAACTTCCGACCGAACAGTTACGATCAAGCCATTAAACGACCGTGCCCAAGCCACAGCAAGCCCGGTCGACCGGCTAATCATTCCTGGGAGGATTTCTTCTTCATAAAGGAGTTTAAACGACAAGGAGGCAATGGTGGCGGACACCAAGGACCCCAAGGGTCATGAGGAGGAGCCGACTACAATAATGGCAACCAGCAAGCTGGCCATCAAAGATTCGGCACAGGACCTCAACATCAACGACCCGGTGGAAGGCAGCATACGCAATCAGGAGTCGCCGGATTTCAAGCTAACCCGAAACAACTCAATTACCATGGAGCATACCATGTTTTCACTACCAGAAGTTGTCGGAGAGACAAAAAAAATCCAGCAGCGAGTTACCTGGTCTATGGCTACGACACCGGCTTGTCCCAGACGCCTTAATTGGTCTGAGAAACCTATAACATTGACAAGGGCCAATCACCCTGTGGTGGTATATAACCCAGGGGCTCTGGCCCTCGTAGTGGCACCAGAAATTGGAGGGTACACACTGGACAAGGTGCTCATGGACGAAGGAAGCAACATCAACATCCTTTACTATGAAATATTTCGGAGGATGGGCCTCACTCATAAACAGCTGCAGTCCTCCAATACTGTTTGCCATGGAATTGTCCCAGGAAAATCGGCCTGACCCATAGGCAAGGTGTACCTCGAGACGGCCTTTCGAAGCTCCAAGAATTTTCTCTCAGAAATTATACCTTTCGAAGTTGTCAAACTCGAGAGTCCATGCCACGCTTTTGGGAAGGCCAGTCTACGCTCGATTCCTGGCTCGCCCACGTTACGTCTATGTGAAGCTCAAAATGTCGTGCCCTAACAGGCCAATCACGGTTGAAGGAAGCCGTTCCATGGAAATTGAGTGCGAGGAGCAGCACGTCAAGTATGGAGAGTAATCTTGCGCTAAAGAGGATTTGTCGGCATATCTGGAGAAAGTGGACCCGGCTGATCCCACGATCTTGAACAAACTGACTCTTGACTCCAACCCAAAGTTTCAGCTGTCTCTAGACACTAAGAAAGTTGACTTTGTCCCTGGTGACCCCTCGCAACCGTTCACCATTGGAATAGGATTGTCTGATAAATATGAAAGCGCGCTCATCGAGTTCCTCCGTAAGAATTGAGACATCTTTGCATGGAAACCTTCTGACATGCCAGGTGTCCCGAGGGAACTCGCTGAGCACCACCTTAACATCGACCCAAACCATAAAATGGTCAGCAATTCCTTCGCCATTTCAATGATGAGATAAGAGATGCTATTGGAGAAGAAATAGCCCGGCTCTTGGCTGCTGGGTTCATCACGGAAGTTTTCCACCCTGAGTGGCTGGCAAACCCGGTCCTCGTTTTGAAAAAGAACGGGACTTAGCGTATGTGCATTGACTACACCAACTTGAACACAGCTTGCCCGATGGATCCTTTCGCTCTACACCGCATTGACCATATCATAGATTCAAATTCAGGGTGTGAACTCATGTGTTTTCTTGATGCTTACTCTAGGTATCATCTAATTAAGATGGACATTGAAGATCAAGAGAAGACAACTTTTATCAGCCCCTTTGGTGCTTTCTGTTACACTTCTATGCATTTTGGTTTGAAGAATGCAGGAGCCACTTATCAACGAAAAGTGCTAAATTGCCTCAAGGAACACATTGGGTGCAATGTGCATGCTAATGTTGATGACATAGTTATAAAGTCCCAGTTGGCCGACTCATTGATAAGTGATCTACAGGAGACTTTCAAAAACCTGCATACATACCAGATGAAGCTGAACCCGGCCAAGTGTACCTTTGTAGTCCCTGCAGGAAAGCTTCTTGGATACATAGTATCTGAGAGGGGCATTGAGGCGAATCCGGAAAAAATCAATGCTATCGTGACACTCCAGAATTAGGTTTCTGTAAAAGGGGTTCAGCGACTCATGGGGTGTGTCATCTCCCTAAGTCGGTTTATAAGACAGCTTGGTGAAAAGGCCATCTCGCTATAGCGAATTTTACGAAAGACAGAGAAATTTGTTTGGGATGCAGAGGCTGATGTGGCGCTTGAGTCACTAAAGAAGCAATTTTTCGTAGCACTCATCCTGGCAGCTCTCAAACCCAAGGAACCTATGCTCCTCTACATATCGGCTAACAATCGGGCGGTCAGTGTTGCGGTTGTTGTTGAATGCAAAGAAGAGGGCAAGGAATATCCCCTGCAAAGACCTGTTTACTATGTCAGCGAAGTCTTGACATCATCCAAGCAACGCTATTCTCAATGGAAGAAGTTGGTCCTGGCATGTTTATGGAAAGCCAGGAGCTGAAAAATTATTTTCAAGAGCACCCTATCATATTGTTCAGGTCGGTACCACTCTCCGACATCATCCAGAATCGGGAGGCTACTGGAAGAATTGACTAGTGGGCCTTCTAACTGGGAGCCTATCACATCAAGTATGAGCCACGAACAACTATCAAATCCAAAGCCTTGGTCGACTTTATCAACGATTGGACGGAACTCCACGCACCTCTGTATAAACCGACTACCAAGTACTGGACGATGCATTTTGATGGAAGTCTGCAGCTGCAGGGATAAGGATCCGGAGTCGTCCTAACCTCACCGAGGTGGAGAAGTTCTTGTATGTTTTGAAATTGCAATTACCTGCACCAATAATGCAGCAGAATATGAAGCCCTACTCCACGGGCTGCGGTTGGCATGGGAGATGAACATAAGCCGAATCTAGTGTTTTGGCGACTCTGACCTTGTTTCTCAGCAAGTGTCGGGAACATGGGACTCCAAAGACCCTATCATGGCAGCTTACAGGCGAGAAGTTTCGAGGCAAGTCGACTTCTTCACTGGTTATCAAGTGGATCATGACGACCGCAGGCAAAATGAGGCAGCCGACGCTTTGTCCCGACTTGGCTCACAAAGGAAGCCGGTTCCACCAAATGTTTTCTTGGATGTTTTATGGCATCCATCTGTCCAGCCCCCTACGAAGCAAGACATAGCAATGCCAGACCCAGAGATGGCCTTGGTAGCTGCAATACATGACACTCCTTCATGGGTTGAGCCCTATTTGGATTAGAAAACCTTTGGTATCCTCGCATCGGATGAAGTGATGGCCAGACAGATCGTTAGATGAAACAAGTCCTTTACATTAATCAACGACGAGTTGCATCAGCTCAGCCCTACACAAGTTTTTCGGCGATGTGTCTCACCATTTGTTAGACGAGCCATATTTAATGAGATACACTCTAGTGATTGTGGTCACCATGCCGGCTCTCGCTCCCTTGTGTCCAAAGCTTACCGTCATGGATTCTATTGGCCCACGGCTCATGCAGATGTGGATGATATTGTGAGAAAGTGAGATGGTTGCTAGCGTTATGCGAAGAAGGACCATGTGTCGGCTCAAGAACTCTGGATGATTCTGATCACTTGGCCCTTCGTGGTCTAGGGGATTGATATGGTGGGACCTTTCATTAGTTATAAATGTGGAAACACTCAGCTTCTAGTCGCGGTGGATAAGTTTACCAAGTGGGTCGAAGCAGAGCCGATCAGAAAATGCGACGCAACAACAACACTCAAATTCTTGAAGAAGATCATCTTCAGATTTGGTTAACCCCTTAGCATCATCACTGACAATGGAAGTAACTTGTCAGAAGGTTTCATGCAGCGTTTTTGTGAGAAGGAGCATATCCGTCTTGATCTTCTGTCTGTGCCTCACCCGTAGTCCAATGGACAGGCCGAGACGGCTAGTCAGGAATTACTGCATGGCATCAAACCCCGACTTCGTGTTCCTTTGTTATCAATGCCGGGTTGTTGGGTTGAGGAACTACCCTCTGTCTTTTGGAGCATCAGAACTACACCCAACAGGTCAACTGGTTATACGCCTTTCTTCCTTGTCTATGGAGCAGAAGACGTTCTCCCAAGTGACATCCCTCACGATTCACCCCGGTTGACTGCTTATGTTGAGGAAGCAAGACGGGACTCCTTAGATGTCCTTGACGAAGAACGAGACATGGCGGCCTCCAAGTCGGCTATCTATCAACAAGACCTGCGACGTTATCATAGTCGATGCATCAAAAGTCAGAATTTTCAACAAGGGGATGTTGGGGCACGCGGTCCGCTACGCTAGCCCTAAATCAAAATTTTCTACCGTGCACAACCAAGATCATTGCTACTGGAGATGAACTACATGATTAGGGTTTACCACTAGACATGCATTCACGGCAGCGGATGGAGAGTTGGTGATGCTCGTCGGCGGCGGCTGCTCGAATCCCTCGAACCGATCCCTCGTACCGATCCCACGAACGGAGTCCCGTGATCCGATCCCGTGATCAGTTCGTCCAAGCGCCGCAGGTGCAGCGCCTCCAACGGATGCGCACGTACAAGGAGGAGCGCCGGGCGGCGGACTACTAGGTCCGACGGCTCGACCTGGAGGTGGAGTGGCAGCTAGGGTTGTGATCTTACCTATCCCCTTCGGGGTTCACCCTAGCCCTTATATAGGCGCCCGTGGAATGTCCTCAACCCTCCATCCATATTCCATTATGATCACATCCGAATGGGCTCCTTTCCTCTTAAGTGCGCGACCCTATAGGTTCACGTACACATGGACATGTCCAGAATCACATCCGGTTCGATATTCGGTAGCAGTTCCTAGCAGAACGTGCCGACTCCCATATATGCGTAAAGTCATAAGACGAACGATTACAAAGTGTCATATGCAACATTCCTTTTGCCTCACGATATATGTTGTCAATCTCAAGGCGAGTACTTGTCACCCTTGTGATAGCTTGACCTCTCTTCTCGAAACCTTGATACAGATTCCTGAATCGGGTTAACACTTGACCCATATTGCATGGCCATGCTTTATGAATCTTATCACTCGAGAGGGCCCAGAGAATATCTCTCCAAAGTGGAGGGGCAAATCCCATCTCGATCAACCATGTCTCGCAGCATGTATCATGACTCACCCGTAAGCTACCTTTATAACTACCCAGTTACGGTGTAGCGTTTGATAGTCCCTAAGTGAGTCATTCCTCATCCCGAGAACATGCGAGGACCTCAGGTCTAGGACATGGCATATACATTGTATTGAGACTAACAGATGACAATATCTCGCTGCGTCTCAAAGTGGGTCTCTGTCCAACTCAGTGATCCCATCACTAAGTCCATACTATCGGTAGTTTCACAGGCAGTCTATACAAGTGATATCGTAGATGTTTTAAGTAGGATGATCCCTCAAAGAATGTCAAGTAAAATTTGCCTCCCCAATTGCTGCACATCACATGTCATGTATGTTTCGTAGTAGGTCTATAAAATTAGGGTGCTGCTAGATCTCCTTGGCGTGATGGGTTTGTGTCGGACACTTACACACATAGCACTTGGTTAACTTGTCGAGGCTATCAAAAAAGTTTTGGGCTTCGGGGCATAGGTGTTGGTGTGTATGTGATGCACATCAACAAACAGGAGTCGTATGGTTGATGCGATTAGCAAGGAGTTGCTTACCGGTAGGTCGAGTCGGCTAGCAGTGATGCAAAAGCTCACTAGTCAATTCGCCCCATCGGATCCTGAATCACTTAGTGTCAACTAGAGGGATGTTGAACTTAGTGGGAGTAATTTTCTTAAAGCGTTTAATATGAATTGCTCTTCATGAATACATGTCTTAGTATTTTGCATTTTATGTTGTAGATCAATGGCACCACCTGCTCCAGTTACCAATTTTGCGTTGAAATCCATCCTTGAGAAAGATAAACTGAATGGAACAAACTTTACCACCTGGTATAGAAATCTGAGAATTGTTCTCAAGCATGATAAAAAGGAAAATGTTCTAGAGGAACCACTTCCAGAGGAACCGGCTGATAATGCCACCGCTGCTGCTAAGAATGCCTTTCAGAAACTCAAGGATGAGTCTACTGAGATCAGCTGCCTCATGCTGGCTTCTATGCAGCCCGAGCTGCAGCAGTTCGAAGACATTATGGCTTTCGATATGATCGAGAGTCTTAAGGGCATGTTTCAGGTTCAGGCTAGGACTGAAAGGTTCAACGTCTGGCGATACCTTATGGATTGCAAGCTGAAAGAGGGTGATCCACTGAGCCCGCATGTCATCAAAATGATGGGGTACATGCAAGCTTTGTATCGTCTTGGGCATCCTTTGACTCCTGAGTCAGCTACAGATATATTTCTGGGTTCTCTTCCGCCAAGCTATAACTCGTTCATTACGAACTTTCATATGCATGGCATGGAAAAGAAGCCCACCGAATTGCATGTGATGCTTAAGATAGCAGAGCAGGACATTAAGAAGGGCACACATCAAGTGTTGATGGTGCAGAACACAGCCAAGTTCAAGAAGTCATGGACCAAGAAGAAGGCTAACGCAAAGGGAAAGGACAAGGATATGATCCCGACTCCAGCCCCGGCGCCTAAGCCTTGACCAGACGCGGAGACATTTGCTTCTATTGCAAGGATAATGGTCACTGGAAGAGGAACTGCAACAAGTGTCTCACTAGCAAGGGCAAGAGCAGTGGGAGTACGTCTTCTGCAGGTACACTTGTTGTATATGTTATAGACATTAATGTTGCGGATATTTCTAATAGTTCTTGGGTATATGATACCGGATCGGTTGTTCACATTTGCAACTCGATGCAGGGACTAAAAAGAAGTAGAGATGTTGCAAGAGGAGAAGATGACATTCGCATCGGGAATAAAGCAAGAGTTGCTGCATTAGCCGTCCCACCATGCAACTTAATTTACCTTCTGGATTTGTAATGGAGCTTGATAATTGTTATTATGTTCCATCGTTAAGTCGAAACATTATTTCTGCCTCATGTTTGATGAGACAAGGTTATGAATTCATTATTAAGGACAATGGTTGTTCTATATATTTGAATAAGATGTTTTATGGCTTGGTGCCCGTTGTGAATGGGTTATTCATTTTGAATCTTGAAGGTGAATCTGTCTATAATATAAATGCCAAGAGGCTTAAATCTAACGATCTGAATACAACTTACTTTTGGCACTGTCGGCTTGGTCATATTAGTGAAAAGCGCATGACGAAGCTCCATGATGATATACTTTTAAATTCGTTTGATTTTGAATCATTCGAGACATGCGAATCGTGCCTACTCGGCAAGATGACCAAGACACCTTTTGCAAAGAGTTGCGAGAGGGCATCCGACTTGTTGGAACTCATACATACTGATGTGTGTGGACCAATGAGCACGACTACTAGAGGTGGTTACCAGTACTTCGTGACTTTCACCGACGACTTGAGAAGATATGGATATATCTACTTGATGAGGCACAAGTCGGAAACCTTTGAAAAATTCAAGGAGTTTCAGAATGAAGTAGAGAATCAACTCGGCAAGACGATCAAACTTCTACGATCCGATCGTGGAGGTGAATATTTGAGTCAAGAGTTTGATGATCATCTGAAGAGTCGTGGAATAGTTCCACAACTCACTCCTCCTGGAACGCCTCAAATAAATGGTGTATCGAAACGGAGGAATCGCACCTTGTTAGATATGGTTCGATCGATGATGAGTCAGTCAGATCTACCATTGTCATTTTGGGGTCATGCTCTAGAAACTGCAGCTTTCACACTAAACAGAGTACCATCTAAATCCGTAGATAAGACACCATATGAGATATGGACTGGGAAGCGTCACAGTTTGTCTTTTATAAAGATTTGCGGTTGTGAAGCGTTTGTCAAGCGACATCAGTCGGAAAAGCTTGCACCCAAATCGGATAAGTGCATATTCATGGGATATCCAAGGGAAACCTTAGGGTATTACTTCTACAACCGACAAGAGGGCAAAGTGTTTTTCTCTCGACATGGTACCTTCCTTGAGAAAGAGTTTCTCAAGTGGAAGGCTAGTGGGAGGATGGTGCAACTCGAAGAGGTTCGAGATAAACCACTCGGGGAAGACACAACAAGTGATGCAATTATGGCAGAGCCAGTCAGTGAACTCGTGGTTGAAGTAGCACCCGCACCACGAAGTTCAGAAAGGCTGCGTAATGCAAGCAATGTATTTTGTTGGACAACGATGAGCCTTTGACATATGCGGAAGCGATGGTGGATGCAGATTCCGAGTTATGGCTTGAGGCCATGAGATCCGAGTTAAATTCCATGGATGACAATCAAGTTTGGAACTTGGTTGATCTGCCAAATGGTGCAAGAACCATTGAGTGCAAATGGATCTTTAAGAAGAAAACTGATATGGATGGAAATGTTCAAATCCATAAAGCTCGACTTGTCGCGAAGGGGTTTCGACAAGTTCAAGGAATTGACTACAACGAAACCTTCTCTCCTGTAGCGATGCTTAAATCAGTTCGGATTATTCTAGCTATAACTGCCTATTTTGATTATGAGATATGGCAAATGGATGTCGAAACAGCTTTCCTTAATGGAAATCTAGAAGAGGACGTGTATATCATATAGCCTGAGGGTTTTGTCGATCCAGAGAATGCTAGTAAGGTATGCAAACTTCAGAAATCCATTTATGGATTGAAGCAAGCATCTCAGAGTTGGAATATTCGTTTTAAAGAGGTTTTCAAATCGATTGGCTTCATCGAGAACGAAAAGGAACCTTGTGTGTTCAAGAAGTTTCGTGGGAGCTCAATCGTATTTCTAATCTTATAGGTGGATTACATATTACTGATTGGGAATGACATTCCAATGCTTGAAGCTGTCAAGGACTCATTGAAAAATAGTTTTGCAATGAAGGACTTGGGAGAAGGAGCTTACATTTTGGGAATCAAGATCTATAGAGATAGATCAAGGAGGCTTATTGGATTAAGCCAGTGCACATATATTGACATGGTGTTGAAAAGCTTCAACATGAATGAGGCTAAGAAAGGGTTCTTGCCTGTGTCACATGGCATTCATCTAAGCAAGACTTAGGGTCCATCGACTCCTCATGAGAAAAGACGCATGGATAAGATTCCGTATGCTTCGGCCATCGGGTCTATCATGTATGCTATGGTATGTACTCGTCCAGATGTTTCCTATGCTCTAAGCGCTACGAGCAGATACCAGGCTAATCCAGGCGAGAGCCACTGGACAGCAGTTAAGAGCATCCTAAAGTACCTGAAAAGGACTAAGGATATGTTCCGAGTTTATGGAGGTGAGGATGAGCTCGTTGTAAAGGGTTACACCGATGCTAGTTTCCAAACCGACAAGGACGACTTTCGTTCAAAATCTGGTTATGTGTTCATTCTGAACGGAGGTGCAGTGAGCTGGAAGAGTTCCAAGCAAGAGACGGTAGATGATTCTGCAACAGAGGCCGAGTACCTTGCAACTTCTGAAGCTTCAAAGGAAGGTGTTTGGATAAGGGATTTCATTACCCTACTTGGTGTGGTTCCAGACTCGGCAAACCCGTTGGACCTCTATTGTGACAATAGTGGTGCCATCGCACATGCCAGGGAGCCAAGGCATCACCAGAAATCCAAGCACATAGAAAGGCGTTATCATCTCATACGACAATTCGTAGATGATGGTAATATAAATATATGCAAAGTACACACGGATGCAAACTTTAATGATCCTTTGACGAAGCCTCTCCCGATGCCGAAGCATGAGGCGCACGTAAGAGCCATGGGCCTTAGATGCCTAACTGATTGACTCTAGTGTAAGTGGGAGACTGTTGGAGATATGCCCTAGAGGCAATCATGTTATGATGTTATCTCCTTATGTATCCATGAGTTATTTGTATTATCCTTGAACATCATCATTGATATGTATCAATAAGTATGTGACTTGTTTGTGAGAATATATATTCTATGATGATTGTTCTAATGGTCCCTAGTTGATAAGGTTATGCGGACACATATCCTTGACTATTATATGATTCGATTGATGACTATGTTTCACAAACAAGTCACATACTTATTGATACATATCAGTGATGATGTTCAAGGACAATACAAATAACTCATGAATACATAAGGAGATAATATCATAACATGATTGCCTCTAGGGCATATCTCCAACAGGGGACTTAGTGCTCCGCCTAATACAAAACAGGAAACAAATGCACAAGTCATCCCCACCTTGGGAAGGATCGTTTGTGGTAAGCAAGAACTTATACAATGGATCCTACTTCCTGGTTGATATACGAGAGCCAACAACCACGCGCACATCCGAGGAAGAAACTCCCAGGCCGTGGAATATTGCTTAGCTCCGCCCATATTATACTTAAGTAGACCAGGAATGTTCTTGAGTACCTGTCTGAAAACATAAGTGATATTATAAAGGTCAGCTATTCCATGTCGACTTCTTCTTAAATACGAGTGGTATTATAAAGGACGGCTATTCCGCGCCGACTTCTTCTTAAACATCAGTAATATTATAAAGGACGACTATTCCGCGCCGATTTCTTCTTAAACATCAGTAATATTATAAAGGACGGCTATTCCACGCCGGCTTCTTATTAAAAATAAGTAATATTACAAAGGCCGCCTATTCCGTGCTGACTTCTTCTTTCTCTTTTCCACAATTTATTTTTTCTTTTGTTTTGAATTGCATTACATTCCTTGCATTTAATAATCTGCGCACCTGGACGGATTGATCACCCCTCTTATTTGTGCCAGGCATATATATGGCTTTATTAAGGGAACCTGGGGGCTTGATATTCTTTGAAATCAGCTTTTTATACTAGGGACACGGCTTATATGTGTAATTGGCCGACTCTGGCATTATTTTGGCATGTATAGATGATGCAAAATCGCACTCATATGACCCTAGTGACCTTTTTTTGACTCAGTCATTCAGCGACTCTATAAGATGTTAATTGAGACTGATTATTTAACAGGAAAACTAGAACAAGTCATGTGGATCCGACTTACAGAGATGTTTCTACTTAAACGCAATGACCAACAGTCCTTTTTTTACAAGTAGACCAGCTGCCTCTTACTAAGGAGTCGGCTGAACTTGAACTTCTATGATTAAAGGGTGTTGCATATGTCGCGCGTACGACTGCCTTCTATATGAGCCTTTTACTTTTTTGCGTACGATGCATATTTTTTAAGCATATGTTGCATCATGTTTTTTCTCTTATATTATAAACATCCTAACAATCCAGTATTTCTAGGTTTTTTATTTTTAGCTCCAATCACCAACAACTATATGCACCAACAGTCGGTTTCTGGAACACATATTGATTTTACTATGACTCGGCATAACATATACAATGTCTATACCGACTCATGGTGTAACATCCCAAAATTCTCCGAATTTTGGAATGTTAATAAAATAAAATTGATAATGATTATTTGCTTGATGTGTTTGATTTTCTCTGGGATTTAAAACTTTTTGGAGTTTATTGAATAATAAAAAGAGAGGGAATAAAAGGACTTTCCCTAATATTCACAATTGATGTTTTTGTAATTTATTATTTAAAACAAAACCAAAAATATAAAATGAGAGAATGTAATATGACTCCTTCAAACATATTAAAAGGTTGGAAAATGTTTTAAATCATTATTGGCATTCTTATGAATATTCAAAACATTTTTCAACTCAAGGAAATTCATTTGAGAGGATATAAAATGACTTATCCCCTTTTCAATAAAAGTTGGAAAATATTTACAATATTACATCAACGTTTTTAAAATTTGTTATGAGTATTGTAAATAACGCTAAAATTATTTTCGGGATTTTATAATGCTAAGAGAGTTTTTATTTCATTGAAATGATTTATTAAATATTTTAAAAGAGTTGAAAAGCGTTCCAATGGGATATTTTATTTTTACCAAATTACGTATTGGTGTAACAATTTTAAAATTATTTTTTATTATTTAGAAATGGTTTGGCAATGCTTTTGACCAAGTAAAAATATGTTTAATAATTTATTGGATTTTATTTGGTTTATGAAAAGTATTTTATATTTAAATAAAGTATTTAGAAAATGTTTTTATTTTTATTTTCCTTTTAGGAAAATGTATTCATTAAATAATATTATTTAAATTATTTGAAGAATTTAGAATTTTATTTCATATTTTTCTGAGTTACGGTTGATTTTATTCAATTGTTTGAAGCTTCGGATTTAAAGAAAAAGAAAACCCGTGAACAGCCGGTCCAGTAGGTTTTTTTCGCCCGCGAGCGCATTTGGAGCCCGAGTCGGTTTCTTCTATTTTTTTCTTTCCTTTTCTGTTTATAAATAGAATTAGGTTTTCCCTTTTTTATTTCCTTTTCTTTTCTTCCAAATAATTAAAAAAAACCTAGCGGGACCAGTGGGCCTCACCGCCGCCACCGCCAGCCACGCCGCCCGCCGTCTCGCCGTGCGCCGCCACCGCCGGAGTGGCCGCCGCCCCGCCACGGCCCGCGCGCGGCCACCTCGACGCCGTCGCGCCGCGCCGCCCTTGCGCCCCGCCGTCAGACGCCAGCCGCCACCGGCGAGCCGGCCATCCATGTCGTGCCTTGCAGCCGCCGCGCCGGCCACGCCTGCCGCGCGCGCCACCACTTTCACGCCGCCGCGCCTCCTCCCGTGCCGCGCCGCCCGCCCCTCCACCACCACGTGCCGCGCCTCCCCACCCTCACGTCGCCGGCCTCCACTTCCCCTCGCTGGAGTTCACAGAAGTTCGCCGGAAAACGAGGTCAACTCCGGCCAGATCTGGTCCCAGGGAAAAAAATTATTTGCGGATAGGTCCTTTTTGCAGAAAAGACCCCATTCTCGCGTCCACAATATCACCCACACCGTGCGTCGGATCGAGGTGAAACTTTTTCCTACGCGTTCATGTTGATCTGTACTTTAGCATGGAATCAACTTTTCACACTTTTGAATTTGAAGTTATTTCAAATTCAAAATTCATATTGCCGGAGGCCATATCTTTTATACCGTTGATCCAGATCGAGTGATTCTTTTTGCGTTGGATCACTCGTGTCATGTACTTTCTGTCTATATCATGTGTACAAAAAAATTCAAATGTTTTTTGATCTGTTTAAATTCAAATTCAATTCAATTTTGCACTTGCTATGACCTGCGTTGTAGTATTCCGTTTCACGTTATTCTTTTTGCATATCGGTTCATTTGAGACATGTTATCGGTAAGATTCACACACTTTTCATGTGGGCATGATATTCACCTTGAATTCATAAATTTCCATGATCACAATTCCTTACCGATTAATCTTTATCTGTTGACTCTCTCGAGTTCACGTTCCACTGATCACCTTCGAGCACATCTACACCTCTGCACTTCAAAAGCTTTTTGTTTTGTTGCTAAAACCCTTTGTGTTTGTTTGTTGATCTTTTGTTTTCCTTGTGATGTGGTTGCTTATTCGATTTCCTTCGTTTGCGATAGATTTCTCGGAGTGTGACAAGTAGAGTTGACTGGACCGTGAGAGCGAAGAATTCACCGAATGGAAAAGGAAAGTTACACTTTGAACATACCTCAACCTATATTTTTTACTTATGCATGTAGCAAATTAATACTCTATGCAGGTGTAGGATTATATATTAGTTATGATTTAAACCTAGTAGGATAGCCATATGTTCTGACCTTGTATTTCATTGTCGCCCTAGGATTGTGGTTGTTATGTACTGCTATTGCTTTGTAGACGGGGATTGCTTGAGTTATCATTGAGCTATGTGACGATTAATGACTTGACTAGCAAACTTAAATAGAAATCACCTCTGGGCGGGCAGGGAATGCATCCTGGGGCTCGTGCCTTGTCTAAGGAGGGACCAGGGCTAAATGCTTCCCGAATGGTTGTTTTGGTGGTGAACCGGGTGCGTCATGGTGACTACCCTCTGAACGCAGTGGGCGCCGTCCAGGCTCAAAAAGATCGGACAGACACTGTGACTAGTAGCTTCCATGTACAACCACTGGCTATATGGGCTCTGGCTTAGATAAGTAAGTTGTGGGGAACCTGGCCCTGGTAGCTAGGTGATGTAGATATGATAGGTGTAACGGCTACCAAAGGGTGGAGGCAACCTCTTCTGAAAGACTATGTCTCAATCTTCGGGTTGAGTCCAGTGGGGAAAGTGTACAAACCTCTGCAGAGTGTAAAAACTGATCATGATTAGCCGTGTGCACGGTTACGGACAACTTTGAGCAACTGGGCATTATTGTTGTTGGATGGTCTTGACAGATAATTCACCTTAATAAGAATTTGAGTGGGAACTTTTAATAAAAGGGATGGTTGGAATTGGTGTAGCCCGATTCAACCATACTTAGGACTAGCAAGATAAATTAAAATTTGAATAGTTTCAGTATGTGAGGGAAAAATCATCTTTCTGCAAAATAAAACCATAAGCCTTTCCTTTGACTTACCTTGCATGTAGATGTAGGTCTTCTATATACTTTTTCGTGTGACTTGCCGTAGAAATCAGATGTACTGACCCGTTGTCGGGCTGCAACCTTCGGTGTTGCAGGTTTTTATACGACGAGTAAGTGATGCGATGTAGGGTTTCGATGTGTATACTGAACTTGCCGGTGGATTTGATGGACGCCACGAAGCTTATATTGTTTCCAATTGTATTTTTTTTGTAAGCTAGCCTTGAGCTATGCAGGTATGCTTTATTGTAATACTAGATCTTCGATGTAATATTTATGACTTGTGGTTTATTATTGATATTACATCATGTACTGTGTGTGTGTGCTAGCTATTGATCCAGCGACTAGCACAGAATGCACAAAGACTTGGATTCTTTAGTGAATCGGGTCGTTACAGATGGTATCAGATCCCATGTTGACTGTAGGTCGTGACCCTAGAAAATGGATAGAAAAAGCCATAGGAACAAAAATATTTTATCACTCTTTGATAACTTACTCTCTCCACTAGTATCTCTCATCTATTATTCATCTTCTAAATTTCTTATCTTGTTTTAATGTAAATACCCCTCCGAGTGGGTTATGCCCCTGAAGATATGATTTTTGAGAAGTACATCATCAACCTCATGGATCAATTGAGGTTACCACTACCAGAACTGGAGTATCCTATGGATTTAATAAGAATTAGTGTTTACACTACGAGAGGATCTTCAAGACCATCTTAGCGTCCGCAATATCTCCCACACCGTGCGTCGGATCGAGGTGAAACTTTTTCCTACGCGTTCATGTTGTTCTATACTTTAGCATGGAATCAACTTTTGACACTTTGCACACTTTTGAATTTGAAGTTATTTAAAATTCAAAATTCATATTGCCGGAGGCCATATCTTTTATACCGTTGATCCAAATCGAGTGATTCTTTTTGCGTTGGATCACTCGTGTCATGTACTTTATGTCTATATCATGTGTACACAAAAATTAAAATGTTTCTTGATCTGTTTAAATTCAAATTCAATTCAATTTTGCACTTGTTATGACCTGCGTTGTAGTATTCCCTTTCATGTGATTCATTTTGCATATCGGATCATTTGAGACATGTTATCTGTAAGATTCACACACTTTTCATGTGGGCATGATATTCACCTTGAATTCATAAATTTCCATGATCACAATTCCTTACCGATTAATCTTTATCTGTTGTCTCTCTCGAGTTCACGTTCCACTGATCACCTTCGAGCACATCTACACCTCTGCACTTCAAAAGCTTTTTGTTTTGTTGCTAAAACCCTTCGTGTTTGTTTGTTGATCTTTTGTTTTCCTTGTGATGTGATTGCTTATTGGAGTTCCTTCGTTTGTGATAGATTTCTCGGAGTCTGACAAGTAGAGTTGACTGGACCGTGAGAGCGAAGAACTTCACCGAATAGAAAAGGCAAGTTACACTTTGACCACACCTCAACCTATATTTTTTACTTATGCATGTAGCAAATTATCACTCTATGCATGTGTAGGATTATATATTAGTTATGATTTAAACCTAGTAGGATAGCCATATGTTCTGACCTTGTATTTCATTGTCTCCCTAGGATCGTGGTTGTTATGTACTGCTATTGCTTTGTAGACGGGGATTGGTTGATTTATCATTGAGCTATGTGACGATTAATGACTTGACTAGCAAACTTAAATAGAAATCACCTCTGGGCGGGCAGGGAATGCATCCTGGGGCTCGTGCCTTGTCTAAGGAGGGACCAGGGCTAAATACTTCCTGAATGGTTGTTTTGGTGGTGAACCGGGTGGGTCATGGTGACTACCCTCTGAACGCAGTGGGCGCCGTCCAGGCTCAAAAGGACGGACAGACACTGTGACTAGTAGCTTCCATGTAGAACCACTGGCAATATGGGCTCTGGCTTAGATAAGTAAGTTGTGGGGAACTTGGACCTGGTAGCTAGCTGATGTAGATATGATAGGTGTACCGGCTACCAAAGGGTGGAGGCAACCTCTTCTGAAAGACTACGTCTCAATCTTCGGGTTGAGTCCAGTGGGGAAAGTGTACAAACCTCTGCAGAGTGTAAAAACTGATCATGATTAGCCGTGTGCACGGTTACGGAAAACTTTGAGCAACTGGGCATTATTGTTGTTGGATGGTCTTGACAGATAATTCACCTTAATAAGAATTTGAGTGGGAACTTTTAATAAAAGGGATGGTTGGAATTGGTGTAGCCCGATTCAACCATACTTAGGACTAGCAAGATAAATTAAAATTTGATTAGTTTCAGTATGTGAGGGAAAAATCAGCTTTCTGCAAAATAAAACTATAAGCCTTTCCTTTGACTTACCTTGCATGTAGATGTAGGTCTGCTATATACTTCTTCGTGTGACTTGCCGTACAAATCAGATGAATTGACCCGTTGTCGGGCTGTATCCTTTGGTGTTGCAGGTTTTTATACGACGAGTAAGTGATGCGATGTAGGCTTTCGATGTCTATACACAACTTGCCGGTGGATTTGATGGACGCCACGAATCTCATATTGTTTTCCGTTGTATTTTATTTGTAAGCAAGCCTTGAGCTATGCAGGTATGCTTTATTGTAATACTAGATCTTCGATGTAATATTTATGACATGTCATTTATTATTGATATTACATCATGTACTTTATGTGTGCTAGCTATTGATACAGTGACTAGCAAAGAATGCACAAAGACTTGGATTCTTTAGTGAATCGGGTCGTTACAGATGGTATCGGAGCCCATGTTGACTGTAGGTCGTGACCCTAGAAAATGGATAGAAAAAGCCATAGGAACAAAAATATTTTATCACTCTTTGATAACTTACTCTCTCCACTAGTATCTCTCATCTATTATTCATCTTCTAAATTTCTTATCTTGTTTTAATATAAATACCCCTCATAGTGGGTTATGCCCCTGAAGATATGATTTTTGAGAAGTACATCATCAACCTCATGGATCAATTGAGGTTACCACTACCAGAACTGGAGTATCCTATGGATTTAATAAGAATTAGTGTTTACACTACGAGAGAATCTTCAAGACCAGCTTAGCTGAGAAGGATGAGTTTAAGTTCAGACCACCTTTTAGGTGAAGTTAGATGAACGAAATTCGAGTAGTATGGTGAGATCGTATGTCTTGCACATATGACCTTACTCTAGGAGTTGTTTGTGTGGTGTGACTTTTGTGTTCCATTGATTGTTGTTCTGTGTTACTGTTGAACATAGGTGTTTTTGCCTCTTTCTAGTTTGTGTGTAATTGTTTCGTGTTATCTTTAGTTGTTGTCTTGTCGGTGTTATAGTTTCCCCTAACCCTGGTCGTATGGGTTTAATAGATGGAGTATGGAATAGGACTCGCCTTTTCTGGGGCGATGTCGAGACTGAAGGTGGAGCAATGGATTCTTAGTATGGAGGAGCACATGAATATAAACAAGGTTGGAAGTGAGGACATGGTCCCCTATGCTATTAATTACTTGGTAGAAGAGGCTGCTACTTGGTGGAGAATGCACCAAGCAATTGATGAATCACGAAGGAAGATTACTTGGAAGGAGTTCACAAGGATTTTGTTGGGATCCCGCCTCGTCACCCCGATGCAAAGGACAGTAAACCTTAAGAGACCCCGTGCCTGCAAGATTTGTGAAGAAACAGGAAACTCCTATGAAGGACACCAAGATGGATGTCCCTATTGTGAAGAAACTCACTTGGGTGAAGAATGTCCCACTACTCAAGTCACATGTTTTATGTGTGAAGGAAGTGATCATTACCCCGCTCAGTATGATTTTTTCATCCTGACACAACAAGTGTTTCAACATCAAAAAGGAAGGAATGAAGAAAGTTATCCAAGAATTAAAGGAAGCACCCGTGAGGAAGAAGAAACAAAAGGACCTTAGCAAAATTGAGTGCTATCGGTGCAGGAACATGGGACACTACAGCAATATGTGTCCAGAATTGAAGAGAAAGAAGAAGATGTGAACATGGGAGAAAAGACGTCGACATATTGAAGCTTATGTTTTGCAATTGGAGAATAGAATATTCGTGGTGTGCACTAAGTGTAGCGTGGTACCTTTTAATGTTAGTTGGAGATGTGGATCGATGCATGTTTTGCTGGTTGCACTAGGAGTGTTATGTCTGTTTGTTTTGATAAGTTTTCTCTTGTGCCCTTTGACCCTATTATGTTTTGTTTTGATGTGATGTGTTGTGCTTTGTGGTTCTTCTTCGCGAGTAGAATAAGTTTACGTTACATTAGACCCCTCATCTATTTAGTATGCTTCAAGACTGAAGAAGACACAACAACAAGAAGAATAGGTTGGCAAGTGACTCGACGATACGAAGATTCTTCTACAATGCAAAACTGAAGCTACCGCCATTGAAGACCCGAAGACCTGAAGATTTGAAGACCTGGCAGATTCAAGATTCCTATCGTTAGGTCGTTTTTGTGAGCTGTCATTTCTGGTTTTACTGACAGCTGCACATCAAAAATTATTTACAAAACTAGTGTGATGTTTTTATGGGTATCTTCCCCTATCTCTCTCTCTACCTCGCTATCTACATTTTATTCCCCCTCATACTCATCCTACACTGAATAAGCTACTACAATGGCTGCCAATATCAAGACCGGAATAAAAATGGATGCAACCGATGTTGAGTTCAAAGTTAACCCAATGTGCCAGGATCTTACAACAAGCAAGCACAATCTTGCTGAAGGAAGAACCCTCGAAGAAGTTGTAGTTCACCAACGCACGTTTATATTTGTTCGCGTAAACTTGAGAGTGGTTAAGAAACGATAGATGTTTGGTTGGCTTGCAGAACCATGGAGTTATCTGAACCCAGTTCATGATCAAGAGGAATTTTCTGCAACGCTTGTGAGGATGACCGAGTGTTAGATTACGAGATTCACTAAACCATATACAAGGTAATGATTTGGGTGCGGGATGGATTGATCACCATGCCGACTACCCTTATTATTCGCTGTTGCTATGCGGCATAGTAAATCTTGAGTGACTTACCTATAGCAGAGAGGCGACGATGTTAATCCTGAACCATAGAATGGTACAATGTTTGACCCCTATAAGAGATTGTCGTTAATAATAGTAGATTATACGGTGAGTATAGACCAAGACCATTTCCTGCAGGTATCCCGTAGAAGTATTCTTGATGACCACCATGAGGGAATCGATAGTTGCTTAGTATTGGCGTCTGACTGGTCAGCAAGGAAAGTTCAGTATATAGAAGACTCCTCTTCGCTTAGAATTTAAGATCTCAAAGGAGTATGAGGAATGTATGAAGGATGTCATTGATGATTAAGATTCTTGAAGACCACGTCGTATTCCTTTTAAGCGTGGTAGCACCCTAGCTCATCGGAGGATCGATGGACTGTCATGAAGACCCGAACCCTAGCCTTTCTTTCTAGCCTTCTCGAATCTCGAGGACGAGATTCCTTTTAAGGGTGGTAGTGTGTAACATCCCAAAATTCTCTGAATTTTGGAATGTTAATAAAATAAAATAGATAATGATTGTTTGCTTGATGTGTTTGATTTTCTCTGGGATTTAAAACTTTTGGGAGTTTACTGAATATTAAAAAGAGAGGGAATAAAAGGACTTTCCCTAATATTCATAATTGATGTTTTTGGAATTTATTATTTAAAACAAAACCAACAATATAAAATGAGAGAAGGTAATATGACTCCTTCAAACATATTAAAAGGTTGGAAAATGTTTTCAATCATTATTGGAATTCTTCTGAATATTCAAAGCATTTTTCAACTCAAGGAAATTCATTTGAGAGGATATAAAATGACTTATCCCCTTTTTAATAAAGTTGGAAAATATTTAGAATATTACTTCAAAGTTTTTAAAATTTATTATGAGTATTATAAATAACTCTAAAATTATTTTAGGGATTTTATAATGCTAAGAGAGTTTTTATTTCATTTAAATGATTTATTAAATATTTCAAAAGACTTGAAAAGTGTTCCAATGGGATATTTTATTTTACCAAATTATTTATTGGTGTAACAATTTAAAAATTTATATTTTATTATTTAGAAATGGTTTGGCAATGCTTTTGACCAAGTAAAAATATTTTTAATAATTTATTGGATTTTATTTGATTTATGAAAAGTATTTTATATTTAAATAAAGTATTTAGAAAATGTTTTTATTTTTATTTTCCTTTTTGGAATATCTATTCATTAAATAATTTTCTTTAGATTATTTCAAGAATTTAGAATTTTATTTCATATTTTTCTGAGTTACGGTTGATTTTATTCAATTGTTTGAAGCTTCGGATTTAAAGAAAAAGAAAACCCGTGCACAGCCGGCCGAGTAATTTTTTTCGCCCGCGAGCGCATTTAGAGCTCGAGTCGGTTTCTTCTATTTTTTTCTTTCCTGGTCTGTTTATAAATAGAATTAGGTTTTCTTTTCTTGCAAATAAAAAAAAACCTAGCGAGACCCGCGGGCCTAGCCGCCGCCGCCGGGCCTCACTCGCCGGACGCCGCCGCCGGCCACGCCGCCCGACGTCTCGCCGTGCTCCGCCACCGCCGGAGTGGCCGCCGCCCCGCCACGGCCCGCGCGCGCCCACCTCGACGCTATCGCTCCGCGCCTCCCCTTCGCCCCGCCGCCGGAGGCCAGCCGCCGTCGGCGAGCCGGCCATCCGTGCCGTGCCGCGCCTCCTCCCGTGCCGCGCCGGCCGCCCCTCCACCACCCCGTGTCGCGCCTCCCCACCGCCACGTCGCCCGCCTCCGCTTCCCCTCGCTGGAGTTCACAGAAGTTCGCCGGAAAACGAGGTCAACTCCGGCCAGATCTGGTCCCAGGGACCCAATCGCGTTTTCGGGAAAAAAATTATTTACGGATAAGTCCTTTTTGCAGAAAAGACCCCGTTCACACGTCCGCAATATCTCCCACACCGTGCGTCGGATCATGGTGAAACTTTTTCCTATGCGTTCATGTTGTTCTGTACTTTAGCATGGGATCAACTTTTGACACTTTGCACACTTTTGAATGTGAACTTATTTCAAATTCAAAATTCATATTGCCGGAGGCCATATCTTTTATACCGTTGATCCAAATCGAGTGATTCTTTTTGCGTTGGATCACTCATGTCATGTACTTTCTGTCTATATCATGTGTACACAAAAATTCAAATGTTTCTTGATCTGTTTAAATTCAAATTCAATTCAATTTTGCACTTGTTATGACCTGCGTTGTAGTATTCCCTTTCACGTGATTCTTTTTGCATATCGGATCATTTGAGACATGTTATCGGTAAGATTCACACACTTTTCATGTGGGCATGATATTTACCTTGAATTCATAAATGTCCATGATCACAATTCCTTACCGATTAATCTTTATCTGTTGACTCTCTCGAGTTCACGTTCCACTGATCACCTTCGAGCACATCTACACCTCTGCACTTCAAAAGCTTTTTGTTTTGTTGCTAAAACCCTTTGTGTTTGTTTGTTGATCTTTTGTTTTCCTTGTGATGTGATTGCTTATTGGAGTTCCTTCGTTTGCGATAGATTTCTCGGAGTCTGACAAGTAGAGTTGACTGGACCGTGAGAGCGAAGAACTTCACCGAATGGAAAAGGCAAGTTACACTTTGACCATACCTCAACCTATATTTTTTACTTATGCATGTAGCAAATTATCACTCTATGCATGTGTATGATTATATATTAGTTATGATTTAAACCTAGTAGGATAGCCATATGTTCTGACCTTGTATTTCATTGTCGCCCTAGGATCGTGGTTGTTATGTACTGCTATTGCTTTGTAGACGGGGATTGGTTGAGTTATCATTGAGCTATGTGAGGATTAATGACTTGACTAGCAAACTTAAATAGAAATCACCTTTGGGCGGGCAGGGAATGCATCCTGGGGCTCGTGCCTTGTCTAAGGAGGGACCAAGGCTAAATGCTTCCCGAATTGTTGTTTTGGTGGTGAACCGGGTGCGTCATGGTGACTACCCGCTGAACGCAGTGGGCGCCGTCCAGGCTCAAAAAGATCGGGCAGACACTGTGACTAGTAGCTTCCATGTACAACCACTGGCTATATGGGTTCTGGCTTAGATGAGTAAGTTGTGGGGAACCTGGCCCTGGTAGCCAGCTGATGTAGATATGATAGGTGTACCGGCTACCAAAGGGTGGAGGCAACCTCTTCTGAAAGACTATGTCTCAATCTTCGGGTTGAGTCCAGTGGGGAAAGTGTACAAACCTCTGTAGAGTTTAAAAACTGATCATGATTAGACGTGTCCACGGTTACAGACAACTTTGAGCAACTGGGCATTATTTTTGTTGGATGGTCTTGACAGATAATTCACCTTAATAAGAATTTGAGTGGGAACTTTTAATAAACGGGAAGGTTGGAATTGGTGTAACCCGATTCAAACATACTTAGGGCTAGCAAGATAAATTAAAATTTGATTAGTTTTAGTATGTGAGGGAAAAATCAGCTTTCTGCAAAATAAAACCATAAGTCTTTCCTTTGACTTACCTTGCATGTAGATGTAGGTCTGCTATATACTTTTTCGTGTGACTTTCCGTACAAATCAGATGTACTGACCCGTTGTCGGGCTCTAACCTTCGGTGTTGCAGGTTTTTATACGACGAGTAAGTGATGCGATGTAGGGTTTCGATGTCTATACTCAACTTGCCGGTGTAGTTGATGGACGCCACGAAGCTTATATTGTTTTCCGCTGTATTTTATTTGTAAGCTAGCCTTGAGCTATGCAGGTATGCTTTATTGTAATACTGGATCTTCGATGTAATATTTATGACATGTTGTTTATTATTGATATTACATCATGTACTGTGTGTGCTAGCTATTGATCCAGGGACTAGCACAGAATGCACAAAGACTTGGATTCTTTAGTGAATCGGGTCGTTACACATGGGGGGTACATATTGATTTTACTATGACTTGGCGTGACATATAAAATGTCTATACCAACCCATGGGGGCTACATGTGGTCAAGAGACCGACTCCTCATAAATCAGTGATGAAAACCGTCTAAAAGGCTTACTGCATTCAACAAACCAGACAAGGGTATTTGTTGGATATTCAAATATTATTTTTATAAATATTTCTTCCTTCATAAAAGGCAAAACATTACAAGCATGATCAACATTTCAAGAAAAAGAACTACTATGAAGCATCATGGCTATCGTCAGTTGATGCAGAACTATGAGATGCGCCTTCTCCATTATAGAATTCACTATCACTGCTACTGGAGCTTTCCACGTAGCACTCTACGCGATCCCCATCAGAATTAAAGAATGTTTCCCACAAGGTTTCATCTCCGTCATACCCGAAGACGATGTTATCTCGCTTTTTAAGATTGCGGGAGCGGATAAAAGTCTTCCAACATTTCTCTAAAAACATGGAACCATTGCCGGAGAAGCTTGTGGGCACCCAGATAGGCCCGTGAGGGCAGCCATCCGATCGCAGCAATAACCTGGGGAGATTTGATTCTTGCATGACTTGAGCGAAGGAGCTGGGAAGATTAACCCATCGGCGAGGTTTTGAGCGGAGATTTATGAGGAACTTATGGCTAAACGCCCCCTCATGAACAACACCACGGGATGAAGAAGAATATAACCTCCCGCGAGATCCACATCCTTGCGCACCATGCCCACCTCTACCTCTTCTACCTTGACCACGACCACCACGGGAAGCAATCACTACTAGGGAATACCCTTATGGTGGCGCCCTTTTTTGTGTTTAGTGGCGCATTAGGGATGCGCCACTAACTACAAGCCACTAATAAGGGCTTAGAGGTGGCGCATTCTGGATGCGCCACCCCTAAGGCCCTTAGGCGTGGCGCATCTCAGAATGCACCACCTCTAAGCTCTTAGGGGTGGCGCATTCTGATATGCGCCACGCCTAAGGTTCCTTAGGGGTGGCGCATTCCCAGTGCGCCACTAAACCCAGACAAAATGCGCCACTAAAGAATTACATAAAACAAAAAAAACGAATTACAGAAAAGAATATAAACATTACATATATTTTTATTATATTACAGAAATGCAAAATACAATATAACAATGAGGCGAACAATTATTGATACAAAAGGATTGCATTATAATATAACAATGGCGAGAAGCATGCACATATGCATAAAAATGCATATGCAGTGACCTTTATACACAAAGAGCACCAAGAGTATTTGACACTACCATCTACTACACAAAGAGTACATCCAAATTACATCCAAATTACACAAAGAGTACATTCAATTGTTTTGACTCGGCTCGGGGAATGGGCGGCATCCTTCTTTCGTCATGAAAGGCCTTGTGTCACGCAGGGCCTTTAGGCGGACTTCTATCTCCCCATTGGATGGTGCAATGTTCGAGTGGAAGATCGACCCCCTCATTTGTACTTCATGACGGATGATAGTCGCCATCTGCGCTTGGATGTGAAAGAACTCCTCCTTCAGATTTGCATCGGCGATTTCCTCCTTCCTTTCGGCCCACGCTCTAAGATGACTTGGCACCGTAAGGTTGCGTTGTTCCAGTACAATCGCCCTCATGTGATGAAGGGGGTAGTACGCATCCCTCACACTGCCAGCCGGCTGCTTGACGCACGGGAACTGCGTTACGTGGTTGAACACGTTCACGCCAGGCTGATTTTTCCTGAACTTGTGCTTCATGATCTTGCCTGCGGCTTTTATGTAGCCGACGAGAGCATCATCCAAAACTCTCATGATATACTTGTAATCTTTCTTCTTCACACTCCCCGAGTCTAAATACACGGCATGCGAGTGTTGCGGTGAAAAGCAGATGAGCACGCAGTCTTGATCCTCACTGCATAATTAAAACAATCCAAAAGGAATGTTGGAAGAGGACAATGGAAAGCTAAGAAAGCATATATGTTACGGCGGTGAGCGAATGACTTACTTGGGAGAGTAGGTCATAAGAAATGAATCTTTGTCGGCGTTCTGTAGCATGAAGTCTGTGATGTACCCCGCCGCGATAGCCGCGTCCCCTTCGTCCATCAAGATGCTTTCACGCATGTAGAAGGGTCCAATATCGCGACGCTCGGGGTCTTATCTCTCCTGATACTCATAGAAAGGTTGAGCGAGAACAGACGGATAAGGCTATGGTCCGGCCGCTTGAGATGGTACAAATTGAAGATCTCCGAAAATTGCAGGATTATCATATCCGCGGGGATAGTGTTGATGAAGCCCATGTTGAGTGGCACCTTGGCCATGAAAACTGGGTACAAGGGATTCTCTTCTCGAAGAATAATCTTCTCTAATGCAATACTATGATGCACACTCTGCATATCCGAAGTTGCACGGTCCAGTATGTCCTTAGGTAGCATCGCCCTACCAGCCACATGGATTTCAAACGAGAGATCCTTGGGTCTTGGTGGCCCGTCCTGAGCCCGGATCGGCATCGAAGGTTGGCTACTCGAAGTGATGCTCTTATTTCTTTTCCGTCCCTTCTTCTTTTCTGATTTTGAGGGCTCACCGGCCTTTATCTGCTCAGTGGCCGCCTTATGGAGTGTGGACGGGCTGAGAATAGATCTCCTTGTGGCATCTGCTTAAGGCTCGGTGAAGGCGCAAGCTGCTGGAGACATCTCCTGAGAAGCAGCAAAGAGACGCATGGAGCAAGCAGGCTTCGCCGCAGGATTAGCTGGACCGCGAGCTTCCTCGTCATGCTGATAGACTCCTTCAGTAGGAGGCATGAATAAGTCATCAGCATCATACAAAGTATTGATGAACTAGTTGGCGCTGATATCATCATCAAGATCATCGTCTTCTTGTTGTGCGCCGATGGGATCATGTGGCGCCAACACGATGACTAGCGGTGTTGTCCTAGGTGTGGTGCCCCTTTCCCCCGTCACTAAACGCATTTGGCTCTTCGGCCATAGGCATATTTGGTTGAAACAGTCACTGAGGACTGCCGTCTCGTCCTCATCGTATCCGGGGGGTTGAATGGGATGTTCAACTCTCTCGTAGCCCGAAATCACGAGAGAGATTTGAACCCTAAGCATCTCCGGTGCCATTGGCATATTGTGCATGATTCGATTTTGTGGTTGAATGATTTTACCTTTGGAAACATCCTTCAACTCGCCTTCTACGACTTGTAATATAATGCATGGAGTGTCCTCCTGCGAAAGAGATATATATATATGCATGTACGGCATCACAGAGATTCCACTAAAAAAGGCAAGGAGTTGAAGTCCTTGTTTGACTTGCAGACGCTTATAGTTACCTTGAGGGCGTCGAGGTCGGCTAGTGAAGAGACCCCGCCGATGACGGCGGGCATGCAAGAGACGGAGGGCGCGCTGCATCCCGTGGCGTCGGTCGCCCTATTTGCGCTGCCGCCGGGTGCATTATTGTTATGCCTCGGTTGCTCGATCGTGGCTGGAGGAGTTACCATCACGTCCGGCGCCGCCGCCGCGGTGTTGGCGACCGGAGTCACCAATACGTCGGGAGTCGGGACTGCAGGCGCCGCGGTGCCCGAGTTGCTGCCGACCATGCTGGGGACTGGTATGGGCCCTTGTCCACCACGCGCTTGCCAATTCGCGAGCGACTGCATCATATCTGGAAGGAGAGCGTTCATCGTCTTTGCCACTTCGTCCTGGACAAGCTGCGGAAGCATGTTCACCTTCTCCTCCAGTCCACGAACATAAGCGGCATCTTCTTCGGTCCTTCTCGCCTTGCGCCCCCTTGAACCGGACTGCTCCGCCGGTTTTCCATAATATTCGGACCAATTTAGGTCCGCACCAAAGACGACCACATGGCCGGCTGACGATGGCTTCGCCGTCACGTCCTCAACCTTCTTGACCTTGTTCAACGCCCTGTTAAAGGCATTGTCCCACGGGCCGGCCGGCTTAACCGACGACTCCTGCGATGAGGCGATTTTCATTTCCGCTTGCTGCAAAAAGAATGTGAAACGTTAAGAAATTGTGAACTTCACTCGAGAATTCAATCGACAAGGTCGCGTGGTAAACTACTTACCACGGCAGTTGTAAACTCCTAAATCTTAGGATCGATAATTATTTTCGAGGTTGCTTTGTCCTTATAGCTCCGGGCCCTCACAAAGAATTCGGTCCGCGGATTATCTTTGTATTGCTGGAAGGGGTTAGGTATGCCCGCAGCGGCGTACTCGGCATCCTCCTTGTCCCATTTAGGCTTGGAACTTTTGTAACCACCGGCTCCGAGACGGTGGTTACCTATGACCTGCGACCGCATGGCCTTGCCCTTTGCACTCGCGGCCTTGGCTTGCTCAGACTCACACCTAGCCTTGAAAAGGTTGTAGGTAGCTTTGTCGATCAACGGCTCTTTCTCCTTGAGCTCCTCCCAGGTTTTGTTCTTTTAAAAAATTGCCCTCTTCACCCGTGTTTTCCAACTGGACAAGGCCTTGCTCATCTTCCTGAGGGCCCATGTGTTTACTTTGTTCCCTCTGAGTTTGGTGTTATCGTACGGCTTCGGAAACTTGTATCGTCCGTGCAGCTTGTTGATAAGAAGCTGACAATAATGAATATTCTCACGACTTCTGAGGTTAATCGTGGTGATCGGCACGGTGTTGCGGAGGATCGCCGCGACTTGACGGCCGTACCCTTCCGAAAAACGTTTGGGCTCCTTAGGAATCCCGACGGCGGTCACAACATTAAACTCTTGCCTGATGACGCCGACCTTGGTCGGTTTCCGATTCCTCTTCTTCGACTGGCTACCATCTGTGTTGGAGCCACCGGTCCCATCATCCTCGCCGATGTTCCTCTCGCCGTCTGTCGTACCGGCCTCCTCCTCCAAGTCATCATCCGATGAGTCGGACTCCGACTCTATCTCCTCCTCATACTCCTCCTTGGCCGGAGGTACTTCCTCTTCTCTCTGCTCCTCGACCTCCTCTAGGGAGTAGTCCCAAAATTGCTTCCTTTTTTCTCCCGGCTGAGAAGAAGGACCGGCGTCGGCTCCGGTCGACATGTTTGCACTAGTAAAATATTAAGAAATGCAACTACTTAGTTAATTAGCACAATAAATAAATGCAAATACTCTCATGTTAAGAAAAATAGCAAAGGTCATGCACGAATTCACGGAAAAATTCGGCATGACCTTTGCTCTTTTTCTTAACATGAGAGTGCCCCATTCTCAACCGAAATGGAAGTTAATCAACATTTTGGGAGAAAGGGGATAATGATTTGTACCTGCACAACATATATATAGGCTAGCAAAATATTTAATAAGAACATATGCTATGCTTGCTAAGCAATGGCAGCAAGCAACAAATATATTTAATAAGCATGAACTTAATATGTAGGACACACACACTAGTTTTTCTCCTCTCTCTTTTTTAATTTTTACTAAAGCATATAAGAGTCAAACCCGAAAAATTAGATAAAAAATTGTATTGCAAAGTTGTTCATGTCACAAACTTGCTACAAAATTTGAAAAAATGCATAGTAGTTCTTTCATCTCATGTCATCTCAAAAGATTTTTTGAAATTTATTGGTTTGTCGATTTCAGTATTTCACCTTATTATACCACATACTCTAGTTCCTAAACATCCATGAATGAATTATATATGTTTCATCCTATAAATGAATCATCAGCCAACTAGCATATGCAAAGACAGCTACGGGCTTCCATAACATCCAACTAGCACATGCATATCAAATCATGAACGCAATTGCCAAGACATAATCTGAGTTGAAAAGTCCAAGCACCTCAAAATTTTCCAAAAGGATGAAACTAGCATCACTCCTGCTGCTACAAAGGGACAGAGATCTAGTGACATGCCCATGGCATGTCACCGGTGAACAGTACCGTAACATGCGGCCATGCATCAGCCCTTCAAACGTCATCCAACGGCCAATAATCATCCAGAATAAAATATTATTTCTTGTCTCACTAGTAAATCTGCTATTGTTTGTTATTTGTACGTAAACGGTGGCACGACCTCATATAAAATGGAGGCACGACCTCATACAAAACAGAGGCATGACTATATAAAAAATGGAGGCACTTCCTCATACAAAACGAAGGCACGACCTCATATAAAACGGAGGCACGACCTCATACAAAATGGAGGCACGACTTCTTATAAAAAGGAGGCACGACTTCTTATAAAATGGAGGCACGACTTCTTATAAAACGGAGGCACGACCCCATACAAAATGGAGGCACGACCTCATATAAAACGGAGGCACGACCTCATACAAAATGGAGGCACGTTGGATAGCGTTTAAAAAAATGGCTTGTTCTATATGCATCTAGAAACTGCTTGTTCTATACGCATAAAAATTCAGAAAATTCAGTTTTGTTGATGAGCTTTGTAAAAATCAACTAAGATGCAGTATATTTTTTGCATATATGTTTGCACTAGATGACTGAATTTCTTTGATGTGTGAATCTGACTTGCTTCATGGCGAGTAGCAATGGCGAGCGGGTTGCGGCCGAGCGCGAGGCAAAGATGGAGGGGAGAGGGGGGAGTATGGGATGTACCTGGCAATGGCGAGCGGGACGGGGGGAGGGGTTGCCGGACGATGGACGGTGGCGCGGGGCGGCTACGGTGGGACTGCGGCAATCGGCGGCTCCTCCGCGGTGGCGTCGAGGGGAAGGGGTGACGGCTCCGGTGGGCTCCTCCGCGGTAGCGTCGAGGGGCTCCGGTGTGCTCCGGTGTGCTCTGGTGTGCTCCGGCGGCAACGGCTAGGGCTAGGGGGGGATCGAATGGGTGTGGGCACGGGCAAGGGGAGGGGGGTGATGGAGGTTAAGGCTTAGGGGTGGTCTCTGAAATGCGCCGCGCATAAGGTTTCTTATGCGTGGCGCATTCTGGCGAAATGCGCCACGCATAAGAAACCTTTTGGTGGCGCATTTCAGCAAAATGCGCCGCGCATAAGAGAACTTAGTGGCGCATTGCGGAAATATGCGCCACCCCTAAGCGTTTTTTTATATTTTTGTTGAATTATTTTTTTATTAAACATGCCTTGTCACATTATGAATGAATATTTCCATTTCTTCTTCTTGGAGTATATTGTAAGTATGTAACAACAAAGATTGTGTTTGATGTGTGTTGCTTGCTTCAGGTTCTCTTCCCATCGGTGTGTTTTCAGGTTCATTTCTTTTGGGTTTTTTAGGAGGTGTAGCTGGCCATTTCATCCTTTTTAAGGAGTTAGGCATGATGCTTCAATTGTGTATCATCAACGTTCATACACTTCAAACCTAAGAATGTGATCATCAATTAAAAAGTGAATATTAAATCCATGCATACACAAAGTGATCATGAATTACAAAATATTTTTCTTAAATTTGGAGCTAGCTATCTAGCTATCGTTTCCTCACAATCTTCTTCTTGCCCTTCTTTGTCGTGGTTGAATAATTTAGGCCCGGGACGCCTTCACTTTTCCTCTTGAACGGGAGGAGACCTTTCCTCGGTAGGGTTGTGGTGTATGTATCCTGAGCGGTGTAGTCATCCTCCATCTTCGGGTCGCCGTACTTGTCAAAGTCTTGCTCGTTGGCGACTCCATCCATTCCGATGATGTTTCTTTTGCCTCTCCTCACTACAACGCGGCTCGGCTTTGATGGGTCGGTAATGAAGGAGCATTGGTCCACTTGGCTAGCCAGTACCCATGGCTCATTTTTCGCGGTGACGTTTGCGCCCGCAGACTTGGATTTGGCTTCGGGTATAACCATGGTGGTGAAGTACCGGTCTTCTTTTACGACGCTCTTGGCCCATCTCACACGGAACATCGGCACCTTCTCTCCAAAGTAGTCGAGCTCCCATATGTCCTCGATCCTTCCATAGAATCTTTCCTTGACTTCATCGGTGTAGAATATCCCCGTTACCCCTGAGTTCTGGTAATCGTAGTTATTGTCCTTTTCCTTCGTGTAAAATGTGTAGCCGTTGAGATCATACGTTTGATAGGTCATCAGGTTGCGTGCGGCACCCTGTGACAAGGTGAATATCATCTTTTCGTTCTCGGAAGCGTTCCTTTGAGGGGGATTAGCACGAAGCTCGTCCCTGAACCAAGTCATGAAACCGGAGTTGTGCTCTTTGATTAGCCGTGGATCTCGGTCCGTTATCTGCAGGCCCTGGTCACTGTACTTCTTCCTGATTAAATCATTGTGCTTTACTATCCAAGGATCGACCAGCTGGATGTGTTGTAGCGCGACTAGGCTTGCTCTTTCAAAGTCGATGTCTCGACCGTCAAAGTTGACATGCATTGCGCGGCTTCCCTCGTGGTGACCACACCCATCGGTCCTGCCAAAGTGCTTGTTGACGGCCAGACCAACAGGGTTCTCGGTGTTGAGATAATTCGTGCAAAAATAGATGCACTCTTCGGTTAGAAAGCCCTTCGCTATGCTTGCATCTGGACGGGACCTGTTACGAACGTATTTTTTGATGTGTGCATTCATCCTTTCGAACGACATCATGCTGCGCAGAAACGCAGGCCCGAGTTGGACGATATCCTCCACGACGTGGATCAGTAGATGCACCATAATGTCGAAGAACGCGGGTGGGAAATAGATCTCAAGCTCCTGTAGCCTTTTGAGTTGAGTAGCGCAAATCGACTTCCGGGAGATGACGTCAAAAAAGTTGCAAAGGCCAAACAACGTTTTACGGACGTGCTCGTCCATTATCCCTCGCATCGCAACCGGTAGAATCTGCGTCATAAGCACGGCACAGTCATGAGATTTCATCCCTCTAAAACTCTGCTTCGCCTCGTCTAGGTATCTGCTTATCTTCCCCGCGTAGCCGTTCGGAAATTTTACTCCTATGAGGCAGTGGATAAACCACTTAATCTCCTCCTCGCACAGAGTGAAGCATGCCGGGGGGCAGTGATCAATACCGGTCTTCTTCTTGGTCGTCCTTTTTCGTTTGCGAGAGTTTTGCGATTCCGTATCCTCTTCCTCCTCCGGCTTATCATCGTCGTCACTAGGGGGGTGAAGTTCCCTCCTGATGCCCATAAATTTCAAGTCATTCCTTGCTTTTGGCCCGTCCTTGGTCTTCTCCGGCATGTTGAGAAGCATTCAAAACAAGCTCTCGCACACGTTCTTTGTGATATGCATTAGATCAAGGCTATGAGGACTGCGGAGTAGACTCCAGTATTCCATGTTTTCAGCAAGTTGTCGATTTCTTTGCCGCTCCTTCGAGCTGGGGGTGCTCGGAGCTCCTCGCTTCCATCGAACAGATGTCCCTGTTTTCTCGACGCGTGTTTCTTGGGAAGCCACCTCTGAGACCCCTGGAACACGGTTTTTGAAGATCCGGGATCTTTTGGTCGCTGGCGGTACGTTGTATTATCCATGCACCTAACGCATGCTCAAAATCCTTGGACCACCTGCCCTGAGAAATATCCGTATCCGAGATAGTCGTGCACCGTCGTGATCACCGCGGCTTTCATTGGGAAATATTCTTTTGCCGCGGCGTCCCACGTATTGACTCCGTCTTTCCATAACGTTTCTAGCTCCTCTTTCAACAGCTGCAGATATAGATTGAGGTCCGTACCTGGTTGTTTCGGCCCTTGAACTAGCATACACATTGTTATGTACTTTTTCATCATGCACTTCCAGGAGGGAAGGTTGTATATGCATACAAACATGGGCCAGGTACTGTGTGTGCTGCTCTGGCCGCCAAACGGATTGACTCCATCGGCGCTCACACCAATCCTGAGGTTTCTTGGTTCTTTCCCAAAATCTGGGTATTCGAGGTCCAACGCAGTCCATTGGCTACCATCTGAAGGGTGCCTCAGCATGTCCTCCTTTTCCGGATCTGGGTTCGGGTCATCCTCTTTTAGCTACTTTCTATCCGCGTGCCAGGTTATGAGCTTTGCTTCCTCGGGATCTATGAAATACCTCTGGAGACGAGGAGTGATCGGAAAGTACCATACCCCTTTTCTAGGAACTTTCTTCCCTCTCTTGTATCGAATAACACCGCACACCGAACATGTGGTTTTATCTTCGTCCTCACCCCGATAGATCATGCAATAATTTATGCAGACGTGATATTTAACGTGCGGAAGATCGAGAGGGAAAAGGATTTTCTTGGCCTCAGTGATACTAGTTGGGCACGTGTTGCCCTTCGGAAGACGATACTGCCAGAATGCCATGTTATCATCGAAGCTTTCGTCGGTCCATTTGTGTTTTGCCTTCATCTCCATAGCCCCAAGTGTTACATTCAAGTGGGTATCCCCGTCGTTGCATCCTTCGTACAACTTCGTAATCGCGTCTTTCTCGAGTTGCGCCATCTTGGATTTCTCTCTAGCTGCACCTCTTGCGTTCAACGCCTCTTTGACAAGCAGCTCTTGAACATGAGGGTCCTGCACCCAGCTTGAATCCTCATCATGTCCGACATCTTGATCTTCATGTCCGGCATCTTGATCTACATGATCCGCTTCGGCAACTTCTTCATGATCATGTACGGGATGCTCTTCGTCTTCTCGCCCGCCACTGTTTTCTGGCTGCCCTTCCTCATTTACTGGCGCCCCACCATTGATGTCCTCCTCCTCACCAGCTTCATCACTTATCCACCGTGTGTAGCCATCCATCAAACCATTACGCTTCAGGTGTCTTTGCAATATTCCGGAATCAGGCTCGGTCACGCACTGCAGTTTGCATCTCCGACACGGACATCTTATATCCGACCTATTATTCCTTAGCATGTCGTTTGTCGCACATTGCATCCACCTAGCCATGGTGATATCGCTCAGCATCTCGCGGACCATGGTCGATCACCTGCGTGCACGGAGAGAGCAACACAATAAAATATCATAGTCGTCGCCGGAAAAATTCGGCATGACCTTCCCTAATAATGCATGGGAGCATGCGGAGAGTGCGCCAGAAATTTGCCGAAACGGAAATGAATCGACATTTCGGCAAAACATTGGCCACTCAAGATACACATATACATCAGACCACCATAAGCTTCACATATACATCAAACCACCACAAGCTTCACATATACATCAAACCCAAGCTTCACATATACAACAAACCCCAAGCTAATAAAGGCAAGTATATGGGTCATAAATGGAACAAAAGAGTTTGGGAGGAGGTCCACTTACTTCAATATGAAAGAAAATAGATGTAATGCCAAGTATCGATGGATAAATGGAAGAAATGAGGTGGGGAGGAGGGGAAAATCGAATAGATCTAGGGTGAGAAGAGTGGATCTAGTTTGAGAATTGTGTGGAGTGAATGAGAGGTGGTAGGTGGGGTGGAGTAGATAAGGGCAGCTCTAGGCATTTAGTGGCGCATATAGAAAGTCAGTGGTGGCACATTGGCGAAATGTGCCACCCCTAAGCTCTTATGGGTGTTGCATTAGAGAAATGCGCCACTCCTAAGGACCTTATGGGTGGCGCATTTACAGAATGCACCACCCCTAAGCTCTTAGGGGTGGCGCATTATGTAAATGCGCCACCCATAAGGTCCTTAGGGGTGGCGCATATTGCTGGATGCGCCACGTATAAGATCATCCAGGCTGGCCCACTCTTAGGGGTGGCGCACTGGAAAGTGATGCGCCGCCCATAAGACCTTATGGGTGGCGCATTATTTTCCAGTGCGCCACCCCTAACTGATGGTGGCGCATGGCCTTCTATATGCGCCACTAATAAGCTTTCCATGTATAGATATTTACCTAGTAGTGAATGTCTCCACGAGTGTTGGGATTTGTCCAATCCATGGCCGTGGACTCACGGTTGCGGAGCTTGGGAGCCATCAAAAGGAAAACTTGCAGAATTAGAAGTAAGGAAGAATAAGGAGATATATGTTTCATTTGATGCCATGGCCGGTTATATATCAATGAGATGTAGCGCAGTTAAAGAATTATCATTATAGCTTGCGTATTACCCATGTCAAGCGGCATTTAAGAGGAAGACTCTTCGATTTTTGACCATGGCATGAATGGGACATTTAACGGTGATGCTTCGTTTCTAGAAGAAACTATATTATCAGCTAGCATAGTGGTGACCTTTCAATTCCCACTATGGAGATTTTTTTGACCAGAAAACAGATTTGTAAGGAAATTTGGCTCATCAGAAGAGTCGGTCTATGTCGTGAAGATGAAGACATGAAGATTTATTCTGGAGAAACTATTTGCGAGGAAAATCACAAAAGTCGGCATTGATATTTACAAAAAGAGTCTAGAAAGATTGTCGTGAAGCTAAAGTTTCGCGCCAATATTGGGGGCTAATGTCGGGGGGAAGGATTAAGACTATAACCCGGCATGCAAGAAACCCAGGTCGAATCATCAGAGGAGGGCCCAGGATAGGACTCAACAGTGGGTTGGGTCGTGCCAAGCAAGAAAACCGGAGGCCTTAGAAGAAAATAGACTTGCCTTGAAGAACAAGGAAAGTACTTGTAATTAGACTAGGGCCCTGCTTCGTGTAGAAGTAGGATTATGTAAACCCTAGGACCCGACATCTATATAAGCCGGCGTCCTGGGACATGGAAGGGACAACTCAACTTAGAACCTCTCGAGGGGTTGGTGGCGATTCCGCACCCTTGTAATCGAGAAGTCAACACCCAATAATAGAAAAGGAGGAGTAGGTCTTTACCTTACGAGGGGCCGAAACCTGGGTAAACTCATGTGTCTGTGTTCTCGCCGACTCTCTCCTCCAATCCACCTCGTAGCAAAGGCCCCGCGCTAAGTCCCCCAAGGAGGACATCTGTCGTGACTTTCCCACGACATGAGCGTCGAATGCTTTCAGGTTGGTCGTTTGCCTGGTTGTTTCTTCCTATGTTGCCTCAACGTGGGGCTCTTGCGGGATTGCTCCCTCCGAGCCTTACGATCTTTTGAGGTATAGATCTAGGGGCGCCGAGCGTAACTGTAGATGGGATGTCACTTGGGCGATTTTTGTTTTCTCCGGCTGTTCCGATTCCTCTGTAGTTGTCGGGGTCAACATATTTTCCTCTGTCGTCGGAGGCTGGTTCACAGCGGTTCATCATGTACACCTAGAACATTGTCTTGCTTCTTGGTTGAGTAGCGCTGCAGTCGTGGCTATCCCAGCCGAGTGATTCATCTTGGTTGTTGCGAGTGTTGTGGAAGATCGGGCTGAGGTGGGAGGCGCGGACGACTCGTGGAGTTGCCGTGCGGGTGGGTCCTTTTGACCGTGGTATCTTGGTTTCGTCCTTGGTTGTTGTTGATGACGCGGTGGGTGATGTAGGCGATCGGGCTCGATCCATGAGACGGACAGTGCCCCATCAGCTTACATAGATCTGGTACCCACCGAAGGTTAGATCGACGCATGTGCGTAGATCTGCGAAGAACGACTGCAAAATCGGGAGGTGCGCGATGAAGCCGATTGACCCGAACAGATCGGATTATGCGCGAGTCGTGGACGCGCCGAGTGCTGATGATGTCGCCGAGTTGCTGGCTGCAGGTGATGGAACCTCCGAGATCATGATTCCAACATGTGTCTTCCCCACGGTTGGCGCCAATTAACGAGGATCCGCCTCGGCAAATACCATGGTTATGAACCCTGCATTTAGATCGTAGACAGAGGATTGCCGGGTTGGTGATTTTCGTCGGCTAATAGTAGACATGGATTACCCAGGTGCAGGGCCCTCGATCGGTAAAACCCCTACTTCCTGCTCGATGTATTATATGGTGGAGGCTATTACAGTGGAGGTCTCGGCGAGATTGCTCTTGCCGAGGGTGTTGCTATGCGAGATTGGATGCCCTAGACGTCCCCTCTTCAAGACTTTATATACTAGGCAAGGTCTCGAGGAGTCTGTCTAGTTTTAAATAGATGATTGCCTAATCTAGCTAGTCTTCGTGGTCACACCTTGGACTCCGAACTGTCTTGGACACCATGTTGGCACAGGCGTTGGTGCTTCGGGTGGGCTGATCTTGGGTCAGCCGAAGCTTCTAATGGGCCTTCCGTCTTGACACACACCAGGTACCCTCATGCTGAGGAGTCGTGGGGTTATCCACTACCGCAAAGAGGGGCTAACACGATACTCCTTTCCCAGTCCCTTGTACGAAACTGTTTGCGAAGCTATCAACACAAACGGTATAAATAAAAAACCGTTTGGCGAAATTGAACCGTCTGGGAAACATACCTGAAAGGCCACAATTCGGAAAACGATTGCGTGGATGATGTAGGGCTGACGGGTCTTTAAAAATCGGTCTTGGATGCTTAGGGTGAAAAACACTGTTGCATATAAAGGACCTCCATCCTGTCTACGCAATCTTTCATAGTAACTGAAATGTTTGGAATGCCTAATCTATCAGGCACGCTTCTAAAAATCCTTTCGTGTGTGAAACAAGGGGTGGATTCACAATCATTTGTACTTACTGAAACGTGTGGGATGTCTAATCTATCAGGCACGTTTCTGTAAATCTTAGTGTTGGTTACGCACGACACACAGTTCCTAAAATCAAGTGTTTGGGATTGCTCCTTAGAACACCAACGGTTCTAAAAAATGAATCGCTGCCTTAGTAAAGCAAACATTCTGAATTAAAACATGGTGTGCGAAGTAAAACATATTAGTAAAATTTATGAAAATCTAAGGGTTGGGGATGCACGACACACAGCTCGTACAATAACTGTGTGTTGTAAAAGCTGAGCACACCTACAATTGCAAAAAATTAACCGCTAGCTTCACTTTAATTTATATTGTTTTTTGTTGGAAGTTCTCTAGCTTCACTTGACAAAACGGGAAAAAGCATAAAGATAAAACACAGCTTGCTACTCATTCGATTATTTGTAGAGAATCGTCAGAGTTGCAAGGCCAACAGTTAAATAAAATAAATGAACTTGGGGGTGATGCCGATGACTATCACTAATGTATTGCTTTGAATAACTATGGGTTATAATAGTCATGCGGTCATGCGGTCAGTTTCGTGGTCAACTCCCTTATCTTCTATGTGATCCGCACATTGCTACTCCTACTACACAGTACGCGTGCAGTTGGTCGGCGACCGTAATTTATTGAGCAGTTCCTCCCCTCTTCTACACAAGCTACCCATTCCACTTCCACTACTCGAGCTCTCATTCTCTCTCTCTCCTCTCTCTCTGCACATCCCGTCTAAGCGTGTTAGGTATAGTGGTTTCCATCTCCGTTCTATTCCATTACTCTATCTCCTTCTTTTGAAAGGAAATATTTCTCTTTTCTGCTCTAATCTTTCTTTTCACATCGCTTTTTATTCACATCGACATACAGGTCCGGTGGATCTGATTGTCAGGAATATCACCTCGGCATCATCGAGTTATGCCAAGCGTTGGACAGGAGTACGATGAACGTCACAGTTGCCATCAAGGTGCTGAAGAGAACCTGGATGACGCCATTGCCGCCAGGGAGAAGCTGCTGAAGCAAGCGGATGATTCGCTTGCAACACTTCGGATCTTGCATGAGGATTTGAAGAATACAGTGGACGTCAACATCGACCTTGCGCATAAAAATGCGAGCCTGGAGCTGGAGCTCAACCGAGCGCGCAGGTAAACATTGGTCCTTCGCGCAGAAGCCCTGATGGAGATGAATGTAGAGATGGAGAGGATCATCCAGAGGACCAAGGAAAATGGATTCATGGAATTAATTTGTGTCTGTTTTAGTTATCAAAATAAAACACTATTTTTATGTAGATCAGGACGTGTGTGTCTTCTTATGTTTCTCTTAACTAAGAACTTCTCTAGTCGATCTCTAGCCCACTAATGAGTAATTCCAGTCATGTTTATATACATGTGTGTGTATTACTGCAATTTTTAGATTCCTTCTTATTGATCAGAAAGATCAATCTCATCACATTTGTGTTTGCAGCTCACCCGCAAACTTAGAGAATCCTTATAGAGGGTTCTTCTAAAGGAGATGTTACTCAGGCTCAAGCTGAATGCCTTAGCAACAGACATGTGTTTTGTTGAAGCAAAGATCAAATAATCTAGGGTAGGAAACTATAAGAGGTTTATTATCACGCCACAAGCCCTCTCAAAACATGTGGTATTGCAGCCTTCTCCTACAGGTTTCCTAAAGTTGTCATATAAGAGATTTTCAATAGCCAACAAACTTCTCCAAAAGTGCGAATCACCAGCTTTGATGTAGATTTCCATTATTGGAAGATTAATTTCAATATTGATCATATACTGTGATCAGTGATCAACATATACATGATCACTGAAATGATTGAATAGATATTTCAAAAACAAATATATATATATATAGCAACTACTTGATGATAAAAATAGATTAACGATCATAGAGTATCAGGGTAACGATCGCAGCGCATAAGTTTTAATACATATATGGGGCATCTGTCTTCATCACCAACAACAACCAAAAGACATAATGTATATATAAACGGGGGAGGTAGAGGCAGCGCAGGTGTAGCCAAGTAGAGCGCATCCCGGACGGTACTTCTTCGACCTCTTAAGGAAGAGGAGCAGGCCGCTGGATGAAGAAGGGAACATGGCTCCTCAGGTAGTTCTCGAGGAAGATGCCGAAGACTGCATGACGTGCCTTCTTTACCGGGTTCGCTTCTTTTCGCTGGGATTTGGCAGCACGCTTGGAATGCATGATCAGGCTGTCAAATTCTCTCGTAACCTTCCTCCTAGGACAGAATGGGCATCAGATGTTCCCATACGCACCGTCATCGCGGTAGCTGATCTCCCCATTCAGCATCTTGCGGAGGATGTAGTGGCTCTTGTTGTCCCTTGTTTCCTTGTCAGAATCGACATAGTCGGAACCTACCTTTGAAATATTAAACAAATAAGAACAATCATGTTTAGAAGATAACTATCAGCAGCCTACAAACTAAAGGGCTGGGAAGAAACCATGATAGTTATCATAATTAAGGGTGGATTGTTGGTAACTTGATTCCCTGGTTCCGACTATGTCTCTTGGACAGCCTAAGTGCGACCATGGAACATTCCGGCAAGGAGATGCAGGGAGCGCTACGGAAGAGTGCCTCAGACCAGATCTGGAACGTTGGAGTCATCCAGTTGACTCCCACCGCCCGGCAAAGAAGACATAGCATTCAATGCACTAGAAGACAAGAATGCACCGCTGACAGGAGGCAGCTTACACCTGGCGGGCTCCCCCGTGTGTACTCAGCGCATGCATGATCCAACCATCCCCGCAAAGCCACGGGACGTTCCCGGAACACCCAGGAGCGCCTCGTGTCCACGAGCATAAGATAACCTCCCTTACTGTAATTGTCAGTGGGACTGTTGCGAACCCCTTGCTCTATAAAAGGGAGACGCCAACCACATCAGAAGGGGGCTAGATCAGAGGAGAGGAGAAAGAATAGATGCAAGGAGGAGAAACGAAAAGAAGGGAGAGAAGAAGGAAGATCCATCATAGTGATAAGCCTCCACCCTCATGCATCCACCTATGGATGTATCCACATCAAAGAAAGAAGGAAGTTCATCACCAGAGCTTCCTAGAAGACATCTCAAGGATTCCCCATGAGAGGGCGAGCATCTCCATCAATAGAAGAGCAGTATAGGGGAGTGTAGTTTAGGGTATCTTCCCCTAGAAGATTACCTTGTACTGTGTTCTACTTCACCACAAGGAAGAAGATCAGACATGCAAGAGTAGGGCCTTTAGTCAACAGACGACACGAACCTGGGTGAACCCCTGTGTCTACTCGCATCAGTCCATTGCCGTGTCGACGCCGCATTAACCTTCGTCTACATCAAGCAACCGGGAACCCAGCGTGTTCGCCATCCCGCACGGTCTCCGGGCCGTGCCCTCCTGGGAGCGGCCCTCCCGGAAGGTGTTCTCGGGGCAGCGTCGCCACTGTTCTCCCCTGATTTTGGACCGACAGGAGAGTGGCGCTAGAAGGAGGGCCTGAGAAATTCGAACCCCCAATAGAGTGGCGCTAGAAGGAGGGCAGGCGATCACGTCGGCCATAACATTTGTTCCTGGTGTGCAGGTTGTGGATTTTATTCATATCTTCGCCAAGCTGTATCAAGCACTACCGGTGCGGGCATCGTCCCGAGCTGCTGCTCACCCTGCCCGTCACGGTGGTCGAATGGTTTTTACGCTCGGCGGCTTCTTGGTGCTCTTTCCTGAGCGCTTCACGAAACGTCGCCTCCCTGATCCGCAGGGATGACATCTCGGATGGTTTTCGTGCCGAATGTGTCTGCCCGACATTGTGTTGGACGCTTTCCCCCAGACGGTCTCACAACCTCCTGAGGAGGGCCATCTCACTATTCCCGGACGATTGGGCCGGATGTTTTGTCCTTCCCGGATGATAATTCCGGGAACACACCTTTCCACCCAAGGAGGATAGTGCATGAGGCCTCACCCTCGCTTTGCCTTGGCAAGAGATTCGCGCCAGACGAGACTGTCCATCGACGTTGGTTCTCCGTGTAATCAGTCCCACTCGGACGACTGAAGCCGCTCAGCGCGGACAGTACGCAGAAGTTACTATCGGTCCGCCCGATAAAGATCTGCTCCGAGTAGCCTGTGGTGGCTCCGTACCTGCCCAGGATAAGGTTCCAACGGTTGGTCCTCGTCTCCCGGGATCCAGCCATCCCGGAGAGACCGGGCTGGAGTCCTCGTCAAGCACCCGTGCGGACGAATGTACCAGTCTCTCGGAAAGACCCGACGGAAGAAACCACACAACTCAGACCTCAAACCAAGGCACCCTCACAGCACCCTTGTGAGATTATGCTTCCGCGAACCCCTCGGTTCTCGAAGTTGCTTTCTACATGATGTCAACCAGTGGAAATGAGTACTCACTGCTCATATCGCCATCTACGTTCTCATTAAAATGCACCTGCCGCACACAATGCATAATTCTTGCAATGCTCCTCCGATAAGTCGTGCATGAGGTCAACGCAAAGTTACCGAAATCATCTTGTCGGATGTTATCTCTCTCGGAGGCCAATGACACGGAAAGGTATCTGTAACATCCCAAAATTTTCACAATTTTGGAATGTTAATAAATAAATTATAATAATGATTGTTTGCTTGATATGTTTGATTTTCACTAGGATCTAAAACTTTTGGAGTTTAGTGAATATTAAAATGAGAGGGAATAAAATGACTTTTCCTAATATTCACCGCTGGTGTTTTGGGATTCATTATTTAAAAAAAACCAACAAAACAAAATGAGAGAAGGTAATATGACTCCTTCAACATATTAAAAGGTTGGAAAATGTTTTATATCATTATTGGAATTCAACACATTTTTCAACTCAAGGAAATTCATTTGAGAGGATATAAAATGACTTATCCCCTTTTTAACAAAGTTGGAAAATATTTAGAATATTACTTTAAAGTTTTTTATTTATTTATTATGAGTATTATAAATAACTCTAAAATTATTTTAGAAAATTTATAATGCTAAGAGAGTTTTTATTTCATTAAAATGATTTATTAAGTATTTTAAAAGAGTTGAAAAAAAATATTCCAATGGGATATTTTTATATTACCAAATTATTTATTGGTGTGACAATTTTAAAATTTATATTTTATTATTTAGAAATGGTTTGTCAATGCTTTTGACCAAATAAAAATATTTTTAATAATTTATTGGATTTTATTTGATTTATGAAAAATATTTTTTATTTAAATAGAGTATTTAGAAAATGTTTTTATTTATATTTTCCTTTTTGGAAAATGTATTCATTAAATAAATTTCTTTGTATTATTTGATGAATTTAGGAAATTATTTCATATTTTTTAATGAGTATTTATTTTTGTATTATTGTTTGAAGTTTCGGAATGAAAGAAAAAATATATACCAGCCGACCCAATAGCCTTTTCCGCCCACGAGCGAATTTGGAGCCCGAGTCGGATCAAAAATGTTTTTTTTCTTTTCTCTCCAGCTATATAAGCTTTTCAGAGAATTCCTTTTTACTTTCTTTTTTCTGGAAACCCTAGCCGCGGGTCCCGCCGCCGCCGCCGCCGCCACGTCACCGCCGTCGCCGCCCGCGCCGCGCCATCACGGCACGCCGGAGCGCGCCGCCGCCTCGGGCCGCCACCTCCTCTCAGTCGCCGCCGCCTCCGTCGCCCAGCGCCGCCGGAAGACCACGCCGGAGCGCCACCCGTAGCCGAAGTCGAGCCACCTCGCCGGAGTCAACTCCGGCAAGATCTGGTCCCAGGGACCCGATTGCTTTTTCGGGAAAACATTATTTTTGAACAGGTACCTGTTGGTAGAAAACACCCCGGCGCCGTACTCGCAATACCTCCACAACCGTAAGTCGGATCGCGGTGATACTTTTTCCTACGCGCTCGTGTTTTTCTGTACTTTAGCTTGGAATCAACTTTTCAAAAATTTGCACACTTTTTAATTTGAATTTATTTAAAATTGAAATTTAAATTCCGGTGGCCGTATCTTTTAAACTTTGATCCAAATCGAGTGATTTTTTTGCATTCGATCACTCGTACCATGTACCTTCTGTCTATAGCATGTGTACACAAAAATTCACAAGTTTCTTGATCTGTTTAAGGTCAAATTCAATTCAAATTTGAACCTGCTATGACCTGTGTTGTAGTATTCCGTTTCACATGATTCTTTTTGCATATCGGATCATTTGAGACATTTTATCGGTAAGATTCATACACTTTTCATGTGGGCATGATATTCACCTTGAATTCATAATGTCCATGAATCACAATTCTTTACCGATAGTTTTTTTTATCTGTCGACTCTCTCGAGTTCACGTTCCACCGATCAGTTCAAGCACATCGACACCCTTGCACTTAAAAGCTTTTGTTTTGTTGCTAAAACCTTTGTGATTGTTTTGTTGATCTTTTGTTTTGTCCTTGTGGTGTGATTGGTTATTCGAGTTCCTTCGTTTGCGATAGATTTGCTCGGAGTGTGACGAGTAGAGTTGACTGGACTGCGAGAGAGAAGAACTTCATCGAATGTATAAGGCAAGTCATACTTTGACCATTTCACAACCTATATTTTTACTTATGCATGTAGCAAATATCACCCTATGCATGTGTAGGAAGTTTTATATTATTATTGCTGCAAACCTGGTAGGATAGCCATATGATCTGATCATGTATTCTTTGTCGCCCTAGTTCGTATTTGATTATATATTTGATATGCTTGTAGACGTGGATTGGTTTGAGATTACATTGAGTTTTTGAGGATTTAATGACTTGACTAGTAAATCTAAATAGAATTCACCTCTGGCCGGGCAGGGAGAGCATCCTGGGGCTCGTGCCTTATCTAAGGCGGGACCAGGGTTAAATGCTTCCCGAATGGTATGGTTTTGGTGGTCGACAGAACGTCATGGTATCTACCCTCTGAACGTAAGTGGGTGCCGTCCAGGCTCAAAAAGATAAGACATACTTGGTGACTAGGAGCTTCCATGTACAGCCGCTGGCCATATGGGCTCTGGCTTAGTTGAGTACGATGTAGGAAGTCTCTCCCGTGCATATATAGCAGATGTAGATGTGATAGGTGGTACCGGCTTGCCGTTGGGTGTAGGTGACTTCTTCTAAAAGACTTCGTCTCAATCTTCGGGTTGAGTCCAGCGGGGAAAGCGTACTAACCTCTGCAGAGTAAAAACTAATCATGATTAGCCGTGTCCCCGGTTAGGGACATCCTTGAGCTGCTAGACATTACTATTACTGGAGGATCTTGACAGATGAATCACCATAATAAACTTGAGTGGGCAAGATTTAATAAAGGGTGTGGATTGGAACTGGTGTGCCCAGTTAAATCTTAAGTAGTAAATTAAACTAAAATTTTGACTAGGTAGATCGGGAAAAATCAGCTTTCTGCAAAACAAAACCATAATCCTTTCTTTTGACTTGTCCTTGCATGTAGCGATAGGTCTGTTATATCCTTTTTCGTGTGACTTGCCGTACAAATCAGATGTACTGACCCATTGTTGGGCTGTAACCTTCGGTGTTGCAGGATTGTATACGACGAGTAAGTGATGCGATGTAGGGTTACGATGTCTATGCTCAACTATGCCGGTGGAGTTGATGGACGCCACGAAGCTTTTATTATTTTTCCGTTGTATTTTATTTGTAAGCTAGCTTTGAGCTATGCAGGTCTGCTTTATTGTAATACTGGTTCTTCGATGTAATATTTATGACATGTGGTTTATTCTTGATATTACATCATGTACTGTGTGTGGTAGCTATTGATCCAGGGACTAGCACAAAATGCACAGAGACTTGGATTCTTACTGAATGGAGTCGTTACAGATGGTATCAGAGCCCATGTTGACTGTAGGTCGTGACCCTAGAAAATGGATAGCAAAAGCCATAGGAACAAAAATATTTTATCACTCTTTGATTATTTACTCTCAACACTAGTATCTCTCATCTATTATTCATCTTCAAAACTTCTTATCTTGTTTTAATGTAAAGACCCCTCCGAGTGGGTTATGCCCCTGAACATATGATTTTTGAGAAGTAGATCATCAACATCATGGATCAATTGAGGTTACCACTAGCAGAACTGGAGTATCCTATGGGGTTCAATAAGTTTTGACGCTAAGGATTTTTACGATCAGCTTTTCTGAGAAGGATGAAGCTTAGTTCAGGCCACCACTTTTATATGGAGTTAGATAAACGAATTGCGTGTAGTATGATGAGATCGTATGTCTTGCACATATGACCTTACTCTAGGAGTGGTTTGTGTGTTTTGACTTTTTTGACTGTATTGTTTGTTGTTATGTGTTGTTGTTGAAAGTAGGTGTTTTTACTTATTCTTGTTTGTGTGCTTATGCTTGTTGCTACCTTTAGGTTTGTTTTCCTGTCTGTATCCTGGTTGCCCCTAACCCTTGTCGTTTGGGAAATAGATGGAGTATGAAGTAGGACTCTCCTTCTCCGAGGCGATGAGAAGACTGAAGGTGGAGCAATGGATTCATAGTATGGAGGAGCACATGAAGATAAACAAGGTTGGAAGGGAGGACATGGTCCCCTATGCTATTAAGTACTTGGTAGAGGAGGCTGCTACTTGGTGGAGGATGCACATGGCGATTGATGAATCATGAAAGAAGATTACTTGGAAGGAATTTACAAAGATTTTGTTGGGATCTCGCCTTGTCACCCCGATGCAAAGGACGGTAACCCGTAAGAGGACTCGTGCCTGCAAAATTTGCGGGGAAGTAGGACACTCCTATGAAGGACACAAAGATAGATGTCCCTATTGTGAGGAAATTCACAGGGGTGAAGAATGTCCCACCGCTCAAGTCACATGTTTTGTGTGCGAAGGAAATAATCATTACCCCGCTCAGTGTCAATTTTTCATCATGACACAACAAGTATCTCAGCATCAAAAATAAGGAATGGAGAAAATTATCCAGGAGTTCAGGGAAGCACCCATGAAGAAGAAAAAGAAGGACCTTAGCCAAGTTGAGTGTTACCGGTGCAGGAACAAGGGACATTATGCCAATATGTGTCCAGGATTGAAGAGAAAGAAGATGTGAACGTGGGAGGAAAGATGTCGGCATATTGAAGCTTATGTTTTGCAATTGGAGGATAGACATTCTTAATCGTGCACTAAGTGTATGATGGTACCTTGTAATGTTAGTTGCTGGTGTGTATCGATGCATGTTTTGTTGTTGATTAACTAGATGTTTTATGTCATGATTTGTTTTGTTAAGTTTTGTCTTGTGCCCTATGGCCCTGATATGTCTTTGATTGATGTTGTGTGTTGTCCTTTGTGTTTCTTCTATACGAGTGGAATAAGGTTACGTTTCATTAGACCCCTCATCTATTTAGTATGATTCAAGACTGAAGGAGACATAACAACAAGAAGAATAAGTTGGCAAGTGACTCGACGATACGAATGTTTCTTCGACAATGCAAAACTGAAGCTACCGTCATTGAAGACTTGAAGACCTGGAGATTCAAGTTTCTACCTTAGATCGTTTCCGTGAGCTGTCACCTCTTGTGTTTTACCGACGGATACACATCAAAACTTATTTACAAAACTAGTGTGATGTTTGTATGGGTATCTTTCCCTATCTCTCTCTCTACCTCGCTATCTACATTCTATTCCCCCTCAACCCGATTCCTAAACTGAAGAAGCTACTACAATGGCTGCTAATGTCAAGCCTGGAATAAAGATGGATGCAACCGATGATGAGTTCAAAGTTAACCCCGTGTGCCAGGATCTTACAACAAGCAAGCACAATCTTGCTGAAGGAAGACCCCGGAGGAAGTTGGAATTCAAAAGTGTACGTTTTACAGTAGCCCTCGTAAACCTGAGAGTTGTAAAGGAACGATAGATGTTTTGTTTGGCTTGCACAACCAATGGATTTATCTGAACCCAGTTCATGAACAAGAGGCACTTTTTTACAATGCTTGTGAGGATGACCGAGTGTTAGATTGCGAGATTCGCTAAACCATATACAAGGTAATGATTTGGGTGCGGAATGGATTGGCCCCCATGACGACTACCCTTGTTATTCGCCCTTGCTATGCGGGATAGTAAATATTGAGTGACTTACCTATGTTTGAGGGACGACGATGTTAAATCCTAAACCATAGAATGGTACGACATGTGACCCCTGTAGGAGATTACCGTTTGTGTTATACGGTGAGCATAGACCAAGACCATTTGCTGTAGGTATCCCGTAGAAGTATTCTTGATGACCACCAAGAGAGTATCGATAGTTGGTTAGTATTGGCGCCTGACCGTCAGCTATGAAGTCTCAGTACTTGGAGGACCCGTCCTTTGGATGCGGTATTCAAGACAACAACGGCGTATATGAATTATTCGGAGGATGTAGTCAAAGGAGTATCATCCTTGAAGATCCGTGAATTATGAGGACCCCATTCTTTCTAATGATTCAAAACTCAAGGGAATAGGTGAAGTCTTTACGAAGAAACATCATCCTTGAAGACCCATGTATTTGCAAAACCCCTAGTTTGCTAAGGAGTCAAAACCTCAAAGGGGTGTGTGAAATATCCGAAAGATGTAGTCGGAGGAGTAACATTCTTGGAGATTAGTGGATTTGGAAGACCACTCTCTTTCTAAGGAATGAAAACCTCAAAGGAGGAGGTAAAATCTTTACGAAGAATGTCATCGATGGATTAAGATACTGGAAGCCCACACTTATGATGAAAAATTCAATGCCCCATGGGATATAGGAAGTCTGTGTGAAGGACTAAATGCCCCAACGAAGTATGAGGAATATGGGTGAGGAGCTCACAGAAGGAACAAGCTTTTGAAGGCCATGTCGCATTCCTTTTAAGGGCGGTAGTAACCTAGACCTTCGGAGGGTCAAAGGATTACCGTGAAGACCCGAACCCTAGCCTTTCTTTCTAGCCTTCTCGAATCTCGACGACGAGATTCCTTTTAAGGGTGGTAGTCTGTAACATCCCAAAATTTTCACAATTTTGGAATGTTAATAAATAAATTATAATAATGATTGTTTGCTTGATATGCTTGATTTTCACTAGGATCAAAAACTTTTGGAGTTTAGTGAATATTAAAATGAGAGGGAATAAAATGACTTTCCCTAATATTCACCGTTGGTGTTTTGGAATTCATTATTTAAAACAAAACCAACAAAACAAAATGAGAGAAGGTAATATGACTCCTTCAATATATTAAAAAGGTTGGAAAATGTATTAAATCATTATTGGAATTCTTTTGAATATTCAAAACATTTTTCAACTCAAGGAAATTCATTTGAGAGGATATAAAATGACTTATCCCCTTTTTAAGAAAGGTTGAAAATATTTAGAATATTACTTTAATTTTTATTTATTTATTATGAGTATTATAAATAACTCTAAAATTATTTTAGGGATTTTATAATGCTAAGAGAATTTTTATTTCATTAAAATGATTCATTAAATATTTTAAAAGAGTTGAAAAAAAATATTCCAATGGGATATTTTTATTTTACCAAATTATTTATTGATGTGACAATTTTAAAATTTATATTTTATTATTTAGAAATGGTTTGTCAATGCTTTTGACCAAATAAAAATATTTTTAATAATTTATTGGATTTTATTTGATTTATAAAAAGTATTTTTTATTTAAATAGAGTATTTAGTAAATGTTTTTTTTTATTTTCCTTTTTGGAAAATTTATTCATTAAATAAATTTCTTTGTATTATTTGATGAATTTAGGAATTTATTTCATATTTTTCTGATGAGTATTTATTTTTGTATTATTGTGTGAAGTTTCGGATTTAAAGAAAAAAAAATATACCCGCCGGCCCAATAGCCTTTTCCGCCCACGAGCGAATTTGGAGCCCGAGTCGGATCAAAAATGTTTTTTTCTTTTCTCTCCGACTATATAAGCTTTTCAGAAAATTTCTTTTTATTTTATTTTTTTCTTGAAATCCTAGCACTCCGCCGCCGCTGCCAAGTCGCCGCACTCCGCCGCCGGTTGACGCCGGAGCTCGCCGGAGCGCCACCGGCTGACGCCGGAGCTTGCCGGACCGCCGCCGTCGTGCGCCACGCCTCCAGACGAGCCCGAGCCACTGCTCGCCGGCCACGTCGGGCCGCGCCCCAAGCCGCCGGATGCCGCCGCCGCCGCCCGCCGCCCGCGCCACGCCACCAAGGCACGCCAGAGCGCGCCGCCTCCCTGCGTCGCAGCCGCCCCGGGCCGCCGCCTCCTCTCAGCCGCTGCCGCCTCCGCCTCCCAGTGCCGCCGGAAGACCACGTCGGAGCGCCACCTGTCGTCGGAGCCGAGCCACCTCGCCGGAGTGAACTCCGGCCAGATCTGGTCCCAGGGACCCGATTGCTTTTTTGGGAAAACTTTATTTGCGAATAGGTCTTTGTTGGCAGAAAACACCCCGGCGTCGTTCTCGCAATACCTCCACAACCGTAAGTCGGATCGCGGTGAGAATTTTTCCTACGTGCTCGTGTTGTTCTGTACTTTAGCATGGAATCAACTTTTCAGACTTTTGCACAATTTTGAATTTGAATTTATTTCAAATTCAAATTTAAATTCCGGTGGCCGTATCTTTTAAACTTTGATCCAAATCGAGTGATTTTTTTTGTGTTGGATCACTCGTTCTAGGTAACTTCTGTCTATAGCATGTGTACACAAAAATTCACAAGTTTCCTGATCTGTTTAAAGTAAAATTCAATTCAAATTTGAACCTGCTAGTACCTGTGTTGTAGTATTCCGTTTCACGTGATTCTTTTTGCATATCGGATCATTTGAGACATGTTATCGGTAAGATTCATACACTTTTCATGTGGGCATGATATTCACCTTGAATTCATAATGTCCATGAATCACAATTCTTTACCAATAGTTTTTTTTATCTGTCGACTCTCTCGAGTTCACGTTCCACCGATCACTTCAAGCACATCGACACCCTTGCACTTCAAAGCTTTTGTTTTGTTGCTAAAACCTTTGTGATTGTTTTGTTGATCTTTTGTTTTGTCCTTGTGGTGTGATTGCGTATTCGAGTTCCTTCGTTTGCGATAGATTTGCTCGGAGTGTGACGAGTAGAGTTTACTGGCCGCGAGAGAGAAGAATTTCATCGAATGTATAAGGCAAGTCATACTTTGACCATTTCACCACCTATATTTTTAGTTATGCATGTAGCAAATATAACCCTATGCATGTGTAGGAAGTTTTATATTATTATTGCTGCAAACCTGGTAGGATAGCCATATGATCTGATCCTGTATTCTTTTTCGCCCTAGTTCGTATTTGATTATATATTTGATATGCTTGTAGACGTGGATTGGTTTGAGATTACATTGAGTTTTGTGAGGATTTAATGACTTGACTAGTAACTTTAAATAGAATTCACCTCTGGATGGGCAGGGAGAGCATCCTGGGGCTCGTGCCTTATCTAAGGCGGGACTAGGGTTAAATGCTTCCCAAATGGTATGGTTTTGGTGGTCGACAAAACGTGATGGTATCTACCCTCTGAACGTAAGTGGGCGCCGTCCAGGCTCAAAAATATCAGACAAACTTGGTGACTAGGAGCTTCCATGTACAGCCGCCGGCCATATGGGCTCTGGCTTAGTTGAGTACGATGTAGGAAGCCTCTCCCGTGCAAAGCTAGCAGATGTAGATGTGATAGGTGGTACCGGCTTGCCGTTGGGTGTAGGTGACCTCTTCTGAAAGACATCGTCTCAATCTTCGGGTTGAGTCCAGTGGGGAAAGTGTACTAACCTCTGCAGAGTAAAAACTAATCATGATTAGTCGTGTCCCCGGTTATGGACATCCTTGAGCTGCTAGACATTACTGTTACTGGAGGATCTTGACAGATGAATCACCATAATAAACTTGAGTGGGAAAGATTTAATAAAGGGTGTGGATTGGAACTGGTGTGCCCAGTTAAATCTTAAGTAGTAAATTAAACTAAAATTTTGACTAGGTAGATCGGAAAAAATCAGCTTTCTGCAGAACAAAACCATAAGCCTTTCTTTTGATTTATCCTTGCATGTAGCGATAGGTCTGTTATATCCTTTTTCATGTTACTTGTCGTACAAATCAGATGTACTGACCCGTTGTCGGGCTGTAACCTTCGGTGTTGCAGGATGGTATACGTCGAGTAAGTGATGCGATGTAGGGTTATGATGTCTATACTCAACTATGCCGGTGGATTTGATGGAAGCCACGAAGCTTTTATTATTTTTCCGCTGTATTTTATTTGTGAGCTAGCATTGAGCTATGCAGGTATGCTTTATTGTAATACTGGATCTTCGATGTAATATTTATGACATGTGGTTTATTCTTGATATTACATAATGCACTGTGTGTGCTAGCTATTGATCCAGGGACTAGCACAAAATGCACAGAGACCTGGATTCTTAGTGAATCGGGTCGTTACAGTATCCATGAGGTACGAAAAGTAGCAAGTTCCCTGAAGAGTTACTGCATGAATTACTACTACCCCGTATGGGATTTTACGGGAACCAAAGCACTGCTTGGGTCTTTTCGGATTGCTATTTACATCTTGCGCTAACCGGACGGACTGGTTACACAACTACCATTGTCCACCTACTACTAAGTACAAAAGTGCAGGGCCAAAATGAGAAGATCCCTACAGTGGTGAACCGCCGGATCTAAGCTACGGCACTCGCTCGTACTTTTCCGACAGCGTCCCTCCTCCTCAGTGTTCGGCGGTGAGCTCAGCACCCATGAAGTCGTGGATGACTCCCATGGCGCCTTGCTCGCCGGGATTTCCTCTGGCGACCTCCTCGCAGCATTCGGCGTGAGGCCCCCACGGATGGAAGACCTTCAGCCAGAGGGTGTCCTGGTCGTCAAAATGGTTAGAGGATGGCCCTGGAACTGCTAGATGTTCCTCCAGTGGACGAATGCCTCCCAGACTTGACTGAGGTACATGGCGCCACCGATGCCAAAGGTTGTGGCCACCCACGCGGAGCCATGGGGGCAGCCCTCCATCCGGAGGTACAAGCCTTGCGGCCCGTGTCCCGCCATTGCTTGCGAGAATGGCTCCGGCAGCCGAAACCAGCCACACGTCGGGTTGGCCGCCGCCACGAAGAACTCGTGGGCCGGCACTGTCGTGGGAGCCCTCGTTAGGGAAAAAGACGTCGCCCGCCGCGGCCACGGCCACGGCCGCGCTGGACCGCCGCTCCACCTCGGCCCGCGACGCCGCCTCGGAGTCCCAAGATCTCTTGGGCCGCAGTGCCCAGAGTGTTGGGAGACGTCGGGGCTCCATGGGAGCACGGAGCCTGAAGGAGACAGAGAGGAAGATGGAGGAGGGGAATGGACTCCTCCACTTCACGTCGGCTCACTTAAATTCCCAACGGACGCTCACAGGGGAGTGATTTTTCTACTCTACTGTAAGAACATTAAATTACCGTGGGGTCAGACGCTGCATTACCTCGAGTCTTGCCATCTTTTGCAGGGGCATCATTATTATCCATCAAATCCGACTGGAGGCACACCGCGTGGAACCACCTGCTCTGTCCCCGTGACATGACAGCCAGTGCACAGTCTACAAGAACTTCTCGGACGAGTCGACTTCGATTCTGGGAAGCCTCCATTAGAAGCCGAGACCGGGGCTACTGTTGGTAACCGGATACCGGGGGTACCACATTTCCCCGGTTCCGACTACGTCTCTTGCACAGCCCAAGTGCGACCGTGGAAGATTCCGGAAAGGAGATGCCGGGAGCTCTACGAAAGAGTGCCTTGGACCAGCTCCAAAACATTGGAGTCATTCATTTGGCTCCCACTGCCCGACGAAGAAGATAGTGCATTTAATGCACTAGAAAACAAGCATGCACCGTTGACAGGAGGCAGCTTACACCTGGCGGGCTCCCCTTGCGTACTCAATGCATGCATGCTCCAACTGTCCCCGCAACGCCACGAGACCTTCCCGGAACACCTCGTAGCGCCTCGTGTCCACGAGCATAAGATAACCCCCGTACTATAACTGTCAGTGGGACTGTGGCGAGCCCCTTGCTCTAAAAATGGGAGACTCCAACCACATCAAAAGGGGGGCTAGATCAAGGGAGAGGAGAAACAATAGAGGCAAGGAGGAGAAACGAAAATAAGGTAGAGAAGAAGGAAGATCCATCATAGTGAGAAGCCTCAACCCTCATGCATTCACCTCTGGATGTATCCACACCAAAGAAGACACGAAAGTTCATCAGCAAAGCTTCCCGGGAAGACCTCGCAAGGATTCCCCTTGAGAGAGCGAGCATCTCCATCAAGAGAAAAGGAGTATAGTGGAGTGTACTGTAGGGTATCCTCCCCTAGAAGATTACCTTGTACTGTGTTCTACATCACCACCAACAAGAAGATCAGACATGCAGGAGTAGGGATTTTAGTCTCCGGACAGCCCGAACCTAGGTGAACCCCTGTGTCTACTCGCATCATACCATTGCCTTTTCGGTGCCGAAGCAACCTTCGTCTACATCAAGCAACCGGGAAACCAACGTGTTCCCCTTCTACACGGTCTCTGGGCCGTGCCCTCCCGGGAGCGGCCCTCCCGGAAGGTGTTCTCGAGGCAGCGTCGCCGTTTTTATCCCCTGCTTCTGGACCGACAGGAGAGTGGCGCTAGAAGGAGGGCCTGAGAAATTTGACCCCCCTACACGGATCGAAAGTTGGTCATGGCGGATGGAGTACATATATTCATGAACACCCAAATTTTCAGTACACAATTTTTTATCTATATATTGCAGCATGAGTTACATAACTGTCTGCACCTTACACACATGTCATCGGCACCATGTAATTAGTATTCTTCTTGCACGTTATCTTCGGAGGCAGTGTATACTCATGGACTCATGGCTATAACATGTTGATGCTTTGACTAGGGTTTGAGGCAGCAAAACATATCACTGTGGGTGCTCTAATGAAGGTGGACTAGAGTTTAATCTACATGAACAATTTAGATGTTTCAATGCCAAGAAAATGAAATGAAATCTTGGATCTGCCACTAATCGTAATGAGAGTATGAAACCAAAGATAGAGTAAACCGTGCCCTATGCCGATTAAAACAAGAACTCCGGAACTAAACCCTACACCTTGGTAGCACGAGATTACAAGACCAAGCAAATGAAATGCATGGAAAATAACTTTGATTTTTGAACCTACTAGCCATATTGTACAGGCAGAAAACCCCAATGTAAAGAAAGAAGCGTGTACAATCGAGATATACCTCAGGGCCTTGTCGCTAACCTCCTCGGCGAACTCGACGGCATCCCGTTCGTTGTCTCTGAACTCGTCGATGGTGGCATCCCCCTACATTGCGTCTATCTCGGCGAGGATGTCTCTGTGGATGGCGCCCAGCTTCTCCTTCACTTGCTCGCAGCCGATGGCGGGCGGATTGGGTATAAAAGCTGGTGCAACATCAGGCGTCGTCCCTGGAGGTGCGATGGCGGTCGGAGAAGGCACAGAGACCGGCGCAGCGTCGGTGGTTCCCGTCATGGAGGAGGAGTGCGCCACAAGTAGGCCGTCAGAATTCATCTTGGGACTTTGGGAGGGGAGTGGGAGCTTGGGAGGGGGTGGGAGGGGAGGGGATGGGGAGCTAGCTAGGGAGGGAGGGGGTGTGGGTCGGATGAAAAGATTGAACTGCGCTAGCTCTCATTCCTCTATACCCCGGAATCAGCCCACTGAATAGAGATCACTGACGTGTGGGCTATGTTGCTTCCGGACCCACAAGGCAGCCACCCAAATCAGAGTGAAGTACTGCGGAGAAGGCTCATCCCTACCCCATGGGTAGAAGTTATTGAAAGCGTGGTAAATTGGAATGGAAAGAAAATGTGGAAGTGAAGTGGCGAGAAATTCAACGGGGTGACAGGCCGACGGGACGGCTTCCCACTGCAGCATTAAAGCAAGGCGTGCTCTTGACCGTCCGGACGCCTGACCGTCGCGGTGAACGAGAAGCCAACCCACGCCCTCTCTGTAAAGCATTACATGTCGGGTGGAGAAGTTATTCACTGACGGAGTTGTCACATCACTCTCAAGTCAAGAAGTGCAGAACAACCCTACTATACACATGACGCCACACACACACACACACGATTTGGGTGGGGTGGATGACGCCGGATATGTGTATGAGCCATGCATACAATGCGGGACTGAGGTTCGGCGCCTTAAGGCAGGTGACTTTGGGTGCATGTCATGTGGGTCCAACAGGTGGCCGGCCCACATGTCACACACCCAAAGGCAGGTGGCGTCACGGCACTAGCTAGCACTGGGTTCATCGATTGTTGGGTACGGCTGTTGGCTGCATGTCGTGTGTGCAGTGTCGTCGGCATAGCAATTTCGTAGAAAAAATGTTAATTTATACTAATGGACGCGTTACAGCGTCACAGTATTGCGTGTGCGATGGCATCTGCTCATCACTGCCTCACTGGGCACTATGAGAGGTCTAGTCCTAGCTAGCGTATAAAAATATATTACTAGCTGCTTCTGCTACTACTATACTCCAGCGGCTAGAAATAATTGAGTGCCAGCGGGCACAATCACACACACAACTTTATGACTACCGTTTTCTTTGATCAGCCCTATAAATAATTGAGTACCCCGTTTCATTGCCAGCTTCTTGACCTATACATACGTACACCTCTCTGTCGCACCCAAATCATGCTTATCCTTCCCTCTCATCGCCGCCTCCTCCTTGCAATGGTCGACGTACAGTGATTCCGACTTGTCGTCACCAGTTCGGCTGGCCACCCGAGTACTCCATGAGATGACAGTGGCTAAAAAGCTAATGAGGGATTATGCCATCATGTCAGAAGCGTTCGAGGCCTCGTCCTGGGCGACACTATTAGGGCATGTACAATGGTTGAGAAGACTGTTCTCTCTTAGCGCCGCCATATAGTTTAGATATGACAAAAAAGTGATATACAATGGGGTCTATCTTAGCTTAGCTATAATAACTAGAGGTTCCTAAATTTGTGGTGAGAGAATTATTGCTAAGAGCTGATCTCTAAAATAAGGGAAGGCAAACCTTTTTTCTCAATTTCTCTCTTCTCCACATCAGCATTATAAGACTAAGATAGCACCATTGTACATGCCCTTAAAATCTTACAAACTACTACAGTCCTGAAAAAGAAACCCAAATGCAACATATAATAATTTATTTAACTACTAATACTACTACTACTACTACTACTACTACTACTACCTACACCACCACCACCACCACTACTACTACTACTACTACCACTACTACTAACTAAAATCTCATCCTCCTACCCTGCCTCTTCTTAATCCACTCCTCTTTGCTTCGCGACGGCCTTCCAACGCTCTGACGAGGGCCTCTCCGCCGCCTCGACATCCTTGACATGTGAATTAGCAACGCGCCGGCGCTCCTCGGCCACAAGCTTATCGTATTTGGTTGGAGCGTACTCGATCTCACTCTCCGTGGCACTGTACACCTTTGCTTGGTAGCTCCAGGCAGTGATGATGCGTCTGGCGACTTTGGCCTGTGCGTAGAAAAACACGGCCTCCTCCTCCACCGGGACGGAACGCTCTATGGCCTGCCGCCACTGCACTTCCTCCCAGCGCGACACTCTAGCCTGGCGCTCGGCTTGCTTTACCTCCGCCTCCTCATTCTCGGCCAGCTTCTTGGCTTTGACCTTCGGCGGCACCATCTCTTCTAGGTGTCAATCGTACTCCGCCCATAGCCCCTCCATAGTTGGGGGCGCGGCGATGGGAGGCACGGCTGAACGTGGGCTGACTGGCGGCGCCATTCTTGCAGGTTGGAGCGTGTGCGTGCTGTGAGGGGGTCGCCATGGGGGATCTAATGAAGCATTTTCGAATTGGCAGGTGCAGTAGTTATAGGCGGCTAGCCGGAATCAGGGGAGAAATCTACTCAACTCCGCATTGATAAAATGCATTATTCGTTCCGCAATCTACAAGATACGTCACATCCATCGGAGTTCATCGGATTACATCACCCACTTCCACTACATTTTTATTTTTGAAACAAACTAGCATAAAACTACATAGGTGATAGGACGATATGTAGTGGGCGTCTGCGGGGGCTTCTCACAGCTTGGGGATGAACTGCTCGGACGCTGCCTTGTACTCGTCGTACGCGAGGTCGTGCGCCGCCTTGGCCTCGGTGTAGCTTACCGCCGCGTTGGTGGTTTGGAGAGCCGTCTCAGCGGCACGAAGCTTGGAGTCGGCAGGCGCAATTTGCTCGCTCAGTTGGAGGAAGACCATCCACGAGCGGTCCCCATAGTCGGCGCCGTCGCCGCCGCCGCTGATGGGGATGAATAGCGACCTGGTGGAACTACCTGCCCGAGCATCGAGCGGGCCTCCGCAGATGCCCCCGTTTCGTCGAGCGCTCCCAACACCGCTCGCACCAGTTGCCATGGAAATAGCTCGCTAAAGATGGAGGAAATAAAACGAAGAAGGGTTTCGAGATAACACTCCTCGAAAAGTACATATAGGCGGTTTGAATGTATTCCACACAATTCAATAAAAATAACCGTTGGCAATGCAAAGTATAGATTAATCCATGCCGAACATTATGTGCATTTCCGAGGCATTAAATGGATTAAAATTCAGATTAGGACTGCGAACGACTAAAGCACTGCACGAAAATGGTTTGAAAAATCAACATGTGGTTCGTCAGTGCATTGGTAAGTGTTTTGCAATGACTGTGATGATATTTCAAAGATCTAAGTGGCGATATCCAGCCGTGAACGCGGCATTCATTTGTTTCAAAATTCTAGAAAAAATTTAATAGGTTTGAAAATTTTCAAACTTGGCAGGGTGTCATCATATCACTTTAGTATGTCGAGGAAAAAATATGATACGATTGTACAACTTGTATGATGTGCACCCTTTAGAAACCAAACTATCCCCGAAGAAGAGTCGTGGTTTCAAGGTGGAATGAATCGTATTCGAATGTATGTTCTCATTTGCTTCATCTTTTGACCTCTAACATTTTCTACAGTGACCATAGACCCAACTATCTCACGTGCTACAATATGAATTTTTTGCTGGATAGTTTGCTATTTTTAACGCATTACGTGCATTTCCTAGGCATTAAATGGATTAAAATTCAGATTAGCATTGCGAACCACTAAAACAGTGCACGAAAATGGTTTGAAAAATCAACATGTGTTTCCTCAGTGCATTTGGTATGTGTTTTGCAACGAATGTGATGATATTTCAAAGATCTAAGCGGCGATATCCAACCGTGAACGCGACATTCATTCGTTTAGAAATTTCAGAAAAAATTTAATAGATCTAAAAATTAGAAACTTGGCAGGGTGTCATCATATCACTTCAGTATGCCCGGAAAAAATATGATACGATTGTACAACTTGTATGATGTGAACCCTTTAGAAACCGAACTATCCCCGAGGAATAGTCGTGGTTTCAAGGATGGAATGAATCGTATTCGAATGTATGTTCTCATTTGCTTCATCTTTTGACCTTGAGTTTTTTCTAAAGTGACCATAGATGCAACCATCTCATGTGCTACAATATGAATTTTTTGCTGGATAGTTTGCTATTTTTAACGCACTACGCGCATTTTCTAGGCATTAAATTGATTCAAATTCAGATTAGCATTGCGAACGACTAAAACGGTGCACGAATATGGTTGAATAATCAACATGTGGTTCCTCAGTACATTGGTAAGTGTTTTGCAGCGGATGGGATGACATTTCAAAGATTTAAGCGGCGATATCCAACCATGAACGCGACATTCATTCGTTTAAAAATTCCAGAATTTTTTTATTAGGTCTAAAAAAATTGAAACTTCGCAGGGTGTCATCATATCACTTCAGTATACCGGGGAAAAATATGATACGATTGTACAACTTGTATGATACACACCCTTTAGAAACTGAACTATCCCCGAAGAAGAGTCATGGTTTCAAGGATGAAATGAATCGTATTCGAATGTATGTTCTCATTTGCTTCATCTTTTGACCTTGAGTTTTTTTTACATTGAGCATAGACCCAACCATCACACGTGCTACAATATGATTTTTTTGCTGGATAGTTTGCTATTTTTATTACCTTACGTGCATTTCTAGGCATTAAATGAATTAAAATTCAAATTAGCATTGCAAACGAATAAAACAGTGCATTGGTATGTGTTTAGCAGCGAATGGGATGATATTTCAAAGATCTAAGCGGCGATATCCAAAAGTGAACGCGACATTCAATCATTAAAAATTCTATAAAAAATTAATTAGGTCTAAAAATTGAAACTTGGCAGGGTGTCATCATATCACTTCAGTATGCCAGGAAAAAAATATGATACAATTGTACAACTTGTATGATGTACACCCTTTAGAAACCGAACTATCCCCGAAGAATAGTCATGGTTTCAAGGATGGAATGAATCGTATTCGAATGTATGTTTTCATTTGCTTCATCTTTTGACCTTGAGTTTTTTTTCTACAGTGACCATAGACCCAGCCATCTCACGTCCTATAATATGAATATTTTGCTGGATAATTTTCTATTTTTATCTCATTACGTGCATTTCTAGAAATTAAATGGATTAAAATTCACATTAGCATTGCGAACGACTAAAAAAGTGCACAAAAATGGTTTGAAAAATCAACATGTGGTTCCTCAGTGCATTGGTAAGTGTTTTGTAGCAAATGGGATGGCATTTCAAAGATCGAAGCGGCGATATAGACCCAAACCATCCCAAATGAGGTATTTTTAACACAATCAATATAAACCATCCATATTCCCACAATTTATATGAAGCAATCGTTTGGGTTGTGGAAAATATCCAAGTCGGTCCAATTGACCGACCGTGGCGCGCGCACAACTAAGTCCTTTTATGGCGTCCGGGTAAGATCCATTTCTACCTCCACTATACCCCAGCACAAACGCCTCATCCCCAATCACATCGACCATGTCCCCACCTAGTAGCTTCTCCTGAAAGGATGATGTGACCGCCTCAGTTGCTAGAGCCATCGCCGCCGCCGAGAGGGCGGCCGCAACCGCTGAGAGCGCGGCCGCATACGTTGAGAGGGCGGCGGTGGCGGACCACGGGGAGGCGGCATATTTATAGACTTCCACAATATCAGCTGAGACGGTGGTTGTAGCTGTCGTTCGTTCTTGAGCAGGCACCGAGAGAGCGGCCGCAACAGCCGATAGTGCGTCGGGGGCTGCCAGAAGGGCGGTGGAGACTGAGGAGAGGGCAGCGGTAGCATTACAGACCCCTTGCACATCCGAGACGGCATATGCACATGACGTAACTGCTAGAGCAGCCGCCGATGCCGCGGCAGCCGCCCTTGCCCAGATCGACCCCGTTGGCGTACAGATCGGGACGGTCTCCATGGACACCAGTCTACAGCCCACGTCCGAAGAGTTGGCCTGAGCGCCGGCCGAGATGCTCTCTGATGACGCGTCTACGGAAGCCATGGTTTCCCTTCCCCACGAATTCGCTGAGCGCGAGTAAGAGCGTGAGCTGGAGAAGGAGGAAGAACTCCTATGGTCAATGAAGAATCAGCAACGGCGCACCAAAAGGATCTTTGGCGCGTTCACTACTGCGAGCATTAGGACGAAGAACTAGTCGACCACGATGGATACAGCGACCTCAGGATCGAACCATCGGCGTCCGAGGGTGTTGCCGACGCCGACGCTGACACCGACGACACCGAGATGCCATCCTCAATAGTCATCAATTTCTCCGCCGACGATGATGCTTAGGTCCGCCGGATCCCTGGGCCGCCAGCCATGGTCTTTTTTTAATCACTGATAGTAGTAAAGCCCCTGTCTATTGTTAATGTTAATGCTAGCTCCTTTTAAGACTGCTTCCAATGCGAAGGTGCTAAGTGAGGTGTTAAGTGTATTAACTATTAAATGAGTTAAGCAACTATACTTCACAATGCATTGGTGCTTAGTTTTTTGTTTCTAAGGTTGCATCATTTAATTCTTTACCAATTAAAGTCTTTCATGCATTGGCTAGTTTACTCCATTTTTTGCGATGATTTTGGGATATGCGATCATCACAATCAATTATTAAAGATAGAAGCATTTGCGATGATTTTGGGATATGCGATGATCACAATAAATTATTAAGATAGAAGCGTTTGCGATGATTTTGTTTGGCGGCACTTTACCCGCGCATATAGCGAAAAAAATTGCCAGCCGCGCAAATATAGAGCCTCCCCCCTTCTTTTGCCTCTTTCTTCAACACAGATTGCCCCCTTTCTTGTTTAAACACCCCCACCCCTCCACATTTCCCCGGCCTCCTCGACGACGACGGCCCTGCCCTGTTCTCACCCCAAGATCCAACACAACCCTCTTCGTCCACACCCATGCCACGACCGCCGACCCGCCACGTCCCATACAAATCACCACCACCACTTCCCACAAGCCACAGGTCCCGTCGTTCGCCATGGTCCAGGTGCCATGGCCTGGAGCTCAAGGAGAACTTGGCCGTAGAGGCAAATCGCGGCCGCACTCGCTGACGAGGCCGCGGTGGCGTCTATGCGCGCGGAACCTAAGCTCCTCGAGGAGCACATGGCCGTCGAGGCCACCTTGAACGCGTCGCGCATCGATGCTTCCTCAAGGTTTTCAGCTTTGAATAACAGCTCTTGGTGTTTTTTCGCGGGCACCGTCGGTGCCTACGACGAACCCTACGTTGTGTTTTCTCAGCGTGCTCGTGCTTACATGAACTCTCGATCCAGCAGGTTGGTGAACCACACCGACCACCAGCAGGGCACCCATGATGTGCAGATCTCGCCCTCTTCCATGGGGAAAGAGACCATCATCATCTCTGATGAAGATGATCAGTAGCTCATTTCGGCTTACCTAATGCCTATGCTCAACTAGCAAGCTTAAGATTATTTCATTGTATTCAGTTTCCCTTTCCAATCTAAATGCCACTATGTAATATGCCCTTCAATAATACTTACATGAGCAATGTGATGTCATGTCAGAGCTGTAACATAGTGTTCATTTCACTCTTTATTCCGTGCAAGTCTTCAAGAATAAAAGGGCTCTGAGTAATCTGTTGTGATTAACTATTCTCCGGTTTCTGATCTGATCGCAGGAATGGAGGAGGCCATGGAGGATTAACATGGGAGTCCTGCAGAGTAGGGTGAAACAGAGCAATCTGCAGATCAAGTAAGAAAACCAACTACTCTGATGCCATACTACACCTAGATGTTTACTTATTCTCGAACGTTTGTGGCTATCTAAGGTGTGACATATAGGCGGCGGTTCATCCCACCTATCTCTATGTCGGTGTGCTTAGCTTTGCATCACGAGTCAAGTTAGACTCATTATTACAGGTGGAAGGATGTATATTGTAGGATTGTAGGTGCAAGAAAGCTTTATCCATTCTCCATTGATTTAAAAGTCCTAATAGTAGATATAGTTTCTCTCATTTATTGCAACACAAATTTTAAGAACTAAACTGCATTGTATCTGACAATCAGTCATCAATATTACTCTTGTCGAGGGGTAATTTGAGCAGCTATGATATCGACGATCACATCACATATTGAACTAGAAGAATATCCTGCGTGCTGCAGTGGAAATTTCTATTGGAAGTCTATAATCTAAATTGAAAAGGTATAAAATGCATGTAAATAAACTCAGTGACATGGACAAACGGTTGGCTAAAATAGTATGCACAAATGTATCCTAGTGAGGTTTTGTTAGTGGATGACATGCACAAATGATTGGCTATAATAGTTGGTGAGGTAGATAGCTTGCATGCTGAGATAGATACTATAAATACATCTTAGTGGAATTCATTCATTATATGTTTTTGCGATGATATAACTACTCAAAGTACCCACGACGAGAGTAATATTGACGAATATTGTGAATTTACGATGTTGTTTATGTCTTCCAAATTTTTTACAACAAAATAGATTAACTATATTTATGAACAGAACTTTGGATACAATGGGTTGAAAAATCTTCCATTTACAACTCCACTATACCTAGTTCTTCTACTTATATAAATGGTTCATATTTGACTAACGATGCTCGCAGATGATGCTAATTTTACTGACGCTAAATCACTTTATGCTACCAACCGTCGATGAATCTTAAGCAAGTTGGATGAAGAAATTTTCGTTCTTTAAAGTCCCTCAGCTGATCTGCTACCTCATTCTTCATCCACTCGAGGTTTTTTTCTTGCTCATATCCATTACTTCTTTCGTCAAAACCAAAATATGATGTTCTTATAATGCATCTTCTACATATGTTCTGTTGTGTCACTTATGAGTTTTTCATTATTTTGCAAGGAACACACTGAGAGGGGATCACAGAAAGACAGTATTCTGGCACAATGACATCAAGTTTATAGAAGGAAATTTTGCTGAGGTAAAGAACTTCATGCTTCCAACAGCCCATGAAGTTTAAGCCACCAGAATGAAGAAATTTGCGTTCTCTAAAATCCCCTAGGTGATCTGCTGCCTCTTTCCTCACCTCATGTGGTTAATTATTTGCATCCTCTGGCTCATATCTCTGCCTCAGCCGCAGGTTGCAGGGTGGTGTTATGTCTGAAAATTTGTGTAATATGGTGATCTTTCCGTGAATTCCATTATGCCAGAGAGGTAGCAGGACCAAATTTGATAGCTAAGCTCAGCAAAGTGTCGGATGATACGTGTGAAGATTGATTATGTATATCAATTCACTGTCACTCTAAGATACAGTACTCCCACATATGTGACATTCTGCAAAAAAAATAGCTGCAAGTTTATTCTACTTATCTTAACACTATGAATAGAACCTTGGAAAAAGAGTTACTAATTTTCTTGTGTTTTGCAGGGTCGTGAAACCACATGCCATTGGCGATCCTGTCAATGACGCCATCAATATTCTCCTTCCACTCCAACATATTTGTAGATGAGGTTCATCTGTTATGTTAGTTTTGAAAGGTTCTAGATGTTGGATGCCCAATTTATTGCTCAATTATGTACTATGATGTCAGCTATAAAATCTTGATGTGTACTGCGGTGTAAGTTATGAAATATTGCGATGGCTTTGAAATATACTGTGTGTGATGGTTGATATGAACATGCCTTTATTACATTCGTTAAACGATCTGATTATTGCATAATATTCTCAATTTTCTTTATTTCGTATTAAATTCCGCACGTTTTTAATATAAATTCGTCACTGATGACTCTGTGCAACTCACATAGTTCGTTCATAATGATCGTTTGGGATTTAACTCACACAACATACATAAGTGATGATTGCTCCTAATATTTTGTGTGTGTTATCTTCTATATCACACACAATCGTAAGACAACCAACGTGTGCGATCTTCTATACAGAGAAAACGTGCTTATTCTTCCAAACATTTGAAATACCACACTGAATTCACACGATTTATTTTTATGGACGGTGTGATATGTTCTTGCACTCCACACGTTTTCTATTGCGTCTTCTTCTGAATGAGAAATACTTACACGCGGTTTTTCCAGGCAACACGTTTGGGATGATTCAATCATTTCACATGAGTTTTATAGGTTAACTGTGTGGGATATACTTCTGTATCGCATACGAGTTGTTTTACAGAAACTTCTGCGCGTACTAGCAACATAACAAACAGTTTCTGGCTATCATGTGGAATAGGCCCCCCTATCGCAATCGAGAGCAAGGCGACAGTTCCGATCCCCGTAGGCGATAGGGGTAAAAAACCATTTGGATAGCTATCGCACGCACTAGTGATCCCCTCATCACTTGCTGGGTTAAATATTTTCGAGAAGTCGTGTCCGCGGTTATGGACGACTTTGAACCTACGTCTTGTTCATAGATAACATCAGCTGAATCATAACTAAACTTGACCAACGTGTGTGTGCGCCTTGATTGCTTCTTCTCCGTTGGGACATGAATAATGTGTGTGTGCCTTTGATTGCTTCTTCTCCGTTGGCACAAGGATATGATAGGTGTTATGATTATATAAGTATATGGATAGCAGCCTTATTGGAGGTAATTCCTCATTGAATACTTGGTTGTTCATCTTACTCGTAAGATTGTTAGCCAATTCATAAATGCTAGTGCGGCAACAACCTCATCACCTACCCCATCCTTACTGTGGTTATCATATGGTGACGAATGAAGGGTCCTTGATGATATTACCCCCAAACATTTTTCAGGGTTCTTGATCGATGACAGGTTTGGTGACCGACATTCCATGTGGAGACTCGACGACGACTAATTTAGTGGATCCCAGCGTGGAGCCTGGACTCGAATTTTATGGGAATCAATGCTTTTCTCTTTGCCTCTAGGTATTTAATTGTAGTATGTACTTAGACACGTATCTTCCTGATGCGGGTGGACCGTGAAAAATCCCTTGGTTAGATACCCTGGGTTTTGTGAAGGGAGAGAGGTGCGTCGTTGGTGATCTCGTTGGCTAACAGGACATCAGATTTTACCCACGTTCAGGGCCCTCGTACAGTGAAACCCGTCTTGCTGCTCGATTGATTAGCTGGCAAAGGTGTTACAATGGTGGTTCCGGCGAGATTGCTCTAGCCAGGGGGTTGCGATATGAGATTGGGATGTCCCCCTTCTAGCCTTTCTATGCTAGGTTGGGTCTTGAGGGGTCCATCTAGGGTTACATGATGATTCCTATTCTTGATTGTCTTAGACTCCAGGTGGTGAAACCGATGATGCCTTGGGTCGGCCAAGGAGGTTGAAGTTGGTCCTTCCGAGTCTTCTAGTGGCCCACTGGTCTTGACACGCACCGGGTACCATCATGGTGGGGACCCATGGGGTATTTCCTCGTCTGTAGCCCCCGAGTACCTGGGGGACTCACAATTGTCGTGGTTGCAAGTGCGTGTCACCATACGTGTCTTATATGACCAGGAGTATGTTGAATCAAGACTGCACATATGGCGACTATGTTTAGGGGATGTTTGACATAAAGATCCTGGAACACTCATATGTCCGGGTCCAGTAAATTTATCTAGCGGAAAAAAGTTAAATAGTCACTATCAAACTCGAGTCCCCATACTCGAGCCTGGGTACAACTGGGTTGGTTGCACTCAAGATGCGGAGGTCTTGTAGAGTTAAACTAATAGAAATGTTTCTATGACCCAACGCATTCGTCAGGATTTTATTCATACCATGGGCATGGTAATAACAGGAGTGAAATTGCACTGTGGCAAGTCCTGTCCCGGCCGACCGATCGGCGGGGTCTTACATGTCGTACACGTGGCATCCAGGTTGCTGCTGCAGTCTGGGACTATTTTGCGAGTGAGCACTCAAGAATGCGTTAGGGTGATTTATATTTGGACTACTTGAGTCTTACTTGCCAAGTGAGAACTCGAGGCATTCAGATTGGCGAGTGATCACTCAAGCCTTTTACGATGAAACAGTTTGAGACATTGGGTGAGTAATGAAATCCAACGTCGTCTTTGTCATTTTCCTGTATAAACCATTACTTAACGTTGGCGAGTGAGCACTCTAGAATTTGTTGATTTAGTTATTCATGGATACGATAAATACGCACCCGATGGGAGTTTGTTGATGAGGTATCAACAAATTTTACTTGGTGTAGATAATGGTTGCATTAAGGACTCGATGAGTTTCCCGTGTTTTTGATTTTTTCGATCGTCATTGTTGACGCGCAGATGGCTTTCTATGGATGCCTTGTGCAGATGGTACATCACAAGGTGTGGTGACAGCTATGAACAGTGGCACGCCGCAGTCAGACTTCATTTGAATCATTGTGGCGCGGTATTTTAGTTGGAATGATGATGACGCTTCGATTTTCACGCAGAGTGGGAGGTGTGTATAATGTGCCGGTTGGTATCTGTACGCCACATGTATGGCGAGAAATCGTGCTACCGATTCGGTATCCTTGATCAACAGTGGATCTGGAATCACGCTATTGCATATATGGTGAAGAAAACTGGAGCTAGGATTTTCACCGCATTTGCTTTCCAGCTTTCATCTTCTTCTACCTTGCTCTACGCCCTTGGTGTTCCTCATCTTCCTTTTCTGCGAGCATTCCTTCCCAATCCCACACCACCATGACTAGAGCTACGAGGCGAAGAAGGAGATGAAGGGTCTGGCCAAGGATGCGGCGGTGATGAAGGCAGCGGCAGCGCAGGCCAAGAGGGGAGCGTGGGATTCCTCCAAGTTTCGTGCAGCTAACCTTGACCAACTGGAGGTCAATATTTTTTTGCTGCTGGGATTGCTTGCTTTCTTGGCAATGAAGCTGCACTCAACCGTTGTCGTGCTTTGCTAGCCATATGCAGCGAGGACTATCTTGCCCGTGCACGGCTTCCTCCGAGGGCTCCTCCATGTTACAGACGCCAACTCCATGACCTCATGCCCAACGACATTCTGCAGATTGTGTGTTTTATCATGATTTGTGAATGCTTTCTCAGAATGTATCCTCACTGGGGATTATGCAGGTAAGTCTTTGATGTGAATAGGATCTATGAATTATACAAGGCCGCGACATCCATATCTCTTTGAAGAGTGAGGTTGAGTTCTTCAATCTTGAGAGGAAGTATTCCTTGTAGGGATGGAGGAAAAAGAGGTTCTACATCAAGAGCAAGACCGATATTTGCCAAAAGTTTGCCCTGGTACTGTTTGACCCTTCTGCGCGGGTGAAGAGGACTCACCCGTGGAGGCATGAGTTTCCTGACGCAGATTTTATGATGGGTGTAGATAACACCTCCTCGTTGGTTACCCCATGTGGAAGGTTATGATGTAGATAGCAACAAATTTTCCTCGGTGAAGATACCAAGGTTATCAATCCAGTAGGATTCCAGAGACGATCAGTAGGTGGCAACGGCGCCAGAAATTGCTTCGTGGCTAAGTTGACGTGAACCTGCACACAAGAACACAATAAATTTGCTCCCAACGAGTACAGAGAGGTTGTCAATCTCTCTGTCCTTGCTGTTTACAAAGGGTCAAACACAAAGGGGAAATAATAATGCAACGGAAAGGAAAAGTAAAGAAGTAAATGTAGACGGTGTAAACTATGATGTGAAGTTGGACCTAGGTACCATGAATTTCACTACTAGTGTATCTCTCCCAAAGAAACGGTAAAAAACTATGCAAGGTGAATAAATTACAGTCGTGTAATTGATAGGATTATAAACGCACTGCAATGCTAATTATGCTGCTGGAAAAGTAAAAGGCTCAATTGTATGGGCATTACACGAAGACAAGTAGATCGTTTATTTATCAACATATACTCACCAATCATCCACCTTAAGATATCTATCTGGAACATCTCACTAATATTAAATTGCGAGCCATAGCTAAAGATGTAAACCCAAAGCGACGGAAAAATTCCTTGACACTCTATGCATAATGTTAGAAATTCTTATGACACACAGTCATAAGAACCATCGTTTTACCCCTAATGGCAACAAAACATTCACTAGTGTTATTAGGGTCTATCCAAACGGTTTTGACCCCTATCGCCTACGGGAATTCGAACTATCGCCTTGCTCTCGATTGCGATAGGGGTGCCTTTTACACAAGAGAGCGATAAACCATTTGCTATGTGGCGACGTCAAGCAGTCGTTTACTTTTAAAAAATAGTGTCTGATGTACGACGATATCCCACACGGCCATTGCCAGAATGACTGTGTGGACATAACATATGTATCACATGCAGTTCATTCGGCACGATCGTTTGAAATGCGATCACGAACACAAACAAGGAATAGAAAAGCACCGTCTGTGACACTACATAGATATCACACAGTTTCTTTATGGTACCGGGTTTGGGTTTACACTATCGTGTTTTGGGTTTCGGGTTGTAACCCTTCATGTATGACTGACGATTTGTTACAACTATTTGTGTGCGACCATACTATTATCAGCCACGGGTACTACATTTGAAATGTGTGCACGGTCTATGTGTTCCAAACGGTTTTATTTCAGTACACGTGTGCCAATTTAGAGAGATCACACACATTTCATGTTTCCATATTGTGTGGGATGATATTCATAATCGCAGATAGTTTTTGCAATCAAAACGTGTGGTCAGTTGTGGATACTGGCTGGCGGTTTTTGTACACAAAACGTGTATGATGCATGATCTAATCGACATAGTTTCTGGGGGACACCGTTTGTGTTCTTGAGCTCTATGCAAAAGATTGCTCCCAAGAAACCATGTGCAGCATAATCTATAGAACAACAGTTATTTCACCTTAATTTATTATCAGCAATTACAATTATCCTATATTTGATATTATAAATTGAATTTAATAATAGGTGAAACTCAAAATTATATACATCCAATTTAAAAAGGTTTAACAATCAAATAATAATACAAATCACAACAACCAATGGTCTACCCTAAAAAACTAATGTTGAAGAATTACAGAAACAACTTTATCGCAACAACGAACCATATGAGTATTAAAGGCGGTATAGAGAGAGCGAAGAGTAATTTTCACTGACAGGGCAGTTGTAGAAGCAGAATGCCCATATTGTGCCCTCCTTCATGCGGAAGGCGCGCACAACTTTGGTCCAACCTCTTGTGATGACCGCCCGTCCATCCTTCACAGACTTCAGGAAGACATGTAGACCGTCTTCATGATAGTCTGGATGATAGACTTTTATTTTGGTAGCCTCCGCACCAAGCATGGAGTTTGCTAGGTAATCTTGAGTAAACTTCTTTGGGAACCACTGAGATATATAACATTCAAATACTGGTGAGTGATGGCTAACAACTCAATATGAGCATGAAAAAGGAAGGTTGCATAGTTCTTACCATCCTGAAGTTCCCAGTTGTCTTGGATAAAGAAGAGAAAAAGAGTTTAATTCTCATCTCCTATCTCTTTCTCCTAACAATCTTTTTTAGTTTCCTCACTTGGCGATCGGTCATGAATATTTCATTACCCCACACGCAAAAAGGGTCGAAATGTGGATCTGAACCCCTGATGTATGTACCTATAGAAGCAACAACTAAACCATTAAAATATATTATGTACTTTTGGAATGAGGCAATACAGGCCTTGGGATGAAACTAACCTCGATGCTGAACAATGACATCTCCCATTGTTTTTCCCACATAAGTACAGATATGGATACAAATCATCAGACTATGAAAGATATCTTGATTGTTAAGTTTTAAGATGCTGGTAAAGGAAGGGGTAAAACTGAACCATTGTTTCGGAGGATAAACATAGAATGAGATAAATCAAATTAATCACAGTATAGATTGTTCGGATGTGAGCATTTAACATGATGGTAAAGCAGCGAAATGAAAATAGAAAAGCATGTTAACTGGAACATGATTGACATCAACCAATTACGGTGATTACAACTGGTATTGGTGAAGTTTAACTGAGTATTTATTAATACTTAAATATCACATTGTGCATAAGAAAGAAACACAACATAGTTCATGGAAAATCATGGCAGTAAAAAGATAGTTTGATTGTGTAGATTAATATCCAAGGGAAGCAACATAGAGTGTAAGTGCATCTACTGCCCCCTTTGAGGTTTTGGAGTATTTGATGATAAAACGGTTGAGGGACTGATGTGTTTGTGAGTATACACAGGAAAACAGTCCTTGAGGATGAGGTTAACCACCGTTGTCGACCCCCCAAAATGTTGAGGGACATTGGAGAAATCGGTGTGTTTCCTCAAGAATGAAGTTGCGCGAAATCCTGAGGAATCAGGATCCTGAAGCTTTCGGTTGAAGCTGAAGCTGAGGACGATCCTGAGGACGTTCGCGCTAAAGACGAAGTTGAAGCGTAGTCTTCTCTAAGACTTTTTATACTTCTTGAGTCGTAGGAAAACATCACACTGTTGGAGGGATTGAGGAAAATGAGTTATGTATTTCTGAGGAAGTGCTCAATTAGAAGTCCTGAAGAAAACCCTGAGGAAATCTCCTGCAGTAGAAGTTCAGTCCTCGGGTGTCTGAGACATTGTTCTTCAGGACACTGAGGTAACTAACTTCGGTTGAGGAGTCGGAAGATCGCCAGTGCGATTCTTCTGAAGAATGTGAAGAGAGAGAATAGTTTGACCGTGCCACGTGTTGCGTGGTGAGAGGCTAGAACCTTTCTAGCAACGGTCATATCCGAGGGCACGAGAGTAATTGCGTGCATGGGCATTTATGTCCTTTCACCTCGGGTTGCTCCGCTCTATAAATAGCCACCCCCAACCCCATTAGTCGGTTGGCTGCTCCGAGAGAAAAACCGACGCTTGTCATTTGAGAGCAACCCACCTCTGAGGACATTGAAGAACCTAAGTGAGGAAAACCACCAGCCTGAGTGGTTGAGCACTTCTGAGGAAGTCGGTTCGAGTGATCGGAAGCTTTTTACTCTTGAAGACTGTGATCTTCCAGCCGGTGTAGAAGTCTTCAGTCTGAGGAAGTCAAGATGCAATTGTGACTTCACGGAGTGACTGAGTCTGTGAAGGTTTCGGGAGTCTACCTTGAAGACTCACCTGAGTTATTGGACGGAGTCTGAGGACTCTAGTTCAAGGAGAATAAGGTGAAGACTATGTCTTCTGAGTTCAATCTCAGCCTCTCCAACCAGACGTAGAGTTGTCACAGCAACTCGAACTGGTTCATCAAGTCTTCGTCTTCAGTGTCCCGGTGCTATTTCTTCAACCTCAGTTATTCTGTTTATGCACTGATGACTTATCCTGATGCTTTACTTTCTGAGTTCACTCTGCACTGTTTCCTCGGTTTGTGCCTCAATCTTACGTTAGCTGTGCAATAGGTTGTTTTTGCATTCACGTCATTGTTGTACTTCGTGTGTTCTTCCTCAGGTTTCAACTTCCTCAATTTCGTATTGCCTCAGTCCTGAGGAACTAGAAATTCCTCAAGATATTTTAAAATCTCCCATTCACCCCCCCTCTGGTCGACATATTGCACTTTCAATTGGTATCAGAGCAAGGTACTCCCTTGTTCTGTGTGATTCGGTTTAACCACCTGGAGTTTTAGTTATGTCGACCTCAGGTACAATGAGCATTGCTTCAAACTGCCCCATCTTCGACGAGACAGACTACCCCTACTGGAAGAACAAGATGAGGATGCATCTTGAAGCCATTGACAAGGATCTGTGGGATATTGTTGATCAAGGCATTACTGAAGCAAATTTGATGACTTCTCCTGAAGTTGTCAAGAAAAACTGGCAACTTCATGCAAAAGCTCGAACCATTATAGGTGGTCATCTCAACAAGGCTCAGTTCAACCGCATCAGTGGTCTGGATACAACAAAGAAGATATGGACTAGACTCTCAAAAGTAAATGAAGGAGTCTCAGCTCAACGAGACTCACGAGTTGATACACTCCGCAGTCTATTCAACAGGTTTAAGAGGCTGGACAACGAGCATGTGCAACAAACCTTTGATAGACTCACTAACATATCCAATGAACTTCAAGCACTGGGTGCTGCTGATATCACAGATCATGAGGTGGTGAAGAAACTACTGAGGTCACTGGATGACTCATTTGAGTTCCTATCACTGATGATTCAAGAAAGGCCTGACTTCCAGACTCTAGATCCTGCTGACATTCTCGAGCGCCTCAATGCTCATGAACTGAAGCTCTCTGAAAAACGAGATTTGTACAACTCCACGCCTAAAGTCCGCGCGTTAAAAGCTAGAGCTCGAAGAGTATCCTCTGATGAGGAATCTGAGGCTGATACTGATGATCCTGAAACCCTCAGCCAGGAACTTGCTCTCCTCACAAGAAAGTTCCAAAGATTCACGAAGAAGAATCGCTTCGGAAATTCTGCAAGATCTTCCTCAAGAAAAAGCAAAGATGACGACTCTGTTGAAACAAGAAAGAGAGTCTGCCACAAGTGCAAGAAACCTGGGCATTACATCGCTGAGTGTCCTCTATGGGAAAAGGAAGCTAGACTGAAGAAGAAGAAGAAAGGGAAAGATGACAGTTCTGATGAAAAGACTAAGAAGAAATCCTTAAGATCCTCAAAGTCTGCTGGATACAGAAATAGAAACTCCCGCAAACCTCGCGCATATCTCGGAAAAGAATTGGACTCTGAAGAATCTGGTTCCGAACCTGATGCTGAAGAAGAAACTGAAGAATCTGAGGGTGTGGCTGGACTGGCCCTTGCCACGTCGCTTGTCTCCAAGTAAATCTTCAGCACTGAGGAAACTTGTCACAACCCTAGTTTTGGTATGTACTTTTATTGCTAGAAATAATTGCATCATGTTTAAATTGTTGGTTTAAGAATTGGGGATTTGGAAAAGCCTCAAAAAGAATTTAAATAAAAGGCCAGATAAAAAGGTTTTCCAAAATTCCTTCAAACAATTTTGAAAAATCCTATAAATGAGTATGATCGTTTTAAAAATGATTTGGAGTCAAACCCATACTCATGGATTTTTCAAATATTCAAACAGAGGCTTGGAAATTAAATTTAAATGCTATTTGAATTGGATTCAAATTATTTGAACTCCAAAAATCCTGAAAAATTGGGTGTGGCTTTATTTCAGTCATATATATCCCCAATAAAAATATCAGGGTTTTATAAAAATGTTTTGTTATAGAAACAAAACAAAACAAAAGAAACAGAAACAAATAAAAGAAAAAGGAAAGAAACTCACCTGCTTACCTTCTGGCCCACCTGGCCTAGAGGCTTGGCCCAGCCCAGCTGGTCTCGGTGTCGTCTTCCTCTTCTGCCAGAAGGAGGGACGGCCGAGCCGTGCGCCTCGCATGGCCGCCACCTCCCCTGGCCACGGAGCTGCCTTCTCCCGCCCGTGCTCATCTCTTTGCCGAGGAGCCCCTCGAAGCCCTCCTGTTCTTTCCCCCTCTCCCTCTGGTCCTCTCTCCCCCTCCCTCGTCGGATTCGCGCACTGCCCCGAGACCAGCCGGACCGCGCCGCCGTGCCCGGCGTGGCCACCGTGCCCCCCTCGCCGAGCCGAGTTGTCCAAGAGCTCCGCCTCCGCCGTCTTCATCACGCTGCGCAGTCAATTGGACCAAGGAACCCCGAGGGCCATCGTCCCCTTCATCGTTTTTGTCGCCGGCCGCCGGAACTTCGCCGCCGAATTCATCTTCGTTGTTGCTCCTCCGCCTCCTCCGACCTCTCCAACGCACTCACGGTGAGGCCCCGGTTCTTTTCCCACTAGCCGTGCTCTGCTCCGCGCCCCGGTGCCCCTTTTCCCCCCACCAGCCGAGCGGCGCCGCCACGTAGGTCCTCGCCGTCATGGCCTCCGGCCTCCTCTGGCCAGCCCGTGTGCCCCAATGGATGCGCGGCTTCGAGGGCTCCATTTTTGTGCCCTTGGAGCACCTCCCCGTGGCCGGAGCCGCCATCCGGAGCGGACGCCGCCGCGTCCAGAGGCCACCGGCGGCTCAACGCCGGCCGGCCTGATTAACCCCATCCTAATCCCTCTCTCTCTCACACAGACAGGTGGGCCCTGGCCCCCCTAATGAACCAAATTTATTTAAACTAACAGAGGATTAACCCTGTGCCACTGACAGCCGGGCCCCACCGGCAGGCTTGACCAGTCAACCCCCTTATGTCATCATGGTGTCATGCTTGCGCAATAAATCTTTTTTCTAATTAACAGAATTCCAGAAAATAGCTAAATCTTTGAAATTCAATAACTTTTAATCCATAACTCCAAATCAAATAAATTATATATGAAAAATCATCAGAAAAATGCAAGGATTCCAAATATCATACTTTCATGGATGAAAAACACATCTATGATGATGAACCAGGAGCATTTATCTATATGGCTTATTTGGAATAATTTAAAATAAATGTTTAAATCATTTCAAATTAAATCTTTGCAATGCCAACCTTATCACATGAACATCAGAGGCATATCATACACATGAACACATGGTTTACCATATCCAAACATTAGCAAATGCAACTTTGGCTAAATTGAACCACATTTGGAGTTTGAATTTGAATTTCTTATTCAAATCACCTTCAATTAAACTTGTTGCAAATTGAACATAGATCACATCAGTACCATGCCATGTTTCATTCTTGAATGTGCATTGCAATGTGATGTTTATACTTTGTTGTCTCGGTGTTTGCTTCTTGTCGATAGATCCATCGCCGGACGTAGTTCCTGTTTCTTCGAAGAGTGGCACCCCCCGAGTCTCGACAATAAGGCAAGCAAACCCCCTTTGATCATATCTATAAAAGCCCAGTTTCCCTCTTGTTCTCTTATGCATGATTAGGTGATTCACATGTTATCGTTCTACCGCTAGTTGAACCCATCCTTTGCATGACCTATCTTTGCTACCACAGTATTAAGAAAACCTCAACCTAGCAGATACAAGATTGTTTGTGTTCATCATGTGGCCCTTCATCCATGATATGCTATGCCATGCTAGAGTTGTTTGCAATGAAGTTGATCCATCTGGGTGATGTATCGGGATGGTAGTGAACACATGCAACAAGGTGGTAACGCGTTGATGAAGTCACCCTAATATAAGTGAACAATGAGAGGCTGTGTAGGAGTACACAGTGGGTTGTCTCATTTACACTGCCCTAGGCCCCGAGTTCTTGTGTTGTGATCCAAGACACAGATTACTACCACATGTTGGGCTCATTGACCCCTCTCGACCTATTAACTCACCCCGACTAGGGTCCAGGATTCACATGGGTTAACTTTATTCTATTTGCTTTCATAACGTAGCACGGTTTTAGGCAAGCGCAGCACCATCCATCGAGGTGGGCTTGTCGGACCGTCCATACATCGTCTGGGTCCTGAACGGAAACCCCGGCCGGATTCCCGATTGGGGTACAACTCAGATAGGCGATTCCCTGGACTAGAGTTGGAGCCGTGAGGTAAGTGTCGTGGTACTATCCCCGCCGATACCGCTTGAAGGTGGCGAGTTCTAGGCGGTAAGTGGTAGTTACGTATGTGAAGAAGTACACCCCTGCAGGGTTATTGAACTATTCGAATAGTCGTGTCCGCGGTTATGGACTAATTGGAGATATTTACTTGATTATTAGACAACTCAAATGGATACTCTAAAAATCGCAAGATAAGTGTGAGTGCTTTGGGTTCCTTCCTCGTGGGGAAGTCGAGGAAGGATCCATGGTGGTGTATTTGATGTGGTGATCAAGATTAGATGGACTCGTGTGCGCCTCTCATCTCAACTCTATGTAGTCGTTGTACAGGATAGCCAAGTCAAAGCTTTCTGCATTACAACCCCACTTGCCTTTACCTTGGTACCTAAGCATGAGTAGTATAGTTCTGACGTAAGTCTTGCTGAGTACGACTTCGTACTCACGTTTGCTTATTCTATGTTTTAGAGACGAGACCACTGACCCTGAAGGTGGCCTCCCCCTCAAGCTCGACTTCGACGAAGTATTGTAGTCCCAGACAACAGCCTGGTCCCTCTGGAGGGTCGTTGTGTTTTCTTAAAGGCTTCTTAAGCCATTTGTTAACCTTGTCTTTACTAAGACATAATTTTCTTCCGTTGTTGTATGATGTAATGTTGGATCACAGTGATGTGATATCTGCTTGTAACACTACTATATCTGCTCTGTTTAGCAGATGCAATAAAGCTATGAGTTTGTAGAGTTCATGTTGTGTTACCTGCTGTTATACACTTGACATGTATGTTGAGTGTATGTTTATATCGTGCATGTCATGTGTGGGGTTCGATACCTTAGTTGTGTTCTCGCCGGCGGTCTTTTATACACCAAGTGGACCTTAGATGTGCGCAGCTTGGGGCATCGCGATGTGATTGCTCGTGACTTTGTCACGTGGCACACTTTGTTGTATGATTGAGCCCGCCCGAGACCCCGACTAAGAGATCGGGCTGGAGTTTGTTTATGTAAGTATTATGATTCAATCGATAATATGGTTGAGGCGACTTGTCTATGAGTATGGGATTTCACCACCCATAATCATTTAGACTTGTGAGCGGACGATGAGGACCCATCTCAGTTGATCATCCGGGCCTTGATGGGATGCCCCTCACGTTCGATCTTTCCGAGAGTGTCTTGTACTTGGCCTTGTCTGCTTAGAAAAGTGGGTATGGCTCTCGGCTCTCCATATGATTGAATTTTTACTGGAATTACATATGCAAACCCCGGGTCCCGACAAATCTGATCCATCACATGTCGATGATGAAGCTGAAGACACAACCCCTACCTTCTGCTTCATGGCCAAGTCCTCCAAGGTATCTACTTACTCATCATCGGATGATCCCTCTGATTAAGAACCTGATGAAAACTATGCTAAACTGGCTAAACTTTCATCTAAACAACAACGTGCACTTGAAAAAATCCAGATCTCACTAAATAAGAGTGATGATATGTTGGTTGAGGAAATGACAAAGACTCAAAAGTTGACTGATGAATCAAAAATTCTTCAGTCAAAGTATGATGACTTGTCCAATCGTCATTAGGCACTCCTTACCGATCATGAGAAGCTGACTCATGAGTTCCTCATGAGTAAGCAAGAACTTGAACGCGTGAGGATGTCTCATGACGATCTGAGGAAAGAAAATGATTCACTCCTCTCCCAACAGATCATCATGCCACAAGAAGGATTTAATCCTCCCTGTTTAAAATGCATTGAACATGATCGTATCATCTCTGTGCCTAGTTCCTCAATGTCTTCAGACTCTGTTATTTCTGTTGTCTCTGTGGTATCTAACCCCTCATCTGAGGATACCATAGACATTTTTGAAGAAAATGCTAGGTTGAAGAGTCTACTGGAAACCGGCATGTTCAAGAGTCTGAAAGGACATCAGATTCTCCGTGACGTCCTCAAGAAACAAATCCTCAACAGCAACCCAACGAAAGAAGGTGTCGCATTCACTCGTAAACTCAACCCTGATGGGTCTTACTGGAAACCTGAACAATATCCTGAGACCACTTGGGTTCGGGCAAAGATGCCTCCTCCTGATCCCTATGCTTTATCTGGTTATGATGTTGTTTCTTCAGATGTGGTGATTGAGTCTTTTGACTCAAACTATAAATTTTTTAAGGAAGTTAATGGTGAGGTATTCGCCAGATACATCGGAACTAAATGCTGGAACGGCCCTCCAGTCAAGCAGATTTGGGTTCAGAAGGACCTCATCACTAACCTTGCTGTGAATGCAGATGCAAACGAGTTGAGGGTATCATCTGAGGACGATACCTCAAATGGAAATGGTTATAATCATGTATCTGCTAACCATTTTGTCCACAGGGAAGCCCCTCATCAGAATGCGTATTCATTTTTTTATCCTGATACCATCATCTCACGTCCCATTAGGTCTCATCGCCCTCATCAGTCCTCATGTACCTCAAAACCACCCATTAAGATGTGGGTGGTAAATAAGAACTAATCATCTGTGCGGGGACATGTCCTGAGGCAATCATAAATTTATTAGATCATATGCCCAGGACAACATCAATTGAGTCAGTTAAAGGATATTTATATTGTTTGGTTTTATTGAATCAATCCTGAGGAATTAATTATGAGAAACCATAAATTCCTCAAACTGAGACTGGCTCATAACTTGTTGTATGAGATACTAATTCCTTTGCATGGATAGACTGAATGGGTGATGGACAGTGGATGCACAAATCACATGACTGGTGACAGAAGCCTTCTTATGGAATCATCTCTGAGTCCTTCTTCAAAGAAAACCATCACCTTCGCCGATAAAGGTAAAAGTAAGGTAATGGCTCTCGGCAGAGTGGCCATCTCACGAGACCAACACATTGACAAAGTCATGCTTGTTGAATCTCTTGGATACAACTTGATGTCTGTCTCTATGCTATGTGATCTTGATCTCGTTGTTGTCTTCGGAAAATATGGTTGTATTGCCTATATGGTAAGCGATCACTCCATTGTCTTCAGTGGAGTTAGGAAAGGTGATCTATATATTGTAGATTTCTCTGAAGGTCCTCAGGTTGCTACATGCCTCATGGCTAGAGCTTCAGAATGCTGGCTATGGCATTGAAGACTCGGCCACGCCGGAATGAGGAACCTCCAGAAACTGGTGCTGAAGAAACATGTCCTCGGGATTGAGGAAATCAGATTCTCAAAGGACCGGCTGTGTGGTGCGTGCGAAGCTGGAAAGATGACCAAGGCCAAGCATCCAGCGAAGACCATCATGACTACTACAAGACCTCTGGAATTGCTTTACATGGATCTATTCGGTCCTCCTAAGTATTCAAGCTTTGGAGGTAATATGTATGGTCTTGTTATTGTTGATGACTTCTCACGATACACTTGGGTGCATTTTCTTCTCTATAAGTCAGAAACCCCAGCAATCCTCAAGCGCTTCGCCCAGCGAGTCATGAACAACTACAACCTGAAGATCAAGCACATTCGAAGCGACAACGACACCGAGTTCAAAAACTTCGCTGTGGAAGAATTCCTCGATGAATTGGGAATCACTCATGAATTCTCTGCGCCTTACACTCCTCAGCAAAATGGAGTTGTTGAGAGGAAGAACTGAACCGTCATCGAGATGGCTCGCACGATGCTGGCTGAGTACAATACTCCACTCAAGTGGTGGGCAGAAGCAATCAACACTGCATGCCACATCGTCAGTCGAGTGTATCTTCACAAGTTCTTCAATAAAACATCATACGAGTTAATGGTCGGTAAGAAACCCAATGTAAGTTACTTCAAAGTATTCGGTGCACCTTGTTGGATTCGTGATCCTCATCACCAGTCCAAATTTGCACCCAAAGCATGTGAGGGTTTCATACTTGGTTATGGTATCAACTCGCACACCTACAGACTCTTCAAATATTAGTCATTATAAAATTGTTCAAACTGTAGACGTGCGATTTGATGAATCTGACGGCTCCCAAAGAGAGCACCTGCCACATGATTTAGATGAAGCACCTCCTGAAGAACAAATCAAGAAGATGGGTGCTGGTGATATCATTCCTGTAGATCATCCTGAAGAAACACACATACTTCCTGCTCCTGAAGAACATCCAAATCCTGATGACGATCCTGATCCTGAGGCTCCTGATACTCCTGAAGCTCCTGAAGCACCTGAAGTAGATGCAAATGAATCTGACAGCAGTGACGAAGATGCGCCTCAAGATCATCCTCCTCGACTTCCTCGTGTGGCGAATGAAGTTCAAGTGGACAGAATCCTCGCTGACGTCAACCTACCAGGTCCTCTTACTCGTGCAAGAGCTAATCGTATAGCTAACTTTTGTGGAAATTTCTCGTTTGTATCAATTTCAGAGGCCACAAAAGTCACCGAGGCATTCCAAGAAGCGGAATGGATTCAGGAAATGCAAGACGAACTTCTTCAGTTCAAACTGAATGATGTTTGGGAATTAGTCAAACGTCCTGATCCTCGAATTCACAATGTCATCGGCACGAAGTGGATCTACCGCAACAAACTCGATGAACATGGACAAGTCATCAGAAACAAAGCTCGTCTTGTAGCTCAAGGATATACACAAGTCGAGGGGATCGACTTCGGTGAAACTTTCGCTCCTGTTGCTAGACTTGAGTCCGTTCGTATTATGCTTGCATTCGCTAACCATCATAATATCAAGTTATATCAAATGGATGTGAAAAGTGCATTCCTCAATGGTAATATCGAGGAAGAAGTATATGTTGCTCAACCCCCAGGTTTTGAAGACGCAAAGAAACCTGATATGGTGTACAGATTGAAGAAAGCCCTCTATGGACTGAAGCAAGCCCCTCGGGCTTGGTATGACACACTAAGGGACTTCCTCATCAGCAAGGGCTTCAAATCTGGTTCCCTCGATCCAACTCTTTTCACAAAACGATATGATGATGCATTATTCATATGTCAAATTTATGTTGATGACATAATATTTGGATGCACTAACAAGAAATACAGTGAAGAATTTGCATTCTTGATGAGTGAACAGTATCAGATGTCCATGATGGGCGAACTGAAGTTCTTCTTAGGGCTTAAAATTCGTCAACAACGCAACGACATCTTCATCTCTCAGGAGAAGTACCTCAAGGAGTGCCTGAAGAAATTCGGGATGCAAGAATGCAAGGGTATCAAGACACCGATGCCTACAAATGGACAACTTGGTCCTGATGAAAATGGCAAGGACTACGATCAGAAGGTATACCGCTCCATGATAGGTTCTCTGCTATATTTATGTGCATCTAGGCCTGATATAATGTTGAGCGTTTGCATGTGTGCCCGATTCCAAGCGGCACCTAAGGAATCGCATCACCAAGCGGTGAAACGAATTCTTCGATATTTGGCTCACACCCCGTCGCTAGGCTTATGGTATCCAAAAGGCACACAGCTGGATCTCGTTGGGTCCTCAGATTCAGATTATGCTGGAGATCGTGTGGATCGGAAGTCTACCTCAGGAACATGTCATTTCCTCGGACGTTCTCTGGTATGCTGGTCATCGAAGAAGCAGAACTGTGTCTCCCTCTCCACTGCTGAAGATGAATACATTGCTACTGGTGCTAGCTGCTCACAGCTTCATTGGATGAAGCAAACTCTGAAGGACTACGGCATCAACCTGAAGAGAGTACCACTACTATGTGACAATGAGAGTGCCATCAAGATCTCTCAGAACCCAGTACAACACTCGAGGACGAAGCACATTGAGATTTGGTATCACTTTCTTCAGGGTCATGTATTGAAGGAAGACATCGTCATCAGCCACGTGAAGACTGAAGACCAACTTGCTGATATATTCACTAAGCCTTTGGATGAGAAGTGATTTAACACTCTGAGGTGTGAGCTAAATATCTTAGATTCCTCAAACGTCCAGTGAATGGAAACACATCCTAACGCTTAAACTATATTGAAGAATCCTGATGTACAACACACGATGCGTCGTACTCCTCAAATCATGAGGAACTACCTTGCTAAGTGTGAAGAAATTAACGTGGAATTGACTCAAGATCCATACGACAATTGTATGGTATCAAGTGTCTCATTCCCTACAAGGTGGGTAGCGCCACCGCCCAAATTCCTCAGGATCGGTTGTTCCTCAGCTTCCTCAGTTGAAGTCTTCATTGCTAATGATTACCGTGTTTGTCCTCAACAGCGTTCACCTATAGTTATTGTTCTTCAGCTTTTGCTTCTTCATCTAGGTGAACGTGATCGGACCCATCCCTCTGTGCTGACTTATCCATTCTGTCTATCTCATATGCGTTCGTTTGGAAATCATGTATTCGTCAACCTGAGACCATTACTCTTCATCCTCAGCCTGAGACCATTTGTCTTCATCCTCAGTCTTTGTCCTCAAGTTCCTAAAATTGAGGATTATCAGTAACGATTTTCTTCAATTTGTTGCGATTTTACCGCAAGTCGTGCTTATCCACCATTATGATATCCACTGAGGATCCCAACAATCAGGGGCAATCTGGGCCACAAATTTCGCAACCCCTCAGCTTTCACCCCTCTATAAATAGTCCTCTACCCCCCAGTCATTTTCCCCCCACCTCTTCTCTCACTCTCGCGCCGCAGCCCTTGAGCTCCTCAAGCTCTCGTGCTAACGTCGCCGGAGTTCGCCGTCGCCGGGGAAGAACTGACTCGTGGTTCCTCAGCATTGGCCTCATTTCTGCTATGCTTATTCCTTAGTGGTTCATTCCTCAGTTTTCTTTTCCTCAGAACGGCTATGTCCTCAAACCATTCAATCCTCAACTGTACTGCTGGTTTTCTGAGACCTATACCTATGCCTCATTCATTTGCTTTCCTCAGCCTATTCCTCATGAACGCATATAACCGTACCCCACTTACCTCGCAACTTAATTCTGTCACAGGTACATGTCTGCTGAGGAATCGTATGGTTCTCATAGTCTCACTTCATTTGCAGCTCAGCTTGAACGTACCATTCCTCAGTCTCCACCACTGAAGAAAATGGCTCCTCGATGTAAGCTCATTGATACTGCCAAAGACCTGCCTCCTGAGCTCTATCAGAAGCTGAAGACTCCCGAACGTGAAACCGCTGATGATCGTAAGAAAAGGGTCCAGAAGATCACGAGGGAATGCGCCAAGCGTTGGGTGGCATATCAATGGCTTAATCCTCAGCATGAGGAAATGTTTGCTGTCAATCCGCCTCTGAAAACTTTGGGCATCAAGGCTCGCCCTCCACCTGCACCGGGAGTCACTCCTGATCCCACAACAATGAGCACCCCTGATGATTTTCCTGATGCCTATCAACAATACCTCAAGCGCAGTGGCAGCCGAGTCAAGAATCTGGTCCGTGATTTGAATGTCTCAATTCAGATCCCACCTCAGGCTCAGTCTCAACCCAAGCCACAACATCCACCTCAGCACCGCAAAAAGGCTCCTGGCATCAAGCCCTCCCAGAAGTCCTCAGTTAAGCCTCAAGTTATTGGTTCCTCATGCCAACGCATGGATGGTGCTGCCCCGTCATCAAGGATTCACACTGATGAATCTGGTAATGCTCCTGAGGCCTCAACCACAATGCATCAGTCTCAGCTGAAGACCAAAATTGTTCTTCAACGTGGCCCCAGACCCTCACCCAAGAAAACTACTATGCGTGGCGCCATTCATCATACTCCTCAAACCTCTGATGATGAAGATGAATTTGAGGATTTGGTCGGTTTCGTCGCCACTGAAGCAGATAAGATTGAATATGTGCGTGCTGCAGCCAGACGCAAAGCTGAAGAAACGGGCTCAGAAATCCCGCTTCTCCTTGATCCCAAGAAGATCTTGGAGTACATTGACATTTGGTCTGTCAAGCCTGACACTCCTCTTGATGATTTGGACATTCCTAAAGACATAAAGTTCTATGTTCAACAGTTCCTCATCAATGAGATTCATCAACGTGATCTTCAGAAACAGTTGAAGGCCAAACTGAAGAAAGTCCTCAGTGACTTCAAAAAGAAACCTATCACTGCTGTTACTCCTCAAGAGTTTATCGAGCATCAATGTGAAGTTCAACACCTCAATATTGAGTGTGCCGCCAACCGTGCTTATATTGGAAAATTCAAGGAACTGATGTCTCAGCAGATGGCAAAATTACTGAAGCTTCAACAGCCTGCTTCCTCAGTACCCCCTGCTGCCTCTGCCAAAGGCCTCAAGCACCTGCCCGAAGCCCAACCCTCAACTCCACCTGCCGCGAAGAAGCCCACTGTTGAGGACCCCATTGATGCTACACCAATCTCCTCAGCTCCTCCGGCATCAAAGGCCGCTGATACCCCTGTCCTCATCACTACTGCCTCAACTCCACCTCCAAATCCTCAGCGCAGCTTAATTGTCTTCACTCCACCCACTTTAGCAACACCCATTGTTACAACTCCTCAGTGCCCACCACCACCAATTATCACTGAGATTGAAGACATGGACGTGGACATTATGGATCATGGAACTCCTCACGTCCATGATGATGAATATGGGCTGACAAACTCTCCCACTCATACTATATTTTCTCCAGAACCTCATTCCCCCACCGTGACTGAGGTGCTTCCTGATACTTCTCGGAAGTCTGAAGAATCAGTTGGTGCATCGTCCTCAGCGTCTGATGCTGATGAAGCTGAAGCCACAAGTGCACCCACCACTTCAGCTGCTGATACTGATGCTGCGGCAACAACAACTGCTGATCCTCAGACCGATCCTCCCGCTGCTGAAGCTGAAGCCGAGCACATCACCAATGCTGATACTGAGGCTGCACCTGTTTGTACTGAGGATCGCCAAGTCACCTCGCCCTCAGCAACTGCCACTTCCCCCAAGGCTGTGCCTGAGTCACATGCTGAAGACCAAGCTTCTCCACCTTAGCCACACTCTGCCTCAACATCACCAGCTCGTCAGGATAATGCCCCAGCCATCTCTCTATGTCCGAAGCAGAAGAAGCCATTCTATAGAAATCTTGAAGCTGATGCTTGTCCAAACTTCAACACAGATGCCTTCTTCAATGCCATGAGCTTCTTTCAGGATGGGATTCAGAATCCATACCATTCACCTCCACCGAGCAAGCTCCTAAGGTTCTGGACGGCTACTCAGAAAAATTACTATGACTCAGTCCTCTTCATGGCTCAAAAGGTTTTTCCTCATAAACATATTCCTCATTTGGATATGGAGGCCATCCCTTGCTTCAACAATGCGCTGCAGGACTTGCATCACGCCAACCTGCTTCAGTTCTGCTACGAGTGCATCCACTGGAATGAAGCACTTGTGCTTCAGTTCTATGCCACATTATATGTCTCAGGGGACCCCAAAGACATCAATACATGGGTACTTGAATGGATGACTCAGCATCAACATTACACTGCCTCAGTACCTGATATTGTGAACATTCTTCTGCTTCCTCCTTCTGAAGCCTTAGTTCCAAGCACATATGGTGCTCCACTTCTTAGGGATGACCTGATGAATATGCTGATGAAGCCGCAAGCTCCGGAAGCTCCACCTCGAACACAGTTCCTCGTTTCAGAGCTTCAGTATCTGCCCAACACCTTATACAGAATTTTGGCCAAGTCCTTCTGCCGCATCAACGGATATGAATCATCTGCTGAGGAAGTCGTGGGCATCATGAAGAACATCCTATATAGCCTCTGCTATTCAGATTGTGATGAGTAATATATTTGGTTATCTTTTATATTTGTGTTCAATAGTTAATTCTTGCATGTTCTTCATTGCCGTATTTTACTTTGGCCAAGTGATTTGTTGCAACTCCAAGAGGGAGTGTTATGCTTGATTGTGGGTTCCGCCCCCTGATGTCTAGCTTGAGTGACAGAAGCATGAGACTAGGGGATGTGTTGTTTCCACCAGGGATAAAACAACGGTGCTTGTACTTGTGGGTGCAAGGATTGTTTACTTTACGCATAGTTCTTTTAATGCAGTTGTCTGTTAATTTGAGTTTAAACTTTAGGTGGGATTCGCAACTTAATACCAGCGAGATTTTCTGGATAGATATCTCAAGGTGGATGATTCGTAGTAGATGCAGATGGATTTCGGTCTACTTACCTTGGCGTTCTGCCCATTGCTTTTGAGCCTCTTCCTTTCTTTTGTAGCATAGTTAGCATTGCGGTGCGTTTATAATCATGTCAATTTCCCAGCTGTGATTTGTTTACCTCGCTAGCACTTTTATCATCTTTTGGGAGAGAGACGTCACTAGTGAACATCATGGGACCCTGGTCCATACTTCCACCATTGTTTACACTATCAATTTACTTTCAGTTCTTACTTTCAGTTGCCACTATTATTATCTCTTTCGTTGATCCTTTGTAAAAAGCATGGTCAAAGGAATTGACAACTCCTCTGTACTCATTGGGAGCAAAGTTATTTGCTGTGTGTGCAGGTCCACGTGAAGTAAGCAATCTTCGGCGCCATTGTTCACTTTACCACCTTCTTGTATTTTCTGCGAGTCCTAATGGGAGACAAACCCTATCCTCCACATAGGGCAAATCTGCTGCTACGCTACATCTCACCTTCCACTTGGGGTAACCAACGAGAAGTGAGTGAACTATCTTCCTCACCGTATCACCCTACCCAAAAATAATCCACCCATGGCCAAGGAAGTTGAAACCGTGAAAACTCTGGAAGAAATACTTCTCTTTGATAAATTTATAAATGAAGCTTCCATTGATTTTCCGCCTTTTGGTTTTATCCTGTTTTTGAGAAGTAGGTAATTGAGGTTGCTATTTAATTTCAGTAGTAACTTGCAATAGTTTTGAGTTATTGATGTGAGTAATATTTGAAATTTGGTGTCAAGAGATCTAGCCTATTAGTGAAAGGTGTCGTATTTTGGGCAATCCGTTTTTATTTTCAAACATCTACAAAACTAGTTGAGAACTCTAGCTACTAGATGGATCACTACTCTTCTGAGGGGTCGAATATTAGAGTACACTCACGTACCATGAGTCGAGGATGCGCAAAGATCACCAAACCCCCATACACTCCTCCCCAGGGTACTTGTCTCTTTGTGAACCTCCTTATTAGATTGAGAGCTACCGATAATAATTGCATGAGTTCTTCGGACTAATGTGAGTATTGAAAGTTGACAGTTCCACCTTGTAACAACCCAAATGCAATAAACCCCACTTGAACTATCTTTCAAGATTTTTATTTTGCTTCAGTCTCTATGTATGAGACTTGGCATGGATGTTATGTGACTTATATCATGTGATGATAAATAGTCAGATTCTTTTTTTAAGGTTTTGGTCCATTTTATTTAATTGCATCCATATAAGTCAAGTGGCATCTTTGTGAATTTATCCATGGTTGGGAAGTCATCCCCTAAACCTCTTCTTTTTGGTATCAACATGTTTTTCCATGTATTATCCCCCCTCGCAACTTCCAAGATTTTTATTTTTTAAGAAAATGGAGTTGTAGTTCAAAGTGGAATTTAAATGAATTTATATGCCTTTGAATTACTTCAATATTTTTCACCCAATTCATTTTCTAAAAATCGAATAAATCTTATGGATGAGGAATAATATTATATATGATTTTTTTTACATTCATTTGCATTTTATTTGATTGCTTTTCCTCTGCTATCTTTTATTAAGAATTAAATGCAAAGAAACACTCTAGCCATTGGGCCTCTTCTCTCTACTAGCCCATCTTCTCAGCCCAATCCCCAAATCCAGCCCAACCTTCCCCTTGGCCCCACCTTTCATCCTCCTCCTCCTCTGCTTTTTCCTTCTTCCTCTCCTCTCGACAGAAAAAGCAGAGAGGAGCTCGCCGGTGAAGCCCCTCCTCCAGCCTCTCTCTCTCCCCTTTATCTAGCTGCGCCCCTCTCCTCCTCTAGGAACCCTAGACCTTCTCCCCTCTCCCTTGCGCCGCCACCTCCCAATTCCCCTTTTCTTCTCTCGACGTTCGCCATGGAAGGAGGCCATCGAGCTCAAATTCTTGGTCGCGTCGTCTTGATCATCAGCGCCCCGAGGTAACTGGTCGTCTTCCCCAGCCGACGCTGCATCTCCGCGAGCTCGGCACCAAGGCTGGCACGCCCTAGTTCTTCGCGGGCGTCTTCCGGCGTCCACGCCGTCCTTCCCGAGGGCGTCGTCTTCATCCCCGCCGAGCCTCCTTCCCCGAGCTGTTCGTCGACGTCACGCACCCCGCTGTGAGCTGCGCTCCTCCTCCTTCCTCCCCATCTCTCCCGCGTAGCAGTAGGTTCCTCGCCCGCGTCCATGTTTTGTTTCCATAGTCGTCCCTGTTTTCTCTGTTCGCTGCCGCCGTGTATGTAGTTGTCCGTCATCGGCGCTGCCACGCTGCGTGTGCACGACCTGCGCGCATTGAGAGCGCGCCCTTGGCCGCCCCATGCCTGCAGCCGCAGTCGGTGCACGCCCAGCTAGCCCGTGGCCTTCCTAGCCACGCCCAGATTGACCCAGCTTCGATCTTGTTTCGTCAGAGGCAACTGTCGATTTCTGCAGTTTCTTTGGATTCCGTTAACGCGCTGTACATGCTACTTGTTCCTTCGGTCTTGCTTTCTGTCAGGTCCTGAGTATTAGGTCAGCTGGTTTAGCGCTATAGAATTGTGCCATGAGGTCGTGGGATCAAATCCCCTTCAGGGCAAGGCGACCCCCTTTTTATTTTTGTTCTGGCCGAGCGGAGCCTTTTGTTCTTCAGGTTCAGAATTGTTCAGGTTTCAGTTATCCCGTAGGTTCAGTTTATGTTGCTTGGTTCCTTTGTGTTGACGTGATCAGTAGCACTGGCGCAATGGCCTCGGTGCTTTGGTTCTGTTCGAGGGGATCTGGGTTCGATCCCCCATGGCTGGATTTAATCCCAACTTTTTCATCCTTTTCGTTGCCAGTCTCGCCGGCTTGTTACTAGATGTAGAGTAGCAGCCCGTTTTCTTTCAAACTGATTGGCTAGCCTAGGGGTAGCGTGCCAGTTCTACCAAGCGAGATATCCTTGGAGCAAAGTCCTCCTTTTTTTTCTTCCTTTTTGGATTAAATTCAGACAGTACTCGAATTGAACCGAAATCTGTCCCTTTCTTTGCATTCTTTGTGTCATGTGCATTTTTGCTCGGAATAAGTCATGTCATACATGGTTTCGGGGTAGAAATTCATGAGGAACAAGATGGTGCTGCTCATTTGTTCATATGAGCTAGTATTATTAGGTGATGGTGTAACTTTTTGCACTTTTCTCCCCTCATTATTGCACATGGTGCAATTCCTCCACCTTTCTCCTGTTGTTTTTCTTCGTTGACCGTAGATTGCCAGTAGCTTAGTCTTGCGCTCAATTTAATTGTTTGCAATAAAATGCATTAGGTGCATCATACCATGCCATGTCATTGCATCTATATTATGTTAAGGAATCCCATCTTGAGGTTATCCTCATGTGTGGGCTATCCTTGTTCATATTGTATTTAAGTCTTCTCATATGCCATGGTCATGCATCGTAACAACCGCAACATAAAGAATCATTTTGATTCATTAATCACCTACCTAATGCATATGAAGGTTGTCGGGAGCATCGCACACTTGGCTTCCCGAGCTTCATTTAAACTTGTATATCCTTATGTTTATGTCATGCTTTAAAATGTCATGCATCATATTTGACCATACTTGTTTGATCATTGCTTGCTCGTGATTGCTCCGTAGTGATAGTGGTATCTCCGTTGATTTCCTTTCCAGTGTTTACTTATTGTGTGCTCCTGCGGATACCTTCGGAGACGTTGCGAGTTTGCGATCGACTACACCTTCGGAACCCGACTTATCAGCAGGCAAGGACTATACATTACTTATGATCCATTCTATTTCAACCAGCAGTTTGCATGCTAGTCTAGGCTAAGTTCGATGTTTGATCCTATCACATGTTTATAGCCTCTTTCAAACCGATACAGCCATGTCCCCTCCCAGCAAACCTTGTACTGCTATGTTACTATTGCTCGTTTCTCAGCCCCTGCTTAGTATGCATGCTTAGGATGCTACGAATGTTACCCTGTTACTTCTGGTTTGTGATATCACATTATTATATTGGTGTGGATGATATGATTATTATAATGTTGACTATATTTGACAAAGGATGGAATGTCTAGGCTATCCCGCCCCGACGCTTTGTTCCATCCGAGTCACCTAGGATCCGAGTTTCGGGTATTTGTTTTAAGACTAAGCGTTCCTAACCGCGTGTGGGATGGTATGGGGTCCCCTTTTCTTACCTACCTAGCTTCAAACATTTCTAGTGGTGGCCCAAGCTGATTTTACTATTTGAAACTGTGTGCTTAACTGGTCTGCAGCCAGTGGATTTAAAACAACGCGGGCCAGCGGGACAGTGTTCCTGTTGGTCCACACTTTGCAGATGTCATTCCAACCTGACGTGAGACGGAAGAGACCAATTCGAGAGACGGCCGACTCTTGAGTTGGGTGTCGACTCCCCGGGGGCCACCCGATTTTGTTCGTTGTTAGTTAGAGGGACCTGTCGTTCCAGATCTCTTGGGACTAAATCATAAAATGGTTGCCTATCATGGGTAGCAACTGAGAGAGATGGGCGTGCGTGTGGAGCCTTGTAATGGGCAGTTGGTACACCCCTGTAGGGTTAAATCTTTTCGAGAAGCCGTGTCCACGGTTATGGACGACTTGAGACCTACTCCTTGTTCATAGAGAACAACAACTGAGATAATCTTAATATAACTTGATCAAAGTGTGTGTGTGCCTTGACTGCTTCTTCTTCGTCGGGTTGCGAAGAGGAGGACAAGGATAGGATAGGTGTTATGTTTGCGTAGTAGTTGATAGCAAGACTTGTTGGAGGCAATTCCTCATCGAATGCTTGGCTTCTTATCTTACTCTCTAGATCGTTAGCCACTTCATAAATGCTAGTGCGGAAGAAACCTCACCACTTACCCCATCCTTACCGTAAACTACTAGTTGTCCTAGAATGACGAGTGATGAAGTGGCCTGGACCCGTGTGGTTATGGGAGCGATGTCTTTTTCTCTTTGCCGCTAGGCATTTGATTGTAGTCTGTACTCAGACATGTACCTTCCGCTGATGTATTGTATATAAGGTAATTGTATGCCGATTGTATGAGATGTTGTATCCTTGTATCTGTAATGTTGTGATATCATGTTGGAAATCCGGGGAATATGACTTCGTCATATGTCGCGGTGGGACCGATATGTGCTTCGTCCCCGGATCTGGATGGAAACATGTACCGCATATCGGGCCTTACACACCTCCTCATATTTGCTAGCCTTTCATGTTCCGTGCATTGCCTTCTTCACACTCCGAGATTTGGTGTCCACCTTCGCCGGTACATCCAAACCCTTGGCATGATATGCTATGTCATCATAAACCTCGTTATATCTTTCCTCAAAACAGCCACCAGACCTACCTATCAAGGCATTTCCATAGCCTTTCCAAGATATATTGCCATGCAACTTCCACCTCTTCATGACTTGATCTTCATGTCATACATGTTGCTGCTACACTGGCAGCGGCATACATTGCATACATCATGATAGATACATCTTCTTTATGATTTGAGTACCTTGTAGAGTGTGAAAGATCTTCTATACCCTCTTGTAAATTAGAGTGTTTCCCTTAAGTGAGGAAAATATCCCAAAGTGGACAAAATAAAAGATCCCAAAGAGGAAAAATGAGAGTTAAATAGAAAGATCCATCAAGGCCACCAAAAAAGTACAAAAAATAGAAAAAATAAATAAATAAATAAAATGAGAGAAAGGGGAAACACTACTATCCTTTTGAAAGATCCACACTAGAACTCCCTCTTATCCTTGTACTCCATAGAGATGGTCATCCATATAGCTATGTCGGGACCTTCACACTATAGAACTTGGCTTGCATATTCCAAGGATGAGCCTCCTCAAAAGAGCTTCAGGTCTTCATGAGCTAGCAAGTTAGATGCACCCCACTAGTTCCATTGGAGAGCTTTTCAGCTCATATGTGCATCCGTTGCATGACAATCCCTACTACTCACATCATATTTGTCCTTTGGCCTTCTTGCCTATGATTGTCCTCATCGATGTGAGCCTTTCTCATCCTTTTTGACTTCCTCCTCCACCATATTTCTCTCTTTCCCATCCTAAGTGTAAACTCTCATTCTTACGCTCATCCATTGCTTGTGGTCTGGGGACGAGTCAAGATAAGATTCCAAAGAAGACCAAGTGGGAAACTTTAGTAGATTGAGTTCTCAACACAAAAATACTTTTTTCTCGTAATCCCTATCCCCCTTCTTGCACGCAAACACCATATGGAGACATTCGAGTCACGGACAGCAAGAGCTCTTGCACCTAATGTTCTTTCGTTGCTTGTTTCAATGCTAATATAGATTCTTGCATGTTATGACTTGAATTGAATCACATACCTTGATTGCTTTACTTTCAAAGTTCTTATATGGTTGCTAGCATGTCACCATAGAAATTATGCCTGTTATCATTTAACTACTCGAGGACGAGCAGGAATTAAGCTTTGGGATGTTGATACGTCTCAAAAGTATCGATAATTTCTGCTCACTCCATGCATATTTTGTGTGATATTGCTATAATCTAGATACAATTTCATATACTTTTGATCATATTTAGACTAACCTACTAACTCAGTGCACCCCAGTGCCAGTTCCTGTTTTCTGCTATTTTTCTATTCCAGGTTTCCCCCATATAAAAAGTGCTCCAAAAATTCTGGAAAATCGGATAAAAAATCAGCGTAACGAAGTCTTCCAGAAGCACCCAAGTGGGGCCAGAGGGCCACCGCCAGGGGCCTAGGAGGCCACCTGGCTCGGCCAGGGGCCTGGCTACGCCAGGGGGGCGCCTGGACCCATGGTGGGCCCCCTGGCCGCCCCCCTTCGCCTATTTATTTCTCGTGACGGGGAAACTGCGAAGACAGAACCCTATTTTCCAATCTAGCCTCAGTTCCGCCGCCGCCGCGCTTCCAAGATCGGGAGGACCGCCAGGACCCTTCACGGCACCCTTCCGGAAGGAGGATCGACCTCCGGGAGCTTCTCCACCACCATGTACGCTTCTCGGATGTGCCATGAGTAGTCTACCTTGGACCGTGCGTCCGTGATCAGTAACTATGTTATGTTCTCCTCCCCTCGTTGTTCTTCATGGTTTAGACCTCGTGAGCTGCCCTACATGATCGAGGCACATATGTAATTCTTCTGCTATTGCTATGTTGAATTTGATGGAATCCGATGGATTATGAGATTATGTTCAGATTGTGATAGAGTAATATATTTGGTTTTGATCTCTTATATTTTTGTTCCTATGTAATTTTTGCATGTTATCCGTTGTTGTTTATTGCTTTGGCCAAGTAGTGCATAGTAAATTCAAGAGGGAACGTTATGCTCGATTGTGGGTACATGCCCCCTGATGACACGCTTGAGTGACAGAAACATGAGTCTAGGGATGTGCTATGGCCACAAGGGGGAAAACAACGGTTCTTCCAACCGCGGTGGCAAGGATTGTTTACTTTACGCAAAGTTCTTTTAATGCAGTTGTCTGTTGCTTTGGGTTTACACTTTGTGTGGGACTCGCAACTTAATACCAGCGAGATGTTCTGGATAGATATCTCATGGTGGATGATTAGTAGTAGATGTAGATGGATTTCAGTCTACTTATTTTGGCGTACTGCCCATGCTTATGAGTCTCTTACTTTCTTTTGTAACATAGTTAGCATTGCGGTGCATTTATACTCCTGTCAATTTCCCATCTGTAATTGGTTTACCTCGCATAGCAGTTTTATCGTCTTTTGGGAGAGAGACATCACTAGTGAACATCACGGGGCCCCAGTCCATATCCTTATCACTGTTTACAAGCCTATTTCCTTTTCAGTGTTTACTTTCAGTTGCTATCATTATCATTATCATTATTCCTTGTGTGTTTGACCCTTTGTAAACAACAAGACCGGAGAGATTGAAAACCTCTCTGAATTTCGTTGGGAGCAAAGTTAATTGTATCGTGTGCAGGTCCAGGTCAAGGAAGCAACGTTTGTCGTAAACAGTGCCATTGTTTTCTTGCCACCTACTTATCATTGCCGGAGTCCTACAGGAGACAAACCCTATTCTCTACATAGGGGAAATTTGTTGCTATCCTACATCTCACCTTCCTCCTGGGGTAACCAATGAAGGTCGAGAAGCCATTACCACTTCCACGCCGTCACCCGTATGAATAGAACCACTTACATAACCTGGAATTTCACACGACACATTAACTTTGCTCCCAATGAGTTCAGAGAGGTTGTCAAATTATCCGGCCTTGTTATATACAGAGGATCAAACACAACCGGGAAATAATAGTGGTGATTGCAACTGAAAGGAAATAAAGTAGTAAATAGTTGAGGTGTAAACAGTGGTGGAAGTAGGGACCGGGGTCCTATGATGTTCACTAGTGATGTCACTCTCCAAAAAGAAGATAAAATAGCTAAGCTGGGTGAAAAAATTATAGCTGGGCAATTGACATAAATATAAACGCACCGCAATGCTAATTATGCTGCAAAGAAAGATAGAGGCTCAAAAGTATGGGCAGTACGCCAAGACAAGTAGAGCGAAATCCAACTGCATCTACTCACTAATCATCCACCTTGAGATATCTATAAAGAACATCTCGTTGGTATTAGGTTCTGAGCCCCAACCTAAGTGTAAAGCCAAAGCAACAAACAACTGCATTAACAAACTTTGCGTAAGGTAAACAATCCATGCAATCGCGGTTACAAGCACCGTTGTTTTGAACCTGGTGGCCACAGCACATCCCGGATTCTCATGTTTTTTTCACTCAAGCTAGACATCAGGGGGCATGAACCCACAATCAAGCATAAACACTCCCTGTTTGAGTTACTATATACTAATTGGCCAAAGCAATAAAAAGCCACGGAGAACATGCAAAATTTACTCAAGAACAAAATCTAAAAGGAGAACGAAATATATAACTCATCACAATCTGAACATAATCTCATAATCCATCGGATCCCAGCAAACCCAGCATAGCAACAACAGGAAAATTACATAGATGCCTTGATCATGTAGGCCAGCTCACAAGGGCTAAGAATTTAAGCACAAGATTGGAGACAAGACATCACATAGCTACTTGTCACGGACCCATGGTCCAAGGGGGACTACTCACGACACATCCAGGAAGCGCTCATGGTGGGGGAGAAACTCCTAGAGGTCAATCCTCCCTCCGGCAGGGTGCCGGGAAGAGGTCTTCTAGTGCTCCCGATCTTGGAACATTTCAGACGTATCAGTGAACATCATGGGACCCCGGTCCATATGTCCACCATTGTTTACACCTCAACTCTTTACTTCTTTTATTTCCTTTTTGTTGCCATCACCACTATTATTTTCCGCTTGTGTTTGATCCTTTGTAAACAACAAGACCGGAGAGATTGACAACCTCTCTGAATTCCTTGGGAGCAAAGTTATTTGTTGTTGTGTGCAGGTCCACCTCAACTCCTGGCTAGACAATTTCTAGCGCCGTTGCCACCTACTTGAGACATAAACCTTGGTATCTTCACCAAGGGAAATTTACTGCTAGCTACATCTCAACATTCCACTTCGGGTAACCAACGAGGGGCGAAAAGCCATCAAGAAAATTTCTGGCACCATTGCCGGGGACTCCAATCTTCAAGATAGGGGAGTTGCACACTATCTTTTACCTTTTCCTTTTAGTCTAGTTAGTTTACTTTCCAGTTTTTTATTTTGCTTGTGTGTCTTATATGAAAACCCAAAAAATATAGTTGCTACCTTTTGTCTTTGTCTTTCTCTGCCTACTGATGCTATCTTTACCATGGGTGTGGAACCACCCTAATATGGTAGGATGGACATGTTTCACTTGGATCGCCTTCGATAAATTTGTGCTCGCGCTAAAAACCCAACTGACTTGGTTGAGGGAAAATCATTGGATGAGCATGATCATTATACGCGGCACCACCTATTTCAAAAAGGGAAACACTTATGGGATCAAATACAAGTTTCTCATTGCTATGCTGAATCTTTGTGCTATATTTATGATTTTACTGGTTGCTCTAAAAAAGACCGTAAACACCTAACTTTACAATGTGAGTTTAATGAGAATGAGATCCTATCTTCATATGCTAAAGGTGTTCATGATTACTTCGATGTTGAAAAGATTGAAGAGTTTCTTTCCTTCAAGGGAGCTTATGAGATTGCTTGTTTGATTGAAAATTATTATGATACTATTCACAAGTCTGAAAATTTCGTCGTCCTTAAGTATTGCTTTTAGAGTTCTGTTTGCAATGAATATATTGAAGATTTTAAATATAAAATGTTTACTGCCCAAGAAGAGGCTAATGGTTTCTATGATGAGGAATCTTATGATTCTGAGGACTCACTTGATACATCCCTTTCTGATAAACTTGATACTTGCTTTGTTGATGGCCATGATGCCACTATGGATGATGGTTACGAAGATGAACTTGCTATAGTTCCTTATGTTAAGCATGAAATTGTTGCAATTGCACCCACACTTGATTGTCCAATTATTCTTTTGAAATCTCCAACTCATATTCCAGAGAATTGTGCTCTTATTAAGGGTCAATGTGATGGGTTGCATTTATCTTATGGTCCTAAAAACTGCGCTGAAAACAACACACGTGTGCTTGTAGGTCATGAATAACATGCTTTATGTGATATTTATATTCTTGATATTGTTCATGATGCTACTGAAAATTATTTTGAGAGAGGAAATATTGGTTGTAGAAACTTCCATTTTACAAAAACTCCTCTCTTTATGATGAAATTTTTGAAGTTGTTCTTGTTTTACCTTCCTATGCTTGTTTATTTGTGCTTTCATGATTTATTGACAGAAACCTTAGACTAGGGGATGTGCTATTGCCACCAGGGAGAAAACAATGGTGCTTGTATGTCGGGACCCGAGGTTAGCGTATGCAAGCCTCGCTACAACACAATAATATGGAGAGCCGAGAACCGTACCCACTTATCTAAGCAGACAAGGCCAAGCACAGAACGTTCTCGGAAAGCATCGAACGTGAGGGGCATCCCATCCAGGCCGGATGATCAACTGAAATGGGTCCTCATCGTCCGCACACAAGTCTAAATGATATGGGTGGTGAACTCCCATACTCATAGACAAGTCGCCTCAACCATACTATCGATTGTATTATAACCCTTACATAGACTTACTCCAGCCCGATCACTTAGTCGGGGTCTAGGGCGGGCTCGATCATACATCAAAGTGTGCACGAGACGGAGTCTCGAGAAATCGCATCGCGATGCCCCAAGCTGCGCACATCTAAGGGCCACTTGGTGTATAAAACACCGCCAGCCAGATCACAACTAAGGTCTCGAAAACCCATACTAAGACATGCATGTTATAAACATACACGCAGCACACATGTCTAGTATGAGCTGTAGGTATCATTGCAATTCTCTACAATGTATACATCTTTATTAATAACTCTTACAGAGTGCACACAGAGATCACAAGCATGTGATCCAACATTACAACAGACAAGCGGAAGCAAAGTAGGTCTGAGTACAGACAAGTTTAACAAATGGCTTAGAGAAGCCTTATCTAAAAACAAGCCCTCCACGAGGGAACTAGTCGTCTGACTGGGACTAAACTAGCTTGGTCTTGGTCTGAGTCTTCATTCTTCGAGCTTCCGGTAGAAGCCACCATCGGGGTCGGTGGGTTCATCTAAAACATAGATTAATCAAACGTGAGTACAAAATCGTACTCAGCAAGACTTACATAGGAACTATACTACTCATTCACATGTATCAAGGTAAAGGGAGGTGGGGTTTCACTTGCAGAAGTGCCAGCTTTGACTTGGCTAGTTCTGAACTACGAGTACTAGACTTGAGGTAAGAAGCGTACACGAGTCCACTACATCTCTTCAACCAATTACACCACTATGGTTACTTCCTCGACTTCCCCACGAGAAGCACACCATAGCACTCACGCTTATCTTGGTGTGTTTTAGAAGTATCCAGTTCAAGTTGTCTAATAATCAAGCTAAGCTTTCCAAGCAGTCCTTAACCGCGGACGCGGCTATTCGAATAGTTTTGTTAACCCTGCAGGGGTGTACTACTACACACACATGACCATCAGTTACCGCCTTTGGCCTCGACACCATTCAAGGGGTGTCGGCGAGGATGTTCACCACAACACTTCGCCCACAGCTCCGTTCTAGTCCAGAGAGTCGCCTATCTGAGGGGGATCCGTATGGAAGTCCGGCCGAGGTTCCAGTACAGCCTCAAACGATGTGTGCAGGGTCCCAAGCCGGTCTTGAAAAGCCGTTCATCCACTTCGCAGACCGTGCCACAGCCCTACCAGAACTCCGAACTACTGCGACTCTTGGGGTACTAGGATGACAGGGGTCAGTGAGCCCAATGTGTGGTTGTACTCTTATTCTTGGATCACCACACAAGAACTCGGACTTAAGGCGGTGTTCAACGAGACAACCCACTGTGTACTCCTACACATCCTCTCATCGTTCACCTTGTATTAGGGTAGATTCACCAACACATTTCACTTTCATCAACACCATGTTTACCATCATCCCGACTCACATCAAAAGCAACCTCATTGTACCACTAAGCATGCAATAAGCAGTAAGAGTTGCAGGGGCCACATGATATCAACCAACTCCTACATCTGCTAGGATTGTGGTTTGCTTACTACTGTGACAAGATGATAGGTCATGCAAAGGATATGGGTTCAACTATGCGGTAGAAACGTTATAATGGTGATCATCCTAAACAATGCATAAGCGAGACATGAGAGGGAAGTGGGATTTTATCGACATGATCAATGGGGGTTTGCTTGCCTTGCTGACGAGGTTCAGTCACGGGGTCTTCAACGAAGGGGGTGATCTCGGGTTCCGGCTCCACTTCTATCAGCAACATGACAATCATTGGATCAGCATAATGTACAATGCACAATCACATGAATAAGACTGTAATGGTGATGTTCATGGTACTGATGTGTTGAGCATTCCATTTAAAAGGAGCATATTGCATTTGAATTGCAAATTCAAACTCCATTTGATTTATCGATGAATTTCAAATGCATTTAAATGCATGAAAGTTCACTTGAAAAGTTTGATCATGAAGTGATGTGGTACATTTGAGATAAAGCTTCTGATGTGTGGATGAATCCATTGGAATAAAGGGTGTTGCAAAATCATTTGCAAAATCACTCCAAATTTGAATTTGAAAAGGATCCATATGCATGTTTGCTACTGTTCACCCATTTTAAAATGGTCAAACATGAAAACAAATTGCATATTCATAATCCTTGTATTTTTCTGATAATTTTAGACATATTATTTGTCCAATTTGGAGTTAAAATGAATTAGTTATGATTTTCTAAAGATTTGGCTATTTTCTGGATTTTCTGTAATTCTTAAACTCATTTCTAATTTCTGGAAATCTTTTATTGCGTCATGCTGATGTGAGGGTGATGTCACAGGGGGGCTGACAGCAGGGGCCCACCTGTAAGTGTCTAGGGGGTCAATCCCTCTGTTTAACTAAACAGAGAGGGATTAGGGGGCTGGGGCCCCACCTGTCGTGGTCACTGGGGGTGGGCCAGGGTTTACTTAAGCTCGGGGGTTAGCTGCTAATGGCGGGGGTCACCGGAGTCTCGCCGGAGATTTGCCGGACTTAAGATTAAGGGCGCGGGGAGGGGGTTTGGGGGCACTGGCGTGTAGCCCGTGAGCTCGCGCGCGCTTTGGAGTAGGAGGAGGCCAAGGGGGGCTCTGTGGCGTCGTCGGGCTCAACTGCGGCGGCGGCCGGGCCACTGTTCTCGCCGGGAACTCGCGAGAAGGCACGGGAGGGGGTCAGAGATGGGGCAAAACGACCGAAAGCTCACCCTGGGTACGAACACGTCGACGGCGAGGAGAGAGCTGGCTTGGCGGCGGAGTAATTCCTCGGTGGAGCTCGCGGTGCCCGGCGACAGACACTTGAAGGGGACGTCTCTCCAGTGGTTTCTAGGCTCCAATTGAGGCGGGGATTCGACGGAGGCATCGATGCCGGATCAATTGGACAAGAAGGCGGGGCTTCGGGCTGCCGGTGGCCACGTGGAGGCGTCAGCGCGCTCCGGCTAGGGCTTCGGCCGCGGCGCGGATTCGTCGCCGGAGAGAAGAACGGGGGCGAGGAGAGGAAGCAAAGGGTGCAGGGGGGTTGTGGCGTGGCGTGGCTCACGCTGGGGGCAGAGGGGAGGCCTAGATGGGTCGGGGCGTCGTGGTGTCGTCGCCGTGGACACGCTCTGCTCCACCAAGAAGCTTGGCTCGGCGGGGAGGAAGAGGACAAGGCGAGGGGCTGGGCTGGGCCGGCCGAGGTAAGGTGGGCCTTTGCCTGTGGGCGTGAGGTAAGGTATCCTCTCTCTGTCTTTTCTTTTTTTCTTTTTGTTATTTCTTCTGTAAATAGGTTGACCTAGCTAATAAAATAGCTAGGCATTTTTATAAATGCCATAATTTTTTATATGGCCTCATAAAAGCTAGAGCTAGCCACTTATAAAATTTGGCACTCTTTAAAATTTAGAACATTTGAATTTTAAATCAAATAGGGGTTTATTTAATTTTCCAAGGCATTGTTTGAAAATTAGAAAATTCCATGAGCATGGGATTGCTCCCAAACCATTTTTAAAATGATCAGCATCATTTATAGGAATTTTCCAAATACTCAAATGATTTTTGGAAAAAGATTTTTATCTGGCCATTTGATTTAATTTCTCAGATCTTTTCTTTTCCCCATTTTTGAATTTTCTTTTGAATTTTTGGCATGATGCAAAGACACAATAAAACCCTAGCACTTACCTAAGTTGGGGTTCTGACAACTCGCCCCCACTCAAAAGAATCTCGTCCCGAGATTCAGAAGTCTGCGGAAGGAAGGAGGGTTACTCGGTACGGAGACGGTCTTCTCTTTCCCACGTGGCTTCTTTCTCGGAGTGGTGTGACCACTGAACTTTCAGAAACTTGATCTTCTTTCGGCGAGTAACACGCTCTGCTGAATCAAGAACACGAACAGGGTATTCTCGATAAGAAAGGTCATCTTGGAGATCAAGCATTTCATGGTCGACTTCGCGGATGGGGTCCTTGACGCAACGCCTGAGTTGTGACACATGGAATACATCATGTACTCGGGAAAGGTGCGGGGTTAGTTCAAGTTGGTAGGAAACTTCTCCACGTTTAGCGAGAATGCGGAAAGGTCCGATGTAACGTGGGGCCAACTTGCCTTTGGTACAGAATCTTTGGGTTCCCTTCAGAGGAGTAACCCGAAGGTAAGCCTTCTCATCCAGATTGTAGCTTTCTTTCTTATGATGACGATCATAGTAGCTCTTCTGACGAGACTGGGCGGCTTTCAAACGATCACGAACAATGCGAACTTGCTCTTCTTCTTCCTTGATCATATCCGGTCCAAAGAGTTGTCTTTCACCGGTTTCTGACCAGTTAAGGGGTGTTCGACATCGTCGTCCATATAGGAGTTCAAAAGGAGGCATGTTCAGACTAGATTGAAAACTGTTGTTATAAGAAAATTCGGCGAATGGAAGAGACGTCTCCCAATTCTTTACGAATGAGATAACACAAGCTCTGAGCATGTCTTCGAGAATTTTGTTAACCCTTTTGACTTGACCGCTAGACTGAGGATGGAAAGCTGTACTAAAGGAGAGATGAGTTCGCATAGCATGTTGGAAGCTTCCCCAAAATCTAGAGGTGAAAAGGCTACCACGATCAGAATTGATTTCCAAAGGAATACCGTGAAGGGATACAATCCTAGAGACATACAAGTCTGCTAACTGGCTAGCATTTATAGACTCGCGAACTGGAAGGAAGTGAGCAACTTTGGAAAGCCTATCTATCACAACGAATATGGCATCATTTCCTTTCTCGGTTTTTGGAAAGCCGGTGATGAAGTCCATACCGACTTTGTCCCATTTCCACTCTAGAATAGACAAAGGTTGAAGTGTACCAGCAGGTCTTTGATGTTCTGCCTTAATGCGACGACAAACATCACATTCAGCAACAAATCAAGCAATATCTCTCTTCATCCTGGTCCACCAAAATCTCTGGCGTAGATCTCGGTACATTTTTGTGCTACCGGGATGAATTGACAGGGGTGTGTCATGGGATTCTTTGAGGATGAGTTGCCTTAGTTCCTTATTCTTAGGTACTACCAAAAGATTTTCAAAGAATACTGTTCCTTTACTATCTGTGGAGAAACATTTAGCAACTCCTCTAGCAATGTTCTCCTTGATCCAGCGAACATCTCGTGCACGCCTTTGGGCAACTATGATTTGATCCTCAAGGGTTGGTTTCGCCACCAAGTTGAAAAGAGATCCACGAGGAACAATCTCGAGATTAAGCTTTCAAAATTCCTCATGAAGAAGTGGTTGATACTGTTGTAACATGAGGTTGTTACAATACGACTTACGACTTAGTGCATCAGCCATGACATTGGCTTTGCCTGGGGTGTAAGAAATTCCTATGTCATAATCTTTTATCAACTCAATCCAGCGTCTTTGCCTGAGATTAAGATCTGGCTGGGTGAAAATGTATTTGAGGCTTTGGTGGTCGGAATAGATCTCACAACGATTACCAAGGAGGTAATGTCGCCAAGTTGTTAGGGCATGAACTACGGCAGCGATTTCAAGGTCATGGGTAGGATAGTTCTCTTCATGTGGCCGCAACTGGCGTGAAGCATAAGCTACCACATGTCTATCTTGCATAAGTATGCATCCTAACCCTTGCCGTGAGGCGTCACAAAAGATCTTGAAATCCTTTTTGGTGTCTGGAGGTGCAAGTACGGGTGCAGAAGTCAATCTTCTTTTTAGCTCTTGAAATCTTTCCTCGCACTTGGGAGTCCATTGGAATCTCTTATCTTTCTTGAGGAGTTCAGTCAGAGGCTTTGAAAATTTAGAAAAGTTCTCGACGAAGCGGCGGCAATAGCTGGCTAGGCCAAGAAAACTCCTAACTTGCTTAACCGATTCAGGTGGAGTCCTGTCAAGGACGGCCTGAACTCTCTCGGGATTCACAGCAATGCCTTTTGCAGAAATCACGTGGCCTATGTAGGTCACTTCTGGTAGCCAAAATTCACACTTGGAGAATTTAGCATACAGGCGATGCTCTCTAAGTTTCATCAATACCAGCCTTAGGTGTTCGGCATGTTCTTCTTCGTTCTTCGAGTATTTAAGGATGTCATCGAGGTAAACCATGACGAACTGGTCCAAATACTCCATGAAGATTGAGTTCATCATGCGTGAAAAAGTGGCGGGGGCATTTGTTAAACCAAAGGACATGACGGTGTCCTCGTAAAGACCATAACGAGTAGTAAAAGCCGTTTTTGGAATGTCCTCGTTTCGGATTTTGATTTGATGATAACCCAATCTCAAATCCATCTTGGAGAAGACAGAGGATCCTGCAAGTTGATCATAAAGATCATTGATCCTGGGCAGTGGGTACTTGTTCTTTACCGTCGCTAAATTTAGTGGGCGATAGTCTACGCACATCCTTTCTGTTCCATCTTTCTTCGTTACGAACAGAACAGGGCAACCCCATGGCGATGAGCTAGGGAGAATGAAGCCTTTTTCCAACAAAGCTTCCAGTTGGGTTTTAAGCTCAGCTAACTCACGTGGGGCCATTTTGTATGGGCGTCTAGAAATTGGTGCGGTTCCTGGGGCAAGATCCACTATGAACTCTACACATCTGTCGGGTGGCATGCCCGACAGCTCTTCAGGAAAGACATCCGGGAAGTCACGAACCACCGGAACATCTTCAAGGTCGGGAAGGTGAAGCACATTCAAAGAATGCACCTGGGTTCTTGTTCTTGGCGAGGAATAAGCTATTGTCTGGCCCGAAGGATGTGTAAGTCTAATTGACTTGGCTTTACAATCAAGAAAATCATGTTGTCTTGATAACCAATCCATTCCAAGGATGACATCAATGTCTGAAGACTTGAGGGCTATGAGTGATACAGGAATACTAAACCCTCAATTGCAATTTGATTGCCATGGCTTACTCTATTAGTTTGCCATTTTGAACCAGGAGTTTGAATGATCATAGGGGTGAACATTTCATCAAAGGATATCTCATGTCGAAGTGCATAACTCTCCGACATGAATGAGTGAGATGCTCCTGGGTCGAAAAGAACAGAAGTGGGAACAAAATTGACTGGGAGCGTACCAAGAATGACGTCGGAAGTACTATCAGTTTCCTCAACAGAGATTTGGTTCACACGTCCAAGATTTTCTGAGGTGGATGGCTTGGAAGTGGAAACCTTTGGGGGTGGCTTGGCACGAACAGTGGGGTTCCCTTTGGCATGGGGTGGAGCATTCTGACTGACGGGGCACTCACGAGAGTAGTGACCAGGCTGGCCACATGTGAAGTAGGCTCCAAAGATAGTGCGGGGAGCTGGGTTGTTTGGTGGAGCTGGTGGACGAGGCGGCACAAGGGATGGCCTCGGTGGGTTTTTTTGGTGGATCAAACTGTTAGGAATCCAGATCATGCGCTTCTGAGGGCGTGAACTGGAAGAAGGGGCAAGCTCAAGAGCATGCTTGCGAGACTTCTCAAAAACTTCATTGCCATGCTTAGCTCTAAAGGATCTGTTGACTAAATCCTCAAAGGTGGCAAATTCGATGAGGTTGAGATCATGACGGAGGATGGGGCTAAGTCCCTTACAGAACCTTGCCTGCTTTCTGGCATCGGCGGTGATCTCATCTTGGGCATAACGAGCAAGACGGTTGAACTCCCTCACATACTCATGAATGGACATCTCTCCTTGATTCAGATTGCAAAACTCTTCCTTCTTGCGCTCCATCAACTCATCCAGAATGTGGTACCCTCGAAAGGCAACACAGAACTCCTGCCAAGTCACTACGTGACCATCTGGCTGCATTGGAACATAGTTCTCCCACCACTGAAGAGCAGCACCTTCCAAGAAGTATACCGCGAAAATAACTTGGTCCTCGGGAGCAACATGTGCTGTATAAAGCTTACGCTTGATGGAACGGAGCCAATCATCAGCTTCGAGGGGCTCAGAGGAACATCGGAATACCGGTGGCTTGAGGAAGATGAAGTCCTGAATACTCACAACCACATTACGATGGTGGGCGGTATTCTGCTCGATGAGCTCCAGAAGGCGTGTCTGATCACGTCTATTCCGCTTAGCTTCCATCATGATTTCCGCCGCAGAAGGCGGGGGTGGAGGTTCATCATCATTTCGATTCCGATCACGGTCTCGATTCCGAAGAACAGCACTACGAGTTCCACCTGACATCCTGTGTGATAAAAATCAACAATTAGAACAGGTTGTACGATGGAGGCAAGTATAAAAGGATATGATTTAGGCGGAAAGGATAAAATGCGAAGGCAATGATTCAAAGAAACACGGAACAAATCCGGCATCATAACGGCTACACTGGGATGGAAATTGAAACAACCTCGAAGAATTGGACAGAACTTCTTCAAGGAACTCAAAACACGGAGACTCTGGACAACCACAACCATCCTACGGCTATAAGGAGGCAAACAACGAGATGTTCTAATCAGACATAGATGAGCCTAGTCCTATCATCCCGTAGAAAAGATAAGGGTGACTCAGAACTCAGATCGATGAGGGTAAGGAGAAAAAGAAGCCTTACGTTGTTCCCTTATATACCCAGAGTAACTATATAACTATAGAAGGCTAGACTCGACTTCGGCCAAGGCTGATAATCCTACAGTCAGTCCTGCTCTGATACCAAGTATGTCGGGACCCGGGGTTAGCGTATGCAAGCCTCGCTACAACACAATCATATGGAGAGCCGAGAACCGTACCCACTTGTCTAAGCAGACAAGGCCAAGCACAGAAAGTTCTCGGAAAGCATCGAACGTGAGGGGCATCCCATCCAGGCCGGATGATCAACTGAAATGGGTCCTCATCGTCCGCACACAAGTCTAAATGATATGGGTGGTGAACTCCCATACTCATAGACAAGTCGCCTCAACCATACTATCGATTGTATTGTAACCCTTACATAGACTTACTCCAGCCCGATCACTTAGTCGGGGTCTAGGGCGGGCTCGATCATACATCAAAGTGTGCACGAGACGGAGTCTCGAGCAATCGCATCGCGATGCCCTAAGCTGCGCACATCTAAGGGCCACTTGGTGTATAAAAGACCGCCATCCAGATCACAACTAAGGTCTCGAAAACCCATACTAAGACATGCATGTTATAAACATACACGCAGCACACATGTCTAGTATGAAAAGTAGGCATCATTGCAATTCTCTACAATGTATACATCTTTACTAATAACTCTTACAGAGTGCACACACAGATCACAAGCATGTGATCCAACATTACAACAGACAAGCGGAAGCAAAGTAGGTCTGAGTACAGACAAGTTTAACAAATGGCTTAGAGAAGCCTTATCTAAAAACAAGCCCTCCACGAGGGAACCAGTCGTCTGACCGGGACTACACTAGCTTGGTCTTGGTCTGAGTCTTCATTCTTCGAGCTTCCGGTAGAAGCCACCATCGGGGTTGGTGGGTTCATCTAAAACATAGATTAAGCAAACGTGAGTACAAAATCGTACTCAGCAAGACTTACATAGGAACTATACTACTCATGCACATGTATCAAGGTAAAGGGAGGTGGGGTTTCACTTGCAGAAGTGCCAACTTTGACTTGGCTAGTCCTGAACTACGAGTACCAGACTTGAGGTAAGAAGCGTACACGAGTCCACTACATCTCTTCAACCAATTACACCACTATGGTTACTTCCTTGACTTCCCCACGAGAAGCACACCATAGCAATCACGCTTATCTTGGTGTGTTTTAGAAGTATCCAGTTCAAGTTGTCTAATAATCAAGCTAAGCTTTCCAAGCAGTCCTTAACCGCGGACGCGGCTATTCGAATAGTTTTGTTAACCCTGCAGGGGTGTACTACTACACACACATGACCATTAGTTACCGCCTTTGGCCTCGACACCATTCAAGGGGTGTCAATGAGGATGTTCACCACAACACTTCGCCCACAGCTCCGTTCTAGTCCAGAGAGTCGCCTATCTGAGGGGGATCCGTATGGAAGTCCGGCCGAGGTTCCAGTACAGCCTCAAACGATGTGTGCAGGGTCCCAAGCCGGTCTTGAAAAGCCGTTCATCCACTTCGCAGACCGTGCCACAGCCCTACCAGAACTCCTAACTACTGCGACTCTTGGGGTTCGAACGGGGTGAGGTACTAGGATGAGAGGGGTCAGTGAGCCCAATGTGTGGTTGTACTCTTCTTCTTGGATCACCACACAAGAACTCGGACTTAAGGAAGTGTTCAACGAGACAACCCACTGTGTACTCCTACATAGCCTCTCATCGTTCACCTTGTATTAGGGTAGATTCACCAACACATTTCACTTTCATCAACACCATGTTTACCATCATCCCGACACACATCAAAAGCAACCTCATTGTACCACTAAGCATGCAATAAGAAGTAACAGTTGCAGGGGCCACATGATATCAACCAACTCCTACATCTTCTAGGATTGTGGTTTGCTTACTACTGTGACAAGATGATAGGTCATGCAAAGGATATGGGTTCAACTATGCAGTAGAAACGTTATCATGGTGATCATCCTAAACAATGCATAAGCGAGACATGAGAGGGAAGTGGGATTTTATCGACATGATCAATGGGGGTTTGCTTGCCTTGCTGACGAGGTTCAGTCACGGGGTCTTCAACGAAGGGGGTGATCTCGGGTTCCGGCTCCACTTCTATCAGCAACATGACAATCATAGGATCAACATAATGTACAATGCACAATCACATGAATAAGATTGTAATGGTGATGTTCATGGTACTGATGTGTTGAGCATTCCATTTAAAAGGAGCATATTGCATTTGAATTGCAAATTCAAACTCCATTTGATTTATCGATGAATTTCAAATGCATTTAAATGCATGAAAGTTCACTTGAAAAGTTTGATCATGAAGTGATGTGGTATATTTGAGATAAAGCTTCTGATGTGTGGATGAATCCATTGGAATAAAGGGTGTTGCAAAATCATTTGCAAAATCACTCCAACTTTGAATTTGAAAAGGATCCATATGCATGTTTTCTACTGTTCACCCATTTTAAAATGGTCAAAAATGAACACAAATTGCATAGTCATAATCCTTGTATTTTTCTGATAATTTTAGACATATTATTTGTCCAATTTGGAGTTAAAATGAATTAGTTATGATTTTCTAAAGATTTGGCTATTTTCTGGATTTTCTGTAATTCTTAAACTCATTTCTAATTTCTGGAAATCTTTTATTGCGTCATGATGACGTGGGGGTGATGTCACAGGGGGGCTGACAGCAGGGGCCCACCTGTAAGTGTCTAGGGGGTCAATCCCTCTGTTTAACTAAACAGAGAGGGATTAGGGGGCTGGGGCCCCACCTTTCATGGTCACTGGGGGTGGGCCAGGGTTTAGTTAATCTCGGGGGTTAGCTGCTAATGGCGGGGGTCACCGGAGTCTCGCCGGACATAGGATTTAGGGCGCGGGGAGGGGGGTTGGGGGCACTGGCGTGTAGCCCGTGAGCTCGCGCGCGCTTTGGTGTAGGAGGGGGCCAAGGGGGGCTCTATGGCGTCGTCGGGCTCAACTGCGGCGGCGGCCGGGCCACTGTTCTCGCCGGGAACTCGCGAGAAGGCACGGGAGGGGGTCAGAGATGGGGCAAAACGACCGAAAGCTCACCCTGGGTACGAACACGTCGACGGCGAGGAGAGAGCTGGCTTGGCGGCAGAGTAATTCCTAAGTGGAGCTCGCGGTGGCCGGCGACAGAAACTTGAAGGGGACGTCTCTCCGGTGGTTGCTAGGCTCCAATTGAGGCGGCGATTCGACGGAGGCGTTGATGCCGGATCGATTGGACAAGACGGCGGGGCTTCGGGCTGCCGGTGGCCACGTCGGGGCGTCAGCGCGCTCCGGCTAGGGCTTCGGCCGCGGCGCTGATTCGTCGCCGGAGAGAAGAACGAGGGCGAGGAGAGGAAGCAAAGGGTGCAGGGGGTTGTGGCATGGCGTGGCTCACGCTGGGGGCAGAGGGGAGGCCTAGAAGGGTCGGGGCGTCGCGGTGTCGTCGCCGTGGCCACGCTCTGCTCCAGCGAGCAGCTTGGCTCTTGGCGGGGAGGAAGAGGACAAGGCGAGGGGCTGGGCTGGGCCGGCCGAGGTAAGGTGGGCCTTCGCCTGTGGGCGTGAGGTAAGCTCTCCTCTCTCTGTCTTTTCTTTTTTTCTTTTTTTTATTTCTTCTGTAAATAGGTTGACCTAGCTAATAAAATAGCTAGGCATTTTTATAAATGCCATAATTTTTTATATGGCCTCATAAAAGCTAGAGCTAGCCACTTATAAAATTTGGCACTCTTTAAAATTCAAAACATTTGAATTTTAAATCAAATAGGGGTTTATTTAATTTTCCAAGGCATTGTTTGAAAATTAGAAAATTCCATGAGCATGGGATTGCTCCCAAACCATTTTTAAAATGATCAGCATCATTTATAGGAATTTTCCAAATACTCAAATGATTTTTGGAAAAAGATTTTTATCTGGCCATTTGATTTAATTTCTCAGGGCTTTTCTTTTCCCCATTTTTGAATTTTCTTTTGAATTTTTGGCATGATGCAAAGGCACAATAAAACCCTAGCACTTACCTAAGTTGGGGTTCTGGCATTGTAACCGCGGTTCAGGGATTGTTTATCTTACGCAAAGTTTGTTAATGCAGTTGTCTGTTGCTTTCGGTTTACACTTTGGGTGGGGCTCGCAACTTAATACCAGTGAGATGTTCTAGATAGATATCTCAAGGTGGATAATTAGTGAGTAGATGCTGATGGATAAATGGTCTACTTATTTTTGCGTACTACCCATACTTTTGAGCCTCTTGCTTTCTTGTGGCATAGTTTTATCGTCTTATGGGAGAGAGACATCACTAGTGAACATCATGGGAGCCCGGTCCATATTTCCACCATTGCTTACGCCTCAATCATTTACTGCTTTTATTTCGTTGTCGTTGCAATCAACACTATTATTTCCCGCTTGTGATTGATCGTTTGTAAACAACAAGACCAGAGAGATTGACAACCTCTCTGAACTCGTTGGGAGCAAAGTTATTTATTGTTGTGTGTAGGTCCACGTCAACTCCTGGCGTGACAATTTCTAGCGCCGTTGCCACCTGTGAGGCCCCCAAAATCAAGTCATGTACAGTTATCATACACGCAAGGTACACGATCGAGATCAGGGCTCCACGGTGAGATATCACAACACAACTCTACAAATAAAATAATACAAGTTGTTTCATACAAACCTGGGGCCATGAGGGCTCGAATACAACAGCTCAAAAGCACAAAGGTAGCGGAAGAAATAGTATCTGAGTACAGACACAGGGTACACATGATTTTCCTTAAGAAGGCTAGCAAAAAAACAACAACGATCAAAAATGCGAGGCCTCCTGTTTGGGAACCTCCAAACTACTCCTGGTCGACGGGGAACTCGACGTCGTAGAAGGCATCAGAGATCTTCATGTTGCAGTGGTTGGCATCGGAGACCTCCTGCTCCTGGACTCCAAGGCTCCAACGTCGACTGCAGCGGCCGATCAGGCAAAACAAAAAGGGAGAAATAAAGTAAGGGTGAGTATCTGGCATACCCGCGAGTCTTACGTCCTCTACTAAGCATTTAAGCATTTGTATCAAATGTAAAGGGGAGGCTTTATATAGTGGACTGCATGGTAGAAATCAGAATAAGGATAAGAAGCTAGGCCTATCGAAGACTAGCATCTTCCGACGAGTCTTGAAGCATGAGAAGAGAATAGCCAACAGTTCAATATAAAGCATAAAGTAACAGTGCAGCATAAGTTGCTGCAACATTGTATAATAGTAAGTTGTAATTATTAGCAAAGCCCCTCTGAGATCCCTTCCTCGACTTCCCTGCGAGGAAGAAAACCCGGAACCAACAGTTTAATAGTAGTAGTTTGTAGTAGTAGTAGTAGGATCTGGCTTCAGCATAAAGCGTCATGTTATCGTGGACACGACTATTCGAATAGGTCAATATTCCCTGCAGGGGTGCACATGTGTTACACTACAATGCACGTCTCTCTAGGGTGGCGTACACCTTGTTAGGGAATTTCCCACCGAGGCTACTCGACACTCCGTAGCCCATCTTTCAAACTCAACAGGGAGGCCATCTTCCGGTCTAAATCCTAAGTACGTAGTGCCTTGGATCCCAACCCTGATGTACTCCTGCACAGTGCGTGGGTGGCCGGGAAGAAGTAGCAAAAACAACACAGCTCGAGCAAAGAAGATAGCTCACTTCCCGGCAATCAGACTGCGGTACTGCTGATGTCTGAAGAGTCTTCGAACGAGACTACGAAGCAGGGGAGCCCATAACTCGTAACTCCCATGTGTAGGCAGCGCGTATAAGCCAAAAGGCTACTCAAGTCATACGCCAAACCCTTAGTCATTTTATTATCTCGCGGACAACCGTTATCGTTGCCCGACTAATTAACACAACGGACAACGAACAACAGCCAGGACCACCAGTACATTGGTGCCTTCTCTGTCGTCCCATCAAAGCGCACAGTTACCAACAAGGTGAACCTTCTCCTTACCTTGTCTCGTGTGTGCTCCTGGAGGAGCTCTACTTTTGTGGTTTGGTAACTCTCGTGGACAGCGATCAGGGTCCAAGCACACATGTGTACTGGTTGTACCCTCCCTGTCTTCCCGTCGCAATACCACTCGCGGGAACCATTGGGTCTCCCTACTTCTTACCTTAAGGACAACCGTTGTTCAGGACCCTAGGGCGGCTATACAGAGTCAGTAACGAGTGGAGTACAAGGATTACTCCTCGATAGCTCCACTTAATGTGGCTCGGCAGAGCCGAGGTAGGGGCCTTAGGCGGTGTCTGCATTGTACCGTACCTGTGGAGTTATAATCATCGTATCCGCATTCACTCCCAGAGTGATCACGGACGGCTATCTAATCCTAATTGAATAAAAATGTGCAGGGCTCACTACTGAATAACATATATATATATATACATATATAAGCAGCATAGCATAAAGGAAAGTACATCAAGGGCGACAATGGTAGCCTATGCAATAGAATAGCATTCTAACGTAGCAGCAGTAGTAACAATGCCTAGTGCAAGAAATGTACGGAAAGATAGGAGATATGTAGCGAAGAGAATGGCTCTGCTTGCCTGGAACCTCGACGGTAGGGGTACGGTCGTCGACGACATAGTCGTACTCGGCAGCGGTGTAGTCGGCGGCAGCAACAGGGTCTACTGAAGATTAAGGGGGGAAGAAACAGTAAATATAAAGCAATCATAACAAACAGATGCATGACATGACAAATGCAACGTTAACGATACTATAACGCAGTACAATGTATAAGGTTCAGAGTGGGAATTCATTCGGGGATGAAATATCGGCTCCGGGTGATTATCGACAAACGGCCCGAAGGGGGCAATGTCTTGTGTTCGTTGTGTTAGACGGGTGTGGTAGGTATACGGGTAGCGTATTCGTATTCGTTATATTTTTCTGATCAATTTTCATGTATAAAATTTTCCATCTGAGTTGCGGATTAAAAGATGTTGATTTTCAAAGTTTTAAACAAATTAAAAAAATTCTGGAATTTATTTTATTATTAAATCAAACTTTATCCATAACAGTGTTGTTGAATGGTCAAACCTGAAATGTGGGGCCCACCTGTAAGGTTGACTGGTCAACTGACCAGTGGGTCCCACATGCCAGCCTCTAGACATTTAAAACAATTCATTTCCTATTTAAACAGTACACTGGACCCAGCTGTCATTGTCACAAGTATTTAATCATAGTTTTAATTTAATCTAAAGGCCTAATTAGCAGGGGGGTCCACATGTCATTCTCACGAGTGGGTCTCTTTGCATAAAACTAATTAGGGTCTAATCCCCATGGGCAGGCCCACCGGCAGTGGCACGGCTGTGCCCATCGGCAGGGCACGCACGGGCTGAGGCTGCCGGCGACGAGGGCCAGGGGCCACGACGGCGTCTCCATGGCGGCCATTGCCAACGGAGGCGGGGCAGCCGACAGCAGGCTGGCCGGCGGCGCCACCATGGGGCCTAGCGCCGCCAGCAGCACGACGAGCCCGCACGCGGTTGGTTGCTGTTGTTAAACAATCTAAAATTTGATTTAGGGATGAATAGTAGTAAAACTAATAATTATCATGGTGTACTTAGTGATATGCCATGTTTAGATTCACTTCTTGCCATGACTGTGTGACATGCCATGCTTGTGTGAGATGCCATGTTAAACACTTTTGCTCAGGTTGTGTAGCTAAACAACTTGAACCATTCTAAATGTGCGGTTTCGTCTTGTGTGGACGATACTTCACTTAACCTCTCGAGGGTAGATGCGATACCGTATTGTCGTGTCTTGTGTTGCCTTCTTGTTGATGCTTGCTCGTGATTGCTTTGTAGTAATAGATGCTTGCTCGTCGATTGCCTTTCTAGTGTTTCCTTCTCGTGTGGCGAAGTAGTGCTCCTCATTGGCTACCCCAAGTGGAAGGTTGAGATGTAGCTAGCAGTAAATTTCCCTCGGTGAAGATACCAAGGTTTGTCTCCGGCGGACTCCGAATTCTGCAAGTAGGTGTCAACGACACCAGATATTAAGTTGCCTGAAGGAGATAAGTTGACGTGGACCTGCACACACAACAGATAGCTTTTCTCGCACCGAGTTAAGAGAGGTTGTCAATCTCTCCGGCTTTGTTGTTTACAAAGCATTAAACACAAGGGTAGATAGTAGTGATAATTACAACTGAAAGTAAAAACAGTAAATAAAGTGGAGGTGTAAACAATGGTGGAAATATGGACCAGGGTCCCATGATGTTCGCTAGTGATGCCTCTCTCCAAAAAGATGACAAACATCCAAACTGGGTAAAAATATTAAAGCTGGGCAATTGACAGAATTATAAACGCACTTCAATGCTAATTATGCTACTTGAAAGTAAGAGTCTCAAAAGTATGGGTAGTACGCCAAGAAAAGTAGACCGAAATCCATCTGCATCTACTCACTAATCATCCACCTTCAGATATCTATCCAGTACATCTCGCTGGTATTAACTTGTGAGCCCCAACCAAACTGTAAACTCAAAGCAACAGACAACTGCATTAACAAACTTTGTGTAAGATAAATAATCCTTGCAACCGCATTTACAAGCACCGGTGTTTTATCCGTGGTGGAAACATCACATCCCCTAGTCCCAAGTTTCTGTCACTCAAGCAAGACATCAGGGGGCATGAACCCACAATCGTGCATAACGCTCCCTCTAGGAGTTACTATCTACTAGTTGGCCAAAGCAATAAAAAGCAACGGAGAACATGCATGAATTACTCAAGAACAATATATAAAAGTTAAACCAAATATATAACTCATCACAATCTGAACATAATCTCATAATCCATTGGATCCTAGCAAACACAACATAGGAACAGCAGGAAAATTACATAGGTTCCTTGATCATGTAGCGCATCTCAAAAGGTATAAACGTTGAAGAACAAAGATGTAGAGAAGACATCACATAGCCACTGGTCATGGACCCATGGTCCAAGGGAGACTACTCACGGCACATCCGGGAAGCGTCCATGGTGGTGGTGAAGCTCCCGGAGGTCAATCCTCCCTCCGGCAGGGTGCCGGGAAGAGGTCTTCTGGTGCTCCCGATATTGGAAGCGCGGCGCCGGTGGAACAGAGAGCTATTTCTCAATGCAGGATTCTCCTCGATGGTTTCTGTAATAGCCCGAGATTTCCACCCAAAGTAAAAAATTTGTTTGTTGCATTATTTTGTTGCTTGTTAGAATTGTTTGTAGTGTTTGCTTCACCAATGTATTAGTTGGTGATTATATTTCCCCCTCCTTTTCGTACCGGGATGCGTGACTTAACCATTCCGCCATGGCACACAACCTTTGCGACACCAGGTTTCATGCGAGCACCATAGCAACTTCCGGCACAAGACCAACTATCGCCATCGGAACGAAAACCCCGTTTATTAGATAAATGGATTGTTTTATTGGGCGCCAGAAGATGTTCTTGTAACGGTATCGAAGTGAGGTAGAAGGGACCGGCTCGCCGCGCTGAGTGTGTGGTTCGAAGTTTTACCCGAATTGGAGGTAGTATGGACTCCCGGCGGTCAGAAATGTGAGCACCGAACGCGAGAGAGAGAAACCAGGGACGTTTGTGTAAACTTGCCAGCCAGCCAGCCTATAAATAGACCCCCACTCTCTCCCACCTATTTTAGGGTTCCCCCTTGTAAATATTCCAGCTACCCCCTCAAGATATGCCCAAATTTTACCCTGAAGCCCCTCCACAACCGAAACCATAGATCTCAGGCGCTCCATGCTTTTGGATCTGCATCTCAACACACCAGATGTGTCCACGTCACCCCTAACAGCTCCCCACCGGAATCGGGCCCCGTAGGGCCCGCTCCACCGCCGCTAGGCCCGCCAGGTCCCAGATCTGGGCCTCCACCGCCGCACCGCCTCCCAGCCTCTGCCGCCGGCGATTACGGCGAGACCACGGCCGCCGACCGCCTCCTCCCTCTCCCATGCGCCATCCTCTCCCTCTCATCTCTTCTCCCCCACCACACCCCTCTCTCCTCTGCTGCAGGAAAGTCCGACGAGCTGTCGCGCCATGGCAGCTCGCCCGAGCCCGAGCTTGAGCTCGAGGTTGCCTTCCGAGCGCCACCGTGGAGCCACCGGAGACGTCTCGCCGCGCCGCCCTCCTCGGCGTTCATCGCACGGCCCCACGCCACTCCTAGCCAGGCCAAAGCCTGCGCGTCGCCCCAGCCATTGGAGCATGGATGCCGGCCATGTCGCTGCGCTCGAGAACAGGAGGTTCCCGATATAGCGAGATCGGCTATGCCTCTCCAGCAATGTGGGCTAGCGCGCGCCCCCGCGGCCCAACACGATCGCGCCAGCCACGGTCTTCCTTTGCCCAGGGCGCTAACACGCTATCTTTCGCCCACGCAAGATGAGCTTCATCACATGGTGAGCTCGCCCCCCCTTTTTTCCTTTTTTTATTTGTTGCTACTGTTGGGCTTGGCCCAGATCTATATAACGACGTTGTGCATTTGATAGTATCCCCCGCCGCCCTTGTTTAGGCTTGTTTGCACTATACGGCCTAGTGAACGTTTAGCAATTTCTACACATCTAGTAAATTACAGAAGAACATAGGATTTGGTGGTAGCTGTATCTTTTTAACGGTAGCTTGGATCGAGACGCTCTTTACATGAAAGTTGCTCCGTTTTGCGTGTAGATTAATAAAATGTTCTCCATTACTATATTTGCAATTGTCTACATGTTGTTTTACTGCTAATTACAACCCTTGCCACTATAAAATGTAATAGACCATAACTTTTTAACTGTTGCTCTGTTAAAAATGTTCTTTATATCTAACTTGACTAGAATTTTTTGTAGATTATGATTGTGCTATTGTTTGTTGTTCTTAACCAATATAAAATATGGTTTAGGGCAGAACAGTACTAAATGCTTCAATCGTCGTAGGGAACTTAGTGATATGCCATGCTTATGTTGTTACCTCATTTAAATTGACTAGGATAGATAGTTTACTTTATGCTTCACCTCTTGCCATGCTTGTGTGAGATGCCATGTTAACAAACTTTGCTCATGTTGTGTAGGTAAACAACTTGAACCATTCTAAATGTGCGGTGTCGTCGTGTGTGACCGATAATTCACTTAACTTGTTAGTAAACGCTCTCGACGATAGATGCGATATCGTAGTGTGTTGTCTCGTGTTTCCTTCTTGTTGATGATTGCTCGTGATTGCTTCGTAGTAATAGATGCTTTCTCGTCGATTGCATTTCCAGTGATTACTTCTTGTGTTCTTTCGTGGTTAGCCATGGAGACGTTGCGAGTTTAGGATCGACTACACCTTCAAAATCGTCTTCTCATCAGGTAAGGGGGAGCATACATCATGCTTATAACTTTCAGCTCACTTGCCTAGGTATAGGATAAAATGATTTCTTGATCCTACCACCTCATTTTAATTCCTCTCAAATAAACCCAAACAGCCATGTCCCCCACATCCTAGCAAACCTTTTTTCCCCATGTACCTTGCTTGCTTAACCACAGTTTTGTATGCATGCTAGGATGCTATCCACTATTATCCTGTTAATCCTTGGATTGGGCTATCAAATTATTATATTGTTGTGGATGATATGATTATTATAATGTTGACTATACTCAACGAAGGATGGAAGGTCCAAGCCATCCCGCCCCGATGCTTTGTTCCATTCGAGTCACCTAGGACTCGAGTTCCGGGTATTGTGTCTCTTGACGAGCGTGCTTAACCGCGTGTGGGAGTCTATGGGGTCTCCTTTTCTGACCTACCTAGCTTCAAACAGTTTTAGTTTCCCAAGATGATTTAATATTTGAAAACCATGTATATATGTCTGTCGGGTCGCTCCTAGCAGATATCCTTTAAAAGAACTTGGGCTAGCAGAGACATGGTTTCTCTATTGGTGCACGCTGATGAGCTAGGGGGCTGCCCACATGTGAGGGGATCAGTTACCTCGACCTTAGCCATATGGAAGAGTCCGATCCGAGAGCATGGACGACTTTTGGATTGGGTGTCGACTCCCCTAGGGCCACCCGGATTTGTTCGCTGTTAGTTACAGGGATTATGACGTCCGGATCTCTAGGAACAACTCTTCAATGAGTGTCTTTAACGGGACCGACTGAGAGAGCCGACGTACATGCAGAGCTTATAATGGGCAGTGGGTACACCCCTGCAGGGTTAAATCTTTTCAATAAGCCGTGTCCACGGTTACTGACGACTTGAGACCTACTCCTTGTTCATAGACAACAACAAAAACTGAGATAATCTTAATAACTTGATCAATGTGTGTGTGTGCCTTGAATGCTTCTTCTTTATCGGGATGCGAAGGGGAGGACAAGTATAGGATAGGTGTTATATTTGCGTAAGTAGATGATAACAGAATTGTTGGAGGCGATTCCTCATTGAATGCTTGGCTTCATATCTTACTCTGAGTAGAACGTTAGCCACTCATATATTGCTAGTGCGGCTGCAACCTCACCATTACCCCCATCTTACCGTGAGAAGTTAGTTAAAAACTTTTTGATGTAGCTTACCCCTTTCTTCTCTCTTTTATGCACGTTATGCAAATGATCTTGGACTACAGAGGAGCTCGACGAACCTTCTTCTGGACCCTTCGCGGAGACTCCCCGACTACTAGTTAGGCGGATCCCGACGGAGAGCCTGGACCCGTGTGGACGTGGGCATGGTGTGTTCTACCTTTGCCATTAGGCATTTGATTGTAGTCTGTGCTCAGACATGTAACTTCCGCTGATGTAGTGTATTAAGGCAATTGTATGCCGATTGTATGAGATGTTCTATCCATGTAGCTGTAATGTTGTGATATCAAGTTGGAAACCCGAAGTATATGAAAGTGTCATATGTCGCGGTGGGACCAATATGTGCTTCATCCCTGGATCTGGATGGAAACATCTAGATCTGGAATAGTACCGTATATCGGGCCTTAAAGTTTCCTATACGAGGGTAAAAATAGGCCGAAGGGGGGGTACCAGGGGGTGTCCCCACCTCCCAGGCGCCCTGGTGGCGCGGATAGGAGGTGGGCCGCTCCACCTGGCCGCCTGGGAGGTGCTTCCGTGACACTGATTTTTATTCTGGTTTTTGTGGAATTTTTGGAGCATTTTAAATTGGGGAAAATCACTGGAACTAAAGACATCAGCAGACAGAAACTGGCACTGGGTGCGCTGAGTTAGTAGGTTAGTCCAAATATGTGTAAAATGATATAATAGTGTAGCAAAACATGTAGCAATCGCACATTAAAGTGCATGGAACAAGCAGAAAGTATAGATACGCTTGGGACGTATCAACATCCCCAAGCTTAATTTCTGCTCGTCCTCGAGTAGGTAAATGATAACACAGATAATTTCTGCGGTGACATGCTAACTGTAACAGCCCGGGATTTCCACCCAAATTGAAAATTTTGTTTATTTCTTTATTTCGTTGCTTGTTTCAATTGTTTGCAATATTTGTCTCACTAATTTATTAATTGGTGATTATATTTCCCCCTCCTTCTCGTACCGGTATGCGTGACTGATCCTTTCCACCATGGCACACGACCTTTTGCGACAACGGGTTTCACCTGAGCACCGTCACAACTTCCAGTAAAAGACTAGGCGTCGCCATCGGAACAAAAACCCCATTTATTAAATAAATGGATTATTTTATTAGGCGCTAGGAAAATGTTATCAAAACGGTATAGAAGTGAGGTAGAAGTAACCATATCCCGCGCTGAGTGCGCGTCTCGATATTTCGTCCGAGTCGGAGGTCGTATGGACTCCAGGCGGTCAAAAACGAGGAACATCGAAAGCGCGAGAGAGAAACCAGGGGCGTTTGCGTAAACATGCCAGCAAGGCCAGCCTATAAATAGAACCCCACTCTCTGCCACCCATTTTAGGGTTCCCCCTAGTCCATTTCGTAGCCACCCCCTCAAAATCCCCTCCTAATTCTGCCCCAAAGACCTCTCCACCTCGAAACCCTAGCCCAAAGCAACTAGAGCTGTCTGATCCTTAGATCTACGGCCCAGGAGTGTGCCACTTCGCCTCCACTGGAGCTCCAGCCTTCCCGGACTACGTAGGGCCCTCCTCTCCGCCGCCAGGCCTACCCCGGGTCGGATCTGGTCCGCCGCCCCGTGCTGCCCTTGTAGGAGTCGCCGCCCTCCGCCTTGGCAACTCCGGCGAGCCGCCACACCAGGTCGATGAACGTCGTTGGGCTCCCGCAAGTCACCGCCGCGACCCTCCCCTCATCTTCTCCTCCTTCTATCCTCTTCTTATGTCTCCCTCCTCGCAGCGCCGCGAAGGGAGCTCCGCCGCCGGCCGCGCCATGGCCAGGCCACCGAGGTCGAGACGATCTCGTCGCCGGCCACGACCTCCTCCCCTTGCTCACTCCGGTTGGGATGCGGATGGACCCGCCGGCCACGCCCTGTTCCTGGCCTCCGCGCCGCCCGTTGCCGCGCCACCCCTCGTCGGCGTGGCCATCGGTGGCCGCCGCCCCCCAACGCCCCGATCCGGATCGGATCGGGCACCGGCCACCGCACCGCCTGGATGGGCCTCTTCGCCAGGTGGGACATGAAGTACCCCAGCGGCCCAACTCGTCGACGCCCCGGCTGCTGCCTTCCTTCGCCCGTGGCGCTGCTCCTACTATCCCTCGCCAATGTTGCCTCCTGGGCTCGGCCTAGCTCGGTGAGCTCTTCCGTCCTTTTTTTTTCCTGTGGAATGTTGGGCCTGGCCCAATTCATGTGCTACTGTTTAGCATCATGGGTGCCTGTTAGATAGGCTTCGCTCACCCGTGTAGGCTCATATGCTTGCTTTCGGCCCAGAACGCTTAGTATTATTTTTCCGGGCTTATTATTATGGCAGAATATTGTTGTATTTTTGGGATTCTTATATATTTTTAATGGTAGCTCGGATCGCGACGCGTTAAATATGAAACTGGCTTATTTTTTTGTATAGTTTAACAAAAATGTGCTCCTTTTCCATGTTTGCACTTGTTTACATGTTGTTTACCTTCTATTTAAATCACATGCCACCGTAAATGTAATATGCCATAACTTTTTAACCGTTGATCTGATTAAAATGTTCTTTATGTGTAACTTGACTAGAATTTCATGTAGATTATTTTTGTGATATTGTTTTCTGTTGTTAAAAAATATAAAATATGGTTTAGGGAAGAACAGTACCAAAATCAATTATTTCGTGGGGTACTTAGTATATGCTTTGCTTAGGGCTTTACCCCACTTAACTTAACCAACATAGATAGTTTACTTTGTGCTTAACCTCTTTTCATGACTGTGTGATATGCCATGCTTGAGTGAGACGCCATGTTAACAACCTTTGCTCATGTTGTGTAGCTAAATAACTTGAATCATTCTAAATGTGCGGTATTGTCGTGTGTGACCGATACTTCACTTAACCTGCTAGTAATCGCTCTCGATGATAGATGCGATATCATAGTGTGTTGCCTCATGTTGCCTTCTTGTTGTTGCTTTATCGTTATTGCTTTGTAGTAATAGATTCTTTCTTGTCGATTGTCTTTCCAGTGTCTCCTTCTTGTGTGCTCCCGCGGTTACTCTCGGAGATGATGCAAGCTTCCGATCGACTACACCTTCGACTTCGTCCTCTCATCAGGTAAGGGGGAGCATATATCATGCTTATAACTTTCAGCTCACTTGCCTAGGTATAGGATAGAACGCCTGCTTGATCCTACCGATTCATATTTGTGCCTCACAAATAAACCCAAACAACCATCTCCCTTTCTTGCTTAACCAATGCTTAGTATGCATGCTTAGGATGCTATAACTGCTCCCCTATTACACCTTGGATTGGGCTATCACATTATTATATTATTGTCGATGATATGATTATTATAATGTTGACTATATTCGACGAAGGATGGAAGGTCAGGCTATCCCGTCTTGGTGCTTTGTTCCATTCGAGTCACCTACGATCCGAGTTTTGGTACTGTTTCACTTGAGGAGCGTGCCTAATCGTGTGTGGGATTATATAGGGTCCCCTTGTCTTACCTACCTAGCTTTAATGAGTTCTAGTGGTGGCCCAAGATGATATACCATTTGGAGATATTCTTTAAAACACCGACATGGTTTTCTTGTTGGTACATCCTGTCCGGCTGAGGACCCGGCCCCATGTGAGGTGAACCGGTAATGCAAACTTGCGACAGATGGAAAGTCCGATCCGATACCGCGGCCGGCTTTAGGATTGGGTGTCGACTTCCCGGGGGCTACCCGGAATTGTGCATTGTTAGATAGAGGAACTCTGACGTTCCGGAGTTTCAGGTGTTCACACAGCCAAGCGGGAACCAGGCGTAAATGCGACGCCTATAATGGGCAGTTGGTACACCCCTGCAGGGTTAAATCTTTTCGAGAAGTCGTGTCCACGGTTATGGACGACTTGATACCTACTCCTTATTCATAGATAACGTCAACTGAATCACAACTAATACTTGATCAACGTGTTTGTTCCTTTATTGCTTCTTCTTCATCGGGTGATGAAGGGGAGGAAAAGGATAGGATAGGTGTTTTGATTGCGTAAGTAGTTGATAGCAGACGTGTTGGAGGAGATTCCTCACCGAATGCTTGGCTTCTCATCTCACTCTAAATAGAACGTTAGCCACTTCATATATTGCTAGTGCGGCTACAGCCTCAACCACTACCCCCATCTTATCGTGAGAAGTTAGCTATCTGACTTGTTGATATAGCTCACCCATTTCTTATATCTTTTACGCACGTTATGCAAACGATCTTGGACTATAGTGGAGCTCGATGATCCTCCTTCTGGACGCCTTCGTGTAGACTCGATGACGACTAGTTAGGCGGATCCCGGCGGAGAGCCTGGGCCCGTGTGGTTATGGGAATGGTTTGTTTTACCTTTTCCATTAGAGATTTGATTGTAGTCTGTACTCAGACATATCTTCTGCTGATGAATTGCATTAAAGCAGTTGTATGCCGATTGTATGAGATTTTGTATCCTTGTAGCTATAATGTTGTGATATAATGTTGAAATCCGAGACATATGGCTTCGTCATATGTCGCGGTGGGTCTGATATGTGCTTCGTCCTCGGGTCTGGATGGAAACATCCAGATCTGAAACACTACCGCATATCTGGTTTTGCACTATCACACATTTAAGAACTTCAAAGTAAAGGAACTAAGATGTGCAATTCAAGTGAAGATAATAACAAGCAAGGGTCTTAGTATTAATTCTAGAAAAGTATAAACATAAAGGTGAAAGAGCCCTCGCTGTCCGTGACTCGAATGTCTCCAAATGGTGTTTGCGTGCAAGAAATGGGAGATGGGATTAGAGAATAAAAATATATATAATTCAATTGAGAACTCAATCTACTAAAGTTTCACACTTGGTCTCCTTCAGGATCTTATTTTCACTCATCCCCAGACCACTAGTCACGTACAAGTCAAACTGATCCTCTCCCTTTCGACTTTGAGCACTCATGGAATGGATGAGCGCGAGCAAGATATGTTGACACTTAGGATGGCAAAGAGAGAAATGATGGGGATGGAAGACAAAAAGGTGTGAAAGGCTCACATCAATGAGGACAATCATAGGCGAGAGAAAGCCAAATGATAGATATGATGTGAGGAGTATGAATTGCCATGCAATGGATGCACATGTGAGCTAAGGTAAGATCTCCAATGGAACTAGTGGGGGTGCATCCTACTTGCTTGCTCATGAAGACCCAGAGCTCATTTGAGGAATCTCATCGGTGGAATATGCAAGCCAAGTTCTATAGTGTAAGGTTCCCCACATAGTTATGCATGAATAATAATATCTATGGAGTAAAAATATAGCAATGGAGTACGAGTGTGGATCTTTCAAAATGAATAGTAGTGTTGCCACCTTCTCCCTTTTTATTTCTTTTTATCTCTTTTTCTATATTTTTTGTGGCCTCTTTGGCTCTTTCTATTTATCTCTCATTTTTCCTCTTTGGGATCTTTTAATTTTTCCTCTTTGGGATCTTTTCCTTACTTAAGGGCAACACTCGATATTTTAGAAGAATATATAAGATCTTCACACTTTACAAGAAGTACTCAAACATAAAGAAAGAATGAAAACTATCATGGCGTATTCATGACCCTCAACGTAAAGGGATCTATTGTAGCATTTTCGATAAGTAAGAGCGTCGAACCCAACGAGGAGCGAAAGGTACTGATAGGTGATGGTGGAGAAGGAATGACTTCAAACACTGAAAGATTACTTTTTAGGGGTTTTTGATATAAGCAACGATAAGGTAAAAGCAAGCAAAGTAAATAACAATGAGGAGCAGCAAGTGGCCCAATCCTTTTGTGCAAAGGATAAGCATGACAACTGAACTTATAAAGACTAAAGCGTTCTTGAGGACACATGGAGAGGTAGTCATGTGCTTTCGCCATACTCCGTATCGATAACAAGTGTTGTGCTGATAAGTGTTGAGTGGGTGGATCTATGCTAGCACACCTTCTAGACTAAGATAAGTGCACCCTTATGATTAAACATCTTGTAAGCATCCGTAAATACAAGATACAAATTAAGGCAAAGCCTAACCACAGCAATAAGATCAAGGATCCATTATTCCCTTGTGAAAAAGTGTGCAAACTGGGGTTCAGGTTTCTGTCACTCCGGCAACCCACCGTAAGCATTCTTAATACACAATCTATTCCCCTAGGTCATTAACAAAGCGAAGTGTTGAGTGTTCGACTCACACAACACCACTAGGAAAATAGCAACACAACTTAAATATCAAACAACACAAATTACTTAAACATCAAATGACTACGAGCAACTAGACTTTTCCCATGTCCTCAAGAACTAAAGCAACTACTCACAAGACATAAAAGAGATCATGATCATAGGTGATAAATATATGATAAACAATCTGGACATAATGGTATTTCTCCAACAAAACTCAATAGCATTCACCACAAAGTAGTAATCAACACCGATAGAGTAGAGAGGATAGATAGTACGGATTACAACACAAGATAAACTTGTGAGGTGAGACTGGATGGTGGTGGAGATGGTGCTGATGTTGGGGATGATGTTGATGATGATCTCGATGATGCCCATGATGATGGTGATGACGATGGAGACGATCTCCCCTTCCGGGAGGTGATCTCCTCGGCGGAATCTTCCCGCCGGAGAGCCCTTTTCTTCTCTGTAGGTTTCCGCCACGGAGCGGCGGCGGAACTCCGTGAAAGCTTCTCTTTTAAAGTTTTTCGCGTAACGAGGAGTATATAGGCCAGAGGGGGGATCCGGGAGTGGTCCCAGGGCTCCAGGAACCCTCCCAGCGCGGCCAGGGGTGGGTCGCGCCAGGTGGCCGCCTAGGGCCCCTGTGGCCCCCCTGTGGCCCCTCTTCGACGAGTCTTCGTTATTCTACTAGAAAATACCCCCCGTCCATTTTCAGGTAATTTGGAGGTATTCTTCTTCAGCAACTCAGCGTCCACTTTTTATTGCTGAACCATGCGATGCTGCTTCGGCACCGGAAAGTTGCAAACTGTGTAAAACAAGCCATAAAAACATAAGAACATTATTGTAATGTGAAATATATCAATGAATAAGGATGAATTACGATATAAAATAGTGATGCAATTTGGACGTATCAACTCCCCCAATCTTAGACCTCGTTTGTCCCCAAGCGAAAACTGAGCTCGGTAAACCTGTCCACAAGTTTAGAGAGTGAAGTGTCGATAAATAAAATATGGAAAAGAAGCATTATGATCTTTTCACCAAACTCAAACATCCTGAACAGCAATCTCCAACTCATAAATCCCTTATGAAAGAGTAATAACAATTATAATCAAAAGTAGGGCTAAGGAAACTCATCAAATCATGGCAAACAAGTCCTTTGGTCAAGGGACAACTAAAAGCTTTTACCTTTGCTCTTTCTCTTTATATTTTGAAGAGACAATTTGGAACTTTTTGAAAGAACAAGCTATTTGTCATGAAGTGCAAATGTTGACACAAAGGAAGATGTTTGCTTGGCAAATGCTTTTGCAAACAACTTACTTATCAAGAGATAATGTCAACAATGATATGGCATGGCGAAACTTTAATGCAGCATTATATTGCTGAATCTTCATCAGCATCAAGTGTCTGTTCTCTTTGGGGAAGGAGGAAGTAGGGAAAACTGACTCAACAAAAAACTAAAGGAACTAACAACCTTGTTAAAGGCAAGCAGGGAAAATTTAAGTGTTATCCTTTAAATCAAATAGAATGAAAACAAGTTTTGAGAGGTGCATGATTTTTCAGCGAATGCTAATAGGTAACTCAATTTCTTCTCAGATTGGACATGTTTCGAGGAACGGCTCCCAAACGGGGACGATCACATCCCCGCAATCTCTTTTGTTTATCACTGCAAGAGTTTTCTTATTTCTCATGAACAAAGCGTGAAGGAGGGTTTGTTTGTTGTAATATCTTTTGTGAGCTGAGCGCACTCATGCCAGTTCCTCCTGGTATTAGGGGTTTGCAGATTAGACATGCAATCCCGGGGTAAAACTTGTCCAACTTAAGAAGGTCATGAGTTAACTACTACTTCCTCATGAGCTAAAATAGGGGCACAAAACAAAAGATTTTGAACATCTAAGGATAACACAAAAATTCTATGCTTTAGGAGTGGTAGTGGAATACCACGAATAGGAAGGTATGGTGGACTCATATGGAAGATATTGGTTTCAGGGTATGGATGTACAAGAAGAATTCTGCTTAGTACAGAGGTTTTCCTAGCAAAGGCTTTGAGAGAATAGAAAAATCATGAAGACTTGGATGCAAAGCAATATAAAGCATAAACATTAAAATAAGCATAGCACATCAAGTTGTCTTCCTTGTCAACATAACACTACAAGCATAATAACAAAGAGGGTTTTGGCTATGTCGCTACTTTGAGAAACATAACATGCTTGTTGTTTATGTCCAAAGCTATATTTGCCAAAATTAAATAAAGTTTTCAAAGCCATACCTAATATAAGGTCAATACTACCCATAAGAATCATCATAAGGTCGATTGTGTGAAGAGAATACTCACGGATACATAACTCTCCAAAAAGGAGTGATAGACCTCAAATCAAACACCTATTTTATAAGATAACTTCCCTAGACATGATACGACTCTACTTGGCTATAAAAGACATAGATAAAGATAAAGATACCGGGCAGTCCCCCGAGCTTGGAACAAGCTAAGTGGATGCCATTACCCGAGGAGATTTATTCCTCATCCTGTTGTGGTTGCTTCTTCAGATCCCTGATGACATGACGAAGGGTTCAGTTCTCTGACTCCAAGACTTTCACCTATACTTGTAGCACACGGAAGTCTTCACAGAGTTTGTTGGTGATGCGGTAAGCCTCGGAGATTGTGGAAAGCATACGTTGATCTTCAGGTGAATTGGAGGGCCCTGAAAGTTTAGGAGAAAGATCATAATGAGGTTGGACAGATCCCACCATGATGGGATTGCTTGGGCCTCCTTGTTGCTGCGCGGTGATAGTCTTGACTTCCTCCCTCACGGCACGCTCCATCTCCGCTTGTCTTGCGGTAGTTTCTTCTTTGGTAGCCCAATCAACGTGCTTCCGTTGATTAAGATCCTTTTGGACTTGGCGTAAACGCCATCCCAAGAAATCTTCTCCGCTCGAGCCACAAGAAAACATCTCTACTACTCAACCTTTAGTCCTGGCAGAAACAGCTCGAAAAGAAAACACACGAAATCGCGAGATATATTGCCAGAACGATCCGGGCAAATATATAGAAAAAATTTCTGCACAGAAAGGAAGGCAACAGGTCAAAGCAGAGTCGGAGACGGGCTCCGGTGTGGCCAGGCGGACTCCCGGCGCGGCCAGGGGTGGGTCCGCGCCAGGGGGCGCCTGGGCCCCCTGGAGCTGGTCTCCGGCTCCACTTAGGCCTCAAATTTTCTATATTTTGAAAAAACTCATAATCTGGAACTTTCATGGCGGTTTCGCAATGTTTCCTTACCGTAATACATACATTTCCTTATTCTGCTTCAGCTAGTGTTTGAAACAGGGCTGCAACATGTTCTTCATGAGACTTTGTGTATACCAAATCCACATCAACATTTACAAGATCTCCTGCTATGTAATGCTTAAATCTTTTCCCATTCACCACTTGAGGTTTGGTTCCTTCGAAATTGTTAATCTTGATTGCACCCGAGCTCGTAGACTTCCTCTGGAATGGCCCTTTCCATCTGGAAAGTAGTTTACCTGGAGAAAACCTGAAACGAGATCTAAACAACAAAACTTTATCACCAACATTAAATTCACGTTTCAGAATCCCCCTATCGTGCCACTTCTTTACCTTTTCTTTGAACATTTTAGTGCTCTCGTAAGCTGCACTTCTCCACTCATCCAGAGAAGTCAAGTTCATGAGACTCTTTTCACCAGCTAACTTAGGGTTAGCATTAAGCTCTCTAATAGCCCAGAAAGCTTTGTGTTCTAATTCTAATGGCAAATGGCAAGCCTTGCCATAGACCATCTTATAGGGAGACATGCCCGTGGGGTTTTTGTAAGAAGTTCTATACGCCCACAAATCATCTCCTAACTTATTTGACCAATCCTTTCTATTTCTATTGACTGTTTGCTGTAAGATCAACTTGATCTCTCTATTGGTGAGCTCAACCTGTCCACTAGTTTGGGGGTGGTACGGTGAAGCAATTCTATGATTGACATCGTACTTGGCTAAAGCTTTTCTAAAAACTCCATGTGTAAAGTGTGAACCCCCATCAGTCATGAGGTTCTTGGGTACTCGAAACATTGGAAAGATTACATCCTTGAGCATTTTCAAAGATGTCTTTTGATCAGCACTTTCAGTGGGGATTGCCTCTACCCACTTGGTTACATAATCAACAACAACTAGAATGTGAGTGTACTTGTGTGAGGATGGAAAAGGACTCATAAAATCAAATCCCCAGCAATCAAAAGGATCAATCACTAGAGAGTAATTGATAGGCATCTCATTCCTCCTACTAATATTACCAACTCTCTGACACTTCTCATAGGATAAAACATAATTTCTAGCATCTTTAAAGACAGTAGGCCAATAAAAACCTGATTGAAGAACCTTATGTGCGGTCCTCTCACCAGCATGATGTCCTCCATATGGACTGTCGTGACATTGTTTGAGAGTGTCTTTCTGCTCGTGTTCCGGTACGCATCTTTTCACGATCCCATCTGGACCTTCTTTGAAAATATGTTGGTCGTACCAAAGTAATGCCTCAAATCATGAAAGAACTTCTTCCTTTGCTGAAATGTTAAACCTGGAGGCAAAAACTTTGCAACGATAATGTTAGCATAATCTGCAAACCAAGGGCCGAAGAGAGATTGTACTTTAAAAACAGCTAGTTGTTCGTCTAGAAACTATCGTTGACGGGAATGGGATCATGCGGTATATCTTCCATCCTTGAAAGATTATTCGCCACCGGATTGTCTGCTCCTTTCCTGTCGACAATCTGGAAATCAAATTCTTGAAGAAGGAGTACCCATCGGATAAGCCTTGGTTTGGCATCCTTCTTCTCCATAAGATACTTAATGACAGCATGGTCAGTATGAACAATAATTTTAGAATCAACAATATACTGCCTAAATTTATCACAAGCAAATACTACTGCCAAGAATTCCTACTCAGTAGTACCATAATTTTTTTGAGCACTATCAAGGGTTTTGCTAGCATAAGATATAACATTCAACTTCTTATCAACCCTTCGCCCTAGAACAGCTCCAACAGCAAAATCACTAGCATCACACATAATTTCAAAAGGTAAATTCTAGTCAGGTGGTTGTACTATATGAGCAGTTATTAAAGCTTTCTTAAGAACTTCGAAGGCTTCCTTACAATCTTCATCTAAAACAAAAGGAATATCCTTCTGGAGAAGATTAGTGAGGGGTCTCTAAGTCTTAGAAAATTCTTTAATAAATCTTCTATAAAAACCAGCATGACCGAGAAAACTACGAATACCTTTGATGTCCCTAGGATAGGGCATCCTCTCAATTGCTTCGATCTTGGCCCTGTCCACTTCAATTCCCCTCTCGAAATTTTGTGGCCAAGAACAATTCCCTCATTGACCATAAAGTGGCACTTCTCCCATTTAAGCACCAGGTTCCTCTCCTCACATCTCTGCAAAACTTTATTAAGGTTGTGGAGACAATGGTCAAAAGAGGTTGCATAGACGGAGAAATCGTCCATGAATTCCTCCACAATTTCTTCACAAAAACCATGAAAGATAGCAGACATACACCTTTGAAAAGTAGCAGGGGCATTACATAAACCAAAAGGCATACGTCTGTAAGCATAAGTACCATAGGGACAAGTAAAAGTGGTCTTCTCTTGATCAGCACTGTTAACATGAATTTGAGAGAATCCAGAATAACCATCAAGATAACACAAGTGATTATTTTTGGATAACCTTTCAAGCATTTGGTCGTTGAACGGAAACGGGTAATGGTCCTTCCTGGTTGCCTTGTTCAGCTTCCTGTAATCAATACACATTCAATCTCCAATAATAATTCTCTGAGGTATTAGTTCATTCTTATCATTAGGAACTACAGTTGTTCCTCCTTTCTTTGGAACACAATGAACCGGGCTTACCCACTTACTATCAGCTATGGGGTAGATAATACCTGTGACTAGAAGCTTGAGAATCTCAGTGCTTACAACATCCATCATTTTCGGATTCAACCGTCGTTGATGATCAACAACTGGCTTAGCATCAGGCTCAAGGTTGATAGTATGTTGACAAATAGACAGACTAATCCCCTTAAGGTCATCAAGGGTATAGCCAATTGCACCTCGTTGTTTGCGAAGTACCTCCAATAAACGCTCCTCTTCATACCCTGAAAGGTTAGAATTGATAATAACAGGATATACTTTATTTTCATCTAGATAAGCATATTTGAGTGTATCGGGAAGAGGTTTAAGGTCAAACACTGGATCTTCTTTTGGTTGACACAAAATTCCCAAAGGCTCAACTGGAAGGTTGTGCTTTAGGATAGCAGGTTGTCTGAAGAATATTTCGTCCAGCTCATTCATCTCCTGCATATGCAAATCATTCTCGTGGTCTTCCATATATTGCCGCAAAGGATCGTCAGGAGGAATAGCAATAGAAGCAATATCTTCAATAATTTTATCGTTACTAGGCAAATCAGTACCACGAGGCTGCTTAGAGAACTTTGAAAAGTTAAATTCATATGGCTCACCATTGAGTTCAACAGAAACTTTACCTTTCTTGCAATCTATTATAGCTCCACAGGTTCTGAGAAAAGGTCTACCGAAAATAATAGGACAAAAATTATCCCTTACCGAACCAAGTACTAGAAAGTTGATGGATACTTTACCTTTCCGCATAGAACTTCGACGTCTCTCACAATTCCAATAGGAGAGATAGTTGCTCTGTTCGCAAGATGAATAGTAACATTAACTTCTTCAGGTTCACAAGGTGAAATCTCACCCATGATCTCTTGATATAGTTAATACGAGATAGCACTAGCACTCGATCCCAAATCGCATAGCCCATAATAATTATGATCTCCTATTTTAACAGATACTACTGGAGTACCTAAAATTGGGCCTTTATTCTTGGCTGTGACAAGGTTAGTGGAAACAGCACAAAAATTTATATTGGAATCTAAAGCATCATTAGTAATAAGATCCTTAACCAATGCAACTCGAGGATCGACCTTAATCTGGTCCTCAGGCTCATCAATTCTTCTCTCACTCTTATTCATTATGCCTGTCACAAAAGAGTGCTCCCTTATTCTTACGGGAAAAGGGGGATTTTCATATATAACTGCAGGCACAATAGGGTCAGCAACATGAATATAAATAGATAATTCTTTGAAGGTTTTATGATGCTGACTCTTCTTCTTCTTAGAAGAGTCGATATGAGAGGCAAAGTCCTTACAAAAATCAATCATTAGATGGGAATCAAGACGAATATTAGAGGAAAAGGCATTAAAGGAATCAATTTTCACATAGCTCTCTATATAATCATGCTCATAATTTATAGTGGGTTCAATACCTTTATCTATTTCCCAATCTTCGGTATTCTTCTGGATCCTTTCAAGGAGATCCCATCTTTCTTCAACGCTTTTCGTCTGAAATACCCCACTAGAGGAGGCATCCAACATCTCCCTATCCTGACGAGAAAGTCTATCATAAAAGTATGTAAGTATAGTTTCCTTGGGGAGATCATGAATAGGACATTTGAACATTTGAGATTTCAATCTCCCCCAAGCTTGAGCGATGCTTTCTCTGTCACGAGACCTAAAGCTATAGATATAATTCCTGTCTCGATGAATTTCATGAAGAGGATAAAACTTGGTATAAAAGAGAGACATAAGCTCATGCCAACCAAGCAAATGAGAGTTATCGAGAAGTTTATACCAATCTGAAGCTTTATCTATAAGCGATACGGAGAACAATTTCTTGATGACAAACTCCTTTGATACACCTGCAAGATTAAATAATGAACATAGTTGTGATAAATATAGCAAGTGTTCACTGGGGTGTCTATCTCCTGCATAACAATTAGCCAAGACACAATCGATAATACCAGCTGGTATTATGTAAGGCACAATTTCAGTAGGGGGAGGTACAACCACCATAGATGTGGGGCGTTTCTCCATAAGCAACGATCCAATAGCTAAGTTGTCCATACGGACAAAGAAAAGCAACAGCAAAATAAAAGCAACGATATAAAAATTCCTTACCAGCTTCACTTACCAATAGCTCTATGCTCCCCGGCAACGGCGCCAGAAAACGTAGCTTGATGACACTCAACGTAAAGGGATCTATTGTAGCGTTTTCGATAAGTAAGAGTGTCGAACCCAATGAGGAGCGAAAGGTACTGATAGGTGATGGTGGACAAGAAATAACTGCAAACACTGAAAGATAACTTTTTAGGGGTTTTCGATATAAGCAGCGATAAGGAAAAAGCAGGCAAAGTAAATAACACCGAGGAGCAGCAAGTGGCCCAATCCTTTTGTGCAAAGGATAAGCCTGACAACTGAACTTATAAAGACTAAAGCGTTCTTTAGGACACATGGAGAGGTAGTCACGTGCTTTCACCATACTTCGTATCGATAACAAGTGTTGTGCTGATAAGTGTTGAGTGGGTGGATCTATGCTAGCACACCTTCTAGACTAAGATAAGTGCACTCTTATGATTAAACATCTTGCAAGAATCCGCAAATACAATATAGAAATTAAGACAAAGCCTAACCACAACAATAAGATCAAGGATCCATTATTCCCTTGAGCAAAAGTTTGCAAACTGGGGTTCCGGATTCTGTCACTCCGGCAACCCACCGTAAGCATTCTTAATACACAATGTATTCCCCTAGGTCCTTAACAAGGAGAAGTGTTGAGTGTTCGACTCACACAACACCACTAGGAAAATAGCAACACAATTTAAATATCAAACAACACAAATTACTTAAACATCAAATGACTACTAGCAACTAGACTTCTCCCATGTCCTCAAGAACTAAAGCAACTACTCACAAGACATAAAAGAGATCATGATCAGAGGTGATAAATATATGATAAAAATCTGGACATAATGGTATTTCTCCAACAAAACTCAATAGCATTCACCACAAAGTAGTAATCAACACCGATAGAGTAGAGAGGATAGATAGTACGGATTACAACACAAGATAAACTTCTGAGGGGAGATTGGATGGTGGTGGAGACGGTGCTGATGTTGGGGATGATGTTGATGATGATCTCGATGATGCCCGTGACGACGGTGATGACGATGGCGACGATCTCCCCTTCCGGGAGGTGATCTCCTCGGCGGAATCTTCCCGCCGGAGAGCTCTTTTCTTCTCTGTAGGTTTCCTCCACGGAGCGGCGGCGGAACTCCGTGAAAGCTTCTCTTTTTAAGGTTTTCGCATAACGAGGAGTATATAGGCCAGAGGGGGAGCCGGGAGTGGTCCCAGGGCTCCAGGCGCCCTCCCGGCGCGGCCAGGGGTGCGGCCACGCCAGGTGGCCGCCTGGGGCCCCTGTGGCCCCTCTTTGGCGAGTCTTCATTAATCTACTGGAAAATACCCCCCGTCAATTTTCAGGTAATTTGGAGGTATTCTTCTTCAGCAACTCAGCGTCCACTTTTTACCGGTGAACTCTGCGTCTGCTGCTTTGGCACCGGAAAGTTGCAAACTGTGTAAAACAAGCCATAACAACATAAGAACATCATTGTAATGTGAAATATATCAATGAATAAGGATGAATTACGATATAAAATAGTGATGCAATTTGGACATATCATGTATGCAAATGTATGCCTCTGCCATTATATCAGGATATCTAATGATACTAGCGCGTCATGTAGCAATAATAAGGGCAAAGCCCAACTAGCATGCGGCGCCTCGATCAAGCAAAATCATGTATGAAATATAGATCAAGTCATGAGATGGTGGATGTTGCATGGAAATGTATCTTGGAAAGGCTATGGAAATGCCTTTATAGGTAGGTATGGTGGCTGTTTTGAGGAAGATATAAGGAGTTATGATGACAGAGTGTATCATGGCAAGGGTTTGGTTGCACCGGCGAAGTATGCCCAACTCTCGAGATGAGAAAGGAAAATGCACGGTACCGAAGAGGTTAGCAAAATATGGGAAGGTGGAAGTGCCAACGATTGAATACTCGCATTAGTCCAAAGAACTCGTGCACTTATTATCACTAAATCTCTATCTAATAGGGAGGTTCACAAAGGGACGAGTACCCTGAAGAGGAGTGCATGGGGGTTTGGTTATCCTTGCGCATCCTCGACCCATGGTACATGAGGGTACTCTATATATTCCAACCCTTCCAGAGATTAGCGATCCATCTAGTAGCTAGAATTCTCAACTAATTTTTTTGTTTTTGAAAATAAGCACGGATTTCCTAAAATACGACACCTATCACTAATAGGCTCAAGCTCTTGGCACCTTGATATCCAAACATTACTCTGACCAATACCTCAAAACTATTGCATGTTACTACTACACTTGTAATAGCAACCTTAATTACCTACTCATGCAAGACACACAACTCAGTGCAACAAGCCAACTCTCTAAAAAAGACAAACATGAAGGATCAAGAGAGTTCCTAAAAAACCTAAACAAAAGCTCTTAAAAAGATAAGCATGAAAACTAAGAGCTAAGCATGACAGTAGCTATGAATCAGATATAGAACACACACCAAAAGAAAGATAAGCATGCAAGCCTATGTTGTGTTCTATGGTGGAGTGGAGTGTGTTTCTCTCCCAAACAATGAAGGCTAGGATCCAACTTGTTATAAACAGCAAGAAAAACAAAAACAAACTAAAAATTAAAGAGCGAGACGCTCCAAGTTTAGCACATAACATATGAAGCGATAAAAATATAGCATGAAGATGGACGAACTTATGATTGTTGATGGAGAAGGGGATGCACGGGGTATCCCCAAGCTTAGATGCTTGAGTCTCCTTGGATATTTCTTGAGGTTGCATGGGGGCATCCCCAAGCTTGAGTTCTTGACACTCCCGAATCTTCTTTCATCATCTTCCTTCGCATACTTGAAAACTCCCTTCATACGAAACTCATCATAAGCTGATTAGAGTGGTTAGTACCCATGATAAAATAATTTTTCTCTACTGGAAATAAAGATATTCTTGAAGTGCTAATGTTTCTCAAGATCGCCAAAAATTTGTTTGCAAAGAAAAAGAAAGCTTAAGGTTTGCAAAATGAAGAAAACGCAAAACGTGACAGAATATGTGAAAAACAGACCAGCAGGTAGTAAATAATTTTTTCGGGGTACTTCAGCAACTCAAATAAAAAAACTCAGAACAAAGCCAATTATAAGGAGCATACTGTCAAAAAAATTTAGATAAAAAATGATCTGGTGATTTATAGCCAATTTTTCTGTCAAGGGGACAGAATCTGTTTCTGTACAGCATGTCACAACTTTTAAACTTTCTTGCAATCGAAGGCTAAAGCTTGGCACAAAGCTTGAAAATAAAGATACAATGATGTTTCTACAGTAGTGACAAGCATCAAGACCACTAAAACTGAAAGTAAAAACATCTTGGGTTGCCTCCCAACAAGCGCTTTCTTTTATGCCTTTTAGCTAGGCATGATACAAGTAAACCATTTTCTGTCAATATCAAAGGAATAGCTTGCCCGTGTAACAGACTCATAAGGTAACTTGATTTTATTTCAAGGGAATTGTTCCATTCCTTTTTTGAGGGTGGAACTAAAATCTAATGGTCCCCTCTTTCATGTTAATGATAGCACAAACGGTTCGAAGAAAAGGTCATCCCAAAAAAAATGGACATGAGGGGTCACACTCAATGTCCAAGACAAGAAAATCAACGGGAACATAATTACCATTGAAAATAATAAGCACATAATCAATCCTTCCTTAAGTTTTCTTTATGGAAGAATCAACAAGACGAACACCAAAAGAACAAGTATCAAAAGGTTTCAAATTAAGCATATCATACATTCTTTTGGGCATAACGGAGGGACTAGCTCCAACATCACACAAAGCATAGCAAGAGAAGTTATTTAATTTAATTTTTACTATGGTATCCCAACCATCTTCTAGCTTTCTAGGGATGGAAGTATGAAGCTTGAGCTTCTCCTCCCTAGCTTTGATAAGAGCATTGGTAATATGCTCCGTAAATGCAATGTTAAGTGTGCTAGTGTGGGGGTCTTTAATTTGCTTTATATTATAAGAGTTTGGATGTCTTCCCAAGTATGGGGACGTGTGGGAGAAACTTCAATCAAAGGCTCATATGCCTTTCCTGGAAGACCATGCCATGGGCATAATTCTTCGTTATAACTAACATAATCTCAACGTCTATTACTTTTATAGATCCCTACAGTGGTAATTGGAGAAATAGAAGAGCTGGTGTATTCTCCCCACTTAGTTATTTCAGTATAACCCATAATGGTAGCAGCAAGCAAGAACAAGATAAACAATTTTTTTATGATTTTTGATAAAGGACACTAAGAT